>OY728130.1:349470970-351870970 GCA_963277665.1 Viscum album | reverse complement strand
CCGATTTTTTCAACTTTATTTATTCTTCCACATCTTCTTATTAGGTTGTTTCATTATGAAGTAATAACATAAATATCATACATATAATGATATGTTATTATAAGTATGAAACAACCCTATTTCACCATCTATCCATCCTACAGAAAACAAAATCACCGCGCGTGCGTACGTACGGAATACAGTCTCCACACCGTGGTGTAATATATTTTCCACCACCACCTTACTAGGATGGGTATAATGGTGTAAATAATAACTATAAATGAATATTGTAAATTGATATTGATTCTGAAATAGTATAAATACACACCAATACAATTCCACGATAATGAGAATGATATCATCGCTCGTGCGTACGTACGGACTACCGTCTCCACGACGCGATGAGATTCATTCTCCAGGTTAACCATTAATGAATGATTATAAAGTATATATAGTAAGTAATCATGAAATATATGACATAATAATGATACTGGATTTATGTTTTTATATATGTATGTCATCTACTTAATTCCTTTCAACTCAATAAGGAAACGAAAACAGCGTTCATGCGTACGTACGGCCTAACGTCTCCATGAACGGTGTATTTCGTTCCATTTAACGATCGATTATATATATGTATATTTTGAATATATATTATATATAAATAATGTTTTAAATTTTGGATGTACGTAATCATGATCTAAGTAATCATATGAATAATTAAAAGTTAAAACATGAACGACAAATGAAACGATTTTACCCAAAACGCTACTTTAACTTGAATTTACAAAAAACGGGTAATATAAAGTCAAAAGTGAACCATATATTATATAATAACAATTAATATGATTCTTTAATAAGTAAATGACAATATTTAAATAATTATACAGGAGGTTTGGATACGTATGAAGCATATCGGACCTAAGGTAAGGGATAATTTATCAATCTCATTTTTATCCGATATTGTTTATTCCTAAGTATTTACTGGGGTTATCTTTATCATCAAAGCCCATGTTTTCTAAAAATGGTTTCATGTATGTTTAAAGTCCTTTTTACCCATTTTTTACTTTTACTACATGTTATGTATGTAATATTTCTTTTTTTTACGTTATGAGGTAATTCTTGACTTTTCCGGAAAAAGTACGGGGAGAATGATTTTTTAACGTATACGGCATGAACGGATTTTTACGGTTTTATAAAACCTTATTTTCATGAATATTCCTCCAATATATTTCATGAATATTTTCAAAAAATTACTTTTATTTTAAAATTTCATGACAATTTTTGAAAAGAAAATGATTTTGAAGAAGAAAGGATATTTTCCTCAAGAATTCATTTCAAATGTTTTATCAAAACCATTTTTCATCTAAGATGAAATTATTTCATATGTGTATGTTTCAATTATAATGTCTCTATGATTTACAAGGTTTCACTTTCCTTATCATGAAATGATATCCATTTCTTTTATATGGATTATGTAATGATGGGATGATGTTTATGAAACCCATTTTATTTATTGGGTTATTATGAATGATGTATGTTTATTATGTGGCACAAGTAAGAATGATTTCATTATGAGATGGGTGTGACCTATATCTCCCTCCAATGCATTTGGTAAAGATTTATATCTCATGAGATAGACATGGCTGGAACGGAAAGTTAAACCGGTTCAGTAATACAGGACTGGAACGAGGAGTGAACTCGATTCAGAAAGGGACTTTGTCCACTAAGATGGTCTTGGAAGTAATTACTTGGCTACTATGGAAATCATATCATGTGATTAATGGTTTTCCACAATTACATGTTTAATTCCCATGATATTTTATCATGATTAATGTTTCCTTATGATCTATGCCTTATGTACTTCCACGATTTATGTCACTGCTCAAGATTCTGATGTTCAAACATTATGTTCGTGTTTTTAAGTTCAAATGTATATGGTATGTTTTATTTTATCCATGCTTACCCTTATTGAGAATTTGACCTCACCCTTTTTATGTTTTATTTTCTCTAGGATTAAAAGAAAGGTTTTTGGTAAGGAAACAAAAAGGAGAAGATCTTACGGGAGATGTTGAAGAACTTTCACCATGATTAATGGATTATATTCCGAGTTTCCAAAGACACTAAACTATTATGATCCTTGTGTGTCTATTTTTGTTATGTATTAAGTATTCCGCTAAAGTAATATAATGTTCATGTACATCAAGCTTCGGGTCTCTACAGTTGGTATCAGAGGAAAGGTTTAGTCAACCTTTGGAAACTCGGATGCGAGAACTTTAGTGAGATCCCTAGAGATATTTCTAAGGTATGTCTAGGGATGTCCGTAAGGTTAAGTATAAGTATAGGTTATAGTACTAGAATTACGGTAACCCAAGATGTTAGATATTGAAGGTACTCCCCCTTTATTATATTGTTTTCCCTACCATGATTTTTTCCACTCACACTATTCTTTTTGGGTTTTAGAAAATGGGTGGAAACAAGATGATTCACGATAATGGAGGATATGATGGACAATGGAATGATATTCTTCATGATAAACCAAATGAAATGGGATTTGGAAGTCCAAACATCATTATTATGCCGAATCAGCAATCTCATAATATGATCAATAAACTCAAATTTGGTAAGTTTCCTGACTCGGCTAATAAGAGAAAGATGGAGTTTCATGATGATCATAGAGGAAAGAATGTTCAATTTCCCTTATGTAAATCATTTGGGAAGAGGAATCAAGGATAATGTTTTAAAGGAACTGGAAGATGCTTTGGGAGTGGAAAAGAAGGACACAAAGCCAGTAAGTGCAAAGGAAAAGGTTCATTTAACACCATAGATGAGGATAATGGTATTGCTACGACATCAACAATGGTTAAATGTTTTAAATGTGGAATGTACGGGCATTTTGCAAACCAATGCCCTGAGGGAAAGTCTCATGAAGAGAATCAGTATGGTCGTATGGGTATTATTTATGTTGATGATGACGAAGAGACTACAAATGATATGTGAGTTGAAATAATTGTTGAAGCTCGGTCAATGGTTTTATAAGGTAGTGGAATGATTACATGTTTATCAAGTGTAATGTTGTATAAGTAATATCATGGTACTATGGAATGAAGAGACATCTAAGGATTGTTACACTGTTGTCTTTCCTTATGTTTTGAAAGTGTATGATGAATGGTACCAGTAACCATGAAAGGTTATTTAGATATTTTTGGAAAGTAGATGATATGCGCATAATGAAGGGATAAGGAGAAAAATTATATGTATGATAGTATTCATGAGCTCATTACTGATATAAGGAAATAGTTATATCATGGTTTGAGTATATAGAATTTTGGGGTTTTGGTATGTGGAAAGAGTTAACTTTTGAAAGCACTCATGTTTTCACTAAGGTTCAATGGGTATTCGTTTTTTCAAGAGAATGCATGATTAAGTCCTTCGAACGTTTGGAATGTGACCAATAAGAAATATCTTATGATATATGGGGATCAACGATGGTATTAACATGCTTGTTATATGAAATCTATGGTAATTGTTTTCACTATAATATGACAATAGACTTCAATATTATGGATTATCCTAAAGATTGGAATGGAATATGTTGGACATAAGTTAATATTTTTTAAGGATAGAACCCTTTTGGATATTATTTATGGGATGTTATAGTAATGTAGTTTTAGAAAAAGGACAACCTGCAGGATGGGCGACAGCCCATCGCGTCGGACAAGGCTGTGGGAATCGAACCCACAACCGAAGTGCGATTGGCCTTTATCGCCTACCCCTAGCCTACAGGAAGTCCCTGTTTACTAGAAACTAGTTTTATTATATTAAGCAGTATGATATATGAAGTTTAAGTCCATATTAGGAACCATATATGATTAATCTCACTAAAGATGGACTAATGTAATTTTTTACAACTTTTCTAACAATTTGATTAAGACAGATGGAATGACCCATCATTCTATCACATGATCTACTAACACAACACGAATGACAATTTCAACTACATTTCATGACGAGATGAAGTGGAAATTGTCCATAGAATGACCAACGGTGAGACTATACCAAAATCACGAAAGTGTTTCTTCTAATTCCAATTTCATCAACTTTAGGGAAATGATCTTGAAAACCAAAAATGTTGTCCTAGTGCTCTTATATCTGATGAATCAGA
Source organism: Viscum album (assembly GCA_963277665.1). Lineage (NCBI taxonomy): Eukaryota > Viridiplantae > Streptophyta > Magnoliopsida > Santalales > Viscaceae > Viscum > Viscum album. Next base: position 351,866,826 of record OY728130.1, on the reverse strand, counting down.
TGGTACCTTAGAGCATCACAAAGTTATGGCTTTGTGATTGCTGGATTGTCCATAGCCATGTTCTCTACCACTCTCCATCAGAACATGATGGTTATATTTCTCTTCCATATCCATATTTTCACCTATGTGGAAACCTAGTGATTAGTTTATTTGGGTAGTCATTAAGTTTCATACTTTTGTTTTTAAAGATTGGTTTCAGTATTCCTTTTTAAGATGTGGGTTTCTATTAAAAAAACTTTTGAGTAGTAAACCATTTATAACCCCGACGAATTTCGAGGGCGAAATTCATTTTAAGGGGGGTAGAATGTGACACCCTTAGATTTTATGAAAAATATTATTTTTAATTTCATTATTGTCTTATGTTGTATGATACACCAAAAAGAGCTTTCAAAACACACATCCCTGAATTTCCTTTCATTACACATAATCACGACCTTCCTCGATAGCGTGTGTAGTACACAATACCGAGTTTCACTAAAAAACGATATGCTATTAAAATATTATTAAAACTAGCTGTTATGAATAGTAATAACCACTTTTTGAAATTTTGTAAATTTTATTTTTCAAAATGGACTTCATTTTTGGATTCGGAATATTGAAATTATCTTAGGGTGAAATTTTGGTACTTTTCGGATAACTTTCATATTCTGATGAATAATAAAAATTACTAAATTTTAATTAAAAAAAACTTTTTTAATCAAAATAATTAATAGTGATAAATTATCAATTTTATTGGTTTAAAATTATATTTAGAATATTTTTTTACAATTTAATACAATGTTCTTCATTGGATGTAATTTCATATTTAAACCAGACATAAACAAGTGTCAATCTTTTGATAGTTATTATCTTTTAAAAACAAGTTATTTGTTTTGACGACGGGAATTAATTTTTAAATTAGTTAATGTTACTGATATGTTTTGAATTTGGTAAAATAAACATAATTTTTGAATTCATAATATCAAATATAGCTTAGGACTATTTTTTGGTCTTTTTCTGGAAACATCCATTTTTTGATGAATAGTGAAACCACTAAGTGGTAGTTAAAAAAACTGAATTTTTCATGAAACTTAATTTTACAGCTTCTGTGAGTAGAATTTCAAAAATACGAGAGACAAGGTTAATATCAAGGACTAAAATTTTGTTCAATAAGATGAAAATAATTTTTTGTGAATAGTAACTTTTAACTTTTTTTACCATTGTTAAAAGTAAATAGGGTAGTTAAGGGTAAAAATTATATTATTATTACCCTAACACATGACCTAATTCTATTGTATAAGTGTAATTTGACCGAAAACAAACTTAGGAAGAAAACATGACCATTTAAGACCACTTGGATTAGATTAGGACATTTATTATTAATTTATTTAAAAAAGGGTTAAAATAGTTAAAATCAAAGTTTAATAAGTTGATAATTTTTAATATAGGGTTATACATAAGATAAATTAGACTATTAATTTTCATTAGAAAGATAAAAATATTTCCTACATAATGGTATTTTATTTGTAATTTTTAGTCCTTGAATTATTTAATATATTTATGACAGAACAATGATGCAGTAATTATCTTATTAATGAAATATTGACATAATTGATGTTATAAATACCCAAATAAATGTAATTTGAGACTTTTTATAAATTCCAATACTTTTATGGGTTAATATGACATGTTATTATGGATTTATGTAACTTTTTTCGAATTAATCATTCTGTTATGATTTTCACAAAAATCAATTACTAAATAGTGTCAAAATTGACATAAAATAGTTTTTAAAACAAATATTATATAATTAATTGTTATTTTATTCCTAAAAATCTATGGTTCGGACAAATGACTTAGATAAGGTTATATATATTAATAATAAACAACTTGGGGGTTATTTTGTCTTGTTATAGTATGCTTATTAACCATATAGTGTAAGAACACAAAAAGACACGGTAAAAGTAAAATTATCTAACTTAATGTTAAATCTAAATGATAAGGTTAAAATAAGAACCTAAACTTCTCTAAATTATATTGGATGAGAGTCTTTCTACCCATACATACCTTATATTAGAAATAAATCAATTTGGAGCTATTTAAAACCGAATTTAGCATTATAATAAAATAATATTTTTAGTTATTCCAAAGGTGTCCCTCTCCTCCCTTATAAAATGGCACCTCCTCCCTCTCTTCCTCACAACATTTTGAGCCTTCATGCTCGGCCAACCCTTGACTAATTCTCTTATAAACTTCCCTAGAAACATCCTAGAGGTCCTGGTATTTTTTAAAGACCAATTTTAGTTCCCTAAGTGGAGGAAAGAAGAGGCAATGTCTGTTACCGATTCTTTCAACTTTATTTATTCTTACACTTATTCTTCATAGGTTGTTTCATTATGAAGTAATAACATCAGTATAACTCATATAATTATATTTTATTATAAGTATGAAACAGCCCTATTTGACCATCTATCCATCCTACGGAAAACAAAATCACCGCGCGTGCGTACGTACGGAATACCGTCTCCACATCGTGGTGTAATCTATTTTCCACCACCACCTTACTTGGATGGGTATAATGGTTTACATAATAACTATATATGATTATTGTAAAGTGATATTGATTCTGAAATAGTATACATACACTCCAATACAATTCCACGATCATGAGAACGATATCATCGCTCGTGCGTACGTACGGACTACCATCTCCACAACGAGATGAGATTAATTCTCCACGTTAACCATTCATGAATGATTATAAAGTATATATAATAAGTAATAATGAAATATATGACATAAAAATGATACTGGATTTATGTGTATATATATGTATGTCATCTACTTAATTCCTTTCAACTCAATAAGGAAACGAAAACAGCGTTCATGCGTACGTACGGCCTACCGTCTCCATGAACGGTGTATTTCGTTCCATTTAACAATCCATTATATATATGTATATTCTGAATATATATTATATATAAATCATGTTTTAAATTTTGGATGTAAGTAATCATGATATATGTAATCATATGAATAATTACAAGTTAAAACATTAATGACAAATGAAACGATTTTACCCAAAACACTACATTAACATGAATTTACAAAAGAACGTGTAATATAAAGTTATAAGTGAACCATATATGATATAATAACAATTAATATGATTCTTTAATAAGTAAATGGCATTATTTAGATCATTATATGGGAGTATTGGATACGTACGAAGCATATCGTACCTAAGGTAAGGGATAATTTATCAATCTCATTTTTATCCAAGATTGTTTATTCCTAAGTATTTACTGGGGTTATCTTTATCATCCAAACCCATGTTTTCTAAAAATGGTTTCATGTATGATTAATGTCCTTTTTAACCATTTTTGACTTTTACTACATGGTATTTAAGTAATATTTCTTTTGATTACGTTACGAGATACTTTTTGACTTTTCCGGCAAAAGTATGAGAAGAATGTTTTTTAACGTATACGGAATGAAAGGATTTTTATGGTTTTATAAATCCTTATTTTCATGAAGCTTCCTCCAAAATATTTCATGACTATTTTCAAAAAATTACTTTTCGTTTCAAATTTCATGAAATTTTTTGAAAAGCTAATGATTTTGAAGAAGAAAGAATATTTTCCTCAAGAATTCATTTCAAGTGTTTTATCAAAACCATTTTTCAACTAAGATGAAAATATTTCATATGTGTAAGTTTCACCTATAATGTCTCTATGATTTACACGGTTTCACTTTCCTTATAATGAAATGATATCCATTTCCATTATATGGATTATGCAATGATGGGTTGATTTTTATGAAACCCATTTTATTTATTGGGTTATTATGAATGATGTATGTTTATTTTGTGGCACAAGTAAGAATGATTTCATTATGAGATGGGTGAGACCTATATCTCCCTCTAATGCATTGGGTAAAGATTTATATCTCATGAGATAGACATGGCTGGAATGGAAAGTTAAACCGGTTCAGTAATACAGGACTGGAAGGAGGAGTGAACACGATTCAGAAAGGGACATTGTCCACTAAGATGGTCTTGGCAGTAATGCCTTGGCTACTATCGAAATCATGTCACGTGCTTAATGGTTTTCCACAATTACATGTTTAATTACCATGATATTTTATCATGATTAATGTTTCTTTATGATCTATGCCTTACGTACTTCCATGATTTATGTCATTGCTTAAGATTATGATGTTTAAACATTATGTTCATGTTTTTAATTTCAAATGTATATGGTATGTTTTATTCTATCCATGCTTACCCTTATTGAGCATTTGAACTAACCCTTTTTATGTTTTATTTTCCCCAGGATTAAAATAAATGTTTTAGGTAAGGAAACAAAAAGGTGAAGATCTTATGGGAGATGTTGAAGATCGTTCACCACGATTAGAATATTATATTCCGAGTTTCCAAAGACACTAAAATATTACGATCCTTGTGTGTATGTTTTTGTTATGTATAAAGTATTCTACTAAAGTAATGTAATGTCCATGTACATCAAGCTTCGGGTCTCTACATGCATGAACGCTATTTTCATTTCATTATTAAATTTAATAAATGTAAGTAAATAACATATACATAAATTATGTATCATTAATATCTCATATATTTCATTATTACTTATTATATATACTTTATAATCATTATTTAATTGTTAAAATGGAAAATGAATCTCATCGCGTCATGGAGACGGTAATCCGTACGTACGCACAAGTGATGATATCGTTCCCATATTTATTCAATGGAATTGGAGTGGATGATATAATATATTATAATAAGTATGATGTTATTATAATCATAGATAGTTATTCTTTACACCATTATACCAATCCATGTAAGGTGGTGGTAGAAAAAATATTACATCACAGCGTGGAGACGGTATTCCATACCTACGCACCCACGGTGATTTTGTTTTCCGTATGATGGATAGAAGGTGAAATGGGGTTGTTTAATATTTATAATAACATATCAGTATATTATTGATACTGATGTTATTACAATATAATGAACCAACTAAATAAAAATAAGTTGACGATGAAATAAACTTGAATGAATCGGTAGAAGAGATTACCTGTTCCATGACACACCCCCTTTAAACTTCTTCTTAGGGCACTAGAGTTGGTCTTTTGAGAAGACCAGATCCTATATGATATAACTAGAGAGGTTGAGAAGTGGAATTGGCAGGGGTTGTCCGATCTTAAAGGCTCAAAAGGGTGTGAAGATAAGAGGGAAGGTGTTCACTTTTTATAAGGCAGGAGAGGGGCACCTTTGGTTACATAAGAAATATTAATTTATAATAAATTTAACCTCACTTAAAAACCTCCAAAATTGACTCAAATCCGAATATTAAATGTGATAGGGTTGTAATATAATCAACCAATAATATTTATACATGTTGGGAATTTATTTTAAACATTATTAACTTCATTTATCTTTATTTAATCTACTAAATTTTATTTGTGGTAATAAGATTCAAAATTTTAAATTGTTATAAATAATTACTTATGTGTCTTCAATTTTCCATAATTGGATAATGTATAAAATTTTAGACCATATAAATTTCAATTTATAATTTTTAAATATTTTTTTGATTTTTAAACAATTTTATAATATTTTATTTTTATAAAATACTAAAAGTTCCAATTTTGACATTATTCATTTATTTTAATTTAAATAAAATCAATACAGAGGATATATTCTAACCAAAATATTTATAAGATTTATAACATGTAAAATATGTCTAGAAATTAGTGGATAACATTAAGTATTTCATATAATATTTATTTAAATAATTTTAAAACCATTTATTTGGTATATTGCTTAATAAAATAATTAGTACAACATTTTTTATAATTATTTACTATTCTTATTTATTGCATAAAAATTAAAAATAAAATTCTATGATGAAGATAAATCTCAAATATTTATGAATAATAATTTTACTCTAATTTATCATATTAAAATAACAACATGTAAATTGCTATATTTATTAAATTATGAAGGCAGCAACTTTGGAATCATTTAAAATAAAAAATTATAACTGTCATAATCGCCTTAATAAGGATCCAAATGGTCAAATATTATGCCAGTGGATTATTAGGGTTTATATATTCACTAAAAACATTTTTTTCAGATTTTTGTGCCATTTGATATGTATTACTATTTCAATAAAAACTATATTATTGATTTTTCACTAAATAAATAATTTCTGCATCACTAATGTATAAGATAATAAGGTAATTAAATAACTCTAAAAAATTCCCAATAAATTACCATGACAAAGAAAAACATTTTATATTTAAAATGAGTATTTATAACCGAATTTATATTTTGTATAACCTTATATTAAAAATACATTAATTATTAAGGTTTCAGTGAGACATATTTCACTTTCCTTTAAATAAAATAAACTAAAGGTCATAATCAAATACAAGTAGATTCCATTAGATTCAATTTCGATCCAAGTATGATTTACTGTATAATATAATAATCCAATTATATTAATACAAGTGTTAGGGTATTTTATAATATTATATTTACCCTTAATTACCATATTTACCTTTAACTATGGTAAATGAAATTTACCGTAGTTAGTATTAATAATGCCTAAAAATAAAAATTATCTTATTAACATAATATGGACCTAAATAATCCAAATATGGAATCCATTTTTCCAAATTCAAATCACAGAAGTTGCAGAAATTAATTTAAAATCAATCTCGTTGTTGAGAAAATGAGTTTTAAAAGTTAAAACATTGCAAAAGATTGAAATGATTTTACCTATGAATTCAATGTAAAATCAAATCTAATGACATAAATTATATTAAATGGTAAAAATATATTCTATTTATAATTTAAAACCATTAAATATTATAATTTATCCATATAAATTATTATGATGAAAAAAGTTGTTTTTAATTAAGATATTGTCTGTTTTTACTATTCATTAAAATATGAAAGTTATCAGAATAATATTAAAAATTTATATAAAGTAAATTTTTATATCCTGATTCTAAAGAAGAATTTTATTTTGTTAAATAGAACTTATAAACATGTCAAAAACTAGATTTAAAGTGGGTGCGTCATCAAAAGGCGGCAAAACTACATTTTTTAAAAAATACTTATTTTACCCAAACAAAATTATTTTGTTCTTATACCATGTTCTAGAAAATGTGTATGATGATTAATAATTCTATAAAATTAAAACTTTAGTTTAAAATATTTATAATGGATATTTCATAATAATATTATAATAATATATCGTTGTTTAGTGAAACCCAGTCTTGCGTACAACACAGGCTATCAAGGAAGGTCACGATAGAGTGTAACACATGCCAAGTCAGGGTTGCGTATAGTGAAAGACTCCTTTGTTGTTGCGTATAACAAAATACAACCATATTTCATTTATACATTGAATATATATATATATATATACTCAATGTTTCATAGAATAACTACTATAAAAAAACTTGAAATTGGGTGTAACGCGATCCAAGATTAGTGTTGCGTATACTGCAAGCTAATACGGGGTTGTGTATAGTGCAAGATTATATTGGTGTCACGTACAATAGATGATATAAAATAAATTAAAAAGAATATATATTATAAAATTTTGTTTTGTTACATTCTACCCCCCTTAAAATGAATTTCTCCCTCGAAATTCGTCAGGGTTATAAATGGTTTATTACATGAGAGTTTCTTTTATAGAAACCCACATCGTAAAAAGTAATACCAAAACTTATCTTTAAAAAAAAGAATGAAATGTAACAGTTACCAAAATTAACTAATCACTGGGTTTCCACATTTGAGAACATAGGTGAAAATATTGATATGGAAGAGAAATCTAACCATCAAATTCTGATGGAGAGTTGTAGAGAACATGGCTATGAAAAATCCAACAATCAAAATGCCATAAATTTGTGATGATCTAAGGTACTATATGATTCATCAAATATAAGATCATTAGGAGATCATTTTTGTTTTTTAAGATCATTTCCCTAATGTTGATGAATTAAAAGAAATACTTACATGATTTTGGTACAATATCACTCTTTTTCGTGCCTTGACCAATTTCCACTTCCTCTCTTAATGAAATGAAGTTAAATTTGTTATTCGTTAAGTGTTAGCAGATCATGTGATAGAATGATGGGTAATTCCATCTGTTTCAAACAAAAGGTTAGCAAAAGTTATCAAATATACATAATTCCATCTATGGTGAGTTTATTCATATATGATTCTAAATATGAACTTATACATCATCTAACATACCACTTAATAAAATAAAACTCGTTTCTAATAACCAGGGACTTCCTGTAAGTCAGTGGTAGGCGATAAAGGCCTGTTGCACTTCGGTTGTGGGTTCGATTCCCGCAACCTTGTCCAACGCGACGGGTTGTCGCCCATCCTGCATGTTGCCCTTTTTCTAAAAATACATTATTATAACATCCCATCAATAATATTGAAAAAAGTTCTAGTGTTAAACAATACTAACTTATGTCCAACATAATCCATTCCAATCTTTAGGCTTATCCAAAATACTTTTGTCCAAACTCATAGTCTAAAGAAAACAATTACAAGAAATGTCATCAACAAAGCATATGAATTACATCATTTATCCCCTATATATCATAAAATATATCTTGTTGGTCACATTAAAAACATGCGAATACATTAATAATGTATTCTCTTGAAAAATGAATACCCATTAAACCTTAGTGAAAACATGAATGCTGTCAAAAGTTAACTCTTTCCACATACCAAAATACAAAACGTTCTATATACTGAAACCATGATATCAGTCATGATCTCATTTCATTTTCTCTTTATCACTTCATTATGTTCATATAATCTTCTTTCTAAAAATATTTCAACTACTTTTCATGGTTACCGGTACCATATAATTCATGAAAACCAATACATACATATTCCAATATTTCACGATACCATAAATGAGATTCCATGATACTATTTTGAAATCCCATTACATAAACACTTAATCATTACATAACATCATTATCATACTCAACATCTCAAATAGTGATCGCATGTGAATTCCCTTTATCCTTTTCCTAAAGTAGTTTCTCACGTTGATCATCATTAACCCTTGGATTAGGGAATTGATTAGCATAATGCCCCATTTCCTTGCACTTTAAGCATTGAAGTGTTGGTGGTGTGTTATTTGCAGTATTTTCTTTATTAAAATCAATTGAAACCCTTTTTCCATTACTTCAACACTCATCTAATTGATGACCTTCTTTTCCACACTTAAAAAATTTTCTAGTCCCTTTAAGACAATCTCCACCATGATTCTTTCCACACTTTTAGCATAAAGAAACATTCATCTTCTTTTCACCATTACTCTGAGATTTCTCCTTGAACTGCATCTTTCATTTCATTTCAAAACCATGAGATGGATATGTAACACCAACATCTATTTCTACCTTGATATCACAACGCACAATTTATTCATTTCTACTGATGTCTCTTATAGATAATTCTCTTCGAAGACTTGGTTTTAAACCCCTGAATAATCGATCAACTTTAATTTCAGGTTGAATGATAAATCGAGATGCATATCTTGAAAGCCTTGTATAATTCTCTTCGTATATACCAACAGATTCATCATCCTTTTTTTTAATCTCAAGGAAATCCTTTTCCTTCTTTGTTCGAAGAATACGAGGGAAGTACTTATTGAAAAATAAGTTCTTGAACTCATCCCATTCCATAGATTCAATTTCATCTCGGGGCCTCGTATTCTTATTTAGATTCCACCATTGACCTGCTTCACCTTCTAAATGGTAAATAGCCAGAATCAATTTTTCATGTTCCAAACAGCGATGTATGGAACATATCTTCTAAATGGTACTGATCCATTGTTCATAAAAATGTTGATCAAAAGACCCACTGAAAAAAGGTGGACGTTGCCTCATGAAGGACTCAATAAAATATTGTTCCCTTCTCTTATCATTTGGAAGTCCAGAATGATTCATATATTTTGCAAGTATAGAAATAATATTATTCACTCCATCTCCCATGACATTAGTTTGTTCAGGAGGACAATCATTGAATTTTCCATTACATTGATCAACACAATTTCTTTGGGTTACATCCATCATCTAAAACCCAAAAAGAATAGTTTGAGAGGAAAAAATCATGCTAGGGAAAACAACAAAATACAGGGGGAGTACGTTCAATATCTAACATATTATGTTAAATTCTAGGATCGTTACCATAATACTAGGACTATAACCTATACTTATATTTAAAATTAGGGACATCCCAAGACATACCTTAGAAATATCTCTAGGGTTCTAACTAATGTTTTCGCATCCTAGTTTCCAAAGGTTAACTAATCCTTTCCTCTAATACCAACTGTAGAGACCCAAAGCTTGATGTACATGGACAATACATTACTTTTTAGGAATACTTAATACATAAAAAAACCAAACCTCTAGGATTTTAATAGTGTAGTGTTTTTGGAAACTCGGAACATAATCTTCTAATCATGGTGAACGATCTTCAAAATATCCCATAAAGATCATCACCTTTTGTTTTATTACCTAAAACCTTTTTTTATTTCCTGGGGAAATGAAAACATATAATGGGTGATCTCAAATGCTCAGTAAGGGTAAACATAGAGATCATAATACAATCCATAAACATTTGAATGGAAAAACATGAGTATAAAATCTAAACATCAAAATCTTGAGCAATGACATAAAACATTGCAGTACATAAGGCATAGATCATAAAAGAACATTAATCATGATAAAATAGAATAGGAATAAAACTTTTAATTTTGGAAAAATATTAAGCACATTATATGATTTCCATAGTAGCCAAGGCATTGCTGTCAAGACCATCATAGTGGACAAAGTCCCTTACTGATCTGGGTTTACTTGTCGTTCCAGCCCTGAATTACTGAACCAGATTTACATTCCGTTCCAGCCATGTCTATCTCATGAGATATATATCGTTACCCAATAAATTGGAGGAATATATAGGTCCCACCTATCTCATAATGAAATCATTCTTACTTGTGCCACAACATAAACATAAATCATTCATTATAACCTAAAGAATAAAATGGGTTTCATAAACACCATCCCATATTGACATAATCCATATAAAAGAAATGGATATCATTTCATAATTAGAAAATCGAAACCATGTAAATCTTAGAGACATTATATTTGAAACATACACATATGAAATAATGTCACCTTAGATGGAAAATGGTTTTGATAAAACACTTGAAATGAATTCTTGTGGAAAATATCCTTTCCTTTTCAAAATCATTTTCTTTTCACAAAATGTCATGAAAATTTAAAATTAAAGAATTTTTTTTAAAATAGTAATGAGATCTTGTAGAGTAAGCTTCATTAAAATAAGGAATTATAAAACAGTAAAAATCCATTCATGCCGTATAAGATGAAAAAACATTCTCCTCGTACTTTTTCCAGAAAAGTCAAAAAGTACCACGTATGGTAAACAAAATAAAGATTCCTTCTATAACACAACGTAAAAGAAAAATAGGGATAAATATTCCATTAAACATACATGGAATAATATTAAACACTTTATCAAAAACTTTTTATGGACATGGATGAAAAATATATCCCCAGTAAATACTTACGTATAAGCGATCTCAGATAAAAATGAGATTGAAAAATTATCCCTTACCTTATGTATGATATGCTTCATATGTATCTGAACCACCTATATAATGATTTAAATAATGTCATTGACTTACTAAATAATCATATTAATTATTATGATATCATATATGGTTCACTTATGACTTTATACTACCCGTTATGTTGTAAATTCCATGTTAAAGCAGCGTTTTGGGTAAAGTCGTTTCATTTATCATCCGTGTTTTGACTTGTAATTATTCATATGATTACTTAGATCACGATTAAATAATTAAATAATATAAACCATGATTTATTTATAATATATATTCATAATATACATATATATAATACATTGATAAATGGAATGAAATACATCGTTCATGGAAACGGTAGGCCGTACGTACGCATGAACTCTATTTTTTTTCCTTATTAAATTTAAGAGATGTAAGTAAATAAAATATAACTAATTTAATTATCATTAATATGTCATATATTTCACGATTACTTATTATATATACTTTATAATCATTCTTTAACTGTTAACATGGAAAATGATCCTCATCGCATCGTGGCGACGGTAATCCGTACGTAGCACGAGCGATGATATCATTCCCATATTTATTGAATAGAATTGGAGTGGGTGATATAATATATTAGAATAATTATGATGTTATAATAATCATATATAGTTATTATTTACACCATTATACCCATTCATGTAAGGTGGTGGTGGAAAACAGATTACACTATAGCCTGGTGATGGTATTCCAAACGTACACACGCACATTGATTTCATTTTCCATAGGACGGATAGAAGGTGAAATGGGGTTTTTTCATATTTATAATAACATATCATTATATTAGTGATACTGATTATTTTACCACATAATGAAACAAATAAATAAAAGAAGTTGAAGAAGAAAGAAACTTGAAAGAATCGGTAGAAGAGATTATCTCTTCCACGACAAACCTCCTTTAAACTTCTTCTTAGGGCACTAGAGGTGGTCTTTTAAGAAGAACATAACCTCTATGATATAACTATATATGTTTAAAAGAGTAATTGTCAGGGTTTGGCCGAACTTCAAGGCTCAAAAGGGTGTGAAGATAAGATGGAAAGGGTGCCCTTTTTATAAGGGAGGAGAGGGGCACCTTTGGTAACGTAAGAAATATTAATTTATAATAACTTCAACCTAACTTCAAAACGTTCAAAAATGACTCAAATCAGATTATTATATAGGATAGGGTAGTAATATCATCAAAAAATAAAATTTAGACATGTTGGGAATTTATTTTAAACATTATCAACTTGATTTATCTTTATTAAATCTATTTAATTTTATTTGTGGAAATAAGATTCTAATTTTTAAATTGTTATAAATAATTACTTATGTGTTGTGAATTATCCATAATTGGATACGTTATTAAAATTTAAAATATATAAATTTCAATTTATAAGTTTTAAATATTTTTGTGATTTTTAAACAATTTTATAATATGTTATTTTTATAAAATAACAATATTGTCAATTTTGACATTATTCATTTATTTTTATTTAAATAAAATCCACATAGAGGATATATTCTATCCAAAATATTTAATAGATTAATAACATATAAATTTGTTTATAAAATTCTTGGAGCACATTAAATAGTTCATATAATATTTATTTTAATATTTTTAATATCATTCATTTTGTATATATCTTAATAAAATAATTAGTACAACATTTTTGTATAATTATTTAATATACTTATTTGTTGCATAAAAATTGAAAATAAAATCCTATAATAGAAATAAATCATAAAAGTTTTTATAATATTTATTTTACTCGATTTTATCATCTTAAAATAACAACATGTAAATTGTTATATTTATTAAATTATGAAGGTGAAAACTTTGGAATCATTTAAAATAAAATAATATATGTATCATAATCCCATTAAAAAGGATCCAAGTGGTCATATATTATGACAGTGGATGATTATGGTTTATATATTCACTACCAATAAGTTTTTTGCAGATTTTTGGTCCTTTTTATATGTGTTACAAATTCAATAAAAACTATATTATTGATTTTTCACTATATAAATAATTTCTACATCATTAATGTATAAGATAATAAAGTAATTAAATAACTCTTAAAAATTATGAATAAATTACCATGATAAATAAAAGTATTTTAGCTTTCAATTGAATATTTATAAATGAATTTATATTTTTTATATACTTATATTAAAAATACTTTAATTATTAAGGTTTGAGTGAGAGATATTTCACTTTCCTTTAAATAAAATAAACTAAAGCTCATAATCAAATACAAGTGGGTTCCATTTGATTCAATTTCAACCAAATTACAATTTAGGGAGAAATATAATCATCCAATTATATTAATACAAGTGTTAGGGTAATTTTATAATATAATATTTACCCTTAATTACCCGATTTACCTTTAATTATGGTAAATAAAATTTACCGTAGTTACTATTCATAATGACTAAAAATAAAAAGTAGCTTATTAAAATAATTTGGGCCTACTGATTCCAAATATGGAATCCATTTTTCCTAATTCAGATCACATATGATTCAAAAATTAATTTAAATTTAATCGTGTGGTTAAGAAAATGAGTTGTAAACGTTAAAACATTTCAAAAGTTTGAAATTATTTTACCTATTAATTCAATGTAAAATCAAAGCTAATGACATAAATTATATTAAATGGTAAAATATATTATATTTATACTTTAGAACCATTCAATATTATAATTTAACCATATAAATTATTATGCTGAAAAATGTTTTTTTAATTAAAATATAGCGTGTTTTTACTATTCATTTAAATATGAAAGTTATCAGAATAATACGAAAAAAATTTCCAAAGTAAATTTTTATATCCTGATTCCAAAGAAGAATTTTATTTTTTCAAATTGAACTTATAAACATGTTAAAAACTAGATTTAATGTGGGTTCTCCATCAAAAGGCGGCAAAACTGCATTTTTTGAAAAATACGTATTTTACCCGAAAATTTTATTTTTTTCTTATACCATGTTCCAGAAAATGTGTAAGATGAATAATAATGTTATAAAATTGAAATTTTAGTTTATAATATTCATAACAGCTAGTTCATAATAATATTATAATAATATATCATTTTTAGTGAAACCCGGTATTGCGTACAACACACGCTATCGAGGAAGGTCGTGATTGCGTGTAATGCAAGCCAAGTCAGGGTTGCGTGCAGTGAAAGACTACTTTGTTGTTGAGTATAACAAAATCCACCCATATTTCATTTATACATTGAATATATATATATATAATCAATGTTGAATAGAATAACTACTATAAAAAAACATGAAATTGTGTGTAACACGATCAAAGATTAGTGTTGCGTATACTGCAAGCTAATATGGTGTTGTGTATAGTGAAAGATAATCATGGTGTAGTGTACATTAGAATATATTACCCTACTTTAGATAAATGGGATACCATCTTTAGTATCACCCTCCCCAAGTTGCACTCTGACCTTTATCCAATTCTGGTCCATGTGTCCATCAAAATTTTGAAACCGTCATTACTATTCCAATTTATAAATTTGTGGTTCACTAAAGAATAAATCACTGATATCATCAAATGTTTTTGGTCTTCTATGTCCCACTATAATGATGATTTTGTTTATTTTGTTAATATAAAACACCTCAAATTGATTCTGAAATGCAACTGCAGTTTTACATCCATAAAAATTAAAAATGACATTTTTCTTATAGAGGATAAGCTTAATAATCATAAAAATAATAACACTATCTCTGATTTAAACACTAATTCAACTCAATAAATAAAATTTTTGGTAAAAATAAACTCTTCTATCGCCTTTAAAGAGACCATGAAGGAAAAAACTTTTAATATTAAATGGATTTTTTAGGGTGACAGAAACACTGTGTTCTATAACACCCATCATAGAGTTAGGATAGCCTGCAGACCGCTGTGTCTTTTAAAATATGGGGACAATATCATAGATAATGATGATGATATTTCCAGTCATATTGTCTCATACTTTGAATCCATATTTAACGGTCTTGATAATAATAGCAAAGTCTTCTTACCTGAGGTCCTTTCAATGGTGGTTAATTGTGATAGTAAGACCACTTTATTAAGCATGCCTCTTGATCATGAAATTAAATACATTTTCTTTAGTTTGAATCATGATCGTGCTTTTGTACCTGATAGTTTTAAAAAGGTTTCTTTCAATGTTATTAAGACGTTATCAAATTGGATGTTTGTAAACATGTCAAATATTTTTTCTCCAATGGTTTTCTCCTTCATGGTCTTAATGATCAAATTCTTTCTCTAATTCCTAATGGGGAAAATGCTTCTGAGATCGACCTGTTTAGACCAATTTATCTCATTAACACCATTTATACAGTCATTACCAAAATCATTCTTAATTGAAATTAAACTATCATAGAAATTTATTTCACATAGAACCAATTTAGGTTTATTAAGGGTACATACATATAGGATTGTATATGTCTTGCCTCTAAATGTTTCAATACTCTAATAAATGCTAAATGTGGGGGTAATATTTCCATCAAACATGAAATTAAAAATTCTTTTGATACCATGGACTCGAGCTTCATCTTCAAGGTTCTTCAAGTCTTTGGATTTAGTGATTCTTTTTTCAATATAGTCCGAACCATTTTCAACTCAGCGTTTATTTCCATATTGTTTAATAGCTTTCCCATGGGATAATTTAAATGCACCAAAGGTGTAAGGAATGGTGACCCCCTATCAACTATCCCTTCCTCCATTACAGAAGATTACCCTTGTTTCCTCCTCACTCGTCATGTGGATTAGACCAAACTCAATCCTATTCATGTTTCTAAAAATGTGAATGCTCCCACCCATCTCTTTTATTATGATGATATTATCATTTTTTTATATGGTGATAAAAAATTATTCAAAACATAAAAAATTATCTCTCTCATTAAGAATAGGTTTTTTGTCAAGCAATTAGTTGGATAAAATATTCAATTTTCTTTTGAAAAAAAATTCCTCTCAGTAGAAAGTGTAATATAATTAATGACCTATGCATAAAAGAAGGTTATTTTCATTTTAATTATCTTGGTGTTCCCATTTTTTGGGGAAGAACCAAGTCCTATCATTTTTTTACAATAGTTGACCATGTTTTTATCCAACTATCTTCTCATAAAGGTGAATCCCTCTCTATGGTAGGAACAACATGTCTTCTCAAATCCACGGTGGTTTCTAAAATGGTATACACCATGATGGTTTATAAATGGACCATTGTAATTGTGAAAAAAATTTATACCTCTATCAAGAAATTCATTTAGACTGGTATCTCATCGGAAAAAAATCATCTGACCATCCCATGGTTGACCTATTTCAAGCCTATTAAAAATGGTGGGATTGGCATAGAAACTTTTTAGTACTTTAATTAATCTCTTCAAGATAGACTCACTTGGAACCTTCGTTACAAAAATTCATATTCTATTACATTTCTCAAAAAGTGGTTACATGGAAAACTCAAGGAGAAAATTGAGTTGTCTCATCTCTTCTATCTAGCCATATATTAAAAAATATTTTTCAGCATTATGAACAATTCTAGATGGATGGATACTAGAGATTCCTCCATTAATTTCTGGTTGGATAACTAGATTGGAAGTCCCTTAATTTCAATTATTTATCCTATAAAAATCCATAAGAGAACCAGATACACAATTAGAGATTTGAAATTTTTTTAAAATGAGAATCTACTTGAATCTATTATGCATGTCAAAAATAACTACCCTTATTCAAACAATTATTACTTTCTAATTTTGGAAGCATCACATGATGGTATACATAATTCAAAAAAAAATATAATATTTTTTTGTACAACTATTTAAGTGATTTTGGTTGGATAAATCACATTGAAAACCCCTGGATAAAACCCTCAAGATTCACTCTTATCTCGAATATTTCTCCTAATGGAGTTCTTATAGGAGTATGTCTTCAATCGTTTGGTATTAAAAATTGTTCAAATTTTAGACACTGTAATCAATACAGAGAGTATGCTAATCGTGTCTTCATTTCCTGTGATACAACTTCTTCTCTTTTGGAACTATATTTTGGACATCTTCAATTACATATGGTTGATTCTTTACTCTTTCAATACTCATCTGAAGAGATATGTTGAAATGGAAGATTCTCTGACAATTAAGAACATCTTCCATGCTGCGGTTGCTAAGCATCATCCGATGATCTGGTATGATATAAATTCTATTATTCATAAAAACTACACACCCAATAATAATGAATATTAGATTCATATAATTATTTCTATTCATGAAGAGGCTTCTATGAAAAAGGATCATTGAAAAAAACTATAAATGAATTCAGAATTCTGTGACGTCTTCAGATTGATGGAAAATATTTTCAAACACACAACACCATTGAAGTGTTTTGGTGTTCTTTGTTTACTGGATGATTTAATTTTAATGTGGTTGGTGCCTCCAAAGGAAATACATGTCCCACAGGTAGTAGTGATATCATAAGGAATCATGAAGGCCAGATCCTTGGATGTTTTCATGGTTCATGCTTCATTGCCTCTTCTCTGGAGGCTGAAATAATGGGCATGATACATGTTGTTTCGTTTCCATGAATCTAGGTTTGGAACAATCTCTGGATTGAATGTGATCCAACCACCATTTTGTAAGAAATGGTTTATGGTGTGACACACCTTGGTGGTTGATTACTACTCATTGGATGGAATGCACCCACTAGCTTCAGGATATCAACTATATTATAACTCATATTTATCCTGAAACTTATACGGTTGTTGATGGCCTTGCTAATAATGGAGTAAATCAATATATTACCAGGCTTGATGATCTTTCTTATGAATGACTAACTCTTCAGGAGAAGGATTGTAATATGATTCCACATTTTATACACATGTAATCTCTTATTTGTTTTAATAAAATATGTGCTATGTTAAATTGTCCATGGCACCACCCCCAAAATAAATATGTAGAAAACATTGTCCTCCATTGCTCAAAATATAGAATAGTTTTAGAACTAAAGATGTCATTCAATTAGGGATAATTCTCCTAAAAGGATAATCACTTCCCTTATGAGATATGTTAAAATCCTCCAATAAGTATTTACTTAACTCGGTAATGAATTTATCAATACGTTACAAGGTAACCCAATGAGGAGTAACATCAGAAACTATGAAATATAAAATTTAAGAATAACGTAGTCACTATTCAACATTAACTGAATATAATACCTTCCCATGAAGTAACTCTCTAATGGGTTAAATAGATGACTTGCCTTGACATAAATCAACATGTATCTATCTCAAATGATTAAAAATCGTATTATCAATAAAATTACTATCATGGATGTCAATGTTGAATTCATGAAGCAATAATATCAATCTATTTAGCATTGAATTTGATTCTTTCTTCTTCATGACATATATAATAGTTGAATGGTTAGTGAAACCCAAAAAATTAGATCCAATATATTATAACCAAATGTAATAAGGGATAAAAATAGTCTTATGATTCATGTTCTCTTGGAGATTAATTTTATTATGAAGGGACTACAATAATAAAATCATAAATAATTAAATTTAATTTTCATCCAACTCATTCTCTAGGAGTACCCAGTAAAGGGAAATCTATTCTCCCATTCATCAATTAAATAGGAAATGCCCAATTATGTGGTTTAACTATTGGTCAACACATAATCCCCAATTAAATTTTATACAATTATTTCTCTAAATACCCATAAAATAAAAAATTGAGAATCACTTTGTCGATGACCTGTGAAAGGAAAAACAACTCAACTTCAATGTTTTAAAAACCTCCTACTGAATATAAAATCGATATAAAAAGATCAAATATATTTTATTCTCTCCAGAAAAGGTAATGACTAGATTATTTCTAAATTATACTTATCCACTTGAATTGTATTTCATGAGACATAATGACAGAGAAAAATTCCACTCTCAACCATAAAATAGAATTTCTAATAGATTAATACTAAGTATATTTCCATACACACTTTAATAAAAACCCCTAAACATCTCAGTTAGCTCTCATAAGATGTAAAATAAAATTTAAAATTAAATATAAACACCTCTATAAATTATACATGAAATTCAATAAAAAATTTCAGGATGCATTTATTAAAGGAGGAATATAGATTAAATAGTTGAATTTTTTTTTTCTATAAGTAAATGTACTAAAAACATGAAATTTATGTATCATCCTAGTCCTATATGGAAATTTGGATTTGAAATTATCCAAAAACCCCATAAATATAGAAATAATTAGAATTAATAGTTTTTTATTCTAAGATTTGATACAGAATATGAAAGGGAATATAGTACTTTTATGTTACTAAGATTGGCCTCCAATAATCAGCGCATACTCACCACTTATTTATATTCCTTACAAGGTCTAGTTATATTAATTTACTCTTGAAAACATTTAACGCTACCTTTTATGAAAAATATGATTTGGACACACATATTCACTATAAAAATTTTATTCAATTATACATTTATCCATCAAGGTAGTAAATTATTTATTAACTTCTTTAAAAATATTAGGATTTATCCTCCTCTATAATTGTATAAGATGTCATAAAAATTCCTCGAAAAGCCCATCGTGAATAAAAATTTATGGAATCTTCTTGATAAGTCAATTATGGAATATCTTATAGCCATTCTTTTCTTCCAAAGGTCCTCTAAACAATCATTATTATGTTCACTAGAAAACCCTTATTAAATTATTTCTGTAAATTTAAATATCAATCTCACTTAGGAAAACATCAAATTTTTAGGAAAATCATTATGATCATTTGTAGGTGGGTCTTCCTATTTAAATTAAATACTTTCTCTAGGTTATTTGAGTATAATTTAAGCTTCAAAATAATTATTTATCGTATTATATTTATTATTCTTTAATAAAGAATTTTTATTATTCATTGAGAATGTATAAGTGAAATATTTAAAATAAACATCATATTTATGTTAATGGAAACGATTTGGATCGTAAATAACATTTTCATCATATTTAATGTTCAAAATTGTGGATTCAATTTATAAAACCAGAAAAAATGACTTTTACATTGTTTAATAAAGTTGAGATGAACTCAAATAATTATATGATATTTTTTCGAAACTTTTTCATATTACCTCTATATTTCATATGAAAATCAGGTTGGTTATTTTGAATAAAATTAATGAAATAACTCTTTATCAATCCAATCAATCATGATGGCTTCTTATATACAATTATTTTACACAATGTATTTTTTTGATTCAATGATATGTAATTTTATCATATTACCTTGAAAACTAAAATTTAAATTCCCTTTTTAAACACATATTATAGCCATAACTGTTTTTATAAATGACATACCTAATATAAGAGGTTAATTTTTTTGGAAAATACATTTAAATATATTGAAAAATAAAATTTATAAGATAAAATAAGATCTTTTACCCTTAACAAACCATCTATAATGACTCCAATTGACATATCAACAAAAAAATTATATTGAAATATTACTACTATAGATTGTTTTTCTAAAGCTACATCAATGAAAATATACATTAATGATTAAAATATTGTGTAGGATCCTAATTAAACAATTAAATTATAAAATTAATTATTTACAGTAACACAAATAATATAAAATTACTTTGAACTTTAATTTTAATTGGGTGAGAGTATTGGATAATGGTGGAATCATCACACCCAATGATTAATTTTGTTACGTCTCCTAAACTAACATTCTGAGTGCATGTTTACTTATAAAATTTGGAATTTATATTGATTTTATTCAAAGTATATGAATTATTAATGTAGACATAATCCATCCTCATTGATTAAATAAGTTCTTTATCCCTTTTAGTATTAATATTATTCATGATAGTATGACTGAAAATTTGGTAAGGAAGTGGTTCTATGTATATTCGTAGGTCATCCTAAACATTTTTCCTCTACTTATATGATCAAATGAGATTTTAAAAAATAATTAATTTCTCTCAATAATTATATCTTTATTTTTATTTTTTTTATCATATTATATTATATTTTTTACAGCATGTTCAAAGACATATTCAATTGGTATTTTTTGATTTTATTATGTGGTTTATATTCTTTTTGAATGTTTGAATACATATTAAATGTTTTTTTCATTGAGTTCAGCATAAGGGTTTTTAGTTTCTATTCAAATTTTAAAAATTATTCCATTAACAATCTCTCTTCTTCTTAGGTCCACTTCCACTTTTTATGGAACACTACAACTTCATTAATTTTTCATACCACTAATTTCAACGTTCATTTAGCCAATTTGAGTCACCATATTCTATAATATCTATTTTAATAAATTTATTTTATTCATAACCAATTACTCCTCATGTAAATAATATGATTTATTATATTACTATTTTTTTAATCGTGATTGTGAAAATATTTCAACTTCTAACTATCTTTTATATGAAATGGATCATGAGAACACATAGGAGTTTTATTAGTGTTTGGGGTTGGGGATACCATTTTGGTTGTTCAGGTTTCCTATGATAATGGTTCTAATAATAATTTTACCCTTATTTGAAATTCTAGTTTGATTAAGAAGACCCTAATTGGAAACTCAAATTAGAAAATTAACAGTTCTAGTTTTTCTCAATAGGCTTTATAAGGAATATCTCATTACAAGATTTATAGGTTTCTTTCAATTAAGGTCATTGATTATATATATTATCATCCATATAACAGATACCATAGTCCATATCGCTTATAGAAACTTGTTCTGAAACAAAATAGGATGTGAGAGAGTTAGATAACATATGTCTCATCATGTGGGTTTCATCAATCAACTAATAATCAAATATTAGGTTATTTGTATTAGAAGTAAATAAATCTATATTTTGTTTAACATGAATTAATCTCATCGAAACAATATTGTGTTTATTTTTTTATAATAGAATGATATTTCATGAATAATTTTTATTTTTATCCACCAACACTCCTCTAATAGTATTTTATATCATACTTTTATACATTAAGAAAATACCTTCATAAAAATATTACATTATGAGTTGAATATAAACATGATAAATAGAATAGTTATAAAATATCTTCTTATGACTTTCTATGGATTCATATAGATTCTCCCCCAGTGTCTTACCTGTCTCATAGATATCATTTCTAGGTAAGGTAGTCCAAGTGGATAGAAAAGGATTCTCAACGAATATTTCATTAATATGGTTTAAACATTCTATATATGTTGATTTTATGTAGAATACTCATTCGGTACACCATTTTAAGAAAATAGGACTGTACAAATATTTTTTTTGATTCTCACTAACACATTGGGTTAAATGTTTATGCACTCCATGCCAATTTAATATATTTCTTGTGTGGATCCTCTACCTAAAAACCATGGAATTTTGGTAAATGATTTTCAAGGGATGAAATATTCTAAAAACCAGGGGATATTTTACATTTCCCTAAAAAATCATATTTTCTCATTCATGTTTATAATTCTCCATGAAACTTCTTTTTTTAATTTTTATTATGATATTGGATGTTGTAATGTATTTTTTTTTTCAATTGGAAATTAATTTTTAATAATTTCTATATATATTGAATATTTTTATTTCAATGACCAAATTTTAATTTTTATACATTTGATTATATATGATTACAAGAAATATTGGTGTCACAACCTAACCCAATGATTTATTATATTTTAATTATTTTTATCTCACGTTTGAGATGTTGATTGATCTGGTTTTATTTTAAAAGAAATTCGGTATCATACATGGGTATGAGGTCGTACGCACTATAGTGTGTAGTGCCCACCCTTAATTAGAGAATGTTTTATTATTAAATTTTTTATTATTTTGGTAGGCGAATTTTCACATGAGAGTGCACATTTTACAGCCTTAATAATAATATAATTATTGGTTTTTTTTTATATTATTTTTCTTTTATTATTTTTAAATTTATTATTTGTTATAATTTATTTTTGAAAAATTATAATTTTGTTATATTATTTTTTTAAATATTTTTTTCTTTTTTACTTCTTTTATTTTTTTTATTTCCTACCTATTTTATTTTCTATATTTTATTTTTCCCCTCCATTTCATTCTATCTATTTTCTTTTTCTCTCTTTTTTTCTCCCCCACTCTTGCTCTCCCCTAAGAAGACCCATTTCCTCTAAAAACCAAGTGTGTCGCTAGCTTGCTGCTGCTCCCATATGGGACTGAACTGCTGCATTCCCCCTTCTCTATTCTGGTTCTTCCTCTCTTGATTACTCACACATGCACATAGCCACCATCACATGGCCTTCCCTCTTGTTTACAACTACCGCACCAAATCGCACTTTCCACATACCCATATAGCTACAATGACCAGAATCCCAGTTCCTCCACAGCTAGATTTCACCCTAATGGTCTGCATGAACCCCATCCAGTAGGACATATTCAGCCCCTCTATGGATCGACCAAAGACCTGACATCCCCTCTTTTAGTTGCATACCCCTTATTTGTCCGGATGATGTTGCAACAACAACGATTTTTCGGCGCCGCACACCTATGGTAACATTCTTTAAGCTCCGAACATCCTCTTCGACCCCTCATTATAGGCGTGTTTCCCTCCAAACAGTTTTTATTCCTTCTTGATTTTTATTTTATGGTTTAGTTGTGATTGGTTCACCATGGATACATTTGTTGTAGTGTTTTGTTTTAGGGTTTTATTAGACCCTTTTCGGTGCGATTGAAGTTCAATGATCCTTGCACAATATGTTGTGATGTCATCAACATAATGGAATGTGATTTCATTTTTGAATATGAATTGATCAATTAATTTTCAGATATAATTAAATTATATTATTATTTTAATTATTTGCATAGTGAAAAGTTACTTTTGATGAAATGATGAATTTATTTGCTTATTTAATTTTATAGAATGTTAATTTGTTATGGAGTCCACTTTTTGGGAAAACTAAAGTTAAATATTTTATTTTTATTTGTTTTAGAACATGAGTAAAAAACTTATAAAGCAGTGAAAATAATTTATTGAACTTCATTGGAAATTTTTAAAACTATTTAAATAATTTGAAATGTGTGTGGAAAATATTCTAGTTTGTTGGAATTCAAGGACAATCATTTGAGTGTAGTTTTGTGGTAAAAAATGTTTCACACTTTGGAAATGTTCTATTATGAGTGTAACTAATTTATTAAATTGTCTACGTGGGGTGGAAATTGTTTTTAAGACAGTTTATTATGCGTTCAGTTTTTGAATTTTTATGTTCACATGATATATGGTATGTTTTTTGATAAAAATCCACATTTTTTAATCATATACTGTTTTATTAAAATACGTAGTTAATTTATTAAAAATTAAAAGGGTTTAAAATTGCATTTTAGAAGTGTGTTGGTGTGCATTTGATGATAAAAGGTAGTTTTCGGTGGGTTTTCTGTGCAAGGTCTTATGTTACCCTTGAGACGTTGTTTTCTAATGTTTTTAGAAAAGTTTATTAATTTATACATACAGTTTAAATCATTCTTAATGTGGGTTTTATTGTACATCTAATTTCAAAAAGGTATTTGTGTGTTTAATTTGTGTTTTGATTAATTATTAATCTCTATAAACTGTGTAGATGGGTTCTTTAATTTGGTAAGTGATATAGAATTAATATGAAAGATGATTAGTGTACATATTATTTTTAAATTGGTTTTCTTGTGTTCAAGTGTGGTGTTGGGTAGAGGTAGCACCTCATTTTATTTTTTTACTTATGTTTTATATGTGCCATGAAATCTAGACCACTTGAGAAAAAATGGGAATTCTGGGTACTAGGTGGGAAGACTAGGACTGGTGCGCTAGTGACACAGATGTTCCATCAGCTCAGTATCACATATCTGGATTGACAACTACAACATTGTAATGCCCTGAACCTAGTAACCCGAAGTCAGTGAATTATTACATAACATTAGCATGATCACCAAGATCATGTCTCGAAAGACCTATTAGTTTTTAGTATTGGATGTACTAGATCAATTAATAATTTTTATATTATATTATAAAATGAAAACAAACACCAACATTGTCTCCATTGACCACACTCATATCTCTTAGACTATCCCTATGAGTCAGTCATAATATACTTCATCGTATCCATGGAAAATTAATACATAGAAAAGGGGTGAGCTCAGATGCTCAGTAAAGATATCAGTATAGAAGAAACATTAATAAATACTAATAAACATTTAAGGAAATGTATAAAACTAAAAAAAGACTTTTAATCTTCAAAATCATCACAATATGGAAAATATAAATCTAAATAATTTCATTTACTTTTTCACATGGATATTATACTAATCTTATAATCACATGCTATATCAATAACCAATTTTATAATAATGTAATGCATAATGCCAGACATCATAACCACATAGTCAAGGCCTAATGCCAAGAATACAAATAATATTTTTTCAAGGCCTTGTGCCAAGACACAGGATTGTCTCATTAGACCTACCGATTCATAGAGGAGCTATTGTGGGCTCCACCCATCATTTACTAAGTCCAATACATTCCCCATATGAAAAGGTTTAAATATAACATAAAAAATCGTTTTAAAACTAGCATAAAAATGTCAATACTTTATCTACAAACCATGAATGGTAGAAAAATAACACATCTATAGTCAAACATATCACAAAAAACTCAACAGAATTTCGACGATTTGTATCATAATAAATCAAGTTCAAACAAGTTTAAAATCCATTAATGGATGTTGACATAGATGAAATAAAAAATATTCGAAATAAATAACTCTTTCTATTTTGAAACCATTTAGTGTAAAGAATTTACTATGGAAATATTTTTTATAATAATGTAAGAGATGCTTCAAAGGTGTTATAATGGCAGAAAATAGCTGCACATGTTGTATAAGTTAAAAAAAATTCCCTCCGTAATTTTGTCAAAAAGGTTGTAAATTACCTTGTTTGGAAAATGATGAAAAGATTCCTTTATAAACATTTTATAAAAATTCAGACAACGGTACAAATTACATTAACCAATATTATATGATATAGTAAAAATGTTTTGAAATACATTTTAAGAAACATGTATGTGGATGATAAAGAGGTCCCAGTAGATAATTACGTATAAACAATCTCGGATAATAAAGAGATAGTAGAATTAACCCTTACCATGTATATTTCCTTGGTCGATTTTACGTTAAAATCTTGTAAAATAGTTAAATCATTGTTATTAAATTATACAAGAAAAATATAAATTAATATGATATCAAATTTGATCTTGTAATATTGCATTGTTAATAATATATCAGTAGTATCATTTTTTCGGGTGTTAACTGATTTGATTTCCTTTATATGCATGGTTACGTAAGCCTTTTTTTAATAGATAGAATGTATTTGATTCATATCCAGAATGATATTAAGTTCTTTATGATTATTTTAATCATAAAATGAGAAATATTTTTAAATGATAATAATGGGGAATGATTGTCATCGCGTTCATGGAGATGGTAATCCATCCGTATGAACTAGAGAAAATATCATTATATTGATGATGAAATCGTATGTAAATAGATAGTATATCATATATAAATAATTATTAACATTTTTTATTTATTATGTGCATAAATTATACATCATTATTATTCCCATCCAAATAATAATGTATTGAATAACTACTACACCACAATTAGGAGATGGTAAGCTGTATGTACGCACGTATGGTGACATTTTCATTCATATGATGGATAGAATAATGAATATGGTTTTTCCATGTAAGAACCTGGTTCTTATTCATGATTTACAGGTTTCTTCTTTTCCCCTTTCCTTATGTGTTTTTGAGAAAATAAGGAAAATGGGGAAAATCCCAAATTTTGGAAGTACACACCGTGTACTTTTCCATACGGCGAGTACTTTTGTCCGTGTGGATGAGTACACATGGTCTGTAGCCATGTTGGCGACAAAAGGTGTAAAAACTAACTACAAGCCGTGTAGTGGATATTTACACGCCCAGTTGTCAGTCGGTAGGCGAATAGTAAGGAAGTGGCCTGCTGGGCGACAGTACACGCCGTGTATAGAGACATGCAGGCCATGTACTCATGTTGATAGATAAACAGTGCCACGCTGGCAAGAATCCACAAGCGAAATAGTTAAAAAATGGAAATTACACACCGTGTACTTGAGAGTACACGACGTGTATTATGTTTTTTTCACTCAAATGGGAAGTAGCCTCCTATGTTCATAGAGGAACCCTAGAACCGGAGGGAGGCTCAGGAGGGACAACCAATTCTTCGAGGAACTCCAGATTGAGTACCGGGAATCTGTTTTCTACACCGTCAATCTCCATGGAACTGCATGGGTAAGTCCTCTCTTCTCCTTGGGTAGTTATTACTAACTCTTTCCCGAGGGGAAGTTATTTATGATTGAATGGGATTTTCTTATCCCAGATCTATGTTGTTCTTGGATGTTTCTAGAATCGTTGTTCACGTATACCGTTTAGGGGAGTTTAATGTAGGTGGCTTGGTGATTAATTTCCAACTGATGTGTGTTTTTGTGTATCGTTGTGATACGCACCTATGAATGGGGTGTCGTATGGATGAGGCCTTGTTGAATTAAATACCAATAATTTTTTATGTAATTTAAATGTGATAATAAAATGTTGTATGGGATCGTTTCTTGGATCCAGGATCACCCCGGGGGTGCGTTTCTCTATTTAGCCGTTTGGCCATGATACCTGAGGCTATGCCTTAATAATAATGATTATATATTTTACTTGAGTGGAATTGCATATGTATTGATTGTTTACTTTTTGGGTATGGCCCGATTACTTTTTTAGCCCGAGGGCAGTGTTTTGATTAGCCTCTTGTAAATGTACTACATAGCCTGTGGGAAACTTCTTCCGTGCCTATGGGCAGTTGACTCTGTGCTTGTGGGTGACACCTCGTACGCCTGTGGGAAATATTCGAAATGCATGTGGGCAGATTCCTATGTTTCGATTCACTTTACCTGAGGGTAAGGGTTTACGCATCTGAGGACACTGGATTTTTTACTTATATCATTCTCTGTAGTGATATATTAAATTTAATATTTAAAATAATAATAAAATGGAAATATAACTGGTAAAGTTAGTTACTTTTGAGTACTTCTTAGTTTATTTAATTTTACTGCTGCACACTATTGTTGTGTATTTCCACACATTTGAGAATGGTCCTTTGGTGGGCGCCTATGGGGATTTATTTCTTACACCCTGTTTGGGTCATGTCTTCAGCCCAAACAGATTACATTTCTGCGGGTGTGGATAAGGTCAAGGGACCCTATACAGGTACTTGATTGTTGCTGGGAAGTAGGGGAGCATGGGACCGAGAATGGGCTCGCGATGCCGCTGGATGTCCTGTTTCTCTTTTCTGTACGCATACTTTAGTTGTATTGTATTGCAGTGTAACATGTTTTGGTTGTTTTATAGAATGGTGACATGCTGCATTTTCATATATAAATGACTACTGGTTCCGTTTTTTATTATCAGTTATCCATTCCTATTATATTTATTGTTTACCGCTTCCACTTGCTATATAATAATTATATATTCTGATGTGTTGTACTTTGACAAATGAGGGAATAGATTCCACACTATCAGACCTGGGCCCTCGCTGCTAGTCGGCAGCCTCTGGTGTTTGGGGAGATGCACTTGAGGTCACGTGGTGAACCGGGTTTGAGGCACCCATTGACTGAAACCCGAAACCCGGACGTTAAAAATTGGTATCAGAGGGGTTCTTCTGTTTTACTTACTATTTGGAGCCTTATTCATGGATAGAACTAGAATTTTAGTTGGTAATAATCAATGCCCGGGCATAGCTAACTTGTGTACAGGGAAAAGCCAATTTACCTCGTGTTGCAATTTTTTTGATTTTACAATTTTACAATTGAATTGATTTTCACCGAAGGGTGACACACTTGTATTGTGTTGTTTATATTTTATTCATGGGTTCTATTTAGTTGCAACCCAATGAGATCAGTGTATGCCAACTCATTCATCATTTACGCACATGCTAGAAATCACATGCCATGCATAATTTCTATGCCATGTAGGTGAATTGGAAATTGAATGTTGTTGTGATAGATGTTATGCTAGTAAAATCATGCTGTTGTGATATCTTCTTAGATAGATACCTTCTGTTTGATAGGGTATTATTGTGTGAGACTGTTTATAGAATGGATTCCAAACTTTGGTATTTGTGGAGTATGGGCCCTCATTGATCGAAATTTGGTGGATCATTGGCAGTTTATCCGGTTATAACACATATAAGATTCCAAAATTTTATTCTCAGGGAGTAAGGTCCCTCACAGATCAGAATTTGGCACTTAGGTGCTGTTTTTCAGTATTTTCTGGGTTCTAGAGAAGTTTCTGAGGCATTCTGTCCGGAAACCTAGTATACACACCGTGTAGTAAATTAAACATGCCGTGTATGTTCTTCTATTCAATAAGATAAGAAAAATTATTGAGTACACACCGTGTACCCTAAGTACACGCCGTGTTGTCTCTTCCCGTGTCATAGACCATGTGGGTGTGGACACAGGGAAGAGAAATGCTTGGGGTGAACACACCGTGTACCAGATGTACACACCGTGTAGTGTTGACCCGGAGTCCACCCGTGTAACTAACAAATACGAACGGTGGAGACCTTAAGACATACACACCATGTCAAATGTAGAACATGTCGTGTAGTCGGAGCTGTGTATTCGGCCGTGTAACGAACAACACAGGTCGATGAAGCTCGTATAGTACACGTCGTGTACCTTTGGGACACACCGTGTAGTCCTGACCAGTGACAGACCATGTGGACTTGACTGTGTGGCTGGGAAACGGGGCAGTGTACACACCATGTGCGGGTGTAAACACACCGTGTAGTATCCATCCGAGTAGTCAGATGTGTCACAAACGACACAGGAAGTTGGAAAATTACACCATACACGCCGTGTAGATTATATGCATGCCGTGTATTTTTTTTAACGGGAGCTGCGTGGCTTGGCCGTGTAGAAGGAGATGGACAGGGGAAGAGAAGTCTGGTACACATCGTGTATTCTGTATAGACGACATGTAGTTTTGTTGTGAAATCATAAATGGCTTCTTCCCCCTGTTCCCCTTTTGGTTCCTTCATTTTCAGACTATGATAATCTTGATCTAAGGCATGCGTTTGACCTTGTAGTGTCATGCCCCCGAGGCGTTCACACGTTGTTCGCCAGGAGAGAAGCAATGAGTATACTTTGAAGATGGTGGGCCATGGGCTACCAGTTGATCCTCTAGAAGAGCAATATGTAGCGCCATTTGTAATACCGGACATAGGCGTGGAGGCACTTTTTCGTGAAGGCTTTATAAAGTTCATGCAGACCATTCAGGGAGCACCGTCGGCTGTCACATCTATGGAAGAGCTGACTTGTATATTCCAGCAGCAACATATGCCTACGTTTTCAGTTGATCGCAGACCATAGGCTGCAGAGTCTTGGCTGGGGTCGATTCAGACTATTTTCGATCACCTAGAGATGCCTCCAGGGTGGAGGGTCAAGATCACGACTTATATGCTGTGTGATTCCTCCAAGAGGTTGTAGGATGGTACCACCCAGTCAAAGCATCACAGAGACATGGCGCGGGAATATTTATAGACTGCAATCTACGACTTCTTCTTCCCAGAGACACTGAGGGTAGATCGAGCTCAAGAGTTCGTGAATCTGCAGTAGGGCACTATGTCGGTGATGGATTATTCTGCTTGTTTCAATGAGCTTCAGCGTTTTTCACCCGTTCAGGTGGGCGATGAGATGCTAAGTGCCGGAAGCTTTGAGCATGGTATTCGATATGACATCCGAGCACTAGTGAATTTTTTCTGGATGCCTTTAGTACAAGCTATTGTGAATCAGGCTCTGATTATAGAGAGGAACCTGCAGGAAGCTAGTGACATGGGCCAGGGCGGTTCAGCACTAGTTTTGGGTACTATTTCTACTTGTAATAGGAAGAGACAGATGAAATTCTCTCAGGGTGGAATTACCTACTAGAATAATGTTTCAGGTGTCCAGGCCATGTGCTACCAGTGTAGTAAGGAAGGGTATAAGTGACCTGAGTGTCCACCTGACCTGGTGGAATGTCGGGCTTGTGGCTGAATAGGTCATATGCAACGCTTTTGCAGGGCGTTTCCACCAGTGGCTAGTGAGAGGGGTTCTGTGCAGACTCCTCATGCGGGTGTAGGACCATCAACTTCTTACTAGTCAGGGAACTGAAATACATCAGGGCGTGCAAGTAGGGATGGTGGACGTAGCCGTGATAGCCAGACACCAGGATCTCAGAGGCAAAAGGGCGGGACAACTCAGGGTTGCTAGGCTGTGTCGCAGGTCCGCGGAACTGGGCAGGCGTATACTGTGCAAAATACCCAGAAGAAGTAGGATCCCAGACCTTCTACTATCAGAGGTACTATTCAAGTATCTTCTGTTTTATCTTCAATAATTTTTGATATGGGTGCTACACATAGCTTTATATTTGTACCAGTTGTGGAGAGCCTTGGGCTCGGTGTTTCTACTTCCTATGATTTTATGAATTTAGACACTCCATTGGGAACTAGAACGACTATTGTGCGTTAGTGTAAGGAGTTCCATCTTGAGGTTTATGGGTGTCACTTCCTTTGGTACCTATATGTCTTAGAGATGACGACCTATGATGTCATTCTCGGGATGGACTGGTTGGTTCCCTTTCGATCCTCTGTGTATTGTTATCGTCGTAGGGTGAGTTTCACGTCACCAGAGGGTGGAGAGTTTCTATACAAGGGTGAGCTGTACGAGAGCATCATGGGCGAGGTGGTATCACATCCCAGATTGCGAGCTTATGTTTGGATGACCAGGGGACTTGTAAGAATGATTTCCCTCTAGTTGTTGATTGTTTCAGAGATGTCTTCCCGGATGAATTTTCAGGACTTCCTCCGGAGAGTGACGTGTATTTCTTTATTGAGCTTGTTCCAGGAGTAGTACCGGTGTCCATTCCTCCTTATATGATGGCGACCCTAGAGTTTCAGGAGCTCAAGAGACAGTTAGAGAAGTTACAGTCAAAGGGTTTTATTTGACCCAATACTTCTCCATTGGGTTCTCCTATCCTTTTTGGGAAGAAGGTGGACGGTACCCTTAGACTCTATGTGGATTATCATAAATTAAGCCAGTTGACGGTTAAAAACCGATATCCCTTGCTAAGGATTGATGATATTTTTGATCAACTTCATGGAGCACGAGTGTTCTCAAAGATTGACTTGAGATCAGGATATCATTAGCTGCGCATAAGACCATCTGATATACCTCTCACAGCTTTCAGGAGCATGTATGGTCTATACAAGTATACAGTTTTTCTGTTCGGACTCACGAATGCTCCATCAGCTTTCATGGCTCTGATGAATCGTTTTTCCATCCTTATTTGGATTCTTTTGTGGTAGTATTCGTGGACGAAATCTAAGTGTACTCTCACACTCTACACGACCATGCCACACATCTTGAGATCATATTGAGTACACTGAGAGAGAATTGGCTATATGCTAAGCTATAAAAGTGCAATTTTTGGATGGACCAGATACACTTCCTGGTTCATATCATCTCAGATGCAGGAGTTGCAGTAGACCCAGAGAAGGTGAGAGCAGAAGTTTCTTGGGAGCAGCCTAAGAACGTGTTTGAAATACACAGATTCATGGGGTTGGTTGGTTACTACAGATGCTTCATACATGACTTCTCCCACTTAGCAGCTCCATTAACGGGTTTGACTAAAAAAGGTGTGAAGTTCGTTTGGTAAGAAGCTTGCGAGACAGCCTTCCAAGAGCTGAAGGGAAAGTTGACATCAGCATCGATCCTGATACTCCCAGAGTAGAGGAAGAGCTATACAGTTTACTGTGATTCATCAGGTATTGGGCTAGGAGCTATGTTGATGCATGACAATAGAGTAGTTGCGTATAGGTCTTGGCAGTTGAGGCCACATGAGAGGAATTACATGACGCATGATCTCGAGTTGGCTGCAGTTGTTCATGCATTGCGCTGTTGGAGACATTATCTATTGGGATAACATTTTATGGTGTTCACGGACCACTAAAGTCTCAAGTACATCTTTACCCAGCGCGACATGAACCTGAGAAAGCGAAGGTGGATTGAATACCTTCAGTCCTTTGATTTTGAGATTTCCAATACACCTGGTAAAGGGAATGCAGTAGTTGATGCACTGAGCAGGAAGACTTAGTTACAAGCATTGCAGGAGGCCAGTGGTGAATTGCAGCTTATGACTTTGTTCTCTGAGATGCATTTGGAGGTGCACGATAGTTAGGGGAAATACTATCTTTCATCTTTATCTATGACTTCTATCATCCTTGATAGAGTGAGGATGAGACATATATTTGATTCAGAAAGCCTAGTTCTACGGGAGTCGATGACCAATGAGAACCCCTATCCTTATTGGACGATAGGCGATGATGATGTATTGTGTTTCCATGGATGAGTGTGGGTTCTAGGGGATATACGTGAGGAGCTGATGCAGGATTTTAATGCTTTATCTGGGGAAGTTCATCCCGGGGTCACCAAGATGTACTGAGACCTGAGACGTCAGTACTGGTGGCCGGGAATGAATAGGGATGTAGCTAGTTTTGTTACGAGGTGTTCCACCTATCATCAGGTGAAGGCGGAGCATCAGAGGCCAGCCAAACTTTTATAGTAGTTAACCATTCTGGAATGGAAATGGGATGATGTCGTGATGGACTTCGTGACTGGATTGTCGAGGTCTCCTAGAGGAAATGATGTTGTGTGGGTTGTTGTGGAGATACTCACAAAGGTAGCTCACTTTTTGCCGATCAAGGAGACCTTCGGAGTTGACGAGCTCAGGAATTTTTATATCCGAGAGGTCTTATGTATTTATGGGGTCCCCCATTATATCATTTCAGATATGGAAATCTGTTTTACGTATCGTTTCTTGAAGATTTTTTAGAGGGAACTTGGTACATAGGTACTTTTCAGCACAACTTTCCACCTGTAGAACGATGGTCAGTCAGAGCATACGACACAGGTGCTTGAGGATATACTGTGTGCATACATCCAAGACTTATGGGGCTCTTGGGATAAGCATATAACCCTAGTCTGTTTTTCCTAAAATAATAGTTTTCAGGCAACTATTGAGATAGAACATTACGAGGCTTTATATGGTAGACATTTCCAATCACCCTTGTGCTGGTTAGAGGCAGGTGATCCAGCTTTACTGGGACCACGTCTCATGCAGGACAATTCTAAGCAGGTCCAGTTGATTCAGAAGTGGATGGCTACCACACAGTCTCATTAGAAATCTTATGTTGATTTCCACGGACGACCCTTGGAGTTTTTGGTTGGGGATCGAGTTTTCTTGAATGTTTCACCAAGGTTGGGACACATGCGGATCATGAGACAGGGTAAACTTTCACCGAGGTATGTGGGGCCATTTGAGATTTGAAATTCTTGAGAGAGTCGGGCTAGTTGCCTATTGGATGCAATTACCACAGAGGTAACGAGACATGCACGACGTCTTCCATGTATCTCAGTTGCATCTCTATCATTCAGACTCGTCTCATGTCTTTCATCCTAAAGAGGTTGAGCTTGAAATAGATGTGTCCTTTGAGGAGCATCTGATTCATATCGTTGACAGGAGAACAAAGATTCTCCGAGGCCAGTCAGTTCCTCTCGTACGGGTTATATGGAAACATGGACGAGTGTAGGACGAAACCTGGGAGAGGGAGACCGACATACATGCTTAGTGGCTAGAGTTGTTCACAGCTATATCTTCACCACCCGTGGAAGGGAAATTCAGGAACGAATTGCTTTAAGGGGGTGTTTGTAAGAACCCGGTTCTTATTCTTGAGGTACAGATTTCTTATTTTCCCCTTTCCATATGCGTTTTTGAGAAAATAAGTAAATTGGGGAAAATCCCAAATTTTGGAAGTACACTCCGTGTACTTTTCCACAAGTCGTTTACTTTTGGTTGTGTGGGATGAGTACACATGGTGTGTGTCCTTGTTGGTGATGAAGGGTGTAAAAACCGACTACACACTGTGTAGTGGATATTTACACACCGTGTAGTCATTTGGTAGGCGAATAGAAAGGCAGTGTCCAGATGGGAAACAATAAATTCCATGTATAGAGACATACACACCATGTACTCATGCCGTCAGATGAACAGTGCCACGCTGGCGAGAAGCCGCCAGCGGAACTGTTAAAAAATGGAAAGTACACACCGTGTCCTTGAGATTACACACCGTGTATTTTTTCGCATAAAACGGGCAGTAGCCTCCCCTATTCATAGAGGAATCATAGAACCATAGGGAGGCTCGGGAGGGACGACCAGATCTTCGAGGAACTCCAGATCAAATACCGGGAATCCGATTTCTGCACCATCAATCTCCCTGGAACCGCACAGGTAAGCCCTCTCCTCTCCTTGAGTAGTTTTTACCAATTCATTATTGAGGAGAATTTATTTACTATTGGACGGAAATTTTATTATCCTATATCTACGTCATTCTTGTACGTTTCTGGAATCGTCGTTCGCGTATACCGTTCAGGGGCGTTTGATGTAGGTTTCTTGGTGTTTAATTTCCAACTGATGTGGATTTTTGTGTACCGTTATGATACACGCCCATGAATGGGTTGTCGTATGGCTGAGGACATGTTTAATTAAATACCTATAATTGTTTAGGTTATTTAAATGTGATAATAAACTGTTGTTTGGGATCATTGATTGGATCCAGGGCAACCCCAGGGGTGTGTTCCTCTATTTAGCCGTTTGGCCAGGATACCCGAGGGTATGCCTTTATAATAATGATTATAGAATTTTCTTAAGAGGAATTGCATGAGTATTGCCTACTTAAATGTTGGGCATGTCCCATTTACTTGTTTATCCTGAGGGTAGTGTTGTGATGAGCCTGTGGACAATGTACTACTTAGCCTGTGGGCAACTTCTTCCATGCCTACGGGCAGTTGACTCGATGCCTGTGGGTGACACCTCGTATGCCTGTGGGAAATATTCGATATGCCTATGGGAAGATTCCTGTGTTTGGATTCTCTTTACCTGAGGGTAAGGGTTTACACATCTGAGGACACTAGCTGTTTAACATAGAACATTCACTGTGGTGATATCTTAAATTGAATGTTTAAAAGAATAATAAAATAGAAATATAACTGGTAAAGTTAGTTACTTTTGAGTACTGCTTAGTTTATTTCATTTTACTACTGCACACTGTTGTTGCATATTTTCACATAGTTGGGCACGAGCCTTTGGTGGGTGCCTACTGGAATTTATTTCTTACACCCTGTTTGGGTCATGTCTTCAGCCTAAATAGATTACGTTTCTACAGGTGTGGATAAGGGAAAGGGACCCTATACAGGTACTTGATTGTTGCTGGGAAGTACGGGAGCATGGGACCGAGATTGGGCTCGTGATGCCGCAGGATGTTCTGTTTTTATTGTCTATACTCGTACTTCAGTTGTATTGTATTTCATTGTAACATGTTTTGGCTATTTTATAGAATAGTAACATCCTGCATTTTCATATATATATATATATGACTGCTGGTTTCCTTGTTGTTATCAGTTATCCATTTCTGTTATATTTATTGGTTACCACTTCCACTTTATGTATGCTATTTATCTATTCCACTGCACTACACATTGACAAATGAGGTCATAGTTTCCACAGTATCAGACCTGGGCCCTCACTACTAGTCGGCAACCTCTGGCGTTTGGATAAATGCGCTTAAGGTCACGTGGTGAACCGGGTTCGGGGCACCCATTGAGTGACACCCGGAACCGGGATGTCACATTCCATTTTTTCAATAACATCACAGTATATAAAAGATTCTAGAGTTATAATTTTAGAATGGAAACAACAATGAAAGAGGAAGTGGAAGAAGAAAACAACTTGAAATAAGTGATGAAATATTTACCTCTTCCTCGGGTTCTTCGTTTTGATATGATCAAAAGGGATACTTAGGTAGGCTGTATGATCAAAATAAGTCCTCTAGGTTGAAATGAGAAATTTTGGAAGGATACTTGGCTAGGTTTTGGCTGAGCCAAATGGTTTGGAGGTGTTAATTTTATGGAAGGAGAAGTGTCATTTTATAAGTGAGATGAGGGGCACCTTAGTAAAAGATTGAAATATTATTTTATAATAAAAATATTTTTGGTTTCTAATGGGTTGAAAATGTGTTATTTTTAGGATATGCTAGGGATGGATCAAAAACATCACAACCAATATGTTTTAGATAGGTTTGATTCACCATATTAACCATATCTTATATATTTAACTCTTAGTTAAATTGTTTATCTCCAACCATGTATTCTGGTATTATTATAACAATTTGTTAAAAAAATACTATAAAATTCCATTAAATTTTAAATTGGTTCTTTAATGATATTTATATCTTTATATAAGTTCTCTGGCCAAAAAAATCATTTTTAAGAATATTACATCAATTAATAATATAAAATTTGTTTTAAAAACTCTTTTATGTCAATTTTGAAACTATTTGGTATTTTGTTTTTTAAGTCATAGCCGAATGACTACTTTGAAAAAATTCAGTGAAACATCCCTAACATGTGATATTAACCTAATAAATTAGTGGAATTCATCAAAAGTCCCAAACTACATTTATTCATATATTTATAATATCAATTATTTTAATCAGTCATTAATAAGGTAATTATTGCGTCATTATTGTGTCATAAATAAATTTATCTATTTAATGTCTAAATATTAAAAAAACCATTATTTAGGAAATCTTTCTAGATTTCTAATTAATATTTATTGTCCAATTTATCTTATTTATAACCTTATATTAATAATTTTTTTATTATGAAAACATGAATTTAACACTTTTAACTCTTCTTTAAATAAAATAATAATAAGTGTCCAAATCCAATCCAAGTGGACCCAGAGGATCATATATTCTTCCTAATGGTTTTTATGGTCGAAATAAAATAGAATTAAGACATTTTTAGGTTAATTTTAATTTCATTGTTACTTTTAATTAACCTATTTTATTTTAATAGTGGTAAATAGAAGTCAAAAGTTACTAATCAAAAAAAGTTATTTTTATCTTATTGAACCACATTAGGCATACTGATGTCAATTGTGTCTCTAATATTTTTACAATTCCAGTCATAGAAACATTAAAATTATGTTTTATGAAAATTTTCAAATGCTACTACGAGGTGGGTTGAAGACGATAAAAAGTTTAATAAACATTTATGTATCAAAAGTCGTTATAAATCGATTTCAATAAATTAATTTGAATGAATATAGGTATTATGTATCTATTTTGACCAAAAATAAATTTAAATTAAATAAAAAATTATTTAAATAAAAATTCAGTTTTAAACAATAACTCCGTGCTTTTCACTATTCCTAAAAAATTTAATGTTTTTAGAAAATTCCAAAAATTCACCCTAATTTAATTTCAATATTCTAAATTCAAACATGAAGTCCATTTTGAAAAATAAAATTTCAAAAATTTCAAAAAGTGGGTATTACTATTCATAATGGATTGTTTTATTAGTCTTGGTGTGTTAGAACTTGAAGTTGCATACAACACAAGCTATTGAATTATCCAAAAGGAAAAATATTGAGGAAGCATCAGGTGTTACATTCTTCCCTCCTTAAAATAATTTCATCCAAAAAAATTATAGAATATCGATGCATAAAAAGACTCACGAGATTCTTCATCATATGTTCATCTGGTTCCCACGTCGCCTCTTCCATCTTATGATTTCTCTATAAAACATATACCGAATGAGTCGTCTCGTTCCTCAAAACTCATTCTCTGGTATCCAGAATCATGACAGGCTCTTCACAATAAGACAGATCGGGTTCCAGTTTTATTTCTTCATAGGTGAGTAAATGTGTTGGTTCATGCACGTATTATCTCAATAGCGATACATGGAACACATAATGAACATTAGAGAGACCGGGCAGCATTTACAAACGGTAAGCTATTGTCCAAATGTTTTCTAGAATTCGAGAATTCTGATGTACCTGGGACTTAATTTACCCGTCTTACCGAAATATATAACTTCCTTATATAGATATACCTTTAGGAAAACATGATCTACTACATGAAATTACAAATCCTTCCATCTGTTATCGGCATATCTATTTTTCCTACTTTGAGATTCATTGATGTGGGTTTGTATAACCTTCACCTTTTCCATTGTTTCTGCAACCTGTTCTGTGCCTATGAGTTTTATTTCACCAACATCATCCCAAAACATTAGTGTGCAAAATCTACATCCATATAATGCTTCATACGGTTCCATTTGAATACTTGAATGGGAGAGATTGTTATAGGAAAATTAAACCATACATAAATATTGATCCCACATTCTTTGAAAGTCATGTGGTGAAGTTTTCAACCTTCCTTCTAATGTTTTAATTGTTTTCTTGATTTTACTCCAGTTTGATGGTGGTTTGCAGTCCCCAAACAACATTCAATATCCTGGGACATTGGATGAATTTTCCAGAATCTTGATTTAAAATGGGGATAATAATCAGAAAAATCTATAGGGGTACTCCATGATGTCTTAAAACTTCATTAATATATAATCTTTCCTAACGTTCAAGTGGTATGTCTTCTCTGATAGCAAGCAAATGTGATGAAATGGTAAGAAGATCAACAATGACCCATATTGCATCATTACTTCTAGGATTCTTTGGTATTCCCATGATAATTTCCTTCGTAATATCATCCCATTTCCACTCTGGTATTGAAATAGGTTGCAAGACTCTTCTAGGATGATGTCTTCTAGCTTTCACTTGATTAAAACCATACATCTCGACACAAAATCACCCCTCTCTCTCTCTTTATGTTTTTTCTCTCAAAATGTTACTTCAAATATCTATACATATTATTGCTACCATGGTGTATATAGAAATTGGAGGTATGAGCATCATACAACAATTCCCTTTTTAGATCAAGTTTGTCAAGAACACATTGCCTCTGCCCAAATTTCAAAATCCCATTTTCATATTTGAAGTCGATAAATATCCCATCATTCACAGCATCAATTGTCTTCTAACACTCCTCATCTTCTATGTGAGAACTTTTTATCCATTCTAGTAAAGATGGATTGGAAACCATTTGAAATAAGTATTGATGTTTCACCTTCCATGGTTATTCCCATGTCCATATTTACTAGATCCATTTATATAGGATCGATTTAAACTCTCATAATATTCAGAGCTTCATGATCCTTCTTAATCAAAGAATATTGTACCTTATTTTAATCCCCTTGGTGGTAGTGTATAGTGCATTCATAATCATTGAGTTGTTCAAGCCATCGTATTTGCCTCATGTTGAGTTCATTTGGTGAGAAAATATACTTCAAACTCTTGTGTTCAGTGTAAATATCACTTTTTTCACCATATAGATATTGTCTCTATATCTTCAAGGAAAAGATTATTGTTTCTAACTCATGATCATGAGTGGGATGTTTTTTTCATGGATTTTTATCTATCATAATGCGTATACAATGACTCTATTATTTTGCATAAGGACACAACGAAGTCCTTTATTTGAAGAATCACAATAAATAACAAACCCATCATTCCTCAATGGTAGAATCAAGATAAGAGCATTGACTAATCATCTCTTCAGTTCCTCTAATCATTCATCAAACTCTTTTGTCCAAAAAAAATTAAGCCCTTTGTGTGTGAGCTTGGTTTATGGCTTTTCCAATCGGGAATAATTATGCATGAAGCACAGATAATAACGTACGAAACCAATAAAAATTGTGTACCTTGGTTATAATTTTTGATTTTTTTAATTCTTTGATTGCCATTGTCCTAGAAGGATCAATAAAGATTCCATCCTCAGAGACAATACGACCATGAAAAGAAATCTCCAGAATCTTGATTTCACACATGCTAAATTTCCCATATAATTCATTTCATCTAAGAGTCGTTAGGATAACGCACATGTGATTTTCATCATCTTCATATATTTTGGAGTATACCATGGTATCATCAAAAAATACCACTACAAAGTCAGCAAGATATTCCTTTAAAACTCAGTTCATTAGATCCATGAAAATAGAGGGATCATTAGTCACACAAAAAGGCATTACAAAAACTCGTAATATTCATACCCAGTTTAAAATGCTGTCTTTGGAATGTCTTCCTTTTTCACGCATAAATGACGATATCTATATC
Organism: Viscum album; assembly: GCA_963277665.1. NCBI lineage: Eukaryota > Viridiplantae > Streptophyta > Magnoliopsida > Santalales > Viscaceae > Viscum > Viscum album. Next base: position 351,824,901 of record OY728130.1, on the reverse strand, counting down.
GAAGATAAATCTTCGAAAAATATTGAGTTCCATGATGTTGGATGAATAAATTATCAATGTGAGGTATGAGATACTTGTTCATTATTGTTACTACATTAATCTCAATGTAGTCAATGCACAACTTCATAGATCCATCATTTTTCTTAACAAAAAGAACAGGGTCACCCCACAGAGAAACGCTAGGGAGAATAAATCACTTATTACTCAACTACTGTAGTTGTTTCATTAGTTACACTAATTCCACAGTGGCTATTCTATAATGGGTCATTGATTTGGGCCTTGAACCAGGAATTAAATCAATTGAAAACTACATTTCTCATTCTAGAGGATATCCATGTAAATCCTATGGAAACACTTCTAAATATTCTTGCACCATAGGTACATCTTCTATTTGAACATTATTTTCATCACCCATACTTATTTCATCCTCTTCCTCCCTAATAATTGATTTTTGTAGAGCTATTGGTGGTGGATCTACATAAGAATCGCATGGTGATGTTTCCTCTCTGAAAATAAGGTACTCTTTGTCATCATCAAAAATTGTAACCTCCTTCATACAATAAATTTTCGCATCATGATCCCAATGCCAATTCATACCGAGAATTATATCAAATTCAATCATGTGTATGGTGATGATATCAACATATAAATAACTTTTATATGCCTTAATAGATATTTATTGAAAAATATTTGTTGCAATGATACTTCTCATAGAAGTTTTGACTAAAAAATCCTATGTAAAATCAAAATGGAAATATCTAATTTTCATAGAAATCTGGGATGATATAAAACAATGTGATGGTCCCAAATCAAATAAATCATTGGCTAAACATTAGGAAACCATTATATTACCTTCCACCATGACTTTTAGAGATTCAACCTCAGTAGAAGTGATCACATATTCTTGGATTTCTCCCTTTCCATTTTCTGAGATATGGTTCCCTAATGCTTAGGACATTCATTTGAATAATGCACATTATCTTTAAAATAGTAGAATTAAATATTGAAATCCTATTTTTTACCCTGGAAATAAAGAGTTTTTTTTCACCACACTTGTAATAGACTCCCATCCCCTTTAAGAAAGTAATGGGTTTTCTTCCTGCATTTAACGCTTGATGGATATTCAAATTTTCCCTTCTTGCCCTTATTTCCATTTCCAGTGTGTTCAATAGATCTTTTTTCTCTTTCTTTTTACTAAAATCATAAGACATAAATTCTTATTTTTCTATATTGATATAGGATGAGAAAATATGTTCGTACGATGAGAATAATTGTGAGATTAATGCTCGATGGAGAAATTTGTTCTAACCTATCATAGAATTGATCAATATTACTAAATATTTTACACATATAATCTGAAACATGTTAACCATGTGAAGTTAGCCTCACACATTGATACATTCACATCCTCCTTCTGCCTCAGACATAGAAATTGCCTTTCCATATCCGCCTGATGGTCATGAGGAAAGTATTTTTCTAAGTAAATATCTTTAATCTCCCTCTAATTAGTATTTGATACTTCTTCATCTTTCTTTGGGTTTTGAATCAATGACCACCATGGATCTGCATCTCTTATGAGGAAATAAACTCTCCTGAAAATTTGTCTCCTTCACTACTCCACAAATCATAATATATTTTCTCTAAGGAACATATCCTTTGCTCAAATACAAATTTATTTATAGTCCCATTGATTGTTGGTGGTTGTTTCCTCTTGAAATAATCTAACATTGATCCTCTGTGTTGTTGATCAGGGTGGTCTATATGGGTAAGGGTATTATTAATAACCTGATTGAGTTGTCCCAGTATGTTGATAAGATAATCAGTACCAGTTGTATCACCATATCTACAATAATTATTTTGAGTATGAGGGAAATCCCTACATGGATTTCGTGCATTGATACTATTTTCATTCTTTCAACTATGCGCCATTTCCAAATAATGGAATACACTATATTAGTTTATTAATCACAATATAAAATTACAACCTTGTAAACAACATAACATAAATTGAATAGCTTATGGATATAATTCATAATAATAAAAATGTTTCCCTTTATGAGGTATATACTCATAAATCATTAAAAATGGTTTGTAAAGAAAATGTGAATTATCATAAACATATCCCCCTGGAGTGTCATAACCAAGAGTGTTGGAAGGACCATTGTCGAGTACCAGGATACCCCAGGTCGAGACCAAAACTCCTTGTTAGTGTTTTCACTTTTAGGTATATCAGTTCCAGAGCCGTCTTTACCAGCTTGTATCTAGACAAGGATTTATTTTCTGAGAAATCCAACATGATTTGTACACTACCAAATTTTTTGGATGTTCTTCTATACTAATCCTCAATGTCTATCTTGGGGTAATTTTCTCTAATAATAGATTTTATAAATCTAGTTTCCAAGGATTGTTTTAAATTTCCTCTAATATCAATTGTAATGCCCTGACCCTAATTACCTAGATTTGTTGCATTATTAAATGACATTTTCATGATCACAAAAGATATAGTCTCAAAAGACTGATTTGTTTAGTATACTTGGAAGTACTATATACATTCATAAGTTTCACATAACAATATAAAATGAAAAACAACAACATTGTCGCCATTGAAAACACTCATATCCCTTAGTCTATCCCTGTAGGTCAGCCATAATATATTTCTTGGCATCCTAGGAAAAAGAAAATATAGAAAAGGGGTGATCTCATATTCTCAGCTAGGATAACAATATAGTGGAAACGTTCATAAATAAGCATAAACATTTAAAGAATTGAATAACACCAAAAAATCCTTTTAATCTTATACATCATCATAATATGTAAAATATAAATCAAAATAATTATATTTACTTATTCACATAGATACTGTAACAAACCGAGATATTATAAGATATATTCTTTTTAATTTATTTCATATCTTCTATTGTACACTACACCAAGATTATCTTGAACTATACGCAACACTGTATTAGCTTGCAGTATACGCAACACTGATCTTGGATCGTGTTAAACACAATTTCAAGTTTGTTTGATAGCAGTTATTCTACGCAACATTGAGTATATATATATATATATATTCCACGTATAAATGAAATATGGTTTGATTTTTTATACGCAAAAACAAATGATTCTTTCACTACACGCAACCCTAACTTGGCTTCCATTACACGCAATCATGACTTTCCTCGATAGCGTGTGTTGTACGCAATATCGGGTTTCAGTAAACAACGATATATTATTATAATATTATTATGAACTAGTCATTATGAATAGTATAAACTAAATTTTGAATTTTATAACACTATTATTCATCTTACACATTTTCTAGAACATGGTATAAGAAGAAAAGAAATTTTTTGGGTAAAATAAGTATTTTGAAAAATGCAGTTTTTCCACATTTTGACGGCACACCCACTTTAAATCTAGTTTTTGAAATGTTTATAAGTTCAATTTTACAAAATAAAATTATTATTTGGAATCAGGATATAAAAATTCATTTGGATAAATTTTTCATATTGTTCTGATAAATTTTATATTTTAATGAATATTAAAAACATGCTAAATTTTAATTAAAAACAACTTTTTTCATCATAATAATTTATATGCTTAAATTATAATAATGAATGGTTTTAATGTATAAATAGAATATATTTTTACCATTTAATATATTATATGTAATTATATTTTATTTTACATTTAATTCATAGGTAAAATCATTTCAATCTTTTGCAATGTTTTAACTTTTAAAACTCTTTTTCTTAACAACGGGATTAATTTTAAATTAATTTCTGCAACTTCTGCAATTTGAATTAGGAAAAATGGATTCCATATTTGTAATCAGTAAGACCATATTATTTTAATAATCTACATTTTATTTTTAGGCATTATGAATAGTAACTATGGTTAATTTTATTTACCATAGTTAAAGGTAAATCGGGTAATTAAGGGTAAATATAATATTATAAAATTATCCTAAAACATTTCTTAATACAATTGGATGATTATATTTTTCCCTAAATTATACTTGGGTTGAAATTGAATCTAATGGAACCTAGTTGTATTTGATTAAGACCTTTAGTTTATTTTATTTAAAGGAATGTGAAATATGTCTCACTCAGCTTTAAAAATAATGTATTTTTAATATAAGGGTATAAAAAATATAAATTAAGTTATAAATACTCATATGAAAGATAAATTTTATTTATTAATCATGGTAATTTATTGGTAATTTTTAAGAGTTACTTATATACCTTATTATCTAATACATTAATGACGCAGAAATTATTTGTTTAGTGAAAAATCTATAATATAGTTTTTATTGAAATAGTATTCCATATCAAAAGGCCCAAAAAATTGATAAAAACTTATTGGATGTGAATATATAAACCCGAATCATCCAATAAACTAATTTATGACCACTTGGATCCTTATTAAGGCGATTATGACACTTATATTATTTTATTTTAAATGATTCCAAAGTTGTCACCCTCATAACATAATAAATATAACAATTTACATGTTTTTATTTTAAGATGATAAATTCGAGTATAATTATTAATATAAAATATTTGAGATTTATCTTCATAATAGGATTTTATTTTTAATTTTTATGAAACAAATAAGTATAATAAATAATTATAAAAAAATGTTGTAATAATAATTTTATTAAGAGATATACCAAATAAATGGTATTACAAATATTAAAATAAATATTATATGAACTATTTAATATGCTCCAAGAATTTTCTAGACAAAATTTACATGTTAGGAACCTATTAAATAATTTAATTCTAATATATCTTCTGTATGGATTTTATTTATACTCAAATAAATGAATAGTGTCAAAATTGACACTATTGTTATTTTTTAAAAATAACATATTCTTAAATTGTTTAAAAATCAGAAAAATATTTACAATTTATAAATTGAAATTTATTTAGTCTGAAGTTTCATAAATTATCCAATTATGGAATGTTAACCACACATAAGTGATTATTTATAACAATTTTAAATTTATAATTTTATTACCACAAATAAAATTAAATAGATTAAATAAGGATAAATCAAAATTATAAGGTTTATAATAAGATCAAAGCATGTATAAATTTGATTGGTTGATGATAGTAAAAATATATATCATCTAATATTCTAATTGAGTAATTTTTGGAGGTTTTTATATGGGTTTTTAATTTATATTAAACTAATATTTTTGAGGATTCCAAAGGTGCCCCTCTCCTCCCTTATAAAAGGGAACCTCCTCCCTCTCATCATTACACAAATTTTAGCCTTCATTATCGGCCAAAACCTGCCTATTTCCCTTATCAACTTCCCTATAAATATTCTAGAGGTCCTGTTCTTCTTCAAAGACCAATTTTAGTGCCATAAGAGGAGGTTTTAAAGAGGCCTGTCGAAGAAGAGGTAATATCCGTTACCGATTCGTTCAAATTTATTTCTTCTTATACATCATCTTATTTAGTTGTTTTGTAATGATGTAATAACATCATTATCACTCATATACTGATATGTTATTATATATATGAAACAACCCTACTCCACATTCTATCCATCCTATGAAAAAATGAAATCACCGCGCGTGCATATGTACGGAATATCGTCTCCACGCCGTGGTGTAATCTGTTTTCCACCACCACCTTACTTGGATGGGTATAATGGTGTAAAGAATATCTATATGTGATTATTGTAAATTGATATTTTTTATTAAATAGTATACATTCAATTCAATATAATTCCACGATCATGGTAACGATATCATTGCTCGTGCGTACGTACGGACTACCGTCTCCACGAACGCGAAAAAGATTCATTTGTAATGTTAACCATTCATGAATGATTATAAAGTATATATAACGAATAATAATTAAAAAAATTACATAAAAATGCTATAGTATTTATGTATATATATATGTATGTCATTTATTTAATTCCATTCATTTCAATAATGAAACTAAAAAAGCGTTCATGTGTACGTACGACCTACCGTATCCATGAACGGTGTATTTCATTCTATTTATCAATCCATCATATATATGTATATACTGAATATTTATTATATATAAATCATGTTTTAAATTCTGAAATTAAGTAAATTAGGATATAAGTAATAATATCATGAACAACAAGTCGAAACACATTCGATAAATGAAACGATTTTACCCAAAACGATGCTTTAACATGGATTTACAAAAGAAAGGCTAATGTAAAGTCATAAGTGAACAATTTTTAATATCATAACAATGAATATGATTATGTAATAAGCCAATGAAATTATTTAATTCATTATACTGGAGGTTTGGATACCTATGATGCATATCGGACCTAAGGTAAGGGATAATGTTGCAATCTCAATTGTTTTCAATCCGAGATTGCTTATACGTATGTATTTACTGGTGTTATATTTATCATCCATGTACAAGTATTATAAAAATGTTTTCATGTATGTTTAATGTCATTTTACCCATTTTTGACTTTTACTACATGGTATGTAAGGAATATTTTTTTTACTATACGAGGTACTTTTTGACTTTTCTGTCAAAAGTACGAGAATCATGTTTTTTAACTTATACAGCATGAATGGATTTTTACGGTTTTATAATGCCATATTTTCATGAATCTTATTCTACATGATTTAATGAGTATTTTCAAAAATATATTTTTCTTTGAAAATTGCATTGCATTTTGTGAAAAGAAAATGATTTTGAAAAAGAAAGGATATTTACCCCTAGAATTCATTTCAAGTGTTTTATCATAACCATTTACCATCTAAGATGACATTATTTCAGATGTGAATGTTTCAAGTATTATGTATCTATGATTTAAATGGTTTAACAATTCTTATGATGAAATGATATCTATTTGTTTTATATGGTTTATGTGATGATGTGATGATGTTTATGAAACCCATTTTATTCTTTGGGTTATGATGAATGATTTATGTATATTTTGAGTCAAAAGTAAGAATGATTTCATTATTAGATGGGTGGGACCTATATCTCCCTCCAATGCATTGGGTAAACATTTATATGTCATGAGATAGACATGGCTAGAACGATAAATTAATCTGGTTCATTGTTACAGGACTGAAACGAGGAGTGAACTCGATTGTCCACTAAGATGGTCTTGGAAGGAATGCCTTGGCTACAATGGAAATCATAACATGTTCATAATGGTGGCCACAATTACATGTCTTATTCTCATGCTATTTTATTAGGATTAATGATTATATATGATCTATGTCTTACGTACTTCCATGTTTTATGTCATTGCTCAAGATATTGATGTTTAAACATTATGATTATATATTTAAGTTCAACTGTATATGATTTGTTTTATTTTCACCATGCTTACCCTTATTGATTATTTGAGCCCACCCTTTTATATGTTTTCTTTTCCCCATTATTTAGTGAATGTTTTTAGGTAAAAAAACAAAAAGGGGAAGATCTTTATGGGATATTTTGAAGATCTGTCACCACTATTAGAAGATTGTGTTCCGGGTTTCCAATGACACTAAACTATTATGGTCCTTGAGTGTTTATTCTTGTTATGTATTAAGTATTCCAAAAAAAGTAATGTAATTTCCATGTACGTCATGTTTGGGGTCTATATAGATACTTTACTAATAAAATAATCACATGAAATATCAATATCCAATTAAATAATGGTGGAATGAATAATGCTAGACATCATAACCACATAGTCATGGCCTCGTGCCAAGACTAAAAATAATATTTTGTCAAGGCATTTTCCCAAGACACTAGTTTATCTCATTAGACCTACCGATGCATCTATGAGCTATAGTGGGCTCCACCCATCAATTACTATGTTCAATGCATTCCTCATATGAAAATTATTAATAATAACATAAACATTCATATTAAAACTAGCATATAAAATGTTAATAATTTATCCATAAACAATGAATGGTAAAAAAAATAACACATTTACAGTAAAACATATCGCAAAACCTTCAACACAATAATAAATATTTGTATCATAATAAATCAACTTCAAACAAGTTTAAAATCCATCAATGGATGTTGACATATATGAAATAAAAAAATTATTTGAATGAAATAACTCTTTCTATTTTGAAACCATTTAAAAGAAAACATTTATATCATAGATATAATTAAAAACTTATAAGAGAATATTATAATTCGTTATAATGGAAGAAAATAGGCTCAACAGTAGTATAAGTTAAAAATACATTCTTTCTTTACTTTTGTCAAAAAGGTTGTAAATTAATTTGTTTGAAAAACGACAGAAAGATAACATTTTAAATATATTATAAAAAGTCAAACACTGGTATAAATGACTTTAACCCATATTCTATGAAATATTAAAAATGTTTTGAAATAAATTTTAAGAAACATGGATTTTGATGATAAGGAATCCACAATAGATAATTACATATAAATAATCTCAATTAATAATGAGATTGTATAATTAACCCTTACCTTCTACTTTTCCTTGGTTGAGGGAATGTTAAACTCCTGTATAATATTTCAATCAATGTTATTAAATTATTAGAGAACCATATAAATAAATATTATGTCATATATGATCTTCTAATATTGCTTTGTTAATAATATTTCAGTAGTACAATTGTATCAGGTGTTAATTAATTATGTTTATTTTATATGATTGGATATGTAAGACATGTTTGTTATGGATAGGATGTATTTTATTAATATCCATAATCTTATTGAGTTCTTATTCATTATTTTAATCAAAAAATTAAAATTATTCTTAAATGATTACGATGGGGAATGAATCTCATCGCATTCATGGAGACGATAATAAGTACATATATGTGAGCTACAATATCATTATATTGATGATGAAAACATATGTAAATATATGGTATATTATATATAAATAATAGTTAACATGATATATTTATTACTAACATCAATTACAAATCACTATTAAACCCATCCAAAAAATAATGTATTAAATAACCACTATACCACGACGTGGAGACGGTAAGTTGTACGTACACACATATGGTGACTTTTTCATTAATATGATAGGTAGAATAATGAATATGGTTTTAGAATTTATATAATAATGTCACAGTATATAGAAGATACTGTAGTTAATTTTTAATAATGGAAAAACCCATGAAAGTGGAAGTGGAAAAATAAAATAACTTGAAAGCGGTGATGAAATATTTACCTCTTTTTCGAGTTCATTCTTTTGATTTGATCAAAAGGGAACTGTAGGATGGCTTTATGATCAAATTAAGGCCACTAGGTTGAAATGAGGGATTTTTTGAGGATATTTGGTCAGGGTTTGGCTGAGAAAAATGGCTTTGGAGGTGTGAATTTGAGAGAAGGAAATGTTCACTTTTACAAGATAGGTGAGGGAACCTTAGGAAAATATTGAAATAATATTTTATAATAAATTCATATTCAGTTTCTAATAGTTCCAAAATGATTTATTTTGATGATAAGGTAGGTTTGGGTTGAAAAACTATCATCTAATAAGATTTATATAGGTTTGGGTCACCATATTAACCTTATCTTTTAGATTTATCATTTAGTTAAACGGTTTAACTTTTCCATGTATTCTTGTATTATTATAAAATTTGGTTAATAAACATACTATAAAATTTGAAGAAAACATAAAGTGGTTCATTAAATATATATATATATATTATTATTTAAGTCCTTTTTCTGAACCTTATATTTTAGGAATATTATATAAATTAATAATATAATATTTGTTTTAAAAACCCATTTATGTAAATTTTGACACTATTTGGTAGTTTGTTTTGGTTAAAGTCATAACATCATGATTAAATAAAAAAATCATTTAGTCAACCCTAAAATGTCATATTAACCTAGAAAATTAGTTCAATTCTTCAAAATACTAAAATTACATTTATTCATATATTTATAATATCCATTATTTTAATCTTTCATTAATAAGATAATTATTGCATCATCATTGTGTCATAAGTAAATTTAATTAATTAATGTCTGAAAATTATAAATATAATACCATTATGTATGAAATATTTTTATCTTTCTAATTAATATTTATACACTAATTTATATTATGTATATCATTTTATTAAAAATGTTTTATTTATGAAAACATGAATTTAACACTTTAAACATTTCATTAAATAAAATAAAAATAAATGTCATAATCTAATACAATTGAAAAAAAGGATCATATTTTATTCCTAAGGTTGTTTCTGTTCATAATACAATTATCCAATAGAATTAGGACATGTGTTAGGTTAATTATAATATCATTGATAACTTTAATTACCACATTTACTTATAACCGTGGTAAATAAAAGTCAAAAGATACTAATCACCTAAAATTATGTTCATCATATTGAACAACAATTTACATACTGACGTCAACCATTTCTCTTGGATTTTTTAAATTAAACTCATAGAATTGGTAAAAGTATGTTTCATGCTAATTTTCAAATGATCCTAGGAGGTGGGTAAAAGACAGTAAAAAGTTCAATAAAATTTTATATATCTAAATTTATTATAAAATGACTCCAATTAATTACATTGAAATTATATAGGTATTATGTATCTATTTTGATATAAAATAAATTTAAATAAAATAAATAATTATTTAAATAAAATTTCGATTTTAAATAATAACTATGTGTTTTTCAGTATTCATTAAAATTTTAAAGTTTTCAGAAAAATACAAAAAATTCACCCTAAGATAAATTCAATATTCCAAATTCAAAAATGAAGTCCATTTAGAAAAATATAATTTATAAAATTTCAAAAAGTTTGTATTTTTATTCATAACAGCTAGTTTGATTGGTTGTGGTGTGTCAGAACTAGATGTTGCGTACAACGCAAGCCATTGAATTATTCAATGGGAAGAATACCGTGTAAAATTGGGTTGTTACAAACACTAAATAATCTTTTGGATGATTTTTGGAATATGAATAGGTTATGGATGTGTTACCCTACTAGTGGCCCATGCATAAGAATGTATATTGTTGTCTTCCTATAACATTGTTCACTGATACACGACGTTCTAGGTCCAACTTTTCACTAGTATCTTTAGGACCTCTCCAATGTATTGTGTTCATATTTTGTTTTTCACTCATCGTAGACACAGAATTTGATGTTGGGATTACCATAAATGCATGTCTGATAGAGTTTTAATTTATGTTATTTTCTTTAAATTAGTTTTCAGGAAAAAATTTTTTATTTAAACTTGTTGAACATTTATTTATTTTTCATATATTAAATTTCATGTGTATATGTCATTTAATAATTATCTATGGAACCTTTCCTTGGTGGCATCCAACATTCCATTTGAATCACACCCAATATACACCTTTGAGTGTATGTTGATCCTATTTCATTTGCATTCTAGGTTGAGGAATTAAGTATATAATGTGTGGTTCAGGTTGTTAGTGGCACTCTTGTGTTGGTTTGGTAAACACGTCTTGAGGTTATTTCACCTTATGTTTCTTAGAGGATTGAGTTATTGTTTGTATTTTTTCTGTTATTTTCATTTCCTTTTGGATTTTTAGTTTAAGTAATAAACATTAAATTTGACCCTAGTTTATGGGTCTGTTTTGTAGTCTGATAATAGTTTCGATTTTATTTATCATGTTGTTTGTTTTATATTTATTTATAAAGGTAAATCGTTTACATGTTGTATTTTTGGTACCCTAGGACTTGTGTCTGCCCGTGGAGATCAGGAACACCATTTAGGCCTTGTTGGGGATCAATTCAGGTATCAGGTCATATTGAGACCCGGCTTGGTTCGTGAAAAAGTGGTATCAATAAAAACTTTGTTCTAGTTATTGTGGGTGTCAGGTAGTTCAAAGATATGATATTTGGTACTCGAGTGGTAGGTTCTAGAAGAGCATTGTGAACTCTTACTCATTCTGATCCCTGAGTAACTAGCAATAGTCGAGGATTTATTTTTTTTCTTTGATCTATGTTGATGGGGGATGACTGTATGATTCAACTGGTACTGTCTGCACTCTAACATGGAGTAGTGACCCATTTGATTTCCCAGAGCACGGCTCTAGACTCTTAGGGGTTGGCTCTTTCCAAGGGTGTGGTCGGCTAAACCATGTTTTCGGGTTAGACATGACCAATAATTCATTGTCCAGGTGATTTATTGTGGTTGATGTCTTTCGTTAGTTTTAGGATGGTGTGAAATCATTTTCTTAGGGAAAGCAGACTTTGGGGTAACTCTTATCTTATTTAGGTGTCTATTTGGCATGCTTTTTGGGGTGCGATTCTCTTGGACCTTGTATTTAGAATCTAGAATTTGATTTGTCAAAATTTAATTTCTAAAAGATTTTATTGTTTTATTTTAAATCTAAGTTTGTTATTTTGGAAATTGGATCCATTTTGAATATTTTTCATGATTATTTGAAATGGTGTTGGAAAAATGTATTTTCAGAATACTGAGAATGTCTAGTTTTGAAAGCGAAAGAGAATAGTTTCTTTTCCCTTGGTATTCCTGTGGTTTCTCACATGTTCATGTGGAAGTGATTAATATAATGTTGTTGGATCATATGGATGGGTGCCTAAGTGGCACAAAAATGCATATTTTCAAGGCATTATGGAATATCTTGGGTGAGTTATCAATTTCTAAGGCTTCTTCTTATTTCATGAAAAGTGAGTTTTTCATTAAAATTGGTTTTTGTGTTTAAATGGTTCTGTAATGGGAAAATGGTTTTGAGTCTCAATTGAATGTGTTGGGTTTAAAGATCTATTGGTTTTTTGTATTGTTATTTGTTTTTCAACCAACTGTTGTTCTTTCAAAAAGGATTGAAGTTTTAAATTGAAATTTTTAGATTTGTCTCTGATGTGTGGATTTTTTCGTGAGGTTCTGTATTCTGTGGAAGGATGTTTTGTGTTTCATGTTTAGGATATTCATATTATAATGTTCCCATGAGTTTCCTGTAGGTATCCCATTTCTAGGCTCAGCCCAGACCCCAAGAGGAGTGGTGGAGTTGCGTTCTGGTCGGTTGTGTGGACTGCTTGTGGGAATCATGGTCGGTTGAATATCGTTGAGTGCATTGGAAATATTGGTAGTGTCTCGGGTTTTTTATGAACTCCAAAAGTTGTGTGGGTGTATGTTGTCTGATGTATGTTTGGAGGAGAAAGAATAAACCAGTGAGCAATGATCATTCCATTTTTCTTGTGAATGGGGATGTCATGAGAGATATTTAAGATTAACTTCATCCTTTGGTTGTACCAAAGGAAGTGAAAGAGTGGGGAAGTGGTCGAGCTCATAAGTACTCGACCAGTCAATAGATGATGAAGTATGTGCGTTGAACTTTCTGATGAGCTAGTTTTATGTACCACAGATGTTGTGTTGAACAATTAGTTTAAAGCTCATAATAGTTTTTGGTATTGTTCATATTGTGGTCAGTGTATGTTACTCATATGATGTGGACTGCGATCCGAAGGGGCCTATTCTTAGAGTGCTCCTTCCATCAGTTCATGTTCCATGTCGGATAGACCACTCAATAACATATCACTAGTGTGGCTAGTGAGACACCACAATTTGTTTGCTGCAATTCTCAGTTGGTATGTTGATGGAGTGGTCAAATATCACACAAGGAGAAGTCTGTAGGTTTCTTTTCTGGTGGAGGAAATTCAAGTCAGAGGTGGTCAGTTTATGACTATGAGATGATAGATGATTTAGACATCATGACCCTATCCATTGGTCTCGAGGTAAAGCATGCACGAAGTCAAAAACTTATTAGACGTGGGATGAGATTGGTCTGACTTCTGTTCATAGTAACAGGATGGGGACATCATAAATTTACTTATTTCTATACTGTCTCTAAAGGCATTGTGTCCTTATTGTTGTCTTATTTTATGGGAGTTCCTCTTAGGCTCTAAAAAGGTTAAGAGAATCCGTATTCTTGTAAAGCTAGTGGGGGTGTTCTGTTAACATTCATGTGGTTGGTTAGGGATCAGAATTGTACTCGTTTTGGAGACTCTCATGTGTTGTGAAATTGACACGCACCTCTCTAGTTCATATCTAGGATAGATTTTTCATTGTCAAACCCCTACAATGTGTTGGTATATTGGATACTATATGAATCATATGTGTATACTGGCCCGTGTTTGTGGGTTCGTGATGAAGAGTTCAGTCAGTATCACTCAAAAATAAATAGTGAATGCTGCATGGATGTTGTTGTATTAACAAAATTCTAAAAAGGTGGGGTCCATGTTGTGGGTCTCGCCGGGGTCCCCTCTTGCATTTTTTCGGTTTAATATAGGGATATTGAAGGGTCAATCAAGTGATAATGTTTTTTTGGGTTTGTGAGTCATTTTGATTTGGAGAACCAATGCTTGATACGAATCCTAATATGGTGGGGAGACCACAATAGAATGAAATTATAGAAAAAAACTCTGTTTTCAAAGTGTCCTTTTTGGGGAAACCCATTACTTCATCTCCACCCAACCCTGACCATGATAATTGAGTAGCTCGGTAATGGGTCACTTGATGAGTGTTCTTGGAAAAATTAACCAGCCCTAGTGATTTCTATGTTAGGCGATGGGGTGTTCCATGTTGTTGTTGTGTTGAAGGTGAATTTCATTGATGTTTGTTATTTTACTTAGTGATTCATGTTTTGAGATTTTTGAAGTTTCAGGTCATGGTCATTTTGAATAATCGATCTTTGGGTGATTTAGTTTTTTTTAAAGAGTAATCGAATTCTAGCTTGGAATATTGGTTTTTCATGTATTTGGGGACTTTCTAGGGTAGAAATTGTCATGGTAGGGAGAATGTTAACACCCTTACCCAATTATTTATTTTATTTTAATTATTTTGGGTCTCAGTATTGATTCTTGGATTAAGGTTGTTTTAATTTAAAGGAAATTAGGTGTCATTCATGGGTGTGTGTCCATACACATGATTTTGTTTAATGACCATCATTAATTAGAGAATTTTTTATTATTAAATGTGTTATTAATGGGTGTGTGACATTGTGCATGTCAATTCACATTTTTTAACCTCATTATGAATATTGTTATTAGTTTGGTTGTTTCTATTATTTTGGTTTTATTATTTTCAATTCTATTATTAGTATTAAAAATTTATTTTTATTAATTAAAATTTTGTTTTATTCTTTTATTTTTATTTTGTTTTTTTTTATTATTTTATCTTCATTGAATTCCTACATATTTATTTCTCTCTTTTATTTTCCCCTATATTTCTCTCTCTTTCTTTTATTTTTTTCTATCTCTTTTCTCTCCCTCTCTCTTGCTCTCCCCACTTTCGCATGCAGACACCTTTCCCCTGCTACCCTAGCTTTCTGTTGCTCTGATCTGGTGCCGACCTACCTCCTGCCTCCTAATCTCGTAAGGTGCTTCCTCTCAGGCATCCTCACCCACGTGTGTAGCCTCCCTCGCACGACCTCCCCTCTTGTCCACAACCTCCATGCCACATCTATCTCCTCCTTCTATCTACACTAACCAGATTCTTTGTTCCACCGCAGATGGATTCCATACTGGTGGTCCTCACTACTCTCATCGAGTAGGACTGGCGCACCCCCTCCTTCTCTTGACCACAGACCCAGAAACCCATCTTTTGGTCGCTTTCCCCTTTTTTATCTGAATGAATTTCTAGTGTCATCTTTGTTCTAGCACCGAACACCTTTGGTATCCTTTTTTGAGCTCCAGCCAACCTCTTGGACCTTTCATCGTTCGTGTGTTTCCCTTTGACAAGTTTGTCTTCCAATTTTTTTATATTGATTTTATGGATTAGTTGTGATTGTTATAACTTGGATTCAATTGTTGTAGTGACTTGTTTTAGGTTTTTATTAGTCCCTTCATGGTGAGATTGAAGAGAAAAAAAATCCTTTCTCATAATTTATCTAAGTATTCTGCATATTTGTTAGTGTTTTCATGTTTTATGATTAATTGATGAAATAATTTTCACATTTCATTAAATTAGATTATTATTTAAATTATTAGTTTGTTGAAAATTTTGTTTCTATAAAAAGAATAATTGCTTCGCTTATTTAATTTTATAGATTTTTTATATGTTATAGAGTCTACTTTTTGTAAAAAATAATGATAAATCATTTATTTTTATTTGTTTTATAAATTGAGTAATTAAATTATTAACTAGTGAAAATGACTTATTGAACTAAATAGGTTACTTTTCAAATTGTATAAATAATTTGAATGGTGTGTGGAAAATATTCTGTTGTGTTGTATTTTAAATAGAATCATTTGAGTGTAGTTTTGTGGTAAAACATTATTGTACACATTGAAAATGATCTATGAAGTGTATAATTGATTTATTAAATTGACTATGTGGTGCAGAAATTATTTTTAAGAGTTTTTATAAGGAGTTTGGTTTTCGATGTGGTATGTTCATATGTGATATGGTATTTGTTTTTTAAAAATTCTGATTGTGTCATCACAAAGTGATTTATTAAATCAATTATTTGGTAAATTAAAAATTAAAAGGGCTTTGAATTGCATTTTAGAAGTGTGTTGGGGTGCGTTTGATCATAAAAAATATTTCAGGTCGGTTTTATGTTCAATATCTTGTGTTACCCTTTAGACGTTGTTTTCTAAAGTTGTTTAGAAAAGTTTATTAATTTATTTGAATAGTGTAAAACATGCTTGGTGAGTGTTTTAGTGTGCATAATATTTTAAAATGGTATTTCTGTGTGTAATTTGTAGTTTGATTAATTATTATCCACTATAAACTATACATATGGTTTTATTAATTGGGTAAATAAGGCACATTTAATTTGAGTGATTATTAGTGTGAGTATTATTTTTAAATGTTTTTTTGTGTTGAATTGTGGTGTTGGGTAGATGTTGAACCTCATTTGTTTTTGTACATATTTTTTACACGTGGAATGAACTGTGGAACACTTGATCACAAATGGGAATCATGGGTACTAGGTGGGAAGACTTGGACTAGTGCGCTAGTGACACAGAAGTGGCACTAGACTGGTATCACATAGCTGGATCGATGAATACAAAACAGAATAAATTTTTAGATGATGTTTGGAGACCACTAGATTATTGATGTGTTAACCTAATAGTGGCTTGTGCATGAGAATGTATATTTTTTTTCTTATACAATAGTTCACTGAGACACGATGTTCTGGCATCCCACTTCTCTCAAGTATCTTTGGGGCCTCTCCCATGTATTTTGGTCTCCTTTATTTATTTCTCACTTTCGGCACACATTGTGACGTTGGGGTTACCATAAAATTGTGTGTGAGAGTGTTTTTATTTATGTTGTTTTTTTAATGTAGTTTTCCTTTAAATATATTTCATTAAAACTATTAGAGAATTTATATATTTTTCATTTATTAAATTGAAAATGTATATGTAATTTAATAATTATGCATAGAACCTTTTGTTAGAGGTATTCTACTGGCCTTCTGGATCACTCACTACATACACCTTTGGGTGTATGTAAATCATATTTCTTTTGCATTCTTGGTTGAGACATCGAGCATATCATGGGTGATTTGGGTTTTCAGTGGAATTCGCGTCTTAGTTTGGTGTATGGGTCTTGAGGTTGTTTCACATCATGTTTCTTTGAGAATGGTTTTAGTTTTTATAGTTTTTCCTTTATTGTTGTTCCCTTTTGGATTTTTAGTTTCTGTTGTAAACTATAATTTTGACCCTTGTTTAAGGTTCTGTTGGGTTGTCTGATTTTAGATTTGAATTTATTTATCTTTCTATTTTTTTATATTTATTTATTCAGGTAAATAATTCCCAAGTAATATTGTAGGTAATTGGGAAAATGTGACACCTTTTGGGGATTTAGAATTACCTTTAGGCCATGTTGCGGACTATATTGGGTGCGGGGTCAGATGGAGTCTCGGCTTGGTTCGTGACAATATGTTTTTAAAATTACAAAGTATATTATTTTTAAAATAACTATACCATGATTATTAATATTTTTTAACAACCATTTGTGGAATGTTTATGAATATTTTTACTTTTTTCCAAACCTACTTTGAAGGATCCTCTAAAATGGAACAGATTAGAATATAATGACATTTACATTCACATAAATCACAATTTAGGTTGTCCCATTAGTTATTTTGTATATTAGTACCAATTTTCATCTCCCATATGGTTTTCTTTTATGAGTTTCAACTACCACATTTTCCTGATATATTTATAGAATTCATTCTATGGGGAAATTATATACTAGAATAATATATAACATATATTATAAAATCCTAAAAATGAATAAGATAGTAAAAAATGACACATTGTAAATTAATCACTAAAAAAGTTGTTTCTCTAACTAGTAAGTAACATAGTTCATCCTATTTTTATTTTTTTATGAAAGATTCGTAATTATAACTCTCTTTGGGCATAGAATAAATTATCAAGTCAATCATTTCATTAAATTTATTGAATTGAGGTAAAAAAACCTAGAACCGTGTAACTAGTTTTCTGTTAGTAATAATTTCGAATGAACTCAATAATCATTGTGTATATTGACACGGTCAGCACCCAATGTACACATAGATATCAATAAATTATTGAATAATTTAAACAGTGAGTGTCAATAAAAAATACTATTCATTTTGAAATTATATGTAACATTAAAATATTGAAACACTCTAAATGGCGATATACCGTTTTTATAAAGAAAAAAAATATTAATGAAGAGATTGAATAATTGAACATCAATCATACATTTATTTTAAATGTTTAATAATTTCGCATGAATTATAATTATGGAATTTTTTTAAAAAACCTAGAATTAAGTCACCATTAAAATGAAATGGTTTATTGATAATGAAAATCATGATTGAAATGATTGAATTGTATACAAGAAATTCAATCCTTGTCATCATCAAAATGAATGGGAACAAATTCCCCTAGAGCTCTCTAAAAGATCTATTAGTATTCCGAATTATAATCTCTCTCTGATAAATCATCATTGTGTGACCCACCCACTACTATCCCATTTAATATGTTTACACTTCTAGTTAAAATAACCATAATTAAATATAGACATGAAAAATAACATATTTTGGGTGCAGTGTATCATTTTTTTGAATGATTTGTTAATATTATTTTTATTGATGGATGGTGAGAAGTGGTGATGCATGGATAATTGTTATGGATTCTATTTATTGCATTGGATTCCATGCATGGAAAATTATACATTTAAAATTTGATGATTTTCAAGATAGTCATAAATGTCAATGAAATGTTCCAACCATAAAACATTTTTTCCATCCTATAGAAGAAGACTAATGGCCGTGAGAATTAATATTGTATTATGTATTATTTGATGGCCAGGCTGAAATGTGGTTTAGAATTTTATTGTAGTAATGGATTGAATTTATATTCGAAAAATATAATGTAATAAATTATTTCTAATGGGAATTTACTAAATAACATACCCAACCACTACAATACATGAGGAAAAACTCTATCTAACATGTGGGGGAGGAGGACATCAACCACATTGGATAGTTGTTCCACACAACTCGCACAGATGCAGGTGAGTGGGTCTTTGTATAAGGCATATAGGAGGAGGAAAATTGTTGTATGTATAGGTTGGGAAAGGATGTTTATGCGATATTTTTGGAATGGTGTGTCCCATGAGGTAGTCTGTGGGTGTATATGTGAGTGTTGATAACCCATATCTAGATAAGGTGATTGTGGGAAAAATTGTAGGAAAACTACGATCCAATATTAATAAAATATTGATGTTGGACGTGGGAATCAATTAACTATTCACATTTCATTAAAAATATATGGATAAAACATTTCCATCTAATCCAGTGCATCTACATTATCTGATCAATATGGGTATTGTATTTAATCTCCATTATATCCATGTATGCCCCAATGCTTCTAGTTTAATGGGGAGATGGCCTTGAACAAAATTAAGGCTTCTATAATCGTTCCAAACATGAGATCATTGCATGTTAGATATCATGAGAGGAATAATGTGAGTTTCTATAAAAGAAATATTTGTCTTTCTTGCAAGTAGATATATCAAAATTATTATCTTAGACTGAATGAATTTTTTAAACAATGACAATAATACATGGAAAACAGAATCATGTTATTCTCATCCCATGCATACGATAATACTTATTGTGAACTTGTGTATAGATAATCACCAAGATTATGTGCATAATGTGGAAGGAAATAAATGGTTTTGAATGTTTAAGATATGATGATATTTTCATTGTGATAATGATATTCCTCAAAAATCATAAAAACTAAAATAGAGGAGGTGTAAGCCAAAAATGTTTTAAAAAAAATATCATAATATGAATCAAATGTTAATGTATCGTTTATATTTATGATACCTCAGTTTTTGGAAAAAATGAAGCATCCACAAACACTATTTATTGAGGAGTTTCATGACTCTGATATAGCAGGAGGTAATATTGGTCATTTTACTTGACTCTAACACCCAAAAAGGCAGCACAAAGAACATTTTTTCTAAATAATATTATGTTTTTGAGAGATATCTAGAACATGAAAATATAGTTTCACATACACAATGCTTTTCAAAGATGAAAACTATCTCTCACACTTGATAAAATAGGTGTGAAGGTCATGAAATTATTCTAAATAATTAAGTGAATGAGATAAGTAAAATATTTTGGACTTATTTAACATAATATGGTATACTCTTTCAAATATAAGACCATTACAATAAATAACGATATGGGAAGTAAATTCATGATACATGGAATATATAGGATATATGCATGTATGTGACAACATGAATGCTTGAGTTGTAAGAGAGGTTGTTTATGAATCATGAATGAATATATTGGAAAATTATTATTCACATATAATTGTAAAAGAACAAATTATTATAGACATAACCTAGAAAAAATAATTTTCACACATTTAATGATATGAATGAATAATTATTGTTCTATTAATTTTATTAGATATCATTGGAACTCAAGAATGATGTAGGATTGATATTATTGAAAAAGTATCTTATGAAAAATAATATTAAATTGTTTATGTGCATCAATTTTTCACATCATGTGATTCGAGGAAAACATAATTAATAAATAAGAAATAATATGAAATCCTATTTCACTAAGACACCAGATTAGTAACAGGTGATCAAAATATTTGATATGGATGATAGACCTGATTAGAGGATTTGAAGATACTCTAATGGGTATGCAAGTAATTCAGGTCCTACAAGTACAACGAGGACGATCAACATATCATCATATATTAGAAAAATCCTTGAACAATGGTGATGTGTCTAAGTTAGTACTATGGGAAAGTTATGTCATCCTGTTTGAACATCATGTAGATGGATTCTATCAGAAGGAGCTAGAGTAGTGGTACTATTTTAGTTATAGATGATATCATTTGAAGTCTTTCGACTGGTTTTAGATGAAAACAGAGTCTTGTACTTGGATATAAATGATAATAATTATCATAATTTGAGAAGGATGAATTTTAATCACCAATTTTATAGACAAATATCTATTACTGACAGTAATATCCTATTTTGTCAAAGAATAATCTTTTGGATCAACTTCGTATGTCTTTCTTACTACGATCTCCATTATTACAACTACACAAGAGGTGATATTTATAAAAAATATTAAGTGTATTTTTATCCATAAAAAGTTTGAGATGATGAATTTAAGAAAATCAAGACTTATTAATATTCATCAATTATATTTTCTAGAATTATATTCATTATAATAATACTAGGTAATTTTTAAGTCAAAAGGAAAATTACTTTATTTCTAACCAAATTAGGTTTTCATGCATACTATGTTTTTTAAAAATATAATTTTAAAATAATATAATTTTAATTTTTAAAAAGAATATAATTTTTTAAATAGGTTATTCAAAATTATTTTAGGATGAATGTTCAAAAATTCTTTTAAATTTGTTTTTGAATAAAATGATAAAAATACACATTTTTTGTAAAAACAATATTTTAATTTCAATAATTTAAAATGATTCAATTTTTTAAAAAATTATTTCAATATAAAATTAGTTATATAATAGAATTAGTAATCATATTATTTACATTATAACAACTTTTAATAAATCTTTTTGTACAAAAACAATTCATATATAAGAATTCGTTTTTTAGATAAAATGATTTATATTAGGTTTTATGAGATTTATATTAAATAAAATAAATGAAATTATATAGATTGAATTTGATACAAATAGATTCCATTTTTTAAACCACCATATTAAAAAAATTTATAATGTAAAAATACATTTTTTAAATTAATGAATAATATAAAATGTAAAAATACTTCCCTATAGTTATGGATAAAATAGAATTCCCATGTGGTTAAAATAAACTAAAAGTGGTTACAATTATCAAAGAAAAAACATGTATAAATCTGATATTAAGGACATATTTTGATTCTATTTGTTCTAATAATTATAAATTTTCATTTTGAGTAGTATATCAATAGTAATGACTTAAAATAATTTTATATTTAAGAAAACATAATATGTGTCCTCTCTCTATCATATTTAAGGACACCCCATCACCTCTCTTATCCACATGTGAAGTCATTTTGTTTAAAAATACCTTCCTAAAATCCCCTTAACCACCACATATAATTGGTTTTATTTTGTCAAATAATAAAAAACTTATAACACTTGAGGTGTAATGAAAGTGAAGTTGTCTGATGAACATATATAGTTTTAACAAAAAAATTTAGTTTATTTTCCTATTATTCCTCCATAAACACTATTATGTAAAATATAACATAATAACATATGTATAAATTGTATACTAAAATGTTATTATGTTTATTTCATAATGAATCACACCTATCGTAGGGTGTGGAAAAATAAACTTTAATTTTATAAAACTGAATAGAGGTTGACCCATGTCATCTCACTTGAGAAGTGTCCCAGTTAGTTCATTTACTAATTATAATGCACGTAATAAGTTTTTTTATTTTTTTTATTTAGGAAAATGATTGTTTAACGGTTTTTTGAAATAATTAATTATAAATAATTCAATAAAAAATTAAATTCATAATGTACATTAATATAGAATGAAATTAGGGAAGAAAGGTCTTATTTCTAAGGTATGATATAACATGTTCATTTATTATATATTTATTGTTTAAATTGAATTTTATAATTCATTTGGTGAAGCCTAATTAATGAATTATTTTTCTTTTATTTATTGAGTTTGTGATTTCAGTATGCCTTTAGCGCACCAAACCACACCTCCTCTAATAGTCAAATAAGATAACACCTCAACTGATATTGTTATTCTTAAAAGGCTAGGCTCCACCATATGTAATTTAAACCCTTGTAGAAACTCCAACCCCATACTATACTGGTTTTTCCTAAGAGATGAGAGGGATTAATAATTAATAAAAGAAAATTAATGTATTTGTAAATATTTTTGTGGTGGATGAACTCCACCCCAATGGAATACTCCCATATCCACTACAAATAGAATACAAACAGTTTTGAATTGAAGTTAAATAACAAAGAACCCCACAAAACATATCCTCAGGACAATCCTTGAGTTTGTCACTTTCTATTGAAAAGTGAATATATATCATGATTGAATGATGTAATAGAGAAACGTAATTATAGTTGGAAGAAAAAGAAGGATTAATATAGAAAAGGAAAAACATTTATATAACAAAAGATGAACATGATACATGGGAAATTAAAACTAAAATAAAACAAAATTAAATAAAAAATATTAAAGTATATATGTATATTGAGCCTCCCTCTCGAATTGATGGTCGATTGGATAGATTGTAATGGATGGGTTCAGCTTGTTTTTATATGTGAGGAGAGATAATTTTGGTTCGAATGTTTTCCTTCGAATTATCGTATGCGTTTGGCCAATTTAATGATTGATTCGTGAATGTAAATATTATTTAATTTGGATGTAAAAACCTATATCATGTATCCATTATAAATTTAAAAATAATTTTTCATATATAGAGAGAGTTATGATTGTTTTACTCTAAGAATGTATTTTGGCCTGTCACACTTTCAAAATTTCAATCCTCCGGAGTATCATTCATTAATGAACATAAAGAAGATTGATTCCCTTGTTGACATCTTCATAAAAGTTGTTCCCCATTATGTTATGTGTCCCTATATTAAATTTCAACTAATTTTGTGGGGCTATTTAAGAATTATGGTCACATCATAAAACATCTCCAGAACCATGCACTGTTTTCATGACCCAATATGTGACCTGGTTTTGGGCTTCCATATGGAGGATTTAGCATTCGATCTAGAAGAATGAAATGAATAACAGAATTTATAGAATCCTAAAAAAGAAATATTTTAACAATTTATATAATTATTGAAAATTTTATGACCTAAATATAAAATAATTTTAAATAGTTCAAGTCCGAATTTGGCCATTTTTTCAATTAAGCTCAAAATACCATCAAAATTTTTAAATGTGGAAATTTTTCATCAAATAACACATTAGTGGGATTTAAAAAATATTAATTCAATTTAATATTATTGAAAATATTGTATATATCACTTAACATTAATCCATGTTCTTCTTAATCTAAGGAGAATCAAAATCATCATTTGTATGTATGGAAGACTACACGCTCTGTAACCGATATAATTTGTTTCCCATAACCACCTATCAAATATGGTAATAATTGTGCATTTGATATAAATATATGATATTAATTTAATGACTATAATTATTTATATATATTATATCATCAATTTTTCTACATTTATAATTATTGAAATATTTTAATTTCATTCATTCGTGCATGTTTATTACGACCTCTACGAAGTGATCTGATTTTTTTATCATCACTACCTTACATGAACGGTATATATATGTATATATAACATTTTAATATTTTATTTTTTATATAATAAGTATTTTTTAAAATATAAAATTACACTTATCTTCTTTTTCTCATGTTCATTGGATGATGTAAACATTACCCATGTGTATTTATAACTTACTATCTCAATGATTGTAACTGAATTCATTTTTCACATAAAAATTACATAGTTGGTTATAAATGTATATTTGGTGTATAGAAAAGAAAATTACATATCATTAAAATTTTATTTGATATATAATAATGACCACTTTTACCACAATAAATAAATGGAAGCCATGTTGATATTATGACCTAAACATCCTCCAAACACGCGATGTGGACTAAACCGACAATGTATTAAAAATTTTATAAAAATAAATGAAGTAAATTGATTAATTATAAGTGATTAAAAATGAAATATTTTATAAAAATTTTAAATAATTTATTATAGAATATTATATGGTAGGTAAATAACATAAAAAACATGTTTGACTCAAGGTAAGGGAAACTTATCATTAATAACCTTATTTTAAATTATTTTAATGATTTATTTTCTGAATAATTTTCATCCACGTACATACTATTAAGCTGTTTTAAAAATGTATTATATATAAGTACATTAATTATAATGGTTATGATATAAATAAATTTACTTAATTTCAATGATTTTTTAAAAGTAATCCTTTTATATAATTTATACAAAATGTTTTGAGAACAACAGAAAAAACAAATGTACTATTTTATCATATATGTTGTCTGTTGATTTCTCTACTGCCAAAATTTCCATTTGATGTTTTTATTTCATAATTTGATTCATCTTATTAATTAATTTTAATATATATTTCCCTTTTTCCTATAAATATTGAAAACATGGTTTTAAATGTAATGTATACTTCGATAACCAAATTTTTTTTGTTATTACTAAAAAAATTATTTATCTATTTCTAATGATGATAATGGCGTTATTAATGTTTTATGACAATATAATAATTCATGGGAATTTTTTTATGTTTTTTGGTGAGCCTAATATATATCATGATGATATGCATGTTCTATATAGATCTCTAACTCATTAGGAAAAGAGGTATAGTTAATTGGTCCTAGGATTCTCCTAAGATATTATTAGAATTTATCGAGTTGGTTATTCCAATTATAAGAGTGGTTATAATAGTGATATACAAATTATATAACATTGTACCTATAGAAATTATCTATTTAATGTATGTTATTTACATCAATATTATGAATTCGTTATATAATCTAATGATAATATTTTGTAAGAAATGTACAAGATACATTTTAAGGGTACCATGTATAACTTTGTGAAAATAATATGATGATTTTTTCATTATTATAATGTTACCATTAATTTTTTATATTTATTTTTAAATTTTATATTAGCTGATTTAGGAAGAAAAATTTACTTCTGGATGATGAGAACTTTTTTTGCTTAATTTTAATTATGATAAGGGCGACCAATTCTTCATAGACTAATATTTTTTTTCTGATTTTTTATGTGACCTTTACTGATATTTTCCATCTAATACCATATTAAAATGTATTTTTATCTTGTTTTTAAGGATTATTATTCATATGGATTATCTAGTGATGAATATAATTAAGATATTTTCTCAGAAGACGAAAATAATACATTAAATGTTTTATATTGTGGGGAAAATGGATGTTGAGTGGAAGTGACCACTTTATTATTTAATATTTTACATTTTAATTGATATAGGGTAATTTTATAAAACACTAGACAAAAAATCTCTATTTTTATTTAAGAAATTAAATTTTAGCCTATATATTGAATTTATAGATTTTAAAGGCTTGGTTCCTTATATGTATTATCAGATAGAAGGTTTCAATAATTTTAGAGGATAGAAAAATATATGTAACATTAAGAGATTTTATTTTATAGCCATAATTATTTCAATATAACCATGATTATTTATTTATACTATGATTATTAAGAATGTTTTTCGATATAAGAAACATGGAATTTACTGTAGGTAGGCACTAAGAGGATGGATTACTGCTCTGGATAATATATTTTCAGTTATGGTTTATTTTGGGAAATATAATATATCTCTTTATATTTACATATTTTAAGGAAAATATAATTATTGGTGGATAGTGGTTAGTAATTATATGTAAATAAAATATATTAAATCTATGTAATGGGATACATTTATGAATATTTTTTGTGAGAAGTATTTTCAAAGGGATTTTTTAATTACAATGGAAAAGAAATTATTGTTATCAAAAAATAAAGAGGAATATTATTTGGTCACATACGAATACAACATAATCTAATTGTAAAATTAAATAGAAAATATTATATGGTATTTTGATTGAAATATTAATCAATTTTACTCAGGATTAAATCCAAGATACAAAATAAAATTATCCTCTCACAAATATAAACATTTTGAGTAACAATTTTTTATTTTGATAATGTTTAAATAGAATTTTTCATTACTATATTTTTTATTAAAACAATTAGATTCATTTTCCAACTTGGATGAAAATATGAATGAATCTATTATTGTGATCTAAAGGTATAAAAATAAAGGTTCCAGTTTTTGATATTTATGGAAAAATGAACCATATAGAATGTTCTATGAAATCTAGTAATTGAATTCAATGCGGTAACCTTGAAAATATGTCTTATGAGTTAAAAAATATATCATAGTGTTCATAAGATTAATTTTGATAATATTTTTGTAAGGTGATTTAATGATAATTAGATGGGTCATTATGCGAATTTATTAATAAACAATAGAATGATTGATGGGAATTAGGAAGAGAATAATATGAAAGGCATGGTGAAATACATTTAAAAAACATCAATAAAATGGTCATCCATCAAATTGTGTGGTAATCGGTAAATTATATATTTATTCATTCTATGAAAATTACTTTTTTGGATGGGGGTCAGTACATTCATTCATTTGAAATGAATTCTCTTGTAAATTTAATATTTCTCTTCATCATGATCTATCATAAAATTTGTTAAAAAACATGGTGGAAGTATTAATATAAAAATAATTTCTATTAAAATTCATGTTACTATTTGTATAATGATTTACAAGAAATTTTATTGCCATGCACATTATAGAAGTTGATATTATTATTGGTATGTTATGTCTTTCAGTTTATCAGGGTCAGATAGATTGTATATCCAAAGGATAAATTTTTATAAAAAATTAGATACATTTTCATGAATGCATTTATAACATTGATAACATATTAATAATACAATATATTGATCAATGGTTGTAAAAAATTATTATTTTTCATAATTTTTTAAATAAGGAAACTATTTAGTTAAAATATTTACTGGTATTTAAATATCATCTAGATGATTTTATTAATGTTTTCCTATTATTATACGTAATCAGGATGTTGAATTTACTAGTAATATAGCTCATAATGATAATTTAATTTTAAAACCCTCTTATTTATGGGATATCAAAGGATGTTTATAATTAAAAAGGAAGAAAAATAATTGATGATCATGGTTTTATCCATTCTATAATTTCACCATGGATTATCCTATATTCTTTTGTTAAAAATAAGTATTTTTTCATCAGCCTTTGTATTGATAATAGATCATTTAAAAACATCACTATTAGGAATATGTATTTCTTTCCCCATATAGATGAAATGATTAATCATATATAGTGATCATAGTATTTATTGATGATTGAGCATAGATTTGGGTATGCTTAGCTAATGGTAATGGAGGATGACAAACTCAAAATATGGTTTTATAAATGGAATATTCATTTTTATTTTTTCATTCCTTTGGGTTTACTTATTATCAATCTTAATTAATGGATATTATGAATATATTTTTTTATAAATTTTGGGATAAATATTTCGTTTTGATTATCAATGATGTTTTGGATTATTAAAACTATTTAATAGGATCATGAAAAACACATATGGATTAGTTTAAAACCCATGAATGAAAATAAGTTATATGGAAAATATTGAAAATGTATATTTTTTTATATAATATTTTATTACATGGAAAATAATAAATAAATATGCAATAATAGTTCATCCTTATAAAACAAAATTTTATTATGAATGAAAAATACTTATAAATGTTATTGAGATTTATATAATTTTTGTATTATAATAACATTAATTGTGTATTAGTCAAAAAAATTCATAGTTACCTATCCTATAAACTTAGTGAAAACATAATAGAGTTATGTTATTTAGGACACTTGTCCTTGGGCCTTCGGGCTATGTATTGGGTCTCCCTCTACCCTCCAAAGAGGTCTTTTAATTAATTATAAATTGAGGCTTCGACCCCAACTTTTAAAAAAACATAATAGAGTTATGTTCATTTGGAAAAAAGAATTTGATGATCATTTCTTGGAATTGAAATGAATATTAGTGAATGATACAGAATTTTCCCTACTGTCAAGATTTAGTGAATTTCTTAACTAAATTGGTTATTAATTTATCGTATTGTGTTATGTTTTAATAAGAAATTATTTGGATCACACTTAAGCTTCAAGTCAACTAAAACCCATGAGAGAAATTATCCTACACATGAACTAGAATATGTGGTTATAGATTTTTCATTAAAAAGATGATAGATCATTTATTTGAAGTAAAGTCTGAATTATATATTGATCACAAATAATTGAAGTATATATTCACTGAAAATTTATTAAATATGTTATTAGGGATAACACTAGAATTTATAAAGGGTTATAATATCATAATTCATTACCATTAAGGTATGTTAATCAATGTAGTTATGGGATGGAGTTGAAACGATAATACCACAATAACATTGTTAAGTTAGGAATATAAAGCAATGGATAATTATTTGGATAATTATTTCTTCAAAATTTTTCTTCAATCACGTACGTGTATTTTTATTAGGTATCATTACAATTTTATTGATAAATGATAATAAAACAATTGGCATGAAGATCATTATTATATAAAAAGGTTGAATTAGTATAGAAAGATAATTTTATAGGGGTTAATGTTAAAACTCGTAGTGCTTAGGGATTCCAAAAAATTTATAATTATTTGAGATGACCATTTGATTAATGAAATGTTTACTATGATTATAGATATATGATTTTGATTTATTTGTAAAGTGATAAATTTGTATTGAGAAATCCATGATCATTTCTTGTATAAAAGAGTGAAGAAAGATATTGATGGTTTTACAATGAATAGTTACACATATAATATTTTAATTTTGAATGATGATTGTATTAGTGGATTTATTATCCTCCTCCAAGGATTTAGTTGGAATTATTGAAAATATCCATGTATTTGGGATTGGATTACCAAATACATCTTAAGGAAGTAATTTTATTTAGAACATTTTTTATTAACTAAATCTTCTCATTTTCTTCCCATTCTTGATTATATGTATTTTTATCAACATTATCGAATGTGTATTCAATAAATTATAATATTACATTGATTCCCTCATTTCATTTCATATGAAGATTAACCAATATTACCCACACATGTTTAGAATGGACTTCAGTATTCATTACATAAATAATTAAATTGCAATATATCCATTCTTCCTTAATCTAATGGGTAGTCATATTAAATTATTAAATAAATAAATGATTTTTTATATATATAGATAATTGTATAATTACCAAAGTTAGTCCTAAAATATATCATTGGTTGATCATTCATATAATGATAGTTTCCATTCTAGTATATAGCTAGTTCATTTTGAGGCATAATATGAAATCAGTGTCTATCTTCAGTTTGTTGAGTTGAAGTCGGTTGGAAGAATGAGTTTGGGACCAGAATTGTATGATTAATTAGATTAGTTACTAATTATTATTCAGTAGTATAATATGAAATCTAAATGTATGGAATATTTAATTTATGTAAACAATGGAAAGATCCTTCATTCATGGTAGGTGATCATGTTTTTTTAAGTATAACCATTATATAGTATTATGAGATTCTATAAACAGATAATGTTATGTATGTGGTTAAATATACCATATAAACTTCCATAGATGATTGGATAATCTACTTAATAAAGGTACATTCCCCTAAGTTGATCTCAGGTATATAAAATTTTTCATGTTTCAATGTTAAGAAAGTATTTTCTTAATTCAAGGTATTTATTGATCTTTGATGTAGTTCTATTTAAATAAAAAATTATATTAATTAACATATAATAATATTTAATGATCAAAAAGAATACATGTTTTATAATAATTTTATTTACCAAGTTATTGGTTTTTTTAAAAACCATATGATTGAATAAGAAACATGGGAATCAGAAAATGATATTGACAAAATATATCCCCATTTGTTTTAATAGTAAATTAAATTACATGGAAATATTTTCCATGATTAAGGAATATTGTGACAACCCCTATATATATCATTCATAGTTATGATTAAAATTATAATTATTCTTGGGAAATTATAATTATTTATGGATTATTATTATTTAAATGATGGAATATTGACCTCTATGACAATTTTAATCATTCCAAAGTCATTTTGAAATTATGAACAGAATATTATTAAAACACTCTATATTGGATTAGTTGATTATGTAATTAAATATGTCATTAATAAACTTTAAAAAATTGTATAATAACCAGAAAATAAAATTGATATGGTTTCTAAGGTTTTAAATATTTAAAAAATCTATATTTCATTCGAGATAAATAATATTCTTAGAATGATAGACTAAAAGTAATAGACACATTACCTAAAACCCCTAATTTTTTTATTTTAATTATTTATTTTCTAAAAAAATTTCATCCATGGAAACATTCATTAGGTTAAATTATATATGTATTTAAATTGATATAAATAAAATAGAAAGGAATTTTTTTTATCTTTTTACATTCGCTTAATTGTTATCAAAATGAATTTTTGTAAATATTTTTAGGAAACATTATGAGCGAAATGAAAAAATAAATTTTATATTTTAACATTTAAAACATC
Source organism: Viscum album (assembly GCA_963277665.1). Lineage (NCBI taxonomy): Eukaryota > Viridiplantae > Streptophyta > Magnoliopsida > Santalales > Viscaceae > Viscum > Viscum album. The sequence goes on along the minus strand of OY728130.1, from coordinate 351,793,106 downwards.
ACAGGTATTCCCCACCACCACAACTATTATTTAATGTTCGGATTACATTTTAAGATTACATGCATTATTCAATTAAAACTCAAATTCTGTTTTTCTATATAGTTTCTTAAATGGTGTTTAAATAGAATGGATATATTGATATACATAAACATTTTTCTCTATGGTGAAATAATATTTTTATGAGTTCATTGATGAAGATGAAAGATTTCATGTTTTATGATTTTGTTATGGTCCCTAATATTTTCTATGATAACAAGTGGGTATGGTATATCTTATAATGATGGATGATGCTGATATAGATCATGATGATTTGTGAGCCCAATAGAACTCTTGAATAAATTTGTAAAGGTATAGATGTCACCAATTATTGGTGTCTCCAACATGATTATTTAAATTTACAATGTATAATATTCCATTTGTAATATTTATTATATGAATGACCAGAAAATAATGTCTCATGTTTTCTATTAGATTTATCTCTAATTTATATAGTTTTTTATGGACGTAAAATTATTTAAGAAGTTAAACTAAGTAGATTTATTTTAAAATAATGTTTTTGTTTCGTCTTAATTTTTAAAAGTAATACTTTTTTGAAAATGATTGTATGTATTTTTCAAGATTTTAAAGAAACCATTATGAGTGTTATGTTAATTAATGATTTATTATAATCTTTATTATAAATTTTTTTATTAGAAAAGTGGAATTCATACATAAGAAAATGCTTATTCTGAGTTCCATGATTATAATGAATAAGGATAATTTTTTCCATTGACATACTATTTTATTTCCATATTATTATTTGTCAAAAATTAATCTTTTATTTCTTACCACATGTATTTAATATAGTTTTGATACAAAATTATTGATGATTAGGCATAAGGATTCGTTGAAGTCAAAATTTGTAAGGATATTCCATAAAAATAAAACATATTAATTCATAATTGATTTTTATTGTTGAAAAATGTAAACATAGTGGAAGTATTTTCATTATGATGAAATATGTTATTCTGCAAGGTTAAATGGAAAATATTATAAAAATATAAACCTTAAAGGTCATCAAGAATGAAATAAAATGATTACATGTCTAATTATGAAAATCAGGGATTATTTATGAATGTGTTATTATACATGGAATTTTTTTTATTTTATGTTTTATTAATAAAGATCACTATTCTTCGATTGAAATTTCAAAAATTATATTCTTAATAGTTTTTATTTTTTATTTTTATTAGTTTTAATTATTCAGAAAAAAATATTATATAATTTCTCTTTAAAACGTTTTTTTGGAAATGTGATGAGTTTTTTAAAATGAATTAAAAAAATATTTTCTTTTTTATTTATATATCCAATATTTTGGTTTATTATTTAGTTACATTAAACTACTTTTTTCATTAAAATTAGTTTTTTAAGAATCAATGTGATATATTTTATATTATTTGTTAAATAATATTGTTCATTCTTCTTTTTGTTAATAAAATTCATATATTTATTTTTATACAGATATAATGGATTTTGGTTTTTAATTTAGAAATATATTTCTCAGGTAATATTTAAATATATATATGTATCATTTAAATATAAAATTTTTACTAACAAATTTAATTTTTAATTTTTTATTACGTTAATATCCTACTTTCTTTACAATTTAAAGTTTAATTTAATTATATTCATGTTTTTTACATAAAATCAGTATTGCTTGATGACTAGTATATAATAATTTAATTTATAAATGATAATATGGTTTGTTGAATTATATTACTGGTTCTAGATCATTTTTTATCTAATTAACATATTTTTCATGTAAAGATATTTTATTTGGTATTAATTATCATCTAATAATTTTAATTACTATAAATATTTTCCAAACCAATTTTTTTTTCAAAATATCTTTTATATATTCTCCATTTATATTTTTATAATTGATAAATCATAATGTTTTGGGACATTATATTATAATGTTTTTTAAGTCTTTCTATTTTATTTTATATTACATAATAAATATATATTTTAAGGTATTAATGAATTTTAAATATTTTAAATAATTTTTTAGTTAACACACGTCTTATTTTTTTAAACCTGAGAGGCTATAAATAATTTGGAAGAATATTTAGAAATGTAATTTCAATATTGACTTAATAATTTAATAAACCCATGTGGTGATACTTAAACATTTATTTATATAAATTATTTATGGTTTTAAAATAAATTATACGAATCGGTTTACTAGTTTTTAGTTGATATTATTTTAATTATTAAATTTCTAAAAATGAATTAAACTATTATGTTTTTAAATAATTGAGAGTTTATTTTCTGAAGTATGATTTCTTATGGTATCTAATATACAAATACATTTCATCTAATTTTAATTATTATTTCTGGTTGGTACATGCAATTAATACGGTTTTGGAATTGTTAATTATATAGAAAATGGACATCATTTTTTTAAATAGACTTTTTGTATGAAAATTCATATGTATATTGAACTGGATTCTATAAAATGAGTTACAAATTCTCTTGGAATAAATAAAACTTTCATATACATGTCATTTTTTATTATATATTTGTTTTTGAATTAATTTTAATTTGTTACTTCTTTTATGGTAGTGCATCTTTAGAAAATTCTATAGTTTAGGTAATACATTTTTTATGGACACACTCAATAATTTTCATATAAATTATGTTTTAAAGGTATATTTTGATAATTAAACTATCGATTTTAATTTTACTATTGAATTGGTACTAATTTTCTAGATATATAAATTAGTTATCATAGTTATTATCTTCACATAAATATTTTTCCCTCATAGATTTTGTAAAATGGAATATGTTGTTTTGAAATAGGGTGTAATATTTTAATTATTTCATGTTATTAAATAGAACGTTATGAATGGTAAGTTGATTATATATTGTGTTTATTTGATTTTCTTAAATTTCATGTCATGGAGAAATAAATAATTTATATTGATTTCCATTGACCTATTTTAATTTAACCATTATAACGAATGTTTATATTAGATGTAAAAGTTATATTTAAAGAGAGATCATATTAATTTTCTAAGTTGGTCATGAATTTCCATAAAAGATAATATTTAAATTATTAGTGTTTAATCTCATGGGGAAATTTAATTAAAAAATATTTATAAGTTAAAAACATTATATACATGGGAAGAAACTATCTAAATAACTATTTTATTATAACTTATACTACTAATGCAATAAATAAATTTTAGCAAATAAATAATAAAATAATTATTTTTTTCCATTTTCAATGAAAATTTTACTTTAAATTTATTTTTATAAACTGGGTATAAGTTTATAAAAAGTGATTTTATTTTGTTATAATTTCATTGTGATTTTGAAAATTTATTAATTTTCTTGATATAATAGAAAAATACTCCCAACATTAACTGTTATAGAATTATATTAATGTTTGACAATTTTATTTCCCTATAAGTTTTTCCTTCAGGAACTTTTGATATAAATGTACTCTAAATTTTTGTTCTAGATTTAATTGAATGTGTTATTTGGGTAATTAATTGGCGATCTATGGAATGATACTTAATGAATGTTTTCGATGCTATGAGGGCCCACATGCATGTCAACATGATGCATATCCACAATTGAATTATGTAGCCCCACAATCTCACATTGAAAATGTAGAAGGATTTCAAAACATTCCTCAATGATGTCTGATCCTTTATCAAAACTGGACAATGGGATGTTTGTTTCTCCTTCTCTATATTCTTATTTGGAGTTATTCACCTAGTCTGGGTATCCCTCATCGACTTAATTCATGTTCATGTAACTCATTCACATTTTCATCTCTTTATGGACACTGGTTAGTTACACAACTTCTGTCTTGTTATACTGCTTTCATCTAGATAAGAAAAGAACCTTTAGTTAAGAGAGTATTTACATTGGTCATTACTATGAATTTTTTGATACTTGGTGACCTGGTCACCATCATTCTTATACTAAGCATCAAATATCATATGCGTCATATTAAGGTAGAAAAATAATGGAATCCTATATTAATCATGAGATAACTGCTCCATAGTAGTATGTATTCCATGTACTTTTACCATAGTCATCCCACATTTAAGAAGGGGTAATTATCTAATTCAGGTCACAAGTTTTATATCCTATGGACATGGATAAATATATCTGGTTGAGTTGGATTGGGGAATAATTTTGTTTTCTTGTTTATATTGTTTGGATGGATTAGAAAACCATGTGTAGGTGGACCAATGATTTTTTATTATAATGGTCCTTGAAGAAGATCAATAAGTTTTATTGTAACTCCTCTTGATGTGGATCTGGGGAAGTGAATCCATTGGAGGGAGAATGTATGTTTACCATTGATAATGATTCACATGGAGTTAGACCTGATATATTAATCAAAATTCCCCTTTAAGAGAATACGAGAGGTTCATCTATAAGATTGAGCATATAAATTTTCTATTTAATTGGTAGGCCCTTGAGGTAAACCGGATAGATTGATCAGAACACCCCTTCATGTGAATTAGGGAGGGTTATCCCGTAAAAAGATAAACTAGGTTATCCAATGGATCAAACCACCTTACGGATGCATATCTGGATTAATATACCGGAATGCACAGTGGTGGTGGATATGGGAGGTTGATGAGAGCCTCCATTGGTAGATCAAATATTTTTGTACCTATATGTGAGAACCTATGTTTACTGTTTATAGAGACACCCCTAGAGGTATACCTAGTAGAATAACCATTAAAACACTTTTGGTGGATCATGGAGATGAGTCCCCAGGTTGGAGAACCTATGTTTACCAATCATTAGTATACCCCCTAAGATAGACCCAAGAGATTGGTCATAACACACCTTAAGGTTTATTAGGGAGGTGCATCCCTACTGAAGAGTACCTAAATTTACAAATCCATAAAAACTCCTCGTGGAGGAGGATCTAGAGTTAGGGATCAGAATTCCCCATGAAGGTGGATCTGGGAGGTTGATTAGAACACACAATTAGGTGGACAAGAGATGTGCTTTATTATGACAGATGACCTATTTTTACCAGTGGATTATAATTCCTCATGGATTTTGATCAAGGATGTGTGCTTTTAAGAGGTAATAAGTCACACCTGGATACATTAACAATGTATTGAAATACCCCATAAAAGATGATTTTGGGTAGTTGATCAGAACACCACATGGAGGTAGATCTAGGAGATGTTCCTCTAAGAGGGAACACAATGAGATTACCACTATCAGAGTTTGACCATTGGTTGGTTGACCAAAAATACAATTTAAAAGATTGGTATAAAAACTCACCTAGTTAGTTGTCTCATTTTAATGTAGTCTGATAGGATATATCCATGTAGTTTAATTTCATGTATTAAGGAACCTAATTTTAAAAAAGGATCATTGATAAGGGATGGTACAAAACATACAAATTAATTATTCCCATCACAAGAGGTATTCTCTTGTTTGGATGGTCTAGGTATTTTTCATTGAGGTTCCCAGAGAATCCCAATCCATGTTAAAGGTATAGTTGTGGGGATTAGCGCATGTACCACAAACACGGAGCAAACATTTATTATTGTATAGGGTAATATTATTGTTTTTCATCATGTGTTGCAGATGTTTTCTTTTTGTTTAAAATCATATGACTAGTCCATTGAATTCTGATGTTTTACAGGAGGATGCTCCAATGTGTAGGGACTCACTCCCCATCCATTTATATTACAGGACGAACACTTTTTATATTTAGGGTATGGAATGGCATTAACATTGTGAGGGTACACAACGAGAGAAGTGGTATTTCATGAGGACCATTATAGAGTCTCTATAATAATTATAAATAGTTAGTAGGGTATATATTCTTAGAATCCTTAGGTAAATGGGTGACATCATCCCTGTCTGGGGAGAAGTGGGGGACATATGTGTGGGTGGAATAGGTCACACATGGGATCGAGGTGTACTAAGATAGAACATTGATTAGTTTTGGGGACATGGGAACTCAAACATCATGAAAGATAATCATTTGAAGGTAGGAACCATAGATATTCTTTTGAGTGTGGTTTTGGAAATCTTAGGGCCTCATAGATAGGTTTTCATGAAAATTGAGTTATTTATAGAGGCTAATGGTATTATAAAAGTGTATCCTTTGTCAAACATGATGCCACTACATCTGAATGAATTCTTGATTAAGAAATGGAGGGTTTCATGAGGACTGAATTCTTCTTGAAGACTCAAGTGACCCATTGGAAATTTTCTTTCATGAAGTGTTATGTACATCACAAAATGAATCTCAGTGTGAGGTGGAGGTTGTCAAGAACAAATGGAAGGGGGTTTCAAAAATATTGGATACCTTAGATGATCCATTTTCTATGTGGTTTGTGAATCTCATAAGGATAAAAAATTAAGACTTTTTTGGAAGGTGAATGGTCGATAACATTTCATAAAATGTTTTCCTACTAGTTAAATTCCAAGTGAATGGGGTTTCATGAAAATTGTAAGTATACTCCATTGAAATTCATGTACATTTAATATTTGTGTTGCTTCGCGAGTCACATGTCATGATCGTAATGATAAAATCAGCCATTTTGTGCTCGCAAAGCCCTCAGTGACATTGAATTTCACTGCATAGAGGTTTAACATCAATCCTTCAGACATTCATGTAGGATGCTTGTTGAACAGGGAGCTTGGCGAGCACCATCAGGTTCGTAACGGAGGTGAGCTTCATAACATAGACTCCTTAAAGGCATTTTGAGCCACATTGTCCTAGATTTTATTCGTATTGGTTGTTCCTTATTTTAGCATTCCTATTCCATGGTTATTTCTAGATAATAAAATCCACCCCTATTATGGTATATTTCAATAAAGAGGGAATTTAATTCATCAGAACCATAACTCTTAATATCCAGATACTATCTTCCATAACTTAAATGAAGTTCATAAAATCTATTAAAAATAATAGTCAAGGTAGATGAAAAACTAAATTCTTTATCATATATAGAATTTAATGGAATGATCTATTTAGAAACTGTTTAACAATTAAATTGAATAATACATGATTCTCATATAAAGAATTTATAACTACAAAAAATAGAAAATAGCCTTTTAACTAAATAGAAAACTCCATTATTTAAACATGATATAACCATTTATTAACTCTTACTAAATAAAACCTTATTATAAACACCATATAATTTTAGCTTTACCATTATGGACACTAAGTAATTATGAATATAAACACTATATATTCATTAAAATATATAAAAATTCATATTATTAATTACATTGAATTTCCATATTAAATATATTATATTATAAGAATTAAAAGTAATTTATAATTAAATATCTATTATGTTAAAATTGTATATAATATAAATATAATAAACATAATTATTATATAATCCTTGATCATAGAAATCATTAAAAAACATTTAATGTGGATTAAATATTATCCAAATGTGTTCCCTTTTTATGTTGAAAAATTCGAAATTGTTCATTATAAATCATTCATAATTTAAATATTATTCCTTCATATTTTTTATTTGTTATATATTTTATTAAAATTTAAATATTATTTCTTATGATACCTATGAACAAAAATATGTTTATACTTCATATGACATTCCATATAAATTTTTAAATGGATTTAAACTTTTCAATTTAGATATTTTGGAATATAAATGATCCTAAAAAATAAACAATGTACAAATAATTAACTGATAAACTATTTCTATTTAAAATATCCTAGGATTTAATTTATTATTATATATAAGAGTATTATTAAAAATAAAAACATTTCAAATTTTAAATGCATTTTTAAATGATTATATAATCACCCTTCCATAGAAATCCATTCAATTGAAAGGGTATCGTCCGTTTTCTCTTAAATTGGATGTCCATGTAAGTGTAGAAATGCTCAAACCCTTATGAAATTCCTCGCATACTTTTAATACCTTTACTAAATCCAATTAAAAGATGGTAATATTTAATTTTCATGTGTTGTGCAATGGTTAACATCATGGGCCATTAGGTTGCATTTGTTGTTCCTATACACACAACTGTAATTCTCCCGGTAATATTTATGTATCTACAAAGATCAACCAGATTACCCATTTATAACAACATATCGTGTAAAGCTAGAAAATATCATACAGCTATGTGACATAATACATGTATGGTAAAGATATTGTGACCCAACAAATACTATTCTATGTAACAGTAAGCCAATATAATCCTTATACAGACCACTCTACATGAGGGTAATCCCAAGGTAAACCATACACATATTAGATATGTAATTTTAAGGTCTTGTCTACCTATATATATCCCATCTATATAAGGGTTGACCATTTTTTATCACCAAATTTCCATAACATAAAAAATCCACTCTATTTTTCAATTATTATTTATTTCATCACTTTCTTAATATATCTAAATCATGGACCATATATAATAAAAATGAATAGTTTAGTTAGAGTATAGTTACATTTAGTAGAAAATGTAGAAGTGATTAAAAAACTTTTACGAGGAAATCTATAAAATTTTATATAAAAACTATGTGAAAAACTGTAATGGAGAAATAATATAACTGCATGTCTACCATTCAATAATGATTCACAACATCATCTCCTTCACATTTTAACTTCTTCCAATGTTATTGAATATAATCATAGGAGTGGAAAAACATTCATCCAATATTCATGGAATATCTTGGATAATCAAAATAACATATCGCGCATGTGGGATTATTCATCCTCTATTATGCATTAAAATCTCACATGAAATGATGTAAGAAGACACAGATTTATAATTATTTGGGAGTTTCTACCAAGCATGAATATACCTCCTTCCACCCCTTACTATCATATGTATATGGGTTAAAATCTAACCCGACAACACTCCAAGATTATGTTCACATTAATTCAATCATTTATCACACAAGTATTGATATTTTGTTTGATTCATCAATCATATGAATATAACTATTTCACTCCATTACAATTCATAATATAAAATGGTTTAAAAAATGATAGTTTTAGCATATAATATACTGTTTATTCTACACACAAAGAATAACCACCAATGTTTTATTTATTTTATTAAATATTAAAGGTATATAAAGTCTACAAGAATAAATTTAAGGGGGTTTAATATAGTTAATACCTAGGTAATCTTCTTGAAAAAATAGAATTAACTATGGAGGAAAAGATACAGGGTTAGTAAAAAAATAGATAGATCATGTGGAGATTTAATACAAACAATTAAATCCACCATAGCATTCCCCTCCCTCTAGGTATGAATAAGAGAATGATGATAAAAAATTAGCCTTTTTAGTAAATGATTGAGTAAATAATGGACCAATGGGACATAGTTTTTCCTAAGAGTTCATTAAATATATTATGTGAATCAGTCTCGATCTTTTTAGTAAGTAAGATCCTCTAATTACATTGGATGATCCCAGAAAGCATGGAAAGGGCTTCCGCCTAGATAGAGTCTGCAAGACCCAAAAGACTGAAAGTTTCACAATCACTGAACTATTACTATATCTTATAACCCCACCCCCATGCATAATGCCTATACAACATGATCCATTAGTATTTATCTTGATCCTTGAAGGATGATCCTTGCATCTAAATCATGAACCCTATGTTGTAGGACTTGAACTAGGGAAGGAATGGAGGCCGATAATTGAAGATGTGGATGAGGTAGCTTCAAATACTTTATACATCTTACAGAAATATAGAATGAGTTTCCCACATTTAAAGTGGATACCTGCATTAGTTGGAAGTGTATTGTTATGTCACATATCCTTCCTTGAGGGCCAACGAAGATAACAACTAGTTATAAAAATGATCTCTCTTCGACTCCATTCCACGCATGGTCTATCCATATTCTGGAACCATTGCTAAAGGAAAATATTATGTAGTATAATATCAATTAGAAAAGTCTATAAACAGACCAATGGTTCTCCACATGGATTTTTCGCAATCACAATGAAATAAAATGTGCTCTGTTGATTTAGATTGGGCCTCTTGGATGCATAAGCACATTAAATCCATGCTAACTCATCTCCACTAAACATTTACATATGAGGTTAGCACTCCATATCCAAATTTCCAGATGAGAAACAAGAAATTTGTAAGGGAGACTCTTAAACCATTGAACGTAACACCAATGGTCCTTGAGAAATGTAGTAGATTTAATTTTAAGGATCTCCCTAATAGAAAACATACCTGAGGCTAACCCTGTGAAAAAAAACTTATCCATGTCACTAGATGGATTGATGTTTTCAAAAAAGTTTCTCTGGTCTGCATCAAAGGTGGTCTGAATGAGAAGAGGGAAGTCACTGTCCACCCTGAAGGATATATATGGAGCGTGGAAGAAAAAGAGCCCCAAATAGACCTTGAGTAGTTATGGTTCCAAAAACTGATATCCCATTACCCCGTAATCTAATTGGTGTGCTGCTGATGGAGAAGAAGCTTCATCTAGAGAAAATTATAGATTTTGGAAGGTTTACATCTAGTAGAACATCCCTTAAGGACATAAGTGGATTGCATATTCGTTCCCCATAATGATCCCCCCTTACAAAACTCCTAATATAACATGGCATGAAAACCATTCATGGAGACAAAAACACTTCCCAGTTTGGGGTCCCCTTTTCCCCATGGGCGTAGACATCTTATTCCAAGAAGCCAAAGGACATTTGTTTAGTTGGTGACCACCCCATAAAAAAATATGACAAAATAGACTCAATATTATAAATCACATTCTTTGGAACCTTGAGTGTATACAACATATTTATAATAATGTAATATATAACTATGTTGATCAACCTAATAATACCACCAAATGATAAGAATGTATTTTTCAAATTGAGAATGTGGAAATAAATTGTATTTATGACACTTTACAAATGTCTAATTAGGAGGGAATTAGAGGACACCATAGCACCCATGTATGTCAAAGAGAGGATTCATTGATCATGAAAAGACTATAATTCAGAAACCATGATAGAAATTCCATGTATTATTTGGGAGCGAAGAAAATTCTCTTCGCAAGATAAACCACATATCCAATAACCCCAAAATTAAGTTTGAGAGACTCATTAACCCAAGGAATAGACCTCATACTACCAATGACAAAGAGGATTGTATCGTCTGTAAACATTAGGTAAGAAACACCCCAAAAGGGATCTTATTTCGATAAGGGGCCACATTCCAAATAAAAGTAAAGTTATTAAGAAAGCGGTTAAGAGCATCTTGAGAAATAATGTAGAGAGAGGGAGAAATATGGTCCCCCAGCCTCAAACCTCTTACTACTTTGAAAAAACCAAATTTTGTTCCCATAAAAGAAGTGCCCATCCAGGGTGAGATAAATAAATGAAAAAGAAAGTCAATTACCACATTAGAAAAGGCCATGCTCATAAGGATGCTGATGATAAAACTCAATTCCAATTTTTCATAATCATTACCCATATAAAGTTGAATAGATAGATTAATAGCTAGATATTTCAAATTGATGTTACTAATAATTTCCTAGTCCATGGAAATAGTCCATTGGAGAGATATTCCATTAAAAAATCCATGTGGTTCTCGGGAGATCCACCATAGAAGACATGGGGACAATCTTGAGTTCAAAATGATATCAATAACATTAAAAGGAATGTTGCAGAGACTAATAGGTCATAAGTGATCTAGAGAAGAGGGATACGTGACCTTGGGAACAAGCACCAGATTGGTTACACACACCACCCGAGGAATGTTACCTCCTTGAAAGAAGTCTTGAACTACCCTTATTTGTCTTGATTTCATTGTGTTCCAGACCACTCTATATATGGAGGCTAGAAAAGAATCTGGCCCAGGGGAACTAACATGATTAATCACACAAACCACCTTCCGTATTTCATCTTCATCTTGTAAGGATTAGAAAAAACATTGTATTCTTATGATACAGAGGAGGTACTAACATCAAATAGGTTCAGGGATCCACTCAGGTATCCACCTTCTATGAGGGTATTCTAACCATCGAGTAACAACCTGAAGTGGATGGAGAAAATCTCCTAATAGTATCTTTGTCATTTAAATAATATACATCCTTCATTATCACATTAGGGATTGTGGGTCAAAATTTTACCTTCATACATGAATGAAAGTAAGTTGTTTTCCTGTCGCCTTCGCATAGCCAATTGAGTTGGGACTCCTCTCTAGAAATTGTTTCATATTTAAGCAATGCCTCGAAGGATAGTAATTTTTTACAATGCAACTCCACAAAAGTTGTATCATCCAAGTAATTTTATAGTAAATATTAATTTTGATAGAACTCTATGTTAATAATTTCAATATCATAATTAGTGGGGGGATGCCGTTTGAACTAGGAGAAAAGGAGAGACATTAGCCATCTTAGTTTTTTTTTCGGATAAATACAATATTTTCTGCTACTAGAATAACCCTAAACTCTCAAAATAATGTCATAGATTGTACGATCATTCAATAAAGAAGAACAAAAATGATGGGGGAACATGAAGCTACCTCGGGATTCCAGAAAAACCCTGAGGGCCATGTGATCTGTGAGGCTTCGAACCTGTTGGAGGTATTTTATATTAGTGAAGGCCGATAGAGTCTCTCCATTAATTAAGAAACAATCCAGCTATATCCAGGCTCTCCGATTTCCTATATTATTATAACACAAGGTAAATGGGTAACCTAAATAACTAGAATCCATAAAGCCATTTTGGTCCATGAATGAGATAAAATCATGACTACATCATCATGGAAATCTTTATAGTCCTTTTTTATCCCTTTTACTAAACAAAAATATGAAATCCCCACCCAAAATCCAAGGTGTGCCACCCAGGATAACCAAAACTATATCATCCTATGAAAATTCACAACTATGAAATTCACAAATTGAATATACAATAGACAGAAGAGACATTGTACTTCCTAAAATATACTTGATGTTAATGAACTTCTATAAAATTGAAACCATAATAATGGAGAAACCTGATTTAAAAAACAGTAAGATATGAGAGGTTGATGGAGAACCATGTAGAAAATAATGAGCTATCCAATGATATGAAAAGAACATGATTTTATCTGTCATTTGTCTAGGTTCATGATCTGAATCTAAATAAACCTAGTGAGAGATCCATTAATTAGTAATAAAGATTAACTTTTCCCTCAAACCTAATATGAGATGATTCCAAATGATAATATATATCATTTAGGGAAAGGTATCTGGTACTATCCCCAAACTCATATCCATTATATTTTTACGAGATTTGAATGTCCATTCAGATTTTGATTGGGAACTGATCATAATTCTTCTTGAAGACGAACATGCCAAAGAAGAATGTTCATTTATGATCATCAAAAATTATGGAGTCGAAGAGAGTCTACTCACTTGGGAGGACTTTGGAAGGATAAAATCTGAGAAATTTGGAGGAGATCTAATGATAGGAGAATAGTTTTGAATAGGTTTCTCCATAGACTCCCCTAGATAAATCTCCAAGATGAGATGGCGGGGAATGGAGAAGGATAAAAACTATGCATGGAAGACTGAGATTAACTCTACAACACTGTGTAATCCACTATACATTAACATGGTAACCAAATGGAGAACATTAACTAATTAATGGAAAGGTAATACTAGGTCCACTATAAAATTGAGCTCAGAAGTTGAGGAAGATTTCATATAATGATGAGAATGGGTTAGCATCACTTTCTTCCCTTGAGCAGCAGGACCAGGAACATGACTTGCAGGACCAACAGTAGAAACTACCTTAGGAGAAATAGGAGGGCAAGGAGGATCCACTAGAACATGGTACTTATTCTCACAAATCTTTTGATACTCAAAGGAAGAATGTATTTGGAGATAACAATAAGCGAAAAAACACATTAGTAATGGTTAAATTATCACCTAAAACTAGTCACATATCCCATCCACATCTAATATAATCATGAGGAAGAGGTGTTGGAAGGTCAATCTCAATGCAAATTCTAGTTCTCTCCACATAATCAATGAGTAAATATCTATGATCTATTAAAATGAAGAACCCCATTGAGTCTTCAATTCCATCAATAAATTAAAGAGCCATAAAGGTTAAAGGAATAACTCGAAGAGATGTCCACATCATACCCATGGACTAATCTCCACAAAATTGTAAATCAATATACCACCAGAGAAGGAAAAATCTCCATCGCCCGACAGATCAGGTGAATTGGACCAAGCCGAAACAAATTCATCACATTATGTGAGTGTGAAAAATAAGTACTTCTAGTTAAACACTGAAACACAAGCTAGGGACACTGGTTTCCATGAGAAAAGAAACTTTTAAATATTTATGATATGAGGTTTTTCAATCTCGAACCTCACAACTAGAGTCCATTAGAGATGATCCAATCTAAATAAAGTATCATCCACCGAGAGTTTGAAAGAGGGAATATGTTCAGCCGATTGAGAGGAATATACCTTTAAAAAAATTCATTATATACCACCCTTCAGGATAAATGAGTTATGGAATTTGATATCCTGGAATGGTGGGATAGAAGGAGGTCATAGGAGGGGTGTCAATTTAAACCTTATATTTATACTAGAACTACCATGATGATCTCCATATCCAGGTAGACTAAACAAGGATTCCCGGAACAAGAACAAATAGATCATCAATTATTAAATGAATATTGATTTTTAGTTTGCTGAATTTTGTAAATAATAATTATATATGAATTGAAATAATAGGTGATCAGTTAAAGAGAATGATGGGGGATGTTAAGGAATTTTTGTGAGTACATTCATGTGTAATATTCTTATATATTTTATATTAGAGTACATAGGGAAAGCATGAATTGAAAATCGACAACCTTTGATGGGGCATGATCAGATCGGACACTATGTATACCACTGTAGACATACTATCTTGGAGTGGATATGGTCGCATTGATGGTTAATGAAACCTCTTGGGCTGGTAAGGCAAGCTTAATTAAGAGAGGCATTTAAATCATTTGGCCGATCCATGTCCATGGCTAGTGTTGGGAGATATCGGTGCTGGGGCCAGTATAGTTTGTGGTGTCTTATAGATGCATCCAAGTAAAATTCATAATTTTCTTGAAAATTGATATACATGATATTTATATACATAAAACACATAGAAAACCATATATATATAAATATTTATAGAATTTTAACATCACAATATATTTTTCTAACACATATTTACCTACATCAATTCATCCTTACATGATGGGGTTATACATGTATTAATTTTTCCCATCTCAATTTCATTCGTTAATGAAACCTTATTAATGTGAACTTTTTTTTCTTAACTATTTTCATGTACCAATCTATATAGTGTTTCAAACCAACAATTGTTTACAAAATAAAATACCACTTTATTATAGAAATCCCTTTTACTTCATTTCTAATTTAATGGAAATTATTATTCTCTTAATCTCATTAATGATTTTGTACCCATTTATAAAAAACCTCACATACAATGTATATTTCAAAAAATATTACTCGAGTCCATTCTATTTCATCAATTCATATGGAATGAATTTTATTATCCTACGTTTCATTATTTACCTACAAATTTTTAATAATTATTTAATCCATTATATCATCAAATTAATTATGAAATTCCATATTGATATGTTATAACAGATGATTATGTAACCCATTTCTTTTTTGGGATAATTTTTATTCATATTCCTTGAGAATAATTTAACTTTTTGGAATAGAAAAGAACATTAATTTTTAAATGGGAGTACCTAGATAGACCTCCAATTAATTTGGGGATTTTTTTTGTCTTAAGAGACATTAGTTATTGGATTAGGAAGTAATACTAATTCACAGTGGTACACTATCTTCCATGTTATATTGTCTTAGGTGTTAGCCTTACCATACCCATATATCATTTTTATATAGCTATCAGATTTATTTGTTTCAATGATATTATGATTCCATGTTTTAATGTTAACTTTATTATGTTTATTCATGAACTCTATCATCTATGTTATCATATTATTATTTTACTGATATTTAAATCATAATTATCATGCCTATTCCATTATTGGGATTTTTAGATCCCCCCTCCTTTTTATATATTCCACAGGTTATCCTATTCAATTTTACAATATCATAGAGAATTATAAACTCATTAGGTCAATTAAAATAGTTATAATTTATTTTAGTTCAATCTTGATGATTTATGTACCTAGTATTCTAATGACACTATAAATCTTCATATTTAGGTTGTGTTTTTTGATATTTAAAAATTGATAATGTATGTAAATGATTAAATGGATCATGTCACTCTAGTTTGTATCGAAAAAGTAAAATTATATTTTGGGATTAGGTGAACCATTATTTGTGGACAGACCTAGGTAAAGGTATAGGTATATTAAAATATACTAAATTTTTGGTGAATTATATATAATTTTATTTCCATTAAATTATATCATTTTCTAAATACTATAAGTGCTTTTGGATATGGAGTTGTTATGACTAATAGTAATAAACATAAAAGGGATGATACGTTATTAACTCAATCACCACCAAATTCATTAAAAAAAGGATTTCTACACACATGGTTAGACACACCTAAGGGAAATAATTTGAAAAATTCCTTAACTCATTAAAAACCATTTTGTATTACTTGAATAAATATTTTTTGTTGAAAAAATCATAATAACATTACCATGGATTATCTAAATTGAAACCTAAAGACTCACAAGTTTATATTAACATGTACTTTATAATTTATTTAATCTATTTTAATAGTTTCTATTAAAATAGGATTTTAATTTTTTATTATCAACCCTATATTTGGTTTTATTTTATTTTAGTTAATGGTGATAAATATGAGGAACTATGACAATACCAGATGTGATAGGAAATGTATTTATTTCCCTGTTATAATATCTGAAAATACATGAGTGAGAATTGAAATATTGTGGATGTTCTTACATAAATGACTCATGTTATGAATAGTGACAAAAACATTGTAGAATTCCATCATAGTTAAATGAAATATAACTTTTAGTTGATTTCTTTATGTTACAAAGGCCTCTGACTATTAGTTGATCTCATAATCTCCTTATCATCAAAAAGTAGATTAACTCAATTGGGAAGATATTTTATGTCCTTTAACGCTCAAACTAAGAGAAAATCATACTGGGTATTTATCACATAGAGATATAGTATGATAACTTTACACCCTATGAATTTAAATTAAAAAATATATATTTGACATCATACACAATACAGGACAATAAGTCAAAATGAACCATAATATCAAATTAAAATGTTATTCCATAATATAAAATAATAGGCATTGAATTTGAGGAAATCAATAGTAATAACTATATAAATACATGTATATATAGGGGATATACTAAATACAAATCCATTTATTAATTCTTACCAAATCAATACTCGATTTTAAGTACAATTAGTTTATGCTTCTCAAAAAGGTTTTATAAAACAATACTTTTCCTTTAATTTAGTAAGAAAATATTATAATTAATACTCAGAAATAAAATATATTTTATATTATAAAAATAATATGAATTTTTAAATCAGTATATAATAATTACTTATGTTTAAATTTAAGGATTTTTTTAAAAAAAATCATTTTCCATTGAATAGTGAAAATTAAATTTCTTATAGAGATTTGTAGTATTGTTTCAATCACCTGAAATGATAAATTATTATTTAAAATGGAAAAAAGTTAAAATTCTAATCTTATATCATTATAAATATTATTATTTTAATTGGGATAATTTTTATGTTCCATTTTCATATTGAAAACATTTTACTATATAAGATGGCATATTTATGATAAACAATTTTATGTGTGAAATGAGTTTTCATCAAAAACCATTAAATTTATCAATATTTGGTATTGATTTTAATAAAATTTATTTATTATGTATTAAAAAATAACTTTAATATAATAATTTTACTATGCATGAGAAATCAATAAATCACGATTATACTAATCAACTACATTTTTCAAAAAATATATTTTTTATTTCATAATGGACAGTTATTTTAAAATTTATTTATAAAAATTATTTGTATTAAATTTGATAAAATGGACTATGTAATTAGAAATATTATTATAAAATTAACTAAATATTTTCCTTTTATTTTTGTTCAATATGAATAGTAACTTTCATAAAATTTAACACTTTAGTAAAGAGTAAATTTGGTTAATCATGGATAAAACATTTTTATAATGCTATAATTTTTCATCATAACAATTATTGTGAAATGGACTTTTAAAATTTACTCTTTTCTATGAAAATTACCCTTATATTATTTAAATCACATAAACATATGAAAATCCACTCTCTTTGTTTTAAATATCTACTATGTATCCACAAAGGGAAAAATTCATGATATTAATAAAAATAAATATATATTTTGAGGGTAATGAAATAATTTTAATCATAAAATTAAATTTTAATATTATATAATTTCCTTAAATACATGTGAAACAATAATAAAATATTTATTTATTTAACATAATAACAAAATAAATGATTTTAAAAATATTAAAATTGATATAATTTGAATCACATAATGTGTTTCAAAAATTTTATAAACCCAAAAGATGTGTTAGGATTATTTTAAATTATTATACTTGATTTATCCTGTTTTTATGTATCTAAAGTAAAATTAAATTAATCCCATCAAAATTGTCATTTGTAATGTTTATTTATAAATAGTATATTATTAAATTTTATTAAATTCATAAAAATATTATCATATTTCACGTGAAAGGAAAATAGTTTAACACATCATATATGGTCCATTTATGAACAATTGTTCCATTTACAATAAAATTATTAACCATTATTGACATTAATTGTGGTTTCAACTATTAAGGTCTAAAATAATTAACTAAGGTGTAAATAAAATAGATGATGATGAAAATGATATACAACTTTTAGAAATATTATTTTATGATATTATTTCAAATATATTAAAAATAATTTATAAATCATGACCATTTTATGTGTTTGGACGCATAATTATCATAGTATATTTTAATATTTTATGAAATTCGAAAAGTACCCCTCACCTCCCTTATAAAAGGACACATCGTCCCTCAATTATTCACAACAATTTGATCTATATAGATAATAAAAACTATTACATTTACTCTAATCAATATATTAATCCATGTTATATAGATTTTGACAATTAAAAAAGTGAATCTCATTGTCCCATACGAAGAAATCTAATGGATGTCTACCGAAGAAGAGGTAATTGTATTTCTAACTCTTCCATTTTTACTTTTTCATCAACTATAACAAAATTTGTTGTAAACATCCTAAAAAAATATAGTATCTTAATTATTATTATACTCTTTATGATTATCTTACAACCACATCATATCTAGTATCCATCATATGAAAAATGAAAACATTACATGTGCGTACATCTGACCTGCCATCTCCATGTAGTGGTGTAATTCATTTGTTGTCACCATTTAACATTGATGGCAGTAAAGATGCAAGTAATTTGGAAATATTTTTTTATCACATAAATATTATTCTAAAACATTAACATCATATATAACCTCTTATGTTCCAATCCGTTGGGAATCGATAATGTTGCTTGTGAGTACTTGTGGACATCCACCTCCACGAAGCAGTATGATATGTTTTGAATTTAAATTATGTATGGATTGTATTGATGAAAATGTTATTGAATATATATCTTATATTTCATATAATAATGGTTATCCAAATCCTAATTTTTATCCACTTTTCATTCTTTCCATCCGTTGAAAAGTGTAAATTGTGTTCATCTATACATACGGTCTACCGTTCAACAAATGGTTTAATTAATTTCTATATCGCTATATACTATGGATGACCCTAAATATATTTATATTAAATATTTAATATATTTAAATATTGCATTAAATTTTTTAGATGATGGAATAAAGAGAATGATATAAGGACAAAGACATCTGAATAAAAAATTACATAAAAATGAAAGCACTTAACAACAAAAATAATGATAATAATAAATCATTATTAAAAAATGGGTGATAAATTATTATAAATAGATTATATATGATATAATGTATATGAAAATAGTTCTATTGGATAATTGTTTTATTATATACGAGGTCAGATCACCTATATGGCATGTTATACCTGAGGTAAGGGATTTAATTTAAATTTTCACTCCATTGAGACATATTTGGAAATATAAACCTATTTTTTATTATGTGGTGTATATAATACCCCAATTATCTATTTAACATGGATATATATATATATATATATTGATAAAATTTCATTTATATTTTACCCCCTCAAATATTTTCCATATTTTCTTCCAAATAATCAACTATTCAGAACATTAATCAAAAGAATTAATGTTTAAAAAACTAATCATATTCCACTTTTGTTTGGAAATTTTTTTATTCATAATCCATATTTTTAAAAAAATTTAAAAAAATCATCTAAAATGATTTCAAAATAATTTTTTACCCGTGATTCACTTTTTAAAAATTGGTTTTTATGGAATCTTTTTTTTTTGTCATCCAAATGAGATACTTTTTGGACTTTTTTGAAAATGTTAAATAAGAAATATTGTTCATCTTATAGAACATGAATGGATTTTCATAACATCATGGATTCTTTTTTCATGGAATATTTTATTAAATTTTTACATTTTTACTTTTAAATAAATCATTTTATATTTTAATTACATATTATTTTAATATGTTATTTGAAAAAATTGAAAGGTTATTTTCTTCAATGTTGTATTAATGATACTTTAATAAAATTTATATTCACAAATGAACAAAAAAATTATTTTACTTATTCATCATGAGAGATATATTTCAATTATACCATAAATTAAAACATTCACTAACATGAAATCATTATAAATTATATTTCTCTGAAATATCAATATTATTTGTATCATGGATATGATTACCACGGAAACCATATACTATTTCAACATACAATGTTATAATTTTAATTTATCTGATTATTTGGTGAATTACTGTAAATATGTAGTATTTACCCAATAAATATAATTTTTATAAGGAATATTTTTAATCAATTAGATATATCTTTAAATACATGAGGAATGTGTTAGACATGAATTGACTATGAATCCCCATAATTATATATTTCCTAGATGAATAAATATGTCCCATGATACAAATCAATAATATGAGATTTAATGGTTTTTTACCATAATAAAAAACTCCCTAAACATAGGTCATAATGGTATAGATATCAGGAAGTTTGGGATCACGGTGTCCAATATTAAGAATTTCTAGTATTTAGAGTTTACTTAATACTATCATTCATGATATTAAAACATTTATGTTATACATGGATTCATTTTATTCTCACGTTATTGATTAAATGGTATATGTTCTCAATTATTAATTTTTTATTGTTTATTCCTTATTTACTCATTATAGATTCTGTTTAACGTATCATTTTTTATCATATGAGAACACCCTTTTATTTGTATTATTTTTCCAAGAATATGAAGTTAGATATTATGAATAATATCAGGGATGAAAAAATATACTAAAAATTTTATATTTCAATTATAATATGCGAATAATGTGTGGATCTAGTTCTCCAATACATATAAACTAATTTATCCATCATATTGAGATACCATATTTATATTCCAACATAATAAAATAACCACAGAATCTGGGATACTTGGGTTGACATGAATATATTTGGTATCAGAGATAAGGAATTAATGTGATCCTTCAGAACTCTCTTATTTGAGTAATGTATAAATAATGGTTCTCCGCCTATATTCTTCAGGAGGAATGGCATACCACTAGGGTATGTGGTGTGTTCAACCCATTTAGTGTAGTCTCCCATGGATTCAATTGATATGTGTTAATAATAACTCATTATATATAATTCCATACCACTATAGTTGGTATTAGATAAATATTTTTCAAAAAATGGGATCAAGATTACAACAAACATTGATAATGTGATAATTATGATAAACCCTCATAGTATTTTATAACTTAAACTGTTATAGAGATTTATTTTAATAGATCATTATTGACGATTATTATGATGTATCTTAGTGTCTTCCATTGTTTAGTAGTGGATCCTACTAGATGAAAGGGAAACAACACTCAAATATAATATAGGTACTTTCTTTCTAATAAAACCAATATAAATAGTATTGGAACTAGGAAGATCATGGTTACATTAGGTAAGTTGAATTAGTTTTGGAAAAATTACCAAGCCCATGTCGAACAACCTATTATTACACACTGTGATTATACTATGTTGGATCAATTCCCACAATAGTATCCTCTATATTTCACTATAACAACTAGTAAATTGGTAGATATGAAATATAATTATTCCCTTGAAATAGTATTCCTATCTTTGGGATGTAATGAAAATAAAATGATTACATTGTAATTTTATTATTTGAAATGAAATTCTTCTCAATAATTTTCATTGATCTTTAATAATAAAGAGGCACAAAAAATATTAATTTTGGAGTAGATAACTTTACAATGGATTTTCGTTGATAACTACATCCCTTGAGAAAAATAAGGAATAATGGAGAGGATATTAATAACATTAAAGTAGAATAAAAAAGAAATTTCGTCAGAGTATGAGGTTTACTTTACCAAACTAGCTATGAATGCCTCATACAACATATGAAAACTTGAAAGTATGATTGACCATTTTTCCAATGGGATTAATAAGAGTATTATAAGGGAAATAGTTTATCAAATATTTTTTTAATAATGATATAGTATCATGTTACATTAATAGGGGGAAAGAATTTTCAATATATTATATCTTCAAAAGAATTAAATAGAATAATAGTCCACTAACCACCCATAAAATGTAAAATAATAATAGGATATTAACAAAATGAAGCAATTTCCATCATGTGAAAATTGTGGAAAGAAACATCCAAGAAAATTCATGATGTGTGTGGTTTTTTGTCCCATGTGTGGATATAAGGGCCATCTGGATGATGACTATATGGACACAAAATAAGACAATACTATCTATTGATTCAACTATGAAGATATACATAATTATTCTAACTAGTTCCATAAGTTTCTAGGGATGTTACCATGGACAATTTAAAGGGGATGAGTGTGACCTTTTTCTATTAATACAGTCAAAATTTAATGAATAAATTTTTTGTGTATTTTCTTTTAAAATTTATTTATAAATATATTATTAATGATTTTATTTATATAATAAATAATGGAACATAATGTTTTATATGTGTATGTTTTCACTGTTGATTTTGAATAAAAAATTTAATGTTAATAACAACCAAGAAAATGGATTAATTTGTAAAGTAATAATTTTTGAGAATACATAAGTATGGGAAATATAATTCTCAATATTGTACTAATGTTGAGTCCATAATTATTAGTTGGTATAAAGATAATATTGACATTGATGATATAAATTTGATAGTGTCGGTGTCCTAAAAAATGGTTATTTATTTTATGATGAAGTAATTCATGATGATGTTTAATATATCATTGGATTTACATGATATATTGAGTGAGGATAATGTTACTGATTATTTAGTGATCATTGTTTTCACAAGTATGGAATGTGACATTGTGAACCTATTTACGCTGTCCATGGATATTTGTTTATAAAATATTCGGGTTTTAAATATAGTTAATGATATTTCATAATTCTTAACATCTTATGGGATATATTAAATTGATACTTGGATATTATTGTTTGAAGTAAAATTAATATTTATAATATTTGATATCCTTTCATAATAATATTGGTTTTGGTAAATATTTATAGGCTGGTAGAATGAATTATGGATCATATGAATCATTAAAATCGATTTAGGAAAACAATCTCGAAGACCCATTTCTCAATGTTAGAGATAAATAGAGAATTGATTGAATTATAACAAAATTGAGATTATGATTTAAAAAAAAATTAATTATGTTCTTTTATTGATTTCTTTATATGGTTAGTAAAATAACTCCATTATATTAGGGATATTTCCTTGAAATAAAATCATTATCAACGTAATTATCTTATTCAAGGAATAAATTGATTTTTAAAACATCATAGATTTATTGCTCTGTGATGGTTAAAATTACCATGATCATTTTCTATATCACTCTATATAATTCATAAGGTGCTAGTTTTCTCTTACATATACATATTTTTCCATCACTCTTATATTCTATTATTGGGAAACCTAGTTTAGTTGTGACCATCAAACACCCCTTTTCTACATAAAATGATGATGTTTTATTAACCTTTAGAATGATGTGGGTTCCAAAATATCAAACCATAGATTACCATGTTCAGATTAAAATTTAAGGGAGTCAATTTATTTAATTGGTAGAATGTAACGGCCCATGTATTTATAATAAAACAACTATGTCTAATAGAAAACACAACATGCAACACTGAGTCTTAATGGACGACAATATATTATTAAAATGATATTAAATTATGCAAACATTAACTTATATCCAATGAATTAGAGGGTAATAATAGTATTAATTGTATTATGAAATATATGTATAGGTCCTACTCAATAAAAATGCAATCATTAATTATTTGGAAATTGGTACTCAATTTTCAGTAAGGTTGTTTTACGATTCAAAAATGATTTATCATTAAAAATGTGTTTTATTTATCATGTGAGAAAATATTGTAATTATTTTTTTGAAATTATATATTTTTTATTTATATAAATAATATATTTTTTAAAATCATCTTATCAAAATATTTATAGCATGATTAGTTTTCTAAAAATATTAATCATCCAATTAATAATAAAAAATACTTATTTTTAAGAAAAATCATAATTTTATTTGAATAATTTCGAAATTTCCATTTTATTTAAATTTTTTAGTATAAAATTATCCAATTATATTAATTGTAGACCATTTAAGTTCACCATAATAATTATATGATGAATGGTTTTATAAAAACCTTTTAATATCTAAAAAAAGAATCTTTCTGGAAGGCTGTAATTATGCAGACAATGTGATTTTTTCTGAATTGAATAAATTTACCATAATTTGGTGAATTAATTTGACGATATGTATGTATTATACAATCAATAAAGTATTAAAAATTCATATAATATTTTTAATATTAATGGGATAATAATTAATCTAGTTTATGCAAAAATCTACATTTTTCTTATAATTGATTTTTTTCACATTGTGAACTTATTTAAAAATCAATTCATTCCACTTATTAGTTTATAATTTAAAAAATAATATCAATATATGGAATCATGAGGCACAAATATGATAAAAATACACCTTTTAGTTTGGTCAATATTAATAGTAACCATTGTCAAATTCATCAATTCAGTACATGGTAAAATCGGTTAATCTTGTTTTAAACTAACTAATAAGGTCATATTATCTCAAATTAAATATTTTTGGATTAATATAATTTTACCCTTATAGCCTTATTATATAAATTTATTTTTTTTACAGACACATTTCAATTGAAATGATCCCTATAATATTTATCTCAAATAAAGTTACAATATGTCACTCTCTTGGTTTTAAATAACTATTATGTATCCATAAAAGGAATACATATAGATATAAATGAACCTAACTTTAAATATTATGCTTAATGAAATTAATTCATATATATAAATTTATTTATAAATTATATAATAACCTGAAATTATTCTGAAACACAAATATAATATTTATTTAATTAACAGAAAAAGAAAATATTTTTTAAAAAATATATATAATTTATATCATTTGAATGATATAATGTTTCCCATGAATTTTATAGATATATTTGAAATTTTAAGATTTTTAAAAATATTATATTACAATTATCCTTTTGTAATGATGAATTTAAAAATAATTTAAATTAATATTTTCAAAATTTACATTAACTATTTTTTATGAAAATAATATTTTAATAAATTATTTAATATTTATAAAAATAATTTAATTGGAAATTTAATGTAACATGTGTTAACACATAATACATGGGAATATTATGAGTTTATTTTCTATTTATAATAAGATTCGTAACCCTTTTTATTAAAATAGTGATTTTTGTGGTTAATGTTAAAAATAATTAAGCAAGGGGTTAATCAAAATAATAAGGATTAAAATGATATGAAACCATGTAAAACATTAATTAGATAATTTAATTTCAAAACTATCAACATTTAAATATAAATAAATAACATTTTGAATAATTTTTATTTGTAATTATCCTATTATATTAAAATGTTTTAATAAATTAAAAAATGTGCCCCTCGTTTCCCTTAAAAAAGGACACCCCTTCTCTGAATTCTTCATGCCTTATTAAACCATCTATAATGACTGTATTCATCACATTACACTTTTAAAAATCCTCATAAAAGGTATATAGGTTCTTATCAGTCCAAAATTCCAACTCTTTATCCCTAAAAATATATTTTATGGAATTCTACACAGGAATAGTAAACTGTCTTTCTGACTCTTCAAACAGTATTTCTTCTTCTACAACATGTTAATGTTTTGTAATCATCCAATAATAATAAATATATTATAATAAATACGTAATTAGAATTTATTAGGATAATGGGACAAGACGTTTTGTTTTTTATTCTATCATATTAATAGATAAGACAACGCTAGTGTGTAGGTACATGTTACTATTACCACATAGAGGTGTAATTCATTTTTCATTAACATTTAAAATAGATGGTTATAAATATAAAAAATAATGATTATATATGATATTTATTAAAAAACTATTAATCTGTATTTATACTATCATGCATAACATATTAACTTTCAATTCATTTGACAACGATTACGTCGATTGTTCGTACGTATGGACTACCACCTCCACAAAGTGATTTGATATATTTTTAATTTATGTTATATATGTATTGTAATAATGATATAGTAAATGATTATATATTAAATATATGATATAATAATGAGTCTATAATTATTATTTATTATTCAACTTCATTTCATTCCATCCATTAAAAACTGGAAATACTGTTCAAGTGTTTGTACAATCTACCCTTACCATGATCTGTGTAATTCAATTTTCAATCTCCATAATTTATTGATGAATATATATTTATATTAAATATATAACATATTTTCACATTTAATTAAATAATTATGTTGATGTGACTATGTGAAATATAGAAGGATAGAGCATACCGAATCAAAAAATACATGAAAACTAAAGGAATTAACACATGAAATAACCATGATAATAAAATATTATAAACAAATAGATATTAAAACAATATAAATGAAAAATATATAATATCATTTATATAAATATGGTTATTTAAAGTAACTGTAAATTTATTATAGGGGAGGTTATAGACCATGTGTTACAACATTGACCTGTGGTAAGGGATTTCATATTAATTTCCACTCAATTGAGAAATATTATGTAATATACACACATTTATTATTATTTAATGTATATAATTCCACTTTTAGGTATTTAACAAGAATATATATTTTTTTATGATTCTTAAATTTCTTTTATATGTTAATTTGTCAATGTGTTTGTATATTTTCTTAAAATATTCTCTCTCTAAAAATTTTGAATCAAGAAAATGCCAGATAAAAAGAAAAACTAATATTATTTCACTTTTTATTGGATTTATATTTATTTTATATACATATTTTCACTAACAAATCACTAATGGTCTTAAATAACTATAAATATTTATAAAAATTTAGTTTTACATGTTATTGAATTTTTATAATTTTTTGATGGAATCTTTTTTCATTTTCAAAATGTCAAAAATTATATGTTTTCCAACAAAATGATTGAAGGAATGTTCTTTTCATTTTTTTATTGAGTAATTTTACCATCATCATGAATTTAATTCTCATTAAATATTCATTTACCATTTTACATGGTTATTTTCATTGATATTTTTTAACATTATAGTTGATTTTTTTAATAAGTTATTTGAAAACAAATAAATTTTATTTTACCCAATAATGTCTTAATGATATATAATGTTAATTTATATTAATTCATCAAAATACCCTATATTATACTTATTACCAAGTGGGAATATAGTTTAATGATACAGTATTTTAATAAATTCACTTCCCTATGCTGATTAGATATTACATTTCTCTTAAATATCCATTTTTATTGTATCATGGATACAATTATTACCAAAACAATATAATATATATATATATGGTTTTTTTAATTGGAAATATTTTATTGACAATATAATTATTAATAAATATGGATCAGATATTAAATATGTATTTTTATTAATAAGGACTATTTTTTCTTGAATTAAATTGATCATTCAATTAGACAATAACGCATTGGGCATACATTGGCGGGTGAGAATTAGAATTATATATCCCTTCTATGCATCAACAAATATTATGATACAAATCACAATGTTAGAATTAAATGGGTTTTCAGCCATATTTTTGAACTATCTTGTTATATATTATCTATAGAATAACTACCAAGAAGATTGAGGTCATTATATCCAATAATAAGAATTTAATTCCATAGGAATTCTATAATTATTATCATTAATGAGATTACTAAATTGATATTATCCATGGATTAATTTTCTACTTAATTTATTTATTAATTTGAATTTTTTTCATGTTATAAACTTTTCATATTTGTTAAGAATTATTTACTCATGGTAGCTTCCATTGTATGTCATCCTTTCTGGGCATCTGATTTACACTTTTATTTTTTTCCAAGAATATTAAAATGTATATTATAAATAATATCAAGGATGAAAAACATGTAAAATGATATATATTTAAATTTTTAATAACATATGGTACTAATTAATTCATCTATTTCTCCAATACTATCAAACTAATTCATTATGAAAGGATATTTATTGTTTATATGGTAGTGTAAAAAAGTATCCACTATATCTTGGCTACTAGGGTTGGTGTTGTTACGTAACTGGTTAAAGTTAATAATGGGCATGAATTTTAAAAAGGAAATTTATTACATTTTAAAAGAAGGATTTGAGAAAAGATTATTTATTAAATACATTCCCCAAAATCACTATGTTACAATAGATATGGAGTTCCTCAAACATAAGAAAAAAATATGATTTTTTGGCGATATATAGAAAACTTCTTAGGGATTTCACAACACACTGTTGACTATGTGTTAAACACAAAAGTTAACGTGGAGCACTAATTTAGTGTATTAAATCCATGTCTATAAATGTATTTTTTGATTATGTATTTTTATAGTATTTAAGAGATGAAACGTTCTTATATCATCTTCCAGATCGAAATCGAAGCCTCTTTGTAGTCTTAAGGGGAATCAATTAAAATGAGTTAAATTGAGTTAGTTATTGATGATCAATAAGAAAATTTGTTACATCCATGGTTTCTCAATGGGGTATGGATCTTTTATTTCTAGTTAATCTCTGTTTTATTATAACTTTTTGGAATAAACCATAGGATTTCGAATGGGTTGGTAGGTTTGATTTTTTGAAACGAAGAGGTAAGAGAGATATAAGTTGACTACATGATAATTACCAAACTTGTGTTTTGAATACTTTAATTTTATTAAATAAATGGAGTGTAATGTCTTGGTTATTACAATTCATGACGTGTGAGCATTTTTCCATGGGGGAAGACCCCTAAGATTAAATTATGTGTAATGTATTTACATTTTTTATAATTTTCTAGGTTATGTTTTAAAAAAATAGATTCAATGCATAATATTTTGAATCGAATATACTCCCTCAATTTCATTTCACTAATGAATAGAAGGTTTTATAGATATATCCCTTTTTTATGCCACATTGTAACATCCCAACCAAGAAGCCACTAAACGGTGCCCGGATCATGGTCGGTCAGATAACATCGAGTGTGCCTCCTCGTAAGAAATGTCCTCCAGAACATCATATAATAGAAAACATAAATAATACTATTCCATGAAAACAATGTCTCAACATTCCACAGTATAATTCTTAGGGTTCTTGTCATAACATAAATAGTGTTTTTCAATCGTAGTCTACAATAAAAACCCTAAGAAGTAAACTATGGAATATGGAATCAGGCACCATTGGTCACAAAGAATGGTATGTATAATTGTTTGGATTAGGTGGAAACCAAGTTTTTGTTCATGAGGTGTATGGGACCTTATGGATCAGATGTGGTGAGGCATTGGGATTAAACATTATAAGATACATTTGAATAAATATGGGTTTTAAATTAAATTAAATGGTTCATGAAATATATAACTCGACATAGAGTTGGCTTTAGAGAGGGAAATAGATAGTTTCTATAACACTTTTTATAGTTGTTCCTATTATACCTAGTCTGGGATTTTGGAGGAGGTAGAGGGTTATAGACTTTTTATTATATTTTTTCTCCGATGTTATGATTTAAATTGTGATCTTTCCATTATCAATAATTCTAAGGTGATTTTTGGTAATTATAGAGGCATGCCACCTCAACAACCGCCAGTTGAACTCTTTGAGGGTGGAAATAAACATGCTATAGAGGTGGTTGGCCACAGAATACTAATAGATCCTCCAATAGTTCTAGGTGACTAAATATTAGTATTACCTTATATGGTTGTTGAGGAATATTGGTGGAATATTTTTATATATTATATATAGGATTTTTATGGAGTATCACAACATGCCTCATCGATAGAAAATGTGATGAGGGTGTTCCAGAAGTGGCATCCTACCATGTTTTTGGTTGATGGAGGTTAAAATGCTACAGAGATATGGATGGAGACTATTTTAACTATCTTTTAGTGACTAGAGACACCTCCATATAATAGAGTTATTCTAACCACTTATATTCTTCGAGAAGCAGCTAAGTGATGGTGGAATGTTTTGAACTAGGATGATATGCTATGAGGTATGGTCTTGAGGGATTTCGAATACATTTGTATGGATAAATCATTCATAATAACCTACGTGGTGAATGAGACAATGGTTTTCTGTTTATGTAATAGGGTTCCATGATCGTTATGGAATATTCAATATGATTTATAGATTTTTAATATTTTTTAATAATATATCATTTTGATGAGCTATTATAGGATAAACGATTCAAGGAAGGTCTCTAGAATGATGTTTGATTTGAGGTAAATGTGTTCTGGTTGAATACTGTTAATGAGATAGTTAATCAAGTGCTTATTATTGAGTAGAACTTGGGGGAAGCTAGGGGTGAAAAGTAGGGAAGTTCATCCCCTCAGCATAAGAGTTCATTGTCTAGTTGTAGGAAGAACTATTTTAAGGCTTATCATGAGGGGAGTACTGGCCCGCATGTTATTGTCACTATATGTATTTCCTATAAAAAAATGTGGAATATGTAATAATATGTTGAATTAGTGAGATCGAGACCTAGTCTAGTTTTGAGCACATGTGTAGGATGGGTTGTATAATACACATTTTAGTATCTTACATCTAATAGTTAGTAGATGGGGATCGACACCGACTACTGGTTCAACAGTAGGATTCGCAACACCACATTAGGCTTGGAGCTGGGTAGTACCAGTCATTCCGGCTGAGGTGGTGGTCATAGGTGAGGAATCTAGGATCAGGTTCTACCTATATTATAGAGTGTGCATATGCTAGGTAGTGATATTTTTCCCAAAGGTCATGGTTCATGTTAAATGTGTCATATACCACCTACATCTAAGGAACATAGCCTTAGACCATCAATAGTGAGAGGTACAAACATAGGAGCCTATAATTTAAAATATATTATTTTTTATATAGTTGAAATACATATATTCATATTTATATAATGAAAACATATTTATATGATCACAATGTGAAACGTCTAGATGGATAATATTCACTTGTTGGAATATATCATTTTATAGAAAACTGTATCATTTGAACTGGGGAAGGTGAGAGTTGTGGTTCCCTTGCTGAATTCCAATAACAACTTAGATATAATGAGTTCTTTTATACCAACTAGATATGATATGAATTTTATGCATGACTTATCATGAATATAATCACCTCTTATGTAACATCACGTTACTTTTTCAGGTACTTTTGACGGTTCTATGTACCTTTGTTTTAGAGTAGTGACTTGGGAAAGTCGGGAGAAATTTAAATGTTGTTTTGAGGCAAAGGGGAAGTCACATGGGCGGCGCACGGGTTGCCTAAATCCTATGGCCAAACCGTGCATAGTTGGTCTTGGAGGTAGCAGCTTCCACAAATGCGGCAAGCGGTTTGTCTAACTGTGCGGCCAAACCATGCATGGAGTGTCTGTCGAGGCAGTTGCTAATGCACAGTTAGCACACTGTTTGTCTAACCGTGCAGGTAAATCATGCTACAACATAAATGAGATACTATAAAAGTGTTTCTCAATCGTTTTCCTCTAATTGCCTCATTTTTCCTCATAAGTGGTCCTAACTCGGGATTTTGATTCTCCTAAGGTCAGAGAAGGTTCTCCCATCATTCCGAAGGATATTTAAAGGCTTCTATTAGTGAATAGAAGCTACATTTTTTATGTATGTGACCATTCCTGTTCGGTTTCTTATATCTATATAGATATGCTTCTCCTCTTATCTCGATTTCATAGATCTATGCCTTTTATGGGTAGATCTAAGTGTGATGATGCCAAATTTTAGGATATTTTGTCTTGGTATTGCTAGAATATTATATCCAAGGTGTGGTTTTAAGGATTTAGATCCAGAGCTCGATCGACAATGTTGTGCCGCTTGGTTTTTGGGGATTCTCATTAGGCTAACTCCCGTTATTAAATCGAGGTAGGTGGTTCTGTTCCTACTTTCCAAATTGATTATCATTGTATTTTCTTAATTTATTTCAATTGTTTATTTCAACTCAATTTCTCAAATTTTCTTTAATTAAATTGTTTAAAACTCGATTCCAATTAATTGAGATACTTGAAATAGTTTTCGTATAGATATTTGGGAAACACCACTTCAATTGAATTGGGCGTGATTATGGAAATTTTTGGATTTAAATTTTTCTATTTAAATTGTGGATTTGATGGAAATGATTTCAATTAAATTATTGAATTTAATTGTGAAAATAAATTTTTTTATCATTTAATTGGTTTTGAATGGATTTTATGTTCATGAAAATGGCTTAAAATGATTTGATAAGAACCCATTGGTTTTATCTTGTGGAAAGGCATGTTTTGAATAAACATGTATTGGGTTTAAATGGAAAGGATTTTACACTTTTGAAATGGATGAATGAAAATTATCATATTTTAAGAAGTCCTAAAATAGGTAGCCCATAGTGTAAGGGAAAATGAAAGCCCTAGGTAGTTAGTGAGTTTTTTGGATACAATCTACGCTACGAAGACATTATAAAACATACTTGCGACGGGTTACATCCCCGATGGGTTGGTGATGAGTCTCCTTTGGCTAGTGTTATAGGGACGTGTGTATACACATTTTCTTGAGTTCTGATAGGAATGTGAAATCCTATAACTTGTTAATACTATAATAATTTTAGATAGATGGCCATGATGCTCGCTTGTTTATTTATATTTGAGATATAAATGTATTCTAATGCTTTTTAACTTCTTTACATGCCTGCTAAATTTATATAAACTATTTTATATAAAAGTTTTACTTAATCCATTGTTTTAGAAATATTCCATCATTTGTAAATCCTTTTCTTAAAAAATGTATTTCCATCCTTTGAAAATGTATAACATTTTTTGTTAAAATATTCTTTTGAATTTCCAAATGTGTTTATTTGAAAATTCAAATATTTTCTTTGGATAATCTATATTTTTCATCTGTTACAGAATATTTGGTGGTATCCTATTGGGCTTAGTCTCACACCCTAATTTTGCCTTTGGGTGTCTGTAGATTTCCTTCTTCCAAGATCAAGCAATGAGAAGGAATCTCTTGGAGGAGGGTCCAGTTGTTGATCTTCTCATTTTTTATTTTATCCTTAGGGACTTTGGGGATATTTTTCCCTTTTTAGTACTTAGGATATAGTAATTTAGGATTTTTATTCCTCTTTGTTTTCTGGTACATTACTCCTCGTGGAGTTTCTTTTTGTTTTTCATACTGTCTTGTTTCTTTTTCTTCCATATTCTTGTGGAAAAAATCATTCCTACTTGTATCTTGTACGATTCCAGGTGATAGTCGTCGACCCATGGGGATCGAGAATTCCCTTCGGGCTATGATAGGGTTGGATCAGTTATCGGGTTACCAGGGTCACCGGGCTGGTTCGTGACCAAATGGTATCAAAGTTCAGGTTTAAGAATCTTGCCTTGATGGCAGTATGCATTTGATAATTCTTATTAGGACATAGGAGGTAGTTGTGATTGAGTGCCTGGCCAGCTCTCAACGCAATTAACTGTATGACACTAGGGTTGGTTAGGGAAATACGACTTGAGGATTAGTTCGAGTATTTTCCTTGTTTTGATTTGGATAGTTTGGAATCCAAATCTTGTTATTCCTTCTATTAAGAATAGTTTTCCGTGTTACTCAGTTTGACTGTTAATATTATATATTTTTATTTTCTGATGATTTGTAGCATCAAGCCTCTGAGAAGACATGGGTATCGGATCCAAAGAGAGGCTGGTGCTGAATCTCAGCAAGCGAGTCCTATTGTGGATCCGAGTCTGGTTGATGTGATTCTTCACACCGTCTTAGCTTTAGGGCATGCACCACCTCTAGTTTCTGTTTAGTCTCCATCTATAGATCCACATAGTGATATACTATGAAGTCATTCACAAGATTTTTTACCCCAAGAGCCACCAGTTTCCAAATGCTCTATTGATCCTCAACATGTTGATCAATGGTTGAGTAAGATTGAATGTATGATTGGGTTCTTGGAGACACCTGATGTGATCAACATGATGTTTACCACCTTTGTGTTGGAGGGACTAAGTAGGAGGTGGTGGTACAAAATGGTGATGGCTGGGAAACATGTGGGTTTAGAGTGGAAAGACTTTAGGGTTCTTTTCACTAACAAGTTATATCCATAATGAATGGTGTTTGCTAATACTATGGATTTTTTCTAGCATTTGTAGGCCAAAAAAACCAAGATGATGTACTCAAATCGCTTTTCTGTGTTGGAATAGTTTTCTCCTGAGATTGTATCTAATGTGAAGATGAAGGCTTGACCATTCGAGTTGGGAATTCGATCAGATATTCATTCTTAGGTTTTCTTACTAAAGATACCCACTTATGCTGATGTTATGGATAGGTCCATGACAGTTGAGATGGACCTGACAGGGAATTCAGGGTTGAAGGAGGTTATTTTCCCTCTTAGTGGCTGTGTAGGTTCCTTTTAAGGAAAACGAAATCATGACATTTTCATGGAATTTATCGACAAGAGAGTCATTCCATACCACCGGTAGCAATGGGAGGGGCTTATTTGAATTTCTATCTGTGTGGAACGCCATGACATTATAAGAGGGTTTGCACTGAGGCACACAAGAACTGTAGCTCTTGAGGACGTTTAGGGAAAATACAGAGATTCTTCCATCACTTCTCTATTCCACATAGTATAACGAGATCATCAGCACCGCCAGAAACAATGGGGTCATCAAATGCTTCACATACAAAAGTGTTCGAGCCACAGACATCCGGAATGAAGCTTCTTCACATAGTGGAAGAGTCTCCAGAGGTAACTGATACAGGTCCTGGAACTATGAGAGGTACTATTACTATAGCTTCATCATTAGTGATAGCTATTATTGATACGGGTTCATCTCACTCTTTTATTTCAACCGATATTGTTAATCTACTTAATATTTTTATATATCTTTTATCTTGTGTGATGGATATTACTACACCCCTTGGTGCTATGAGAGGGAAGGGTCTGCATAGTCCTGCTTGTGTCTTCTCTCTATCAAGTGTTAATAATGCTTGGAGTTTCTTGGTTCTTAAGATGAAATCTTTTGACGTCATATTTTGGATGGATTAGCTCATTTCCAATAAATCACGGATCGATGGTTATCTTAGAAGGGTCTAACTTACTACAACCAGTGGTGTGCCTCTTGTTTTTGAAGGAGAATGGGACCCAAGGTCAAGAAGAGATAGACCCCCTTATCCAGAGTTCGGGAAAGTTATATCAGTGTTTGATTTTGATCTGGAGAGAGATTCAATGTGTGGTGATCTCCATCCAGTTGTCACTGAGTTCCCGACGTGTTTCTTTTTATCTTCTCAGGTTTTCCACTAGTAAGAGAGGTTGATTTTTTTATTTAATTAATGCCTTCTACTCAACTGGTTTATATTCCCTCTAACTGAATGGCTCCAGAAAAACTAAAAGAACCGATGTCTCAGTTAGACGATCTTCTTGAGAAAGGGTTTATATGCCCGAGTGTTTCACCTTGGGCAGCACCAGTTCTCTTCACCAAGAAGGCTGATGGTTCTCTTACCTTATTTGTTGATTGTCGAAAGCTCAGTTGAGTTACAATAAAGAACAAATATCTGTTACCAAGAATTGATGATCTGTTTGATCAATTAAAAGAAGAAAAGTGGTTCTCAAAAATTGATCTTCGAGCTGGTTACCATAAGTGAATTATAAAATAATATGACATTCAAATGACCGCTTTTTGGAGTAAGAATGGCCATTATGAGTACCTTGTTATTCCCTTAGGCATAAAAAATGCTCATTATTTTTTCATGGCTTTTATGAACAAGGTTTTCCATGAGTATCTAGATACTTTTGTGGTGGTCTTTGTGAATGACATTCTTGTCTACTCCAGGTCTGAGGAGGATCATGTGCATCATCTAAGAAAATTTCTCATGCTTCTAAAGAATCACCGACATTATTCCAATCTTTCAAAGTGTGATTTCTAGATTTGGGAAGTGAAATTCTAGGGACATGTCATTTCATAATAAGGAATATCAGTTGATCCTGATAAGGTGAAGGCTGTTATGACTTTGGAACAACCACAAAATTTTTTCAAGATTCGAAGCTTCTTGGTATTAGCAGGATATTATCACCGGTTTGTTAAAGACTTCTCAAAGTTAGCTTCTCCAATGACTGCTCTGACTCTAAAGGGAGTGAATTTTTCCTAGAATGATAAATGTCAGAATTTGATTATTGAGATAAAGTGTCTTTTGACTACTACGATAGTGATAATTCTTCTTGAGGCTGGGATATGTTATGTTTTCTTCTATGATGCATAGGGTTTAGGTTTGGGATGTGTCCTTATGAAAGGTAATAAAATTATTGCCTATGGGTGTCGTCAACATACACCTCATATGAAGAACTATCCTACCCATGACCTTGAACTTGCAGCTATAATGCACACACTTAAGTGTTGGAGACATTACCTTTATGGAGAAAGGTTTACTGTGTATTAAGATCAAAATATCTTATGTTATATCTTCTCTCAAAAAGATTTAAATCTCCGCCATAGGAGTTGGGAGGAGTACCTAAAATATTTCGACATTGACATTGCCTATTCCCTGGGGAATGTGGATATAGTTGAACATGGGTTAAGCAGGAAACATCAATCACAGTCTGTGAAAAAATCCTTAGAAGAGTGGAGTTTGATGGTTCTTTTTTCTTGGTTTCATATTGGAATTTAATGGAGGGGGAATGAAGTTTCTTTAGCCAGTGTCCAGTTGACATCTTATCTTCTCGAGTTAATTATTCAGAAACACCAATTGGATGAATAATTCCATAGCATTAGGGACTCCCTTTATGGTGGGGAGACCGACACTCAGTGGTCATTCTCTAAATATGGTGTTCTGTGTTATCGAAACCGTTACGTTGTGCCGTTATCAGTAATGAATAATGTAATGGGGGATTTCCATTACTCTAAGAGGGTTGTCCAACCAGGAACCAAAAAAATGTTCTATGACATGCAGCGGTAGTTCTGGTGTCCAGGTATGAGATGGGACATTTCTGATCTTTTATCTTGTTGCTATACATACCAGCAGGTGAAAGCCGAGCACCAGAATCCTTCAGGTTTGCTTCAACCACTTCCAGTACCTACTTGGAAGTGGGATAAGATCTCTATGGACATTGTCGGTGGGTTACACCATACCCAAAGGAAGAACAACGTGATAAGGGTGTGATAGACATGCTGACCAAGTCGGATCACTTTATACTTATTCAGGATACAACCAAAGTTGAGGAGTTGGGAAATATCTATATGAAATAAATTGTTCGTTTTCATGGAGTTCCATCTGATATAGTCTCTAATAGGGATCATCAGTTCACTTCTCTCTTTTGGAGAGGCCTTCAAGAGGCACTGGGATCTCATTTACATTTAAGCACGACCTACCATCCAATGTCAGATATCCATAAAGAGATATCTATTAAAATCTTTCAAGATATGCTCCACACATGTGTTCTCGAGTTTGGTGGGTTTTGGGATGATCATCTGGGGATAGTTGAGTTTTTTTATAACAACAGTTACCAGCATGTGATCAAAATGGCTCCTTTTGAGAAATTGTATGGCCTTCCTTCTAAATATCCTTTATGTCGGTCGGAGATTGGTGAAACATCCATGGTAGAATCGAGTTTGGTCCAAGAGACAACAACTAAGATCCAGTTGATTCGTCAAAAAATTCTGACAGAACAGA
Source organism: Viscum album (assembly GCA_963277665.1). NCBI lineage: Eukaryota > Viridiplantae > Streptophyta > Magnoliopsida > Santalales > Viscaceae > Viscum > Viscum album. Next base: position 351,754,569 of record OY728130.1, on the reverse strand, counting down.
GTCGGTACAAGTCTTATGTTTATCGTCGTCGTAAACCATTAGATTTGTCAGTTGGTGATGGGGTGTTCGTGAAGGTTTCATTCCGATTAGGTTATCTATGTCTTGGGAGACAAGGGAGGATTTCTCCTCCTTTTGTGGGACCTTTCGGGGGTGTTGGTCTTATAGGGAATGCGGCTTAAAATCTATCTCTACCACCACAGCTGATGACGATACATAACGTGTTCCATGTATCATAGCTGTGAAAGTATCTCGCTAATCCATCTCATGTTTTGTGCATGAGTGATCTTGAGATTGAACCAGATTTATCTGTTACTGAACGAACAGTTGGGGTTGTTGATTCTGGGACCAAGGTACTTCATGGGAGAACGATACCTATGGTCTATGTACTATGGTAGCATGGTTCTGATTCTCATGAGATGTGGGAAAGGGAGGAACTAATTAGAGAGCATTGGCCTCATATTTTTGACGTGGTGATTTCTTCATAGGAATTCAGGGGGAAGAAAGATCTTATGGTGGGGAGGTTGTGACATCACATTACGTTTTTTGGTAATTTTGATGTTTCTAAGTACCTCTGTTTTGGAGTAGTGGCTTGGGAATGTTGGGATAACATTAAACGATGTTTTGAGGCCAAGGGGAAGTCGCACGAGCGGCGCACAGGTTGTCAAAAACATGTGGCCAAACAGTGCGTAGTTGGTCTTGGAGGAAGTAGCCTCCACACGGGCGGTGCACGGCTTGTATAACCGTGCAGCAAAAACATGAATGGATTTTCTACCGATGGATTGGATAACACATGGTTAGCGCACGGTTTGTCTAACTGTGTGGGTAAACCATGTGACCACTTAAATGAGATCTTATAAATGTGGATCTCACTTGTTTTGCTTCTATGTGCCTCGCTTTTCCTCCTAAGTAGCCCTAACTCGGGATTTAGCTTCTCCTAAGGCCATATAATGTTCTCCCATCATTCGAGAGGCATTCCAAAGGCTTCTCTTGGTGAATTGAAGCCGAATTCTTGAGGTATGTGGTGGTTCTTGTTCAGATCCTTAGATCTACTTAGATCTACTTCTCCCCTTCTCTGGGTTTCATAGATCTACGCCCGTTATGGGTAGATCTAAATGTGTTGATGCCAACTTTGATGAGATTTGGTATTGGTCTTTCTAGAAGAAGATATCTATGGTGGGGTTTTAAGGATTTAAATCCAGAGCTCGATCGAAAACGTTGTGCTGCTCAGTTTTTGGGGTTTCTCGTTGGGCTAATTCCCGTTATTAAATTGAGGTAGGTGGTTCTGTCTTGACATTCCAAATTTATTATCATTGTATTTGATTGATTTATTTAAATTGTTGATTTAAATTTGACAGGTCAAATTTTCATCAATTAAATTGATAAAAACTCGATTCCAGTGAATTGAGATATTTGAAATTGTTTTGAAAACCCCAATTTCATTGAATTGGGCATGATTATGGAAATTGGATGATTTAAATTGTTCATTTTAAATTGTGGATTTGATGGAAATTATTTCAATTAAATTTTTTAATTAAATTGTGAAAAATAAATTGTGTAATAATGGAATTGGTTTTGAATGGATTTAATGCTCATGAAAAAAGGATTAAAATGATGTGATAGAAACCCATTGTTTTCATCTTATGGAAAGGAATGTTTTGAATAAAACCTATATTGGTTTTAAATGGAAAGGAATTAACACTTTTGAAATGGAAGAATTCAAATGAACGTATTTTAAGCAGTCTTAAAATAGTTTTCCCATCGTATAAGAGCACATGCAAGCCTTAGGTAGTGGGTTATTTTGATACACTCTACACTACGAAAACGTTATAAAACATACTTGCAGAGGGTCACATCCCCTATGGGTTGGTGATAATTCTCTTTTGGGAAGTGACATTGGGACATGTGTATACTCTTTTTGGTGAGTTCACATAGAGAGTGCAGAATCCTATAACTGGTTAATACTATCATACCTTTTGGTAGATGACCATGTTTCTCTCTTTTTTATTTATATTTGAGATATAAATGAATGCCAAGGCTTTTAAACTGCTTTACATGCCTGCTGAATTTATATAAACTGTCTTCTATAAATGTTTTACTTAAGCCATTGTTTTAGAAATATTTCATCATTTTTAAAGCCTTTGCTTAAAATATTTATTTCCATCATTGAAAATGTATAACATATTATGTTAGAATATGCTTTTGAATTTCCAAACCTATTTATTTGAAAATTTAAATCTTTTCTTTGGATAGTATATATTTCGCATCTGTTTCAGAATATTTGGTTGTATCCTACCGGGCTTAGGCTCACACCATAATTTTTCTTTCGGGTGTTTTTAGATTTCCTTATTCTAGGCTCGAGAAAAGGAAAGAAATTTCTTAGAGGAGGATCGAGCTATTTATCTTCTCTATGTGTATTGTGTCCTTAGGGAGTTTACGGATGTTTTTCACTTTTTAGTACATGGGTTGTAGTACATTGGGATTTTTACGCCTCATTGTTTTCTGGTACATTACTCCTAGTGGAGTTTATTTTTGTAATGCATACTCTTTGGTTTCTTTTGCTTCCACATTCATGTGGCAAAAATAGTTCCCACTTTTATGTTGTACGATGCTAGGTTCTAGTCGCCGACCCATGGGGATCAGGAACGCCCTTTGGGCTATGTCAGGGCTGGCTCGGTTATCGGGTTACTTGGGTCACTGAGCTGGTTCCTGACATCTTATTAGATTAAATAATAAGGTTGTGATGTTTTTATAGAGAGATATCTATGATATATACTTTCAAGAACTAAAATGGATACTGGTTTAAGTGATGGTCTGAATTCTTCCAGATCCAGGTAGAGGTTATTGTAACGACCCGGACCCGGCCAACCACCCAAATAGTGCCGAACGGGTCAGGTTTCACTACCTTAGGCGCACCTCCCATGAACTCCAAAGGCTAACGACTAGCACCAAGGGTCTATTAGGTATAGTGGGGAGGATATACCCTCTCGGAGAATCATAATAAGGGTACTGGTCCAAGTATAAAAGTAAAGATGCAGCAGAAAGAAAGACTCAGCAGACTCAAACCAGACCCGTAGAGCGGAAGAATAATCAATGTAGGTAAACAACGGAAGCAATAAATATAAACAATAATAGCGGAAATAACACAACAACATGCTGATAACATGTAACTAATACTAAACACTAATACATTCATCTAATTCAGGTCATACTCAACTGAATATAAAAAAGGCGCTAATGGATAACCAACAATAGCTACAACAAATAAGCTTGCCGATACCGAAAAGTAACCTAAACAAAGTAAAATCCTGCTAGGTATGACCTCAAGGTCCATACCATATCAATGAAATAACTAACGTAGCCTATATCTTGAAGATGGCTTCTTTCCTCCACATAAATTTATAAATTCTGCACTCGTCCCGAAGGGCCCTTGCAGCGTGTGAGACAAATCTCAGTAGGATACCAACCAACGGTTCATACCAAAAATATTCGTTTAAGTAGTCATGAATTTACAAGAAATGCAGTAAAAAATACACTATACAAGTAAACACAAACTCCCCTGGTGCTCAACAGCCACCATGTAGTGTCACCTGCTTCGGCCAATGCAGGAATCTCTATCGTGTAACCCCGCACCACATGTCACCAGACACCTCATGTCCCATGTACCGACATCCCGAAGGCACACCCAAGAATAGTAACCCAGCACCATGTGCCTCCTGACACCTCGTGTCTCAAGTACCAACGTGTCGAAGGCACGCCCAAGAATAGTAACCCGACACCATGTCTTTCCTGACACCTCGTGTCTCAAGTACCGACGTCCCGAAGCCACATCCATCCCCTGAATGCTCCTCACCTCCCACGTGGCTTCCTACGATAAAAAACCCCAACCAGAGTACCTAACCACAACTATGGGGGCCTCTACCCATAAGAGTGGTCAAAACCATCTCATCACAAAGTATCTCTTTTTGCACACAAATCAATGTCTCATGTGAGTGGTAATCACCAAATATTACCTAAGCCCCCAACACATCTCACACCTCGTGTCCCTGCGACCATGTCGCTCAAGTCGGATGGCCTCGCCATCCATGTGGCCCGGGCCATGCCCCAACATGAAAGTTGTACTGCCACATGATGATGTCCATGATACACAATACCATTGTCAAAACCACCCAATGTTACCTGGGAAAAGCCCCAACCTGTGATCAGAATCACTCAAAAGTAACTGGACAATCCCAACACAACACAGAAAGGGTCCAAAAGATGCAATTCAGCAATTGCATATATATAACATAATTAAACGTAAAACATAACTAGGAAAAACACACTAAATTGTTGAATTGAACTATGAAGGATTATGTCTCATACCAGCACTGAGGTCTTAAATGCCTCTTGAAATTTATATCAGGCTTTAGTAAATTAAACTAACAATTTAACACATTAATATTTCAATTTAAACCATTCTGGCATTCCCCGAACAAAATTCCCCGATGAGCCACGACCCCTCACCTGGCCCGCTCATGAAAAATTTTAACAGGGCATACCCAAAAGCAACCATAGGTCCCACAAGCAATTCAATATTAAATAGCCGATAAAACGGGTCCTGATCAAAATACTCGAAAATGTGCCAAAGGCCGCATCACCGAAACAGCCACAAAAACACAAAATGAGGTATGCACCACCTACCCGAGACTCATATGATGCTACTCCTCCTAAAACATCCACCAATTTGGTATAAAACGCAGTAAATCTACAAAAGATTCAATACCGTTCAAACACCTATAACTCATTCTAGAACTAAAATAAAAAACGACAAAAGAGGAATTGAGACCTTACATAGGGGGATCCAAAGCAACAATCAGAGTTCAATTCTGACTTCAGATGGACGATCGTGAGAAGAAAAAATATCTGGCCGACTTGGTTCTTGAAACCCGGCCAAAAATAAGAGGTTCATCCTCAAAATGAGGCTACTTCCCATTTTAACGCAAAAAAAAAAAGAAACTACACGAAGTGTACTTCATGACTACACGCTTTGTATATCATTTACCTGTTCATTTGGTGGCTGGAATTCTTCCAACTTACGTTCCGAAACTGTCGACATGAGTACACGGCGTGTACCTATGGGTAAACTGCGTGTACTTTGTTTCTCCTCTCTCCCTTGATGACTTACCCACACACCACGTAGATCCCTCATACATGGATAGACTACACAACGTGTCCAAGGGGAACATGGTGTGTACCTGGTTCTACCCGGCCAACATGCCCACACGCCATGTATGGCCACCACATGGTAGGGGTTACATGACGTGTTGAAAACTACACGCCATGTAGTAAGAAATTTCTACACGGTCATCACATGACATGTACTAGTCGAGCACACGGCTGAAACTTTCTTAACATATACATAGAGTGTACTTAAAAGTACACGCCATGTAGTCTGGAAATTTCCAGAAACTTCTCGTTTTCTCCAGTTTCCTCAGAAACCTGTCAAATATACAAACAGGGTCGGGATTTTGACTCGTTTCCAAAAACCCGGGTGCTTACAAACTCCCCACCTTAATGTATCTCATCCTCGATCTACCAAATGAATCACGAAGATGGCATCAGACATGCCCATCTCAGTTAAACAACCTCTACTACCCAGTCCCAAGGTTTTGGATAAATTCTTCATGGGGATCCCCACATTAGGAATTGCCTACACGGTCAAAACCTAGAAAGCTCAAAGAAACCAAGGTTTACTAACCTGTTTTCTGGACGCATAGTCCTTTAGTGACGCATCGTCACCCCTGCACCTCACTGGCACTCACGTGTCACTCCTAACAACCAACGTATCCCACATCGCATCGGTGTCCGCCTCTACAAGGTCCTAGTGCCTAGAACCTCAAATAGCCCGCATCCATGATTCCCCTATGCCCACGACACCTCAAGTAACCCACATCCTTGACGCCCCGATGCCCACGAGATATCATACATATATATAGTATATAAAACGCCCCCAATATGTTGCCAATCCCACTGACTAGCATCCAGTCAGTCCACATAGATCCTGTGCACCACGTGCACTCAAAACAGACATGCCTTTATAGGTAATGGGAAAAAGGAAACATGGATATCACGGCCACACCACGGTTTACCTCTAACCGCTATCGGCTCAGCAGCCTGCTCATCCTCTGGCAGCTCCACGGTAAGCATCTGGCCTGAAACAAGGATTCCTGATGCCTGAAATCCCTATGATGCTTCCCTAGTCACCGGCCAATGACCCCTCAGTAGGGTCCCACCATCTATGTCACGACCTCTGCACATAGGTGAACCTCGACCACCCTCTCCAGGTACTGAACCTGAACCAACTCCAGAAACTACAGTCTGTCATGGTCCCTGCCTTCCGACTATCTGAGAAGGCCGCCTGCAAAACCTCTCCAGATGCTCGTCTTTTCCACATGTTCAGTAATCCTTTGGAGGCCTATCGCACTGCGCCCGAACATGTCTCGACTGTCCACACTTGAATCCCATCACTGAAGAACTACCACGAGGTGGTCTAGCTGAATCCCTAGCCTGACAGCCCTATTGCAACTCATCCCGTCCTCGCTTCCTGCTATCTAAACCATCACTTGAAGCTATCACCCTAGCCAAGCGAGACTTCTCTCTCTCATTTCCCTCATCTATGAGCGCCTGATTTACCACCTTGGAGAAAAAACCCAGCCTGAAGATGTTCACCTGGACCCAAATGGCGTGTCATAAGCCATCCTTGAAGTGCCTCTTTCAATCCCCTGCAAGACATGTACATGGCTATCTCAGAGCTGCTCATCAATCCATGGAACGAACGTTGGCAAACCCAGTTGTTTTTCTTCCTGCACTGGATCTTGAACCTGATCCTGTCCCATAGCCTGTACCTGCGGCTCATGCTCTGCCTGTACCAAATTCTGCCCCTGATCCTGCAGCACTATATCATCTCCTTCCTGACACTCCATCGAGTCGTGAAGGAGTAACCTTATGAATATCATAAATGGTTAGACAAACCATACATATATAACAATATATTCTACATAGATAAGGAAAGCAGTAAAGGCAGCACATAACAACTACCCTTACTCCCCCTCACCGCAACCCATGCCCCATGGCATCTTGGCCTCATGGCCTCCTTACCCGCCCTCAGCAGAGCCAAGTATCAAAAGTACCTCGGGCCATGCCCATCCCGAGAACTCACATTGACTCAAACCGATGACTGAGTCGCCCAATCCTGACAATTACACTGCCTTAGCCATAGTACCTGCCTACTCTCCTAAGAGTCAGACCCAAATATTCTTCCACATGCAATTTTACAAAATATAAGGCATGACATAAACATTTTAAAACTAGAAATTCTATCAAGAATTTAATCAATTCACATTTAAATGCATATAAATCATGATAATTGATTTTTTTTCACATGGTATTATCACTTCAAAAAGCATACGTGCAATTATGAAATGGAAATAACCTAAAATTTTCCTATCAAAATCCAATCAACCATGCCTCGCCATACCGGCCAAGGTCCAATTATCTCTTACCAAACTGGGTCAAGGGTCACATATCACAATCAAGAACATCACACATAATGTGAGCCACTGAGGTGGAAATCGTATAAACTATAATCCAAGTAAAAACAAACAGCAGTTCCCACCCGTGGCAACTAGGTCCATCCCTCATACCTTGGGCTGCAGGCACCAAAGCACAAGCAAGAAACCCAGTCCCTGTAACAAACTATCTCTAGTCTACAATATCACAAATAGTAAAACTAGTAGAAAGAAATGAGAAGCCTCAAACTCATTTGTATCCAGTAAAACTCTTCTTCTAAATCCATGTCAGGAACTCCTTTGTTACCTATTTGTAATGACTCGGACCCAGCCAGCCACCCGAACAGTGCCAAACAGGTCGTGTGTCACTACCTTTGGTGCACCTCCACTGGACGCCAACGGCTTCCGACTAGCAGCGAGGGTCTATTAGGTATAGTAGGGATGATATACCCTCTTGGAATATCATAATAAGGGTACTGGTCCAAGTATAACAGTAAAGATGATGCGGAAAGAAAGACTCAACAAACTCGAACGAGACCCGCAGAGCAGAAGCAAAATCAATGTAGATAAACAGCGGATGCAATAAATATAAACAAAAGTAGCGGAAATAACACAACAACATGCTGATAACATGTAACTACTACTGAACAGTAAAACATGCTTCCAAAGTGGGTCATACTGAACTTAATATAAAAAGGGCACAAATGGCTAACCAACTGTAGCTACAATAAGTAAGCATGATGACAAAAAATTAACCAAAACCAAGTAAACCCCAACTATGTATGACCTCAACGTCCATACCATCTCCATGAAATAACTAACTTAGCCCATCTCCTAAAGATAGCCTCTTTCCTACACGTAAAGACATAAAGTTTGCAATCGTCCCGAAGGGCCCATACAGGGTGTGAGACAAATCTCATAAGGATACCACCCAATGGTGCATACCAAATATTTGTGTTTAAGCATTCATACATTTACAAGGAATGCAGTAAAAAATACAGTGCACAAGTAAAGACAAACTCCACTAGTTCTCAATAGCCACCATGGAGTGTCACCTTCTTCGGCCAATGTCGAAATCTCTGTCGTGTAACCCGACACCACGTGACACCTGACACATTGTGTCTCAAGTACCAAAATCTCAAAGGCACACCCAAGAATAGTAACCCGACACCATGTGCCTCCTGACACCTCATGTCCCAAGTACCGACGTCCTGAAGGCATGCCCAAGAATAGTAACCTGGCACCACGTGCCTCCTGACACCTCGTGTGTTATGTACCGACGTCCCGAAGTCACGCTCATCCCCTGAAGGCTCCTCACATCCCACGTGGCTTCCAACGGCAAGCACCCCCAACCAAGATACCTAGCCACAAATATGGGGGCTTCTACCCACACGAGTGGTCAAAACCACCTCATCACGAAGTATCTCTGTGTGCACACTACTCAATGCCCCGAGTTAGTGGTAATCACCAAATAATACCAAATCCACCAACACATCTGACACCTCGTGTCCCTGCGACCATGTCACTCAAGTCTGATGGCTTCACCATCCAAGTAACATGGGTCATTCCCCAACCTGACAGTCATACTACCTCAAGCCGACGTCCATGACTCCCAATCCCATGGTAAAAACTACCCAAAGTAACCTGGAAAAGGCCCAACCAATGATCAGCATCACTCAAACGTAACCGGCCAAGCCCAACACAACACAAAAAGGGTCCAGATGATCCAATTCAGAAATTGCATATATAACATATTCAAATAGAAAACATAATCAGGAAAAACAAACTAAACAGTTGAATTTCACTATGCAGGGTGATGTCCCATACCATCACTGAGGTCTTAAATGCCTCTAGAAATTTATATCAGGATTTAATAAATTAGACTAACAATTTAACACATTAATATTTCAATTAAAACCATTCTGGTGTTCCCCAGCCAAAATTCCCCGATGAGCCACAACCCCGCACCCAACCCGCTCATGAAAACTGGTAACAGGGCATACCCAAAGGCACCCTTTAGGTCCCACAAGCAATTCAATATAAAATAGCAGATAAAATAGCTCCCACTCAAAACACCCAAAAACGTACCAAAGGCCATGTCACCCAGACAACAAAGAAAACATAAAATTAGGTATAGACCACCTACCTGAGGCTCGTATAATGCTACGACTCCGGTAACAACCACCAATTCGGTCTAAAATGCGGTAAATATATAAAATATTCAATACCGTTCAAATGCTTATAACTCATTCTAGAACGAAAATAAAACAAAACGACCAAAGGGGGATTGAGGAATTACCAAGGGGGGTACAACGCACAAATCGGAGTTCGAATCTAACTTCGGATAGACGATCGGGAGAAGAAACAAGGTCCGACCATCTTGGTTCTCAAAACCCGGCCAAAAATAAGAGGATCTTCCTGAAAACGAGGCTACATCCCGTTTTAACACAAAAAAACTACAGGGAATGTACTTAATGACTAAATTCCATGTATATCATTTAACTATTAATTTGGTGGTTGGATTTCCGCCGGATTACATTCTAAACCTACCGACATGAGTACATGGTGTGTACATATGGGTACACGGCGTGTACTTAGTTTCACTTCTCTCCCTCGCCGACTAACCCAAACACCATGTAGATCCCTCATACATGGCTAGACTAAACGGAGTGTCCATGGAGAACATGGAGTGTACCTGGTTCTACCCAAAAAACAGGCCCACATGCCATGTTTGGCCACCACACGGTCTAGGTTACAAGGCGTGTTGAAAACTACACGCAGTGTAGTAAGAAATTCCTACACGGTCATCACACTGCATGTACTTGGAGAGCACACGGCCAAACCTTTCTTATCATATACATGGCATGTACTTAACAGTACATGGCATGTAGTCTGGAAATTTCAAGAAACTTCCAGTTTTATCCAGTTTCCTGAGAAACCTGTCAAAAATTCAAACAAGGATGGGATTTTGACCCGTTTCCAAAAACTCGGGTTCTTATAGTTATAATATGTTTTATGATGAATAATTTATCGATTTGTGATAACTTTTAATACAATGGATAGAGTAATGTCATACGAGTTTCATTAGTTTTGGTGTTGTGAGAATAATTATATGAAAAATGATCTCAATCTAGTCATTGTTGTAAAAGACTTTCTTTTTTTGGAGGAATTATTTAATAGAAGATAATTATTTGGTGTACATTGACCAAAATATTATGAATTATATATTTAAAATGTGTGACTTGATTTTGTGGTAGAAAAGGTGTCTAGATTACCTTATGCCCTTCAATATTCAGTCGACGCACTAAGTAGAAGGACTGTAATACATGTTCTTCATGAGTCCATTAACAGATGGAATATTGTAGATTTATTTTTGGAGATACACTTTTAGGTGCAGGATACAAATGTCCAAACAACACTCTCATCTATAGTAGAGACATCAGCTCTTCTAGATAGTGTGGGGATGAGATAGTTATCTAATGTTGAGTGCCTAGTCCTATGGGAGATTATAGAAGGTGAAGACCAACCTCTAAGTTGGAATATATTATAGGATGCAATTCTATAAATTTATATCTCATTTGGGTACATAATGTCAAATAAAAAAAGATGATATGGGAGTATCATAACTCATTTTGTGTTTTAAATCCATAAATTACTAAGATAAATCATGATTTATGTCACTAGTATTGGTTATCAGGTATGAAACGATAGAAATATTGTTTTCTCATAAGGTATTCCAACTGTCATTAGTTAATGTAGGAACATTAGGGAACCTCTAGGATTTTATAGCAGTTCCCCATTCCTGAGTGGAAATGTGATGATGTTGTGATGGATTTCATGATCGGGATAGTGAGGCTTCCTCAAGGTAGTGATGTTTTATCAGTTTTGGTTGACATCACCTCCAAGGATTCAAATTTCCTTTTCACCAGGGAGTCCTTCTATATAGATGATGATGGGATATTTTTTATCTATGAAGTACTGTGATTTCATGGGGTTCCTCGAACTTTTATATTAGACAGGGACACTTGATTCACATCATCTTTCTGGAAGAACATTTATATGGTGTTGGGTACATAGGATCTTCTAAGCATCACATACCACCCACATATTGATTAAAAGTCACAGTTCCGTATATAGGTTCATGAGGACATGATTAAAGTATTATTCCATGATTTGGGCAATCTTTGGATAGGTCTATACCACTATAAAATTTCACCTTATTTAATATATATGAAACAACTATATATATAGAACCTAATGAGTATTTATTGGATAGACCATGACGATCGCACATGTGCAAGTTAGAGGTAGGTCAGTGAGAATTTATTGTACCTTGTCTCATTATGGATTCAATGAAGTAGGAGTAATTGATTTAAAAATATATCTCTATAATAAAATAAAGATATAAATATTACACTAATAATCGTCAACAATCTCTAGAGTTTGAGGGTTGGGACCATTCATTTTTACACATCACACCGAGGTAGGTACATAGGTGGATTTAGAGATATGATAATATTTTATAGTCATATGTAAGGAGATACACGATTATAGAGAGAATCTGGATGATAGCATATTGGTTATCGTTACCTTAGAGGTACTGATCCATGCTTGTGGCTTCCCTATTTCTCAGTCGTTCCATTATCACCCATACTCATCTCACACATTGTAGTGGTTTGAGGTTGAGATATTGGTATATGTGCTTATAGAGGAGAATCCTATTTCGTTCATAGGAATGAACATGATTTTTCTCTGAGGTCGGTCATCTCCTCTAGTATAGGTGCTATGGATGAATTCTCATTTACATGATGATACTTAAGAGTGGGAGGGTGATATACATTCTCTATGGCAATATTTGTTAATAAGAAATTTTTCACCACCCATGGATGAAAAATTTAAGGATGGATTTATTTAATGGTGGTATGTTGTAATATCATAGAGATTTTCATTAGATGAAAATATTTTATTTTGGGTAAAACCCTATCTTATGTCCTCTTTTTGTCTTAGACCATATCCCAAGTCATGGTATGGTTAGTTTTTTTTTGAATAGAAGCGGAAAGATGGTTTTAATTTGGGTGAAATCCAATTTTAGGCCATGTATTTGATTGCATAGAATGTATTCAATACATGATGAGTAATTTCATAGGATTCCACATTCATGATGTGTGAGGGTTTTCTGTGGGGAAAGACCGTGCTATTTACACAATGTGTAAATCATTTAAACACCATGTAAATTCCCATGATTATTATTTTTTAAAATAGGTTTATGGAATCTTATTTTAAAATAAATCCCCTCCATCGCATTATTTTTCCTCACACATAGGAGTTATTTGGAACCTATTAGGTTTCCCCATTAGTATCGTTTTATGGTTGGAGGTCACTTCACCCCATCCTATGCTACCCATGGATTGTGCCTTTGAATCTAGCATAGTTTTTACCACAATGATATGTGTTTTATTGATAAAATTGTTATAACGAACCTTTATTAATAGAATTAATTTAATTTAATTGATAAGTATAAGGTTATTCCATGTTTTCATTGTGTTTAGATGATGTTTAATTCTTGAATTATTTTAATTGATTTTATATATATTATATACAGAAGTGTGTTGAACTCATTTAATATGATTAATTAAGTGATGATTAATGAAATGGTATTATGATTTAACTATTTTAATGTATTCCTCAGTTGGAATCACTTGTATCCTAATCCAGAATATTCCATTGACATTTCTCCCATTCATATTTTTTATGATAGTGGATTCCATGGATCGGTTTACTCCTTGGATCTAGATTTCTTAGAATGCCTTGGGCAATGATACCCCTTGGATGGTCATTTTATAGGTTCTAGTGGAATTATTATTTTTAAATTATACTTGGACCCACACATGTATTTATCGAGTATTCATCGATATTCTCCTAAAACACAATGTTGATTCATTGGTTGTCTATACATTGGATACAATCATTCATGGTCAAGCACTTTTAATTACAATGTGAGACCATTGTGGAGACACTTTATTATATGGAATGGTAATCTAATATTTTATACACTCTTGATTATACTATGTGGATGTGAGGATATTTAATATTTTTTACATGGTGAGGATAATGTGTATATTTGTTTCTATGTTTTACATGCAGCCCTAATATGGGTATCTTACTATAGTGGGTAGACAAGAATGTATATATTATTTGTTTATGTTTGGTACCCTTAAATACATCATGGATGAAGTTAGTGACAAGGTAAAGCACCCAATATTGGATGCATGCCTTGTCCCATGCTTAGTAGTAGTAGAGCACATGACTGAGCTAGGAGCATGATGTAAGCTAGGATCATTCCTTTTGGTATTTTTTTATTTTGATAAATGTATTATACTAGATGTTGGTATACCTATTTTCATTCTCTATAGATACATGAAATAAAACATCATTTAATATATTATATTACTTTTGGAATTGATTATTTGTTTTTGTCTTGGATACTAATATTTGTTCCAGATAATTATCTTATTCTGTTATGGACATAAATATTATACCATTGTCTTAGACTCTAAAATCATGTAATATACTCCCATGAACACTCCTTAGGCCCAAAAGTCTATTCATAAGACATTTCCTTATTGGTACGCATTTTTAAGTCCTTGTAACCCTCCATCTTAAGGCAACAACTTGTGGATCCTTGGGAAAGATGTTTCAAAATCCTAAGCTAGAAAGAGAACTCAATAACCAATGTGTCAATAGTGTGGGAAGAACCATCCTAGAAACTATCTTAATAGAACTGTGAGATTCTTCCACTATGGAAAATATGAAAATTTGGTGAATCAGAGTTTTAGGAAGATTAATAATTACAAAAATCTAATATTTGAAAATTGTGTTCTAATTAATAATTTTCCTCTAGTATAATGTTTCGACTCTAAGTATCATGTGAATTACACAAGAAAATTCACTATTCTATGATTTTATAAAGACATTCAAGAAAAATAACTTAAATGACTTTAAGATCAAGGAAGTTAATATTATATTACTATAATTAAAAAGGATTCCAAAAATTATATACTGATTGATACACTAGTTAATCATTTAGAAAATTGGAATGTATTATTTGATTATTCTTCTAATAATTCTTTCATTTCATGAAAACTAATTAGTCCTATTCAAGTGACACCAAAAAACATAAAGGATGAGTTATATATGAGAATAATGAATGGGGAAATTAATGTATATCAATTATATAAATCGTGAAAATAAATTTTTTGTTGGCTAAACAACATAAAAAATATTTTCATACTTTCTTTAGTGGACTTTTAATATAATTTTGTAATGGATTAGATGTATTTATATAATCCAACATCATATTTATGGATATGGATATGACTCATCACATCTCCAGTCAGCCTCCAATTGTTTAAATGTATAAGGCTTTGGATATATCAAAATTGGAATATTATTATCAAGCATGAATATTATATCCATTTGAGAATCATATCTTTCTTAAATAATTAAGAAGATGGAGAGAATCATGCTTCTATATATTCTTAATATAAGGACTACACAAAAATATTCCCTGAATATTTTCCCAGATATACTCATTATTAAGAGGCTGATTCCTATATCCAACTTATTTCAGAAACTCTTCTCATATCAAATACTCGCTACAGTGTGAGCACCATTGAGTTGGATGAACTGAACAATCACATAAAATATATTCTAGATAAGGTTGTAATATTTGAATTATCATTTAATTGGGGTTAAAAAGTCATCTTTATCATGAATTATAGTGGTTAAATTCACATTCTAATTGATTATCACGTAGTAAACAAAATAATGATTGAGAATAAGTACCGCCTTTTATAATTATTTGACATGTTCAATCAACTCTATGGGGATAAAAATTTCTCTAAAGTGGACCTATGATCATGCTAACAATAATTAAAATTAAATAATTAATTTATTTCCATAGCTAACTTTGGAATAATGTATGGGAAAAATGAGGTCATATTAATTCCATTCAAACTCACTATTTCACTAGAAATATTATGTATTTAGTGAATAGATTATCTACAGACTATGTTGAAATATTTTTAGTAGTATTTTTAAATTATATTTTGATATACTAAAAGAAAAATGGAAAATTTAATGATCTTATTAATATTGTTCTGAATAAAATTAAAAATATAATCTACATTAAATTTACAAAAAATGTAAGTTTTAGAAGGAGGATGTTTAATTCTCAGTGAATGTTATCATAAAAAAGTGATATTTTTATACCCTTATATGAATATGTAAATTTATTAATGTCATAGCCTAGAAAATATATTGAATATCCATAGTTTACTTGTACTAGTTGGGCATTACAAATGATTTGGAAATAATGGCCTGTTTTATTAAACCCCACTACCCAAGATAACTCATAAGGGATTTAATATTTTATAGATTAATAATTGAAGAAGAAGAATCATGGAGATGAAAATAAGGATTATCACTGTATCCGTACATACACTAACCAAAATTGGGGACAATTTCATTGAATACAAATTATGATTTAATGAAAGGATTTGGTTGTGTACTAATAAAAAATTAAAATGTTGTAGCATACTCTTCAAGGTAGTTGAAAGTTATTGTGATGAACTACCCAACATAGGATATGGGATTGGGTGTAGTGATCTTAGCCTTAAATATTTTGTGACTTTATATTTATGTTGATATGATTAAAATATATATGTATCATAATAGACTTATGTTTATATTCACCTAGTAGTATATAGATATGCGCTAGTGAAGATGGTAAGAGATGATCATGGACGATGAATGTTCATTCCACTACCATAATAAGAATAAAAACCAGGTCTCATGTAATATAGGAACAAATTATCCTAAAACATTAACCAAAATGATAATTGAGTTGGATCTCATCATCTTGTACATGAAAATTATTGACATAGTAATCATAAAATAAGGATCATCAACATTTTGTTCCAAAAGGATTTCACAAAAATCCTTTCTAGATATGATAAATGATTCTCAAAGGGATAATGTGAAAATAAAAAATAATTTAGATGCTATAATAAAATATAAATACATGGATTTACAAATTAATGAAAAATGATTTTTTTGATTTGGGTCATGAAAACATGTGTTATCATCTCATAAGATAATGAAGAATTTATTCTATGATGCACATAAACCAACCTTCTCTGTCCACCCAGGGAGAAAAAAGATGTATTGAGATATCCATGATCACTATTTTTTGAGAAACTTTGATGATGGGGAACATAGAATATATATCAAGGTGACTAGTATATTATAATGTGAAGAAATAATTTCAAAATTCTACATGGAAGATGAAAACATTACCCATACCCACATGGTAATGGAAATATTACAACATGTATACTGTCACTAGTCCCCTGAAGACATCAAATAAGAACAATTATATGTTGGCCTTGGTAGATATCCTTAAAAATAATTCTCACCTTATTTGTATTCAAGAGGACCACTCTCTTGATCATCTTCCTAGGGTAAACATTAGCGAAATGGTTTTACTACCTAGAACCCCAGTATCAAGTATTTTTTATTGAGTTTAAGGGATTACCTCCATGTTCTATAAGAATATATAACATAAAATAAAAACTATTTTAAATAGTTTTATGGATTATCACTCCTAAAATGAGATCTAATCTATGAGAAATATCCATATACTTGAAGACATGTTAAGAGAATTCTTGATATTCATCAAATGAATAAGGGTTCTATATCTACATCTAGTCTATTTCTCAAGAAATAATGTTTTTTTCACTCTAGAATTCAAATGGTTCCATATGAATCCCTTTATGGGAACACATGTCTAAAACCTTGATGTTAGGATGAATTTAGTGATGAAAATATAGTATATCCAAAAATGGTAGAATATATATTTAATGTTCATATGAAAATTAATGATACTCAATGTGGACTTAAGAGATATATTGTAAATATTCAACGAGACCTAGAGTTTAAGGATGGTGAAAATTATTCATCCTTATATCTCCATGGAGTAAAGTCATGAGAGTTGGTAAGAAGGGGAATTTTAGTCCTAGGAACATCATCCACTTTGATATTATTGTATGCAATTAGAGCTATGAAATATCTATTGGAACTTCCACAAATCTGGTCCTACGTACATGATGTGTTCTTTAAATCCCTCTTAGGGAATTAAATAAAAAATATATCACATTTAAAAAATTTAGGAATGTTATAGTTGGAAGATGATCAATCATATTAGGAGTAACTAGTGACGATATTTTACCCTAGAGACAATATTCTATGAAATAGGACAACTCAACTAGTTCATGTATTATTGTAGAACCATATGTATGAAGATGTTATAATAGATGTGTACAAAGAAATGAAGTTGTCGTTCCCTCACCTGTTTTCACATTTGTTTGTAAAATGATTTCTAAAGATGAAATTTTCTATGTGGGGAAGAATGTAATAAACCAAATTTTTCTCATAGGAATATCACTTTTAGTATAAAAGTTATATATTTATTAATGTACTATTATATAAATAATTTTCAACACTTGATAGATATAAAAAATAATTACTAATAAAAAATAAAATTTTTAGAATAAAAATTGACAAAATAATTGAGAATATAGCAATGGGATAAAAATTAGAAAAAATATTTCAAAAATATGAAATATTTATTTTATTACTCAACCAATGTAACTACACTTAGGTATAACACAGTATAGATAAAATAGAACAAGAGTAATGAAGTATTCATATTGGTAATTATAAAATAAATTTCAATTGATTTTGAGTGAAATTTGACTTATTTATAGTAAATATATCTCAAATAAACATAATAAATCAGACTGTTAGAATAGTTATATGATCATTGGAATAGTATCCCAGTGATTGAAATAGTTTTCTAATTATTAGGTATAAAAATCAATAATTATAATTCTATACACTCCTATGTAAGATTAAAAAAAAGGTAAGTTATATAATAAAAATATGAAATGTTGATATCATGATACATGTAAATAACCGTTTTAAAAATTATAAAATAAGTATTTTTATTTTTAATAACATATATGTTTTATTTATATTTTCAAAAAAAATGTAATTATTTAATATAATTTTTATTTTAATAAATGTTGTTTTTTAAATTAATAAATTTTTCTTAGAATTATAATATAATTTTATGAGAACATTTGTATTCTATCAAGGGGTTATATAACTGATCATAATATAAAATTTTAATTTTTAAAATAAATAAAATTATAATTAAAAATTAAATTTCAAATTTTAAAAAAATTAATTTATGAAAATTAATTCATTTCTTTAGTGTACACATAAAAACGGTTTTGGTGAATTTCTATTATTTACTAAAATTGAACAGTTTTTTATTAATACATAAATGTGAGAAAATATGATAATATAAAAGAATATGAAAAATAAGAAATAAATGAGTCATGGTTGATGTAACTAACTATGGGATCAGACTGAGATCCACAATTTATCATTATAGTCACATGACTCATCACTATTTATATTCGTGATCCAAAATAATAAAAAAATGAATATAATATTCTGAAAGACCCCTCTACTCCACATATAAATTCCACCCCTTATACTTATATCTTTGAAGCCTTAGATATTTAAAAATTCAATCCCAACACTGATCTACCATGTATACACCTCTATAAGTCATGTTCTTATAAAAATTTCAATCTCACTGTTACTTATGGTGTATTTCAAGAGATGGAATTCAAGAGGTATAGTAATCAAAATTTATCATTTGAATTAATTTCAACTTGTAACTTTTACTCCCATCACTCACCCAACCTAAAATAATGACTATGGTATTACAAATAAAATATAGTTTTATTTCGTTAATAGAATATCTATCTTCTACCCACCCTTTATCTATTTCAAAAAAGAAAATATTGTTTATTGTAGGGTTGGTTCAGCACCTCCATTAGAAACAAACCATGTTTTTCAAAACAGCCTTGAGGGGGAAAAAGGGATTTTATTATGGGTAAAAATTATTATAAAAATTGTAATATAACTTATTTCATGTCAACTGGTGCTTCAATAGTAATTTTATTTAATAAAATAAATTTCATTCATGGCAGTTGGTAAAATTACATAAGTGAACTAACCATATAAAGTTAATGTTTTCACTAAATGAATCATCACTATAGTAGGACATATATGTATATTTTAGACCATTTAGGATTCTATATGTTCATTAATAAAATTATATTTCACTTCTGGATTTATATCCCCTTTTGAAATTTACTTCAACCATTATCCACTAGTGATCTGACCATAGAAGTGGGAAATGAACTCCCTCAAAACAACTAAAATGAATATTATATCTAATTAAAATCTTGTTAATGAATATAATATAAAATATTAATGGTATTTTATTTGAATAAATACATAATTAATATTATTTTATTAATCAAGATGTTTTGAATAAGTGCACAATGATTCTGAAGCCAATGGTAAAGGACTTATCTAAACCACCCTTTTGACTATGGGGTTCTGTTTTCTCTCCCCCATCTAAAATAATCACTCTAATATTATTATTTAATTCAAATATATTTGTTATATATGTACAAAAAAAAGATGAAAATATTAATTCATTCATCCTTGATGGGGATATACATGTCTAAATGACTCCCTTCTCAGTTTAATTCTTCAAGAAACCACGAATAAAGTGATGTTCTTTATTATATACCAATATTAACGTATCACTCCATAAAGTATTTAATACCACACATGGTTTCTAAATTTTCTAACTTTATAATATAAAAATAAATTTTTAAACTTTTGGTTTCATGAAAATTATTATTCGAAACTCATTTTGATGTATTTAATTGAAATGGAATTAATTTTTAGTTTTTATATTTTATAATTTACTTATTAATAACCAATAATTATTTAATCCCATATTTTAGGGAATTCATTATGATATTCTAATTCTATTGGTTATAATACATTGTTATGAAACCCATTGTGTTCCATGAGTAATTGTTATATTTATTCCTTATGATTAATTTCCTTCAGTAGAACACATAAGCATGTAGATTTTATGATAGGTTCATCAAGATAAAACTAAAATGAATTGGGTAATGTTTTTATCTGGTGAGAATTTATTTATGGGATTAGGAAGTAAACGTAATCCATGATGGGGCTATGTCCACCATGTTATATTATCATGGTAATTATCCTTAAATTATTTCTATGTCGTGTTTTATATTTCTTTTACATTCATATGTTTCCATGATATTGTCATTATAAGTTATTTATGTCATTATCCAATATTATTATTCATGAACCATATATTTTATGATATCATATTATTCCTTGCGATACAAATTTTATTATTTAGTTTCTTGCATACAAACATGACATGATTATTATCTCACCCTTTCCATTTCCCCCCATGTTATCATATGTCATTTTAGAATCTCAAAGATATTAGTGAGATAATTATTTAGATTAAAATTATAGATTCTTATTTTAGATTTTCCTTGATATTTTATGTACCTATTCATACAAATAAAATATGCCTTTTAATATTTTGTTGGAAATTATTTTATAATAATTTTTAAAATTATTTAATGATTTGTGTAATGTATTGGTCTACTATGTAGACCGGGTGAAAAATATATTCCATATTTTTCAACTAGGGAGATGAATGAATAATATATTCCATATTATTATATTGGGAGAGACTAATATTGAATATAATGCTATCATCACAAAATACCAATAATATAGTGGTTTGATATGATAATTCTCTATGATGACAGCAAATACCCATGGAATTTCATTTGTGGTGGCATGAGAAGTTTAAAAGGATATCATGGGATTGTGGGAATCAAATGTATGCTCAATACCCTCACAAGTTTGAGTACGTTTTACTCTTAATAATGATAATACATAAGGATTTTTAAGATATATAATCTTATAATTTTTTACTCAAACCATTTGAATATTAAAATAATATTATTATTCAGTTTCATAATTGATCTTTTCTATATAGTTTTGGGTGTAGAAGCCTAAAAATATGGTGTTAAGAATATTATATGTTTTTTGTTTCTATGTGAAAATTACCATGAATAATATATTATATCATTTTAAGGGATCATACATATGGAATATGTCATCGTAGGTACACTCGGAATAGGGGTTGAAACTAAGTAAAACATAATTTTAGTTCATATTTTGGGCCTCTCGTTAAGCCTGCAGTCAATGTTTAAAAAAATGTAAATATAGTGAACACTAAATCAATTAAATTAAATCAATTCTAAGACTATTGGATATGGTTAACCATATTTTCAACAACCTTTATCTAGAAGATAATCCTTTTAAATATTCCTTCGATTTTCACACTATTTAAGAGGATTAGTGATAGAACCAGATGTGATCCTAGTCTTCATAAAACATCTATATAATTCATGTAAATATATATTGATTCAAAATTTACTTTCTCCATTTTTAATTGCATAATTTATTATCTTGTTCATGAATTAAAATCCATATTTTTAAATCCTACTAAATTTATCATAGTATGTTTTCATTAAAAAACTATGTTTTTCCACATTATTTATCATTGGATGATTCATGCATGCAGAATAGTATCTTTGTAATTAATCTAGCCTCCAAACACATCATCATTATTTTTTCATCCATTTTAACTTTACATGGTTACATTAATATTTATCCATGTTTAGCGGATCAAAATATATATTCATGTTATAGTTTTTGGTTATAACTATTATTTTCACGTAATATTTTAGATATAGTTGAGGTGAAATTGATGAAATGGGGCATTGGTGGCGTGACACATGATGTTTAGAGATAAATAATATGTCTCTAAGGCATAGTAGCATAAGTATCAAGAGTTAAAATATAGGAAATAAATTCTACTATTTTGAATTATTTCCTATCGAATGGCGGCTGAAGTGGATTCAATAGAGGGAAGTGATGACCCTTGATGGTGAGACAATAGTGTTTTGGTTGTTCGTAGTGATTTTTGGTGTAGTTTGAATAATGAATAGTATCATAGGAATGATTTAATAAAGCTATGGATTTTATAGGTTGAATATGTTAGCAACCAAACTATGATTTATCATACATATGTTGTTTACCACACACCTATGATATATACGTTTTTATAAACATGTTAAATTTCATATAGCGTATTCCCTTATTCTAATTCCAAGTTAGTATAGGGTATGCATATTGGTCTTTCATAGAGTACATTCCCAATTTTCTATTCGGACACACCTGATTTGTGCTCAAATTAAAATTCAATGTTTTATGGTCACCCAAATCTTGATATTGTAAGTGAACACATGATCCACCTCTGGGTCCCATACCCATTTAACAATCTCAGTGATGTTTGGTATTCCATTACCTACATGATTTTAATGAGGTAGTATATGATATGGACACTAAGTAGGCCTCATAATCCATCTCCATTTGATTACATCTTATGTACTATTCAAATATTTGTTTTTTAAGTCTTCCAACCCAAAAATCCATTTTTATAATCAGAGTATTTTATTTAGAAAATTTTTCATTATAAAATGCAGTGGTGTGATCTGTTAGAAAAATTAGTGTTATGTCAAAGGTGTATAGGGTGGATTAATATCTCCACATATGTAAAGAGAATATTATAATTTAATCATGATGGTCTGATCATATATATAGGGTTTGTTACTCCACTAGTTTTGTTAGGATTCTCGGGCCGCGGTCACCTATATAGATTGATTTTGGTTCTCTCCCACCGAATCATGTAATAGTTCCCCCATTTTGGTACATATGGTAATTTTTTCCCATGTTTTGACAATGTTATTCTAGCGTACAAATTCTTATAGAGTTCAAAACCTCCCAATTAGAATTGTTGGGATCATCTATCTATTGAATTGGAAACAAAATTATTTGGTGTTCCTTTTTAAATTAGGTCGGATGAGTGATCTCTCAATTGATACTCTTATATCATAGTGACATTATAATCCCCAAACGTGCACTCTAATAGCTTGTGTGGGTTATAAATATGGGTTATTTGGTCTATTATTATAATTATTAGTCACTGATTCATTTAGAGTTGGGTTATAAAGTGTGGGATTCTATTATATCATTGTTTAACTACATTTAATGAATATATGGGTTACTTATTACCTTTATAGATATATGATGATAAGTCATCCTAATATTCCTTTACTATATTTAATTATTTTTATTTTTTATGTACATACACTTCCCAACAAGTTCATTCTCTCTAACATTTCAGGTATTTTACAAATGGAAATAAATTTGGTTATGACCTTGATGGACATAGATTGATTGGAGTAGGATAATAGAGGTACAAAGAGGAAAAATGTATCTGGTTGTATTTATTTTTCCATCTATCCATCATGGGGTCTCATTATTTTCTAGTTTTTTTAGGTTCGATTAATTTTGATATGTTTTGAATATTTTTGTCCCAATTTTCATTTATGGTATTTCTTTTTCAATGTTTTTAGATGATTACCATTTGTCATATACATTAATATATTTTTAATGTTAATTTATTTTCTAAATTACATTATACTTATATACTATAAAGACACCTGTGTTTGTATAAATGTACACTATGATACAGTTTATCATATTTTACAATTTCCTACTCAGTGTTATCAACTGAAACTGGTGTATTATAGGTGATCTTGATGTGGAACACTATGATTACTACTGATTAAGGTGGGGTATCTATGATTCAGGTACTATTTCTATATATATATATATACATTAATACTCTAATAAAATGAAATCAATTAGATAATCTTAATCCTATATATTTATAAAATAAAAATATTCAATAATTTAAATCACTTTCAATATATTTTTAAAAACATTATTCTCACTAAAATGGGTATATAAAATCATTGAAAGAAATAATGTTTCTATATCCATCATTCCAAAAAGGAAATAAAATTTTCATTAATATATAATTAATCATTTTAAATAATTTTTGGTGATAGAAAATATAATACATAATTTTAATTATAATATAAAATAATTAATTATGGTAATTTATTCAATTCAATAAAATCCTACTAATAGACCCGTGGGAAGTCGATATTTCCCAATGGGTCCAATCAAAATACAAAATTTATAAAAACTGAAAAAATGTTACTCAGGTAATCAAAATGTTTTATTTGTATGATAATAGTTAAACCCACATTAGTGGTGTATTATTTTGATTAGGTCTTTTAAATAATTTATATTATTAAATTAACAAATGTGTTGAATAAAAGATTTTTTTAATTGATTTTAGGAATCCCAAATAAAAATCTTACAGATTGATGGATTAGTTTGAAAATATATTTGAAATAATTCTTAGTCATTTAAAATCAGGGTTTATGTCTTATTTTTATTTATAAAATATGATTTTTAATCCATTATTTGTTTCAGAGTCAATACTAGTGAGATCTAATGGTCATGTTATCTCATCCTTAATGCAATAGTCCCTTATTTCCCTTAGTCTATTAAATTAGGGTTTTTCCAAATCATGTTTTTCTTAATACGATATTTAAACCTAATTCAACTAAATGTCACAATGACAACACCTTATTTTGGGATTTCTTTTTAAAGGGTTTTAATGTTCCTATTAGATTCAATTATCAACTATCATGATAAATGTAAAATAAGGGCATTATCATTTGATTGAGAATCATGGAACAAAAAATAAATGAATAATAAAAAACAAATCAATTAAAAAACACATTTCTCATTCTAATACATATTCCTAAAAAAAATTGGGTTTAGTCCCTCATCCTAGTGATAATAGCATAAGTGGTTTGAAAATAAAAATAATATATAATGAAAATATAGCTGAAACATAGGATCACCATGGACATCTTAGCTTCTCACTACTTGCATTGGTCTCTAGGATGTCTCAATAAAAGAACGATAGCCCCAAAATTATATAAACAAGTTGGTTTTCGTAAAAAATAATGTATATTTAATAGTAAATGTATTTCAATATATGAAATAAAAATTAATATGGTTTTTAATTATACATTTAACATAGATATTCAATTATTCCGGAGGATAAAAGATATCTAAATCGAGTAGTCCCTCGTGGTGATGGATTATATTTTTATATCTCTTATTATTTGGGATTATCTCTCTCATCCTTTCCTCCATAAAATTATTATTTTTTATATTATAATCTGATTCACTTATTTAATTTTACTGACCATTTTTATAGATTTACATACATACTAATATCTCATTCATCAATAACAAAGTCAATCATTATAATGTCCATAAGGTGTTCTCTTCCAAATAAATTTTAATTTAAAAAATATTCATTAATGTCTATGTAACACCATGAAAATTTATCTTAAATTAATACTATTCTCAAGAAATTTCTTGACATACAACACATAGATTTAAGAAAACTGTGATATATTAAATTTTTTACATGATATATTCATAATATAGTCATTAAATTGGGAGCTATGACTTTTAATAAACACATTATGAAACATATCTAGATTTGTTAAAAATTATACAAGTATAATTATTAAATTATAGTAGATAACTACTCATTTTTTCTAATTTCCTTTAAGGAAATAATATGATTATTTGAGAAAAATAATGTTATTGAATTATGTGCAAAGATTGAATAATTTTATTAAATATTTTTTATAAATTGTATTTTTTTATATTAACATCAATTTCTAAATAAAAATGTCAAAATTATTTTTGGGTAAATTTTTTCGATTTTTTTGTAATATTTTTTTACTATATAGTTAAAAATACTGATATTTTTCATCATATCATTTTCTTTCATAAACATATGTAATTTAAATATACCATTGTGTTTTAGATTGATTTTAATGTAAAATAATACTCTTTTAATTATAAAAAATTAATTAATTGTATTTTTATTATATTTATACATTATTTTTGAATAAGTTATGTTTTCTGTTCAAAACACATTTTCCAAAACATTTTTTTCATGATTGTAATGTTTTTTATATATTTTAATAAGTTAAAATATATTTAAAAATGGGTTTAATTAAATTTATTTAGCATATATTCAATAAAATATTTTAACATTTATTTCATATTTCTTATTATGTAATAAATGGGTGTAAATTTGTTCTTATGCTTAGTAATATATTTTCCTAAATTGGGTTTTAATTGCAATTTTCATTCTTATTTAATGTTAAACTATACCACATATAGAAATATAATCAATAAAAAATGAATTAATTTTTCTAACAAACATAATTAATATAATTTAATATTTTCATCTTAATTTTTTTTACAATAAATTGAAAAAAATAAAAAACTGTTATTGTGGTAAGGGTTAAAATGGGTTTACCGAGAATGATAAACAAAGAGATTATGTTTGCAATTCCATATAAAAGTTTCAAATTATTATTGTTAGAATATATATGAACCTTATATGATCATATATTATAATTAACAGTGATGGAAATCATCTTTCTATCGATAGATACCTTTTATTATTGAAAACATTTAACAAATTCCATGTATGTCCCTCCACTCACTTGTAAAAGGGATCCTCTTATCCTCCCTTAATCCGGAAATTTAATCCATCTATCTCCAAAAATACTAGATCTAAAACCAAAAAAGATTTAATACATAAATACCATATAAGGACCCAAGTTATTACATACATAATCTTGAATTTAGTCAAGAAAAAACCTCCTTTTAAATTGAGTATGTTTTCAAGTTTAGAGATTTAGAGAATTAGTACAATACATTCATAACATTGCACATTATTACGGAGTAGATACCATAAAAAAGTTTCCATTTTTTTCAAAATATAAAACATTAAAACATAAAACAAGACTCTTTGACAATTATTCAACATTTAACATGGATTAAATCCTTGTCGTACACCTCCATTAACTTGTGAAAATTATTTAAAAACTTGGGATGAGCACAAAATCACAATAAGGTATGGAAAAGAAGGAAAGATCACATTATTCCATGAATACTTGTAACGTATGAAAGCATTTTCAAAAGACATTCTTTTCACCCATGTATACATACATTTTGTAACATGAGATTTATACAAGATCCGCAAAAAACATGAGAGCATAAATATAATCATATAGGTATCTTGGGGAATTACTTACATAATATTGTAACCATTCTTTGCCACCTTATAATTTGTAACACTCATGGCTGTCGTGCTTTGTGTAACCATAGCAGTTACACTTGGAGTAACCATACGGTCAACCTCCAACATAGTCATACCCAATGCATTGGAGGGAAATATAGGTCCCACCCTTCATCATAAATATTTCCCAAGAACCAAAACATAATCGCACAACATGAATAATTCCATAAAAACATTACATTGGAATTTCGTAAAACCGAATTTAAAAAGAGGATTTTAAAATAAAATCCCCTTATAAATATCATTCAATTAAAGAGAGACTTAATAGAGTGGATGGAGTACGTATATATACTGTAAATACACATAATAAAACATAATATAAACAGTAACCATAAAAAACAATTTAAATAGCACATAAATAATGAAGTCGAGGGTTAACCAAAAAAATGAAAATCAGGTTAAGAATTATCTTACCTCGGGTTTGTCTTACTTAAAACTTGTTTAAACATCCTGTATAATGGATAAAATAGTTTTATTAGTATTTTATAGAAACATGTTTATGTATATAAAATCTTATATTTTTATTTCATAACATCATTTCACCCTTTAATTGTTAGTATTTTGCTCCTTACCCTGTTTTTGGGCGAGTTCATTACATGATTTCCATGATTTGTTCAGGGTAAGTGTTCTTGATGATTGGAATTCAAATTTCAGAATTGGAATGGAAAGGTATTTACATGTTTCATGTACCATATTTTATACCATTTATCATTGTGTTTTTTAGAATGAGGATGATTCAATTGTTAATACATTAATGATGTTCTTTTAGATAATTTTAGAAGGTCACTGATAATAACTACCTCATTTCATTTTATAAATTAAAACCATGTTTTAAAACGAATTCCAGAACCATTGATGCGAAATAATACATATATTATAACCTATTTCAACCATAAAAATGGTTTCATGACCATACCTTAAGGATTAAAATAAAAATGAGATCACATTGTCCATGATGTCGGTAATTCGACACATCATGGACAATGTTTTTAATTCTTGAATAAGTGGGAGAGGAGAAGAATAATGATGGAGGATTTTCCATAAACATGATAAAATACAGAAGATACATGATTCTTCAGATTTTATTCCTCTTGGATAAGAGGGGTTGAGGAAAGAAGAAAAAGGAATCATGAAATAAAATAAAACATGAGAAATTTCTTATGAACATTCGGTAGCCTAACAACGTCTCATAAAATTTCATAAATAACGTTTGATGAGAGAAAGGGAATATATCATTAGTCATACAAAATATGGATAGTATGGGCAGATATGGAATAAATATCCCAACATAATTAAAAAGGTAAAATAAGAGAATAACATAAAATGAAAGAAAATAAATAAAATAAAAGAGGATGTTTACCTCTTGATCTCTATTCCTTGAGATCCTTCTTAATGGATTTGGTTTTGGTATTTTGGTGAGACCAATAGATCTAAGGCGTGGGGAAGAGAATTTTAAGTATTATTGGTATGAATTTAGGCACGGATCAAGGCTTGAGAGGTGTGGGAGGAAGAGGTGAGTGATGGTGATATTTATAGTGGAGGAGAGGGGGTATTTTTCATTATTTTATTCATTATTATAATAGTTTTGCCCAAGATTATGAATAATATTAGTTAATGTGACCTAAAATAGTAATAATATCATGTGAGTTTTAACCAAGTGGACTTTCATCACTTATGATTTCATAAATAGTGTATTTTTTCTGATAATTTTATTATATGGTATTTTAACATATTTCACTATTCACTGAAAAATCGTGAATTTTAGAAAAAACCCAAAAATTTAGCCTAACCATTTTTTGACGTGTAGAATTCAAAAATTAATTCCATTTTTTTAAAATAATTTTCCCAATATTATTCATTTAATTAATAAATAAATGCATACTTAATTCATAAATTAACAATTATAATTCTATAACTACTTCTATATAATAATGGAAAATTAACCAAGATGTTATTATATTAAAGCCTTAATAAAATTATATAATAATAACATTTACTATTTATTAGGGTCATATTAATATTCATAAGTTTATGTTACTATTCAGCAAAAAACAATTTCGGTTCAATAGACTCCAAATAACAAACTGAACACAATTGTAGATCACAGTTTCTTAAAAATCAAAACATAGAAGTGGAAACATTATGTTTTAAAGGCTAGTAAAAAATATATACTTTAAACAAACATTCATTCATTTAATTTTGTTTAAATGGGATGTTATATTATCTCCACCTTTCAGAAACTGCATCCTCTTAATTTTATTAACTTATTAAATAAGTGAGGTTACCTTGATCATGGTGACCACCAGGTCTCATCATATGCTTACTCACGTAAAAAGAAGGTCCATGCATTGAAACAATTATTTATAGATCCTTAAAAATAATTTTCTTCCTTTATCCAAATACACCTTCTACAACTTGTGTCATATGGGTGTCCACAGACAAAAAGTTTTGGAAAATAATAATGTATGACATATAATTTCAAAACATCTGTTAAAACATGATTTTTATAAAATAGTCGGAACGAGTTTGAGTTGAAACATTCAATAAATATTCCTTTTAAAATACCATAATAATGTTCTGAATATGTATATTGTAAAATCAAATATAAATAGGTTGCGTTGGGGTCTCCTTCATCAGCACATCTTTCGAAATCAAAATACGCTTCAAAAACTATTGATAAAGTAAAATATTTAAAAATTCCTTGATACTATTTACATTTCTTGAAAATATGAGAATATTGAGAAAATATAATTTTATTATATTAAACCCATGATTCATGATGGTATCCAGGTATAGTGGAGGTGTTTGATATCTCAAAAAATTGCTTGTAATTGAGTTATAAGTTAGATAATGTTTCAAAGTCGTCTGGACATGACATTGCAATAATTATTGCAAGCAAGTAAACAAGAAGAGATATGAATCATATTTGAGATCCTCCTCCTTATAGTTTTAACTGAAAATCCTTGATCTGAAATTTTATAAAACGAGGATTTAACTTAAAGAATAGACACACAGACTAACCATATATTGAACAAAAACTCCGAATTCCTAAATTTTTCAAAACCTTTCCTCTAATACCACCTATAAGGACCCGACCTTATTACATACATCATCTAGAATTTATTCAATAAAAAACATAATTTTACATTGAGGACATTATCAAGTTTATAGAATTAGAGAATTTGGACAATAAATTCATAACATTACACATTTTTACAGAGTGGATACCGTAAAAACAGTTTCCATTTAAAAAAAATATAAAATATTAAAACTTAAAAAAAGACTCCTTGACAATTCCTCAACATTTAACATGGATTAATTCCTTTCCTTACACATCCATTAATCTATGAAAATAATTTAACAACTTTGGATGAGCACAAAATCTCAGTAACGAATGGAAGATAATGAATGACAACATTAGTTCATGAATATTCGTAACGTATGAAACCATTTTCAAAAGACATTCTTGTCACCCATGTATACTTACTTTGTAAAACATGAGATTTACAATATATCCACACAAAAAATGAGATAATAATTATAATTATAAAGGTATCAGGGGGTAATACTTACATAATCTTATAACCATTATTTGCTACCTTATAATTTGCAACCCTCACGGCTACATTATTTTGTGTAAACATCGCAGTTAAACATGGAGTAACCATGCGGTCGACCACCCAATTAATCATACACAATGTATTTGAAAGAAATATATGTCCCACCCTTAATCATAAATAATTCCCTACAACTAAAACATAATCATAAATCAAGAAAAATTCTATAATAACATTACTTCAGAATTTCATAAAACCAGATTTAAAAAGAAGATTTTTAAAGAAAATACCCTTATAAATATCAAACAATTGAAGAGATACCTAATAGAGTGGATGGATGATTTATATATAATATAAATAAACATAATATAAACATAATATAAACATAAAAATCACAAAAAATATTTAAATAGAACATAAATAATGAAGTTTAAGGTTAACCCAAAGAATGGAAATCGGGTTATGAATTCCCTTACCTCTGGTCTGTCTTACTTAAAATTTGTTCAAACTTCATGTATAATGGTTAAACAGTGTTATTAGTAGATTACAGAAACAATTTCATGTTTAAAACATCTTATATTATCATTTAATAACATCATTTCTCCCTTTAATTGTTAATATTTTTCTCCTTGCACTGTTTTTCACTGAGTTCTTTACATGATTTCCATAATTGGTTCATGGAGGATGTTCTTGTCGATTGGAATTGAAATTACATAATTTTAATGGAAAGGTATTTAAATATTTCCAGTATCAAAATTTATACCATTTACCATTTTTATTTTTAACATGAGGATGATTCATTAGTTAAAACATTAGCAATGTTCGTTTAGATCGTTTTAGTGGTTCTTGGATAATAATAACCTCATTTAATTTTATAAATTAAAACCATGTGTTAAAAAGATTTCCAGAACCATTTATGACACATAATACATGTATTATAACCTGGTTAAACCATTAAAATTGTTTCATGACCAGACTCGAAGGATTTTAAGAGAAATGAAATCACATCGTCTATAATTTCGGTAATTTGACACATCATGGATAATGTTTTTAATTCATGAATATGTGGGAGATGAGAAGAATAATGTTGAGGAATTTTCCATAAACATGATAAAATCTAGAATATAAATTATTATGGATATTTCATGCTTCTTGGATAAGAGTGGGTGAGAAAAGAAAAAAGGAATCACGAGATAAATAAAAAATTGGTAAATTTATCACAAAATTTAGGCGGTTTAACGACGTCTCTCGAAATTTCATAAAAAAATATTAATGAGAGAAATGGAATATATCATCACTCATAAATAATATGGACATTAAGGAGGGATATTTAAGGAAATATCCAAACATAATTTAAAAATGGAAAGGAAGAGAATAACATAAAATGAATGAAAAGTATGAAAATAAAAGATGATGATTACCTCTTGATCTCCTTTGCTTGAGATCCTTCTTAAATGGATTTGGTTTTATTCTTTTGGTAAGACCAGCAGATCTAGGACGTGGGGAAGATCTTTTGTAGTAGTATTGGGCAGATCATATGCATGTATCAATTCTTGAGAGGTGTGGGAGGAATAGGGGAGTGAGGGTGGTATTTATTGTAGAGGATAGGGGGTATTTTTCATTATTTTAATCATTATTATAATATTTTTGCCCAAGATTATGAATAGTCTTAGTTCATGTGACCTGAAATAGTAATAATGGCATGTGAGTTCGAACCAAGTGGCTTTTCATCACTTATGATGTCATAAATAGTGTATTTCTCTGATAATTAGATTATACGGTATTTTATCATATTTCACTATTCAACGAAAAATCAAGAAGTATAGAAAAAAACCGAAAATATTACCCTAACAATTTCTCAACGTGTAGAATTCAAAAATAAATTCCATTTTTTGAAAATAATTTTCTAAATATTATTAATTTAATTTTTAAATAAAACCATTCTTAATTCAAACATTAACAATTATTATTCTATAACTACTTCTATATCACAATAAGAATTAACCAAGATGTTATTATATTAAAGACGTAATAAAATAAAATAATAATAAAATTAACTTTCCATTAGTGACATATTACTATTCATAGTACTATTCATAACGGTATGTTAATATTCACCAAAAAACAAGTTGGTTCCAATAGACTTCAAATAACATACTGAACACAATTATAGATGATAGCTTCTTGAAATTCAAAACATAAATGAGTAAAAATTATGTTTTAATGGATAGTTAAATATATATACTTAAAAAAAGTTTCATTCATTTCAATTTATATATTTTTTTAAACTAGGATGTTACATACCATCTCTTCTGATGTACTCTAGATACAAATCATTCGACGCATAAGGTTTATGACAAATGAAGATCCTCAAAGAATATATATATAAATATTAACTCTCCTCATTCAGTATTTTTTCTTATTTTACATTATATAAACCTATATTATTAATCATAAAATTAGGAACACATTATCGTAAATATTTTTTTATTATTGAACAATCATTTTCCAGATCTTCTATATCAGTGGGGAAAGTTTATAGCTCATGTGTACGTGTGGACAATAGCCTCTATGTAGCGATATGATATATTTCCATCACCATATTTTATTTTTGGTATTTATGATAAATTTAATATATATATATATATGTGTGTGTAATATATTTTTAAAATAATTATTAATTATTAATTATAATATCTAATCATCCTTACAATCATACCATACATTAATAAATTATAACGTTGCTTGTGTGTACATGTAGACTAACACCTCTACAAGGAAATGTTATTAATTTTTCATATGATATTTAAATTGACGGTAATATATATTGATAATATGTATGTACATATATGATATTGTTTATATAATAATTATTATATGTAGTTCAATTTTCCTTTACCATTATTTTGTTCAATACCTTTAAAAGTGGAAACATCGCTCATGTGCCCATAAATATTATCATCTCCACAATGTGATTTAATTTATTTATCATCACCACTGTATATATATGGTTTTAAAATAAAATATAATTATTATATATGATACTTTTTAAATTATTAAAATTCACTATTTTTTGAATCTCTGAATAATATACATAGATCATAACTAATGAAATTAAACATACATGAGAAAAGAAATAGATAACATCTAAAAGTAATGGTTTTAATAAATATTTATTAATAAATGGATGAATAATTATGATAAGTGGAACTTGTATAGTATTATAGGTATAGATATGGTTATTTATATAATTGTAATTAATATATATTTATTATGTATTATTTTATAGTTCATATGAATGAAGAAGGACAAGAAGTGAAGTTAATCATCTCAATATTGATTCATCAATACAAGTTTAATGATATGTAACTATTTATATTAATGATGAGTATTCACTTACCCTTTTACATGTTCTATATTATATAATTTTTTTTCATGGTATTTAAATTTATAATTAAAAATATTTCATTTGTGTTATTTTGATTCGAATGTTCTCTATGTGGTATTGGTTTATAATCTAAAACTATCATTATTGGGATACATGTTTTGTTATTTACCTACCTTTTGGATGAGGAATATTTATATCACATTTTATATATTTTATCATTAATAAATTTATGTTCATGTAATTTAATGTTCTATATTTGGTTTTTCCTTTCAGGGAAATTATGAATCAAATGATACAAAAGAGGTAAGGTTTTTCCATTACAATTTCATTTTTACCGGGTTTTTATGCTTAAATTTGACATGGTTTAGAATTATGGTATATCATTACTAAATATAATGAATTTTAAATTCATTTATTTATTCCCAGAAATTACATTTTCCATTCATATACTCATTTTATGTACTCAGTATGCAAATTGAGTGATTTTATGGAAACTTGACATTATTACTCCCAACTACAGGAATTGTTTTCTTTAATATCCAGATATTATTTATACGTTTCTCAACGATTTTTTTTATAATTCCATAATGATTATATAAAATAATTTTTACCATTTTATAATTTTTTATGAAACTTTTTAAAATTAATATTCTTTTGATTTTACAAATGATATGATCTTCAATTTTTACAAATATTGTGAATAGATGATTTGTTTTAATGTAAACCACAAAAATTTCATTTAAAAAATTTGTGAAACATTATTTTCTATTAATATTCAATTAAAAGTACAAGTTTTTTTCCGGGAAAATTTTTCATTAATATTTTGACAATTAAAATATTTTAAATATTTTAGTTCAAAAAGAAAATGATATTTTCATCAGGAAATGATCTTGTGATATTTTAATGGTACTTTCATCTATAACTATATCCCTCATCATTTCTTATAATTTACATGGGGTATAATCAAATTTTATAATATTTATTATTTTTATGGACTATTTTTGATATTATGAATAAAATATTCATGAAACCATATTTATTTTCCATTGTTTAATCATTGATGCAATGATAAATGTTTTCAATACTGTACTGTACATATTAATGGATTAGGAATATGTGATGGGAGAGTCTATTATATTTCTCCAATTCATTGGGTGAAGGAAAATGTTTTATCATCTCCAAGGTTATATGATTGGTTATCTCAAGAGAAAAATTGGTTTGACAATAGGTTATCTCATTCCGAAAAAGTGAACATGTGAGGTTTTCCCATGATTGATGCAGGTATATGAGTGGTTTTTCATAGCCTAACATGTGATGAATGTCTTGTGGTAGCCATAAAATAAAGTTCATCTGATTACTGTTACATAACACATTATTTTGTTATTTTATTAAATTTTGTTATTCTATTGTTATGATCTCATTGATCATGTTCTTTTATTTTTTAATGATTTATTTCTTATGAATTACCAATCACCATTCAATGACTCATTATAATAATATATGAATTATTGGGTAGAAATTTATAATTTTAATCTCAGGTTATCATACTTATATTCTCATGATATGAATATATATCATCTTTTATTAATATCTACTTTATTTACATTACTTTGAATCTGAGATCACCCATTATTATAATTCCTTTTCCTTATGATAAGAAGAAATTTATAACATACGATATGTTTAAGAAGAGTGCTAGTTGTGATGAACTATGTGGGAGATGATTTAGATATTTTATGTCCCAATTTTTTATATATACATGTTTCTAAATACATTAATCCTTTACAATCCTTAGTCATATATATATGTGATATTAGATAAATATCCATAAAAAAGATGTGATATCATTGTATTTAATGATTGAGTCTCTACAATATATTTTAACTTTAATATCATTTCTCAATGTTTTTTTAGTACACCATAATGATAATCCTTTTTTAGATATTATATTTTTTTATAAAATTTCTTTGGGATTCAAATTTTAGATAGTTAAATTTTTTGACCGGACTCCATCACCCACAATATCATTTATTTATTTTAGATTTATAGATTTTTCTTATCTTATATGATTTTTTTATTATCAAAATACCATAAAAATATCAATTAAAATTATTTTTCATTCTATATCAATCTTTCAAATCAATAAATTTATGTATAACTAAATTAAGTACTTAATGAAATACTTTTACATATCATATTATTTTTATTCTTTTACATCTCCCAGAAATATTTTCATACATGTTTTCAAAAAAATTATAATTAAAAAACTAAAAATATTGATTCTTATTTATCTTTTTGAAATTATCATAATTAATTTCATAAAAATGTATTTACCCATTTCATAAATTCATGGTAAATGTAATTTTTCTAAAATAACTTAGTGTCACTTTTTTACTATGTAAATGATCACTTTATTTATACCTTCTTCTATAGTGTTTATACATCACCACATGAAAAAATTATTCGTTTTCCATTTTATTTTCTATATATCCAATTTTATATTTTAAATTACATTAAAAAAAATGTATATAAATTGATTTGTTTGGTTTTCCAACCCATAATTACAACATAAATAAATACATAGAAAAATTAAATCTCATGGGTTGGTTCAAATGAGCTATTACGGAAGACTAAAAAATAAGGTGATAGAACTCCATGATCTATCCCCATATCATTGCCTCAATACCCTACTAAGCAACAAACCACCATATCACATCACAACCATAATGAAAAAAATTAGATTATATCATTTATCATGATCAAACCATCACTCAACCAATATTATGATAACATAACCATGGGATGACAATAAAACACTCACCATATCACTATGATAAGAATATGAAAAACCATGCTATTTTTTACACATTAATTCATGTTATTTGACATATTATTACACATAATGAAAAAATTATGATTTATATGTGTAGTATATTTGTGAGTTATGTACATAGTATAACATCTTGAATAAGGTATACAAAAATATCATACAAAACATACTTAAAAATCTTCTAAAATTCGATACCTTTTTAAACTGCATGGGATAACCTGAGTAAATACATAAAAAATAGGTGCGCTATAAAGACTTATAAGTTAATACACCTTGAATAACATGAATAATTTGCAACATTTCAATAAAAAGAAATATAAATGAAATATAAAAGTGTTTAGAATCATAAACATGAATAATTAGGAATTATATAGTAGACTGATAATAAAAGGAAACATGGGAAATATTAAAACATCTTAATATAAGGAATCATAAACATATGTTGAGGCCAACAAAAATTAAATCATTTTCAAAAATGTATTTTTATAGATTATTATTACTCCCTAATCCATAACGTGATTTATCATGTGAATTTTTTTTACCCAATGCGTTGGAGAGGTACATAATTTTATGTGCACTCATTAATTTCATTTTATTCAAATGAATTAGTGTTCCACAAGGATCATAAAACAGTGAATCATTTATAAACAAATTTAATACAATGATCACATATTATGTAAAAAATACATTTATTACCAAAATAAATTAATTATAAGTGCATAAATGTGAATATCCTTGAAAGGAAATGGTTATGGGTATTTACTACACAATTGTTTTGGAGTGGAGAATCGCTATGAAATTCCAATAGCATAACAATGGTATTTAAATGTTCATTATGGGTATTTATGATATTTAAAGGGATATATAATCATTTTTTAATAATAGGGAATTAAGGGGAGTATTTATTATCATATCCCAACCATAGAAAATGGTGATAAATGGCAGAAGATAAGGATGAGGAATGAATTAAGAGGAGAAGTTAAAGATTCCTTACATTGAGAGGGTGATTCTAAATTCTTAGGATGAGATTATTGATAGATTTTTGTAAATATTAGAGGACTATATAGAGGTTATTAATGAAAATTGAGGCTTTAAAATTTTTTTGTGAATATAAATACGATATTTGGTGTATTTATATTTGAAAATAGAGGGGAGGACATTATTATTTATCAAACATTGGTTTTAGACTCTATTAAATGAAATGAAAAATTATAAAAACCTTTCCATTGTTTGAGAAAAATTTTTCTTCTAGATAGGTGTGGTTTTTATTTACTTTTTATGCCAATGGTCATAACATACTAAAATATTACCATTGATTATTTGGGATTGAGTCATGTCCTAAAAAAAATTATTTAAAACCTTAAAAATATATTATAGGTTTTGCAGGAATCCTAAATGATATATAAATTTAATAAAATTAACTAGAAATAGCATTTTATTAAATGGGATACATTTATTTGGTCTTTTAATACACTTATAGTATTTGTTACATCATTTTTGTGTCATTATGATGTCATAATTCACACCATATATTTGTTACATATTTATTTTCTACGAGAAAATTCAACTATATTTAAAAATTATGAAAAAATAACTATTGGATACTTTCAATTTTCTAATTCTTAAAATGATTTTTATTTTATCCAAAAAAATTTCAAAAACATTGATTTTTTACTTTTGTAATAAAATCAAATTTGTTTGAGAAATAATGGGTTTTTTTACGATAACAATTTTCGAACCCTTATAAAAATTACATTATATGTCACAAAAAATATGTGATAATTTATATTTAAAAAATTTATGTAATAATAATATTTTATTAAAATATTATTTATTTACAAAATCGATTAGTTTATTAAAAAAATAATTTATTGGAAATTTAATATTACCCAAAAATA
The DNA here is from genome assembly GCA_963277665.1 of Viscum album. Taxonomy (NCBI): domain Eukaryota; kingdom Viridiplantae; phylum Streptophyta; class Magnoliopsida; order Santalales; family Viscaceae; genus Viscum; species Viscum album. Next base: position 351,715,131 of record OY728130.1, on the reverse strand, counting down.
AATTTTTTGTTGTATTGTATAAAAATATAAATCATTTATAAAGATACAATAAGATATAAATATAACCAATTTTATATTGATGATATAATATACATATTCATACTAATATTCTCTTGATATATATCCCTTTATTAAGCTATAAAACACCATAAAGGTAAGGTGCACGATTGTGAGACTTTCATGGGGTGGTTTGGCATACATGTTTTGGGTTGTTAGATCGATGAGCTAGAAATTATCTAGTAAATGGTTTCACTCATGATTTAGTTATTGGATCATAGATTGATATTTGTCAAGGGAAAATCACATGGATATTATCTCACTCATAAGCACCGATAAATGTGATTCATAGGATACAATTATATTGTTTGAGGAAATCAATACATTTTTTGTGTTAGTAAGATTTGTTAAATTCATAAATTTATACTTATCATATATTCATTGTTCAATGAAAATATTATAAATAGTTATGATTCTTAATGGTATTTTAAATTATATATGAAATAATAATAAAAAGAATTAGTGAATGTTTTTTATATTAACATAAATAAAAATAAGACATTTAATTAAACCATAAACATAATTTTTTTATAATAGTTTGGTTCATCACACTCTTCCCCCTTAAAGAAATTCACACTTAAATTATTCATTTTTCACATTAAAATTGACAGTCATAACTATGTTTTATTACTTCCTCTGGTTCCCATTTTACATTGTGAACATTTTGGTTCCTCCACATCACTTTTACTTGGTGTATTATCATATTCCATAGAACATTATCTCTATAATATAAGTAATTCAAAATTTTCTACTCATAAGAAAGATCATTCTCCAAATGGTTACTCTTATGGGTTGATTTAATGTGAGGGTTCTAGTATGTACTTCATCAATAGTGGTATGTAGAATAAATCAAGTATATGAGGTAGGTTTTATGGGAGTGAAAGTCGATAGGCCGATTCTATAATGTGAGAAAGGATCTGAAAGGGGATGATGTATCATGTACAAGGATTTTCATTCTTCTGAAATCACATGACATTGTTGAATGGATATATTTATAGAGATACCTTACCACCAACTTAAAACTATTGGTCTCATTAAATGTTTTCTATGTATATCTTTTTGTTTACTTTGAGTTTCCGTGATATGATTTTTAATATTTCTAACCTTTCCCTCTAATTCGTTGGTCATTTAAGGACATAATAATTTTAATTCCCCACTGTCATCCTAACATGAAAGTGTTATACATCTCTTATCTTAAACAGTAACATAGGGAGCTCTTTAAAATCATGGAATGAAATGGTAATTTTTTGATAACCCAATGGTAACATACCATCCTTAGATCAATACAGTGGTACCCCAATCTGGTTGGTCACATAACCTCAGGCGCACCTCCTCATACACAATTGGATACATAAAGTTAGGGTAAAATATTTATCATTATGAGATTATAACCTATTTAGAAGTGTAGAAAAATATTATGAACTAAATGAAAAATAACTAGATTATATAACCAATAACCAAACCAAACCAGTATCACATGATGGCTAAAACAATAATACAATATCAAAACCAAAATTATTGAAATTTCATTCCATGTTTGTGTTAATTGTCAACATGAAAAATAAAAAATAAATAGTGACACTAAAAACTCTTAAACTGGTCCAGAATCATATTTGGTTCCCTCATCGATGATATATCCCAACTCATCCATATAACATAGAAATATTTTTCTTACCCTATAATTGAAACATGAATTATATTTGGAACATATTAGGTCTCCCATGTAGGGTGTGAGTAAAACCTTGTTGGCCATCACCAATGGATTCCAAAGCAATATAAAATCAATTACTAGGTTGGTAGTTGTATAGTGATTAATGTCAAATGCATAAGGAAAACAATTATCACATTTTGAAATATTATTTAATGGAAAACAAAAACCTCAGGTTCTCAAGGACACCCAAACCCTCAATACATACTTCATCCGATGCATAAGTTTGAACAATAATTCAATACCACGGTCATTATTTATTATTTCATTTAAATCATCCCATAATCAACTGTACCCATTGTTTAATTCCAACTCATTGGTGTAGAATTTCATTTATAATAACCCATTTAAATTGGAAGAAACAGTTTGAAACCCATAACTCATATGTCATACAATCACACAAGTGGTATTTTGAACCAGTAGTCTTTTTCCCACATCCATATATCGACCAATCACACAGTTGATATTTTAAAGGAGAGGTTTATATCCCCCAATGATATATTAATTTATCACTATGGGTTTTTGAAGAAGAACTCCATGTCCCATAAAATATTTATCAATTTATCACTATGGTATTTTGAAGAAGTATTCCCTGGCATGTACACAAATTATTAATCTATCTCACATATATCGAATATTTCACATAAATCATGATTAATAGTCATTAATCTTATTACCAACATTTCACATTGAGATACCATCACAATTTATCACAAAAAAAAAACACAGTTCTTCATTTCAATCACAAGGAATAATATAGTAATTCTTTATTAGACCATTATTAAATATTTACCATTATAACCCATTAATCCAATATGTTTACACATAACATATCATAATCCTAGTTATCAATAAATTCATAATCACATTAACTGACCAATTACACAATATCAATACCCCATCAATTCCATAATAAGACATTGTATTAATTAATTCACTAAATAATTAATCTAGTTCCACTAATTGCATAATCAAAACATTATACAAATTAATTCACCAATTAACTAATCTAATTCAATGATTCCATAAAATAATTAAATAACAAATATATTAAATTGAATATTAATTTTCTAAAAAATCTAATTGAATTTTATAAACCCATACATAGAATAGTAATTATAGACTATTAGAATTGAATTTAGACCACCTTCTTCAGGTGTGATAATGAATGCTCTGTAATGTAAATACCTAATCGATATGAAATGAGAAAGATCGTAATAGATTAAAAGATCTAGATCTGAAACAAGGATCCTTGATAAAAAAATCATGATCCAAAAAATAAGATATAGATCCATCATAGATAGAGTACAGAATAATCACCTTGATAATATCAACATGGAATATAGGGACGAAACTATATTGGGTGAGAATGTCGTATCGATATCAATGAAGATCTTCAATATGAGATTATATTCACCAATAACGGATTTTAGAAGGACTTATAATCCATCTCAGAAAAGCCAAAAAAGAGAGAAAACATTTTACGGTTGAGATACAAAATTTGGGAGTATATGAAATGGTGTTCATGAATTTTTATAAGAATATTTAGTGGTTTAAAAATCTAAAGACATGGTTTCCATATACGGGATCATGGTTTCTCGAACCATTTTCCTAACTATGCTCCTCCTCATAGAATGTTCACAATTACTACTAAAAGGGTTCAGAGTTTGAAAAACTGTGCACCAGCTTTGAAAATTACCTCTTTCTAGTTTAACACATTTTTTTCTTGGGTGCAAGGTTTGGGAAAACCATGCACCAAACATGTACGACCCCTCTTCTATCCAAAAAAATCCAAATTTCACCCAAACACAGCCATGATAAAACCCAAAAAATAGGTAATCAAAACATGAAAAGATATTAACTATAATAGAGTGCTAGAAATATATTCAATATGTTGTGATCTTATAATATCTCCACATTATAACATATCTTCATTAATATTTACTCCATAGCATCTCTAAGTTCTTGAGGTAACTAGATCGGACCACTGAGCCCATATATATGCTTCACTCTCACAAGTTTCCTATTTAACGTGCCCATATTTCCATTATACATGAACTAATGACACTATATTTACTGATAAAAGTTTCTAACTATGATGCCAAACATGTATCATATGATCCTCAAAGTAATCATCTATATCAAGATCAACTTCAACCTCATAGACCACGTGATAAGGGTCAGGGTAATACCAAATATGTTTTGAAACATGAAAAACATCATGCATATCACTATACTTCTGTGGAAGATCTAGTCGATATTCCATCTTTTGTATTCTCTTTACAACATTAAATAGTCCAACAAACATGGGTGCCACAATTCCCATCCTCATGATCTTTTGGTGACAAGATATAGGTGACACCTAATTGAATACACAATCATCCTCAATAAAATCAAGGGTTTTACGACTTCTATCAACATATGATCTATGTTTATGTAAGCCATATCCATATGCCTTAAAATTATATGAATGGGGTTTGACCTCTCTTATATGATATTTGGTCCCAAAATCTATTACTCACCTACCTCCATTCAACATTGAGGTGATCTACATACCCTTCCATTATGTTCCTCACATGGTTCGATATTTATATTTTCACAATGAATATTGTTATAGGATAACTCCAAAAAATTATTGGATATTCTCCCAAGACCCACCAATGTCTTTAAAACATTCCCAAATCATACCACCAAGAACATGTGTCTTATGATCTGACATCCCATCTATATATGGGGTGAATTTTGTACTCAATAAAAATTGTGTTCCAAGTACCTTCTATAATATTTTATAGAAGCAGGAGGTAAAATGTGAGTCACAGTCCGGAATATTAATTTGGGGTACACTATGATGAAGAACTATTGTCTGAATATACAAGTATCCCAGTTTATCGACTGAGAAACTATACCGTATATGAAATAAATGGGTAACATTTTTAAATTAGTCCACAAACACCCAAATAACATCATTCTTCTGAGGATTCCTCCAGACACCCTCCAAAAAATACTTGGTAATGTCATCCTACTTATATTAAAGAATAGGAAATGGCTTTAGAAGAACTCAAGGTTGTTGATTCTCATCCTTCATCTCTGGACTGTTGTATTGACATGATAGAAACCCTAATACCTCTTTTTTCCTTCCAGACCCCCATTACATTCTACATATGTCACGATACATTTTGGTTAAACATCAATGTGTTTCCCACTTCCAGGAATTAAATTCATCCATCAGCTCCTCATGCATGATCATAGGAACAACAAATCGATTCTTCACATCGATGACTGAATCCTCATATATTGTTCGTTATGATACTGACTCTAAACATTTAATGATTTACTCTATTCCATGAACACTTGATCCACATTATAAAAATATATAATATTGATAAAAAAGTGTATACTCTAATGAAATTGAAATGATATTATTTAGCTTCTAGCCCTCTTGAACCACAATATGCATCTTTTCCAGTAAATTCAAAATTTCCCACTCAATACTAGACTCTTGAGCTGCAAGATTATATGTTTTCCTACATAAAGCATCAACAACACTATTTACATTATTGTAAGTATATGATGGATCAATGTCAAATGACTGAATATACTCACTCCACCTCCACTGATAGAGATTCAATTCTCACTATGAATATATATTATTTAAGATCCTTTGATTAGTATATACCATAAACTTTTCAACTAATAGATAATTTAACTTATTCATCAAAGTGTAGAACATCACATCCAAATTGAGGTCTTGTGGAGGGTTGTTTTATTCATGTGGCCTAAACTGATGAAACTAATATGCCATAAATTTATCCCCCTATATTGAAACCACTCCAAGCCCAGTCCCATAAGATTCAGAAAACACCATATACTCTTCACCTGGATTTGTTAGGATTAATATTTGTGTTCTTATCGAGTAATTATTCAATTTCTAGAAGTCATTCTTACATGATATTGACCGTTGAAACATTATTCCCTTATTTTTCATCCACAAAATACATTATTCTATTTTGAAAAAAAAATCAGGGATAAATCTTCTGATAATAACCATATAACCTCAAAAATCTATCGATGTCAAAACAAATTTTGGGATACTAAAATAAAATCACTACAAGAACCCTCTCTAGGTGACCTAACACACCTTCCTCTGAGACTATATGATAAAATAAGTACACTTGATAAATCTATAATTGATATTTAGATATATTGGCATATAACCATTGATATCTCCATATACTCAAGAAAAAGTCATGATCCTGGGAATGATCACCAAGATTCTTGGAGTACACGAAGATATCATCAAAAAACAACAAAAAAATTAATATAGGTATAGCTAGGAGATTATATTTATCAAGTGAAAAACCAAGTGAGTGTTCATTAACCCAAAAAACCAAACAGAAAACTAATAATGGAAATACCTTCTTCTGATAGAACACCTCGGTATATCATATGACAGAACACTCAAATGATGATAACTTGATTACATGTCAAACATGGATAAAACATATGATCCTCTAAACTGGGAAAAAATATCTTCTATATGCATAATTGGATAATTGATTTTTATAGTCATCTAGTTTATCATTTTTTAATAAACACATAATCATAGAGTCTCATTTGCCTTATTAGAAAAAAAGACTGATGGGACCCATGGTGATGTACTCGGATGGGTAAACCCATGATCCTTAAACTCTTCCAGTTGATTTAATGTCTCCTGAACCTATATTGGTTCCATACTATTTAGTAGAATAGAAATTGTCTTATCCCCCAACATCAGCTTAATCGTACTCTATAAATCCCTATTTGGTTGAAGCAATGAGAAGTAATACGGTAACATATACTGAAATATATCCACTAATTGTGAAAAAACATCCCATATCACACCCGATATAATTTATAAATAGACTACCATCTTTGGTGGGTTTTTCCTCTTTTTCATGATGAAATTTCCATGTATGGCCTTCCGAGATATCCCATTCTCTATTATGAATATATTTTTTACCCACAAGAGATAAAAAATCCATTAAAAGTTTTTATAAATAAGTTTGGGATCAATGTGATATTGACCAGTCCATACACATAACTAATTAATCTCCTAACATATCTATAATATAAATATACATGAAAAAATGATACTCCTATACCTATAGATAACACCCCCATCATAAGAAATTTTATTATCAATTTTACCCCAAGGGTGTATCTTTCATAATATCCATGTTAACCTGTTTGACCAAAAAGCTCAAAACATTCTCATGTTGGGAAGATGTCGAATAATGAGAGGCAAAAATATCAAATAGAGAACTAGAACATTTAGAATCTATTATAACAATAACTCAATCTGTCAAGAGTCTATCCCCAAAATCCACAATTGTGGGATATACGGATCCACTAATTTGTGTTCTCTTTCCTAGAAGCACAGGATACACTCTCTATATAGCCACAACTAGTAGAACTCCAACTTCAAAAATAATATAATTTAGAATATCACCTTCCCACACTCTAATTATGTCAAGTTTCTTCATCCATTCCCATCTGTTGTGAGTTACTTCAGAACCTCGATAGATATCCCTTTATTAGACAAGATTATCACTCTATCAGTGGTCAATGTTACTTCCAATTAATGTATTCCGACCTACCACACTAGTGATAGGTCACCTGATTATGGTCTTGGGTAACTAATACTTCTCCCTAAAGACTCTTCTATCCACTGATCTATTGAACATTACCTTAACACATATTCTTTTTCTCAAAATATATACACCAAGATCATCCAACAGAAACTAAAAAGCCTCAACAAGAATCCTACATCTGTTTTCCATGAGAAATTAATTCTTAATCCACCACTTCTGAAAACATCCATGGCCTGAAGATATTAACAAAGGACATAACTTCACAAATAATCACATGTCGAAATTATTTTGATAAAGTATTCATATCTCATTCCAATGTTGGATAAAAGCATTGTGTGTTAGTAAATCATCCATCATAGTCCATCACATACATACTCCCCCGATTCATTCTCATGATCTCATATACCCCCTCCTACGTAATCATCTTAGGGTAAATCAGTTCTTATAAAATCTCTTGAAATTATTTCCACTCCAAACTATCTAGTTATATGTGCTGATTTTGAATATCCATCAGATAATTTACCTATCCATGTAACTTATAAGCTTTCATTTTTTCTCTTTTCTTAGAATGAGTCTCTATGTAGGCAATTATAATCTAAAAGGAATCAATCAAGAACTCAGATGCCTCAGATCTACACACTTTGGTGATAGTTGGTGTGTTCTTCAACTGTAACTCCTATGTATGATCAATCATTCATTTCAAAACCCACTCTATGTATTCATACATTAACATCATGAAGAAAATAGAGTTCTTATGTAACTTCTCTTCATGTCCATCACCCAACAATTTCACTACCTTAGGACTTACTATTGGAGGATTATTTCAAACCATACCCACATGTTGTCCCCTCAATAAGTTTCGTTGTGGAGGTATATCTCTATAATCCCAATCATGTATCTTAAAATACATAACACAACTTCAACACATTTGAGAATAGTTTTTTAAAAAATACATATAAATTCATTTCATCAAACCTCACTTCGGGGTCATAATTGTGGTTCTATCACTACCCCATAACCATACTTTATAAATGTAATGTTTAAAAAGGGTAAACTCATTATCATTATTCACAATTATTTTTAGACACCAAATTATTCTCATTTCGTATCATTTCAAATTTTCATTTTTTTATATTAGGATAAATTTTATGTTTTATATTATAAGCATGGAAAAACGTTTCAAAACCATTTACACAACCTAAATCCTTTTTCCCAGGAAGGCCTTATGTTATGCATGTCACAATAAATCATAAGTTCATGACACTATGTATGCATACTCAACTCTCATACCATATTTATCCATGGGTAAAATATCCAAATAAATCTCAGAAACAAAAAACACATCATCAAACAAGTGCATCACTCAAAGTGAGATAACATCAACTGAAATAGCACACATTAATAAACTTAATCCCACCCATGGTACATGAATTTCACCCCCATACATATTTTATCTAGTCCAATGCCTGACCTTTTGTCAATATCCGGACACATCACCTTCTCCTATATAACACTCCTGATTATTAGGGAAGAAAGAAAATGAAATAAAAACTACCTTTCATATCAAATAGTAACATCATGAACCGAGTACCACACACCAGTTCCTAGAGATGGTTAGTTAAATGGCCTTAGACACACCTCCCCATACTTCAGAGGTTTCAGACTAGCAGTGAGATTCTAATATCAATCATGGGGTGACTATACCATCTTAATTAATTTATCACAATATAATAAAATAAATGAACAAAAAATCAATGAAATAACAAATATACAATCCAATGTAGTATCAGGTGATCACTAAAACACAAATATTATATAAAAATAAAAATAGTTGATATTCCATTCCATATATGTTTCTAGCATCAAAATGAAAAAACCCAAAATAAATAAGGTATGTGAAAATTCCAAAAGTGGTCTCGAATCATTTCTACTCCCTTCATTATTGCTTCATCCCAACTCAACCATCAAAAATATGTCTCCATCCCTTGTCATGTCAAGAAAACAAAATGTCCATTTTGGTACTGATCAGGTATCTAGAGATTTGTGAGATTAAAAATATGTAAGCCACCACTAATTATATAAAAATCAATATACAGTTATTAATATTGACATTAATTGTATAAAACGTGATGTAAAATTCATAAATTGTCATAAAGTTTTTTATTATTCTTTAATTAGAAGTATAAACCATGAGGTACTCTATGACATCGAAGCCCTTAATACCTACTTTAGCCCATTTTGGATTTTGATATATATGAAAATACCATGGTTATAATCTTAATTTCTTTTCCAACATATCACATCCAATTGGAACTATAGTCTATGTAACGTCCTAGTTCCAGAAGCCACCCAGAGGTGCCCTATTCCTGGCTGATCAAATGGAATCAAGCACATTTTCCCAAAGGTCAGAGGCTGCCGACTAGAAGTGAGGGCCTTCAGTCTGATAGTGGGGAATCTATGCCCTCAATGGAAGAGTACACAGCATAAGAGAAACAATAAACAACAAAAAATTGCAGAAGTAGTAAATATCCAACAATGGTAAACAACATAAGTCTATAACAATAAACTGGAGCACACACACATATATGAAATAATGCATAACACACATGTCTAAGAAATCATCCAAACAAGTCACAATACTAAATACAATACTAAGATAAAGTGCACAAAACAGATAAGAAACTCCTCATCATCACAAGCCTCATGTTAGTCCCATGCTCTCCTGCTCCATTGCAAGTCAAGTACCTGAGGTAGAAGGTCGATTTCCCTTGTCTACACATGCAATATAATCTGTTCGGGCCCAAAGGCATGACCCAAACAGGGTGTGAGACTAAATCCCAGTAGTCAACCATGTGATGATCTGTGCCTAATAGTTATTGATCATATGTTAGGTAATAGTACAATAAGTAGTAAATAGTAATCAGTAACCGGATGATACACAACAGTAAACAATCCACATATTAACAAGTAGTAGTGAAGCAAACAACTATCCAAAAATAGGAATCCCCCTGGGAAGTACATACAGCCATCCCCTCTGGTCCAATTTAAGAATTACTGACAACCCTCTGGGTAGCACACTCAGCTTAACCCCTCTGGTTTAGTCATAAAAAATTATAAGACACTCTGAGGAATCATGCTCAGTCAATTCCCCATATAGTTTAAGGTAGTCAGGGGCTCTTTGAAAAGATCATGCGGTCTAATCCCCTTATAGCCCCAAGGTCTAGAGGCTCTCTGAAGAAGTGAAATCATTTAATTCCTCCTATAGCCTCTTTTCTATCATAAACTCTTTGAGAAAGCTCACTCGGTCAATTACTCATATAGCCTAGAATGGTTTAAGTAATTCAACAAAACAAACAAAGACCCTTCGAGGAAGCTCACTCGGTCTACCTCATGTGGTCTATAATATCCATGACTCTATGAGAAGTTCACTCAATCTATCCCCTGTAGTCTATAAGGAAAAGAATTTTTAAGGAAGCTCACTTGGTCCACCCTCCTGTAGTCTATAACATCCAATATTCGGAGCTGAGAAACGTGGAAGACGTTGTGCATAGCCTGGTACCTCTGAGGTAACTGCAACCAATAGGAAACCGGACCAACTCTCTCCAACACTTCAAACTTCATGATGTACCTTGGTGAAATCATACCATGTATTTGAATCCACTTGTGTCCTAAACTCGGCACGACACACATGAAAACCTGATCCCCGACCTCAAACCCTAGAGGTCGTCTCTGCTAATCGGCATACGACTTCTGTCGGGACTGTGTAGTAGCCAGCCTCTTTCGAATCAACTCTATCTACTCTGAGGTCTGTAGAACAAGTCGAGGTCCTAGCAAGGCTGCCACTCCTGCCTCCAGCCAACATAAAGGTGATCGGAATGGCCAACCGTAAAAAGGCTTCGTAATGTGCCAACGGAATAGTCACCTGAAAACGTTTGTTGTTGGCGAACTCCACAAGAGGTATATGCTTCTCCCAAGAACCCCCAAAGTCAATAATGCAAGCACTGAGCATGACCTCAAGCACATGAATCGTATGTTCGGACTGAAAATATGTTTGGGGATGGTATGTTGTACTCAAAATTACTTGTGTACCCAAAGCCTTCTAAAGCCCCTTCAAGAACCAAGATGTAAAACGCGCATCCCTGTCTAAAACAGTGGAGTGTGAAACTCCATGTAGACGTAAACTCTCACGGATGTAAAACCATCCCAGATCATCAAAAAAGAAGGGCTCCTTGATCAGAAAGAAGTGACAAACCTTCGTAAGTCTTCCGATGACTACCCAAACAACATAATTACCTCGAGGTGGCCTCGACAACCTGGTCACAAATTCCATCGCGACATCATTCCATTTCCACTCAAGAATTTCTAACTACTGTAAATGTCCTGCTGGTTGCTAATGCTCCACTTCCTCCTGCTGACAATTAGAACATCTCATTACGAATCCAGCAACATCCACCATCATACCTGGACACCAATACTGGAGATGAAGATCACAATACATATTTTGGAAACCAATATTAACTACCCAAACAGAGGAATGAAAATCCCGCATCATCTCCTCAGGTATATCTGTTGGCACCCATACACGTCCCTGGAAACGCAAGATCTCATCCTTGCCCATGGTACTTCCACATAATGAGTAGAAATCTGGGTTATAACTCCTCCTATCCCATGATTCTCGGGTCCTTTTCAACTCACATGGACATCCCACTCACCTCTATGAAGAAAATATTCACCCTTTGGTGATACGAAACTCACTCTGCGGTGACAGCATCCGAAGACTACATGAAAGTGAACTGACCAGTCCATCCTGAGAATGACATCATAGCTCGTCATCTCTTGGACATAGAGGTCCCATAAGAATTGACACCCTGCAACCTCAAGAGTACACTCTTTGCACGGACGTACTCCAACCGCTCTGGTCCCCAACGGTGTGTCTAGAGTCAAAGTACCAGAATAGGAAAAGATACAGAGCTCAAGGCTCTCCATAATAGCAACAGAGAAAAATCTATGTGTATCACGAGTATTGAAAAGAGATGATGATAAAATTGAAGCTACTAAGATAATACATCGAACTATTGATGTTTCGGGATCCTGTTCTTGATGGGTCTGCTCTACAGTGAACGTATGGCCTCTTCTGCAGCCCTGTGACCCTAGCTGACTACCGTGAGCTGATCCACTCTACTGTCACTGGTAACCTGGTGACTGACCACCATGGCCATGACCACCACTTTGGCCTGAACAACCCGAAGAACTCCAGTTCCCAGACTGGTGAGAAACTGTTGATCCATCTCCTGAACGCGAGGTCATAGAAGAGCCCCTACCACCAGCTGTAGGTGAGAAGATCTCACAAAAATGTTGTAGATGTCCCTTCTTTCAACAAGATCGGCACTCCAGCGGGTGTCTCTAGCTCTGAGGCCTAGTATGCCCGCTCCTCCCTCACTAGTAGCATACTACCTAGCTACCAGAAGATTCCCTCCACCGACTATGATATCCTCGAGATAGCTCCCTATGGCGCTTCCTACTATTAAAAGGAGGAACACTAGCTCTGGAGGTCGAGCCACCTCGGCTCACTGCCGCAGAATGCCTCAGATTGTGCTTGATGATCTGTGCCTAGTTGACAATAGATGATATCAAAGTAAACTTGAAGATGTTCACCCGCAAGCAGATGTTGTGCCTTAGACAATCCTCAAAATTCCGTGCAAGGAACAACTCATCGCCTCTGGGAATAGGCGTGATTTTTTGTACCTCAATAAAGAGAGACGAGTACTACATAATAGAAAGAGTATCCTACTCCAGACTCATAAACTCTCGGGCTCGATCAGCCCTCAAGGTCTCCGGGAAGAAGTAATCATAGAAGATGCACCAAAACTCATCCCAAGTCATACCCTATAGTCGTCCTGACTGTGAGATCACCTCCCACCACATCTTGTCAGAGTCTTGGAGAATATAAGTCGTGAGATTCACCCTCTTCTCTGGAGGTCTCTCAAGATGATCGATGATCTTCATTGTGTCTTCGAGACACGAACCTACAGCCTGAGGTTCCCCATCCACTTATAATGTAGGAGGATGCTGCTTCTGGAAAACCCACATCAACTTAGCCATCAATGGGGAAAGAGACGACTCTCCCTGGAAGGTATGTATCATCCTAAGGAAACCCTCCTTGAACTGCGCATCGGTGCCCGTACCTGGTATAACTTCTAGTGCCAAGGCTGGCACAACAGAAGGATATGCCGAAGGCCCCTAATCGGACATATCCGGTGTCTGATCAACGTCTGGTAGCTGACATATAACCAGAAGACGTGTCAGTGGCATAAATCTAAAAGGAAAAAATCACACCTTAGATCAGGATTATCAAAGAACGAGTACACAATAATACAAGATGGGATACAGGAGAAATAAACATTCAAGTTTTAAAAAACATGACTACACAACATGTATCAAACCTACACGACATGTTCTTTTACGCCATTCACATGGTTGGGCACTTATTCCACAACTGGTCATGTAATTCCCCAACCACACGTCATGTTCTCCCCACACACGACATGTACTTGAACTCTATTCCCCTGCCCGAGTCTCCTTACACAGCTAACCCTCACGGTCCTCTTAATCCTAGGCTACACAACGTGAATGGCCTCCACACGGCATATACTAGACAAGGTTTCACGACCCGCGTTATGAGTTACACGACTGGCTACATGGCTGATATTAAACGGTGTGTTCCGAACAAACACGGTGTGTATTGGAAAAGATAACACTGACCCGTGTTGTTCGTGACATGACCAGGTACTTAGAACAATTCAACACGACATGTTAATACCAAACACGGTGTGTAATATACGAGCTTCCCTGACCATGTTTTTAGTGACACGACTAGGTACATGGCTCACTACAACACGGTGTGTACTAACCATACACGGCGTGTGCCTAAAGATTTTTCACAACCTCATGTTTCTTCCCACAAAGTCAGCGACACGGTTGAAAAAATACATGGTATGAATTTATATAGTACACACCGTGTGTTCTGGGTTTTCCTATGTAGTAGCTCAGAAACTACTCTAAAATTCATAAAAAGACACAGAAAACAATCATGAAGGTACAAAATTCTGATCCGTGAGGGCCCATACTCCCCGCGAATCAAAGCTTGGAATCTCTTACATATCATATACAATGGAAAAAAGTCAATGATCCACCATGTTCTGATTCATGAGGACCCATAAAACCTCCAGAATCAGAATTTAGCGTTCATTCCAGTAAATCTTTATATTAAAAAATTTTCTATCAGATAACAGAGATTATACCAAAACATCTATCACAATAGCATGAATAATATACACAATGTCTATCACAAGAACATGAAATCGCTAATTCAACATAGATGACATGGAAAGAATGCATGGAATGTGATTACTAATATGTTCATATGTGATGCATGATATGACATACCCTCATCTCATCAGGTTGCAACAGAAATAGAACCGCAATAACAATAACGGTAATAGCACAAAGCATGTGCATCACTCTAGGTGAAATCAAATCAACTGTAGCATAAAAAAACCAGAAACTGCAATAAGCGAGGTAGATTAGCTTGTCCCTATATACGGGTTAGCTACTCCCGGGCACAGTTTATTTCCAAGTACCTATTCCATCCTATCCCTGGATAATGGATCCAAATAGTAAGTCAGGTGAAAATAATCCCTTTGATGTCACATTGTAGTATCCCGGTTCTAGAAGACATCCAGAGGCACCCCGTACCCGATTGGTCACATGGCATCAATCGCATTTCCACAAACACCAGAGGCTGCCGACTAGCAGCGAGGTCCTTGGGTGTGATAGTGGGGAATCTCGGCCCTCATTGGAAGAGTACGCAGTGGAAGAGAAACAATAAACAACAAACAATAGCAGGAGTAGTAAATATCCAACAACTGTAAATAATGGAAAGTATAAAACAATAAACTAGATCACACACATATATATGAACTGATTCATAACAAATATGTCTAGGAAAGCAGTCAAACAAGTCATAATACTAAATACACTACAAAGACAAAGTGCAAAAGAAAACAGATAAGAAACTCCTTAGCATCACAAGCCTCAGCTTGGTCACATTCCCTCCTGCTCTAATGCAAGTCAAGTACCTGAGGTCGAAGGGATCTTTCCATTGTCTACACATGAAACAATGTAATCTGTTTGGGCCCAAAAGCATGACCCAAACATGTTGGGAGACTAAATCTCAGTACACAACCACCCAAAGACTTGTGCTTAAGAGTTAGTGAGAATATGGAAGGTAATTATACAATAAGAATTAAACAGTAAGCAGTAACAGGATGATACACAATAGTACACAATCCAAATATTAACAAGAAGCAGTGAAGCAAAAAAGAAAACCAAAAACAAGAATCCCCCTAGGATGTACACATATCCATCCACCCTGATCCTATCCAAGAATTACAGAAAACCCTCTGGGCATTGCACTCTGCCTAACCCCTCTGGTTTAGTCATACGAAATTATAAGACTCTATGAGGAATCATGCTGACTCAATTCCCCTTATAGTCTAACGTAGCCAGGGACTCTCTGAGGAAGATCACACAGTTTAATCCCCTTATAGCCCAAAGGTCTAGAGACTCTCTGAGGAAGATCACTCGGTCAATTCCTTATATAGCCTCAGGTCTATCGCAGACTCTCGAAGGAAAATCAGTCGGTCAATACCTCTTATAGCCTAGAATGGTTTAAGGAATTCAACAAAACAACCAAAGACACTCCAAGGAAACTCAATCGATCTACCCTCCTGTTGTCTATAATATCCAAGACTCTCTGGGAATCTCACTCGCTCTATCCCCTGTAGTCTAAAATCTAAAGACTTTCTGAGGACGCTCTCTAGGTCCACCCTCATGTAGTCTATAATATCTAAGACTCCCTGAGAAGCTCACTTAGTTTATCCCTTATAGTCTATAATATCTAAGACTATCTAGGAAGATCCCTCGTTCAATCATGTTTAGACTAAAGCATTAGGTTCCCACATCCCCATGCCTATCAGTGCATAATAGTGTTATATGGCAAAAGTAAACCTACCGAGCTACTTGGCTAACCATTCTATAGGTTAAAAAGCATGTCAGGAAAACATGGCTCCATACTACGGTCACACGGCATGGAATGTAGGTACAACAGCCAAAGGCAGAACAAGACCAAAGGTGGTAAACAGAACAAGCATGGGCAAAACATCCAATCATAGCAATTATCCTCATATATAACCAAAATTTACCTCTACACAGGTATACAATCAAGGCAGAAACACAACATGGGTAAAACAGTAATCACACAATACCCTGTTGATGGGTATTGGTGGAAATTGCATATAAAACTCAATGACATTGAACGGAAAGGCCCAAATAACCTACTTGGATTCTAGGAGATCGATATACCTGAACCACGATGATTGATTCTCATTATAACTTCGATGATATGAGAAAACGTCCAAAACTCTCAACCCACAATATCTTGAGGAAGAGGGAAAATCATGGAATGAAACTCCAGAAGAAGGAAGAGATCGCCACTACTGTTCCAATGAAATTGACAGCGGTCGATTCGGAGAATGGACAGAGGCTCTAGGGCTTGGAAAAGCCTCACACCGTACGACTTCTCTCAGTCGAACGAGACCTAGAAAAAGACGTTTAAGTAGATCAGATGCGACCCTGATGCGATTAATGAAATAAAATACAAGGCATGTACAATTGAAGTAGAATACATGTACTTGGATTTTCCATACTCATCTTTAAGCGGCCTCCACATAACCCATACAAACTATGTGTGTGTCCCAGACATGGCCAGCACATGGCCTTACGTGACATCGAAGTACATGGCGTGTATTTTGAAAATTTCCAGATTCTCCTCTTTTTCAAAAAAAAACTCCATAAAAGGGAAAAACATACCTAATAAGATGTTCTGGGTTCTTAACGTCTAATACTGAATCATTGGTGGTACACTTCTTGTCTAATACACCATAGTTATTTTAGGTATCAGTTTGTGGCCCACAACACATTTTTAAAACAATCACATAAGCATGATTTTGATGTAATAGTAAAGTAACAAAACTATTATATAAACCAATCACACAAGTAAAATTTTGAATCAAAAGTCAATGTCTCACACTTACATATCAATATATCACTATGGGAATTTGAAATAGAAGTCCATATCCAATGCAAGATTTGTCAAATAATCATAATTAACTTTTTAAGAATTAGTCCATGCCCCGCTAAATATTTATCATTAAATCACACATATATCATATCTATTATGATTAATGAACACTATTCCCTTTACAAAAAATTTACATCAAGGTACCATCAGAATTTATCACAACAAACATGGTTCTTCAATTTAATCACCTGGAATAATATAACAATTCCTTATTAAACCATTTTTCATTATTTTACCATATAACCAATCAAACCATTAAGGTAAATTCATCCGTATAATAATCCTTAGTATCTATTAAATAATAATAACATTCATTGAACAATTACACAATATCAATATCCATTTAATTCCATTAACATACAATCCATTATTTAATTCTCCATTTAGATAGTCTAATTCCACCAATTGGATAATCACATACATATATTAATTAAGTCGCTAATTAATTTATCCAATTCCATGATTCCATAAATTAATTAACCAAATAATTTATTCATTTAAATATTCAATTTACAAATGTTCGAATGGAATTCTATCAACACATACAAGAAATTTTGAATACAATACTATGGGAATTGAATTTAGACTAACTACCTCAAGACTGATAATGAACACTCGCCAAAGAAAATATCAATTTGAAGAAGAATAATCAAGATCATGACACATAATGAGATCATGATTCAATGCATATATGCAATATCAAACGAATCATGATCCAAAAAACCTAGATCTTGAACCTCCTTAAACATATCAAACTATCCATCAAGGATGAGATAAATATTACAGAGAGGGGGAAACCGTATGAGATGAAAATATTTTCCCAGTTTAGATTCATATAATTAATTTGAAATTATAATTACCCTGAATGGATGTAAATATTAATTTTATGATATCTAGGATCCTCCAAAAAATGAATGAAAACGTTTTAGGTTGATCTCGAGTGTTTGGGAGGGGATAAGATGGGGGTTTGAGAATTTTTTTATATTTTTTGGATGATTACTCATCTACCAACACGGTTAGATGTTCAAGGCACATGGTTTCCAATAACCATGATGCTAGCCATGTACATCCTTCCAAGGTGGCACATGGTTACTAATATAAGGTAACATGGTTTCAAAAATGGTTTTCTCATCATGTGAATCACCTCTCCCTAGGTTCGCATGGTTTTCCATGATGGTACCATGGTTCAGAAAAAATGCGTGGAAATCATGAAATTCCCCTCTTCCTTCCATAAACAACCAAATATCTCCCAAATTCACCAAAGATAAAACTGGAATAATATTTACATAAAAATAAAAATATAGTACCAATAAAAGAGCTCCAAATGTATATAAGAAATTTAAATATGTTACATTTATTAGAGTAATATGTTGATCACATCCCCTTTTGTAGTAAATTTATCATGATCTCAACATTTACTAAAATGTATATATAGTCTGATAGGATAGAAAATCATTTTTAAGGGGAAAGTCATTATTATTTTCGACACTATATTTAGATAATGTTTGAGATTCTTCTAGAACATGGAGGTAAATCTTGGGTCTCGATCATAGGCAATCGACAGTGGTGTTTCAGGTTGGATCATGAGTTCTCAAATGTATATCCATGCATGATGATCGATTTGGAATTCCTCTAGAATTACAATTAAACGAGTAGTATTAGTAATATTATCATCCACAAACCACATAATATTATTTATAATTTATTTCTTCAAAATACCAATGATCAACTCTATGGTGATGTATTCTCAAGTCCATATATGTGTGGGAAATGGTTGCATAATCCCCTGTTATTTTTTTCCTTTCCACCATAACTTTATGACATTCAAGATATATTGATGTATATTACATGATATGATTCTTCATATTTTACAACTAAGAGTTCATTCATAGATCTTGATAGATCACTATACATCCTGGATTGATGGGGAAGGATGAACTATGTGGATCATCTAATATCTCATTCAATATATTAGTATATGATGGTACAAATAGTCTAAAATAAAATATTAAAATTATTTATTCATTAACATTTATCTCATATTATTTCACTTTCCTTAAATATTCCAATTTCTTCTTAATTCCCACATTATCGCTTTGAGAAACATTTTTTGTTTCCAAGAGGGGCGGTTGAGGAATAATTTTTTAATGGATTAATGATGTTCCATCCTTTATGATTATGATTTCCATCCTATTCATGTATAATAAGATCATAAAATTCCAAATTCTCAACAATTATTAAATTATATGAACCATTCTACGTTGATCATCTCCCACTCTATTTGCCTTCTCATAATGGTTGTGGATTGAGAAGTCGTAATCCAAAATCTTCTATAACCATATTAAGTTGTTCATATTCATCTCTTTTTATGTGAATATATACATGAGGCTCATATAGTATATATATATTTCCCACTTCTCCCCATGGAGATAATGCCACATTATTTTCAATGAAAATATCACTAAATATAACCCCAAATCAATTGTCGGGTAGTTATGTTTTAAAATTCTCAATTTCCTTGAAGTATAGGCTGTAATATAGTCATTATAAATTAACGCACATCCTAATAACTTATTTGAATAAATGCTCTACACCATTATATGTTCCCCAATATTCACTAGTATATTTATAGGTGAAGTGATACACCCAATTTACAACTCTAGGAAACTATTTTCACATACAACATTCCAAAAAATCATTACTACCACACAATTTATCTTGGTTAGAGGGTTTTAAAATCATAATTAACATTCTCCAAATCAATAATAATACCTACCTAATCCAAAAAAACTATGATTTGTTATTTCATATATTGGCTTCAACCATAATTCAATATATTCAATATTTAAATGGTTCTTAGATTTCCCATTGATTATGATAATATTTCCCAATAAGGATACTTAATTCAACAAAAACTAAATTATTTTGTACATTTCATAAATCTTATCCATTTATTATATTTTTATAATAGTTCTCTAATTCTCTAAATTATCTTTCATTCATTTCGAGTATATTAAAATATCTTTTTTTATAGACTAATAATTTTTTTTGAGGTGATCTATGAATACTATTTCCATCAAGTCCATTATAATTTATTGATAATTAATGAGTATGAATGCCATTAATATTAACTCATAGTTCTTGTTCTTTGTTAGAAGTTAGTTTTGGTGATATCCACCTTCTTCACCGTTACTTGATAATACCCATTATAAATGTCCACTATGGAGAAGTATTTAGATCCACATATCCGATTAAAAAAGTCATAAATCCTTGGTATAAGATAGTTTCTCTTTATTTTGATCTTTTTTAGCACACAATAATCAATTAATGGTAACATTGACCCATTATTTCTCATAACTAAGAGAATTGGTGCACCCCATGGTGACCAATAGGGGTGTATAAACCATTTATCTATATTTTATTTTACTTTATTAATTATATCCACATGTTACAAAACAACCATTATATAATGAGTCTTGGATAACGGAAATTCCCCAGGTATAAGATCAATTGATAAATCAACCTCTTAGCTCTGAGGGGGACTAGGATATTTTACAAGAAACACTTCATCATATTCTGTCACAATGGGCATGTCTTCAAGAATGAAAATTTCTATATAGTAAATCAATTATCTCGATAAAAATTCTCATAGAGTAGTAATATCCACACTTGATATGTTTATGTTAATAAAGATTAATTCTTATCATTGTATTCTTAATGAATTGTAGAAGGATTTAGGATTTATATAGTGATTTCATTGTGAGGAAATTTTTTAATGGAACAATATAAAAAACCCAATCCATTCCCATTATTTCATAACGTTCCACAAATGGGATTATCACATGGTTAAATTGGAAGTTAATACCACAGATTTTAATACGGGATGAGTGATATATAGGGAATGTTAAAATTTACCTATTTTTAATTTTCTTTGACAAGTATACAACCATTTTTTTTGTTCTGTTCGAATAGTTATACTAGACTTACATGATTTCAAGTGTTCTTTAAACTATTGATGATAAACCAACCTTAAACATTTTGACTCTTGTTCTAACCACTTAAATAATCGAAAATAATTTTATTGATTAGTAATGTTAATCTGTTAAACAACATAACCATAATCCAATAACATTAATGGGATAACATATAAATGAAATTTATTTCCATTACTGATGATTCTATAGGCTTCCATCTATGTTATCCGTGTTCAATTTTCTATTATATAATCTTATGGGATTTGTTTTCATTTTTATTGCTCTGTAATGTTTTTTTGAATTTACCAAACAATATCTTTCGATATTTTCAAAAGCGTTTTTCATCAAGGCATGTTTTCGTGCACCAATTCTAGGTCGAGTCATGCTTAATGTGATGTTTATGGGTATTACACCATTGAACATCTCTATTAAAGCTGCATCCACTATTATTATCCATATAAATATGTATTTTCATGGAAATGAATTATTATATACTTTACCAAATTTAGTTGATATGTTCCTATATTTAGTCTTATCCCTAAGGCTTTCCCCATATTTTTCAAATCCTCATCCACAAAATAGCTAAAAATTTCCATAGACACCAACTATGACAACCTTGAAGTATATTAAATATTTATTTTTGATTTTTTACATAAGATTACATGAAATAAAATACATATGACCGATAATTATTGGTTTTTTATTTTGGTACATAAAATAATATATTTAAAATGGACACAACAACATTATTGAAAACTTCTTTAACCTTATTTTAATATTACACATCTTTTAAAAACTACATGTTATAACCTAGGGACCTACATAAGAAAGTGATGTGATATAAATCCCATTATAGTAATAATCATGGAATAACATGAATAAAATGCTACATGTAAGACTGTTAGAATATCAATGCGACATAATTGTAGTGAGAAACATTAACATGAATAATGAGTTAGGATATATCATGATATTCATAAAGGCAACTTTGGAAACATGTAAATGACATAAAACATAGATTTATAATCATAGGTCAATACTAACTACTACGAAATAATGATGTAAAAATACCATAAATGGATTAGGTTCACTCCATAATCCCTTTCATTAAATATCATGAGAATAAAACATGACCCAATGCATTAGAGAACTATATAATTTCAGGTGCACCTATCACATTCATTTCATTCATAAGGATAACTGTTCCACATAGATCATAAAATATAAAATAATTTTTCATCACATTTTCTTCTATGATCAAAGAGTGTTTAATAAATAAATGTAAGTCCAAAATCATCGAATTATAAATGTATAAATATGAAACCACTTGAAATTAAATGGGTATGGGTATTAAATATACATTTTTTTGCACTGAGAATGATGGTGAATTTTTGATAGCGTAATAGGGTGAATAAATTCTCATGGGAGAGATTATTGATCTTTAATGGAGTATATCATAATGTAGTAGATATATGGAGGGAATGGTGATATATAATAATATATCCCTATATTAGGAAATTGAGATAAAAGGCACAAGGTAATGAAGATTCATGAATAAATATGATAAAAAAATGATCCCTTAACTTAGGAGGGGAATTTCAAATGTTTGGGAGGAGTGTCTAGTGAGATTTAGGGACCATTGGGAGGACTGTAGAAAGGGTAGAGTAGCGTAAAGATGTGGTGCATGTTTTTTGGGAATAAGAAATGGAATTATTGGTGGGTTTATATAAGAAAATATAAAGGAGTCTATTATTTTGAAAACAGAGGTTTTTGAATCTATATAAAAAATAAAAACAATAAAAACCATCCCTTTTTTCTATTGATTTCGACAAAATTGGAGTGGTTTTTATTATTTTATATTATTGATGCCTAATTTTTTTAAAATATTACCCTAGCTCATCTGGAATTGGGCCATGTCCTTAAAGAAGTAATTTTAAAAATAATAAAGATAATATCAGTATTGGAGGACTCATGATAGATTTATAAAATTAAAAAAAAGATATGAAAAATAATATTAATATATATTGAATACGTATATTTTTTCATGGATAACCATTGTAGTATTAATTAAATAATTTTTAGGAAATTATGATGTCATAATACACACAATATATTTATACCAATTTTTCTTTACCTATATATTCCTATATCTCATTAAATTATGAAATACTATCAAGTGGATAATTTTGAAATTCGGATTCCAAAAATAATATTTATTATAAAAAATTAAAATTATTTGATTTTTCAGTTTTAATATTCAATTAATATCTATTGAAAAATAATGGTTTTTTATAATAACAGTTTCTGAACCATAATAAAAATTACATTTCTCATCATAAAAATTATATGATTATTTATATTTATTTTTTTGTAAACATAAAATTTTATTAAAATATTTTTTTTCAAAGATCTATTATTTGATCAAAATAAATGTCTTAATTGAAATTTAATACTACCTAAAAATTAAATTTTTTTAATTTGTCAAAATGAAAATCAATTAAATAGTAAAAAATAAAAAATAAATATAACTGTTATTTAATTGGAAATAAAATATAAAATTTCAGACTAATAGGGTCTTCATACATATCCCATTAATACTCCAGCAAATTCCTTTAGTGAATGTTGTGTGACGTGAGACTTTCATGGGATGTTTCAGCATACATGGTTTGAGATGTGATCTCATTGAGAATTAACATATCCAATAAACAGTTTCACCTAGGCTTTAGTTGTTTGATTTTATTATGGGATTGGTAGGGTTAAATAATATATATGCCACCCCCTCAGGAATCTGAATAAAGTGTGATTTAAAGGTTATGATCCTACTGGTTGAGGTCATCACAACCTTTGACTATTTGAATTGGATTTATTAATACACTATATTTATACTTATCTTATAATCATTATTAAATAGTTAAATTAATAAATATATTGATAATTGATATTCTTATAAATCTAACATTATATAATAAACCAAATAAGTGAATACTTTTTTCAATAACTATAACAGATAATAAGACATTTAATTAAACTGTAAATAGAATTTTATTTTTAATAGCTTCAGTCATTACAATCAACTCCACCAAGATAGTGTCATATGGATAAAAAAAATAATTCACCATTGATATGAATCCAAAGATCCAAAAACAAGTAAAAAATCAATGATCATGTTGGATGTAATCCAAATTACACTGTCACATAGAATTATATAACTAAAGGTTAACATAACATCGAAGAATAAAAATTATCCAAAGAAACTGCCCTCAGTTGAGAAAGTCATACAACAAACATATATGTATATTGTAATTCTATAACCAATTAAATATTTTGGGAAGAATAATTGGTATAAAAAGTAACCATTTAATGAATGTTCTAGAATGGTATTTAGATAAAGATAGAAGGGGCACCAATATTTTTAATAGACCCATTATAGAAGAAAAAAGTTTACCAAAAATAATAATTTCAATCCCTGAAAAATACTTTAATATTGTGAACCAAAATTACAATGTTATAAATGAAGATACACAAATAGGCCCTCACTGATTCTATATTTCCATGGAAAAGATCTATATAATATATAGGACCACTAGGACAAGGAAATAAGATAGTGTTAATCTATGATAGAAGGGTGACCACTTTTATCTATGGGAACCCCCAAATTCCACAGTACAGAAACCCAAATTGAATCTGACTATGAAGTCTTCAAATGAAACCAAGAACTGTTTTGAGAGATTAAAAATGGTTGGTGGAACATATTATATGCACATAGAGGTGAAGAAAACATGGGATTATTTCCAATAATTTAAAAAATAATTACAGGAATACAGACCATTATAGGAGCAATATGGGAGTTACTTTTAT
This sequence comes from Viscum album, assembly GCA_963277665.1. Taxonomy (NCBI): domain Eukaryota; kingdom Viridiplantae; phylum Streptophyta; class Magnoliopsida; order Santalales; family Viscaceae; genus Viscum; species Viscum album. Next base: position 351,689,703 of record OY728130.1, on the reverse strand, counting down.
CATTACCTTCTACTCATTATTTAATGATTACTTCCCATTATACATTCATAATAAATTTTTTTTATAACATATCAATTATTCTATTTAGTTTATTGAACTATCATATTGTTATATGTTTGGTTATTAATGGATTATTATAATAATTAAATTACTTTATTAATTTTCATTTTATTAATTTTTTACATATGTGATTCTTAAAAACTATATTCTATAATGATTCTATAAGACATTGATTTGTAACCAATGTTTTACATAAGGCATCACTATTGTGATTCATGTTTGATGTTATTTAATATGAAAAACAATTGTATATACTTGTTATGATGTTATGGGTGGGACAAAAACAATAGATATTCTAAATGCATTAGTTAAAACTTATATATTATAAGATACTATATATAGACCAATGGTAGTCACCCATGTACAATATGTCATGGTGCATGAGATGTGATCTATAGTCCCTATGTTAATGGACATGCATAATGAACCTAACTCTCTATATTATGATAACATATAGTTTATCCTTGAAATATTCTTATGATTACATTTTTTTAACTTTCTATATATTCTTAGAGTATTTGTTTGATTTGATATTATTCTAATTTGTGAATTTTATGTAATGGTCAGTGATCTCATGATATTAATCATTCCAATTTTATGTCATTTGATAATTATTTTGTTATTATCTCATTATATACTTGATGATCTTATTGAAAATCAATTAATTATTCTCTTTACTTTCCCTTTGATCATCCATTTACTCGAATTATATCATAGGCACTATTTGTTGTATGTTCATAAGTGATTGTTGGTGAGAAAGGGATTATGATCAAATTATAAATTATATATGACATTTTATTAAATTAAAATTCTATATTATTTAATATGTAGATAATTTATTACATACCTTTTTTTGTTTTGGAAATAATTTCATTTTATGAGTAAATGTGTGTAGGTTTAGTATAAAATCATGAAAATAGGTCTAGGGTAACAATAGAACATACATATAGATGGTTCATGGGTGTTTTGAAATTAAAAAATTTATTTGGTGGCTTCATAATTCATTGGGTACTTGGTATCTTATAAATGGTTACCTAATAAACTAACAAGTGGGTTTATTGGACAAGATTGGCCCCCAAGACCATTGTGGCACTCCACTAAATCTTGGTAATCCATTAGATAATCGGGGGGTGTCATCATGTACACAATGAAACTGACTAATTGACCAATATTTTTATATATGTTTAGTATATATTTTCAGTCACCTCTTAAATAAATATTATATTATATTAAATATATTAAATAAATATGTATTCATTTTATTGGGTAATAATTGATCTTAATGTAGATATTTACTAAAAATATATTTTTACTGGAATAATGTGATTTATCATTTATGTTATTTTTTCCCAATGAAAAATATTCATGATTTTGTTTTATAGGATGTGGACATGAAATTACCATTAAAAATACACTCAACACATAATATATTGGACCCAACCCACATACACATTATAGAAAGGCAAATTCATGTAATGAAATGATACTCTTGGGGTGAGAAAAGGATTCTGGGCCATAGAAAATAGGGTTTACGATATCATATTTGCATGAAAACAATAATTTTGATATTTATTATTTTATATTCTTTAATATTCCTAACATTAACAATGAATATAAATCATAAAACATCCTCGGTCACTGAAGAAGCATCATCCCCAGGTGATTAATAACTAGAGATAAGGGTGAATTTTACTTATTTGATAAACCCAAATGGTGTATTAAATATTCAAATTATCCCCTAAAAACTATCACTTAATCTCACAATGTGATACAATGAGAGTCGCACCCCATCCAATATAGGCTTATCCCCATATCACATCATTCTTCACTACCAATAGAGCGTAACCCACACAATCCACACTACAAATCCGTAATAATAATTCCCAGATCTCTAACACATAAAGTGTGTAACCAATATAATCTTTCAAATATTTTTCACATACAAATATCATTTAAATTAAATAAAAATCATGATCCCATGTTCATCAAGTGTGTTAAACACCAAATTAATGAACTATTATCCCTATAAATATCTAATCTTCCAACATAGAATATGTACTCACTATAAAAGACCCATTTCATGTGACGTAGTATCAATTTTCTATAAAACAAAATTTACCCCCCCCCCCAAATTCATTAAAAATTAGGCCAACAAAGTCATAATATCTTATTGTTCTCTTCAATCACATGAAATCAATTTATCATTTGAAATATATAAGTGTCTATAATGTATCCAAATGTCATACATTTGAAAATAAATTTATAAATATTCATGTGGAAATATAACATGATATAATATCATTAAATTAGTAGGAATTTATCATTGGGTGATTGTGGGGGTAAAAACACCAATGGTCAAATTCCCTAATACTCATACATTGATATAACCTCTTGGATGATCTATCATAAAAATAGTGTACCCTGTACTCCACCATTTTACCATCTATCTGTTTAAATATCCATTTACATACTTCTTTTGTTTACAATTTTGTTCTTTATCAATATTTCATCATAAGATATATTTGATGGTGTATGTATATTATGTTTTATGTTATTATAAATTAATTTTTAAAAAATATATATATTATGTTCATTTAAATACTAGTAGATGTTTACTCTTGTTTATTCCCCTCACATATTTCTCTTCATTTTTTTAACCACTATGAATTTATAACTCTTCAATTGAGGTGTAATAATTAGGGGGTTTTATCCCAAGGTATTTTATATATTTTTCATGTTCCTCTCTTAATTTTCTCATGTTTTATTCATATTTATTATTTATAATGAGCTTATGATGTTTTGGGTGAGATTTTTTCATTATTAATGATTTTTGAGATTGGTACCACTCTTCTAATTCTACCATATCTTCACCATCCAAAATCTTATAAAACCCATCATATAACAGAGTAGGTTTTTTCTGGGATGATAGGTATATGATGTATCCAAATTCCTAAGATGTATCATATTTTCATTTAAGTTGTATATATTTGCTTTTTATTTTAGAGGATTTTGACTATAATATGAACTGGTGATATCCCATTCATGATTAGTTATAAAAAATTATTTAATGATGATTAATCAATGAGAGATTATAATTATATTATATAAATGAAACTAATTAATTGATGGATAAAATTAATGGATATATAGTGACCCTATGATAGTTTCCCCTTTCTAACTAACTGTAGTGTGCTTTATTTCATCCATTTCATTTTATATTTTCACACTACACGACACACCCTCATTCTATTATGTTTGTTATAAATTAATATGAAAACACAAAAAATAAACATTAGTGAATGATATTGAGTAATTGGAAATTATTCTAGTGTGGGGACCTTGGTCAAATGGAATTAATAATTACATTTCTATGAATTTTATTTATTTGAGCCTGATTTTGGGATCCAATAAATTTTAATGTCATATACAAATAGATGATAAGATCACCAATTTTTATTCACTACATAAATAACTATGTTATTTTCAATTAAATTTTAAAAAAACATATAAAAATATTCAATGGGGTTTTTAAAACACACATAAAAGCAACATTTGAATGGGGTCATAAAAAACAATTTAATGGGGGTTTTAAAATTCATGTATGGACTATATAAATAGTGCTTTATAAGATTTTTAAATAGTTTCATTGCAACATGCTAGTGGTTGAGCACATTTTTTAGGTTATGTAAATGAACTCAACCTATAGAATAACACAAATTTATGTTTTAGAATCCCATAATTTTCTTTTGTATAAAATCATATTATATAATTAAAAATAGATATTATGGACATTTTAATGTTAAACTCAATAACTAGTCTATAAAATGAAAAAATTGAGAAAATAAAAATAGATATAAGAGAATACCTAGAAGAGGATTCTGATTATGTTGGAACCACTATAGAATAGATAACTATATTAGAAGAATGAGATGGAATGAAAAAAACCATCAGTACCAAGCACTGGTATGGTATGAGTGGTGTAATTCAAGTCGACTAGCAATGTGAGGTTGGGAGCTAGGAACCATCATTGATAAAGAAGCTGGGCATGGTTGGTTCTAGTGTAGATTTTTATTCCATTGGGTCATATGATGGACAATGTGCCTCTAATCCTTCATGTAATATATTGGGCCTTGTGCCACTAGAAATATGAGTCATGTAAGCATTCCCTTTAGAAATAGTAAAAGGGGGATTTTTCAAAATAAAAATATTAAAGGCCATCAGTCCATTTTGGTAGTATATCTAGTATTTTTGTTCACTTGGAAAATTAATTCATTTTTTTATATATCTAACTCTTTAGATTATAATTTTAACAATAAATTTTAATTATTTTCTTATGTGGTATATAATTTAATTTGAATACATTTAATTAATGAACATGAATAACTAAGAATTACATTATAAAAAATGTATCAATTCAATGATCTATCACCATATAAAAAATTAGATAAATATATTTAAATTTGATTAAATTTACTTATCAATATCCAAATAAAACTCTTTAAAATTTTATGAAAGAATAGTTTCAAAGAAATCAGAGTGTAAGTGGTCCAAATATTTCTTCCCTATCATTATTATCACAAATAATCTTTGGGGAAGCCATATATTTGGAATTTCTTGGTCATGGATTCTTTAGAATCAATTGATAAATGAGTATTATATACAATAATGGATATTTTAAATGTGACTAATATCTTGGTTATTGGAATATATTAAAGGCGTGGTGAAAACTGAACATGAATGATGAAGGGGAAAAGTAATATTTATTATAAATTATATTACAAGGAATAAATGTTTATAAAATTAGAAAATGATGTGAGGAGCTTGAATAATAGGGACATAGAGAGGTTTTCATTATTAATATTGACATATAATTAAATTAGTAATAATTAAGAATTCACTTATTTAATTATTTTACAATGGCATGAAAAGGATTTTATGTGAATATTTTTTATATGGACATTCCTTGATGGAAATGAATACTTCATGTGGCAGCTGATTCAAAAAATATTTTAATATATTTATAACATATATTCCCTTTGTAAATATATCTTATATTATAAAAAATATTAGAAATAAATACTTTTAATTTTAAATACTAATTCATGAGAATAATATTAGAATATCCAAATATCTATTTAAAGTTATTAAATGTGGTTTTATGATAATTAAAATAATATACTACTTATATATATGCATATATTTGTGTGTTATTTTATTTATTGTAGTCATGCACATTCTATGAAAGAAAGGGCTTAACCCCTAGAATGTAATTATGAAAAAACTAAGAAAGATATTGAAGACTATATAATATAGTCTAGGGACAGGCCTAGTGTGAGAAATTTTGTGTGTGCCGCAAAAAACGTTTTTTCCAATGGAATATGTTTGTGTGAATTTTATTTTGGATAATTGGGTTAGGAACATCTTATCCTAAACCGTCTCATCATTTTTGTATGTTTTATTCATATTCATACTCATTAGTTAGGTTATGAGGGTTTGGGTAGGTAATTCTCATTATTTACTCCTTATGGGTTCATCTATACTCTCTTATTTCTTCTATCTCATTTCCCTTCCCCCACTCAAAATACTCTTTATATGATTGAGTTCGGTATTTTGAGGGAAGAATAACATAGGATTGATCATTATACATTAATGGTTTCACATTATTTATTCTGGTGTGTATATTACCCATAAATTGTTGTATCGAGGCTTGATATACATAGGAGATCATCCTTGTACGTTTACTCCAAAATAATATTTTGGGTGTGAACTAAAAAAATAAATCATATTTATTTAATTATTGAAATGAATGAAAAAATTTAATTATGAAAAATTAATTAATTCATAGATATTCCATGATCATTAACCCTTTTATAAACACTCTTATGTGATTCATTTATTCCTTTCTATATTTAGTTTCACAGCACAAAATACCCCCTTATACCACTACCCCACCATTTAAAATATTTTAAATAATCATAAAAATAGAAAAACATAAAATATATTGACTTATTGGAAATGAGCTTGAAGAAAATACCATGATCAGCAATTATGATTCATTAAGGGTCCACAATGTCTACTTGTATGGTCCTATATATATTCTATAGTCATCCAATTTAGTTTATTTAATTGTGTAATAATTTTAATTTTCTGTTCAGGACCCTTTGATAATAAAGTTAGACGGGCATTTTAGGTTTCCCCCCTAGGTTCTTATCTTTTTATCCACATATATATTGTAATTAATATGATTATCTATTTCCATAGTGTTTGATAAAATTTTGGTTAAAATTTAGTCTTTTTTTTAATTATAGTAGGTTTTGTTTCAACATGTGAGTCATATATGTTTTATTGGATATGATTTTTGCATCAGTATTCCACTCAATGATTTTTTAATCATCAGTATGATTAATAGATTTTAATATAACTACTTTTCTTATAGATAATTTAGTGACATTGGGTGAGATAAATTATCATTTTCTTGGTTTATTCTAATATGATATTATGATTATTAATTGTATAATGATGCATGTTTGTTGTCCATTAGGCATTGAGTATATTAATCATTATTGTTTGAATCATCTTGAATTTTGGTTATTTTAAACATATGTGACACATATTATTATAGTGAGAATAAAATATGAGATTATATGACTTGATAAGAACTTTATGAAATCGTTTATGATTATTATTCACAAAAGGATTTTATAGCCTTTTCAAAATGATATTTTACGGGTTTTTAATCAAATAACAACTACTAGCATAACTTATCAGTTTCATCAGAATAATGACCTTGGTTTTTCGACTGGTTGTATAATCTTTTTAAACTGTATTTTTTTAAGAAAGTGACAAGGATTGGTTTCCCAATCCATGTTGAAAGGAATTTATTAAAATAAAAGTTTACAAGGAACACACGAGGTGTAATGAGCTTATACCAACTTAATCAAAAGAGGAAAAAAATAAAAACATTAATGAACCAAGAAGACAATCTTCAAATAGGTTCAATACTGATAAACAAAGAGACCTTGGAGAGTCCGCTGCTCTAACTTGGGCAGGCCTACTGCATTCATGACCTGGGTCGACCCTCCTAACAGAGATTGGCCCTTGCTTTGAAGAAGTGGAACATGTCCTCACTGTGAGTCAAGAGATTGTGGCATCAGTGATGATGCAGGATCCCTGACATTTGTGCCAGGATATGAGTGGTAAGTGGGGAATGATGTCTCTGGAAAATGAAAGTGTTTTTTCTGCTACTTCCGAGGTGATGGAAAAAATTCCTAACTGAAGATTTCCAATTAGCACCCGCCGTTGTTCACCATTTTTTCATCCAAAAGCAGGATTTGATGATGAGACCCTCTCCATGTGTGAAGTGAGACCGAAGTCATCAGTCCCGATGCGCTTGGATCTCCTTGCCACCCGTAGTATTACTCCTTGATGAAGGCCTGATCTCAATGACTTCCAAATGTTCTATCAGTGTTAAGACAGATGCAGTCTTCATCAATAATCTTATCATACCAATCCAATCCCATCTGCATAAAACCGGTAAAAAAACTCCATCATAGTAACATGATAATGAGATAACACACTTAGTTGTGTTTCTGTTTTCTATAATTTGATGGAGTAACTAAGAATGTATCCTCTAATGTTGGGTTTGATTTTGAAATAGACCTCATATATGGAGGTAACCATTATAATGTTTTAATGGATCAAGACATGATCCTGGTAATGAAGAATATTAAGTGAAATCCTTTGGGATTATTATCCATCATGGGGTTTTTTGTGACTTGTTTTCTTGCTAGGTCATGTAAAAAGATGGTTATATTCATAGTAGATGATATTTTCACTCCCAGTTATTCACATCCACATAAGAGATATGATTAATATCAATAATATAAATGGTGATAGAAATTAATGGTGAATATATTGATTTACATGATACTACATACAATAGAGTATGATTACCATTTATCAATATTCACCATAGTAAGAGTACAACCATATCACTTTAAATTTTCATCTCATTTTTGTTCAATTTCAATGATTATTGCATATTTATATAGCTATATGATTATGTAATAGTACCCATAATATTTGATGAATCTTTATGTGTGGTTATTTCATGATATGATCTGCATATAATCTTGAATATATATCTAGATTAGATGGGTGAAGTGACATAAGGTAAAATGCGGGGGCTAAGCATAATATTTTATAAGTTGGGTCACATTATTATTTTCATTTATTTTATAATTCTATTTTTATTCTATTTCATTTTATATTTTTTCAGACCACATTGACTACCCTTATTTTTTTTATTATTATAAGTTGTTTTCTATTTATTTACAGGACCTTTTTGAAGACATGTTTTTATATTATTGATTTGATTGATATTATTTAAGATATTATGAGTTTTTTATAGTCGATGAGATTACTGGTTGGTGAGGTGGGACTCTGGTGAGTTATTTATTATGTATATTGTGTGATATTTTGGGGGATAATTTTTATTAACATGAGGGTGACTATTTTTTATACCTCATTGGAACATGAGGGAATACATGACTTTACTTATATGAATGTGGTACCTGACCAATACTATGTAGTACAATTATATATCATAGTGGTGAATATGTCTTAGTCATGAGGATATCATATAAATGTGATATTTCATGTATACGAATGGGTTATGATCCTAGTTATGATGACCAATACATTATATTGTCTCTCATAAAATTCCACAAAATCACCAACACTCCTTCAGTCAAGGCGACTAGGGAACAAAACCCGATGTCATTGGAATGATGACCAATATTTATTAAATACATGGGTTTCAATGTACAATTTTAGACCTATATATCTCATTTCAAGCTATTAGGTACCTAATTAGACCAAATTTAATTGAATAGTATTATTAGTCATGTTGAGGTTGAATATTTGGTTGGAGATTGCCTAATGATTTAGCTCGGCTAATAGTATATTTTTTATATATTTGTGCTCTATTTGTATAAACCACGAATCCTATATAAATATTCTTTAATTTGTTAATTAATATTTATAATGTTTTTTGTACATGATTTATATATGTATCAAATCATGTCGACTATGCTTTTTATATACTAGGATATGGAATAAAACTAGTGGTACATTGTTTTGTTTAAAACAATTCTGTATACCCTATTTACCAGTGGTCCATGTAGAATTTTTAATATATTTGGGCTTGACCATTTCATGTTAATATTTATAATTTAGATTGAAAAAAATTTCTTATTCCATCATCACTATTTGTTTATTCTTGGAGGATGTGGATGTATTTTTAAAGATCTTATAATGATCTAGCTCAAGCACCATTTTCAGAAATTCGTATGGGACATTACAAATGTTATCATGGTATTTTTTTTGTATGGAACAAATTTAATTAGATGTTTCATAGGATGTTAGGGAATGGTATTTAGATAGGTATATATTTATACTAGTATTTCATCAATTATAACCCATGTTTTCTGAATATTTCTAACATTGGGAGTATGAACACAAGACTGGGTAATTTTTTATTTCAATAATACATTTTAGGAATGGTGGAGACTCTAAATATTTCATATATCACAATGGGGATCTAATTTTTTTCATTACTAATTCATCTTGAATATGAAATTCTACCCATTACTAGGGGAGTTTTTGAATAAAAAACACCCTCAACATGACAAAATATTAATTACAATTAACTAATAATATGTCTTATCTTTTGTTAAATAAATTATAAGGCGATGAATAATTAAAATGAATTGATGATTTTTCATTATGAATCAAAAATTGTATCCTCTATATTAAAGGTTATATTTTTTTAGGAAAATAATATTATTTTGAATTATATATTCATTGATGGAATAGGTAATTTATTAATGTAATTCATATATTTTTTATTGCAAATATCTTCAACGGCTATTTATTTAACTTGTAATAATATCTTTTTTATGTTTTATTTTTTCAATTTTCACATTGGTTTTAAAGTTAAATTTACTATATATAGTGAAAAAAATAATAGTTTTTATTATTGGTTCTTATAGTTGCTGTTAAAGTTAATATTTTAAATGATTTATTCATCCATTGTTGTGTATCTAATGAAATCAAGTGAAATTAAATTTCAATAATAAAAAAATGTTGAATTTAAATTTTCACAGAAGTTATTATATTACCAAGGTTAAAAATCTATTTTCTAAATTATACAATGTTTATTACTCAATAATTTGATAATACATAGTTATTAATAGGCTAATATTTATATAAAATGTAAATAATCTCATAAAATAAACTCAAATTTTATACATAATTTATATGATTTATTTATTCTTCATCGATATAATTTTATATATAGGAATGATCACATGAGGGATCTAAAGTTGTGTCCAAGAATTTATTTCATAAATTAGTGAAATATTTTTAGTTTTATGAAGGTCTAAAGAAGAATTCTTCATCATAATAAAACAATTAATAATTAAAAGGTGTATGTATTTTGAAACCTAATCATAAAAACATAAAATAAGTGAAAAATAATTATAAATACTCTGATGAGATTGTCAGAAGAAGAATCAATTGAATGATTATGATTTTAGATATATTTTAATTTTTGTAGTATCAAATGTATTGATCATGAAATGAATACATATTTTCTATTAAGGAAAATAAATGACACTAAAAATAAAATAAAATAAAATATCAAATATATTTTGTGGCAATTGAAAATTTTTAATGTGTGCAGCAAAAAATGGAATTTCACTTTGGTAAGATGTTAAATGTAATCCAATGGTAAAAATTCATTTTTAACATCGGTTATTCTATATCCAACATCCAAAATTTACTATTTTATATTAGTTATCCTAAAAATGATGGAAAAACCCCATAAAATTGTTTTTATAATCGTTGTATAAATGTCTAATGATAAAATCATTTAACATTGTTTATTTAAAAAAATATGTTAAAAATATGTTGTGCTAAGGCTTATTTTTAAATGTTGTTTTTTAAATTTCATAAAATATTTAATGAATTTTTAAAAATATATTTTGGAAAAAAATACTAATTAGTTTAGAGGCTTTGGTATTTTTGATCTGAAATCCTAGGGATTCTAAAGAGTTCTGATAAAATGTGAGTAGATTTGTTTGATGTAAAATTATGTGAATGATTAAAAAAATTGGTACTTTTATATCATTCTATTAGGATTGGTTTATCCAAACTGATAGGGGTTTAATCAATGTTGTTCAGTTTACGAATTTTAACTCTTCCAATTTTATCCTTGACACATATTACATTGAATTGTTCTCACTTACACCATTATCTCTCAAGATACATGTATAAAAATCATATATCATTAAATAAAAACATACTTACACAATATGATTTACATTCTGAACTAAAAATGTGGGAAATAGTCTTTGTTGTATGGTGGTTGTTATACAAAACAAATATGCCTAATCTCTTATTATCAAAATTAGCTAGATATAATTGTAAAATATCACGAGTCTCTCTCTCGGTGGAGAGCGTTCTGTTCCTAGGTCGTCCTAGGGTTCAGTTTTCTCCGGTGATCCAGCAGTGGCGGACGACGGCTCTCTCAGGCCTGTGCGGCTCGGCGGATCGGCGTTTCCCCTTGTGCGGCGTCGGTTTCGGAACCTGGAGGACTCTACGGTCCGACGACGTCAACTTTGCAGGCGTCGGTTTGGCTCCCGCTTCGTGATACGGTCTCCCTGGGATGCAGATCTGAGAACTGCGGATCTTTGGTGTTCTGCCGGTGGTTGGGCGTTTTCGGATCGCCGTCTCGTCCCTTGCGGTTTCCCTGTGTTGCAGATCTGAGAACGGCGGCTCTTCCATCCTCGACCGGTGGTTGCGAGTCTTCGGCTCGCCGTTACGTGCCTTATGATCGTTGACTGCGGATTTGTTTGCGCAGGGGTGGACGAACGAGGGATCGGGCTCGTGTTGCGCTTGGTGAGCGAAGGTGCTTTTTTCGCGCAGGAGGGTTCGCACCGGTGTTTTCTCGCGCAGGTGTTTTCTCGCGCAGGTGTTTTCTCGCGCAGAGGCTTCAGCGCGTAGGGTCTGATCGTGTTGGGCAGGACCCGCGCAGATCGCTGGAGCGCGCAGGTGCCGGCCTCGAAGAGTTGGACGCGCGCAGGGGTTGAACTCGCGCAGGTGCTGGCACGCTGGCGCGGTCCGCGTAGGGGCCATCACTCGTTGTTTTGGACCGCGCAAGGGCTGGTCCGCGTGGAAGGTCAGGTGCGGAGAGCCGGTACACAAGGTGGGGCTTTGTGGAGGACTGCAACGCAACATAATAGTCACGAGCTGCTAGTTTGAGAAGGAGGAATGTTTTGTTCGCGTCGTGGAGTTATGAACGTGAGAGCGGTGGGCTCGTGAAGGGTGTGCTCGAGAGATTACGTTGAGGCAGTGTTCATTGTTGTCATGGAATCCGAATGGGTGAATCGGTGGAACAACCTTTTGCTGACTGATAAAGAGAAAGCGTTGATTACCACAAAAAAAGATCGGGTCGTGTAGAGCTGGCACGGAAAGAAAGAGTGGTTTGGAGCTTCCGGGCCGCACCTGACTGGAGGACTTATATCGGGTTGTGCCGGAACAGAGAAATCGTGGGGTCGAGCCTGACCTGTGCGAATTATTGTTCAAATCCGGTCTGAGATACTTTTTGTAGATTCCTGGAGGTCTGGAAAAAATTGTGATTCTCCTGGCCGCGAAGCTTCGGTTGTGAAGAACTAGCTTGTGCTGGTTCAGACTGAGCCGGAGTCTAGGGGTCGGGGACCCCCTCTGGGCTTGACTCCCCTTGGATAGGGGACCTCTATTTGGCCATTCCCTCCCTGGGAGTTTTTCGTGGCTCTCAGCATGGAGACGGCTCTGCTGAACCAATGGAAGAACCTCACATTAACAGACAAAGAAAAAGAGCCCCTCGCAACCCCTAGAAATGAAGACAACACTTTGACAAAACGTATGGCTTTATTGGTTATCGGAAGACTGGCGACCGAGACACCATTTAACCTTAAGGCCCTCAGGACCACCCTTCAAAATATTTGGAAATTGGATGATGGAGTAGCCATCCGGGAAATTGAGAACAAACTCCTTGTTTTTGAGTTCTTCAGGGAGAAATACAAAGATAAAGTCCTCAGAGGACGACCTTGGTCCTTTGACAATCATCTCATTCTGATGGAGGAATTTAAAGGGGGATACAAGATTAAGAATTTCACACTTACCCGATCCCCGTTCTGGGTAAGAATTAAAGGAATACCATTCAGGGGAGATCAACACATGTGATGAAAGAAATTGGAGACCGGATCGGTCACTTCCTAGAGTGGGATTGCTTGGACCCAATACAATGGGGCCCCTGGGTTCGAATAAAGGCTGAGATCGATGTGTCTGAACCATTAATGCGAGGTATGTTCCTGAAAAATGATGAGTCCAACACCTGGATCTCGTTTGAATTCGAAAAACTACCAATCTTGTGCTTCCTATGCGGACGTATCGGCCACCTTGAGAAAGCATGCGGGTCAAAGCCAGAGAAATCCGCCGAAAATATTACCCTACAATACGGTCCGTGGCTCCGGGCCAAAGCACACAGAGAGGCATATATCCCTGAGGCGGAGAGACAAATAGATCGGGACCGTCTCATTGCATCCCATCTAAGGCGACCGGAATCTGGACAACCTTCCATTATAAGGATGGGGCCACCTGTCTTCCCAAAAGAATCCCCAGCTGAGATTAGGGGAAATGGAAACGCCTCCCAAGAGATTATCGTCAGATGCAATGTTGGGGCTCGGCGAGATAGTAACCTGATTCAGGGTATCACAGAATCCGACTCCGTTTTAACTACACCGAATTTAGCATTCTTTACTTCAACTGGGCCGCTACCTAAACCAAAAGAACCTCCAGAAAAGCTTCCGAGGCAGAAACATGTTTCCTTGGATCCGCCTGAAGCTGAGCAGAGTCCAAAGCGAATTCCAACTGATGCCCTTCTGCAAGCCGATTCTGGGATGACTGAAGCCTCACCTTCAGGACATGTTACTCGTAGAACATGGAAAAGGACACGCGGTGGTGGTAAAGGCGATTGCCCAGGGAATCCCAAACTGGGAGATCTGAAACGGCAAAGCGAGTCCAGTGGTATGCACACCAGTCCTCCCAAAAGGAGGAAAGCATCAAGTACACCATTAACCCCACAAGAGACAAAGGCGGAGGCGGGTCAGGCCCGACCCCGCCTAGAGCAATGATTGCTTTGTGCTGGAACTGCCGTGGGCTTGGCAACCCACGAACGGTTCGTATGTTCCAGCGCCATTGTGCTCAAAGTTTCCCTGATATGGTTTTCCTGTCCGAAACCATATTGGAAAACAAGGACATCACAAATATTGCTCTAAAATGCGGTTTCCATGGTTGTTTCCCGGTTCCCCGACAGGGTCATTCAGGGGGATTATGTCTTCTCTGGAAGGATAATGTCGATGTTAGGCTCCTGTCTTTTTCCCAGCGCCACGTGGCTGCTTCCATTTGTGATCCCCACAACCCCCCCTGGACTTTTGTGGGCTTCTATGGCTGGCCCTCCCAGTCTGAAAAGTGGAAATCTTGGGATCTTCTTTGCAAACTCCGTCGTGATCTGCCAAGCCCCATTCTGTTTGGAGGGGACTTTAACGAGATCCTTTTCCAGAAGGAGAAAAAAGGTGGAGCTATGCGTTCCTCCACGTCTATGGCTGATTTTAATGATGCTATCCTTAAGGTAGAGCTGATGGACCTGGGTTACACGGGTACTCCTTTCACATGGTTTCGAGGCAGTTCTGATGGAAATCGAATCGCTGAACGTCTGGATAGATTCTTTGGCTCAATGGATTGGACGAACCTCTTCAAAATGTACCATATCAGACACCTCACGTTCAACTGCTCGGATCACTGCCCAATTGTCATTAACTGCACCCATAATGAGCACGTTACTAGTTCCAGGAAACCATTCAGATTCGAAATCTTCTGGTCAAAAGATCCTGAGTGCGAGGCGGTTATCCGTTCAGGCTTGAAGAATGGGCAAGCTGATCTGAGAACCAACCTTCTCCGAGTAGCGTCTGAGCTGAAGGCATGGAGCTACTCTAAATTCCGTCATCCGGACCGGCAATGCAATTTTCTTGAAAGGAATATTGGCTATCTTCTTAGCAAACCCCCGTATAGCAGCATTCTCTCCAAAATTAGTGAAACCCAACGAGAGCTGGATGTTTCCCTACGCAATAAGGAAGTTTATTGGGCTATGCGAGCGCGTGATACTCATATAGCAGAAGGGGATGCTAATACCCGGTATTTCCACCAGAAGGCTTCAGCAAGACGTCGAAAAAACATTATTTCTGGCATTCTAAAATCAGATGGCAGTAAAGTGACTGACACAGGGGGAATCCAAGAAGCTTTCCTAAGCTATTTTCAGAAACTCTTCTCTGCAGGCCATTCTGACATTTCTCCTGAGATTGAGGACTACATCAAACCCGTGATCTCTGACGATATGAATAGACAGCTTTCTAAAGATGTGACGAATGACGAGACCCTTAAGGCCTTAAAGCAAATCCACTCGACGAAGGCCCCGGGACCAGATGGATTCCACGCCCTCTTTTTCAAGAACTACTGGCACATCATTGGTCCAGACATATGCAATTTGATGCGGGATATTTGGGCAGGGAAAACGGACCTTTCCTCTCTTAATGAAACTATTCTTACCCTCATTCCCAAGATGAAAAATCCGCAAGGGGTTTCGGACTTTCGACCTATCAGTCTGTGCAATGTTTCGTATAAGATCTTTTCGAAGATCATGGCGAATCGGTTGCGTCCTTGGCTTCCTGACGTCATTTCAGAGAACCAAAGCGCTTTTGTGGCAAAAAGGTTAATCACTGATAATGCCATTATTGCTCATGAAAATTTCCATTCCATGAAAACATGAACACGAGCAAAACGAGGGATCATGGCTTGGAAATTGGACATGGCTAAGGCCTATGATAGAGTGGAATGGAACTTCCTCGAACTTGTGATGCTCAAGTTGGGTTTATGCACCAAATGGATTGACATGATCATGCAATGCGTCTCGTCAGTATCCTTCTGTATTAATGTCAACGGGGTGCTCACCCGAGGCTTCTCCCCTTCCCGTGGGCTTCGCCAGGGAGATCCACTTTCACCCTTCCTCTTATTTTAGTGGCTGATGTGTTTTCTAACCTCCTTTCCAGGGCAGTTTCGTTTTCCAAAATTCATGGGGCGAAAGCGTGCCGCAAGGGCCCTCCGATATCCCACCTCTTCTTCGCTGATGATTGCCTTCTTTTTTCTCGAGCTACCCCTAACGAGTGTACTGCAATCTGCCAGGCGATACAACAGTATGAACGGGCTTCAGGACAAATGATCAACTAGAGTAAATCAGAAGTTTCTTTCAGCTCTGGAGTCCCCCAGCCGAAAAGAGAAGATCTTTGCTCTCTAGCACGCATCCCTGGGGTCGATAAGCACCAGAAGTATCTTGGGCTCCCGACGGTGGTTGGACGGTCAAAGAAAGAAATATGTTCAGCTATTGTGGATCGAATTGAATGAAAAATACAAGGTTGGACCCCTAAGAAAATATCCAAGGCCGGGAAGGAAATCCTCATCAAGGCGGCTCTTCAATCTGTCCCCAGCTATTTGATGTCTATTTTTAAACTGCCTGATGTGGTGCTTTCAAAGATTCAATCCAGAAAATCTAACTTCTGGTGGGGTCGAAAAGAAGGAAAAAATAAAGTCCATTGGATCGCCTGGTCTGCTCTCTGCCAACCAAAATCTGAAGGCGGAATGGGTTTCCGGGACCTTTTTCTTTTTAATGATGCTTTGCTGGCTAAACAAGGTTGGCGTATAATTAATAACCCATCATCCCTATGTTCGCGAGTTCTCCGGACTAAATATTTCCCACATAAGGATTTCTTGGATTCCCATCTTGGATATCGACCCAGTTTTCTCTGGAGAAGCATTTGGGGTGGTCGTAATCTTCTGAAGAAAGGACTTGGCTGGAGGATTGGGAACGGTTCAACGGTCAAGATTTGGACTGATCCCGGGCTTTTTGATCAGGCAGGCACGAAGGCGTCATCCCCTATTTATCCAGGATCCGAACATGCCACAGTCTGTTGTCTTTTTGATGATCAAGGGGCGGGATGGTGTCTGGAAAAACTCTTCTCATGGTTTAATGAGAGGGATAGGAGAATTATTCTGAGTATCCCCTGTGTGCCAGGCGCAGGGCCAGATCATCTCTACTGGACAAACGACAGCTCAGAAGAGTATTCGGTGAATGCTGGTTACCGGCGAGCTCTTGATGCTCAAATTACAGTAGGAAATGCGAGGCCCTGGACATCAATTTGGAAGCTTAATGTTCCCCCTAAAGTTCGATTTTTCTGGTGGCAGGTGTGTACCGGTATACTTCCCACTAAGAGCCTCCTTGCCTACAGACACTTTTCATACGACAACTTATGCCCTTTCTGCCCTTCTGTGATTGAATCCCCTCTCCATGCTCTGTTTCAATGTCCCAGGGCCCAGGAAGTTTGGAATGGCTGGGGATCAACTACCGAGCTGTCCCTGGACGTCGCCTCAGATCCTTCCTCTCTTCTGCTGCGATGGTGCTCCTCCTTTTCGCCGGCTAAAGCAGGCGCCCTGTGCATTTTGACTTGGATTATCTGGGATCGGCGGAACGAGGCCATTTTCAATCATTTCTGGAGGCCCCCCAGATTTTGGATTGACCGGGCTTTGTCATGGATTGCGGTTTGGCAGAACCACCCTGAGCAACAAAGACTTTTCACCCCCTCTCCTCTTCCCCAACACTGGTGCCCTCCACCGGAAGGGATTTTTAGGATCAATGTGGATGCCTCTCTCCCTAAGGATGGCCCAGTTGGACTAGGTTTACTGGCCCGAGACAACCTGGGAAATCTCATTGCAGCCAAATACGAAGCACGTTACACACTTTGGGAGCCCTCGGTCGCGGAGGCCGCCACCATCCTTGCTGGGTTAAACTTCGCAAAAGATCGCGGTTGGGATTCTATTCACATCGAGTCCGACTATCTCACGGTAATCAATGCCATCAATCTCACTGACGGCGGGCTTCAACCTTTCGGCCCCATTATCCGGTGTATTCAATCGCGGAGACAAGGCTTCAATTCCTGCATTTTCTCTATTGTCAAAAGGGAAGCGAATGATGCCGCTCACAAGATGGCTGGCATTGACCCTCCTTACGAGGATTTGCTTTGGTTCAATCATTTTCCATCATGGTTATGCTGCTGTATTTCTGCTGATCTCCATCATTAATGGATCCGTCTTTTTTTGTCAAAAAAAAAATAGCTAGATATAAGGGGATGGACTTGAACCCTTTAAATAAAACACCAACCATAATAGATACACATCTATATATAGATGTTCTAATAGAACAAAATTATATATAAAGATGAATAACTATTTGATACGGAAACATATAAAATCATCTTCATGAATGATCACTATAATAGGCCCCTTGTATCCACTCAATTAAATAATCATAAACTAGCTTCCATAATGCAACAATCTATATAGAAACTTCACTTACACAACAAAAATTTAGGAAATCCTGATTTTCTATGGTTTTCAAATATATTTAGTGGTTCCCCTTTATCACTTATATTGAATTCATAATGGTTTTCTCAAATATCATATTTAAGAAACTAATCCTAGATAAATAATCCAAAAAAGTAGTTTGGATTCTCTCCGCTCCTCTCATGTTTCTACAACAATATTATTTCCTAGTAGCATTATATTATTTATCTTGAATTGAACATATGGATTATGTCATATAGAGGAATGGTGTTCTCTCTTTTTCGTCTACCATCAATGATAATAATATTTATATGGAATTTAAAATATTTTCTTAAAATAAATCATTTTTCATCCAATCATATTTATGTTTTTAGTCTCAAATTATATCATAAAGATATTAATTACATAAATAAAATATTCTGAATATGGAAACTGTTTTGATATATAGGAATCATGGTCCAATCCTTAAAAGCTCCACATATCTATGTAATTAATTCCCATTCCATCACATTAACGATATTTTTCTCAGATATTAAATGTATGAGTATTAGACCAAGATAGATCTATGAATTATTTTTTATGGATGACCTTCAAATAATACATCATAATTATAAAATAACAAAAAATTTCATCATTTATGAATTAAATTATTTGTCTGCTTCCTTGTAATAATTTTGGAATCATCTCAATAAATTTATTTCCATTTAATTTAAAAAGACCATTATATTTTATTCTCCATGTGTTCATATTCAAATGAAATGATGAAGGTAATATATGGCGTCGTTTATAGTATAATCTAATCATCAAAATAAAAAAAATTACCATTGGTTAAATAAATTTAATTATTACCATGTTTACATCTTATATAATATCCCCAATATAATATGAATTATATAACTATAAATCAGGAATTATTTTAACTTAATATTACATAAAAATATTTATTTTCTCGTATCACTTTAGTAATCCCAATATTCTCTTATAAACCATCAATATTAACATATTTTTTCACTTGATACCCCAGATATTATATCCCATGTTCTAGTGTGAATCTTACATATAGTATACAATCACATTATAAAATATTACATATATATAGTAACTTAAATGTAAATATTATATATCATCAGTGAGATATTACATATGACCAGATTAATCTTATGTATGGTCTATGTTTTAATATGTATCATAGTGAATCCATATTTTTGAAACATTTTATATTTTAATAGATATTATGTTTTGATAAAAAAAACATATATTCCATATATATTATATTTTTATCATATTTATAAAATTATAGTACTTTCTATATTCTTTCCTTGGATATCATACACATGTATTCACCGAGGATTATTACATTTCATAGTAAATCCAAGATTTTTATGAATTTAAATATCTTAAGAGATATAATCTATCAACTAGTAAATATTATATAGTATCTATGTGATATTATGTATCACAATGAAAAAATAAAAGGAATTTTATAATTGTTTTATTTCAGATTAGACACATGCCTTTTCTATTTTCTTCAATGGTTTAAAACACTAAAATTTGAAAATCAGTTTCTAGAATTACAAATTTCACTAGAATCAATCTAAACGGAAATAATTAGTCTCAATAAAACATCATAAATTTAAATGAAATTTCTAGGCCTTCCAAAAACACATAAGTATAATTCCATGTCACATTTCTGGATAAATATAATCAAATGATATTGATTTCATCACTTTTTATTTAATATAGATCTTACTTTGTAATTACCATTGATTCAGTGACACATAATTTTATAAGTTTAAATTAAATATAAATAATATCATTCATACAAAGTGTTCACAAGGAAGTATCTCTATGGCTAGCTACAATTTATCATGAGTCATATCCTGAAATTTACTAAACTCATTTGTCTATAGAACTACTCGTCGTCTTCTATTATATTTTCCACATTTAAAAGGATTTATAATAATATATTAAATATAAGTGTCTCATATATATACATCAAACACCAAACTTCAATTTATTCTTGAATCTTCATCCAGTATTAATAACATATAATATATTACCAATTTTTCATGGATACTTTTATCTTCATTAACTCAACACACCTGATTCATCACATCAATTTTCTATTATGATTCCCTTTTAATAACATATTGACCTTAATTATTATTAATGAAAAATAAATGATAAATACAATGAGTTCAAAAATAACCCTCTTAGGATTTTATGTTAATACCATTTAGTTAATTGTTTTCAACATGGATTATATCATTCGATTTTTCTCACCTCTTCATTGATAATAAATACACAAAGGATGAAAATAAATTGCTCAGTGGAAAACATATCAACTCAATGTTCACTTAATAAAATCAAAAAATAGTAAACAACATTGTATAATCAAATTTCCAACACTATTATTTCATATACATGTATTTATCAATAACTCTTTACATTTAATTTGAATGAGTAATCTCATTTATCCACTTGAAAATCAATATTGATTCATTCAAAACACTTATACGTGAATGAAACAATAATACCCGATGAATGAGATTCTATATATATTTATAAAAATTCCAAATTATTATGAAATGATTTATTCATTCAACATTATTGTATGTTTCATTTATCTTCTTGTAATCGGTATACTCTACCGACATATTTTTCAAGGTTGTTATCCCCATCAAATTAATAATATGATATCTAATATAAATACCACATCAATGTTGTGTTATTATTATATTTGTAACTATTTATGATATTATTCAATATTCCATCACTCATTTATGTGTTACTATTTATTCCATAAATATAATATAATTACAATATATATATATATAATGTGGATATTTATCATGAACTAATCAGAGTATTCCCAGTGTAAGATAAATTCATCTAATGGGAATCCCTAAAGGGAATTATCAAACCCCATAGGATGGAGGAATTAATTTGGGCATATAAGAATAACCTATAGGAATGATTTACCTCAAAAAAGTTAAAAAATACTGGGATCTATCAATGAAGGTAGAAAATACTAAAACAGAAATTTATCATAGATAAAAGAAAAAATTGAATAAATATTAATAATTACACCATAGAACCTGATAAAAATATAAGGATAAGGAGGAGAAATACTAATTCAATACAATTATTTGTCCCATGATAGAGAATTAAACAATGGATTGAACCACATATCTACATAACATGTAGTTTGGTATCCCAGTGTTTCACCACCATAATTTGGAATGAACTATAATAAGTAAACTCTATATAATATAGGGGCCATTAACTTTCTCGAATCAGAGAAGAAAATTTATATATACAACCATTGAGTGTACATAGGGGGTTTTATCAACACCCTTATAGGTTCTCACATATTTTTTCATAAGTAGTCTATAAAAAATAAATGATTTATACTCAATATAATGGAATAAAATATTACTAAATAATATTATTATAAGATTTTATGAAACCAGAAAATGTACACATTGAAATATTTTTAAACATATGAAATGAGTATAGATATTAGTCATTTAAAAATGACAATGAAAATTAAGCATTATATAACATTATGAAAATAAAATATTTATAAACCATTTTTTAAACATTAATCAATATAAAATTTTTATTATAATTCAATTTACCAGTATATTTAGAAGTTACAAGGTATATCATGTTATATCTAGGATCTTCGCACTGCATATGACTAAGGAAATGTACCTGGGTGTTTATTCATGTCTCTAGAACTCAAGCCTAGTGATATACTATCACCCACATAAGTCTACCCTAAACAACCATTGTTTTAGTTAGTCTAATAATATTATATCTGATGCTACAAAGTCTAACCATCCGCAATAATTATTTTCATAGACTACCCACATATTAATTAGGATCCCATGGGTTTCCCCAATATCTAAGAAGAACCATTTTAAAAATAATAAACAGTTAAATGGATTTCATAATCAATGAAAAGCTACCATATCAATATAATATAAAGAACTCTAAATATGAGGGTAAAAATTCTTTCAAATCATTTTCACCATATATTCGTTTCTATCATTAAAAATATTCCATGGAATAAAAATAATGGCTTGATGAATTTGAAAACCAATTTAGTATTTCAAAATATTTCATTAATAATATGAAAAATACATTTAATGAAACCAAATAACTAAAAAACATCAAAAATCCAACAACAAGATGTCATATGGAAGCCTAATGGAGAGGAACCACATAAGAAATGCGTGAAATGTCAAAAACAAAAATCCTTAAACATACATCCTGATCTAATAAACCCTAGGTTGGAATAAAATTACAGCTAATGGTTGACACATGAGAATATGGAAATTATCAATGGTAGATGATAGTATCCAATAAATATGGCTACCATTGAATATCATGGATGAATTCCCATTATAATCTCAAAATTATAAAATAGTTTGGGAGGTCTTGATGAATGAAATTATTCCAAGATAAATTTGGTAAGAATAGACAGGAAAGTAGTGTTATTTCATACATAGTGTTAACTAATAATAGAATATTTTAAAAGCTATCAAGATGGGATCACAAACTAGAATAGGATTTACATCGTGATAAATTTTATCATGGATGAATAATATCTTAGAACAAGTATTCACGAGGTGAACTAATGTTAGGAAACTCATTATCTCTACATCAAGAAATCGAATGACTATACAAAACAATTCACATTTTGAACCAATGTTTCACACCATGAACCACTAAAAAAAATTCTCTATAGATAAATATAGGAATCAAAACCCTCTAATTTGAATGTAATATTACAAAAAAATAGAAATCAAAATATTCAAACAAGACATTCTAGACATAAGTATCTATTTGAGAAATGACTGCCCATAATATCATTTTTTCAATATAAATTAATTTCAATGTAGGTTGTCCCAAAAAAAGGTGAGTACTTTGTTCCATCATACTTGATTATTGATTCATGAAAATATTATATAAGATATTATTTCACATAGAATAATATAAATGATATCCCATTTACAATCACTTGTGGGGAATAAAATATCTTGATCAGTTTCTTTATAACTAACACATATGACTATAAATCATATTACTTTGAATTCAGAATGTGATAACGGTGAGGATGATACTTATTTATATTATATATATGAATGACATTGTCTATTAAAGTTAACATAGGTTTTATTTCCAAAAAAATAATCCACCATTATAATTGCTCCTTTATTTCTAAATAGTTCACTTATCTCAAATCTAACATTCCATTTTTTGATCCATTAGTGACCCAAATGAGGTGAAAAATAATGAAAACATTTTCAGCAACTGTATACTTTAATGATCGTGTCATTGATCCACATAAAATTTATGCCCAATTTGTGATGTAAACAAACATTTATGAATTATCTGGATCATATAAGATTTATCTAGAACAATAATGAGCCTAATTAAATAATCTTCATCAAACTCAAACCAAAAAAAGGGGTGATATTCATGGTCGACAATGCATGGTTTCAAAGGCATCTATTCTAATGGAAAACTGGTAACTAAATTTTCATAAAATTAGAATAATCCAAAATGATAATCCCCATAACCACTAACATCCTCCCCACATGTATGGACAATATCATATAGAATCTAACTAACTTGCTCTATTTTTTCATTTATCTAAGGAATGTATCCTATGATTAACTCACCTAATGATCTAATTTAGTCTTTAAAGCCTTTCCAAAATAGAGAGGTAAACTATGGGTCTCCATAAAATGTGATGGAAAATGGAACCCCGTGAAACCTCATTATCTATTATTCATAAAACATTCCCAATTAATTAACTATATTGGTATCCTAGATCTTCAAAAAAATAGATGGTTTGTTTAATTAGTCAATTATTGGTCATATAAAATTCTTACAATTGAGAGTTTGTGGTATTCCAATGATGAAATCCATAAACATGTATTCCCATACTCATATCTTAATAGGAAGTATTTAATGAAAACATGAAGGTTGATGGTGTTTAGTATTAATATGATAGTATATGAAAAAATAAAAACAAATCTTTTATGCTTCTACACCTTCCTATTTCCGAATATAGTTTACATTAAATATCATTTTATCAATATATTATTTCATAGGAAACACAGATCCAAAATGATTCAGGACATATGAGATTAAAATTATTAACAACGTCTAACAATAATAAATACATTATTAAAAAAATATTTTCATCAATTAGAAATTCATACAAAATAGTAATAAGAATAATTAATCTTTTAAAAAGTGTATATTTGAAAAAAATAGGTTTTCATTAAAATAATATATTCTTATATAAAATAAAAATATATATATCATTAAATTTTAATGGGAAAAAATTAATTATATTTTTGGATTTTTCTTTCAAATATTCGATCAGGATTTATTATTGTACTGAAATAATAGATTTTATTTGAATAAAGATATATATATATATATATATATCAAATATTGTATATTTTATGTGATTAACAATGTATGAAAATAACCTATAATTTTATAAAATAATATAATTGAATAAATATTTAATTAAATGAGTAAAAAAATTAAAAAAACATTCTCTTCAAAAATATTTTTTAAAATTTTATAACATAAGTAACATATATCCAAATTTAAAACTATTTTCAAACTTATATGTTAATTAAAAAAAAATTGTTTATTTTAATGGCAAAAAACTTTTTTAATGTGAACCGATTTTTGTCATTGATTTTTATTATCTTATATATAATATTAGTTTCCATTAACTATTCGAATTTAATATAAAAAAACTGATTTCATATTTTTTTAATAAAATATCCGATTGTTTAATACATTTTTTTTCAATTTTACTCATAAAATAAGGATTACTATGCTTAAATTTAATTTCCATTATAATGGATAATGTGTTATTTTTAAACTAATAGTTTATTAATTTTTTTTTCAAATATTTATAAAATTATTTAAAATAATATATCATATATAAATTTAATGATATGTTTTTTAAATTATTTAATAATTATTTTATCACCCATTTTATTATTAATTAATATTTTATAGAATATAGAATTTTTTTTGTTAATTTATCATTTTTAAAAAAAATTATATTTGTATATTTTATATGTTTCAATATAAAATATAATTTTTGTTTTCTTATATGTAGGATTATTATATAAATTATAATGTGTGGTTTTATTAAATATAAATTTGTGAGGGTGGCTATATTGTTTTATAAAAAACTAATTTAATTTCTATATTACGAGTCACCAAGGTAAAATATTATGGTAATGTGTAAAACATATTAAAAAATTACACAAAGAATGTTTCCAACAGCATTATAAATACATTGGTGTAGCCATAAGAAAACAATATCTTACATTATATCAATATTTTGGATCCTTTTCCCCATGAATAGTGTAATCCAACTATTGAGAAACAATAGGTGTTCACAAAAGATTCATTTTCATTACATAAAAAGGGAAAACATTCATGCCATTATTACATCTTTATTACATAAAAATAATACTAAAATACATCCTTTTTTCTCAAAATATAATCTTTTTTCAATTTCAAAAGTTTCATGTCTCAATTAGATTCCTAAATATCCTCATTTCTAAGAAAACGTTCAAGAAAAAGATTAATTTTCAAATTTGAGTATTACATAAATGTTAACACATTGTTCATAAATTTTTAATACAAAAATTTTATAGCCATTGTTATATAATTACCACATTGTCATTAATGTATACAATTATAATTATATTAATTTAAAAATCATAATATATTCATTATTTTCCACTAAATAAAATAACATAACCTTGATCGTTTGTATGTGTGGCTTACCACCTCTAAAAATTGAAATCTACTTTTTCTCATCCCTTCATCTCATGAATAATTTAAAAAATTATATTTTTTAAACAATTGGTGCATATCATATATTTTTTAATTTCAAAAAAATTATTTTTTACCCACATACCTTATCATTTGTTGAAAAATTATGATGTTATTTGTGCCATTATGTGGACAACCAGTTATAAAAAGGTATAACTTTTTATATTTCACATTATTTTTCATTATATAAAAACAAATCTTAAAATATGATTCAGTTACATAAAATATATAAAAATAATTTCATTATTATTCTATTATAATTATATTATGCAGTCCATTAACCATACACACCCATAGTGTGTTTCTACTTTTGTCAGATTGACCACCAACATGAACGATGCTATAAAAATATATCATGTATGACTATGGGAACATAAATAGTAATATTATTTAAATTTGAATTTAAATTAATAATTTTTTGTGGTTTTAGTTGTTATAATAATTCCATAACATGTTATTAAAATATCATCATCTATAGTAAAAAACTACCAAAATAAGTTGAAACTAATTAAATTTCCATGAATCATTACTAAAACACATATAGAACGAGATAAGATATTTATAAAAAAAATAATTTATATATTATATTACAAAATATGATCCATTAATAATGAACATAATATCGTGTAATGAGTGTCAATATTTTCATTTACAAATAGATAAAATATAATTATAATTAATAACATTAGGTGGTGAAAATAAACTAGGACCATTGAATTTTTTTATAACAAATAATTATAATTAAATAGTATATGTGGTTTTAGATATTAATATACTCCTAAAATATATTAAAAATTGAAATTTTTATACAAGAGTTTATTGTTTTCTTGAATAAGAGAGAATACATGGTAAGGGATTATTTCTCTCAAATTTAATACCTTAAGATATATTTCTTGTTATAAACTATGATATATTTGATACAGAGTGATTACTAACTATGAAATTATTTTTAAATATTCATGAAATTAATGGTGTGTTAAGATTAGATTAATTTTCCTTCTTAAAATGGATTTCAATCAAATACATAACAAAAATGAAACGGTTTCTGTTAACTAAAATCCCTTCATTGAGTTATAATGTTTATTCTTGAGCTTCAATTATCCATAATTGGTTACGTCCTCCATATTATTTTAAATCATTGTAATTTTATTTTCTCTCATTTAAAAATTAGTCTTTTTATTAAAATCTTTCTCCTTGAAAAATTTGTTTCTAATAAAATTTGTACATTTTAAATATTAATTGAAGTCATTACCAATATAGGTATTTGTATTTACAAAAATGTTTTATAGATAATTTATAACTGATTTTATGTCATGGTTATTTTTATAATAACTGAAACAATGATATATTTTTAATTAATAAATTATTTATTTTAAAAATTAATTTCTGATTTGAAAATGGGTTTTAAATCATTTTGTTTTAAGAAATAATTTCTTCATGTATTTTTAGTTATTCATAATTTATATTTGTTATAGAATATTTATCTTATAAAACATACATTTTGTGACAAGAAAATTAAAATAATGATTCATAATGCTTTTACCATGTTCGATTTTTTCATTTCAAATAAATATTTTTTATGGAGTTTTCACGACTTAAAAAAAGGCATATCCCCTCTTATTTTCAATTTTATATATCCAAATATAATAGAAAGTGATTTTTTTATAAAAGAACATAGTAATTCCTCAATTACACATGGGATAACTTTTATCCACCATACAACCTTTTTACTTGTGATTTCATATAGAAGGTTCTAGGAAAGTATTTTCATGAAAACCATATATTTTATGGGGTTTAATCGCATGATGTTTGATGTAATAATTATTTAATATTCTAATGTCGTTTGTATATATATAAAGGATTATTTTGTGAGGGGTGAGATTCAATATCTCTATCCAATGCATTGTATAAGGAATTATATCTCATTAGATGATTATGGGAATCATGTTTTGAGGCATAATCAACCATGGGAATTGAGAATTGATGTCTACACATCAATATTTTTAAGAATAATTATGTGATATGTACTCGATTATGTTTATGGGAATTAGTACGTTATCATTCCTCTAATATATTTATGTGAATCTGGAATTGATGCCTCATTCAATATGTATATGGGAATCCGATGTGAAGCTTACTCCACTATCCTTATGGGAATAAAGATGTGATTCCTTCTACATTATGTATTTGGAAATCGTGTAATGATTTATACTCCACATTATTTATGGGAATTAGTTAGTGATGTCTGATTCGTTTTGGGAATCATGTAGTGATAACTTATCTACTATTTTATGGGAAATAGTTATATATTCATTCTCTAATATTTTATATTTTCTATGCCTATATTTGTGCGTATTTTTCTATTATGATTCATTTTTGTGAAAGATAATATCATTTTGATTATTATTATTCTCAAAGACTCGTATTTATTATCTTGTATTTCTACATTCACAGGACATGGTATATGTTTTACTAATTCAGCATACATGTATTGTTATCATGTCTTATGTAAAACTCTGATTATTCTATATTTTCTACAATAAAATATTTCTCCCATTATCATGTTTTCTCATAAGATTATAATTAAGCATTTTATGAATTGTTGTTGTGTTTTCCTTTACAACTATTTAGGCTCACTTAATTATTATGTTTTTATTCTCCATGTTATAGTGATGAGTATAACCTATGGGATGTCCATATTGGAGTCTAGTATGGTCTGATTGTGGAGAAATATTGGAAAAATATGAAAAATAGTCTATATAGGTAACATCTTATCAAATAATTTATACCTTTAAATATTTGTGTTATGAGATGATTTATGAGTTTTAATGTTTATATTATGATAATTATGTTAATTAATGTTAGTTCCACGTCACTTTTTATCTCATTCGGTGTTTGAATATTTTTAATTTTAATACCAAAACCTAGCGTGAGGGTAGAAGGTACCTCATATGTCCCGCATCAATGAAGAACAACATAACTATTTCACATTTCATAATAAAAATTATTATTTTCAATATGAATATTATAATGATATAAATAATAATTATCCATCAAACCATACAAATGGGTGAAGAAACAAACCCTTGTTCCTAATGAAAAAAATGCCTTCATGGAGATAGAACACTTGAATATTGTATCCCCATCATATAATGAAAGAATTATAATCTAGAATTAATCTCTCCACTGACTCCCCTAGAAAAACAACATGAGAATAGATAGTGTTAACTAAATGATCACTATAGAGATATATATCCACTATTCCTTTCAATCCATGGGATTCATAAAAAATAGTCCCATATGGAATCATTTTCTATTTTAATCTATAACATCTAAAGTGGGAAAATTATTACCGAGTGAATAATAAAACACATTCCCTAACTAATGATATAGGTAATTTTTAAATCAAACAATTACTGTTACTACACATGTTACCTCTATCATTGTTTTAGGTGTTTCTCATTAAAGATATTTCTCAAACATTTATAGTCGAAATATATGTTGAATCCTCTCCCACTAATGATAAGGTCGTCAAATATTAAGTGAAATCATAACTTTTATAATCTATAGAACATGGGTGGGTAATTTATTCTTATTTGGATACATATTATGAAATCCATATGCAACCCTATAGATATATTTTATAATAACCTAGACTAAAACTATTAATGAATCATTACAAAAAAAATAACATAACCCATGTTCTTGAAAAAGATTAATAGGATAATATATTTTATGTAATTAAAATTCATTACTGGATTCCTAAACTCTCAAATACTAAGAGAGTATCACTCCCTTCATAGCACGATATATCAATAGTGAAGCAAATTTATTAAAATCAATTAAAACCAATTCGAAATACCCTTCCAACCCCAAGAATCATGAAAAAAAAAAATCATTTCCTGGATCTTGCTAAAACATGAAACCTTTCACCTCTTTAGGAAAATCTGAGATTGAATTTTCTAAGATTACATGCCCTAATAATTTAACATCTATGATAAAAAATTGACACTTTTATAACATATCATAATGGTATTTATCTCTAAAGGTACCAAAAATAGGACTTAGGTGATTCCCTTGATATTACTTTGTTATTAAATAAACAATGACATCGACCATAAAAAGAAAAATAAGGAATCTTCATATTTTTTAAATATCTCATTCTTAATATCCATAAAAATTTTATGTGGATTAATAAATCCATATGGTATCATGAGAACCTTAAAGATAACATAGTTTCCTTTGATTCCATTTGAACTAATTGACTTCTTAATCAGGAGTTAGCTGTATTCATACTGAAGATCACCTTCAGAGAAATACATTTCAATTATTAATTGATAAAAAATAATCAATGTGGGGTAAGTAATATCTATTCATAATAATGAATAGGTGTAACCTTCTATAATCAATAAAAAATATATAGTTACATTGGCCTCCTAGGAAAGATAATTTTTGCTTCCCATTGAGATATAATCAAACTGATTTTCCGCTTGGTTTCTAAATCATCAAATAATTTTTTACTCTATCTGGTCGATTGGATCCATATAGTAAATTTATAGATATAATTTGGGTCCTCAATACTAACTCTATAAAAATCTATACTTCTCTATCTGGATAAAACCCAATAAACACAGTTTTGAAAAACATTATTAAACTACTTAACCAGTATAGGAAGGGAAAAAACTAATGTTTCCATAGCAATATCAACAAAACTTTTGGATGTAAATTTACAAATATTCCCTATATAAGTCAGTTAATGGATAAAACCTAGATCCCATTCCACTTGAAGCACATGGGTGTTCCTATCTGGTGTCGTAAATAACACCCATTACTGAAAGAATTATGTTCAATACAATTTTAATATCCCAATAAAAACTCCACTTCTCTTTAGAATATGTCCAAATTAGAGTGTTAAAAACACCTAAAAAACTCTTTATGTACTATAGGATATTAAGAATCCAATGTTTCTTTATTCATATCAACTAAAAATAATTATATATTTTTTAAAATATATAGTAGAGAAGTTCCAAATCAACATGAAATTATATAGAATTCTCCTTAAAACCCTTGTGTGTTCTCATATAGGGTAGTAAAAGATAGTCTATGTTGAGAATGATTAATAAATTACCTATGATAAAGCACCATTTTTATCCTAATAAGGATATTTAGTAGGTACATATTGATAACTATGAAAAACCAATCTAACCCAATATCAGATATAGATATGGGGGATGAGGGTCATTAAAACCCCCTTTCCATTTTATTTCTAATATGCATAATTATCTCTATAACATATATCATGTGTTCTAGAGTGATATTAAACAGATGAAAAAATTATTATCATATAATAATGTGAGTATTACGACCATATATTTTCACACTTTAACATAATATCATTTTTGAGAAAAACATTATAATATACACAATAGATGCCCAAAGATCGTATTAGTCTATCGCCTTTGGAAACATGAAACCCCAAACACTTGTACATAATTGAGCTAAAATGTCTCCCAATAGATACATCATGACTATCAACCTTTTTAGAGGCATCATACATAACAATTAACATCATAACCTAGGGAATGGAATCATAAAAATATGTGATCTTACATTCTTAGTAAGGGTAAAAAAATGAAGATATGTAAGAAAAAACATGATTAGAATTGTATGATAATGTTTTCATGATATTATAAAATCATACCCTAAATAAATAAGATAATAAACATGAATCGTGGAATAAAAATATATAGATCAATAGACATGAATCATATAGGAATCAAGATCATAATCTAAGAAAGCATAACATAGTAATAACACATTGAATTGTCTTATACGTATAATCAGATAAAATGATTTCTACAGTAGTAAAGTAAATACTTCCAAAGACATGTTAGTAGTATGTTTTCACTCCCTATATCATCTTGTTAGTCATGGTTAAATCCCATGACCATCTTAGTAGTCATGGTTTACTCCCATCACTATCTTAGTGGATAATATGCTTTACTTAATTGAATTCACACCCCGTTCCATCCATTTCCATCTCATGATATATAATTCATTAAACAATTCACTAGAAGGAAATATATGTGCCACTCATATCATAATGAAATAACATATAAATGTTCCACAATAACATAAACACTCATATCACAACCCATTAAATGAAATGGGTGTCATAAACATGTAATCATATCATTACCATTGGAAAATAGATAGGTTTTATAGTCATTTATAAAATAATAACTTGTGAAAATGAATTTGTTTCAAACACATAAATCCTAGATAAAATTAATGGATTTCATAATCATATAACCCATGAAAGAGAAATGGATATCTTAAAAACAATGTTATTAATACATAAACCATTCATAGAAATAAATATAAATTGATCCTTTTGATTATTTTACCATAAATTATTAAGAAACTTAAATTGATGTAATATAATATAGAAAATAAATTCAATATTTTATTTAAATAACTTTAGTGAAGAAATTATCCTTTCTTCAATAAAAATTCTTTTCATAACACAAAACAATTTTAATAACATTTTTACTTATAATAGCATTTGAAAACATATAAAAGATACTCTAAATAACTAAAAAACAAAAATAATATTTCATTGAAAATGAAATTAATATATCAATAATTTAAAATCATTTTTTAAAAAAAGGGTTTTGAAGTAAAACATATATCTGATAGGAGATTGAAATGATGTGATATTTACACTAAATAAATTTCATAATTATAGTAAGTAAAAATAGTTGAAAATTTAATAGATAAATGAAGATATAATGAATAACCATTTGATAAGAAAATTCATTATTTTTCATGAAGTATGGATCATATGAT
The DNA here is from genome assembly GCA_963277665.1 of Viscum album. Lineage (NCBI taxonomy): Eukaryota > Viridiplantae > Streptophyta > Magnoliopsida > Santalales > Viscaceae > Viscum > Viscum album. The sequence goes on along the minus strand of OY728130.1, from coordinate 351,656,349 downwards.
CTCATCAATTAAAACATAATCATAAGAAATTATGATAGATGATTAGATTGTTTCAATAAAATCATACAATTTGGTGACATTGAATAATACTTTCCATTTAATAAAATAAAATTAAATGATGTTTAAAATATCCCTAAATGAAATTTATTCATGGTATAACACGTCAATGATCAGTGTATACACCTTGTAGAATAACATAGGTGCATATCATGGCATCTGTCTCAAAGAACACTGTTTGAGACAAAACTACATTAATGATTTGGTAACATTTAAATCATAGACCCCACAAAAGAGATATAATAAAATGGATATGTAAATTAACTAAAATTTAAGGATAAAAATAATATAATATATTCATTGGTAGTATATACACCACAAAAATGAAACTATTAGGGAATATGGCGTGAATATCACAGAAATAAAAGTAAGACTCCAAATCCACATACATTTTGTCCTGACTCAATATGTACTTGTAAAAACCTCCTTTATAATAAATATAAATTTATTATAAAACTATTATCGAATCATATTATTATATATAATACCATATATATTTTATTATGAATTTATATTTCACATTTAGTAACACTTCTATATTAACCTTACGCTTCGGGTATTATCTACTTTATTTCTTATACATGTTTTAACATGTTATTATTGACCCTTTTACGTAGATAAGGATTTAATTATTCCATGAATAGAAAAAAATTATATTAATTTCAAATATATTCAGTATATAAATATTTATAATATTTTTTAACTTACTGAAATGTGAAATGGAAAACACCATTCAGTGATACGCTATGTCGTATGTAAGTTTCAAAGTTGTATAAGTTTAATTATTTTTTCGAAGGAAAAAATGAAAATGAAATATAATTATATATAAATTGTGATTATAATAGAATAATTATATACTATATATTTTATAATTTTAAAAATCTTGTCTTTAATATTTTTAATGTAATGTGTGAGCAGAACACATTACTTTAAGGATGCGGTAGTCCACACATACACAAAAGAAGTTATCATATTTACACAGAATGGAAAGAATAATGGTGTGTTTTACGTTATACTCAATGAATATTAAATAAAAAATAATATATATATATATATATATATATCATATAAAAAATTTTTTCCATCAAAAATCCAAATCATGAGAGATGGTAAATGAAAAACGAACGACAACATTTCGTGAGGTTGTAGTTCACTATACACAAGAACGGTAAGTTTGTAACCCATTAGATGGAAGTATCTATAAGTGTGGATAGAAACCATAGAATTAAAATAACTCATATATTTTGTAAACAGGGTTTATTATATATAAATGTAATATTAAAATTTTAGGGGATGGATAATGATAATAAAAAAACAGAAGCTTGAGGAAAGTTGTTATCCTTTCTTAGGGTAATTTCTTTTGGTTTGGACCAAAGGGATTAATTGGATTGATTTATTCTCAATTAGTGGATTATAGGAATAATTGATGGATTTTTTAGGATATATGGGTATATGTTTTTGATATAAATATTTTGAGAGGTGTGAATAAGTGGTAGGGGTGAGTTCCTTTTTATAGTGGGGGATGAGATTCATTCCTGTAACTTTTTTAAAATAGAATCCCACCAGAATTTTTTCAATGATATGTGGAACCAATAACAGTATAAACCCTATATAATGGATTAAACTATCTAAATATTATCATATAATTGATTTTTGTCTAGTTTTTAGTAAATTTGGGCTTTGATTTTACTGTTGTTTCCACTGTTAAGAAGATTTTTATCTTATTCATTGTGATAAATTTTAATCACATTCACAAATAGTATTAGTCAAAAACAATGTTTACCTTTTTAGAAATTAAAAATTACATTTTAATTAAATATGTTATCCATTTTTAAGAATTCTATTCTCATAATTGGAGTAAAATAATTTAATGTTATTCCTACATACGTGTCAGGGTACCATATTTTTTATGGAACATTTCAAAATAATTATGATATTTTTTTTACAGTTTCTATGCCAAATTAGATAAATTGATGTAAATTGGATTAGTTGATATGAAATTAATCTAATTAAACTTTAAAAAAATTAAAATAAAATATAACAATATAAATTATTTAGACAAAGGGATGATTGATTTAAAATTAAGTATTTTTGACTATTCTTTAAAATTATGTTTTTCCAAAGAAAACCCAAAAAATCACCCTTAGATAATTTTTACATTAAAAATTAAAAAATGATTATTATTTTATAAAATTAAATTCCTATAAGTTTATAAATTTAATTTTATTATTTTTGACATAATGACACAAAAATCAGTTCTTTTAAGAAAATAGTATCTTTAAACATATAAATTCTTTAGTAAATAAATGTATGTCTTGTTATCAATAAATTTTATTTATATGAAACCATTAAATAAAATATTTACAAAATAAATATTATTATTCATATTAATATGTTTAATTGCTATGTTATAACTTTAATATTTAAATAATTATTATAGTTAAATGGTGTTTCATATAAACTGAGTATTGTGTGTGATGCATGCCAATTCGATGTTGCATAAAGCAAAAATACTAACATTTTATAGCGTATAAAGAATGTTTTAATTAGTATAGTGTGAAATTAAATTGATCAAAGAATTTTAATTTATTCAAAAAGGGTCATAAAAAAATGGGGTGTTACATTCCACCCCCTTAAAATTTATCTATCCCTCCAAATTCATCTTTATGATAAAAATATATGATCATACTTATGCCTGGCCATATACTCAAGTCCCCATAAAGAAACCTCTAATTTGAGGATTATGCATAAAAACATGACAAGGTGAGTGGAATTTTTTGTTGAATATTCTTTATTTGATCCATAATTTCTATTTCTTGTCCCCATAAGAATGATCTTTATCCAGTTGTGTAACCTCTAAGTTTAGTACTTGTGAATGGTCAGGTATGTCGTACATTTGGATAGATATATAGAAAACATCATAAACTTGAGGGATATCTGGAGTATGTTCCAAGTGATATGATACCATAATAATAAGATAAATAATTTAAAAGGCAGTAATATTCCATGGTATGAGTTTCCCATTCATTCTAAATCTGATAAAACTCCTCCAAGAAGATATTTGTATTGAACAATTCTCACCAAATTCAAATTCATAAATCACTCCAATAGTTATCAAAATAACTTTCTACTGACTATTATCTTCCATGATATAGTGTTTATTGGATATGACCTTATCTTCCAATTATTTAGCTATCTCAGGTCTAAATTTTTTTATTTCTTTAAAATTATTCCATCACGTTGGAGCTCTATATTTCTTCCAATAGAGGGCATTATAAGGATCTATTTGAATGATTGAGTTAATGATATTGTTTATATGAAAACTCATCTATAGTACGTTTTGGATCCTAACCACCTTTAAAATACAAATAGAATGATATCAATATATGTTATAGGTGGTGAGTTTTTCTTTCAAACATACTATACTAATGATGATGATATGCAGAGATGAATCAATTATGTATCTAGTGCTGGGTGTTTATTTTTCTAGAACATTTATGTAATCCATGGATCCTAATAAAATAAAATGGAAAGCGGTACTCCATGAAACCTTACCGCCTCTTTAATTTATAACCCAAAAATATGTTCCAAATATAATTATTCTCTTATAGTAATGAGGTGTGTTAAAGTAGTAAGGTGATAGACTATCATCCAGATAGCAATAATCCCATTAGATGTTTTGGGGAGTATAGTGAAAAAATCTATATTGATATTCAACCATTTTAATTTTGGTATGATTAATGATTGAATCATTTCCTAATTCATTTTTTATTTATTCTTATAATACTATAATACCAGATACCAAGATAAATAATCTATAGTGTCCCTCTTTATGTCATCCCACCAGAAGCATTCTCTAAAATCTATATACATATTAGTTATTAAAAAATGAATAGATAATGAAGAACTATTAGCTTTATATAATATCCATTTCTTAAGATATCAAATGGAAAGAACACATACATGGTTCATGAAGCATATCAATCGATCTGGATCATGGTTAAACACCAAATCACATCTAACCATTTTTTCCTACTCAACATCTTCCTTTTCACGTCCTTAATCTTCTCTAGGATTTATGGAATAAAAATTTAGTCAAGAAAGAATATATTTGTAACCTTATTTTTGTATTTTTATATCCATTATTTTAGAATTTGGTCATATAAATAGTTTTTTGTCATTTCCATGGATTAGATCGCATGATCACTTTGACTCAAAGCATCTGACACCTTCATTACATTACAAGAATGGTAATGTATTGATCATACATAATCCTTTATCATCTCTAACCACATTCATTTTTACATTTTCAACTCCTTCTATATAAATATAAATTTCATACATTAATAATTAGTGTATATATACATCAATATTATCCACATAAATTTAATTCCTTGATATATTTAATGAAACAATTACTACTACTAACTGCAAATCATGTGTTGGGTAATTTTTCTAGTATTCCTTCAACTGTCATGTTGAATAGGTTATAACCATGATATTCTACATAAGTACACATCCCAATCCCTTCTGGGAAGCATTGTGGTATATTACAAAACCATCTCTTTTACAGGTTAATGTATGCATATGTGTGATGACTACCCTTCTATTTAATTCCATGAAATTTTCCTAACATTCATCTATCCAAAGGAACATGGCACCCTTCTATGTTCACCGTGGATGGTATAGGACAAAACTCAATAGGCTCTTTCATTGCTGGATCTACTACAATAAAATATTTTGATATAATATAACCCAAAAAATATATTTTTTTTCACAAAAATTTAAAAAAAATTAAAATTTTCATATATTACCTCCTTCCTTAGGAATTTATTAAAATTATCAAGTAGTTTTCACGATCCTTCATTACCATTGATTATATAACAATATCATCAATACGTACTACCTCCAGCTGATCATGGTAATATCTAAATAACCTATTCATCGTATCCATGAAGATAGCTAGGGAATTAGTAAGACTAAAATGCATCCCTGTATAGGCATAGTGACTATACAATTTAGGGAATTCTATATCAGGTATATCATCATTCATGAATCTCAATTGATGATATCCAAAATCAAGGTCAGTCTTGGAAAAATATTGACCACCATGCAGTTGATCAGACTAACCATCAATTCCAAGAAAAGGATACCTGTTCTTGATCAAGATATTGTTCAAATATTGATAATCAATTCATAATCACAATGGTCTATCATTATTTTTAAAAAAAAATTTAACGAAAAGGTGCACCCCAAGGTGGAAATATTGTTTTAATGAATCCCATTATATTTTCTTGTAATTCGTTTAACTATTCATTTAAATCAACTAGTTCCATTCAACAGGGAATATTGGATATTAGATAGGAACCTTGAAGGAGCTCAATCAAGAACTCAACATAAAATTTTGGTGGAAGTCTAGGAAAATATTCTAGAAAGAAATCCACAAATTCTTAATCAATAGGCATATAATTGATGTTGATTCCCACCAATTATTTGATATAAAAATACCTTCTAAATGAGAATTACACTATATATAATCTCCAATGGAAATTAATAGTTATCATTACATCGATGGATGATCATAGTTCAGTTTGAAACATCAAGAATAACATCCCTTCAATGATAGTTAAATGATATTTTTATATTGAAATATAATCTCAGCCTATAAAGACTTACAATTAAACCAAATGAATAATGAAATTATTTGAAAGTATCACATTCCAACAAAATAATATCAGCGAGGAATCATAGAAATGAGATGAAATATTCGTACAATAAGGGTTTTTAAATATTAATTCCACATCTAACTGTTTTGGGGTAATTTTATTACACATATAAAATTCATTAAATATGAATGATTAGGAAGATTCGGAATAAAGTAAGAAATTTGTAGTTATATATTGGATGGTATGTGTTCCTTTAACCACACTGTTCGGATACCCCCATTATAAAGAGAATGGTTATGAGTTTTCCCATTTTACTTCAGTTTAAAAGGATACTGATTCCGATATTCAATAACATCCCATGTGTTTGGGTACTAGTTATCCTCATTCACATCCTCCTTACACTTATAGCTTTAAAACGGGGGTGTTGCATTTTGTGCAATTTTTTCTCTATTAATTATGTTAGCTAAATTCTTATCATCACTTAATTTTTCATATTTATGATTACCTTCAATTACACACATAAAACATTTGTTATATCACTTAATAAAACAACTCCCATATTTCATTACATAGATAGGGAATAAAGTAAATCTCCTCCTCTTCTTCTCTTGGTTTTTATATTTTCCTTTGGACACAATATTATTTTTTATCAAAACCTTGAGATAAATTTGTAACTATAACCTCTATTTAATCCATTGTTTTATAATGAACTAATTATTCATAGAAACTAATGAGTATTATGTAAAATAAATTTCTAATACTTGGCATTAAGCTAGTGATGAACCAACTAACATTAATTTTGTGTTGGGTGATAGTTCCTGAAGAATTCATCAAAATCCCTGTGAAAGTTTCTTAATAGGTACATAATATTCATTATCACTTTAGATTAACTCATGTTACTCTTCCAAAATCTTTTTATGAATAATCTATGAAATTTACTTATTTAAAAATATGTTAATGAACTCATTCCAATCCCTTGACTCAATTTCATCTTACTTCCATATATTTAGGATTAGAGTCCACTACTAGTCTAATTCACCTTTTAGATGATAAAATACCAAAATGATTGTCTCATATTCCATAAAAAATGTAACGGAGAATATCTTTTTACTGGTATTTATCCATTGTTCAGTAATAAGTGTATCCTCATAACCACAAAATTAATATGGACGCTGCCATAGGAAGGGCTCAATTAATGTTGTTCCCTCCTTTTCTCATTTGAATGTATATCAGGATTCATATCTGGATAAAGTTGGGTGATCATTTAAATGAGATTTTTCTATCCATATCCCATACTATTTACAATATTTGGAGAAAAATCATTACATTTTAGGTCAAAATCATCATTGACACATTACCATTGGGTTGCATCCATTGAATTTAATAAAAAATCTTATAGTAATAAACAATAATCCTTGAGGGAATCCACATAACCCTGAAACCCATGTATAAGATGAATAAATTAGGTTATTTAATTTATGAAAAATTATTTTTATCTTTGTTTACTCATAGAAAATTTCTATTTAGATCATTCATGATGGTTCATCGTGATTTTTTGAATTTCCAAATCATATCCCCCAAGTGTTCCAAACCAGTTGTGCGACATGGCACATTGTAGTGCATTATTTTTTTATCAATTATACCTCAATGGAGTGTTTTAGGGGTTCTTATCCCTATGTACATCTATTCTAAATCCACAACCACTAGTACTGTGTATACCGAGATATATTTCTAGGAAACCTCTAACTCTTTCCTTTACCAAAACATTAGGACCATTTATTATACATTCCCTTATACTTTGACTTATCCATGGACATTTACATGCGGGTTTCACTATGTTATTATCCTAGTTTCAATAGGCTAACAGAAAATGTTTCTCAGATCCCATCTATAGAGACCCTCACTCATCATTCATTAACAATACATCATTTTTTCATAATGCATAATATGTTACTAAAAAAATCCCTAATCACTATATGAGTTTAGTTCCATTGGAAGCATAGAATCCTAAACACCAGTTCATAAGTGAGAAATTTTATCTACCATCAGTATTATCATGGTTATCCCCATTCTTAGACACATCAAAAAAATACATATATTCATAACCTAAGGAATGAAAACAAAAGAAACGGTGATCTCAAATGTTATGTAGGGGTAAAAAGGGAGATATGTCAGTATAACATGATAATAGAGGTATTATGAAATGATCATGACATTACAAGATCATACGCTACATAAAAAATATAATAAAGATAAATCATGGCGTAAATATTGGTAGTTCAAAAGACATGAATCATAAGAGAATAAAAAGAATGAGTTGTAAAATCATAACATTGGAATAAGACATGGAATTGTCAAAAAGAAATAAGAATATAAAAATATTTCCATTTTAGTCATGGAATTTCTACCATATCCATAGAAGTATTATTGGTTCACTCCCCATACCATCTTGGTAGCCATGGTTTACTCCAATGACCATCTTTGTAGTCTAGGATCACTCCCAATACCATCTTAGTGGACAAATTACTTTACTTAAATGACTTCACTCCCCATCCCAACAAAGTCTATATCATGAGATTTATGTCATTCCCAATTCACTTGAGGAAGATATAGGTCCCACCCATGTCAACATTAAATCATACAAACATATTCCATAAGGACATAAACTGTCTTATCATAGACCATGAAATTAAACGGGCATTATAAATATGTTATCATATAATTACCTGTAGAAATGATACAGGTTTCATAATCATTTAATTAGATAATAACCTATGTAATTAAGAAGGGTCCAAACCCATAAAAAGCATGTAATTGTAATGGGTTTAAAAAAATAAATATAAACTAGTTTTTTAAACATTATCCCATCAATTCAGAAACCATTCATGGAAAAAATATGAGTGGATATATTAGATTATTTCCCCAAAAAGGAATGACTAACACTAATTGATTACATAAATAATGAAACTAATTTTTAATTATATTTAAGAACATTTATTTAAGAAAATATCGATTAATTCATAAAAAATATAACTTTAATATATAAAAAATGAAAACATTTTTCTCTTAAAATAGATAAGAAATTTTTTAAGGAATCATTGAAATTAAAAAAAATTAAAAAAAAATTCACCTGAAAATGAGAATAAAATATCACCTTTTTAAAAAAGTTTTTAAATTTTTTTAAGTCAAATTTTTTTAAAAGAAATATATTTTTGTCCAAATATTGAAATGAGATCATATTTTGTTTAAAACAATTTATAAATTATATTAAGTACAAATGGGTGAAAAAATTGTACTAATAATTTAATGTATCATGACTAAATAGAAGATAATAATGTTAATTATTTTTCATGAAATATATGCATTAATATTTAATCAACGAAATCATAATAACAAAAAATCCAGTCAAATGCTTAGATTGTTGTAATAAACTCTTACCACTTGGTGTCATTGAATCGTCGATTCCATGAAATAAAATGAAATTAAATGTAGGCTAAAATATAAAAAAAGGAACTATATTCACGATATGATATGTCAATTAGTAGGGTATACACCACATATAATAATATAGGTACATATAATGGAAAAGGTCTTAATGAATTAAAATTGATACAAAACTTATATAATCATTTGATATCTATTGAAACATAATCTACATGAATTATGGATAAAAAAATAGATATCTAAATAAAAATAAAGTTAAGGTTAAAAAAATATTATATATTAATGGTAATTATATACACTACACAAAATTAATTTGTGGTGAATAAGATGTAAATCTCATAGAAATAACAATGAGACTACAAATCCCCCTTTCTTATGTTTTAAATCTCATAATACTCTTAAAAATATCTTTTATAATAAATATATGTTTATTATAAATCTATTAAAAAACAATTATATTATATATAATGTAATAAGGAGTTGTATGGTGACTTTATATTACCTCTTTATGAAAAAATCCATTTTAATGTTAGTCTTCTATTATTATCTGTTTGTTTTTCATACATATTTTGACTTGTTATTATTGATCCTCTTAAATATATCATGATTTAATTATTTCGGTAATGTAAAAAATGATATAAATATCATATATACTAAAAATATTGATATTTTAATAATCTATAAATCATATAAATATGAATGTTAGTACACCATTCAGGGAGACCGTAGGTCGTATGTATGCAATAATGCAATATATGTTAAAATAAAATTTTGAATGAAATCAAGTAAATGAGATATATGTTTGTGTATATATATATATATCATAATTCCAGTAGAATTATTATTTTAAATATATTATATAGGTTTAATAAAAAATATTGATCACTTTTTATGTAAATTGTGACTGAATCACATCGCTTAGGGAAGGCGATAGTCCACATGTCCATAAACAAAGTTATTATATTTACCCAGAATCGATAAAATGAAGGTATGTTATATATAATAATTAATTACACATATATACATCATAAAATTAATTTATATCATATAATGACATATTCTTTACTATAATTATCAACCATGATACATTATAATTGAAAAATGTACAACATCATTTTCTTAAGCGGTAGTTCATCGTACACAAGAACAAAAAATTTATCACAAATTTGATGGAATTTTATTTAAGATTAGTTTTAAGTATAATAAAAAACTACAATATTTAGTATCCTTATGTTTTTATATAATCATGTAACAATTAAATTCGAGGTGGTGGATAATAAAAATATAAGAAAGGTGCTTGAGTAATGATGCTACCTCTTTTTTGGGTAACTCTTTTTGGTTTGTAGAAAAGGGAATCCTTGGATGTATTTCTTACCAAATGGAGTTTTATGATATAAATATAGGTATTCATGGAGGTGAATTTAGAAAAAAAATTATGATCAAATTGTTTACAGTATTATGAATAATGGTGTGGGGTGAGTTCCTTTTTATAGTGGATGTGGCGTAGAATTCTTATTAACTATTTAAAAGGGAATTCCACCCACAAATTTCCCATAAAAAGTGGCTCCAATAATATTACCAATCAATGAAAATTGATGATATCATAAAAATAATAATATCCAATATATTTTTGAAAATTTTATAGGTCATTTTGTGCATTAAGTATACGGTTCAGTTCGTTATCTATCAAATTTTACTCTTAACCGATGTAATTAGTTTCAATCACATTCACTAATTGTTTTGGAAAAAACCCAATTTTAACATATTAGACATTCAAAATTAGTATTATTTATAATATATAATCTATTTATCCAAATTAGTATCACATAAGTGATATAAATTAATTTAAAATTATTCTTACAAATGTGTTCTGGCAATGGGTTTTTTGATAACAAATGTTTAAATATTTTGATATTTTTATATCCAATTTCAATATGAAATTAGTTACAATGAACATAATTTAATTAACTGAAGTAACAATAATTCAATTAATTTCTAAAACCAAATTGGAATATAATTTAACCAAATAAATAAATTATATGAAAATTCAATTTTAAATTAAAATTCAAATTTTTTACTATTTCACATGATCCTCATCTTGGATAGTGAGGACTCCATAAGTGCATCCAAGAAAACTGATATCATATCAGGGTAGAGAAATATTTCTGGGTACTGTAGCAGTATTGAAGCGGACACTGAAGTAGGCATTGTGTTGTACTGTAGCTGCCAGAATTATTCATCCATCAGGGCCTTTAGGCCACCCATTTGGTCCTTAGGTATTGCTAGGATTTCGAGACACCGATGGCCTTTGGGCCAGTTGTCCCTCATGGCCTTTAAGCGATTTGTATTGCCTAGGGATAGCCCAAGTGCATAGGGCCACCTCATTTGTTGATATACCAACCATACTACAAGGAACAAGGCTTTAGATGAGAATTCAGGGCAAGCATATTCACTAGAAAAAAGCTAACTGAAATTGGAAGAATAAGAGTGCATGAAATATCCATAGGTACATGGCATGTGATGTTTTGCATAAGATAGTTATACAAGTAGCCCTATGAAGGTGGAGTACTGATATCCTGACATATGCTAGGAAGGAGTAGTTCCATGTTATCTTGTTTGGGTGATTCCTTCTAAGACATACTGGTTATATAATTGTCTCTAAGCATTCATGCCTTGTAAGGGTTCCACTTAACCCCTTGAAATGTGTATTATCACAATAATAAAAAACTGTAGGCCTTCTGTCCATTCTGACTGACCAATAATTTTCATTATTAATCCAAAAATGATGTTTTTCATAAAAAACCAAAAAATACACCCGAAGATAATTAAGACAATATGAATTCAAATGTGAAGTTTAATTTATTAAATTAAATTTATATATATAAGTAAAATTAATTTTATTATTTTTCACAAATGGACATAAAAATAGTTCCTTTAAGAAGATAGTATTTTCAAACATAAAATGGCATTAAATATTTTTTTTGTTTTATTGTAAATATAATTTATTTATATATAAAAATCATAAATAATATTTAAAAATTAGTTACTACTAATAGTATTACAATTTTTAATGAATATTTTATAATGATGATGTTTAAATAATTAATTAAATAATATGTTTTTAAAAATAAACACAGTGTTGCATGTAACACAAGTCATTTTGGTGTTCCCTATAGCACAAGATTAACATGATTTATCTACTAATGATGTTTTAAATTATTATGGTTTGTAATAAAAGATATAAAATGAAAATAATTTATTTGAAAAGAATGATAATAAAAACTCATTTTGTTGTAGTGATAGGTACCAATATGAAATATAAAAACCATTATAGATAATTAAATAAAAAGAGTACCTCTGACAATACCAATCACTTCCTCAATATTTAATGAATATTTCTACACTACATGAAAATAATTTATTCAAAAATAAGATTCAGTATTACCCCAATAAGACTTTGAATGAATACATGCATCCTTGGAAGCATATCTATAAACTACTAACCAAAATGCTGCTAAAGAACCTAAGACACATACACATGTAAATAAATCGTGAATGAATCGTTATTAATTACCTATAGGTTAGAAAGAGTGGAAAAAATTTATTTTTTTCAATAAATATCATTCCATATTACCTTACATTCCATAGTAGTAGGAATTATAAGGGCCTTGTGTCCCTTATTTGTAACAAATAATACGAGTTTGATGTTGGGAGGTACTTCCACTACCCTTGAGAACTTTATTTTCTTACTCTTCCTTCAATAAGGGATACTATAACTACAACAAAACATGGGAGGAATTCCAACCTATCCTAACATCATTCCTATACATTATTTTCAATAATGGTTTAATCCATGATCTCAACATAGGTGTACAACTTCATCATAATGTCTTCAAAATAGATATCGGGTTACAGGCCTATCTGAAACATTTGACCCTCTATATTTTCATTCGATACAAAATTTGGTGACAAAATTGAATGAGTATAATAATATTTTAAATATACAATAATTGTCTGGTCAATTTATTAAAAAGTTAGGGACTACTTAGACTTGTGGAAAACCATCATTTACAGGTAAAATTACAATGTAAGGATTGCTTTGAATTCATTTCACTCTAAACCATAATGATTCTTTTCATGATCCATTGAATCCCATCACATTTAACTTGGTTCTTCATGATTAATGAAATCACACTTCACTGTAGTGGAATATAGAGTCTCAAAATTATTAAATATTCTACCAATCAACCACAATCATTCCCTCACTTCTTGTGAATCATTCAACCCCTATATGTATGGAAGTTTATAGAGGAGAAACTCAAGGTGTTGATTCTAATCTCTATCCTTCACTAGAACCACTCCTATATATTATGAAGGAACTAGAGCTACACCTTGGTCCATTGTATGGACTCCTTGCACTATCTCATTGACCTGAGTCTTATAAATAATAGGATTACTACCACATAATTTCTGATATGACACGCTCCTAAGAATTTTGTATAAGTCATCAAAGAGGAATGGTACTACATAATTCCATGTTAAGAATAAAAATCATCAAATAAGGAAACATCATATTTAAAATAGTAAACAAAACATAAACATAACACCAAAACACACATTCCATAATATCCCATCGATACATAAAGTCTCATAACATTGAGATATATATAGGAAATCAATTGAAACGTATACCAAATGTCCCAATAGTCCTCAATATTTTCTACCACGTCATCCCAAATTTGATAAACTAAAAGCCAACCACACATTGATACTAATTTTTCAAGAAACAAATAGGGTTTTGTATGAATATGACATATAGTTCAGTCAATTTTATGTACTAAAGGGGGTTCCCATTCTTCATGGGCTAGAGAAAAGTCCCTAGGAATCCAAGAAAATACATCAGGAATGATTTTAAATGGAAATGGAAATAGGACTGGGAACATCATATAATAAAATAACAGACGACAAGTAACAAATATCATAAATAGAAGAAAATTTGTAAAATTCATGGACTTTCTCCTATCAATGGGAATTGAAAAACAATTTTTAATTACCTATATATTTTATACTATTTATCCCTAGGTAGTCTCACAAATAAGTGTGGATGAAAGAAACATTATAACTTTTTATTTTTTTCCTTAAAATTATTCTATGATTGGTTTGAGAAATTAAAGATAGAAATTAATTTTAATTGATTGATTTTAAATTAGATGATGGATCTAGGGATCAATGTGGGTTTTTATAAACCTAGTGCATTGTTATTATCATTTCGATTTATTATGAATTTTAATTCTATAGGTTAGTAATATAGACATTACTCTACAGATTCATCTCTCCCCCTTGTCCAAATGTTAATGTTAAGGGAATATCTAATAAAGTCTCAATAATTATTCCCACTTACATAAGTTTGTGGAATTTTAATTTTAAATGTTGATAAATTAACTCATTTACCAATTGGAAAATTTTAACCCCTAATTATCAATGGTGCATGTCATAATTCCCCACAAATAATGGAGATCATCAAATAATCTCCCCCAAAACCAAATATGTTCTGTATAAAAAATATTGAAATTGGTTTGAGGGATATTTTGGATAGTCAACCAAGAAAAATTAAAATATTGAATCTAACCCTAATATAGTTTCATTATATATTAGTAATAGAATTTTTAATTATGATCATAATGAAAATAGAAGAAAGGATTTAATTCATTTAAGTGTAAAAATAAAGCAATGCTCATAGATTCACGATTCATCTTTTCTAGTCACTCAAATTAACTACACCACCATGTGTGGGGAAGACATGTTGATTTGTTAGAGGGGAGAAATCATATAATAATGAAGGAAAGGGAAAAGAGACAACAAATATAAATTAAGGTTATACCAGGTATTCATCCATAGATACCACTTCCGATAAATCCCTTAACCTTTATCCTTGGAATATAATTATTTTCTTCCATCCCCATCAGGAATAATTAATTTTTTCCAAAATAGAGATTCTAATGGTCTCGGAAAATTAATAGTTTCCTTCAATTTTATTACAAAAGGCCTACCCATTTTTTATTTTTTCAGTCATTTTCATGTCAATTAATTGATAAATGATGTATAAATGGCATAATTAATATGTGATTTCCAAAATATTACATGTCGTTAATAATGTTCCATTAATTTATATTGTGTTGGACTTAACGTTTCATGGATTGTTTTCATTCTATGAAATTCTTAATGGTACATGTTATAAATAACTTATGTGATGTGCAATGTTGACTTCCAGTGGTTGTTTTCCTAATCACATCCAAGTTTTTCAATTAAATGATGTCATCTTGTTTCATCACCATATTTTTTGTATCAATTTATCTTAAATCATATAGCTCCATGCTTCATCACAATACAGAGTGGCATGAAGATGTACGCAACTCACTATAATCGTCTCTTTTTAATTATTCTTCATCAAAGTCTATACCATTCCACAAAACATAAAAAATTAAAATACTAGAAAGATAAATCAAATAACATGCATAAAAATATATTTTCTACTATAATCAGCATGTAAAATATTTTCCGGTCATTTATTTATTATTAAAACATATATATATATAGAAAATAATTGGTAAGACAATATTTCCACTATGATAATATTATTATTGGTATTGTGATAATTAAAATTAAATAAAAAGTAAGAACCATATACATATATGAAATGTGATCCATCATCCCCTCACTCCACCACCATAACTCAAAAAAACAACCATTAGTACACACTTCTTCCAGTAAGTTCTTTCCTTTATCTTCATTATATATGAAAATTTATACTTACACCCATGAGGTGTTTCTAGATTTTGTGAATAATATCCTTTTTCTGACCAGCCAAATGATTCATAAGAAATATTTAATAAATAAATAAATTATTCGTAATTTAAAGTAATAAAATATTATGATTTCATATTTTAATAATCCAACATGAAATTAGAAGAATATACAGATTTCAAAAATATTAAAATAAATAGATGAGAATATATCGTCATAATTTAAAAAAACATTGAAATCAATCATTGTATTTTATAATAATAAAATATACATAAAAAATTTCAAACATGATTTGATATCCATTTTAGATAGTAAAATAATTTAGCACCATGTTAAGTACAAAAAAATATTTCATATGAAGACAACTGAAGATATTTACACCAGATATGAACTATTGAAAATCACTTCGAAAATAATCACATCCTAAGAACTCAGGCCTAGAAATATGAGATCACTAACATGTGTATGCCGATCATTAGTGATGTTTTAGTTAGTGTTGTCATAATATATCAGATGATTGGGAGATAATCATACCTAGTTATAATTTTCCATGGCTACCCCCAAATAATAATGAAACTATGAGCTATATCATTCTATATAAGGAATAATTTTAACAATTAAATTCATTTCAACTTGGTTTTTCATATATCAAAATAAAGTTATATAAAATCACGATATATAGACATAAAACTAGGAATAAACATTCTTCTAAATCAAATTCCAAATAAATTAATTTTCAATATTCAAAAAATATTCATATTGACAAAACCATGCCATTAAACACTATCCCATAAATGTATGGAACCCATAAGATAAATTAAAATATTTCTTTATTATATGAAAGAAACCCATAAACATAAATTATCTTCTATATAATTGGATCTAAAAAACCTCATGTTATAATTATCATATTTAAAATGAGAAACCACATACCATGGTGACCATCATAGATCAATGGTTAATTTCCCGAAAAAATATACCTTGATAAATGGGTTCGAAAGTCCTTTAAGAGAGAGACACTACCATGTTTGAGAATATAAAAAATGTGGAAACAATATTGTTAAGATGAACCAATTAAAAATCATAAAATTGATATTTAAATGTTGGGTCTAAGAAGTTTATAGTGCAAAATAAGATTAATTCCCTCAAAAACATTTAAGCTATTGGATCATATCATAAAAGAAGTTTTCATTACACAAACAATGTTATAAAACTCTGTATTTTCTAGTTGAGAAATACTCTCACTCCATAAAAAACATCAAGATATAATCTAATGATTCATTTCCTAAATACTATAGTGGATCACTTGCAGATCCAATAAGGCCCCAAAACAAAAAAAAACATATCTAAAGAATATAAAATAAAATAAAAATAAATATTCAATCTTTAAATACATAAATTAAAAAACAATTATTTAACTGTTGTGGGTGGGTTCTTCTGATCCCTCTCTAGTATGTAATTTGGTTTCCAAAACATTTATATTGCAATAACCCATATTTATATTACACAATAATTCATGACATAAAATATAAATGAACACTTATTACCACACATAAGATTAAGGATCCTGGTATCTTTTCATTGTAATATACATAGATCATAAACATTATATATGGATAAGAAAAAATTATTGAAAATATACTTAACATTCCTTTATAATTGAATATCATTTAATACTTCATGAGATAACATGGGGGGATACAAAAGAAAGGGATTATCTCAAAATACTTTTAAGGGAAAAAAGCATTGAATAGGAATAAGAAATATATATGATCCAATTGGTATTAAAATGTAACATAATAGTTGAGAATCATAATCATGAATAATTTTGTATGATATAACTTTATAGAATAAAGGAAAAATGTTAATGTGGTAACAACATAAGACATGGAATCATAACAAGAAGTTAATGTTAACGACCAATATTTCATAACATTTTTTTTCTGATAACCTCTCATGAACCTTATCTGGAATCTGATGAGATTAAAACATTACTAAATGAATTGGAGTGCATTCAGGGTACACCCATCATAGTAATATCATTTACATTAAAACGTTGTCCATATAGATATTACAACACAAGATAATCTTACATCAAATTTAATCCCATTATTTTGGATTATGGTTTATATAAATGTAATTTCTCAATCAATTAAATTTTGCTATAACTAGGATAAGAACATTGAAAAGAAATGTGTATCGCAATACCCTTTACAAATTTTGGCATGGAAATCATAAGACAATTTTATTAGCACAACGAGGTAACATATTGCTTCATGGGAGGTATTTATGAGGTTTAATGGGGTATATAATCAATTTTTTATCCTTAATAAAATTATAGGGATATTTAATTGCATAATACAATATATAAATTGTGTAAATAAAACTCACAAGAAAAAAAGGATTCCTAAATACATGTTTAGAACTAGAAAATAGAGGAAGATTTCATCAGTATAATGAGAGAATGTAAGGGTTTATTGGAGGGATTAATTAGAGTAAAAGGGATATATACTAACATTTAGATAATTAGGTAAGTAACATATATGTGGAAAATAATATCCCATCAATGGTTATTGAAACAAAAAAGCTATTACATAAAGAAGGTTCTTGAATAAATAAAAGAATGATATAATCCCAGGCCTTGAGAGGGTGATTCCAAAATATTTGAAGGAGTTCCTGAGATCTTTGGGGATACCTAGTAGGAATATAGAGAGGGAAGGGTAGAATAAGGTCATTCTACAATGTTTTCTAGTGATTATAAATTTGATCATCAGTTTGTTAATATTGGTAAATATTGGAGAGTTCTTTATTATTTCCTAAACATAGGATTTGGACACTATAAAAAAGGTAATAAGAACCCCCAAAAGGGAATTTACATATCCCAGCATTTCATCCAATTGTGATTGGTTTTAATTATATTATAATTTCAACAACAAAAATCATTAATATATTACACTAGGTTATGTGGAAGTGAGTCATGTTCATAAATAATTGATTTTAGAACTTTAATATATTGAATTGGTTTAGATGATTCATATAGGCTTAATAAAATTAATCAAATAACATAAAAAATATTTTAATTGGATAATAATTTTTTGCTCATGGATACCATTTTTGGAATATATTACATCACATTTGGGTCATTATGATGTTATAATACATACCATATATTTATAAAGTATATATTTTTATCCCAAAAATTAGACTACATTATAAAATTATAAAAAATTTACCATTGGATAATTTAAATGTTATATGTACAAAAATATTATTTATTTTATCCAAATAAATCAATAAATATTTCAATTTATATTTTTAAGTAAAAATCATTTTTATTGAAAAAATATGTTTTTTCAATAACAGTTACTTGACCCTTATAAAAAATATTTTCTGGACATCAAATAATTATATAAGCAACTATAAATAATAATAATTTTTAATTAATAATATTATATTAAAATATTATTCATTTTGAAAAAAAATGAATTATTCAAAAATTATTGTCTTAATTGATATTTTATATTACTCAAAAATAAAATTCATGTTTATTGATGTTGACATCTACTTTTTACCATACTAATTATTTGATCTTATATACTTTAAAATAAAGATGGAATGAAAATAATCATTATTTCATAAAAACAAATATACATATTCATGATACTTGGGTGAAGGTACATATCCCTTTTGATACTAACTTACACCATACGGTTAAGGTGTGCGATGGAAAATTTTTTGTGGGGTGGTGTAAGGGACAATGTTTGGTTCATGATCTCAATAGGAAACAAATTATCCAATAAATATTTTTGATCGTGCGTTAGTTATTGAATTTTCTATTGGGATTGTTCAGTGGAAAATACAAGATATTAAATATCTGTTGGAAGGTATGATAAATTGGATTCATAGGGCATGTTTCTACTATTTCAGGCCACCACTTCCTTATTTAAAGTGAGTTTGATTTTTCATAACCCTAAATATATAATAATCCTATTTTCATTTTTCAATGCATATATTATAAATTTTTATTATTATTAATTTTATTTTAAATATAATAGGTTATAATATTCTCAAAACCTCAAATAAGATCATGTGTTTTATATAACTTTATTACATTATTTAAAAATTAATTTAACCATAAGGGGAATTTCATCTATAAATGTCCAGGTCATGACATTTTCCCCCATAAAAAATTTTACCCTTAAAAATATGATTTCATAAAATAAATATGATTTGTGTACTTCCATTTCATTGAATCTTCTAGTTCCCAATATTATTACTCTAACATGTGGTTTTTCCACAACACATTGACCAGATTTGTTATCTTATTTCATTGACCATTACCTTTACGTCTCAAGATATATCCCAACAGCTTCTCATGTGATATATAATTTTCAAATGGTAACACTAGTAGATTTAGTACATCTGAGGGGACTAGTATTTACATTCGCAATTAGGATACATTGATAATTGAATGTTCATGAGATGGGTTTGGTGGTAGGGTTGGTCGATAGGCTACTGATCAGATGTGATAAAGTATCTCAAAAGGGCTAATGTATCTTCGACTAAAATTTCCCTTTTTCCTAAACATCAATAATTTATTCCATATTGATATATGAAGTAACAATTTTTCACCAACCACAAACCCTTTATCTTACTAACTGTTTCCTATATATCTATTCTATAAACTTTTTATAGATAGAATATTCCAATAAATGGGTTGATCCATATCTGTCATCTCTTAGATAATATTAGGTCCCATCAGCTTCTGCTCTCCAAATTGATCCCACCATGTTAGAGTTCAACACCACTTCCCATATAGAGTCATATTATTTTACTTTTGAATGCTCAAATGTAATATATTTTATAATAAGAGCTCAACTAAGGGGAGGTTTTGATCCCAACATCCAAATAAATACTTTGAACATTATCTTTATATATCATTAAGAGTTTGAATAGTCATGTCATAATGACATTATAAATGATGGTGATAAGCAGTGTTATATCTATTTTCTATATTCAATGCCTATTGGAAGATTCTATTCATCATTGATGTAAACCATGGATCTCAATCAGATAAAATAGATATTGGAACGAAATTACTTCTTAGTACATATCTTATGTATATCATGGATATTTTTACATGTGGTAAATATTTTTTGATAATAGTGAATTTACTGTACTTGGTAAGGTGATTGACAACCACCCAGATGGAATATTTAACATTTTGTGTACTAGGGGATCCTATAATAAAATCTATGGATATTTTTCTCATTCCTATATTTGTATAGGAAATGGGTTCATCATACTTATAGAGTTTTATGTTATACTTGGACATGATGGAATACAAATCATCAGGATACAAACTTTATAATATCTTTCTTTATGTTATAGAACCTTATTTTTGAAAAGTCATTATACATATTAGTGATTCATAGATGAAATGAGAATGATGATTTATGTGAATCATTTAGAAGTTCCCTATTTAGTTATGGATATGATCAGAGACATATCTAGGTTCAAACCCTTATAAATCAATCTCGAAATAATTAATAGTCCAAAATACCTCATATCTTATTATGTTAAACTTATTATCATTAAGAGAAACCTTGATCCTCTTTAGAATGGATGGTTGGGAATTTACATGAGAATGGTATGATGATTATACATTAATTATTCATATATCCATCCTTTTTATTTCTAGGAATATTATATCATTTACTATCCTCAAAATTGATCAAGCTATGCGATCCATTCTGCTCAAAGCATCGACCACTTTGTTTTCCTTCATAGGATGGTATTTGATTTAAAATTCATAATAGTTGATCAAATTTATCCTCCCCCATTGGCACATATTATGATCCATTTATTTGAATATATACTTAAAACTCTCATGGTCAGTATATATATACACTCATATCATTCTTCTCCCAATTTCAAAAATGTCACAAAATATTTATCGCAAAATCACTACAGACCACTCTCAATCAAGAGTTGGATAGTTTTTTAAGGGATCATTATTATTCATGATGCATGTTCTATCGCTTTTCAATGTTTCATGAGAACATAACCCAATAAATTTTTTTATGAATATCTATTGGTCTTAAATGGTACCCCACTAATGGGTATTGTGATCACAGATGAAATGATTATCCTTTTATTTATCTATTAAGAATATTCCTCAGATTCATCATTTTGGATACACCTAAATTCTTTTTGAGTAATCTTGTTTATGGGGTTTGAAAATAACGAGAAGATTCTCACAAATAGTCAATAATACTAAGATATTCCAAGGAATCTATTGATTCCTAAAGAGAGGATGGTCTTCACCACCCATTAATCATATATATTTTTTATGGATCCACTAATGTCCCTTTACTGGTTATGAAATACCCTTCGAAAGTTACATTATCCAACCATAACAATCATTAATTTTAATTTTCAAAGATAATTTCTTTCTAAAATGTCCTTAGTATAGTATTCAAATTATCCACTTATTCTTCCTTTATTTTTTGAGTCAAAATAAATTATCAATACATAATACCAAAAATGTTTTGAGGTAATCCCTAAATACTTTAAATATCATATACATATATATTCATGATGTATTTTTTAATATTAATAGAATCTCTATGAACAGATAGTTATTGTACCTTTAATGAAATCCATTTTTGGGGATATCCTCTGTTATTATCTTTAATTGATAATATATCAAACGAAGATCAATCTTTGAAAAACATTGGTCACTATATTGATGATAAAAAAATCATCAATTTGTAGTAGTATATACTTATTTTTTTTCATGATCTTGTTAATTTCATGATAACTAATTTAGAGATTTCTTGACTGATCTTTATCGTTGATGAATATGACTTGTGCATCCCATGAAGATTCAATTGTGTGTATAAACTATTAATCATGATTTTATTATTGTAGTTTCTCCAGTTTCTCGAGTTCAGTAACATCTAATCTTTATGGATTTTTGTATAGAAAAAGATCTAGTTATAGGATTGATTGAACACTTGTCATTTTTATTAGGAGTAAAACCATGTAATTTAGGGGAACACATAATTGTATTTCTTTACAATTATCATGTCTTCAGATATGATCTTTTCTTTTACATCAATAATTTGGGAATTATACAATTAATATTTGAGTAATAGTATCAATTCTTATGATGATGATACCCGAGAAAATCCGTCCTCCTATTTGAAATTGTATAGAATTAGAAGGTGACTAATGAAGCCATGGATGATTTTCTTATCTAGGAAATTTATGTTGGATATATATATGAAAACAAATACATTACTATATTAGTATTGAATTTAATTCAAGTGATATTGATATTATTCTCAAGATGAAAATTTTCACAATTATCATATTTAGTTATAATAAACAATGGTGTTTTCTTCTAACAATATTAAATAATTTGGTGTTTTCACTTAATGTTCATAGATAACATTACATATCATGCTATTATGAGATTAATTCCAAGACAACTTGACATACTCAAATTGGTATTATAAGTTAAATGAATATCAGCCATCATGATACAAATCAGTATAAGACATTCCCTACTCCCTTATTCTAGGATATTTTTTGTGTTCATAATGCTTGTTATCATATGGAATAGATTGTTTTCTTTTATAATTTATAACATGTCAAAATTTATGATGTAAAACTGTATATGGTGACTTATATTAAAATTTATTTCCCTTTATCATGTTTTTCATTTTTTCATGGAAATTGGTACTTTATCCTCTATTTTTTCACACATAAAACAACCCCGACTTCCATTGTGACATTCCCCATGGAACATCATTTCTGGTTATTTACAAAAAAGGATGTTGGGTATTCATTCCATTATCACCTCAATCAGATGAACTTCCATGACACTATGTCCTCCTCTTCATTGATGTGTTTGAACATTCAACTCTGTAATAGTTGTTAAATGAAAGTTTTTAAAGCTGGTTCTACATAATACACATATTTTTTTACTCGAGCTAGCATCATGATAAAGAATCCTATTGGGGATATCCTCACATTTCCCAACACATTAGTTATTGAATAGATCCTCCTCATTCCATCCATTAACAAGAATAATGGTAAAATTATGGTTGATAATTTTCAAATTATTAAACAAATAAGAGGGATACTATAAACATTAAAGGTATTTATAATAAATGTCAGATGATCTATAACATTTGAATTTATATGATTCATTACATGTTATCGATGATATATTCCATATCATATAATTTTATTGTTATATTTTTTCCCTTGATAATATTTCATAATTATATTGTTAATTTACCAAATAATATCTCTCGGGAGTGCCAAACAACGTGTGTAGAAATTCCCATTACCTTGTAGTAGTTTGTTAACGAGTCTAACTTTATAATGTTTTTTGGGGTTATTAACATGGGGTATATTTTTTTCTAGAGACACATCCCCATATAGTATCTATATAGGGATGTATTTTATTGGAAACCAAATACTCAATACTTTACAAAATATCTAGTGGTGTTTTACTATATTTATTCTTGTTAGAAAAAATTTTAAAATAGTTTTTGAATCCTAATTACAAATATATGCATCTTTTCTCAGAAAACCTATAATTATAACCCATATATTTATTATAATATAATTCGTGATTTATGATATAAAATTACACTTATTAAAACCCAGAAGATAGACTATATTATTCCTTATAAGAGATTCGGTACTTAACATATAAATGTGATACATGGATATAACAATACTACTGAAAACATCATTAAAAGTATTTTAAAATTCGAAATATTTTAAAACATCATGGGGGAACCTGGTGATGTAAATGAGAAAGGTGTGATATGTAAATACATGTAAGTTAATAAAAAACAATGTAATAACATAAAAAAATAGACATGAACCAAGAGGGAAAAAGGTAACATAAGGGATGCAAATCATAATCATAAATAATGGTCCATGATATGAACTGACATCATAACAGAAATACGTGAATGGGGAAACAACATAAAACATGGAATAATGAGAATAATTCAATGTCAACCACCAATACATAAAATCATAGAGTGATTTAGATAAACTTCGTATACACCTTAAATGTAATCTCATGATAATAGAACATTACCCAACACATTGAAACACTATTTAGGATGACCTATTATAATCATATCGCATGAATGAATAAGTGTTCTATATAGAATATATTAAATAAGAACATATTTCATCACATTTAATAACAAAATTAAGGATTTTGGGTAATATAAATGGAATTACATAATCAATTAATTATATGTGCAACTAGTTGAATACCTTTGAGTGGTAATGGTTGTGGGTGTACACTTCAAAATATTTCACATGGAAAATCATAGGAAAATATCATCAGTATAGTAGGGGAAGGTAAAGGTTCATGGGATGGATTAATGAGAGTGAAATGGTATCTCATAAATTAGTAATTAATAATGAGTTAATAGGTATATGTATGAATAGAATGTGATATGAAAAATTGTGAATAAAATATTATATATAAAAAATTGGTTATTGAATAAATGTTTTTCATAGAAAATTCACAAAATAATTCTTATAGCATAACTGGGTAACATAAAGCTGCATCGGTGATATTTATGAGAGTGAAATAGGATATATAATCACATAAATATATTTAATTTAGTAATATAAATGTGTAAAATTATATCCCAATATTATGAATTAAAATAAATATAGGCATTATATTAACTGTTTCATGACTAAAAAGTTGAAGAAGAGGATATATTTCCATGAGAAGGTGTTTCTAAATGATTTGGAGGAGCTTATTAAGAGCCTAGGGAATCCTTTTGAAGGAAATATAGTTTCAATTATAGATTACTAACATCATACAACTTTTTTATTGAAGATAAATGGAAACTTTGGTGGGTGTAGATATGAAAAGATAGGTGAGTTCATTATTATTTCCCAAACCTTGGTTATGGGCTCAACACAATAATATAATCTAAACCAAAAACTCAACCATGTATGTTTTCCTTGGTCTATATAAAATTGGAATGTATTAAATTAGTTTTTAATTCCATGAACTGAACCCCTTAAAACGTTACCCTTGGTGCTCTGGAATTCTTTCATGTTCATAATGATTTTATTTATAACAGTTAATATATTGTATATGTTTTGGAGGATTCAAAATGGACGTATAAAATTAATTAGATATCCAAAAAACATTATTTTAACTGAAAAATATTTATTTGGTCATATATAAATTATATTGAACCTATTATATCACATTTGGGTCATTATAATGTCATAACACAAGACATATATTTATAGTATACTAATTTTTCTCTAAACAATTCCACTCTCTCAGAAAATAATGAAAAATTAACCATTGTATTATTTTAATATGATGAATCAAAAAATAATATTTATTTTATTCAATTAAATCTCTAAATTTGAGAAATTATATTACTAACTCAAAATCTGTATTTACTGAAGCATACTGCTTTTTATAAATAACAATTTTCAAAATTTTATAAAAGGTGTTTTTTTGACTTCATAAAATAGTATAACCATCTATACATAATAAATATTATTCAATAATATTTTTTTTAAATATCTCTTATTTTTGGAAGCTATTAATTCTAAAAAAAATTAATTTCTCAGTGGAAAATATTTATTACACAAAATGAGAATTCATGTTTTTATATTGAAATCTATGTTGTTTCAAATTACTTTTTTATTAATTTATTAATTAAAATAAATAAGGAATAATTATAATAACTATTTCAAAGATATATTATATAAATTCATACTATTTGGGTCACGATACATTTCCCTTTATTACACCATAGAATTATCAAAGGGTATGGTGTGTGATGGTGAGATTTCATATGGGGTTTGGTGAACTTGGTCAGTGTAGTGATATTGAAGAACTTGAACTATTTTACGAAATAAATTCTCTCATGAAAAAGTGGTTTTATCTCATATTTCTCTTTGCCAGGGGAAATCCTATAGATTATTTCTCCATTGGAAACATTGAAAATTGTATTCATAGGGTATTATCTTACTGGTCAAGGCCATCACATTGTTTGTTGGTATCAATTGGAATGGTCACAACCCTTAACATTTAATAATTATACAATCACTATTGGAAAGCAATATTATCAATGGTAATTATGTTTAACAGTAATTAAACTTTGACTTAAAATAATATTCCTAAAAATACCAATAAGTACATGTGTTTTCTATAACTTCATTACATAATATGGAATTTAATTTAACCAAAAAGGGAATTGTTTTATAAATATGTTGGTCATTTCCTATATAGTTTGGAATATAATTTTTTTACTCATATCAGGATGGTAACATTACTTCTGTTTATACTTTTTAGTTGGTAACATCCTTAGATTACATGTCTTATCAAAACGCTGTATTAATCCTATTATTATAATGAGATCCTCACGATATAATGATATTAATATTTAATATTTTTATTCTGTTATAGATATATCATAATAATAGGAAACAAATTATGTTTATATATCAGTTTATGGGGGATCATTAGAATTGGGGACCTCCCTCAATAAGTTCTCTCAGGGAGATTGTGAGTTTTATTGGATCATAAGTAATGAATTGTCAATAAGAACATCACATGTTATATGTGCTTGATTTTTTCTATCTCAGTTCAATTGTATTTTTTTATTGACATGATATAATCAAAAGTGTGTAGCATTTAATCTCATACTTTGTTGGGAGATGAAAACCAGTGAATTGATATTGTGTTGTGATAGATTGTGTTGGATATTCTTTTGGTGGTATGAAATTTGTTGAAAGATCTAGAATTTTTTTTCACATCCAAAATGGAATATATATCTTGGTCTACATTACTAGGAGTATCATACAATTTATTCATACATGGCCCTAGTAAAAAAGATTATTCCATCAAGTATGGTCAAGAATAAAAATAATAGGTAACGATGGTGACCAATGTTATGACTCATTATTTATGTGACATAGTATGAAAAAGTGGTTAACATTTCTATGGTTTTACATTACGTTCTTATGCAACTTGATAGATTTATAAACTCCGATATTGGTCTAGGAGTAGTATTCACTAATATCAAGGTAAGGAACTATATTTTCACATAATAGGGGAATTCAATATTATATTATATACCTTATGAATATATGTTTAGTATAAAGTGGGAACAACCATGGGGTTTGGGGTTTCCTAATATTGAGTAATCACTTGGAAATAATAATATCAGTATTATTTTAGTTTAGAAAAATGATATTTGAATTAATTTACTCAATATATTTATAATTAATTATATAAATATGAAATATATATTATTGAAGATTATTATTTATTGTTCATTAAATATTTATTTTAAAATATATTTTAGTTAAGGACTCTAATTTTATCACATAACATATCTTTAATGTCACAATTAAGTTAAAAAATATTAATTTCTTTTATGATACATTTATGAATTCATTTATAAACATTAAGGGCTTATTTAGAAAGATTAAATTACATAAGAGGATCAATGATATTTTTTTGGACATTAAAAATAGCACTATAATACATATCAAGCCCAAATTTAGGTGTATTTTTCTTTCACTCAAATTTGACATCTTCACTCCCTTCTCTCCAAGACAAAATAGTGATAAACAAGGGGTCTGATCACCCCAATCCTAGATCTCCATCCATGATCGAAGGAATGAAACTGAGGTAGTCAGATAGGTATTTAAGGTGACTTTTATTACCTATGTTGTCATCCAAAAACAAGAGGATGATATACTTATTATCTGGTAAAGATTAAATGGACAATATAAAGTGACAAATGTTATTTTTTTAAGAAACTAATGTTGGGAATTAGAGAAACATAGTTTCATCAACAAATCAAATGTGGAAACAGTTTGATTTTATTTTTGTGACTGATTTTATCCCCATGATATTATTCGATTATAAACATGATTCATGTATCATTAATGATTAAGTCATGACATCAAGATGGATATAGTTTTAAAAATTAAATCTATTTCAAATTTCCAAAGTGTTTTTGATACCAATAGTGGTATAAAATAAATCGAATCTAGAATTTATTAACATTAAAATTTTATTTAAAATTAATTTTATTATAATGTGTCGTAATAGTCCTAATTCCATGAACAAATTTTATATTGAACATCAAATAGAAATTATAAGGCTATGAAAATAATTATATCAAATTAAAACAATATAATGGGAAAAATTGAATAACATGTACGTGTGTGTTTCTATGTGTGTTTGGGTGATATATTTATTTGTGTGAATTTTTGATAATTGTTTTTCCTAGATATTGGTGGTTAGTACTACTAGAGTTGCTCTAGTGTCCAGAACTATTGCACCGGAAGATAGGGGATACTATGAAGATGTAGATAATGTTCTAATTTTTTTTCCAATGTTTATTAACCATGTGGAATATCAAAAAAAATGAGAAAAAAATCAATATATCCAATATCCCTATATAGTAGTACACATGATTATATTTTATATAACATTTATTGAATGTTATTTTCAATGGAATGAATCCCCCCCCCCTTCATTACCCTTCCCTATTTGTTTCCATGTTGGATTTTTAACCATACTAACATAGTAGCTGAGCTAGATCATTCCCTATATGACAACCTCACCATCAAACCCTATTTTGGGAGTTTTGGGCCTTCTGTTGGCCAAAAAAATAATTAAAAATATATAAAACATAATAAAAAAATTTGAAAGTTTTAATTATTTAGGGCTATGAAATTTAATATTTTTTATTGAAAAATAAATTCATTTTTTTTATTTTATTAATAATTCCCTCATGTTAATTTTATGTAAATCATAGTTTTATATCTCAAGTTTTCTGCTGATCAACTGATCATTATATAAAGTCATGCAATGTACGTTAATAATTTAAATTATTTATTTAATAATTTAAATTTCATGTAATGTTCATAATAATTAAATAATAAATAATATTATATGTATCATATCTCCATATTTAATATTTATGGGGACCTACATATCCATGAAGGATTTTATTATGAGATAATATTTTTGTTGGGAAAATAATTTTTGGTATAAGAATAAGTAAATTGGATGGTATTGATTAGCTTGGAATTAATTATGGACTTATTTAGAAAATGTTCTGGTTATTAATGATGAATCTTAAAAATTCATTGAATTATGGAATAGATACAGTAAACTATGAAACAAGTAAGCATGCATGTTTTCCAAAATAATTTTTAATATTTTAGATTATTACCATGTTTAAAGAGAATTTAACATCTTTGTATTCATATATCTTTAATTAGACAGTCAAGAGATAATTTTTCATAAATGGGGGAATCAATGTTAATCTGATGTTGTTAATTCTCTATAAAGTTTTTTATTTCCATATTTTGAAAGGGTCATAAGGTTAACAATTTATGAAAATATTATGTTAGACATTATATGACGTTTGTTTGATTACATTTTCATCTAACCACATAAGGATTTTTGAATATTAGGTAACCTATTATAAAAATGTGGTGTTGATGCTTACTGATGACAGATGTAATGGAATATCATGGATCTCGTGATCTATTAGTTCATCCAGAATGAAAATTCCCCATTACTTTTTGTAGAATGTATTGAATTGGATCAAGGAAAAACAAATAGTGTTGTTTTCCAGAAATAATGAATGTATATCATCTCATGAAAATTAGTTTTGTTTATGAAAAGGATCTTGAAACCAAAGATTTTTTCATGTATATCAGTTTCTCATGAATCAGATTTTCCCTAAGTTCATCAAAGATTTATGGATTCAATATTTTAAACATTCTACTAACCATGTTCTTTATCACTATCCTTCAGAACATGATGGTTATATTTTTCATCCAATTTCATGTTTTTACATTCCACCTATGTCCTCCCACATGGAATCCCAATTATATATTACGTTGGGTAACCATTGTTGTTCTTTTATTCCTTTATTTAAGGGTGTTATTTATTTATTTTTACAATTTGGGTTTCTATTAATGAAAAATTCAAATATTAAACATTTGATAAAATAGATGAATTTGAGGGTAAAATTCATTTTAGGTGGGGGGGATAATGTAACACCAATAGATATTCTGCATTACTATTTTTCATACTAATTTATCATTTCTTTATTTTACATTTCACTATACCATAGAACTAATTATATATATATATATATATATTAAAACACAATTTCAATCATTCTTTTCATTCTATACTGAACTGGATTATGCTAGACACAATAATGACGTGGCATGCACTACCTGCCATACTGATATATCCTACGTTACATGCAACACTAATTTCCTACAAAGTATCATTTTATTATAATTATATTAAAAATGAAGTAATTATAACATATTTATTAAACATAGTGATATAAATATTAATAAAATAGTGTAAACTATTTTTTATAATGGTTTAATTGAAATAAAACTCAGTGATAATGAAAAAAAAATTGGGTAAAGACCTTTTATGTTTAAAAATATTATTTTCTCAAACGAACAAAATATAAAACAATTAGAAGAATTTAGATACTTAATTTAATAAAATAAACATAATTTTTGAATTTTTAATTTCTAAAATATATTTGGGTTAATTTTTTTCATTTTTCTGAGAAACATCATTTTTTTGGTGAATGGTGAAAAATACTACTTTTTAGTAGAAAATGAAATTTTCATTTAAATAATTATTAATGATAAATAAAATTTTCATATTTTAAATGAAAAATTAGATCAATTATACAACTGTTAATATAATTTAGTGCATTAGAATCAATTTAACATTAAATTTTAATATAAAAACTTAATACACATTTCAACTACTTCCTACATCATTACTCGTAAATTTTGTCTATATATGGGATTACCGTTAATATGAATTTGTCATATTTTTTTAATTGAATTTATAAAATCCAAAATAAACTATATTAATTATTTTAATATTTATAGTACAATTATTTCATTTTTTAGACCAAAACGATTAGATGAAGGGATTAAAATTTATCACAATGATTAAGGTCAAATTAATATTTTTTTGGGATTAAACTATAATCTTAGGGGTCCAAATGACCTATACACTTTTCCAAAACCCATTATATAGAACTATGTATACCATAACCCTTCAATTATTTATTTATGATTTTTAATTATTTTTTTACGTAATATAATGTGTACAACTAACTTGTTTTTCAAAATTTCAAGGGAGTACTTTCCCATCCTTAAAAAAGGCCACCACCTATCCCACTTATTCACACCTCTGAAAAATATTAATATAGTCTGGTATCTGAACCATAAAACTCCCCATAAAGTCCTCTATACCTCCTATAATAATTTCTTTTAGAATAAGACAATCCAAGGAAACCTTTTGTTAGAGACGAAAAAGAGTTACCTGATTAAGAGGAAACACCTTCCCTCAAGCGCCTTCCTAAAATTTTCCTTCCCCAACCCAATAACATTATTATATGTGTATAAAATAAAAATAGTATCTTAAATATAATAGTATGGTTTAATTTTAATTTTTATATCTATACTTACCCACAGATTCATCCAATGGGTAACAAAAATATTGTTTATATGTACGGTGAACTACTACCTCAGGAAACGATGATTATTCACTTTTACATTATCACCTATCATTGTGGAAATTATGTTGGGAAATATATTTATATATGATATACATTATATTTTTTATGAATTTATATTTATATATTTTTTATCTATAACATACCTTTATTTTGCCCATCTTATGTAAATAAGATAATTTCGTTTGATGAAGTGTGGACTACTACACCCCTTAAATCGATATGATTTATTCATACACTAAATGAATTGTATTAAATATGATTTTAGTTAATGTAAATAATATATTTTATATAATTAGTCTGCATTAATAATGATATGTATATATACATATATGTATTTTACTTTCTTTCAAAATGGTAATTAAAATAAAATAGCATTCATGCGTACATACAACATACCATCTCAATGAACTACGTATTGATATATATATATATATATTATAAATTATCATAATACAAATAAAATATATAAAAATGATATTTATATCATTTTTTATATTTTTTGAACAGTGATATTATTATAAGGACCATGGATATAACAAATTAACACACATGCAGATATTAAATCAAATAATACCTGAATTGAAACCCCGACATAGGATTGTTAAAAAGAAATTAATATAAGATCATAATACAAAAATATATGGTTTTATATATACCAAAATCAATATTTTAAACGTATCTAAAGAATTATATTTATTATATAGTTTGTTTTACCGAGTACGATGAGAGTCAAGACAGAAGCAAAGGGGATTTCATCTCACTTTTTATTTCTGTGTGATACATGCTATATTCACCACTCTTTCATATTGTGTGGTGTATATACTATCACGGATTGAAATTTATGAATATATTAATTATATTTATAGGTATTAATAAATCCAGTTTTTTGTCCTTCTTTCATGAAGATTATGTTTCAAAATTTACCATACAGTTGAAACAGTGTTGTCTCAATTTTCCTTCTTTAAGACTCGTGTATTATTATGCACCGGAATTCTCTTTAGAGATGTAAATAATTCCATTTTCAATTTTATATCATGAATTTCCTTATTTTATGAATATTTTATGTATCCTACAATTTAAATTTCCTACATGGAGATTATGATCCCATGTTACCATGTTATAAGATATTTTTGATACAATCGTTTCGCTTTTCAAGATTGTTTATGTTGATGCTTACATTGATAAAATATTATTATCCATATCTAATGAAAATTAATTACTTATATTATTATATGGTTATTAATGATTTATTCTTATATTTTTACTGTTTATTCAACTCTTTGGTACATATGATAGTTATGAATGATTCTTTTAGAAAGCCTGACTTTTCCTTCTCTTCCACAAGAAATATGTTTTTGTATAAAATCATGTTTACCAAAAAGTAATTAGAATAATATTCTTCTATTATCCTATAATCACTAATATACATATTCTCTATTTTTTCTTTTTTATATTGTTTTTAAAGGAATATATAAATGTCTATCAGAATTAATAATTTTTGTAATATTTTCATCGTGAAAAATGAATGTTCTTTTTATCTTGTATATCATGTACATATTTATCCTTCTTCAAACCTTAGAGGATTTCATTTCATGTATAAATGTTAACTTATTAGATAATAATTTTGAAGAAGATTTTCAATTAAATGGTTTTCCAAATATTTTCATTATTCTTTTAAAAATCTCAATTACTATTGTTTTCAAAATGTTTTAAGGTTAATTTTATATGTTTTCATGGAAACAGTTTTCAAAATGATTTCAAACCTCACTTATGAGTTTTAAAATTATTTTAAGAGAATTTTTATTCATAAAAAAATTCATTATTCTCTCATGTGTTTTCAATTATAATGTTTTTCATGCCATTTTCAATATTTATTTATAAGTTTTCAATTTGTTTTCAAATAAAATTATTCATTAAATTTTTTGAAGATTATTTTATAAGATTTAAAGGGAAATATTTTAAAAATTATTTCTTGTCTTATTTATAATTTATTAAGGTATTTTATATGAAAAAATATGTAATATTATTTTATCTAGTAATTTTTTTCCAATTAATAAACTATATTTTAACCAAGAATATTTTTTGAAATATATTTTAAAATTATTTTCCATCTATGATGATATCCATTAATGTTACTCATGCCCTTATATGAAATTATATGAAGGTTCCTTTAATATTATTTCAATAAATGGGTTATTTTTAATATCATTGCTTTCATGAAACATGTTTCTCTTACATGGGTTCTATGATTATGAAGTCTGTTTCTCTTTTATGAGTTATGATTTAGATGAAATGGTTATAGAACAAGTATATTTTTCAAAAAGGTTATGATATTTTTACATTTTAATGATTCCCATTTCATTTCATGGGTTAGTATATTAATAAAAATGGTATTGATTCACATTTATTTTTGATTTCATTATTATATGGGTGGGACTTGTATCTATGTCCAATTCATTAGGTAATGATTTATATATCATGAAATATACTAATATTGT
The DNA here is from genome assembly GCA_963277665.1 of Viscum album. Classification (NCBI taxonomy): domain Eukaryota; kingdom Viridiplantae; phylum Streptophyta; class Magnoliopsida; order Santalales; family Viscaceae; genus Viscum; species Viscum album. The sequence continues at coordinate 351,621,255 of OY728130.1, read as the reverse complement.
CTTGGGAATGAACCTTTATTACTAAGATGGACATGGAAGGGAACAATGAATACTAAAATGGAATGATGACAATCCTCATGCTACAAATATGGACAATGGAGTGAACATTAACTACCAGGATGGTATGAAAAGTGACCATATACTACCAAGATGACCTTGGTTGTGATGCCTTGGATAAAATTTAAATCATATAATATCTCTATGTGTCTCCCACAATTCCATGTATTATTCCAATGTTAATCTTTCAGGGATTATGTTCCTTATTACTTATGATTCATGTCTTATGAACTGCAATTATTTGTTCTATGATTCATGTATATGATCTTTTTTACTTATGGTATGATCTTCTATATCCATGATCATGTTCTCATTCCCCAATGATCATGTTTATTCATTAGTGTCACCCTTGTTTTCTCTTATTGGGAATATGAGATCACATGTTTCCTTTCCAGAGGTTTTGAAGATAGGTTTATAAAGAAGTACTAAAAGTGGAGATCCTTATGAGATATTTGGAAGATCATTCACTAGGACAGATGATTTCATTTTTTATGATTCCAAATTCACTAATATATTACTATCCCTGGGAATGTATTATTATATTGTTCTAATTATTTATCTAAAATGATGTAATATCTAATTATTTTAAGCATGGGTCTCTATAGTTGGCATAAAAGGAAATTTTTAGTTGACTGTTGGAATTTAGGATGATAAAACCTTAGTGAAAACACAAAATACATGAATATAAATATGTATAAGCATAATGAAAAGTATAAAAAATTGTCCGAGAATTTTGGTAAAGGATAGAACGAGTGGTTTCCTAAACATACATCTATATATGGATACTACAAGTGGATTTAGATCTAGAACATATGTACCTAGGGTTAAAAGCTCATAGAAGATATTCCAGGCTAGACTCATGGTAATCTGGTACATGAAAATGGGCCTTTTATCACTCATTGTTTGACAATCATATGGGATATTGTTTTGGTATTTAAAAAATCATCACAAGGCATTATGAAGAATTTAAATAGAATTTAGATATGAATTACCTTGGATGTACCTATGGTGTAATATATCAAGTAATGTGTCATAATTTATAACTTATATAAGTAATTCTTTTCATGACTATGTGGTTTCCAACTATGATAATTAATGTTAACATTATGCTCTTGGTTTCAGTCAAAGGAATGAACTAGAATGAACTAGACTAAAATAGAATTTGATGAATGATTTCATTATGAGAAATAAAATTGGAAGATCACAATAGTAACATATGTTGTGATCATTTCTAATAAGATTTCATGGAAAATGATTAACAATGCATACAATTACCAACACTATGACACACCTAGGAAGAGATAAAAGATGTATTTTGATATTTTGGGTAATGGATTCTGGTGAATAAAAATGATTCACTTTTCATTGTGTCATCAATTTTGAAATAATAACATATTTGAATGTTTTATAGTAATAATAAGATGTTTTGACAATAGAAAAGGACACAAATAAAGTGACATCAGGTAAAGGATGAAGTGTTTTGTTAATGAAACTGATGAGAATATTGGACTCTCTAATACATTATCAAAGGTTAATTGTTTTAAGGGTATAGTAAGTGGTCATTATTCAAATAAATGTTCCATGAAGAATTATCCTAAAGTGAATCAACAATGTTGTATGAGTAATGGTTACTTTACAGTGATTAAGATAATACTGATGAAATCTAAGTGGAAAGAGGTATTTTATAACATGATGAGGTGTCCATTATAACGACATTAGGATGAGGTGGTACAATAAATGTTTTTTGAATTTTTATTGAATAAGTATTATATATGAAAGGTGAAATATATTAATATGGTTCGTTTTATGATTATCTCTAATAAATTACAATAATATATTTAATGGGTTTGAAGGAATAAAAAAGTAAATTAATGGTAAAGTGGTTCCCAGGAAAACACATGATTAAGGGAACAATAACCCATAATATGTTCCTTATTATATGATATTGTTGAATGGATATAGATATGTTAGATAAGAATATGTAAATTCGATGTTACAGGAATCCTTGGTATTAATTGAGGGTATATTTACAAGTATTTCATTTTATAATTTATGAATTTTACAAATTATTGAAATTATAGAGTATATCCAATAATATATGGAATAAGGAAACATTCCTATCTATAAAAATGATTTATTAAAATTAATAGTTTTACCATATTTTTGGATAAGTTACCACGAGTGTATTCACATGTTTTAAATTCGACAACCTAGAGATACTTTTGGATATATGGGGGAATATATGTTAAGACGATTTTGTTACTAATTTCTAATGTTTTGGATTTTTTTCATTCAGAAGTGAAATAATTTTAACCTTTTGAGGAAATATTATGCTAACAATTGGATTAATTTTTTATAATAGAGTATTATCTTACCACATGAGGATTTATGCATTTTGGATAACCTTCTATAAAATGTGGTGTTGATAATAACTAATGAAAAATAGGAGGGCTTATCATGTTTAATTGATAAGTTTTATGAAATTATTTTAAAAATATATTTTCAATACAATAGATTTAAAAAAAAATCAATATTCTTTTATTAGTTTTCAAGGAATGTTGTTTTAAAAAAAGTATTCTTTTATATTTGTTCATGGGAAAAGGTTTTCAAAATTATTTCAAGCCGCATTTATGAGTTCAAAAGTTTTTAAAAAGAAATATTTTAAAAAAAACAATATTCTTTCATATGGTTTCAATTAAATAGGTCTGCAAAAATTTTGGAATCCTTCTTTTTTTTGTTTTCATAGTGTTTTCAATGAAAATTGTTTTCAAAATGATTTGAAAATTAATTTATAATTTTTTACAGAAAACTGATTTCAAAATGATTAATTGTATTCTTTATAAATTTGAAATATTTTTTCTATGTAAACTAATTTCAAATAATTTTATATATTAATATTTATTTTCTAATAATAAAGTATATTTTTCTTGAGAAATTTTTTTGCATCTATGATGACATCAATGGATGTCAATAATTCCTTTCTAGGAAATGATCAAAAGGATACATTCAAGACATTTCGAGGAATTGGTTATGTTAAATTTCATGGTATTTTTCAATCCTGCTTCTCTTTAATGTGATATATTTGTATGAAATCAATTTCCTCTTCATAGGTTATATGTAATCTATTTCTCTTTCACAGGGTATGATATAGATGAAATGATTAGTAATCATATATCTTTTTACTATTTTTGATATGATTACATTTATATGATACAGATTTAATTCCATAAGTTATGATATAATTGATTATGATATTGTGAAACAGTTATTTGGGATTTCATTATGAGATGGCTGGAACCTATATATCCATATATAGAATTGGGTAAATATTTCTATCTAATTAGGCGGAATTAGATGGTATTGGGAATAAATCATAACTACTAAGATAGATAAGGGAGTGAACCATTACTACCAAGATGATATTAGTAGTGAACTCGTTCTACTAATATGGTCATGGGAGTAAACCATGACTACTAAGATGGTATGGGAAGTGAATCTATACTACAAAGATTCTCTTTTCAATGATGCCTTGTTTACTATGGAAGTCATATTAAATACATATGTGTCTTCCAAAATTCATTGTTTTATTTATATGTCATACATTCATGAATTATTATCTATATTTATTAAAGATTCATATTTTAATATCTTCCACACATTACTCCATGATTGATTTATATGATCTTATTTGTAGGATATGATCTTCTTTTTTCATGATCATGTTCTCAAACCCTTAGGTTCCAGATTATGCTTACAGATCTCCCTTTTATACCCTTATTGAGCATCTGATCACACCCTTTTTTTGATTCCATTACCTAGTTTATGAATAATGGTTTTAAGTAGTATACTAAAGGTGGACATCATTATGGGAGATATTTAAGATATTTCACTTGGATAGAAGGATTGGTTTTCAATGTATCCTCAAACACTATACTATTACCGTCCTCGAGCATGGATTTTTGTAACGTACTGAATATTAATCTAAAATGATGTAATATCCATATTTCTAAAAGTGTTATCATTATACTTCCATTTCTTATTAATTATATTTTCCATTATTTCATCATAGAATTAAGGATTTTCTGATTTTTGACTATCAACTAACCTTCTTCTCTATCACTATCCTTCATATCATGATCGTTAGATATCTCTTTCATTTCCATGTTTACACTTTCCACATATGTTCTCCCATGCGGAAACCCTATAAAATAAAACATTAGTTAACCGTTATAGTTCCATCATTCCCTCGTTAAGGTACGTTTTAGTATTAATTTTTAAGATGTTGGTTTCTATTAATCAAACATTAATGTTTTCAACCATTGACATCCTTGATTATTTTATTGGGGAAAATTCATTTTAATGGGGGTATAATGTAACATCTCAAGATTTTTTAAATTATTTTTTCAAATTATTTTATCTATTAGATATTTTTCAATGCACATGACCCTAGAAATAGTTATATATATATATATATATATATTAAAACTCTTATTTAATAATTCCTTTCGTGGCATACTAACTTTTTTTGTGCTATACACAACAATGAATTGGCATGCGCTACCTGCAACACCGACTTGGAAAACGTTAAATGCAACATTGAATTTCTATGAAGAATCATTTTATTATATTTTTTTAGATTGTTTAATAATAACATAGCTACTAAAAATAGTTATATAAATATTAATAACTACTTTTCAAATATATTTGTAATGTTTTTATCTAATAAATCATATTTATAATGAACAATATAATGTTTGATAAAGTAATTTTATTTTTAAAAATATTGTTCTCTCAGAAGAAAATATTTTAACAATTAAATTAAATAAAAAACATATAAAAATTTAATTTGATAACATAAAAATTAATTCTTAATTTAGAGTATCAAAATTACCTTTGTGTGATTGTTTGGGATTTTTCTGAGAAATCATCATTTTTTTATGAATAGTTAATATACAACTTTTTAGTTAAAAAAAGACATTTCGTTTATATAATTTATTGTGTTAAATTATAATTTAATTTTTTATTGTCACATTTTTTAATATATTAGTATAATTTAGGTCATGATAATCAATTTCAAATTATAATTTAATATGAAAACATAATAATCTTTTTCATTTATTTCTACTTTATAACCCACATAATTTCATCCTATCTATGGGATTAGAATTAATCTTAATATTCCCTATTATCTGAATTGAATTTAAAAAACGAAATAATAAAGGAAGAAATAACTATTAACATTTCAGAAAATCATTTTATGGATTTATTTTTCCCATAAACCTTGTATTTTTTATTTAGGTTGGTTTGGTTTTACATTTTTTATGTAATACCATGAGTACACCTAACTTGTTTTAAAACATTCAAAGTGAGTCCTTTTCCTTCCATATAAAATTTCACCACCTCTCCATCTAATTAAAAAATATAAAACCATTTATGTTCAGCCAATACCTTCCCAATAAACATCACATAAATCATACCTTGCTTCAACAATACTTCACTTGGGAAAAAGGGAATCGAAGGAATCCATTTGGAACAAGCCAAAATGAGTTACTCAATTAAGAGGTAACACATTCTATCAAGATAATTTATTTTATTTTCCTTCTACACCCTCATAAAATATTATTATTTTATGATTATATATCAGGCCAGAATCCTAAATATAGCTTTATTTTTTATTTAAATGTTTATTCCTACACTTACCCCCACCTCCATCTAATGGGTAATGAATAGGTTGATTCTATGTATGAAGAATTACTACGTCAAGAAACGAGGAATTAATATTTTCCATTACCACATATCATGTTGGATGTTATGATGGAAATATTTATTATATATGATTTATATTATATTTCTAATTTCATTATTCTTCTTGAATATTTATTTATAACATAACTTTTTTCTTTTAGTCTTATGTAAATACAGTAATTTAGTCTGAGGAAGTGTGGACAACCCCCTCCTAAGAGAGATATGATTTGTTCATACACTACATGGATTGTATTAAGAATGCTTTTATTGAATATATATAATGTATATGATAACTTAAAGTGACTATTATAATGATATATATATACATATATGTTTTTTAAATTTCTTTCAACACACCAATGAAATGGAAATAACATTCTTGCATATGTACGACCTACGATCTCTATGAAATCTATATTACTTCTCATAATTATATATTCTATAAATAATTATAATAAAATATATCATGTTTATTAATTACATTTATATCATGTTTTACATTTTTTAAATCATTATATATGAATAAGTACAAATTATATATCTCATTAAGATCCTTGTGAAGAATAAATAAAATATTACCCAAAGTTAAACCTTAACAAAAGATTGTTAACACGCCGTAATATAAGGCTGTAATAAAAAAATATTTTTATATATATAATAATATTTTTCTTTATTATATGTATAATAAATTTATATTTATTATAATGGTATTTTTAACAAGTAAGATGTCATTCAAGACACAATGTATGATTTTTTAATCTCATTTTTAATTTCTGTGAGATATATGCTATGTTTCCCACTCTATGATTTTGTGTGGTGTATATACTGCCAAGATTGTATTATATGTATCTTATAATTAAATTTATAAGTATACACATATCCATTTTAAGAGCATTATTCCATGGGGATTAATTTTCAAAATTTACCAAATCGGTCAAATAGTTTTGTCTCAATTTTCTTTGTTTGAGACTCTTTTTTACACACCACAATTGTATTTTGAGGTCTATATAATTCCATTTCAAATGTTATATATTTAATTTTATTTGATTTTATTATATATTCAGTTTCATGTATTTTTATTTTATTACATGGACAATATGATCCCATTTTACCAATTTATATGATTTTATTAAGACAATCTTATCACTTTTCATAATTTATTATCTCTATGATTCTATTGATAAAATATTATAATGTATATATCAAGAAAATTCAAGAAGTTTATTATAAAATTGTTATTAAATATTTATCAACATATTGGTACATTTCATACAATCATTGGTTTATAAGATAGTTATGAATGTGTTTTTAAGAATTCCGAACTTTACCCTGTCTTGGGTCAGAAATGTGTGTTTCCTTTAAATCATGTTTTCCATAAAAAATCTTGGTATATTATAAAATTATCATATGATCATTAAAATACATTTTACCCTTTCTGTCTCTTTCAAATTTTTTCAAATCAATCTTCTTTTCTATTTCTTAATGAGTCATTTTTCTAACCATTCTATCATGCAAAATAAATGATCATTTTACCTCGTACAACATTTATAGATTAATAAAATGTCAATCTATTGATGATTTATTTCCATATTAAAATGTAAATTTTCAGAAAAATATTTTAAAATTATATTTTCAAATAAATGGTTTTATAAATGTTTTCAATATTATTTTATATGTTTTCAATGAAAATAGTTTAGAAAATGATTTCAAACATCATTTATGAGTTTTCAATGTATTTTTAAATAATTTTTTTTAAAAAATATTTCATCATTCATTCAAATTTGTTAATGAAAAAATGTCTTCAAAACATTTTTTCTGTTCTTTTTATTTTTTCAAATTATTTTCAATGTAAAAGTCTTTTAAAATTTATTGATTCTTATTTTTTATGTTTTCATGAAAAAATTCTTCCAAAGGACCACAAGTATTATTTAGAAGTTAACAAGGTATTTTCTATGAAAAATATTTTTAAATGGGATTATTTATTTAAAATAATTTTTCAAATAAGAAGGTATATTTTCACCAAGAATTTTTTTTAAATATAATTAAAAATTATTTTTCATCTAGGATGACATTTATTGATGTTACTCATGCCCTAATAGGAAATGATCTATAGGTTATATTATTATTATTACTATGAATGGGTTATATTTAATATCATGTTTTTATCAAACCTATTTCTATATCAGGGGTTATATTTTTATATAAATTTATTCTCATTCGTGCAATATATGTGTATGAAATTCTTTTATCATTCACATGTTATGATTTAGATGAAATGGTTATGAAACCTATTACATTTTTCTCTGGGTTATGATATGTTAACATAATTATTATACCCATTTAATTTCATGTTTTATGATATGATTGATTATTATATTGTGGAATGTGTATGTCTAATTTCATTAAGATATGGGTTGGACCAAAATCTAATTTCAATGCATTTGATAAATACTTATATCTCATTAGTTAAACTAAGATGGACTTGGGAATGGACCTCAACAAAAATGATGCCCATGGGAGTGAACCATTACTTCTAAGATGGTATAAGTAGTGGACTCATGCAAAAAATTATTTTTATGGGAGTGAAGTAAGAAAACCTTGATGGTATTGTGGATGAATCTATACTAAAAAGATGGCATTGGTAATGATTCCTTGGATACTAAGGAAATAAAATTATATTCTAATTTTTCTTCCAAAAATCCATTTTTATTCCTTTGTTATGATTTCATGGACTATGTTCATTATTTCCTTATGATTCATGTCTTGTGAAGTACCATGATTTATTCCATGATTCATGTATATGATATTTATAATGAAGGTTATGATATTATATTTTAATGATCATGTTATCATACCATATTTTTCATGTTTATGATTAAATTTCTACCTTGATTACCCTTAATTAAATTCTGACCTCACCCCTTTTTATATTTCCTTTCCCAATATTATGAAAAATTGTTGTAGGTATAACTACTAAAGGTGGAGATCATTCTGAAAGATATTGAAGATCATTCAACTGTATAAAAGATTTTGTTTTCATTGATTACAAATATACTAAACTATTCTAGTAATCAATAATATATTTTTGAAATGTGCTAAATATTTATCTAAAATTATGTAACAACCATGTATTGTAATCACATGTCGTTGTAACACCTACATTATAAGAGTGATATATTCTCATATAATCTGCATAAATTTTCATCTTACTCTAAGATATTCTCATATGTTGTTGAATAACCATCACTATCCAAACTATTTAATCTACTAATTTTGGTCCCATTAACATCGTTCCACTTATTTTATCCCAAAACAATTGTGTATGAAACATCATACCATATAATACGTTAACGGATCCACATTTATACAGGATTTAATACTATTTTAATAAGAAAAATAAACTATGGAAATATATTGATCCCAACATCCTTGATGATATGCTGACCAACCATGAATAATGTCCTACAATGTCTGAATTGTTTTCTTAGATTCTATCTAATGTAGTTTAAAAGAATGTTTTCAAATTTACTTTATTACCCAATGAAAAATACTATCATCTCAAACAAAATTAGTGAACCAAGGATCCTGTTTAGATTTAATAGAGGGATGAACTTTTTATAACATGATTATATCTTTAAGGAAAATTTCAGAAATTTGGTCTAAAGGAAGAGTATCTTGAATGAGAAATAATTTTTTTGATTTAGTTGTCGATCAAAAATAAACAAACCTGTAATACTACAATGATATGTGTTTGTAAATCCCAATTACAGATCCATGGATATTATTTTCAATTTAAATTATGGCATAGTAAAAGGCTGAAGAATCTCATTCATCATTTTTCATTTTTCCTTAACTAATTGATAAGTCATACATTTCATTGTAAAATTTGAAATTTCTATTTTCATTCCATCCCACCAATAATATATTGGATGGTATTTGAATAACTTTATACTATGAGGATGAACAAAAATTGGGGAACTATGAACATCACTCAAGAATTCACTCTTCAACTGGGAATCATAAGGAACGTATGATCTCATTCCAAATCTAAAATAACAATTCTGTCAACATTAAACTTTGTAAACATGCATTTTTTAGCCAATCATTCATTTTTATAGAAATTTTGGTCTTCCATATGATCTTTCTTGAGACTATATTACAAATTTTACTACATTGAAATCTAAAAAAATGAGTTTCTTCCATACACAATATTTAGGGAAAAGTTCATCAATTCATTAAACAAATGGTCACATTCTAAATGTAACATAATTAATTCGTCATCATATTTATGACTAAAATCGTCATATATGTGGTTTTATTTTCTAGGTTGATAATTAATTATTCAATCATAATAATTTATTAATTTTATACACCTTTTTTGTCTCATGTTCATATATTTCTTAGAGAATATATTCATCAGGATTTATTGATCAATTTATATTACACACTATTATTCATTTAAACTATGTATATAAATTGTTAAATAAAAAACTACTAATTGAATTTTTAGGTCATGTTTTAGGAAATTTTTCTTATGTGGTTTATATTGACCTAAATTATAAGAAATTATATTACTATTCTTCTTCAGAACACAACCAAACCATTTTAATGATGCATCACTACATATGAAAATTCACCCTTTTAGAGGGAAAATCCAAAACTATAGGATTCACTAATCATCTTTTCAATTCTATGAAAAATACTTCAAAATATATTATCTGGATGAATCTGAACCCCTTTTATGTTAACCAAGGCAGTGGGATATAATATTTTGAAATATTTTTAAAAAACAACAATTAATAGTCTTCTTATTTAATAAAACTAAGAATCTCAAAAAAAAATTAGTCTTGTCCAGTATCAACCACATTATTTTCAGTATGATCAAATATAATGCGATATTTAATTATGATGTTTCAATGGAATGAAAAAATTTTAATCAAAAATAACATTTTTTATTTTTTTTATATAAATTTTTTTCTTTCCAGGTTTGATGAACAGTCCTTTGATGTTTTTCATGACCATGATTAATTTCATAATAAATAATGTTTTTGTCATTAAAACAATAAAAAACATATCCAAATATTTATGGAAGACTTTATTTATAAAATTCATAAATAGATTAAGGTAATTTTTTTTCATAAAGGGAATAAAAAAAGCTCATAATTCATATATATTGTTTAGACTTCTATTATTATAATTTCATTCTTGATCCCATTTAATTACTATTACCCTTACCTAAGGTCAAACATTGAATAAAATAAACACTGTCAAGATGATAAAAATAATAATCAACATGAGGAAATAAATACTTTTTCTTAAAAGTAATGTAAATCAAATATCTAAAATCAATTTAATTATTATTGTATCCACCATTATTTTTAAAAAAAATATGACATGAGAACCCCATTGTTATGTGCTGTGATGGATGAAACCTTTATCAAAAACCTCAGGAAACTATTTTATCCTTTGTAAATTTATCCCTAATCTAATTGATAAGGGGGTTTTTAAATCAGATTAGAATAAAAAAATAACGTAGTAGTAAATTGAAATAATTCATTAGGTATAATATTTATAAACACATTAGAAAAAACATCTTTTTATTCTATCAATATCAAAGTATTATTAATCATAAAATTTCACTTATTATCAAAAATATGTGACACTTAACTTTCACATTATCCTTTTATAAATGTTTGGGATTCTTGATATGTTATAAATGTTATAGGTAAATTATTATACATAGTCTAAAGAAGTTGCGCAATCTGATAATGATGATTCCTTGCAAATTGAACTTGAAAATCTTGTGAATTAGAAAATAAATTCAGAAAATAATCTTCTATAAAAGGTAAAAAACAATGATTGACTCTGATGTGTTCATCCCCCCTGAGTTCTATAAATACCTAGAAATGTAAGGATAATACCAATGTTGAATGAACAGTTGGTACACATTCCTTTTATTCTAGCATGAGGGAGCCAATTCCCCCTCAGACAACCCCTATTGATAAAGTGTATGCCTCCTAAGATGCCTTTGTAAGCTCCCTTGATTATTCTAACTCAGAAGAGTCATCCAGTGAGGATGATAAAAATGAGCCTGCATATATGGATGCATATTTTATTCTAAGAAAACTAGATTTTTCAAATGGCATTGACTCTTTGATAGAAGAGAAATATATTACTACATTCAGACAATATAAAAATAGAGAGATATCATCTTAAACTTATCTCAGTCATAAAAATAGAATATTTATCAAAGTGGTTGAGGAATTTAAAAAGGATACAAATTTCAGTTTTAAGGATATCCCCTAGAAATGAATTTTTAATGTGGATTGTGGTTGCAATTATTTTCCTATTTGGTTGTTAGAGGTTTTACTTTTCATTTTCTTTTCTGAATGACTTTCAATCTGTTCTTATTATCTATTTTTTTGGTTTAGCATGATGAATTTCTCATTTTTTTGTAGCTCATTATTTTTTTTGAATGGGAGTGAATATTTTCATCTTTTATTATTTTTTTATGATGAACCTTGAGAACCTAAGATTTGAAGCAGAGCTACAGATTTTGGGGTTAATTGATTTTCTTTCTTCATGTAACAATTTTGGTCTTCTTACTCATGCAGCTACGATGGATATTATTATGTATTATTTCATCATTTTAAAGTGATATATGTCTATTGTTGACAAAAGAGTGGTATCATAGTTGATATGTATATATCCAGTGGACTATTGGAATTAGTGTTTCATGTGCTATGTGACTTTGAGATTCCCTTGACAGTTAGTAATTCTACAAAAATCATCCAGAATTGGGAAGGAACAATGACGGATCCCTTCATGTTATGTAAAGTTAAAGGCTTTTTCCAGGGTATTGTTCGTGTCACTTTGAACCACACCTATCTGAGAAGGCATATTCATAATGAAATCAGAAAAAATCATGAAATGATTTTTCTACCCCAGTGAGGTGGGAGATAATCTTCTCCTTGGGGAAGACATTTTCGAGTAGTAACATCACAGGATGAGGCCTTTTCATGCGTCCTTTATTTCATAGGGAAACTGAAATAGTTTAGACGATTATCATTATTGTTTATATCATTGTGTCTCATTTTGTGTCTTCTATAATTTTTATATGGTGTAAGTTCATTATAACTCGATCATTCTTTTTTCAAAGTTTTGATTTAATAAATTTACTTGGGCATGAATTGGGTGACCAATTGAATTCATTCCCCTTTAAAAATGGTAAACATTAAAAAAATCAGTTCCTTGTATAACAACAAACTCTAGTATGGGAAAGTAAAAAATTTTTTTAGGAGAAATATTTTGATAGACAACTATATTAAGATTATTATCATTTTATTTTTCCTTAATAATTCCCTTATGTTTTTTATTATAAGTTCTATATTCATTTCTCAGTGTGGAAATTAAAATTTATGATAAAATTTTATATAAATGAAAGAATGTGTAATCTCAAAATACAAAAGGAAATTAGCATAATATGAATAGACATGAAATGTACCTTATACCACTTCATTTTATGAACCAACATCTTCTAATGTAGTTTCAAAGTACTTCACAACACATTTCATCTTATATTTTAGATATCAATTATCTTTTATTTCAAACACACATTTTCACAATGACCCATATCATTATATTTAAAACAATATTTAATATCATTATCAAAATTTTCTTTTAAAATATAAATATTTTTTCATTATAATTATTTTTCATATCCACAAAATTATCACATTAGAATAACTTACTATAGTTTGTAAGGTGCTACCCATTTTACTTTTTACAACAACTCTAAAAAACTGAAAAACTATTTTTTCTTTCCATCAAATTTCTTTTAGACACTATTTCCTTTTCTAAAAAACCATGACCACTTTTTCTATTGGGTTTTAATGTAAAAAGGGTCATTATAAAACACTATTTTCACCTTCTCCTCACATTGAATATGTTTAATATAGTTTTTAAATTCATAGGGAGCTAATTCCATTTGATATTTTGGATTCAATACTAAGTAAAAGAGATTAATATTACAAAAATGATCTGAAAAAAGTGCATTATTTGAAAATGTGGTTAAAAATTCATTGTACACAACCACTAAATCATCCTCCTATTTCATTTAATATATGAATTTTTTTATTCAATGTATAATATCTTTTGGACGGTATTTCTCCCGAAATATAATATTAAATTCTTCCCATTCCAAATATCAAACTCATCTATTTTTTGGATATTCTGGACCATTGACCCCCAATGGTTGAATTTACCTTCAAAATGGTAAATATAAGGACATTCATATTGATGATATTAACATCCCATGTTAACGAATATATTCCCTATGTATTCAATTCATCCTTCAGCTACCACAACGATAGAAGATACAATAAATTTTAAAGGGTTTGATCTCATATAATGTTCCACTATTTTCATGTTCCTCTATGATAAATCTACCCTATCTCTTGCATTCATACCAAAACCATTTATAGAAAACAACAATTAATCCATAACTATATAAAACCACTTAGTTCCCATTAAAAATATTCCATGTTTATTATTCAAATTAACATCATCTACAGTGTGGCTTTCAAATAATACATCCTCATTTCCTCTATGGAAAACCATTCTAATTATAAATTGGTTAGTCAAAGGATCATGGTATTATCAAAATCATATATCATTTCAGGATAACCATAAATAAAGGTTTGTAGGGTATTTTATTAACATTATTATGACCTCTAATGTTATCTAAACCTCACACTGATACCAACTGTAATGACATGACCTTAAAAATTAATCAATCTACTATCTTTATACTAGAATTAAATTTATTTAATTCCAAATGATCATTTAGGATTAGTTTTTTGGAGATTCAGTTTATAAATATTACAAATAAAACCTATATATTACAATATGGAAACTCTACTCAGTATCCCTTTTTTAAAATATTGATTTTTTATTTTAAAACATGATTTATTTTCATGAAAAATAATCTCAAAGATAACCTTGACTTATTCAATTACCTTTCTATTAATTTAAACCTATTAATAATATTTAATATGAGGAATTATCACAAAAACATAGTAAGGGACATATAATCAAATAAATAAATTATCATACCATGAATGATTACGAAAAATTTCTTTTTAAAAATTAATCTTCCTCTACAAATAAACATTTACATACCCAAAAAAAATTCTCTTCTGAAATAATTTTATAAACCATTTTTTTTGAAAGATTAAATGAAAAATAAAATTCTAAATGGTTTCTTTGAAATCGGGAAAAAATCATAAAATGGGTCTTCCAAAATTTTTACAACTGAACCATACAATGTATCATATAAATTCCTTTACATTTTGAAATAACAATATTTTCTCAAAACACATAAAAATAATATATAAATAATTTAGATAAATTGGGGAATTACTTACGTGTCACTTTTAATTAGAAATGGAATAACCATCATTGTAATACATGCAGTAACCATCTGGGTGAAATTAGAAATAATTATCCTGATGTTGATTGAAATAACCATCATAATATATTTATATGATCTCTTTGGAGAGAAATATTTTTTAAAATATATACCTTTACCCAAATAATTTGAGTTCAATAAAGGGCTCATTCTCCATTGGTGTATAATGACACCAACCGTCCCCTTAAAGAATTCCCAATACCCATAAATGAAAACATAAATTCTTATATAATAAAATGTACATTACCCACATAAAAAATCATTTTATGATATTGATATATCAATTACATTATAAAAAACTTTTTTTAAAATAAACAATAAATTGTCTATGAGGGTTTTTCATTTATGAAATGATGAAATATTTTTATATAATCTAAAAATCAATTAATGGTTATGGCTATGGGAAATGTCTTTATCCCCAAAAATGTTAAAATAGAAAATTAATTTTCTTAGTAAATACCATTTAAAAATTCTATAAAATTATTCATTTAAATATATATATATATATATATATATATAAAATAAGAGGAATTGTAAAATATCTATTATAAGCCACCTGAAATTTTATTTAATCATGGATATGTTTTAAAAAATATTTTGAGGTAGATGTAAAAAGTGTTTTTTCAAAAAAAAATACCTTTCATTGATACTGAATCATCATGTATGTTATTAATCACGATGAATAATAAACATATGTTAATAATTTTTTTAATGAGAAAACATTTAGTTCTTATTATTCATTTTTCTTCACTTGTCAACATGTTATAAAATTTAACTAAAAATTTAAGTTCATGATGGGTTTTTAGAAATATTTGGATTAAATGTACAAAATGACTTCTATAGGTTGACTATGGTAAAAAGGGTATTTATTTAATCACATGTAGAATTATTGTTTTGAAATTATAATAATTTATATTTATATTAATATTTTCAAACCAATCATGAATGTTGATTATGAAAAATGAACTGTGTTTCAATCATAGAGATGGTACGTCATTTATACACTTGAGTAATGTTACCCTTTTTCAATGACCATTATAGAAGTATAGTATTTATCATTTTGTAATCCAAATATTATAATCATATCATAATTACATATTATTCTATAAATCATAGTTATATATAACATCTATGAGATGTAGTGATGAAAAGTGAATCAGATCTCATCATGGAAGTGATAGTCCACACGTACGCACGAATGAAATTACCATTTTTTAGTGAATGAAATTAAAAATATATATATGATATAATGTCATTATATACTGATAAATATTTCATGAATATAATATATTTACACTAAATTTATAAATATATCATATCCTGAGTGATGGTTATGGAAAATGAATTACATCGGTTCATGATGTTGTAGTTCATCGTAAACACGAATGATGAAATACCCTTCCATTTAATAGGGATTAGAGATGTATATAGGTTATAAAATTAAAATTATAATATATAATTATTTTATTAATACTTGTGTTTTTATTTTAGAATGTTTGAATAAAATTTTAAGGATATGAAATATGAAATAAAACTAAAGCATGTTGTTAAAAACCAAACCTCTTCCTTGGAAAGTCTCCTTTGAAAAACACATTAAGACTTCTAAGATTTTTAATATTCCAAAAAATACCACTAGAAAATGGTTATAGATTCTAGGATGTAATGATTTTAAATGTTATTTGAATCAAATGGATTTATGAGTGTCCATAAATGAGAATAATAGGATCCCTTGTATAAAAGAGGGGATGAAAACTCTTTGAATTTGTTAAAATATTAACTTAATATAATTTATGGTCAACGTAAAAATATCTAAACATTATATTATTATAATATAAGACAATTCTGTGTTTAAAAAATCTCATAATTTTTTTTCATGTTTTTGTATCACAATGTTACCATATATTTGGTTTTAACCCATCATTAATATTTGTGACATTTACCATAATATTATTGTTTTCTAATCATTAATGGTTAATAATGCTTTCATAAAATGGGAAAACACCACAAATGAAACATGAATGATTTCAATAATCATATACCATTCATTTGGAAGAAAATAATTCTATTTTTAATTTAAATACTTTTTGAAAATATTATTTATTATAAAAAATCATTAACTCAAAATTTTGATATATTCATTTACATTGAACTTTCTAACATCAGGAGAACATATTAATTATAATTAAATTCAATAAAACCTATGTAATATTTTATTTTATTATATAAAATTCAGGTTTCACATTTATTGTTTCTAATTATACTGCATTTAATATTTTCGAGAAAATTATATTATTTTCTCATTAATTTGATAATTACCTCTTCAATAATGTGTAAGCATTTAAGGAAATAATTTATTATACAAATATTAAAAATAAGTATCCTTGATGAATATAAATAATTATTATTTTCTTTTACAATTGATAACTGAACACATCATCTGATTATCCCCATGTAAAAAATATTATATTTACTAAACAGAGTAGTGTGAAATTTGTTACTTTTCTTTAAATGAAATATTATACAAGTTATAACTACATAAAAATTTCAAAGAATATCATATAAAAGAATATTGGATTATTATTGATAATATATAGGAATTTAATATGATAAAACAATGTGTTATTTCCATTTACTACTCTTTATCATTTTCAATCTATAATTTCTTATATACCATTAAATATGGAAAAACTTACTATTATTGATGTTAATATTGGAAAAAATGAAAGGATAATTTTTTTTACCAGTGATTAAAAATATTGAAGGATTTTTTCATAATTAATAATATAAAATATTTGTATAGATATTTAAAACTAAACTATAATAAAACGATGAAAGAAGAATTTTCATAAAATTACTAATATAAGGTATAAAATATTTTGATATTAAATTAATGTGTTATGATCCATTAAAAAGACATATTTAGATTATTTTAAATTAGGAATAACTAATGAGGTTTAAAAAATAATCAAAATTATAATTGTATTTTATTAATATTATAAAATTAAATACAATTTTCAATAAATTTTTTTCCATACATTTAAAATCATGAATTTTTCAATATTCTAAAATAACCATATAAAGATAATTTTGGCATGATTAATTATAAATAAATGTTTATGTTTTTCAATTAATATTCTATATTATAGAAATTGTTATTTTAAATAATGTCATATAATTAAAAAAATTCAATTTTGTTAGAAATAATAATTTTTTTGGCCGAAAATGTTTATACTATTTCTATAATTAATATAACACTATAAAACCAACCTAATGAAAATATGAAAAATATTACATTAAAATTTCCTATGATATTTAATAAACAGTTCATAATCCACCTCATGATGTATCTAAAATATCAAAGAAAAGGCCACCTTTAATTATTTTTTGGAAAACTACGTAACATAAAAAACATGTAGGTCCAATTCTGAGTGTAATAAAAAAGATAAAAAACTCAAATGGAAAACAACATGATTATATGGGGTATACTTTGAGAATTTCCATTCGAAGAATATGACATGTCTCACTACTGAACACGGTGTGTGTTAACCAATATACATGGTTTGTGCTTCAAAGACACCTGGCATGTTGGACCACATGGGATCTTGGTCATGATCATCTTTAGACACATATTGCCTAACTGTAGAGCACCTCATTTCTTATCCCTCTAGGGAAATGGAGTGTAATGAAACTCATGTTCATCAGTGCATGACACTATAAATTTATCGTTTACCTAGGTAATGTCAAATAGAATGTAGGTCCATCCACCTAGTGTGTGTTATTTTGCTAGGCTATGAATCCCTATCCACAATTAAAATATTTGATGCATGGAATTTATTCTTCCATAATATACACTTTTTAGTTTTAAATTTTGAAAAAATAATTCCTATATCACTAGATATTAAGGGTTATGCTACCAATATTTCCCAAATCTTCATTTAATCCTTCGATCATGAAGGAAGCATCATTCTCCAACAATTTCTGACCACTATTTGTCAAATTTAATAGGTTTTTTCTATCCGTACAAGGAACATCATTCCTGACATCACCGATTGTATTTCCAATCATCAAGGCATGTTCTGTGATCCATTATTCATCCATATCAGTTACACACAACATTGATCTCATCATTAATCCCCTATAAAGCATGAATGAATGAGATTGATCATGTATGAACTAGTCATGAAATATTTTAATTGCTGACCTCAAAGTAAAATGATAAAAAACATGAATAACAATGAATAAAAAGGAATAATATAATAGGTTAATATCACCAAGGTTTTTTGTGTGCCTAGACATTGATCATAGATATTTATTTAATAATTAAATTAAACAAACTAATGTGTGAGTATAAAAACCAAGGTCCAATAGAATAATATAGGATGACATGTCTATGTGAAGAGTAAATCCCATAAGACTAAACCAGATAAAATCAATGCTTATAATTAAAATGGTCGAGGTTGAGAAAATTTAAAAAAACGAGACCTTCCAATAATTGTATTTAACATTGATTTAGAATTAATTTTTGTTTCATTCATTGGCGAGATCAAAGATTTCAATCATCGATGACATGATATGTTGAAGAGGAATGTCAATTCCAAAACATCGTCTTCTCTGATGTTGAGGTCCTCTCCAAGGATAATGATCCACCAAAATCAATCTCATAGGGTTATATGTCTAACCATGAAGATCATATAAAATATGGTTTATATAGGGGGTCTCTTTGATAAGATTTTAAAAATTAAATAAATTTAATTTCATTGTTTCATCTATTCCACATATCATGATTTCACATAGGATCAAAACATAAAATATACAAAACCTATATCAAATTTAAGGTAAACAATGTGTTCTAAATTTAACCAGGTAACGACTTTACCAATTTGACACTCTGGTTAATGGGAAATGAATTACATCTAAAAACATTTCATGCAGTGTCTAATATGATAAATATTTTTAATTTATCTATTAATGGGTTACATGAAATCATCAATGTTACACCAAATACAAATAATATCCTATAAAAATTTATAAAAATATCTAAAGGTTTCAAAATTAATCATATTTATTATTGTCTCCCCCATCATCAAGGATTTTTAACATGGAAAAAAACTACTCAAATGGTTAAGGTACTGATCCAGAATCTATATTTCATTATCCTATGTTCTCTCCATGATGTTCTCATGAATCCAAAGTTCTCATACCTAAAAAATTATTTTCCTATAAAGTATCACCTCTTATTGATCCTCAGTCTCCCCTATGTACTCTGAAAAAATGACTATGCCTTTAATTTATAGCTCAACCCAATAAAAATAACTTGATGGTTCATGAATGTATCCACTCATCCCAAAAATATGGAATATTTCAGTCACATGATCCAACTATGGGGAAATTTTGTCATGTAACAAACCTCGTCGACCCTGTGTAGTATCTGGAACAACACGAAATAAATTGTGGATTGACTGCTACCCCAACCAACCCCCCAAAACCTCATCAAGGAGAGACATTTATAAACACATTTTCACCTTGTTTAGACTCTATGGTCATATGATGTAATTCTAAAAAGGATTTATACCAACTCTAGGAAATCCTAATCAACTCATATATCACATAATCCTTCTCTATTCATTCCTACACCAACTCTTGTATCTTTCTAGTTGACATTCTAATATCCTCCTTATACAATGGTTACATGAATGGTCTCTAGTAATGAGCCTCAAATGGTGTAAGGATAATATTAGAGTTTTAGATATTCTTGTACGAAACCTCAAACATAGGTATGTATTCTGCTTTATGTTTATAGAAGTGTTACATTCTGGCTCAAAACATGTCCTCCAGGATTCAAATGATCCATTTCTTCTAGTCATCTATCTAGGAGTGGAATTATGTTCATATCCATAAACATGTCTTGGATGCCACATTAAAACCTATTAATAACTATAATGTGAAAAGTGGATCAAATTTAGAGACAATCATCAAGGGTTCCTCAAGATCCTAGACAATCTTAGGTATGTACATGTGCCCTAGACTCCCAACTATCATTTTATATATTATGTAATTATTTTTTTCATGACCTGTATTTCAATAAATAATTACAAAAATAGATTAACTAACTCTTAGTTTTTGTAGAATCACATTATAAAATGTGTCAACATTCTATCATACATTTATAGAAGAATCACATGTGGTTGAGTCAACACTACTAAAATAGGATGATCTTTCTTCACCTACTGATGTGTGAGACATCATGAAATGAAATATTCAACACATTACCTCTATTTCTAAAACCAAAACTACCAATATATGGCATACTATAAATTCTTTACACAATGATGTACCAAATAAATGCAGGTATTGAACACCCTAAACACCTCCTCAGAAAATGATACCCAAAATAACATCCAGACATGAAAAAGGATGTTGGGATACCTTCCATCAAAACCATATGTGTTATCTACAAATATCTCTTGTAAAATAGAACTTCACACTTTATGTCTCCCAACTAATCCTCTCTTATACAACACTTATGAACATGTGTCATTACTATCAAATAACAGAAATATTCATTTATCTCTACTATCATGTTCGGGTGAAATGAATCCAAATAATCTGATACCTCTTCTACTAATCAATAATGAGACCTCCTTCTTAGGTAATTGACCAATACATTTATTTTTCCATAGTATATACTATCTCAAAGTTATAGTCCAAATATAAATCAATTCAAATAATGTTTCACATGATATTTGAGAAAATATGTACTTGATACTCTGGTGGTCTGGGTAGATCAAAGATCACTCACCTAGAATAAAATAAATCCACATTCCTAATATAAAGACTACTACTTCCAAGTCAACATATTGGGTCACATATCACTAATCATGGGTCCTCATAAATCTTTACCAGTTAGAAATCACCACTAGCCTCTAACTCAACAAGAAACCAAGCCTATATTTAGATTAATCACATAACAGTAGATATACAACATGCCCCTCTTGTAATCTCACCCAAGGAGAACTATTTAACTTCTTTCTCAACTCTTTAATGGCCTTATGAAATTTCTTGATCTAGTCAAATAGCTACCCATTTATTGTAAAAAGGTAATAGGGGTGGAAAGAATATAAAATTATTCAATAGACCACTGATAGTGAAATTACAATCTAAGGAAGCATTTCAACTCTAACACACTCTTGGGTAGCTCCAAATCAAGAACATCATGTATCATTATCGGATTGACAGCTACACCACTCTTAGAGATGATCAACTCTTGAAAGGGAAACATTATAATCTAAAACGAACACTTCATTTTAATTCCATATAATCAGTTATCCTATGTAAATATTAGGTCAATCCTCAAATACCTCCGGTTCTCCTTCTCTGACGAGGATAAAATGGCAATGTAATTGAGAAAAACAACAATGAACTGATCCAAGAATGGAAAGAAGAACATGTTTATATGTTCTCAGATAACTGAAATGTACTTTTTTGTACTAAATGGAATCTTCATGAACTCATAGTTCCTATAGAAGCATATAAATTCCATATTCATAATGTTCCCTTTATTTTCATGCAACTAGAGTTCTATAGTCCTATGAAAATTTTTCTGATCCATATTATACTTTTCTTATGTTTGAAGTGGTTATGAATCCAAGAAAAGGGATACATGTTCTTGATCATCACCTAAATAAAAAATTGTCAGAAAATATCCTCAAATGATAATTCTTTTTCTTTATAAACAACCATAGATCCATCCATAGGGACACACTAGGTCTGATAAACAAATTCTCTTCATGGTTTGTATATTTTACCCTATTATCATAGATCATAAATGGAGATATATGATTTTTTATAGAAGATATTGGAGTGGAGCCTAGGGAAAATTTAATTAGGAATTTTATATCCCTACACAGAGTTATCCCCAGAGCATATTCATGGAATAGTTCCATATATTTATCTACTACATATAAAAGAAAGAAATCAGGAGTTTATTTTTTCACGAACTATTAATCTCTCTAACTAATGGGAGATAGGTTATAAATTCATTCTCATGATCTCCACTCATTCTTCCATTAGGTCCTTCTTATAATTGAGGTAATATCGTATCATGTATATACTTATATATCTGACTCTTCTCTAGTGATATATTATTTAGGAATAAAAAATTGATAACCACTCTATACATATATTAAAATGATGTGGTTTCAATTAAATAACCATGTTGTCCCACATAAACCACATTACATCAAATGATAGTTTCCACTGTTGTTAGACATGTAAAATATGAAAATAAATCCTTGTATAAACCATTAAAGAAAAATCATATGATAAATACTCTATAAGAATCTACAAATCTCGCACTACGGATATGGAAATGAATGACGGACCCACACCTTTGTCTACCAGTACTAGGGAAAATGTAGAGAAGACAATGATCTTACGTTGAGTTATCTCGTGTTCATCCCAATCACATCCAACCATATAAAACAACTGACCATGTCCTTTGTAGACAAATATCTAGGGCTATTATGAAACCTTCATGGTTTTTAGTGGTATTATGTTACATAGTTGGTCTCCACTAATATCGCATACTCCTGCCCCCCCACCCCACATGGTCACCATCCCCTTTGGAGGGTCCACCTTAGCCTACAACGTTACATCTAGTATATGAAATTTCCTCTAACATAATGTTTTGACTAGGAGATCATCATCTCACCATGGTTCTGGGTGACTAGACATTACATTCACTACGTGGAACCTTCATAAAGACAAGTCACAAACACATAATAAAATATTTTTGGGTCCACATGAGTCAAAACACATGATCCATCAAATCAATCAAATCCCTAACTATTTAAGGTTTTCACTCACCATAACAAATGAGTTTTCTCTCTTGATGATACAAATTCAATTCACTCGACAAGCACAAATTTACATCATATCCCACTAGAACAAACAATGGTTTAACATATTGGAATTGGTGTCCTAAAACAAACTAGTTTATACATTACATTAGTTGTTATATTCAATAAAGTTGATATAAAAATATTTTATCATATATAGATTATTGTTATTTATGAAATTAATATGATAATGCCCTATAATATCTTTTTCCTCACAATAGACCATTGAAGATCACTGTTATGATGATATCCTTGAAAATTTATGATTATTTCTCTTATATATCAATCATATAGTTTGGATGCTGAAGTATGATGGGGAACATAGTTTTTCATCTATCAATAGTGGGTGCTCATAAGAGTATGGGTCTTCATCAATTGAATTTCTCACATCATGATCTCTATTATGGGTGATTATAGGGATAGATCCATCAATAAGAATTATTCATGATTGTGTGTCATCAAACATATATATCATCACATGTGTGTAATGTACCGTATACCTTGATGTTATTATTAATATATATCAGGAAACATGTACTAAAGTTTTTGATGAAACATATGGAAAACTATTTTTATCTTCTGTAGTATGTATTAGGTATTTCACTAGCGGTGTGTTATATATTAATAATTCTGTGATTTAAATATCCCTTACATTTATTAATGTTAATATCTCAATCCATTGAATGAAATGGTAATATTGTAATAAAATCCATGGCCACAATAAAGAATAAATGTTTTTTTAGATAATCGTAGAAATATATATCAATTATAAAGCTTGATGAAACATTTATACAAACTTCTTAATATAACATTGAGATAAAGGGATTACATTACACAGTCCATGATCATGTGTGGTTGTTGATGATAAGACATTAACTTCTCCCTCTTGGGTTCTATTTACCATTGATGAACAGTAACATTGGTATTTAAAAAACTCTATCTAATACTGGTAATGAATAATCAAATATGGTCAAATAGAAAGTAATTCTATTAATCTCAATTTAATTATATATTAATTTATTTTTTTGAATATATATCATTCTCAATTCTAAGGAGTATTTTTATTCCGGTTTTAATTAATCTCATATATTAACTAAATATTTTTTTTCATAACCTAATTATTTAATTACTTTATTATAGAATCATTATTTATATATTTGTTGAACGACTAAATAATTTATTTACTATTTATTAGAGTGTTCAAAAAAAATATTTGGAATAAACTAGATCAAGTAGAGGGATGAAGATAAATATTAATTGGAAAGATGGTAAAAGAATATTCTTTTTACTAGATAACACTAGCCGAGACAAAATCAAATTATTATAGTCATATTTACAAGGAATATGTTCATTTAAGGGGTTAAAATGTTCTTAATAGAAATAATTCAATTAAATAATATTTATTCCCCATACATAACTTAATAAATATATTATTATGTCAATAGTTATGGGGTTAATAAAATTAGATAAGGATTATGCACAATGGGATATTGAGTTCTCTCTCTCTCTTTCATTAATGAAGAAAATTATTTAGTTTTTTCACTCAAGATCAAGTGATTACCCTCCCTCATCCATATTTTCATTAATGTGAGTGGTATAAAGATTCTTCAATCCCAAATTAATTATTTCATTGATCAAGGATTACACCAATAGATGATTGATTAGTCACACTATCACCATAAAAGATATTGGAATTGTCCAGGGATCAATGGAGTGGATGTAAATCATTGCAAGAGAGATTATACAGTTAGATCCTACAAGAGAAAAAAATGTGTACTGAATGGGTTTACGATTAACAATACCTCCATCAATGATAGATCACTAAATAGAAGTATTCTTTATAACCAACTTTTTTACGTTTTTATAAATTTAATGTGAAATATATTCTTGGTTTCTAAATTTCTATCATGTTTCATCTGAAAAAAATTAATTCATCAAGGATTCAATTTCATGTGCCTCAAAAAATATCCATATATTATTATAATTCCTTACTTGGGCACGGACCTGACAAGTGGTCCCACTACGAATGGTCCCAATAAGTGTTATCAATGAATTCAAATTTAAATTTATAAACTTTTATTTTATTGTTCATCTTTGTGAGTATCAAATTTACAAATCATTTCATGTTTTAAATTATTCAAAATATATTTTTTACACGTCTTAATCCATTTTTTGTCATACGGACATAATCCATATTTGTTAGTAATTATTGATGATTTCATCTTATGAACTCATTCAGATATGCCAAGAACATTGTCCGGATAACACATTGTTACATAAAATTTACTTATTTATCACATGTTGTGTACCTTTTTCATTTCACTAAGACACCTATGTAGACTCTAGGCTTCTCTGTAATGATGACATGTGGCATGAAAAAGGTTCACCATATATAGACTAGGCAAGGTGGCACAAAATGTTTCTAAACTACACCATGTGTAAATTTTTGACACACCCTGTATTTTATGTGTTTTAAGTAGAAAGATAGAAAGTCAAGATGTGTCATTTAAATTATACACCACATGTATTTATTACATGACGAGTATAATATGGACATTATGAAACTTGATGTAATCATCATGTGACCTCCCATCATATCATGTACCTTATTATTTTCTTTTAAATAACATCTTCCCTTCTTAGGAGTGTACTGAATTCATCTGGTTGAGTAAGGTACACATAGTATGGACAACATTCACACATCACCTGCTTTACATATTTATAAAGAAATAAGAAATTTATTTAATTGCTCCATTAAACATCATTTTTACTCATAAAAATGAATGTTCATGTCATTCATTTGTTGTTATATAATATTATATATAAAAAATTAATTTTTCATAATATTTAAAAATATATGTCATGTATGGATATTTCATAGAAAAGACTTAGCGTGAATCAAATCATTAATAAAATGTAATTTTTATGAATTCAGCGTATCAATAATTTTACAGTACAAGATGAAAAATTATGAACTCTTTTATGTATGATATATTTTTATTTGATTTTACTATATATAATCAAGACAACACTGTTTAGTCTAGATAGGTGTTCACTGAGTTTCTTCCATGTAAATTACTATGTAATATTTTATTAAATTTTATATAATATTAAATTTTATCATGTATTTAAAATTACATAAGATGGGAACATTTTGGTTTATGTGATAGAATAATATAAAATTAATTAAATTGATTAATAATATAATTATTTGGATTAATTCGTGTGCTTTTAATCTTATTGAAGAATGAATTATAATGAAATCCATTGAATTATTTTAAATGTGTAATAATTGTAGATGTATGACTAATCATTAGCATTGACCAAACCAATGTATGTATTGGATTCATTTAACTTAATTTTATTTCACTAGTTTTCAATTAATTATTAGTATATTTAATATGATTTCCTACGTGTCATACCTCCCACCATTATTATGAAGGAAATACATGTGCAATATTTTTTATGTAATTTCTCTTAAATAGACCATTGGTTCCCCCAATATGTGTGTGAATTATAAAACATGTGTAGTAGAAGGGTTATGTAAAGTCACATGAATTATTCTCAAGGTAGAGCCAAGGAAGGAACAGTTCACGATAAAACCATGGTGAAATCAAAATCCATATATACATAGGTAGCTAGGTGGGATACTTAAACTAATTCCAAGCCTGAGATAGTGATTTTTTTACATTATTCTCATCGGTTAATTTATCGTCCACCCAATTAGTCAACTAAAAGATAGTACTTAAGATAATTCTAACTATTTATTTATATATTTTCTATCAAATGACTTCTTTATTTTATTGATGCAATACAATGATATAATAAAAAATGGACTAATATACTATGTTTGAATTAAATTAAATGCATTGTGCATAAATGTTTTATCAATACCTAGTTAATTCCCCTAGTATAATTGACATAATTTTTTTCATACAAGTAATGGAGAAAAGAAGAAAAAATTTCCCATAATAAATCTAGTTCCTCAAAAAAATTATTTTGGACTAAGTCATTAATTACATGTTTACGAATGAAACCATATAACTATTTATTATTCCAACACTTTTGTAAAATGAACTTTTATCAAGAATTTATTATGAATTTTGTTAGCATAAATAATAAATTTACATCAATAGGAGTATCCATTTCTATACTTGATGTATCATCGAGGGAAGAATTACAGAAATCTATGTCGTAGTTTCTAGATGAGGGTGTCACCTTAATTGATTAATAAGATATAATTCCACAGTTTTAAAATACATTCCAACCTAAATATAGTCAAAAAATTGACCATGACCTTACTTGAGTTACAAGAAGTTGAATATAGATCATTTCCACTATAATATCCCAGAAATAAGAAATTCTAATTCCAATTCGAAGGG
This sequence comes from Viscum album, assembly GCA_963277665.1. NCBI lineage: Eukaryota > Viridiplantae > Streptophyta > Magnoliopsida > Santalales > Viscaceae > Viscum > Viscum album. The sequence continues at coordinate 351,592,705 of OY728130.1, read as the reverse complement.
TTGTTTGGAATTGATAAAATAGTGGGAGAAAAATAATTAAATTAATTTTAGTTCATATTTTTTAAAAAGACAATGTTCTAATAATATCATATAAATTGTTATAAAATGTAATGGAATGTTCAGAAACTAGAATACATTCTATATGAACAATTTGTGATAACTAAGATATCTCTATTGGAAAAAACATCCAATAATGGTAGATTAGTTTTTAGATTTAAACACTACATGAATTAATATTAAATGTGATGAGTTCATAGTTCCTAATCAATTATTTTTTAATGTTAGTGAGAAATATTTACATGTCTATGAGAAAAAAATGATTATTTTTTTAATATCGAGAATTTTTTTTCATTACTTGTTGAGAAACAAAAAATATCACATTAAAATATTGTTGAATATGAAATGCTAAAACATCTCAGTGATATTTATTAGAAGAAAAAAGGATAATAATAGTTTGAGATCTCTTAGGAACACTTATCATGAATTCATGGAGAAGGTACATCAGCTAGAAATAATATAGTCAAAATGATTGGGTACATCGAGCATCTATAAATAATAGGGTTTAGAATAACCTAATGAATTTTGAACTAATATAATCTTCACCACGCTCAGTTAAATATTATCTATCATTATTATGAATTTCAATATTAATAATATAATTAAATCACTCCCAGATCTCCATATATTAAAGTTCCAAATCGATAAGGATCTTAATCTGGAAATAAATTCATTCCTTACGGTTTATAATTCAAAATGAAAGGAAAATGGAACCAATACTAAGTCTAACTATAAGTCTTATATGATCCCCCCTTCCAAGAAGATAAATATTATACAAAAAGGTAGGGAGAAGAAATTTTTATCTTGTTGATATGGGAGGAAGGGAAATAAGAAGAAAATTTTTATAATTTGAAGGAAGTAAGGAAATGATTCAATTATGATTGTTATCGAGTATAAAATTAAAATTTACATAAATTTTTTATTTAATAATACATGTGTTTATATAATTTTTATACTAATGTATGGTCACAATATATTTTTTAAATGGTTCACAAGGGAATGATGATATTGGGAATGTAACTAACACAATGATGATAGAACTGGCCATTTAAAATTGCCACCTCAGTTTATCGATGGAAATGATCATGGTTCTTTATAATCATTACTATGTTCTTGGAATTACTGGAAACCCTATTTTTTCATCTGAATTAGATATTGTGTTTTTTATTTTTATGTTCAGAATGTAATGTTGATTCTATTATAAAAACCAGAGAATATGGTATGGAAAAACTACAAAATGGTCTTTCTGTGATAGATTGTGAGAACAATGTTTTGGAAATTTATAAAATATATATATATGCTAAGAGATACCACACTCTGTTTTGAAATCACTAACCATTTAATATCAATGGGAAATTATTTAATATGTTTCATTAAGATGGTCATTTATATTCACTTGAGTAAAAATTACTTTATATTTTTCAAGTGTGTTTACAAGGTAATGTAACAATAGATCCATTTAGTGGGGAAATAGTAATGGTCATTGCGTGTTTTATTGATAGTTTATAATGAGGTGTGTGGACCATTTTTAGTTCATGTATGAGGTGGATACCAATACATCATAACATTTACTGTTGATTTTAGTTGGTATGGTTAAATCATGATAATGAGATAAATTTAGGAATCCTTTAAAAAATTAAAACAATTTAATAATGACGTTTAGAACTACCTTGGTAAGAATATTATAATGCTCTTCATATATTTTGGTATAAAATGTCTTAATCACGTTTTTGTTAACCTTTTATAAGGGTATAGTAATTTAACTAAACTCACTCTTCATTATAAACATTAGGGTAATGGTCTAAGTGGAAGGAGGAATTATACATTAGTAGGCATATTTAGGTTAATGATAAGTCATAAAAGTATTCCATTTTTGTTTTGGGGATTTTCATTATAGATGATATCACACATACATAACAAAGTACCATATAAAGTGTAAAATTTTTTATAATAACAATTATGAAGTGGAATGAAACTCATGGTAAAAAAATACAAATGTGGAGATGTAAATAATTTTTTAAATCCACTTCATGCAATAAACATTCACCCCAATGAATAAATTGTATCTTACAAGGATACCATAAGTACATACGGTTATATTACATATATGAAATAATATATTTAATTTTAATAGTTCAAGAAATTACATGTTCCTAGAGAGGGATATCATTTCTAAAATAGATAGCTATAGTGAAATAGAATTCACTAATATCAGAGATCATGATACAAAAATGTTGTTATATGAGTAAGTCCTACAAAGATCCATGGATGGAACTATTCTAGAGACATAAGTATAATGAAGTATCATAAGAGGTTTATAGTTATATAATGATATATATTTCTTGTCACCGAATATGGTGACACATTATTAGTCAAAAATAATAATCTAATAACTTATAAAGAAGTAGTAAGTCACAAAAATACAGGACAATAAAAAGAATCGCGGTATTCTAAAATATATTCCACATAACAAAAACAAGTATTGAATTTCATGGATACAATATTTTTATCATATTCTATCAATTAAAAATGTGTTTTAATGATGAAAATATTCAAGGATGGTCAATTCAGTACATGTATGTCATGAATGGTTGAAAAGGGTACAAAACAATCAGGGCCTAGAATACGATGAAAACTTTTCACTATTGAATATGCTTAAATAAATTTTAACTCTTTTTTCAATAGTATTATAGCATGGATATGAGATTTGGAATATTTATATCAGAAATAACGTTTCTTAATGAAAACCACTAGTAAATATCTATATGAAACAACAATATGGGTTTGTGACTCTAGGTAATGTTAATAAAGAATATTGTTACAAAGATTTGTATATTGATTAAATCAAGCATATAGGTCACATAAAATTAATTTTAAATAAACAATAATTTATTTTGGTTTCATAAGTAATGAATGTGATTATTGTTACTCTAAATGGATTAGTGGGATTCTGGCTATTTTCCAGACACTACATATTGATGATAGTTTAATTATTGAAAATGTTATAATTTTCCTAAATACAGTTATTATATGGTTAAATAAATGCTTCTCCATGAATGACATAAGACTAGTTTCATATGTTCATGGGATAAAGATCCATCATGATACATATAAGAGATTAATTAGTCTATCTTTTTTTACAAGCATGGACAATATAATTATAAGATTTACTATGGAACAATATATGATAGCATTATTACCGATGTCACATGGTATTCATCGTTCTATGAAAATGTGTGATAAAAAACATGAGTACAAATATATATTTGAAAAGATTTCATATATATCAGTAATTTATTTAGTAATGTACTTCATTCTATATAACAGGAATGTTATTTCTTGAACTTGAAGTGTAGTACGTAGATATCTGGATGATTAAATAGTCTGTCTATGGATGGTTTTCAAAAATAATGATTTGTATCTAACATGAACTAATGATATATTCTTGTTATAGTGAGGATATGAAGAGATAACCATCAGATGATATGTAGAATATAGTATAAAAATATATAATGATGATATTATTTTTCTATAGCGATACTTCGTCACAATTAATAGAGGGGTCGATAGTTCGAAGAGCTCAAAGCAAGCATCAATTACTGATTCTATTGTAGAGTAAAAGTATAATGTAACTTTTGTTATAACTAAATAAGTAGTATTAATATATAATGTTTTATAATATATGTATTTATCTCTATGTATTAAATACCCCATCATATATTTCTTTGATAATACTGTACTTGTGGCTCTCTTCAATAATTAAAGGACACAAAGTCAGATAGAAAACAATAATCAAAATTTATCATCTCCTACGAGATTTTTATTAGAGAAGGGATGTTTTATTGAGTAGTATTTACATTTAATAAAAAATTTATTTTCCTTAATCAAAGCCTTCTCATAGATGAAACATGGACTTCATCTGAGAAAAATAGAAATATATTTTTTTTGTAATTAGCTCTAGTCCTAGTGGGAGTTTGTGGGAATTTTTTTCCTAGAACAAAATGGTTTGTACTATACATTACCTATTATATTTAAATAAGTGAATATTAAATACAAGATATAATATATTAATCATTATTCTATATTAATTTAATGTGATAATTTTTAGGTTATTTTCCTATTAAAATAAGTTAAAATAGTTCCCTACTATGTTCACCACCATGAGATGTTATGATGATATATCATTAATATATTCCCTAATGTCATGGTGATGAAATAAAATGATGTAGAAAGATTCAAATATATAATTTTTTAGTATGTGTGAGATGATTTTGCTACATCTCATGATGTTCACACATTGTTCTCTGCAAGATTTGTGATTTTAAGGACATAACCACAAATAAGAATTATGTATGTTTCTATGTCATCATATATTCTTATCATTGGGTGTGTGTATTAGTATAAATCAAGACACTCATAATTATATGTTTTTACAAACCTCATGATACATTATGTATACTCAATTATGGATAAATTGGATATGTCATGATCAGAATGTTATGAATGAATAAGTTGAGGCAGGATTTGTCTCATCTATTTGTAACATCCCAAGTAAATAAAGAATATGAAATTTTTATATTTATTAGTATTTGTGAATATAATATGAATTTTTCATTAAATGGGATTCTATGTTCTATGGCATACCCGATATTAAATAATGGGTTTCATTGAAATCTTATGTTCCACATAACGTTGAGTCATACTGAATCATATAATATAATGTTATTATTTTAAATGGTAGTTAACACCTTGACAATGTATTGGAGCGAATTAACATAACTAACTTCAATATTATTACACATTTTTGTTAAATGTTTTTACAATTATACAATAAAAGATGTAGGATAAAAATGATAATGAATCTAGTTTTAAGCATAAATACTCTACAATTCTTATAAAGTTCGATTAACCGCCTTTTGATGGTGAACCCTTTTTAAATCTTTTTTTAGTCATTTTTATATGATCTATTTGAAAAATTTTAATTCTTATTTATAATTGGGACATCAAAATTTACTCTTGGTAAATTTTTTGTATTTTTCTGATAACGTTCATTTTTTAATGAATAGTAAAAAATACTTCATTTTAATTCAAAACTTCCTTTTCATATAATATATTTATATCATTATATTATCTATTAATCTGTTTTAAGGTGTAAATATATTATAGTTTTACCATTAAACCAAATTTTGGTCATTGAAAGTAATTTCACATTGAAAATAGACATAAACAAGTGTCAATCATTTGATAGTTATTATTTCAAAAAAACATGCTTTATGTACTGACAATGAGAATTAATTTTAAATTAATTTCTACAACTTATGGGTATTCAGTTTCAAAAAATGTATTCCATAATTGGAATTAAGAGGTCCAAATTGTTTAAATATGTAATTTTTATTTTTAGACTTTATGAATATTAACTTTAGTAAATATTTTATTTACCATGGTTAAAAGGTAAATCTTACAAATAAGTGTAAAAGTTAAAATTATTATAATACTAAATTACCCTAACATGTGTACTAATCATATTTTATGATACATGTATAACCGTGGACATCCTTCGGTCGATTTTGGTGCCCCATGGAGCTACTTGTAAATGAAAATGACACTTTATAAAAATAAATTTAATGTTATGGAAAATGCAACATAAACATATATCTCTTATTAAAACAATTTGTATATGGTGTTATATAAGTTATAAATTATAAGAAAAATATAACATAGTTGGGAAATTTCTACACCGAAGACCTTCCATGAAATATCTTAGAACTGCTCTAGAATCTATAGGTTTTGCGGGCTTTCAAATAGGTATCATGAATCCCACCCACATAGTTCTTCGTTTAAACTCTGAAGAGGATTACTATCGACTGTGGGTCAAACGTTCTTGGTCCTTTGGAGGTTGTCTAATGAAAATATTAAAGTGGACACCAGATTTTAATCCCTACTCTGAACCTCCGATAGTCCCCATTTGGGTAGGATTTCCAAAACTTCCCTTGCACTTGTTCAAACAGGAAGCATTATTTCCTATTGCCAGACTCATTGGCAATCCTCTGAGGCTAGATGTAGCTACAAAAACTCTTTCAAGACCTTCAATTGCCAGGATATGAATTGAGATTGATGTTTCAAAATCACTTCCCTCGAACATTTGGAAACAGAGTGGTGACTTAGGATTCTTACAAGAGGTTGTTTATGAGAGAGTTCTAGACTATTGCATGAAGTGTTTTAGGCTGGGACATGATTCTCTCAGCTATGGAAATTTTGAATTAGGATCTAAAAAATTGAAATCAAAATGGATTGAAAAGGCTAACGACAGTCACAAGGAAGCTGACCCCTCTGACTCCTCTAATCAAGAAAATGTTAGTGTGCACCAGACCATACAAGTCCCTGGGAGCAAGTTTCGGATTTTATTAACATAGCCATTACTGAGTTTGATAACACCACTGCTCTTAAGGATAAATTGCAACATCATGAGACTTCTGAAATTATTAGAAAGGATCACAACAATTCAATCAGCACATCTGAAGTTAAAAGAGATGAATCACTTGAGGATAGGGGGACTAATGAGGAGGTTTCAGAAGTTTATGATGAATCAATGATGGTTCGAAAAGGAAAAAAAATTATAGTTGATTCTGATGGTTTTATCACTCCACATCCCAGGAAAACCCGAAAATATTGAGGTAATGCCAATAGTGAAAGGACTATTATCACAAGATCTCTAGCTGCCAAGGCTATTGAGGTCGAGGTCCCTCCGCAACCTACACCTCATGAACAATTGCCTGACCCCTCACAATCCTCTGAATGTTCGGATTCAGATTCATCATCAAGTGAGGATAATAATGATCCAGCTCTAAGGGATTCCTATCAGTTTGAGGAGTCTTTGAAATTCCCAGAGGATCTTGACTCCTGGATTGTCGCACATGAGACAACTTCTTTTAGAAGTTACCAAAATGGTGAATTGACTACTGAGGCTTATCTTGATATTAGAAAAAGAATGTTTATCAAAATGGCTGAGGAATTTGAGGAAAATCCAAACTTCAATTTTAAGAACATAACATGGAAGTGGCTCTTATTTCTGGTTCCCTTATGCTTCAAAGATTTCTTCTTGGATCTGGATCTGATCTGCTCAGTGGATAGCCAAATGGGTTTAGCCTTGTAGGAAGTTCTATGCCCTTTTCAACTCTGCACTACTCTCCTCCTGATTCTATCTTTGTCTGCACAACTTGGATTGGCCTGTTTCCTATGGTCGTTTGAAACCTTTTCCTGTAAACCTTGATGGTTGTTTGTAGTTTTATTTGAGTTTCTGCTTTCAACCAGTCTACTGATTGTGAAACAGTTTGAAGGCTGATTTTTGATTTATGACATAAACTAGACTTCTAAATCTGGTTGTTTGGTTTTTTTATTGTGATGCTTTAAGAGGATTTTCTGGTCTGCTTCACTGATGCATTAGCAGATTGAATCATATGGTTTTCTTTCTGCTTGATGTGAATGAGTTGGATGGATGAATCACTACCGCTTTGGTTTCTGTTCTGAATTGAAAGACAGTTTCCTCTTGGAGTTTGGTTTCATTTTTTCTGCACTCTTGGAGTTTTGACCTCATGCTGTTTGGCTTTTCCAATGATTCTGAGTTGAAAGATGGTTTAGTTCTGCATTTTGGTTTGGAAAGTGCACACTCTACCTGGATTTTTTATTGCTTGCTGATGATTGCTTCAAGGATGGGCTATTTTCTGGATTCTGTTGCAGATTGGTGACTTTTATATTATGGTTGACAACTTTATAATGCTGCATTTTGGTTTGGAAAGTGCACTCTCTACCAGGATTATCTTGTTGATTACTGATGATTGCTTCAAGGATGGGCTCTTGTCTGGTTTCTGTTGCAGATTGGTGACTTTTACAATATGGATTGGTTTGGCTGGTTTGCTCTTGCTGCTTGGCTTTCAAACTGTTTGCTGGTTTGGATTTTTCTCAGAATATTAGATGCTTTTCCTGCTTGGTTTGATGATTTTGTGACCTGTCTGCTCTCATGAAGTATTGAAGGGATGGAATATACTATTCATACTGCTTCATTTTCTGCTATTTTTTATCAGAATCTAACATTTTGATTGTTGGTTTTCTTTGATGAGGATGCTGATATATGCCCGTGATGGAGCATCTTTTTAGTTCTTGATGGGAAGATCTTTGATGGATGATCCTGGATGGAAGATCCCTCTGCATTTTGAAGGTGCTCGTTTTGGCTGTGGGTTTTGTTCTAGTTTGAGTATCATTGTAACCCTTAATTCCCCGCTGGAGTAAGCTCATTACTCCTCGTGTTTTGTATTGAAACTATTTTATTTTAATAAATTCCTTTGATGGCATGAACTAGGAAACTAGTTCATGTCATCACTTTTCTCAAAAAAAACACAATGGAGATGTAGTAATTTATAAATTAATAAATTATTCAAACTAAATATATTATAAATATTAAAATAAATATATTTTGAATATTTTTATTCCATAAAATAATTTTATAGATTAGGATGTATTGTTATTTTTGACATAATGAATGTTTTTTTAATGATTCAAGTTGTTTAATTTTTATTAAAAGTCTTGATATGAATATTCTACAAATTGACATAAAAGAGTTTTTAAAACAATTATTATTTTTCTAAATGAAATAATTAACATAAAAATATAATATTCAGAAAAATAAAATATATGATATTAAAAAGATCATTAATGATCTATTTTGGGCACTTGGAATTTATAGTAAATATATTAATCACATATTATCAATATATAAGAGGGCATGGAAAAGTTAAATAAGTTAACTAAGGGAAAAATAAAAAATATAGGTATTATAAAATATCCAAAACCTATAAAATTAATTTTGGATGATTTTATTTAGACTTATATACACCTTATATTCTAAATTAATAACTTTTTTCCTTATGAAATCAAAAATCATTTTATAATAGAATAATAATTTCAAACATTTCTAGGTAGCCCATCCTCCATCTAATAAAACACTACCACCTCTAACCCATTACTCAAACCTCTCAAGCCACTTTTCTCATTAAACATCTACTCCAAGAAGCTCCCAACGTCACTATATTTCTCCTAGAGGACTTTTCTTATGAATAGAGAACTTCAATAAGTCCTTTTGGTTCAATCCAAAGGGAGTTACCTGATTTAAAGGTAATATCTCCTCTTAAGTTGTTTTCATTTATTTTCCTTCTCTAACCCCCTAAACTCTCACTATTAAATTCTTTTATAAAAACACATGTATATTAAATATAATAGGATTTTTTATGATAAATATATAAACTACACTTACAAACACCTCCACCTAATTGATATGAACATACTGTTTATGTGGACGGCGAAATATTGCCTCACGAAATGATGATTGTTCTATTATCTCCTTCCACCACTCATGGTATCCATTATGATGGTAAAGTATTTTTATATGATTTATATTATATTTATGTTCCCTCTATGCAAATTTATTTTTCATTATAGAATACCTTTATTGTTTCCATAATGAGTAAATGCAACAATTCTATTTGGGAAACATGGGCTACCACCCCCACATGGTGATGTGATTCGTTCATGCCATACATGGAAGATATAAAGGATGGAGTTAATGAAATTATGTTACATATATATCATATTGTATTATAATATATTTATAATGTTCCTATGTATAATTATTTTTTCATTCTATTGAATATGAAATAGAAATGAAAGTAACTTTCATGTGCATGTACGACTTACTGTCTCCATGAACGGTGCATTTTATTTATTATCTCCATATGTTATGTACTATTATAAATACATATATAAATAATATATATATGATATATATTATATCTAAATATTTTACATCATTCTAGAGATAATTTACTTTTTACCACATGGACAACTTTTAATTATGAGAAGTTCATTTTTGACACAAGTACCAAATAACAACAAAATGACCTTTAATAACTTAACGGACTATGTATTGCTTACAATGTGTTAATAAGTGATATAAAATGAATAATGAACTTGAAAAATGTTCTTAAGAAAGTAAAAAAATTAACTTCAGTTTGTTATTCAAGAGATTAAAGAACGAAAAAGTCATGTCAGACATGAGATAAGGGACTTTGTATCAATCACTTTTAATTTAGGCATACATAGATTATACAAAACATTCCTTTATATAGTGCATGAAACCCTCTGAAATTTAATTTCATTCAAAGGGAATATTTTTCAATGAAGTGTTTTACTGAATGAAAGAAATAATGTTCCTCTTTAATGTTTTCGGTCACCACGACCTTTCTCCCACTACATTCATTATTTGATATTTTTCTTCTATAACAAGTCATATTGTTTTTAAATGGAAAAGTAAATATCATATACTCATTTTGTGTATTTTTTATTGAAAATGGTTTTGTGAATGGATTAATTATATTAATATATTGAAATGTTATATTGTGATTAAAATGTGGAAATTTTATCATTCCATTATGCTTGTTCAAGTGTTATGATTAGGTTATGGTTCTTTGGAATTGTTTATGTATACATGTGGTTCGATGATAAACCCAGGTTGGATGAGCCCAAGATAGATCACCAATTCATTGGGCAACATGAAGGAGTTAAAAATTAATGTTTCACATAAGTGATTTTGGTAATATATTATGATGGGTATTCCATGTGTAACTCCCTACATAATTGTGAAAGATACAACGTAATTATGTTATGTATTCCAAAAGATACCTCTATGATTTATGATCTCTATGTGTTATTCATAAATCTTAGCATTTCATGAGGTGGGTTAATGATATTATATTTTGTATGTATTGAGAGGATAAATCGTTCATTCATTATTTTATAAACCTTACTGATAATTTTATGCTTATCCCAAGTTTTTGAAATGTTTTTTCATAGGGTATAAGGCAGGGTAATGGAAAATAAGAATTCAAGGACATTTATATCAAGAAATAAATTCTGGTTTATTTTAAGATTTTTTATTTTATAAAAAATAGATACATAATAGGAGTGACTAATTTGTAATATTTGAGATGTAATGTAATAGTTATGGACTAATTCTCTAAAACTATAAATCTAAAAAGATCCTCAATGTGAATTATTAACTTAATTCAAGATAATGTAATATTTAAGCCTATGTCCTTATAGTTTCTATCAGAGGTCAGTTTAGATAACATTAGGAGTTATGAAACTGTTAAATTAATATTGATAAATTAATTTATGGGAATATTGAAATGATATATAATTTAGAGACTACCATGTTGATTCGACTAGGATATATCCTTACTCAGAATGTTTTTTCAAAGTGGAAATAGGTTAGCTATGATGGGATAACATCAGGAAGAAGACAACCTTCCAAATCAGCAAACTGAAATGGTTGGAATCGGAACTGAATAATTTATTGCAGAGATAACACAATTTACTTAGGCTATAAATGGTGATGGTATCCATACGTGTGATCATCCAGATCAACCATAGAGGAAATTTTCAGTAGTGGATCATTTCATGAGGCAACATCCCCCATTATTCAGAGGATTATCTGAACTTGTGCTAACTGAAGGGTGGATTAAAGCAATTGAGAATATATTTGATGTCATTAGGTGTTCGGAATATTAAAAAGATAGTCTCAATATTTATGATTTTGAAGGGGAAGTCTATTACTGGTGGTCAATGGTTAAAAATATTAGGGATAGTGAGGAGATTGGATCTCTTAATTGGGATGAATTCAAAGGTATGTTTCTTGAGAAATATTTTCCTAAGGTGGTTCGTCATAGGATGGAAAAACAGTTCCTAGAATTGAGGCAGGAGGATGACTCAGTGGACGCTTATGAAGCAAAATTCACTCGACTAGAAAGGTATGCTCCAAATTTCATATGATATCTTGATAGTAAAATCAATTATTTTTACTCGGGAATAAAGACAAATTATTGAAGTGATTTAGAATCTCGTGAGTTCAAAAGTTATGAAAAACATGTTTGATGTGCGGAGAAGGTCGAAATGGAGTTTTTCGATGATCATGTGATCTTTGAAAAACAACAGAATAAGAGGTCAAGGTGGCTAGTGAAAGGGAATAACTCTTCAAAAATGTATGATGGTATGAAACTCATTTTTATAGTTTGTGAAACTTGAGTTAAAAATATCACTATGGAATGTCTTATGAATTTCGTTAAGTGCTACCAATGTGAAAAAAAATAAGAAATAAGGCTTGTAGTTTCACTGAAAAAGATCAGCGTAATGGTAAAACAAAATCAAATTTACAGTCAGTAAAATGTTTTTATAGCCATGAAATCAGTAAATAAGAAAATGAGTGTCCGACGAAGAACTCAACTGAGGGAAATCAGTCGGACTATAAGAAGAAAGGGCTGTTAAAATCCTTTGCGACTACACAAGAAGTTGTTGGGCCATCAAATATAGTATTAGCAGGTAAACTGTTTATTTTTTCATATTATGCCAATGTGTTTTTTGATTCAGGGATTACACACTCTCTCATTTCTGAGAAGTTTTTTTATTAAATTTGGAATTCCATCTTAAGATTTTAATCCTTAACTTATGGTTAAAACCCATGGAGGAAATTTTGAGATAAAAAGAAATTATAATAACTTTATTGTCCTTGTGTGTGGAAAGATTCTACCTACAAACCTTATTGTTTTGAAACTTGTAGTGTATGATGTTATTTTGTGTATGTATTTTCCTTATATTTATCATGATAAGATTGAATGTAGAGATAAAGAGGTTTCGTTCTAGATTGAATTTCAGTTTGTACACAAGAATGAAACCATACTTTTGATAACATGTTAGGATGTTGAGAAAATAGTAAAAGATATAAATCAATTTTACCTTGCATTTATTGATGAAAATAAAGGACCTGTTCATATTAATGATGTTCCAGTGGTAAATGAGTATCTTTATCTTTTTGATGATGAGTAGCCAAGTATAATACATGATCAGGAAGTTGAATTTACTGTTGACTTAGTCCCTGATACTAAGCTGATATTCAAAACCCTTATCGAGTGGGTCAAATTGAACACTTGGAGTTAAAGAAGAAATTACATTAGTTATTAGATTATGGTTTCATTTGACCTTGCACATCACCAATGGTTTCATCTGTCTTGTTTGATAAAAATAAAGATGGGTCAATGATACGTTTCACTGATTATAGAGCATTGAATAAAATCATTATTAAGAACATGTATCCTTTGACTCATATAGATGATTTGTTTGACCATCTCCAGGGAGCTTAGTATTTTTCGAAGATTGAATTATGGTCGGGGTACCATCACATAATATTAAAAGAAGCAGATATTTTGAATACAATGTTTTAGACTAGATATGGGCATTATGAATTTGTAGTTATACCTTTTGGTTAACCAATTCACCTTCAATATTCATCGATCATATGAATAGAATTTTCCTTGAGCTCTTTAAAATGTTTTTGGTTATGTTTATTGAAGATATATGGGATTATTCTAAAAGTAAAGTGGAAGATGAAAATAATTTAAGGGTTTTCTTGTAAGACATAATAGAAATGATACTGTATGGTAATTTTAGAAAGTGTGAGTTTTTGTAAAAATTTCATTCCTTCATCATATTGTTTCAAAAAATGGCATAACTATTGATCCTGCTAAAACAAAAGCTGATGAAGAATTTCCAAGACCAATAAATAATATCGAGATTTTTAGTTGTCTTAGTTTGACAAGAAATTATCAATGGTTTGTTGAATTTTTTTCATGGATATCTCAAACAATTACAAAATTAACATGAAAATGAATTAAGTTAATCTGGAAAAAAGAATGTGATGATTGTTTTCATGAATTGAAAAGAAGATAAGTGAGTGCCCCATTTTTGGAACTACCTTCTAGAAAAGGTGATTTTGTTTTCCACAATGTTGCTTTGTTGAAATGGTATGATTGTGTCCTAGTTCCGAATGATCAGGTAACTTATTATGCTTCACGTTAGTTGAAACCTCATGAGTTAAATTAACATTCACATGATTTGGAATTAGCTGCTATTTTTTTTCTTTAAAATTTTTGAGGCATAATCTGTATGCATTAAAATGTGAAATATATATTGATCACAAAATTTAAAGTATATATTTACATATAATGATTTAAACATGAGAAAGAGGATATGTCTTGAGTTAATCAAGGATTATGATTGAATGATCCATTACCATCTAGGAAATAAATATAAAGTGGAAACTTCTTTGAGTCAAAAGAGTAATTCTTCATTATCCATGTTAGTTTTGGAACAAGATAATTTGATTAATGATTTGAAGAATGTTGGCATAGAAGTTGTTGGTGAAGGAAATTAACCTATTTTATTTAAGGTGACAGTGAAATAATCCCTAGTATATATAATAAAGAAAGAGAAAAAGTAAGAATGTGAATTATAGAAAAATTTAGAGTTGGTTTAGATAGGAGAGTTGCCTGAATTTAACTTTGATAATGACTGTGTTTTGAGGTTTGGGAAGAGATTATGAGTGGGTTGTGATTCCCAATTGAAGAATGAGTTTCTATGTAAAGATCATAGTTCTCCATTTTTAGTTCATCTTGGCAGTACTAAGTTGTACACGGATCTTTGGGAGTATTACTAGTGGGATAGAATGAAAATAGATATTTCTAACATTACTGTGAAGTGTTTTACTTGTCAACATGTTAATTTAGAGTAAAAATTTCCAAAAGGAGTGCTTCATCCTTTACCAATTCCATAGTGGATATGAAAAAATATATTCATGGACTTCATTGTGTTATTAACAAATACATCTCGAGGTAATAATTAAATCTGGGTTATTGTTGATCGATTGACTAAATCTGCTCATTTCATTCATATTCAACATACTATGTCTCTAGATCAACACTCTCGGTTGTGTGTTAAAGAGATAGCCAGGTTGCATATAATTTCCCTCTCCACTTTACCTGATCGTGATCCCATGTATACTTCCATATTTTGGAAAGGCCTTCAGAAGTCTTTGGGTACTGATTTAAATTTTAGTACAGCTTCTTATCGTCATTCAGATGGGAATTCAGAACAAACAATTTAGATATTGGAAGATATGATACGTGCTTGCTCAATGGATTAGCAGGGAAGTTGGAAACAACATCATTATTTTGTAGAATTTTTAAATAATAACAGTCTTCATTCCAATATATATATGGCTCTATTTGAGGCATTATACGGAATGCTTTGTCAAACTCCAGTTTTTTTTGGGATGGAGTAGGTGAATGGAAGTTGATGGGACCAGAATTGGTAAAAGTTATGGCAGAAAAATATTAGTTGATTCAGAAGCATATGAGAAATGATGAGATCATGCAGAAAGGTTTTGCAGATCAATGATGGAAGGATCATTCTTTCGAGGTATGTAATCAGGTCTTTATCAGTATTTCTCCATGGTAATGTGTGATGCGTTCTAGATAGAAGGGAATGTTGAGTCTGAGGATAATTAGACCATATGAAATATAGGGGAAAGTTGGATCAATTGCGTACATAGTGACTTTACTCCCAATTTTATCCTAGGTACACATTGTTTTTCATGTTTCCATGTTGATAATTTATATTTCAGATCCATATCATGTTTTCAGTCAAGAGGTAGTTCAATTGGCAGAGAATGTTTCTTATGAGGAACATCCGTTCTAAATTCTTGACCGCAGAGAAAAATTGTTGCAGAATAATGTAATCCATTAGTTAATTTTTTTCTGAAAAAATCCATATGGTTGAATAGGAAATGTGGGAATCTAAGAATGATATGGGGGATAAATACCCCCATTTATTTAAAAAGTGAATAAAATAACAAGGATGTAATTTCCAAAAGGGGGAAGGATCTGACATCCAAAGTATATAACGAATATTATATTTTCATATTTATTAATATTTCTGATTTGAATATTAATTTTACTTTAAAGGGGATGCTATGTTCGATGGCGTACCTGATACACAAGAATGGGTTTCTTTTAAATCTTACATTGCACACGACATTGAGTCATACTGAAAAAATATAATATAATATTATTATTTTAAATGGTAGTTAAAACCATGTCGTTGTATTGGAAAGAATGAACAGAACAAACTGCAATATAATTACACATTTTTTTTAAATGTTATTACATTTATCAAATAAATGTTAGATCCCTAAAATTATAATGACTCCAATTTTTAGCATAAATATTCAAATATTCTTTAAAAGTAAGATTTACAGTGTTTTGATGGGGAAACCTTTTTTAATATAGTTTTTTCAATTTTATATGTTATATTTGACAAAATTAAATTATTATTTAGAATTGGGACATAAAAAACTACTTCAGGTAAAATTTAGGTATTTTTCTAAAAAGGTTCATTTCTAATGAGTAGTGAAAAATTCTGCATTTTAATTCAAAATTTCCTTTTAATCTGATTTATTTGTATGGTTAGATTAACATTTAAGTAGTTTTAAAGTGTAATTATATTATATTAGTCTTATTAAATACAATATTTTTCATTGGAAGTAATTTCAAAATGATATTG
Organism: Viscum album; assembly: GCA_963277665.1. Classification (NCBI taxonomy): domain Eukaryota; kingdom Viridiplantae; phylum Streptophyta; class Magnoliopsida; order Santalales; family Viscaceae; genus Viscum; species Viscum album. Next base: position 351,576,148 of record OY728130.1, on the reverse strand, counting down.
GACATAAAAAAGTGTCAATCTTTTGATAGTTATTAATTTATAAAAACATGATTTTTGTTTTGACAATGGGAATTAATTTAAAATTAATTTCATGAAATTCTGTGTTTTTAATATGGAAAAATGGATTCCATATTTGGAATCATGAGGTCAAAATTGTGTAAATAGATGACATTTATTTTCAGAAATTATAAATAGTATCTTCTGTAAATATTTTATTTACCATGGTTAAAAGTTAATTTTAGTAAATAAGGGAAACAATAAGTTATAATAATAATAAATTTTTCTAACATGTGTCATATTCCAATTTTATAATACTTGTTCGACCATTTCCATCCTTGGGTTGATTTTGGGACTCCATTGAGCAACTTGTAAGTGAAAATTACACTCTAAAAATTAAATTAATGCTATGGAAAAAGTATCATAGACATATATCACTTATTAAAAAAAATATATGGTGTAATATAAGTTATATTTTCGACTATAAATATTTATTAGTAAGATTAAAATATTTCCTAAATCATGGTATTTTATTTATAATTTTTATACATTAAATAAATAAATTTAATAATGACATAATGGGGATGCAGTAATTGTTTAATTAGTAATGGATTCAAATAAATGATATTATAAATATAAAATTAAATTTATTTGAAATTTTTTTATTCCATATATGAATTTTATTGATTATTATGACTTTTTATATTCTAATTAATGAATTTTTTTGAAATAATAAGGTTTTTATAGATCTATTAAAATTCATGATATGAATTGTTTATTAATTGATATAAATGAGATTTTAAACAATTAATATTTTATTAAATGATATAATATTCCTATAAATATAAGAATCGACCAAATAACATATATGATGTTAATATTTTTATTAAGGATCCATCTTTGTGTCTCTATGAATTTTATAGTAAATATATTAACTATATATTATGAATATATAAGAGGGCATGGTAAAAGTTAAAAAAGATAACAAAGGGTTAAAAAAAGATAAGGATTTAAAAATATCCAAATCATGTCCAATAATTATTGGATGTTTATATTTAGACTTATATTCTAATTAAATTATAATTAAATGTGTTTTGTACATTTTTAAACCAAAAACCATTTTATAATAAAATTATACTTTCAAACATTCTAAAATAGCCCATCCTCCCTCTTATATAATTCCACCACCTCTAACCCATTACTCCCAAATCTCATTCCATTTGTCTCGTCCATAATCTACTCCAAGAATCTCCCAATATTCCTATATTCCTCATAGAATCCTTACCTTAAGAAGAAAGCACTTCAATAAATCCTTTTGGTCCAAATCAAAGGGAGTTTCCCGATTTAATGGTAACTTCTTCTCTCAAGTTGTTTTCATTTATTTTCCTTCTCCAAACCCTAAACTCCCTTTATTACATTATTTTATAACAAAAAATGTATCTATAATATACTAGGATGTTTTTATTATAGGTATTTAAAATAAAATTACACACACCTCCATCTAATGGATATGAACATAATATTCTTATGGAGGGTGATCTACTGCCTTGTAACGCCCCGACCCTAATTACCCAGAGTCGGTGCATTATTGCGTAACATTAGCTTGATCACAAAAGATCATGTCTCAAAAGACTGATTAGTTTAGTAGCCTTGGAAACACTAGATACATTCATAAATGTTACATTACATCATAATGTGACAAACTACAATAACAAAGTCTCCATAGTCCACACTCATATTCTCTTCTGACTATCCCTGCAGGTCCTTCATAAAATACTTCTTCACATCTTGGAAAATATTAAAACACTGAAAGGGGTGAGCTCAGATGATCAGTAAGGATAAAAATATTGCGGAAGCATTCATAAATAAGCATAAACATTTAAGGAAATGTATAACTAAAACAAAAGCCTTTTTAAACATGAACTTCAGCATAATATGGCCAAAATAAAATTAAATAATTCCATTTACTTATTCACATGGATATTCTACTAGTTGAATAATCACATGCAATATCAATAACCACTTTCATAATGATGGAATGCATAATGCCAGACTATCATAACCACGTAGTCGAGGCCTCGTACCAAGACTACAAATAATATTTTGTCAAGGCCTCGTGCCAAGACACCAGTTTGTCTCATTAGACCTTCGGATGCATCGAGGAGCTATATCGGGATCCACCCGTCACTTATTATGTCCAATGCATTCCTCATATGAACAGGTTTAAACATATCACAAACCATAACATAATCGTATCACAGAAAACATGCATAAAAGAAACATAACATTTCCATATTTCAATCACAAGATATCAATACAACACATTGATATTATAAAAACATTATCAAAATCATTTTTAATACCAAAATAAAATAAAAGTAAAACATTGTATGTATTTTTCATTTATAAAATGTTGTGGCTTATAGAGGAAACCGAAACTCAAATAATGGTCACGGCGGCGGAGAAGCCGTTGTCGCCGCATACGTACAACAAAAAAACATTCCTTTTTGTCATTTAGTAAAACAATTCATATAAAAATATTCCTTTTGAAAAAACATAAAAGTCAAAGGGGTTTATACACCGTATAAAAGAAAGTTGTGTATAAAACAAAATATGCTTCAATGAAAGTATATTGAGACAATCTCTTTAACAAAGATCATTTTTTAAATAAAATATATCTATTATGTGTATTCACTATAAGTACATATAAATACAGTACAAATACAAGATAGGACATAATAATATCATGACATAAATTGAATGTAGGAGATTAACCCAAAGAATGGAAATTGGGTTAAGAAGTTCCCTTACCTCGTATCCGACTTGACTCGACTGCTCTTTAACCTCCTGAATAATAAACTAGAGTTAATATCTACTTTCTTAATAACCTTTTTCAAGTTCATTATCCCTTTTCTATCACTTATTACAATGTTACGAAAATTATGTAGTCATTTAAGTTAATAACGGTCGTTTTGTCGATCTTTGGTACTTGAGTCAACAATAAACTTCTTATAATTACAAGTTGTTTATGTGGTAGAATATCCATTATCTCTAGAATTATATTCAGGATGTAGATATCATATATATCATATATATATATCCAGTATATACAAATATTCATAATATTACGTTACATTTAGAGGTAATAAATGAAATGCACCGTTCATGGAGACGGTAAGCCGTACATACGCATGAACGCTACATTCATTTCTATTTCGTATTTAATGGAATGAAATCATAATGATATAAAGGTATGATATAATTCCAGTATAATATCATATATAATATCCTTTACTCCATCCTTTATACATCCCACATATGTCATTAACGATTCAAATCACTTTGAGGGGCGGTAGTCTGCACTTCCTAAAATGAAGATATCGCGTTTACCCATAATGGAAACCATAAAGGTATGCCATAAATGAATAATACAGAAGCATAAGTAAAACATTAACATATTATATATCATATATAAAAATAGTTACATCTTAATGGCCACCTTTGAAGGTTTTATATGAGTGTTGAACAATCATCGTTTCGTGAGGCATAAATTCACCATCCACAGAAACAGTTTGTTCTTTAACCATTAGATGTAGGTGTGTGTAATTTTAGCTCGAATAATTCTTATAACAACATCCTAGTATATTAAGGATACTTGTTTGATTATAAAATAAATGAATAAAAAGAGTTTAGGGGGTTGGAGAAGCAAAATAAAACATAAGAACACAAGAGAAAACACTACCTTTAAAACGGGTAACTCTTTTTGATATGAGCCAAAGGATTCCTTGGGAATAATTATGCCTAATGTGAGGCTTCTAGGAGTAATAGAGGGATGTTGGGAGAGTATTTGGGTAGAGGTTAGCCGATCCAAATGGCTTGGAAGGTGTGAATAATGTGTTAGTGGTGGTGGCCTTTTATAAGAGGAGAGGAGGGGCACTCTTGGAATGTAATAAAATGTTACTTTATTATATAATGAGTTTCGGATTTTAAAGGTCCCACACTTATATATTTTGAGGCTATGGTGATACGGGTTTGAAATCCACCCATCCAATAGGTTTTTTAAATGTGTAGGTCTTAGAGTTTACATTATCTTTTCATTTTATTTAAATCGTTAAATAATGTGGAAATCGCTGCATCATCATGGTGTCGTAAATAATTCAATTTAATTAACGTCTAAAAATTATAAAAAAAATATCATGATTTAGTAATTATTTTTATATTTCTAATGAATATTTATAGTAAAAAATACGACTTGTATAACCCCATTTAAAAATTGATTTAGTAAAACAACTTATGTTTGTGACATTTTTATTTTAACTTTAAATAAAAAGTTATTTATATCATTTTCCTACCAAGGTGGCTCCATGGGGTCCCCAAGTTGTCCCATGGATTTTCTTGGTCGGCCATGACACATCCAATATGGGTAAGACAAGTGTAATGGTATTTTAATATTTTTATAATATCACTTTTACCTTAAATTTCACTAATTACCTTTAATCAAGATTAATTAAACTTAAACATTACTATTCACCAAAAAATTATATTTATCCTATTGAACCAAATATTACTTGATAATGAAAATCATGTATGTCATATTTTTTAAAATCAAATCACAAAAGTGGTAATGTTTCATTTAAACAAGAAATTGGTTTTTTAACTACCACTAAGTGGTTTCACTATTCATTAAAAATTGAAGTTTTTCAGAACAATGCCAAAATTTCACCCTATGATATAATTGATATTTAGAATTCCATAAATGATGTCTATTTTAAAAATTTCCAAACATATAAGTTTCATTAATTAATTTTATAATTAATTCATGTTGTCACAACAAATAGCGTGTTTTTAAGAAACAATATATATCAAAAGATTGACAATTGTTTATGCCCAATTTCAAAGTGAAATTAATTCTAATGACCACCATTGGATAAATTGGTAAAAATATATTCTAATTATACTTTATAACCACTCAATAGTATAATTTATCACTATAAATTATTTAGATTAAAAAGAAATTTAAGTACTTTTCCCTATTCATAAAAAATTGGAAGTTCTCAGAAAATTAAAAAAAAAATTCAATATAGGATAATTTCGATATTCCGAATCCAAAAATGAAGTCCATATTGAAATATAAAATATATATAATTTCAAAAAGTGGCTATTACTATTCATAATGGCTATTTTTATTGGTCACGGTGTGTTAGAATCTCGAACTTGTGTACAATGCAAGCTATTGCATTATTGAAAGAGAAGCATATCGTGGAAGCTCGGGGTGTTACATTCTCCCCTCCTTCAATAAATTGTGTCCTTGTAATTTGAAATTTTTATTTGAAAATATAAGGTTGAAAATAGAAAATACATTTGTGGAAAAGCAACATCGAAAATAAGGTTAATAAAAATATAACATTAAAATAATGGAAGAGAAGTACAAAGGTCACCCGAGATAGCCCATACTAGAATTCTATGAAAATATGGATATGGAGGAAAAACAAACCATCAAGGTCTGATGGAGAGTTCAAGAAAAATGGATTACGAGAAAGTTAACCACAAGAAAATCACAAACTTGTGATTGGCTAATCGTTCATTTAATCCCCAATTGGTAAAGTTAACCGACAACATTTTTGTTTTAAGTTACCTTTCATAAAGTTGAGGAATTTATTTAAGAGATTTACTAAGAACGTAAGGAAATATACTTACTTGTAATGTAGACTTTCATTCATTAATAAATATTTACCACAAACCCATCTTTCACTCTAAAATGTAATAGAACTCAAAAATATTCTATTTATCATAATTGTATAAGGATCCAAATATGAACACATACCATTTAGATTAGGAAAACGTTTTTGTAATAACCAGGGACTTTCTGTAGGCTAGTGGTAGGTAATAAAGGCTTGTCGCACTATGGTTGTGGGTTCGATTCCTACAACTTTGTCCGACGCGACAGGTTATCCCCCAACCTAAAGGTTATCCTTTATCCTAAAACTATTGTATTATAATCTTCCAAAAACAATATCTAAACAATACTATCCAAGGTTCAACTTAATCCATTCAAACCTTTATAGTTATCCATAATATTTCTGTCCAACTCACAGTCCAAATTTTATAAGGAAGGTAAACATAATGATGATCCTTTTTTTCGTGTAACAACATGTGAACACATTCATTATGTATTCTATTAAAACACTGCAACATCCTAAATTACCATAAATCCTTATTGATTAAATTCATGATCCCTTATTCCTTATAGAATACTAGATATACTCATTCTATCCAAAAATGTATACAAATCATTAATCGGTTTCAATGAAGTTAAGAATATCCAATATAATTTATCCAAATCAATCATGTATTATTCATAAATCACTATCTCGGTATCAGAACCATATTATGGTTTATCTTTCTCTCAACCATATTTTTTCCAAAAATTTAACCTGCTGTGGAGTCACATTTATTGGTTCCACACAATCTCAAGTCCTTGATGAAATAGTATTGCAGTACAATCCTTATATATATCACATTATTATTATAACCAAAATATAATCATTGTTTCCTAAAGCACCAATACATTAGTTATTCCACTTCAACTGTAGTAACAACATAAGATTGTCTTTGATCCCTTGGCCTTTTCTAAGGTTTGTTTCCCTGACGCTTAGGACATTCATTTGCATAATGCCCCATTTCCCTACAATTGTAGCATTCAACATTGATATCCTATTTCTTTTCCTTTCAATCACGAGCCGGGGGACCTTTTTCTCCACATTTATAACAAAATCCCATTCCTTTTAGGCAAGTACCTGGGTGATTCTTCCCACAATTATCATATAATGGAAAATCCTTCTTTTCCTTTTTCCCTTTATCTGTCTCTTGTTCCACCGTTCTCTTCTTCTCTTGCTTTACTTTATTGTCATAAGATATAGAGAATTACTTTTGTTTCTTGATAGAACAGGCGACTATATCTTCGTACGTTGAGAAAGATTGTGATACTAGTGCTCGACGGAGAAACAGTTTTAAACCATCAATGAAACAATCGATTTTAGTTCATGGGTTACGTATATAATCTGGAGCATGCCTCACCAACCTTGTAAAGTTAGCCTCATACTTTGCGACATTCTCATCCTACTTCTACCTCAGACTCAGAAATTGCCTTTCCATATCTGCTCTATGGTCACGAGGGAATTATTTTTCTAAGAAAAGCTCTTTGAACTCTCTCCATTCCATACTTGATACTTCTTAATCATCCTTTGTATCTTGAATCAATGACCACCATTGATCAGCATCTCCAGGGAGGCTGTAAACTGCCATGATAACCTTTTCCCTTTCACTATTCCTCAAGGCATGGAATATTTTCTCAAAGGAATTTATCCATTGCTCAACTACTAAGGGATTTGTAATTCCATTGAATGTTGTTGGTTGTTGCCTCATGAAGCGGTCTAACATTGATCCTCCACGTTGCGGATCAGGGTTCTCCATACGGGAAAGGTTATTATTCATAACCTGAGTGAGTTGTCCCAGTATGGTAATATGTTGATCAACACCGGTTGTATCTCCAGCTCCACAATAATTATCTTAAGCTGGAGGGAAATCCCTACATGGAGTGCGTGCATTGATACGGTTTCCCTTCCTCCCACTAGGTGCCATTTCTAAACAATGGCATAAACTAGATTATTTTATGAATTAAAATACATAATTCCATACTTGTAAAACACTTACCATAAATTGAACAATTTATGGATATAATCCATAACAATAATAATAATAAATTCTTTGAGTAAGTATATACTCATAACACTTCATAGTGGTTTGTAAAAAAAATTAGATTTATCCAAAGCATATCCCCCAGGAGTGTCGTAACCAAGAGTGCAGCAAGGCCCGTTTTCGTGCACCAGTTCCCGATCGAGTCTTTCTCAAAGTGGTGTTTTTGGGTTTTACCTCTAGGTACATCTGTGCCAGAGCTGCCTCTACCTTCTCTTATCCAGACAGAGATGTATTGCTCAGAAAACTCAAAAAATCTCTACAAAAACAAAATTCTAGGAAGTTCTTCTATACTAATCCTCAAATTCTATCTTTGGGCTATGTGCTCTAATCATAGTTTATCTAAATCTAGCTTCCAAGGTTATTACTAAACTGCCTCTGATACCAACTGTAATGCACCGACCCTCGTTACCCAGAGTCGGTGCATTATTTCGTAACATTGGCATGATCCCAAAAGATCAAGTCTCGAAAGACCGATTAGTTTAGTAGCCTTGGAAACACTAGATACATTCATAAATGTTACATTACATCATAAAGTGAAAAAATACAATAACAAAGTCTCCATAGTCCACACTCATATCCTCTTCTGACTATCCCTGCAGGTCATTCATAAAATACTTCTTCACATCCTGGAAAATATTAAAACATTGAAAGGGGTGGGCTCAGATGCTCAGTAAGGATAACAATATTGCAGAAGATTTCATAAATACACATTAACATTTAAGGCAATATATAACTAAAGCAAAAGCCTTTTTAAACTTGAACTTCAGCATAATATGGCCAAAATAAAATTATATAATTCCATTTATTTATTCGCATGGATATTCTACTAGTCTAATAATCACAGGCAATATCAATAACAACTTTCATAATGATGGAATGCATAATTCAATACTATCATAACCACGTAGCCGAGGCCTTGTGCCAAGACTACAAATAAGATTTTGTCAAGGCCTCGTGCGAAGACACTAGTTTGTCTCATGAGACCTAACGATGCATCATGGAGCTATAGCGGGCTCCACCCGTCACTTATTATTTCCAATGCATTCCTCATATGAACAAGTTTAATCATATCATAAACCATAACATAATCATATCACATAAAACATGCATAAAGGAAACATAAAATTTCCACATTTCAATCACATGATATCAATAAAACACATTGATATAATAAAAACATTATCAAAAGCATTTTCAATACCAAAATAAAATAAAAGTAAAACATTGTATTTATTTTTCATTTAAAAAAGTTATGGTTTGTAGAGGAAGCTCAAACTCAAATAATGGTCACGGTGGCAAAGAAGTCATTGTTTCCACATACGTACGACAAAAAAAACATTCTGTTTTGTCATTTAGTAAAACACTTCATATAAAAAGATTCATTTTGAATAAACGTAAAATTAAAAGAGGTTTATACACCGTATAAAGGAAAGTTGTGTATAAAACCAAATATGCCTCAATGAAAGGAGATTAAGACAAAGTCCTTTAAAAAGATCATTTTTTTAAATAAAATAGATCTATTATGTGTATTCACTATAAGTACACATAAATATAGTACAAATACAAGATAGGACATAATAATATCATGACATAATTTGAATGTAGGAGATTAACCCAAAGAATGGAAATTGGGTTAAGAAGTTCCCTTACCTCGTGTCCAACTTGACTCGACTGCTCCTTAACCTCCTGAATAATAAACTAGAGTCAATATCTACTTTCTTAAGAACCTTTTTCAACTTCATTATCCCATTTATATTACTTATTAAAATGTTACTCAAATTATGTAGTCATTTAAGTTAATAACGGTCGGTTTGTCGATCTTTGGTACTTAAGTCAACAATAAACTTCTTATAATTACAAGATCTTTATGTGGTAGAATATCCATTATCTCTAGAATTATATTCAGGATTTAGATTTCATATATATCATATATATCCAGTATATACAAATATTCATAATATTACGTAACATTTAGAGGTAATAAATGAAATGCACCGTTCATGGAGACGGTAAGTCGTACGTACGCATGAACGCTACTTTTATTTATATTTCGTATTTAATGGAATGAAATCATAATGATATAATGGTATGATGTAATTCCAGTATAATATCACATATAATATCATTTACTCCATCCTTTATACATCACACATTTGACATTAACGATTCAAATCACTTTCAGGGGGCGGTAGTCCGCACTTCCTAAAATGAATATATCGCGTTTACCAAAAATGGAAACCATAAAGGTATGCCATAAATGAAAAATAAAAAAGATTAAGTAAAATATAAACATATTATATATCATATATAAATATAGTGACATATTAATGGCCACCTATTAAGTTGTTATATGAGTGTTGAACAATCATCGTTTCGTGAGGCATAAATTCACAATCCACAGAAACAGAATGTTCTTTAACACTTAGATGTTGGTGTGTGTAAGTGTAGCTCGAATCCTTTCTATAACAACATCCTAGTATATTTATGATACTGGTGTTGTTACAAAATAAATGAATATAAAGAGTTTAGGGGGTTGGAGAAGCAAAATAAAACATAAGAACACAAGAGAAAACACTACCTTTAAAACGGGTAACTCTTTTTGATTTGAGCCAAAGGCTTCCTTGGGGAGAATTATACCCAATTTTAGGCTTCTAGGAGTAACATAGTGAAGTTGGGAGTGTATGTGGGCAGATTTGGGCCCAGCCAAATGGCTTGGAAGGTGTGAATAAGGTGGTAGTAGTGGGGGCCTTGTATAGGAGGAGATGAGGGGCACTCTTGGAAAGTAATAAAATGTTACTTTATTATATAATGATTTTCGGATTTTAAAGGTCCCACACTTATATATGTCGAGGATAAGGTGATAAGGGTTCGAAATACACCCATCCAATAGGTTTTTGACATGTGTAGGTCTTAGAGTTTACATTATTATTTCATTTTATTTAAATCGTTAAATAATGAGGTAATCGGTGCATCATCATGGTGTTAAAAATAATTTAATTTATTTAATGTTTAAAATTGATAAAAAAAATATAATGATGTAGGAAATATTTTTATCTTTCTAAAGAATATTTATAGTACAAAATATGACTTGTATAACCCGATTTAAATATTGTTTTAGTAAAACAACTTATGGTTGTGACATTTTTATTTTAACTTTAAATAAAAAGTTATTTATGTTGTTTTCCTACCAAAGTGGCTCCATGGGGTCCCCAATTTTACCCATGGATTGTCTTGGTTGTCCATGACACATCAAATAGTGGTAGGAAAAGTGTAAATGTATTTTCATATTTTTATAATATCATTTTTACATTAAATTTCACTAATTACCTTTAATCTTGATTAATTGAACTTAAAAGTTACTATTCACCAAAAAATTATATTAATCCCATTGAACCACATTTTACTTCCTAATTACAACCATGTATGTCGGATTTTTGAAAATCAAATCACAAAAGTGGTAATGTTTCATTTAAACAAGAAATCGGTTTTTTAACTACCACTTAGTGGTTTCACTATTCATCAAAAATTGAAGTTTTTCAGAACAATGCCAAAATTTCACCCTAAGCTATAATTGATATTCCAAATTCCAAAAATTACTTCTATTTTAAAAAATTTCAAACATATAAGTTGCATTAATTAATTTTATAATTAATTCCCGCTGTCACAACAAATAGCGTGTTTTTAAGAAACAATATATATCAAAAGATTGACAATTGTTTATATCCAATTTCAAAGTGAAATTAAGTCTAATGACCAAAATTGGATAAAATGGTAAAAATATATTCTAATTATAATTTATAACCACTAAATAGTATAATTTATCACTATAAATATTGTGATTAAAAAATTTGTTTTTAAGTATTTTTCACTATTCATAAAAATTGGATGTTCTCAGAAAATTACAGAAAATTCATCTTAGGACAATTTCGATATTCCGAATCTAAAAATTAAGTCCATTTTGAAATATAAAATATATACAATTTCAAAAACTAGGTATTACTATTCATAATGGCTATTTTGATTGGCCGCGGTGTGTTAGAATCTTAAACTTTCATACAATGCAAGCTATTGCATTATTGAAAGAGAGGTGTATCGTGGAAACTCGAGGGGTTAAATTCCTCATGAAATGATGATTGTTCAAATATCTCTTACTGCCTCTCATGGTGGCCATTATAATGGAAGTGTATTTTATATGATATATATTATGTTTATTTATCTATTTTTCTGTATTTTTTATTTATATCATACCTTTATGGTTTCCTTAATGGGTAAATATGATATTATCATTTGAGGAGGAACATACTACCGCCCCCTCAAAGAGATATGATTCATTCATTCCATACATGTAACGTATAATGAATGATGTTAATTAAATTGTGTAATGTCTATATCATATGATATTATAATGGAATTATAATATACCTATGTATCATTATGTTTTCATTCCATTAAATATGAAATATAAATGAATGTAGCGTTAACGGGTACGTACAGCTTACCATCTCCACGAACGGTTCATTTCATTTCATATCTCTAAATGTTATATACTGTTATAAATACATTTATATATATAGGATATATATGATATATATGATATCTAAATCATGAATATCATTCTAGAGATAATGGATGTTTGACCATATGGATAACTTGTAATTTGGAGAAGTTCATTTTTTACTCAAGTATCAAATATCGAAAAAATGATTGTTTTTAAATTAAATGATTAAGTAATGTTTATAACATTGTAATAAGTGATATAAAATTAATAATGAACTTGAAAAGGGTAATGAAGCATGTAGAAATTAACTTCATTTTATTATATGTTATATTAAAGAACGAACGAGTCAAGTCATACATGATGTAAGAGACTTCGTCTGAATCACCTTTCATTGAGGCATACATTGAATAATACACAACATTATTTTATACAGTGTTTAAAACCTTTTGACATTTAATTTAATTAAAATCGAATATATTCTCTATGATTTTTTTAATAAACTAAAAAAAGAATGTTACTTTTTAATGTATGCGGTGACAATGACATTTCCTCTGCCTTGAGTACTGTTTTATATTTGTCATCCTTAACAAGCCATAATGTTTTTAAAAGGAAATGTAAAAACCATATAAACGTTTTATGTATTTTTGTATTGAAAATTGTTTTGATAATTTATTGAATGTTTCAATATAATGCAATGTTATATTGTGATTGAAATGTGGAAATGTTATCATTCATTTATTCTTGTTCATGTGTTATGATTATGTTTTATTTATTGGGAATTGTTTACGTATACTGGTGGTTCCATGATAATCCTAGGGTGGGTTAGCCTGAGGTAGATCTCCAATTCATTGGATAACGTGACAGAGTAAAACATTAATGTTTCTACTAAGATATTTATTTAATATACTATGCTTGGTATACCAAAGATAACTCCCTATGTAGCTGTGAAAGCTACAATGTAAGTGTGTTATGTACATCACAAGTTACCTTTTATGATTTATAGTTTCTCCGTGTTACACATAAATATTGTGATTTCATGAGGTGGATTAAAGAGCTTATGTTTTTTATTTATTGATGGACTAATGATTTTGTTCTTTATTTTATAACCCTTGCTGAGCTTTTTTTGCTCATCCCAAGTTTTTGAAATGTTTTTATAGGGTATAAGGTAGGGTAATTGAATGGAATAAATCAATGAGATTTATATGAAGAAAATAATTCTTGTTATCTTTTAAAAAATAATATATTATACAAAAATGGAAACTGATTGAGATTTTATAATTAGTAATATTTGAGTTGTAAAGTAATAGTTATTGCCTAATTCTCTAAAACACTTATCCTAAAAATGTCCTCAATGTGAATTATTAACTTAATTCATGATTATGGAATGTTTAAGGGTTTGAACTTATACTACTTATGGATGTTAATATCTCATCCCTTTAATTGGAATAAACTCGTTGAAATAAGTTCCATGTATATTTTGATATAGATACGTTCATTCAGAATAATCAAAGAATAATTTATAAATAATTAAGGTTTCTTTAAAATTTATAATCCCTTCTTGATAAGATATGACAAGAAAGGAATTATATTAAATAGTTCACACTCATATGTTGTTCTTGATGTTTTTACATTAATATCTTACTCTTATATGTCTTGACCCATTTATATATTGTAATCTTGGAGTTTATGAAATGATACCTAATTCCAATAAGGATGAATCCAATAGGGTCACACAATATGTGATTTTTCGGTCTGAATTAAAATCTACCTAAATTTCATTATTGAAATAATTAATTTTATTAATTATGAGGTGCAATTTTATTTAGTATTTAATTGATCTCATAAATAAAATAGATATTAATTTGTAAGGTAATTATTTAAAGGCATGGATATATAATATTAAATTATTTATGTATTTAAGAAATATTTAATTAATTACTTATTTCTAAATTCAGTAAATACTAAAAATGAGAAGCATACCAAGTCAAGATCTAGTAATAAATATTAATTTTAAATATGAAATGTTAATATTTATCATTGTTACAATTATTGAATGCCATGAAAAAGTTATATTATTATTATTATTATTATAATGTGTAGTGTCATTTAATGGTTTATAATATTATTAATGACCTATGTGAAATTAAATAATATTTAGCCCTAACCCATATCTCTATCATTTTACTATTTTTTCCCATATGTTAGGTTTAATGAAATTGGATAATCACTCTACACAATTAAATCTAGGGCTCTCTATCTCATAAAACCAAATAATGTGCTAGTGTATCATATTTTAATACTAATACATTATCCCCCATATTCTAAAGAATGAGACAAAGAGTATGATTCATTAATCCTAAAAGAATTGTTACAATGATCATGTCAAAAATCATAAGAGGATTGATCTTCTAAGCTAGTACAAATAAATCCATCTACATTTTTCAAAGATTTATTGATCATTTCTGGATGACCACTAGAGTATTTATACCCATGTATATTATATGTGAAAGTGTAAATAACCAATGGAATTTGTATGATCAAACTCATAATAAATGAAAGATATAATGAATAAAGTATTCTTTCCTTTAATACATTAAAATCATGTTACAATTAAAATGAAATATCCCTTTTATTCTAGAATGTATGCCATGTTTCATCTAAACAATTTTCATTGGTAATGTATTATGTGACTTTCACATCCTAGAATATCTATTTAATCCTAAAATTTTTCACATAATCCCAAACCTGACATTTCATTTATTATTTTTTTAATCAATAAAACATGCAAACCATTTTCAGCAAGAACTAAATAAGTTTGGTTTATATGCCACTCAATGGTATAGTTTATAACATATCGGTGTGTCATAAGACCTCTATAGAGGAACCTACACTAAGGAATCACCACTCAACATGTCATTATCATAACCTTTTCTCAACCTCCTTGATGGATATCATCATGGTGACATCTTGAAAATTAATGGCATAACATATATAAATATTAATATATAGGTATATGACTCTATAATGACATGGAATTCAATGTCCCACTACTAAATGATTAATGTACCATTTGTTTCCTAGAAACCAGTTTCTCAGGATACTGTGTCAGAAAATAGATGGTTAGAGTCCTAGTGTATGGATATGTCAGTCAGCCCACCATCACTAGAGTCCTAGATTTATCAAAATCAAGACTAGTTAATACCATTTCATTAACATAGACAAGTAATCCTCACAACATATTTTACTCTAAACACAGTCCCTTGGAAAGAACTCCATTTATACCACTATGTCATTTCTAGACCCACTAATGCCCCACATAACTATGACCTAAGCTGAGATTTAGACCCCACTCCTGCCTACAATAAAAAAAAGGACTAGTCACTAGACCTATGTATGAATATTTAACATGATGGGAGGCTATTCCCAAATGTACATATACACACATACATATGAACATATAATTTTTCAGGGATAATAACAAAAGTCGAAACATCTATAGTATAAACAAATGCATACATCGTTATTGTATCCTACTAAAACTATGCCCCTACATACTCTGGGTCTATCAATATCCACAGAACGATGGTTGTTGGCTACTAATATTATCCCAATTTTAGAATAATAATAGGAAACTTTTATTATATATATACCTATTAGAATTATCTTAATAATATTAATAGGAAATTAAAAAAAAGATAGCCTAATCTACCCACAAGACTAAAAGGTGGAATAAAAACAATAACTAATATCATTATATATAAATCCCTAGTTAGAGAGAGTATAATCTCTTTTATCATGTCCAATTTAGAATGAGGAGTAATATGATAACATCATGATCTAGTGTTATCCCAACTCTAGTATCCCAACACCAACCTCTCTATATTGTAATAGAGGATGCATGTCATATTGTTAGATTCCCTAGTCGAGGGATTACTGACTCACATTACCTGAACATGAAAAAACCTCATGAAGATATAATGGAGGGCTCTTTCTTCACATCAAGATTCCTCAGTTGATTGAGTACTAACTCAATTAGAGGACCTTCACACCATTAGAATTCGATGGAAATACATTACTAAATCCAAAAAAGTTTTTCTATCCAAATATGTAATGGAAGTATATACCCTAACTATTTAAAAGATATGGTATACCATCACCTAGATGAAAAATCCCTTCTCCTAGAGAGTATCGATCTTATCATCAACATTGATTATCACATATTATACTCAATGTTAGGTAACCATAATAAAAAATAAATAATTGTTCACCCCACCTTTTTCATATCACCAATAAAAAGGCCCCTATAAAATCCAAATTGTAAATTGACATGGAAGGACTATATGTGTTTCAAATTCTGAGTCCAATGGAAGAGATACGAATGATAGAACATCATGGGAATAGAACATGGTGTGTTACACATTATGTCTATGAAAAACCCATGACATGTATGTTTCTTTATAACAAACATGGTGTATAATAACCTATGTAAATTTCTTTTAATTTAGATCCACATGGTATGCCAGACTACCTTCGGTCATGGGTTTGTACTTCCCTGAAAAATCATGATTTTGTTTATAATTATATGGTGTGTCCCTCTAGGGAAATCGAGAATATGACCACTCTAGGTATTGTTTGTATACTTCCAAATATGGATTTACTACCTCGGTATAGTCACATGGTGTGTGATCCCAACCACACTTTTTGTGATATTTAACTTGGATAGGGCTCCCTAGTATCTATTGAAAATCATGACACATGATATGTGTTCTTCCATACAACATGTTGTGTTGTTCATTATTTATAAAAAGGGATACCTATATAACTAGATCTCACATGTTAAACCACCAATAATGGATTAATATTGATACAAGACCCCAAAATTAAAGGGAATATCATCCATCATTAATTTCCACCAAATTGTTGTTGAAATCAGTAGTTGTTGTTGATCTTCACATGGTCCATCATTCCTACCTTTTTTTCAGATACCTAATTCACAATCGTGATTCATGATCTACAATTCCACATCACTCCTTCTACAGGGCCTCTATCTCATTAACATTTCCATATGAAACATGATTCTAGATGTTTGATAATGCTCGAACAGGTTCATAAATAGTCAAGTCGTCTAATGTAGTGGCCAATGAGGAAGAACGTGAACAATATAAGATGTGATGGAGTAAAAGATTAAGTTGAGATCCCCAAAGATTGTTACGTATGTGTAAATATATTAAACTCATTTAAATAATAAAGAAATTGAAATAACTAAAGTGAAAAAAATGTGGGCTGACCGAATAAGATAGGTTGGCATGGCCCTCAAAAGTACAGATCCCATAAATAATTTTTTTTATTATTAATAAGTCTTGAAATCAGAAGGTGCTGAGCTAGGAATATGAAAAATAATGATCCCAAACTCAAATTGGACTCATCATTGGTGAAAAATGAATTTATATCAATTTCATCCGAATTATATATGATTTATTCATAGATGATGAGATCAATTGAAGTTGTTTTTTCATAATTCAACCTCCCAATATCTAATATAGAATATCCTATAAAAAATGAATAGTACCACCTCTCAATTTCTCATAGGTCTATAGTAATACATGTATATGGGATAAAAAAATTTATATAGGGGGTATCTATGTTTTAAAATTAAGAAATTTATTTATTTATTTATTTTATTCAATTATTCCTCTTCTGATTACTACACATTTTCCTAAAACAAAAAAAAATACAAAAATTACATCACAACTATGGTAATACCCATATAATAAATTCAATAGAGTCCCTGGATTTCCTATTTGAGACACGTTTTAATGGGAAATACATTTATATTGATGATATTTTCAAACACAATTTAATTTATTACTTATTTTTAATGCATTTATTTTGGGGACTTGAAACCCCCGCAAAATTCTACCAACACCAAATAAAAATAAACACTAATGCAAAGAAATATAAAATATTTAAAATGAAATAATCATGCAATATATTGATCTTCTAATTCCTCCATTATTTTTTATTCATATTTATGTTGAATGGCCTCTTTTTACAAGTCTTTAATAGAGACAAAATGTGACAATTTAATTATGTAAATTTTTTAGTAGTCTTTTAAAAACAATATATGATTCATCATATTAACTAATTGGTTTATAATCTCCGACAATATTGATTAGATCATCAGAAGGAATATCTGTACAAGAATGTTCTATTAATTCTTCTTCATGTAATGATTACGAATCGTCTGAGGATGAATTTTAATCTATTTATTCAAATATTTCTTTTTTCACGTAGTCTTCTCTTTTCATGGTAGGCATAATTTATACATGATTATATCATGTAAACAATGTCATATTATTTAAAAATTATAGTTTTTTTTCTCATTACTAGTTTATCAAAATGGATTATTTTTAATATATATTATATGATGGAATATAATTTGATTACATATAATTATTTTCTCAATTTATTTTCATCATTTTTCTTATTATTCATCACATTATCTATAGATATTTTCCACATATTAGCTTTGATAGTAAGCTCTTAGGATTCAACAAATATTCACATTCTAATTCCATTATGTGATAAAATAACATACATATACATTTCAATATTGGGAATCCAATCTGAGGGGGAACCTATTTAACCCCTATTTTCAGTTGTAATTATTTTCAATAATCATGAATCCAACATGCATGATTTAAATATATATTATAGAAGAAAGTATTATATAGAGTATGGAGTATCTATGCATGTTAATAAAAATAATAGTATATTTTCATTCAATCTTTCATAAAATATTGACCAATAAATGATTCATGGGTATTTGGGAAACAAATGTAATCTTGAAAATGAGTTTCTTCTATTCCTCAAATGGAAAGGTATATTTAGGGTGAGAAATTTCATTATACTTTCTTAGAGCCATGTTAACATGTAAAAGATGGTAAAATGTGTATTTAATTCCATTAACAATGAAAAAATAGTTGATATTTTGGTTTATGAAATTGTATATGTCAAATAGTATTAAGAATATTTAGAAAGGTTGGTGGAAAAATTGTTTGTCGCGCATAGTGGGAATAATAAATAAATTACAACTCTACAAGTAATCTAAAATGATAGATATGAAAAACTCATCCTTATTTTTGTGAAGCATGAGAAATTCGGATGAAATCTTAAAGACAATAGTAGTATGTGGAAGGAGTTGAGGGAATCTCAAAGATATATATAGAATTTATGTATCTCATAGTTTGACCAACTGAATATTGATCATGAATTATGAGCTAATAAATATCTAAAAGTTTCCTATATTGGGAGATTATTTCTAAAATAACTTATTCTAGATTATGTATCAATTGAAGTTATTATAGATTTTTTGGATACAATGGAAATAAAATATGAGGTTCCATATATAATTGGAGAGGATCTTTAAAGATAAATATTTTGAAGTTGATATTATATAAGATTTATTCATCCATTATAAGGATAATTTAAATACTATATGGGGTATTTAATTTTTTTATAAATCATTGAAATTATTTTGGTGATGATTTAACTTCATTTTATTATCCTTAAAGAAGATTAAAAAAAATTAAGATCATTCTTAAAGAGTTTAGGTGTTTTTTGGGTAAGGTTAAATATTGGTATTTTAAGATACTTATGTATGTTAAATGCATTCTAATAGAGGATTGTTAAATTGGAAAATGAATTTTATATTTAAGAGTCAATCTGATTTTATATTTAACAAATTATAGACTCTCACTATGATATCAATGTTCGATTGAACTCATACAATATATTATATATAAAATATTGAATGGAAATTTGAGAATTGAAGAGACCGTACATGACATGTAATATTTTTTCTGTGAGGAAATATAGAAATGGAAAAAGCCTATAAGAGATACATAAGTGTAAATGTTTTCTACATCATATTACTTTGTTAAAGAACCCATAATTTTTAAAATCTATAAACCATACATAAATATATATGATTCATATAATGAATATTTCATGGCTTACCCAACTAAATTATTGAAAAAGAATCAAAGTATTTTTGTATCACATGATTCATAAAAGTACAATTCCTAATATATAAAGGTACACAAACCCAATACGTAAAGTTAGAAAGAGTAAAACATACATACAATTCAAAAAATCAGAGATCCTCACTGTGATACCTAACAATTGTTATAAAAACTTTGTACATAAAATAATGTTCTACATCTTATTAGATTATAAATAATCTCATGATTCGATAATTTTAATATATTGAGTTACTTTTCCAATGTAATCATGTTTTTTATAATTAAATAAAATCAATTACCTACTTATATTAGTATTATCCCATCCAAGGTCTTGAAATGTCAAAATAAGAAGGAAATGTGAAACCTAAAAAAATTAAACCTCTTCAAGAAGTTGTATAAACATAAATCATTTAGATGCTATAATCATGAAGATATAATACCATTCATAGATAAAAAATATTTATTAAAAAAAATTACTGATAATCATATGAATAATAATATTGTCCCCTAATACACAATGATTTTACATGGAGATGAGTTAATTGTAATTTCAACTCAATAAAGTCTCTTTGAAGATCAAATAACATTGGGGGAGATTAAATTATTATTTATCTACTAGGGAATGCATATTATGAATTATTTTTATACATGGATCAAAACTACAGGATCTACCAAAATATGTCTCTTCTTCCAATTATGGATCCTTTAATGTCATTTTGTAAGAGATCACTAACCTTAAGATAGAATCGAAGATAATGGAAATAGACTTGGCCAAAATTAAATTGAAGTGAAAATATCTCACTAATCATGTAGAGACATAAAGTATAAGGAATTAAAATCTAGAAAATAAATTCTATTAATGGTATTAGTGTTTGATAAAAAAAATACAAGAGAATGAAAAATCAATGAAAATTATTGAATGTATGTTCCATCCATTAGATGAAAACAAAAAGGGCTTTATTTACCATAAGAAAATGTCACCATGAATTGAAATTGAATAAGATAATAGATAATGATAATTTGTTTCAATAGAATATATAAAACCATAATGATAATGTTAAAAATACGAGAGGTGGTTGGGAAAAAATAAGGGAATCTCATATATAAAGAAAAATATTAATATAATGTGTATTGAATTTGATGTGAAAGTGAAAAATATATAAATGAAACATTTAGGGTATTTAAAATTAATTTAGAGAATATATTCTAGCACACAATGTTCTATGGACAATTATTATGTTAATATATCTTTATATTATTCAATCATGATCATTATATCATCTAATTACCAATTTATTTCAATCTCAAGTCAAAAGGTATTGTCCTCCATAAAAAATTATGATGGTCCCAAATATATTTTTATGTTTTGTTTAGGTTATAAATAAAAATATGGGCATATGTAGATATAACAAAATGATGTGGAACCCATTATGACTTCTACTATGAATATAATCATGTATAGAATAATTATTTCATCAAAATTTCCAAAAAAATGATCAAAAATAGTATCCTTTTAAATCATTATATTATTTTCATCAAGAGAAACAAATCTATATATTCATTAATTTATAGTGTATTATAAGATTAAAAACTTGGTCACTTAAATTTTGTTATACTATTTTAACACATATAATTAAAATAAAGACTACATATAGTAGGATCAAATGTGGGATAAATTAAATTGGTTAAAATAAAAACCTAAATCTATTTACCAAAAAGATATTAATCATTTTAAAACATTATTTTAACCTATAGTGAGAGTAGTCAAAATAAATTTTCATATTTATTTAATTAATCCAATTTTTTTGGGATAAAATTAAATAAATAATACCACAAATGATGAAGAAATATAATTCTACCTTGGAAAATATGAAAAAGATAAGTATAGAACATAATACACCAATGATGTAAATGAATATTGTTGAGATCTAGGGAAAGGTAATGGCCAATTGAAAGGATAACATGATTAATGGTTTGAATAGAGGTAAAATAGGGGAAACATGGTATTAGTTCATGAATGGACTAATGAACTGATATGAAAATTGGAATTTGAATGAATAAAATAAGAACTAAATATTATAATATGTTACCAAAAAATTAAAACTAAAATATTCAATAGAATATATATATATATAGGTGGTGTAAAAAATCATCATGTTTAAAAAGATTTATAATCATACTCGAAGCTCAAGATGAGATACTTAATAAAATTAATCATTAAAAAGACTGTCAAACACCATAATGACTGTTGTCAAAAATAATATTCCTCATAAAGAGATTACTAGAAAAAGTAAATAGGCTAATATTCCTAAGAATATTATATATTTTTAAACCAAATGATTATGATGGAGTATTCCCTTGGAAGATGAAGATAAAAAGAATGAATTAAATAGTTGACAAGAAAATATCAACCACATTACTCTCACCAAGGCACAAAATACTTATATATTACTCATATATACCTTTATATTTGTTCTTTATATGAAATAAATTGAAGGTGATGCATTATTAAGGGGGTCACATATGGGATGAACATTGTATCAAATCAGATTTTACATTTGAAGTCACTATAAAATAATAGAACAATCATTTGATATATTAAATATCTACATTGATAATGAGATCAACCATGATGAGTTGAAAATGTTGCTCAACCATAGAGGTTGAGAAAATTGAGAATATACAATAATCTAATATTTCATGTGAATTTAGTATTATTGAATGTTCTTTAAAATATTTCATTTAAAAGATATTAATTCATATATCTTATCCTTGATTTTCAATAATGAATTTTAATTTAAAGGGTGAGAACTTAATATTATCAATTATATAAAAATTTAAAGAGGATGAGAAACTAATTGGATGATTTATGAATCTAAAATTATAGTTGTCATTGAATTTCATTAATTTTTGTGTAGAGATAAGTGCATGAATTTATATTTAAAATCTCTTGACAATAATTTTTTAAATTTTTATTAGCATAAAATTATGTGAACAACTCATAGTAAAATAATTTTATTTTGCTATTATTTTCAAAAATGGTTATGGATATAATTGTAATATATTTTCGTCCCATTTGTTTATATACACCAAAAACTTCTCATTTAAAGATTGAGTGGAATAATTAATGAACATAGATTTCTATGAATTTATTTAATCCAATCTCAAGATTAATTTTATTTATCACCAATAAGGGGTAGATAGAAAAAAAAGGAACAAAACATATTACCATGAATGTTTAATATCTGTCAACAACCAGATTTGGTTTCTATTAAAGTCAGCACTTGACCTATTCCATGGAAAGACCCAAAGGGTGTTCCCTATCCCCACAGGAATGAACATGTTCTTGAGTATCATAAATAAAAGTTGGGAATGGTTTACCTTAATTTATAAACATAAAACAACCATCAATAATAAATAAAACTAATCTGAAATTTTCAAACCAAACAACTCATAAACATAATTATTAATTGAAAAACTAGTTTTGTAGAAAAAAAACAAGGACTACCACTATAGAATAATTCCAAAATTAAAACCTCATGAACCACCTCCTGGAAGTGGTGTAATTTACCTCAATCCATCTCTATAACACTACATCATGAAATGTAGATAGAAACCCAAACCACTGGCTCTAAAAGCTTTACCCAAACTTACAAGAAACATTACCCGACCAAAATACACCCAATGTTTTAAGTAGGGTGTCAACCAAAGACAAGTATGATTCCACCCAAAAAGATTCCATGTGATAAATATTTTAAGAATAAAATATTTCATGTTTTTAAAAACAATAATTCTAGTAATTTCTTTAATGGTTGGGGCTGAAACCTCATTTATTATTTAAATCAATAACCTCATTCAAACTGGGTAATGGGAGACCCATTACATTTCCTGAAGGCCTAATACCAAGTGGTCTGAATAAAATTCTTGTAATAATTTCGAAGATATGAATCATTAAAATGAAAATAATTTTAAATAGGTTACTTCAAATAATTTATAATTCTAAAAAAATACACATTCCATTGAATTTTACATCCATTAAAACTGTATTCCAATTGTAAATATATTATATTAAATGACAACTATTCATGAGAACACCCCCTAGGAACTAGTTAGTTGTGGGTCCTAGGTATATCATATCTTGGTGAAAAACTAACCATAACAAATATTTGTATCATGGACGATCCACTGGGAGGGGAAACCCCAATGGACATGTGGTACCCAATCATCATCAGTTTTTATTTAGTCATTCCATATTCAATCATACTATGAGAAATAGGTATGATACCACTCTAGATCACTAGCATACTAGTCCTAGTCCAGCCACTTAGATACCTGAGCTTCCCTCTTTGTTCTATATCAAGTTCCACATGAAATCAAATTTAATTTTCACATGAAAATGTCATCTCTATGTAATAAACAAACTAAACAACCCACTAACATGTCTTATAATTCCCTTTTCACCTTCAAATTCATTTTAACATCATACTCACCCAAAAACAGCCCACAAACATCTCTGAAAGCTTTCACACAATTTAATAAATATATTATACAATTAAAAAAAACATTCTGAAAATGTTTGACATCACGAATCAGAGTTTTTTCATTTAGAAAACCTTTTTCTGAATAAAAACCCACCAAAACAGTACCAAGACATCCTTTTCGCTTTTTTGTAACTCAATAAACCAATTAAAAGTTTCATAAAACACTTTCAACATGTATAAAAATGTTTGTCACATAATGCCCATTAAAATCCGTACTTTCAAGGAAAAAAGTACACTAATCCTCTAACAAACCATAATTGGAATCCTTAAAGACAATTAGTAAGAAACTTTCACATATTATAAAATGATCTCAAATGATACCAAAAAAGATACCCCTGAAAATCAATCATTTTCAAGAAAAATTGCAATATTAAAACAAAATGCGTAACCAATGCTACAAAAAATGGTTTTTACAAAAAATTCAATGGAAGAGAAACATGGTACAAATTTTATTAAATCTAAGATAATTAATAAACTAATGATTACACATTTAATCACCAACCTTTGATTCCAGAAACCTAAAATCATTATGTGAAACTTTAACTAAACCACTACCTCACCACAAGGGACTGAAAATAAACCTAAGCCAATAAGATTTCACCTAATTACCCAATGTTAAAACCTAAGGATAATACCCTAGGTTCGAGAAATAGAGAACATCAATGAAGTATATCATAAATCCTAAGGGGAAGGAAGAAACTAGGGAGAAACTCACCTAATTGCATGATTTTGATGTTTCCCCACCAAATCGCCCTTTAGAAATGACTTTTATAGGAGATTGGGGAAGATTGGAGACCTCCCACGGGTGCTAGGGCCGAATATGAGAAGAAGGGGGTGGATTATGATTTTTTATAGAAGGAAAAAATTTGAATATGATAAAAAATTAATATTCTTGACAATGTGCATAGTTCGGGTGCATGGATTAGTAAACCATACGGCATGTTCTATCCACCCAAAAACCTGAAATTGTTCTCCAAATCCAAGGGAATATTTGAAGGAATTCAAGGGGAACTCATGGGAGTTCAAGGGGAACCAAGTAAAGGAATTCTAGGACAACAAAAGGAATAATTGTTTCCACAAAATTTTAAACATGTCACACTCGGCTCCTGGGGAAAAGAACATGAACCAGGATTAATTGAAAACTAAAATCTCAGGTGTTACAATTCTTCCCACCACAATGCTTTCCACCCATGGAAATCCACAACAATGTCAAATGAAAAAAACAGAAACCAATATTATTTTCAATTTCAAATGGGGGTTCCCCTTGAAAATGCAACAAGGGAACTACCAGTAGGAAAAGATGGCTATGATCTAACTCGAGGGGCCATGATACACTCCTCTGGTAAGGGTCACCCACCCCCAAAGGCAAAACATCTCTATTTTATAAGAAGAAATAAAGTATAACCTCACCAAAAAAAATTTACACTACGTTACTAAAGATTCCAACATTATTGAACCACATCCCAAGACAAAACACTTTATACACTACCAAACAAAGCTCAAATAGTTCACCTGAAACAATCAATGAATTTATACAAAGCCACCACATCCATACAGTAAAAAAACCTTTGTGCATTCTCCAATACCAAATTTTACCCAATTAATATTTTTCAGTTATATAGCCTTAAATAAGACTACCTACCATGAGGACAACACCAAGGGCAAAAACTGAGTTGCTGATAAGGGGTTACACGAACATACTCTCCTCCATAAGAGAAAACTTAATTTCCCCAAACAAAACCTGGATACTAGTATATGGAGTCCCAAAAAGACTCCCCAACATAAGGGAAATACTAACATTAGACTAATTCCCAAATAACCTACATGAGACCCATGGTGGGTCTCCCCACCCTACGAACCAACCGCCTTAATCAACTAGAATGGGCAGACTCAAAAAGGACCCCGTATGACCTGATCCCCACTGTAGGGGGTCAATCAAGGAAACCCAAACCAATATGAGCATTATTCAGCGCACCACTCTAGAAAACATGACCATCCTTGAATGAGTTCAAAAAAACCATGATAAAAAATACCCTACATAGTTAATTTTACAAGAACAACCATGCAGAGAGTTGCACCCCCAATGTTTCAAGCACTAGGGGTTGATTAAAAAACACCTTGTAACCTTATAACCAAGGAAGTAATTTACCTGAAAAACAAACTAAAAAAATAAGGTATAGGGTATGTACATCCATTTCTGCTACACTTGACAACTTGTAATGAAACCAGCACATTGAAACCACAAACTGTCTCCACATCCCACAAAGAAGATGGAAGTTAATCTAAGAACCCTTACACTCCTAGGGTTTCCAAACTACATGACAGTTTCATGTCGGGACCTATGGATTGAGCTCAGATTATTGAATAAGATATTTCATTACAGTCAGGAATTGAATCCCTCGAATAGAACTTCATCCTTTGGTGCCACAAGAGACGACACCATGATCCAACAATATAATCAAGACACAACATGTCTCGAAAACCACTTACCTTTTCATGGAATCATCAATAAGATAGAGACTTAGAAGATTCACATTCATCACCTCTTCCGCCCCGAATCAGAGACACTGGAGTAAGAACACCCAGAATAAACCTTCAATCAAGACAAAGAATTCAGAAATTCACAGAAAATAAACACACATTAATTAATGCACATGACCTCGAAAGGTTCTACAACATTTACCTTCCTCACTAGAAGTCACCTTCCCCACTTATAAATATATCTTATAGACCCAGAGGTGTCAATAATTACCTTTTAAGATTTAATAAACTCAAGAAACTATGAATCATTTCAAATCCTTCCACATCCACTCTTCCACTGTGAAGGGATCTACGATATCCCAAAACAGAGAGATAGACTCAACCCTAAAACCCAGGAATAAAGTCAATATTTTGATCAACTAGAAGACCTGAAAACTGTGAACCACTCATGGCCACACATAAATCATGCATTATATCTGAATGGGGGTTTACCTTAGCCAATAAGAAAACCCAATGATCTAACCAATCTAGTCCTTTTGTAAATATACCCCATAAACCATATCATGACACATGAGGGGAACCACCACAATGGTTTCCCAAAACACACCTCAAGAGAAACCATTGACCAAAAATTCATCCCAACCTACGGAAAAAACACAAAACCAAAACATATTTTAAATAAGAGGGTTTCTCAAACTCAAAACATCGCACAAAAAAATCCTAAAAGAACATAGAACACACCAAAAATACACTAGTTTTCCAAACACCAAATTATTCATTAAAAATCATTTTTTGAAAATAAATGGGTTGACATTTAGAGCATTTATCAATGGTATCACATCATCCGTATACATCCATATTTTCATGACACCAATGAACCATCCTCATATCCATCCCAACACTCAACCAGTAATTCCATTAACCATTTATTATTCCAAATAAACCAATGCATGTGGTCACCCATGAGGATACAATATACCCAAACCGAAACATTCCCCTTTTCAAAATAATAAAATTCTAACCACACATTCACTTTATAAAAACCATTAACAACAAAATTAAAAACAAATTTATATCATAGGAACCTTTTCAGAAAAAAAATTATTAAAATAAAATCCCACATTCATGTTTTACACATTAAATTAAAAACACTTCCAGTTTTATGAAAAAATTAATTTCTTCAACATCCATTTAATTAAAACTCATCTCTTCTTATTTAAAACATGGTTAAATTAATTCAAAAAAATTCAAATAATCAGTAGTTACTAAATCAAACTACATTTCCAAACTACACACATAACTTCAAAATCAATTATTCCCACTGAAAACAACTTTCTACTATTGAAAATATTATATTTGAAATAGATGTTAAAAACCAACATTAGCATAATTTATACATTCAAAAGGGGTGTAAACACACCATTTACCATTTAAAAACAATTATGATAATACATCACTACCCTTTCAAAAATAAAACTAAATTTGATTTACTAGAAAATCATTTCATAAAAATTCACATTTCAAAAAATCATGTCATTGTTAGTTTAAAACAATTTTTCCATAATTCCAAAACAAAAGATTCAATACAACGAAATAGGAAATTAGTGTCAGTGGGTGGATTGGAAATATGGTTGGAAACCATAAAAAATCACTTCATCATCCTAAAGAGTGTTTTAGTTCAATATCTCTATCTCAACATCACTTTCCAGGCCATGCGAGTTCACTAAGACCATTGACCCAACTCCTTTTTTCCCATGTCATTGATAAACCACAAGAAAAAAAGAATTGATATACAACACAACATCCCCTAGAAATTGGGATCCCATTATAAGGTGTTCTTCCAAATAAAACTACTCATAATTAGAATATCAAATCCCAATAATCCTATCTCTATTCTATCTTGACTCATCCGGAAAAAACATTACTCAAAAAGAATGAACCTCCTTTTATACCATTTTTTCACAAACCAAATATGAATACCATCAAAACTGCCACCAAACCTAGTGCCTGGAAAGACAAAAATGGCGTTCCCTATCCCCAATATCTAGAAAAAGTGCTCAGGTATCATAAATAAAACAAATATGAATTTTTAAAACCAAACAAATCTTAATCAAAATTCAAAAATGAAAAATTAGGTTTGAACAAAATCCCATGGATTGTCAAAAAGAAATAATGCAAAAAATAATATCTTAATAACCACATCTTGGAAAGGGGGAATTTCCCTCAATCCATCTCCACAACACCTCATCAAGAAGGACAACCAGTAACCCGAACCACCGGTTCTAAAATCCTTACCAAACCCACAAAAAACATTACCCAGTCTACTGACACCCAAAAGTGTAAGTAGGGTGTGATCCTAAGACAAGTTGGATTACACCCAATGATAGCCCATGTGATAAAAATTTAATGATGAAAATATTCCATGTTTTTATAAACAATTATTGTAGTAAAAATATCAAAGTGAGGTAACTTATAAATGAATACAGTTTTCAAGAGGGATACGTTATAGAATGTAAAAATTTAAACAAAACCCATAGGCTACTGAATTTTCTACCCAATCACACAATATTTTTATGTTATATATAATATATTCAATGATAACTAGTCATGGGAACACACCCTAGGAACTAGCTAGATATCGGCCCAAGGTACATCATATCTCAATGTAAAAGTAACCATAAAAAATATTTGTCTCATGAATGAGCAACGAGGATGGGAAACCCCAATGTCTTAATAGTGCCCAATCATCATCATAGTTTACTTAGTGTTCCATCATCAATCTTTCAAAGTGAAACATGGATGATACTACTCTAGATCACTACCATACTAGTCCTAGTCCTCCCACCTAGATACCCATGTTACCCTCTTTGTGCTCAATCATGTTCCACGTGTTATCAATCATAATTTACACATGAAAATTACATTTTTAAATCATACACACATCAAACACTGGACACATATGTCTTATAATTTTCTTTTCACCGTCAAATTCATTATAACATTATACGCACACAAAAACAGCCCATAAACGTTGTCCCACACCTTTCACTCAATTTAATAAATCGTATCAACAATTTACCAAAAATTCTCAAAATAATTGACATCACCAATCATCACATTAAAGATAAAAATCTCATTTTATGTACACCACCAATCTGTACCAAGATATCATTTTCACACTTTGTGTAATCAATAATCTATTTAAAGTCTTCATAAAACACTTTCAAGAAGTATATCATGGGTTTTCACATAAAACCCATTCAAAACCACCCTTTTAAAGCCAAAAAAACTCTAAAACCCTACCAAACCATAATTGGAATACTTGGAAAAAATTAATAAACCACTTTTATATGTTATAAAATTACCTCAAATGATACCACAAAAGTTACACATGAAAAACATAAAGTTTTAAGCACAAATGCATATTTAAAACTAAATTCTCAACTAATGCCACAAAAAATGTTTTCACACAAAAAAATGGAAGTGGAACATGGTAAATACTTTAATAAATCCTGTCTAACTCATCAAGTAATTATTACACAAGCAATCACCTAACTTATATTCCCTAAACCTCAAATCATTGTGCATAACATCAACTGCAACACTGTCACACCATAAAGGAATGAAAACAAACCTGATCTAAGAAGATTGCACATAAAAACCAAAGGTTAAACCCTATAGGAAAAACCCCAGGTAATGGAAACATAGAACATCATGGTAAAGTGGGAGAAACCCGAATAGGAAATAATAAGGTAAGAAGAAACTAACATACATGCATGATTTTGATGGTTCCCCACTAAATTATCCATCACAAATGAGTTATATAGGATCTTTAAGAAGATTAGATATCTCCCACGACTGATGGGGTTAAATGGGTGAAATATGGGGGTGGATTAGGATTATTTCCATAAGGTAAAAATTGGAATTATGTAAAAACAATTAATGTGGTGGGAAATGTGCATGGTTAGGCTTTATTGTTTCGTAAACTATGTATCCAAACTATGCGTGGTGTTTTATACATATAAAATCATTACATTTTTCTCCAAATTCAAGGGGAACCTAGGGGAATTTGAGGGGAAATCAGGGGGTTCAAAGGGATCCTATTTAAAGAAATATAGACCATGGAATGGTGGAAAAGATGCCCCAAAATTTCAAACATGTCCAACCCATCTCTCGAGGAAATGAACAAGAACTAGAATGAAGTGAAAAATTAAAACCTAGGTGTGGAAATATATTTATTGAAAACAAATATAATGTGATAGAACATTGAATCCACTTGGTGTTGAGTTGTCTCTATTTTTAAGAAAACAGAAGTCAATATTCCTGATGTAAATAAGTGTTAATGAATAATTTCCTAGAAGGATAATGGAGTACCCACCATGTTGATGATAAGAAGAGTAATATACAAAGAAATTTTTTATTAAAGTTTGAGATATGACTAGTAAATGATTTTTGTGGAACCAAAATGATTCAAGCATGGGAATTTCTAGCATTTCACACATGGAAAATGAAATTTATATATTTTTTATTCTATAGGATATTCTTGGACAACCATTCGTATGGAAAATTTGTCCCATGTTATATTTCCTTCCATTCAAATGGAAAATAATTTTGATGGTCGGATGATCAAAATTGTATTCAGAGAATCTGTTCAAGAATATTTGGATAGGTTGAAGGTGTTTTGAGTTTTCCAAACAAGTGTGTAAAATTATTTATATTATATCTCTATGAAGAATCTATAATCATAGTTGTGAGCATTCCATATATATCTTTAAAAATCATAAAAAGTGATGTAAAATTTTGAAATAAAATTATAGTAGGATGAAGGATTAAAGATACTCTGTAAAATCCACCCAAATTTCTTTATTCAAATATTTTATCTAAGGAAGATGTTCATGATTTTGGTAAGCTTTTTATCTAAAAGTTAGACATATATAGAGATGATGTTTGAATTAACAACCTTTGGAAGAGATATTAATGGAATATATTCCAAATGATTTGAAATATTTGATATGGAACATAAGGTTGTGATGTCTTAGTATGAAGACCCTAAATGTTAAATATTATAAATATTATATTATAAAATGTCAGTTGTGGTAGTATGAGGATAATTGATATAGTTTAAGTTGTATTTATATTTATTATAAAGATTTAGAATTTTTTTTGTGGATATTTAATTTGATTTTAGTATCCTAGAATATATTTAAATATGTTTTGAGTTTAATTGATGAGTTTGGAATTTTTCATCAAAGATAAAAAATTAATATTGGAAGATACATGAATATGTTGGAGTATTTCCAATAGTGGAGGGGAAAATTGGAAACAAATGATTATATGTAAGATTATTGTTGAGGTCACATTTTAAAACATCCAAACTCTACCTGAGATACATAAGATCAATTGAACTTACACATATGTTTCTATATGAAATATAGTGTGGTAATTTGAAAAGGGAATAGAACCTAGTTTCTATATAGGAAGTATTTTGGGCGTAAATGATGTATAGGGATAAACCTCCCATAGATATAACATAAATAATTAATTATATAAGAATCATCAGTTCGATATCTGAGTATTTTTCAAATGTATAACCTTACCTAAATACATAAGATCCATGTGAAAAATTAATAAATTTTTCCCAAACCAAGTTATAGGAAAAATAAGTCCTATTTTGAGATACAATTTTATGTGTAATGATAACATTCTAATTTTTTAAAGGTTTATGAATGAAATATTTAAAGTAAACCTAGGTAGTGTATATAGAAAATCCATTGGCATAGATCCTTACTCTGATACATAAAATTTATATGTTGGCCAAAAGTGAGTTTTTGATAAACTAATAGGGAGTTTTCGGTGTTCAAGTACTATTAGAAGAATAAATTTTTACGATTCATGTATTATTCATCAATGAGTTAATTATAATGAATATAGTTGTTACCATGATTCAATAAATGGTTAATAGAAATTAAATTTTTATTAAATGGTGTAGATATTTAGTGATTTAAATATCATGGTGATAATTTTGAATCGATGTCATGAACAAGCCTACATGACATGGTACGTTGATGCCTGAACTGGATCTTATATAGACCAAAGGGTGTTTCCAATCACCATGGTTTAGAAACTAGAACTTGGTGTTATAAATAAAACACCAAGGAATTATTTTTACAAAAAAACATGCAGAATATATAAGATACAAGTCAGTATTCTAAAAACTCTAAAGGGATAAAGTACTAGAATAAAATAGTTAAAAAAATTCCAATAGTACGACATCAAATGAATAAACATATTCAAAGGTAAAAACTCCAACATAACCCATAAAAATGGATCATGTCTCTATCTATCAACATCAACAATCTAGGTACCAATGATCAAGAACATCTACCACCTCCATGTGGTACTTTTCCTTTATTTTGACCAAACATAACAAAATATACCAACTACCAAAGTAAAAGTTAGGAAATAACATAAATATTTGAGTAGTGTATCACCATGTGATCCATAATCAATCCCATTAAAATTAATCCAATTATACTTTACATTTTAATAAACATGTCATAATGTTGAATTTAAAAATTTTCAACAACACATTCATTCCTAATAATAAAATATTTAAAATATACCAAAATAATACTAAATGAAACTTTATTCTATAATATTTAAATTGGGTTTTAGGAATGAATAAAATTGTTATATAAAACAAGGGAATGTAATAATCAAGTAAAAACTCTCATAAAACCATGTAATTAGCCATGTGGAATGTTAGTTTATAGTAACCTAAGCCTCACACGACTAAAATAGTGCTCTGGGATCAATGTGTTCACATGTTCCATGAATCAAGCTATCTGGACTCTCCCCATTGAATAAAATCATGATACAATAGGTTAATGTGAGTTCTTTTCCAAATTACCCACTATCTACCCATTCTCACATGTGTCTCAGTCAATCAATCAATCAATCATGGGTAAATCAATCATTTTGAATCCGTTCAAAATACGGATTACCATGTTTCATTTTTCAACATTTCATTCTCATTTCAAAACCAAATCAATGGTTATCCTAAATTTATTCCTTTTCAAATATATTCAATTTATATTTAAAAATCAATTTATAAAATCAATTTCCAAATAAAGAAATCAATTTTCTCATATCCAACTATGAATTCCAAAAGTATTAAAATAAGGTACATTCGCAATTTCCATGCCATTTCCAATATCAAAAATCACTCATTTCAAATCGAGGATTTTAAAAAATTTAGAAACACATTTCAAATCAATCATGAATTATAATGTTTCAATTGTAGGGAAAATCATATCTTACCCCCTAAAATTGATCAAGTGGTCAAAACCACATGACATATGAGAACAAGGAGTAAATGAATAAGAGATAAATGAACCCAAACTAGAATCAAGAGAAATCTAAAATGATATTAGAACCATAAATATGAAGAATAGATCTATCAATAACGTCATTATCCAAATATATATACTAATTTAGATGGGAATTTCATATGAAACTACATTAATGTATATTTACTCCTAGTAGGAAGATCCAACATGATCATCGACACTATTATTTTCAAGGAGAATGGGTTGGAGGTCGAAAATGTCTTTTTTGATCCTCTAAGAGGGAAAAAACAAATGATGATAAAGTAGATAGATTTTGGAATTCAGCATTATTATTCACATTTATTCTTATAAAAACACAAACCAAGATGCATCCCCCCATGGCTATTGTGATGATATGATGAAAACATCGGGACTACGAAATAGCCTTCTCGGACAATGCTATAGTCACCCCTAGTCATCTGTCCTCCTGAAAACTTCTTTCAGCTCTTTCCCAAAACCTATTTTCCTCATGTAAGACTATGTTAAAGCTTCAAAACCACTCCATATTAGTTGTTAGTTTATAAAAAAAATCGTAAATTCAACATCCAAGGCTCTGTGGTGCAACCGAAACTCCATGGAATTGTATAAATAAAACTATCAGTATCAGTATATAATAGTCTTTTGGGATCCACAGTATTGATAACTACCTATTTCAGAACCCAATATTACCTCATTTACTATATTCCACATCCTCATGTTCAATAGCATAGTAGGGATTCTCAATACCAAAACCACTACACCATATTGTGGCTCCATTTTATTTTCCAAACCCGAAAACAAACTACGGAACACATCTATTAAAAACATTTACACATTTATACCCAGTCTCCATTACATAAAAATATAATACATCCATAAAAATCAGTTCATTTTCCCTAATACAATATCTCCATCATGAAATATCCCAAAATGTACCCAAACAAAAATGAAGTCAAGACAATAATAAAACCCCTAAAATAAGGTTATAGGATGTTACAAACTCCACAATATAACCATTTATATCCCTATAAATCCAGTCATGAATATTTTGTATTATATATATGATTCCAATAATCTCTCATCATTTCCATAAAATCCCAATTTCATAACAATTAGAACCATGATTCAATAGAACATGGACCAGTGGTATCTTATTTAACTAAAGAACCATTATCTCGGAATCAACAATCCGGACTAGATAATGAATCATATATAAATTAGGTTCAATATCAAGATTCTCCTACCAAAAAGAATTTTAAGGGTCATAATGATAATTTTTAATCTATTAAGAATGTAAATTGTTGTTTATTGAATTCATCTTAATTAAAAATTCCAAATGGTAGGCCACTTTACACATTGTCCCAAAAATCTCAAAAGGATCTACAAAACTCAACACGATATTTCCCGATTTTCTATGACATGGGGGACCCAACCGATGTGAAATTGTCATCAAAACCTGATTACTAATAGTGAAATCCATCCTTCATTGATGACCATCAACATAGGTCTTATATAATCTTTGTTTCAAAAACATTATTTGACGAGAAAATTGAATCCTCACCATAATATTTTTGACCAAACATTTCCAAATAAGGAAATATTATCCAATATCCATCACTAAAAAATAAATTTTATATTTTCAACAATAAAATGGATCAAAATAATTCATTTTGATATTAGACTAGTAGATTTTGTTATATAAAAACTCAACCAATTCCAAATGGTCACCCCAAGATCCACCAATGTTGAGAACATAATCATATATTATGTCTTCCAAAATAATTATAGTATGTTTTTTCTGGACAAACATTTGTGGATGGTATGTCATGATCAAACATTACTAGGATCCCATGGTGTCTTAGTGAACACTACAAAAGAAAGAAGTAAAATAGGGTCCCTATCAGAGACAATAACGTACGGAAATCCCTGAAATATGATAATCTCTAGCACTTAGGGATGTCTCACGTCGTAAATTTTGGTTGTATCTGAAATGAGTATATATTTATCCAATTTTGTTAGCATATAAATCAAAACATATGTTGAATTATTCCCTATAAGAGAATGTGTATATCTATCCAAAAATTATATATAAAGTACATCTCACATCCATGTGAGAAATGGAAGTGGTTGAGGCAACCCTGAATGTCTCTAGTGCTCTACATTGACTAGTTGACATGTATAAAACGAGATTAAAATATAGTGATGCCTCATCTCATAGATATATATATGAATCCTTGCCATATAAAATAAAACATATTCATGGTTCCAAGGTGCACTAAACACTAAAAATTATGGAAATCCCCCATCATAAGCTTCCTTTTATGAAAAGTCACAACTTATCTATTTTGGAAACATATTATACTGCCAAAAATTAATTTACACCAAATGAAGGTATCCCCACCATAAAGATAGTCCCAAATCACGTTGAATTCATAATCAATATTATTCTCTCAAAAAATCATATTAATTATAAAGTATAGAAACTATACGATCGCTAAAATAACCATAGTCTCATTATCCAAGACACCCAAATGAAAATGAGGAATGTGAGCCATCAGGTTCTACTCTTTTTATGATTCATTCACAACATGAGTTTATAGTTTTCTACTAAATGGGTTAAAAAATAAATTTCAATTTACATGTGTGTAGGTATATAAGAATAAAAATACATCAGGTACTCCACCCTATACCTATGTCAGAGAATTAAATATTATTGAGAGAACATATAGCTCAATATTTTATCATAAAAAAATATTGTGAACCATTCAGTTATAAGGTAATACTACAACCCTTAAGAGTATGTATCAAATTTGAGTGTTTGAGATCATTGGTAAGATAATTATACGAATTTTTCCTAATCATTCTAGAACCATATTCAACCATGTGGTCACTATATATAAGGATTCATCCAAAAACCAAACCTGATTGGTTAAAAAATACCACATAGTATTGCCCGAAAACTAGAAGGGTCAACAATGGTAAAGATGTAAAAAAAACATTTCAACTCCAAAAAATAACTCTAACATTGCTCATCATAAACAAACATCACTCCATTCCAAGTGATAGAGATCATCATATAATCTATCATAAATAAATCCCTAAGGAAATGGAAATATCTTACAAAAACCACAAAGATCCAATTCATTAAAAACATTTCACGGTATCTCCCATGTCATTTAAACATTCAAATCCAATGGATCAACTAAAATATCATGTTTTGTTATCGAATTTACAAGAAATTTAACATCTCAATTCTAGAAAATTCTTTTCAAAATCTTCACATAATTGGTTTTAGTTTTCACGTTTTCCATAAATTCTCCCAAATTATGCACATGATCCTCCTCAGTTTCAAATTAAACTATGATATAATCTATAAATATAAAAATGATGGAGTAAAATTACTCCTGAAATATCCTCTTTATTATATCTATAGAAACTATTGTAATATTGGATAGAAAAAATGTCATAATAACATACACATAATTTCAATACCTACGCTTGTTGGTAATTTTATAAATGTCGGAATATTTTATTCACGGCTAGTGATAACTAGATTAATTATTGAATTTAAATAACCAATTAACCCATTTAAACATCTATAATAAATCATAAATCCATAGAAATTGATATTTTCTATTTACCTTGACTTCATTGAGTCATTGGTAATAAAAAATTAAGTGATGTGTCCCATCAAATTTATCTACAATGAGAATAGGTGATGCACGCGGTTTCATAGTTGGGAATTGAAATACATTCTCTATTAGATCATCCATATGATACTTTATCTCATTCAATTATACTACTACTACAAGGTAATAAAGAATAGATACTGGATATGTAGTAGGTTCCAAATAAAATGAAAACTCACCACTCTTACTTATGGAAATCTAGAAAAATTAGATGAAAAAATGTTGGGGAACTCGATGAATACTGGGGGAGATCACAACTCAAAGATTTGTGCTCCATGTTGAATGAAAACCATGATATTACACTGACTAACTATGGATGATAATTTCAATATCTACTTGTCCTTGGGTCCCATACTCACTAAATGTCATGGAACACTCTATTAGGCATAGTAAAGGATACCCTACAAGGTTAGTATTCAATCTAGGCCATATGAGAAATAATCCAATACAAAATAAAAATGAATTAAAAATCTTTCATTACAAAAAACATAAAATTTTATATAATCTTAATCACTGATTAATAGATAATTCAATATAGACTCCAAATTCAAAACACTCTCTTTTATTTGAGGGGATTAATAATATCTGATACATGAGGAAAATTCTCCCTTGGAAGATTAAACTTATTCCCAACATGAATTGATATAATTTAGTGATATGCACCAGTATGAAATAAATTAGTCTCTAAAGATAACAAAATTATAATGGAATAGGTCACAATCACTTGACCAACAGCAGCTTCCCATGGATACTCTTCCCCTATATGAATATTATAGGTTTTAGATGCATGTGGTTAGAACCTAATAGTTATTGAGTAATATAATTAAACTATAGAATATTGTAGTTATAATGATAATGTTAATCATTTTTTAGGAGAAAGTAAGTGGAATAACATATTTAGGTGTAATAAGTGGCCTCATGAACTATAAATCTTGGGTGCCTCAGTACAGATCTTCTTTAATTAACAACCCTTTTCAGAGTGGAAGGAAATCAAAGGGACTCTTCTAGACACTATAAGACATATAGATGATTCCTACTATCTAGAAACACCATGAGACTCATAATAATTTTAATTTACTTTAAAGAAAATAAAATAATTGTAACTATGATAGAACATAACTCCCATACACAATCACATCATTAATTTTATACTCAATCATGATCGCTCTATTCCGAAAATCAGTATAAGTAGTTTTCTTCACATAGAAAAAATGTTATCAAATTATCTCAAACCATCAAGCCCATATCCTCTCAATGGTTACAAGATCATGTTAAATCTAAAAAATTCAATTAAAAGTGTTTATATAATATGTAACAGTCTTATCACCCTTCTGGAGGTTGAGAAACTCTATATATTTCACTAAAACCATTAACTCAAGATATAAATAATCATTGAAAACAAAATCTAAATTATTTACACACTAAACCTTCATGAATCTTCACCATAATATATGAATCAAATAATCTCCTTCAAGGACAATAAATCATAAACGTATGACATTTCATTTTATGTGAATCAAGAATATCCAAGAATTAAAAAAATAAGATCAACCATTTTCAAAAAATCATTCCCCACCTTAGGATCATTAGAGCCTTATAAATCTAGTGGTTTATAATGATGAATATCATAACAAAAATCTCTAGATTCATCCCTTCAACATTCCAATACCAAATCTTTAATGAAAAAATGTTTCAGTACTTGTCCCAAAGCCTGGACAATGTACACCATTTCCTCAATAAGATTCACGTCAACCAGAGGATTATCCCACAATAGTTCACTAAAATATTTCTCCTACAGCCTATTCAAATGTTTCCCTAGATTCATGATCCTAAAAACATCAATATACAACACTGAAAGAATCATAAATGATATAAATATCAAAAACCCAAAAATGAGGTATGGGAATATAAACTCAATAAAGAAATATTCATGTCTAATATTTCAGAATACTCATATTTGAATTAGGGAATGGTATAGAAACATGAACTAATAATTCCTTAAAGACACATTTCTCAAACACCTATGGTGACTTAAGGCTCATTACAATGTAAACTGGGAAGAAAATTGATCATGACTACAACCTAACTCTAAATAATCCTTCCTCATGTCTACTAGGGAAACCAATATTTATATTGACATCAAGGAAAAGTACCCAGCCTAACCTATATCTGTGAAAAAACCTTTTCCTGAACCATCAAAGGAACTCCATTAGACTGATACCTGAGTCAGCTTGAATATTTCTTGAACGGCTTTCCAAACATGCTCTAGTTGTCATCTGATATCTATTTTAAAACATGAAACCCAAGGGAGTGAATTTATTCTGAAAAAAATATCGAAGATGGAAGATAAATGTCTATATTCTCAACACTATAAAGGGAGAAAGTTTCAGAATCAAATAGGTAAAACAATACCCAATTGTATATCATCAAAATAAACAATATCGTCCATTGTTAAAGAAATAAAACATATCCCAAGAAATAAGTGGATCACATCTCCATCAGTCACCTCCATCAATTCTACTCCCATGGATCATGAAAATAAAATACCTCCTAGTATAAATATTCTTTTTCATTGACATGGAATAAGTAAAAATATATATGCCTAATAGAAAAGGTAGGTTATGATCTAAACTGCCAAGTAGGGTCCAACAAGTGTTCCAAAATCAATCCCAAAATTATGGAATCATTAAATATTTTAATTTTTATAAATTAATGCATAAAATTGAATTTAAATATTTTCAAAAAAAAATTCATTCATAATAAAAGAAAAATTTATGATATATCAAAATTTAATTAAAGAACCATTTTGTATAAAACATCAGTATCAAGTAGTTAGAATGAGTAAAACGGTTTTGTAAATCAGTGGAATGTAATCATCAAGGAAAACATCTCTTAATAGAATATTATATTTCTTCTGGTATGTTTTTTTAGGAAATATGATCGTCACACTACAAAAATAGTTATCTTAGCTTACTGTTTGAACACATCCCATTACATGGGTTGTTGAAAATCAAATCCTCATTATGAAAAATAATTCTGAAGTATTTTTAGGTTTGTTTTTTATTTATAAATTGTATTCTAAGGGGTCATATCCGAGAATTCGTATTCATATTTACCCTAAAATACGTAGTGTCCAATTCCTTGTATTCAATAAATCAATCACCCATGGAAAAAATAGTGATTTTAAATATATTTAAAATATAATTACCCATGTTTCAGTTTTCAATAATCATTCTCACATCAAAACGAAATCATTGGTTTTAATAAATTCAGTCATGTTAAAATAATATATCAATTAATGTCATATCAAATCATTTAATAAAATGAAGTTTCAATATTATTGTAAATTTTCTAAAATACCCCCAACAAATCCACTTCCATTGAAATTGGTTTATTTCAAAATTTCAAAGCCCTTTTCCGAACCAAGGATAAATCATCTAATGTCCAGTTTTTTAAACCATTTAAAAACTAATTTAAAATAAATTATGAGAAATTTGATTTTAGTTACAGGGAAAAATAATCTGATACCACCTACCTTTAATCACATGATAAAAAACAAGATAAAACCTGCAACAAAATCCACTAATAAAGAAAGAATGTGTATAATATCAATGAATCATGCCTATAATTTAGATCCATAAAAATAGAGATTGGATCCATTAAAACATATATTGGATTTATCAACAACATGATGTTATATTACTATATAATGAGTATATATTGTAATTTTGTATGAAACTACATGAGAGGGTGTTTAATAATTATATGAAGATCAAACAGAGTCATTGGGGCTTAGATTTGCATAAACAAGGGGTAAGAGGTAGAGGGAAAAAATTACTATAAGTAGACATAAAGAGAAAAAGATATTATGATTATTAAGTTGAGATATGTATCAATTACAATCTATTTGGTACATTTAAGTCTTTAAAAACACAAACGATGATGTATCCCCATATGTCCATGGAACTGATAGGATGAAAATGGTTTGACTATATTGTAACCACATTAGACCACACCGTAGCCTCCCTCAATAAACCAGAGTCTTGAAAAGATTCCACATCCCATATCTAGATCTACATTAGTAGGGGTATGATTATGGTGTGGCCTCAACATTGTGCCAAAATGGTGTAAAATTCAGTAGAAGCACTGAAATGCGCTATCCAGGGATCAATTATACAACCATCCATTCACAATATAGACTTGTAGAGACTTTTAATAGCTCTGAAAATTGAATCTACTAATACATGGAATAACTAGACACATATTTATTATACCTATCTAACCTCATTTCTCATACACCAAATCCTCGTGTTCTATGGCACAACTAAGGCTCTCCACACTATGTCAACTACACCAAAGTGAAACTCTATTTTTTTTTAAAATCACTAAAAGAATAAATAACATTCCTTTTATGATCATTGACAAATTTACATAGATATTCTATTAAAATAAAAAATCATACACCCCAAAACATTATTTCATTTTCCACAAATTAATATTTCACTATCCAAAAGTCCTGAAAAACACAAAAAAATATTGATTTCAAGATAATAGTTATGAAGTACCTAGAAGAAGGTAAAAAGATGTTACATTAGAGGTTATTTAATCAAAAAACAATTACTGTTTAATTTTTTTAATTATTGAGTTGAGAAATGATAATAATACGACATTACAGAGTGTGATAAATTGTATATCCTAGGGAATATTGATTCAATTGTTTTACGACATATAGGCTAGGAACATCACTAGATGATGAAAATGGAAAATGTCACAACATTAAATGAGATGAATTCATGTGACCATGGTAAGATAAGTATAATCCCATGTGGTGATGAATATATTTAGAACCATGATAGATGATTCTAACTATTATCATAAAGTCTTGGAATTTAAATATTTTATTTTTATGGATGTTTGAAGGAGATGACGTTGTAAATATTATAAGAATCATAGGAATAAATGAAAAGGTTGAGACTAATTCAAATTCAAATATGGAATAAATTTAATATTATTTTATATTTTTTATTATAATTATTATTGGTTGAGAATCATTGATAGATTATGCGAATATCACGGTTAGGTATTCATAAATTTAATATTATGAATACAACTAGATTGACATGATAGAAAATCATATAATATTGAATGAGGGTTCATCAGGTCGTGGTTGAATGGTCTTAAATTTAATAATTATAGAAACCAGTATATCATAGAAAATCCAAACATTTAAAGAATATAATAATATAGATAATAAATATTTGGGATAAGAGTTAGAACGCATGCTCTATTAATATTAAATATTTATTGTATTGAATCTATAAGGTTAAAATAATTTTTTGAGTAGTATCCTTTCGTGTTAATGATAATGTAAAATATAAAGATATAACATTGTTTATATTGATAAGAATTCAGGCCCAAAATGATGAGTTGATGATTCTATAATAAGAAATATATATATTATAAGTATTTAACCTTACATTTCCATATATAATATTGTATGTTTAAGAGGACCAGCATATGATATTTTTATATGGTACAACCTGAATTTTTTATAGTTGTCATTTGGTATTTGTTAACAATAAGTATAAAGAATTTACATTATTGAGTAAATAATTGACTTTAGTTATCCCATTTATAATTAATCAAGAATGGACAAGCTAAAGCTATAATTTTTAATGGTGGAAAAAGTTACATACAATGGATAAAAATATATTTTTATTAATTATCTTTTTACTAGTTAATGCCAAGAGTAGTGGTCCAAAGATATACCATTTGAAGAGCTTCTTCCTGATAAGAAAAGATAAGTTTTGTGTGAATGATATAAAAACCACCATAGACTAGGGATATAGTAATCAATTTTAGAGGTCAAACACATTAACAAATCCTAATGTACTTTATTATTTGATTTATTTTTTACTATTTATCCATGAAAACCCAAGGATATTATTTTCATTAATATTGAGATTCATTTAATGAATATATTTTAGAATAAGTCACCAACACTTATTCACCCCAATTATTAATTTTGATTACATTAAATGTGACAATTACAATTAGTATCAAAAAAAGTGGTTCCACCTCATATTATATTCTCAATAATCTCAATATTTTTATATTTAAAATTTTTTAATTCCTCTTTAAATTAATCATGATTTTTAGAAATGGAGAAGAATTTTTACTTTATTTGATGAATAATATCCCATTCAAAACCATAAACTATTTAATGAACAAGGAAATTATAATGATTAAAAAAGGAATTCCTCTTTTGCAATGTGGAATAAAATCCAACCTCAATGTTCCAAATTCATTATGATATAAGACCTAGAATGAAATTGAACATTTCTTTGGAAAATAAAATAATAAAAATATAGACAAATTTATATTACAAGAATATTATATGATTTCACATAGAGAATAAGTAACTACAATATCTTATCAAGATAGTCTATCTGATGAACCAAAAATAATTGGGGACAACACCTTTAC
Organism: Viscum album; assembly: GCA_963277665.1. NCBI lineage: Eukaryota > Viridiplantae > Streptophyta > Magnoliopsida > Santalales > Viscaceae > Viscum > Viscum album. The sequence continues at coordinate 351,531,307 of OY728130.1, read as the reverse complement.
CAAATATTGTACTAGAAAAATTATATGATCAATCATTTTCATACTTGGTGGAAATAATATGAGATCTTCCCAATGATATTAATTACTTTTTTATGTCTATTTTAATGTAATTAAGAAGAAGAGAACTCACCTTTTGAAATATATATATATTAATAAATAAAGTAGTATGAAAATAACTTCTCAACCATGTAGGTAGAAAAATTATAAATAATTTGGAGCTTTAAGATAAATTCTCTACATTTGAGTATGAGATAATAAACGGTGTAAAAGAAAATGAATAATCCATGAAAATTATTGAAGGTATGATAGATAAATTTTATTAAAATAAAAAGTCTTGCATTTATTTTAAAAAATATTAAAATAAAAAATTTCATAATCAAGATTGCTAAATCATTTCAAAAAAAGAACCATATGTAATAATGCAAAGTCAAAAAGGTGATAGGAGATTGTTTAAAAACAATAAATGATATTTAATATCATAAGAACTATGTGAATATAAATTTAATTGATTATTTGTTGATATAGATAAATAATGAAATGAGAATTTTGATGTCTTTACAATAATTTGGGAGATCATTATCTTCTATATAGAGTTACATGTGATAAAATATCACAATCGTAGCTTGTGAATATATTGAAGTAATTTAATGATAAATCCATTACAATATAAATGAAAAAATCATCATAATATCTAGAAAATTATGATTCTACTATATCTATTATTATATATATTGAATATTTTAAAAAAACAATAATAGGAATGAGAATTTCCATAAATTATGGAGATATAATAAATGTTTTACATAGTTACGAAGTAATAATCAACCTCGATTCTCTCACAATGGTGAAAAATAGTTCCTCCTTATTCACATATATTTTTTGTTCATACTTTCTAAGAATGGAATTGACGGATAATCGTGATTAATTGGGATAAATTACGATATAAGTATTCTCTATAATCTAAAATGTATTTTAGAATACATCATCTTATAATTGATCATACATTTGGAATATTAGTTATTTTCATTGATAAATATATCATATATTTTGAATTTAAATTCGACTTTTCCCATAAGTGGGGTAATATATAATAAATTCTAGAATCTAATCATTCATGTGAAATTATACTTTCTTAAAGTACTTTGAAATAATTCATTTAAAATAAATAATTAATATTTTATCATTAAAATATTATAATAACTATTTACGATGTTTAGGTAGAGATGTTTAATGCATCATTAACATAACAATGAATAGGAGATGAGAAATTAAAGGGTTGATTTCTATGTAAAAACTTTCATACTATTATCAAATATTTTTAATCAATGTGTTATGATGAGTGTAGGTATTTTAGTTCAAAATTTAATTAAAATTTATTATGAAATTATTAACAAACTAATCATATTTAAAAAAACCATTAAATATTATTGAATTTTATTATCATTCTCTATTTTATTACAGATTTCTCTTCAATCCCGATTAGTCCATATTCTATTGTACACTAATCATTAGACGTATAAAATTATGCACGAATAATTTATGGAAAACAAATTTAATTTAATTTACATTATCCTCTATCAATATTTATCAGAGTTATTTTCAATAAGGGAGATAGATAAGAAAATAAAATAAAGCATATTGACGTGATTTTTCCATATCGATATTTTCAAATAATCCAATGGGGGGATCATTGAACCCAATTGGTGTTACGAATTATATATCAAAAAGAACGATGTTAATATGAATGATGTAAACATGTGTTGAATGATAATATGTTTGATGAAGAGTAGAGTGCCCAAACATTTTTATGATAATAAGATTAAGTTACCAATTTTGGTTTCCTTATATATTGAGTTTTCAGTAGTTCATGTTTATTAGGAAAACACCATAAATCCTAGAATAGAGATGGTTCCCTTACACATATAATGAAGGATACATATCGTTTGATCATCCAATAGAAATACATAGATACCAATTCAAATAAAAAATTTATATAAAGTTATATTTATTTTCATTAACATAAAAAATGCATTAGAATGTAAATTGATTGATATCATAGGTATAAAATCCAATTATGTGTATTTGGATTGGTTGGAGGTGTTATGAGTGTTCATTTATAGTGTAAATAAGGATTAAATTTAAATATCTATATGGAATATATAATGTTATCTATTAAAAAACCATCATCATGGTTAAAAATAATGAGAACTAATGTTAAAAGATTAAATACATATGGATGTGGTTGAAAGAGTTAAATGAATTGTGAAACAACCTTATGAAGTGAGATATCGTGATTGTTTACCAACCAAAGATGGATAATGAATGTTGACAAGATAAATACCTGGATGTTACCTATATCATGGTTTCAATTCTTAAAGAAATGTCTCTATAATTAGTATATATTGATGATATCCTATATGACAAGAATTATAGGATCATGAACTTGGGGTTCTTAAAATATAGTGACATTATCGTAGATGATAAATATCAAGAAGTATAGATTCATGAAAATAGGATAATATAGTCGAAGGAAAATTGAAATACACTGGAGAATATTTATATGATTCATAAATCATTGTAAATATTTTTATGATTATTGATGATGATTTTAGTATCCTTTTACATATTTAACATTCTTATATTATTATGGGAAGAGTACTAGATTTATTTTATTTAGGATAAAAAATTTGAAAAATTATAAGAACATATATTAACTTTTACATTTCATTTCAAAAGTGGACTAGAAAATTGAAAATGGTAGTTTAAACATAAGGGGGGTTTTAGTACATAGTTTACAAAGTCTAGACTCTTACTATGATACTTATTTATCATTGACCTCATTTATAATAGTATATTTGAAATATAGAATTTTTATTTTAAAAAGGTATGGAAAAACTATATACATAAGAGGTCGTTAGTGAGGAACTATATAGAAATGAAAAAAACTGAATGATATGTAACTGTAACACCCCTAAAAGCATAAACCTGTATATATTCATAAAAACATAAATATTTCATTTCTGGAGTTGATACAGATAAATGTGACAAAGGTTTTTCATCCAGAACTATCAATATAGAAATTAAATATTAGATCAATTACATACCCAAGGATCTTTTATGTTTTGGTTTTTATATAAATAGGAAGAACTATTAATAAAATGGATTTATTAACTCGTTCATACTAATCAACATCATCTTCCGTTAAATTTTCAACAGATTAATCCTTCCTAGAAACAAATCAATAACAATAATTCTTCATAACCTTGTATTAAAGTAAACATTAATAAGGTATTATAAACTTTTCCATAAGGGGAAACATTACCATTATCAATTGAATGACATTAGTGAGTATAAGATGAGTATAAAGCTATGATGACAAAATATACTTCATAAGAGATTTTATACCCATCAATACCCAGATCATTAATCATGAAATATTGTATAATAATTTTACAATTGAAATATTTATGGGATTCAATAATATTGTGCCATGAGATTTCAATTATTATCAAAGTAAATATTAAAAACCCCTTTAAATCATAAGGAACATGCATTGGTATCATAGATAATTATCTTTATAACTTGTTCTAAAATTGTGTCACAAAGAATTGGATACGAGTAAAATACATTGTAGAAAACCTAAAATAACTCTATTCATGTATATTATTATGTCAAAGAACACTTCCTAATGAATTATACCACTATTTAGCCTCACCAATAGTGTAATCTATATTTGGATATACTATTTTTCATGAGCTATAAACGAGATCAACCTAATATATATGTTGTACCATGCTCAATTGTTCAACATAAATAATTTATAATTATTGTTCATGACTAAAAAATTTATAATCCATAATTTTTTCATCCTAACAATGATCAATGTTCATGAATAGCTTCATTTACTACTAGAAAGGAAATAGGTTCCATGAGAATATCCTTCAAAACATTATAATCCATTTTTAGAAATAATAAGGATGGAATCATTAATAAAATATCACTAGTGAATCATAAATAACCTAATTTGTTTTTAGTATTGATGTATAGAAATATAATTAAAATATCATGAAAAAAATTCTTGATAATAATAAACATTCAATTTGAATAATCAATTTTAAAAACTAAAATTTCATAAAAAACTGTAGAAAATAATTTCCATTGAATGTAGCTCTGGAAAAAATATAAAGGAATCATCATAGTAAATAATATTCATATTGGTCAAAAATATATCTTATTATAATCATTAGAAAAAGAATATTCTTCTAAAAAATGTAAACAGAGTCTGAAGTGACTCATTTGAAAATTATTAGGAAATATCATCTTTATATCCTTTTAAAATAAGGTCAAAGACGATGTGAAATATATTTATGAAAGAATTTATGATTATAAAATAATAATTTTTTGAAAATATTTTGGATATCATTTATATGGAAGAGAAATATTATCAATCTAAAAGTCCATAATAGATCGGTATCACATTCAAATTATTCATAATGTTTCTTTAATCAATAAGGAATGAAATGAAAATTAAACATATAATACACATTTAAAAAAATTAGTATAATAAAATATGTGTGGTTGTGTAAAATCAGTTTATATTATTTACACTAACAAATTAATGTACATAAAAAATCATGAAAAAATACAATTTAACATAATTTTTTATATCAGAAACATATTATAACGACCCATAATTTACATACATTGTTAATACTTCAAAATTGAAGCATACTTATTACAACATATAACAAAACCACGAAAGGGCTGTATAGGTATAGTGTCTTTAGAAACTGGGAAACATAAACAACTGGTTCCTAATGCGTCTACATTGTCTACCATTTATTTCATCATATCTATAGTCTCTTTTGGCATATCTTACTTAATAACCTTCTTCCTGACCTGGGGAAAGAAAACATACAAAAGGGTGAGATCAAATGCTCAGTAAGGGTAAACAAAAGAAATTTCAATCACATCATATTCATAAGAACATAACTTTTGGAAATCTTAACCTGCAAAAGAGAGCATAATTTCATAACATGAGATAAATCATAGTAGTGAGATCAAATCCCAATAATCATAACATAAAACATGAATCTTTGTGGAATACACACATAATCATAGAGAATCATTTCTTATTAGTCAAGACTCATTTCCAAGACTATCTTAGTGGACAAAGTCCATTTCTGAACCAAGTTCACTCCTCGTTTCAGTCTTGTTTCACTGAACCGGTATAACCTACTGTTCCAGCCATGTCTATCTCATGAGATATAAAATATGTACCCAATGAATTTGAGGGAGATATAGTTTCCACCCATCTCATAATGATACCATTCTTATGTGTGCCACAAAATCATAAATCATACATCATTGTATAACCCATGTAATAAAAATGGGAATCTTAAACATCGTGACTTCATCAAACAATTCATATAAGATAAAGGAATTCATAAAAATAATTCCATCACAAAATAATCAAATCAATGTCATAATAGTGATATAAACAAAACCCCATATTATCTTAGATGGAAAATAATTATGATAAAACACTTGAACTCCATTCTTGAGGAAAATATCCTTTCAAATTCAAAAACATTTTCCTTTCTTAACATGTCATACAATTTTAAACTAAAAAAAGTTGATTAAAAATAAACTTGAAAACTTGTAAAGGAAGCTTCTTGGAAATAATGTTTTAAAAATCCATTCATGCCGTATAAGTTAAAAAAACATTCCTCTCGTACTTTTGTTAGAAAAGTCAAAAAGTACCTCATACAAAAAAACGACAAAAGATTCATTTCATATCTTTTAATAAAAACTCACCGAAGGGTAAAATTGGATATAAACTATTGTAGAAGGATATAAATATAACATATTGAGGAAAAATGGATGTGGATGATAAAATACACCCCAGTAAATACCAAAGTATAAACAATCTCGGATAAAAATGAGATTGTGATATTTCCCTTACCTTAGGTCCGATTTGCTTCGTAAGTGTCTGAACCTCCTGTATAATGATTTAAATAATGTTATTGACTTATTCCAGAATCATACGTATTGTTATGATATCATATATGGTCATATTCATAGCTTCTTATTAGTAATATTTCATTACTACTTGTTATTTGGGTGTTTATTACTTTTTGTTCTTATGTGTGTTTTGTCGAATAAATTCTTATTCTTCTCTTTAGGTTATAGATACCTCATTTCCAGAATGGTATTAGTGTAATATATATCATATTCATTCATTCAATTCATTTAAATAATCATTATTCAATGAATATCATGTAGAACGAGTCGCATCACATCGTGGAGACGGTATTCCGTACGTACGCACGAGTGATGATATCGTTCCTATGACCGTGGAATTGTATTGGAGTGTATGTATACTATTTTGGAATCATTATAAATTTATAGTAGTCATATATAGTCATTATTTACACCATTATACCCATCCAAGTAAGGTGGTGGTGGAAAACAGATTACACCACGACATGGAGACGGTATTCCGTACGTACGCACGCGCGGTGATTTATTTTTCCGTAGGATGGATAGATGGTGAAATAGGGTTGTTTCATACTTAACATATCATTATATGAGTTATACTGATGTTATTACTTCATATTGAAACAACTAAATAAGAAGAAGTTGAATAAGAAATAAAGATGAAAGAATCGGTAACGGACATTACCTCTTCTTTGAAGTGCTTCTTTGAGACCTCTTTTTAGGGCACTAAAATAGGTCTTTGAAGAAGACAAAAACCTCTAGGATGTTTCTATGGAAGTGGAGAGGATAAATTGGAAGGGGTTGGACGAGATTGAAGACTCAATGTGGTGTGAGGAAGAGGGGGAGGAGGTGCCCTTTTATAAAGGAGGAGAGGGGCACCTTTGGAATAACTAAAAATATTATTTTATTATAAAGTAAAATTCGTTTTTTAATAGCTCAAAATTGATATATTTCGAAGCTAAGGTGGGTAGGGGTCGAAATACTCTCATCCAATTGAATTTAGACAAGTTTAGGTATCAATTTTAACCTTATCATTTAGATTTATCATTAAGTTAGATAATTTAACTTTTACCGTGTCTTCTTGTTTTCTTACACTATATGGTTAATAAACTTAATATATCAAGCCAAACGAACCCCAAGTTGTTCATTATTAATATAAATAACTGTATCTAATTCATTTGGACGAACATTAGATTTTTAGGAATAAAATAACAATTAATAATATAATATTTGTTTTAAAAACTATTTTATGTCAATTTTGACAGTATTTTGTAATTGATTTTTGTGAAAATCATAACAGAATTATTAGTTCTAACCAAGTTAATTACATAAATACTAACATGTCCTATTATCCTATCAAATTAGTTTAATTCATAAAAAGTCTAAAATTTCATTTATTTGGGTATTTATAACATCAATTATGTAAATATTTCATTAATAATGTAGTTACTTCATCACTGTTGTGTCAGAAATAAATTAAATTAGTTAATGATTAAAAATTACAAATTAAATACCATTATGTAGGAAATATTTTTATATTTCTAATGAATATTTATAGTCGAATATATCTTATGTATAACCCCATATTAAAAATAATTTACTTATTAAACTTTGATTTTAACAATTTTAACCCTTCTTTAAAGAAATTAATAATAAATGTCCTAATATAATCCAAGTGGGCCTAAATGGTCATATTTTATTCCTACGGTTGTTTTTGGTCGAATAACAGTTGTCCAATAGAATTTGGACATGTGTTAGGATAATAATAATATCATTTTTACCCATAATTACCCTATTTACTTTTAATCGTGGTAAAAAAACATAAAAAGTTATTATTCACCATAAAATTATTTTCTTCTCATTGAACCACATTTTACTTACTGAAATCAACCGTGTCTCTCGGATTTTAGAAATTCTACTCAAAGAAGTGGTAATATTATGTTTTATGAAAAAAATCAGTTTTCTAACTACCACTTAGTGGTTTACTATTCATCAAAAATTGAAAGTTTTCAGAAAAATACCAAAATTTCACCCTAGGCTAATTTCGATATTCCGAATCTAAAAATGAAGTCCATTTTGAAAAATAAAATTTATAAAATTTCAAAAAGTGGTTATTACTATTCATAACGGCTAGTTTTAATAATATTTTAATAGCATATCATTTTTTAGTGAAACTCGGTATTGCGTACGATGCAAGCTATCGAGGAAGGCCGCGGTTGCGTGTAAAGAAAGACAAGCTAGTGTTGTCTGTAGTGAAAGATTCCTTTGATGATTTATATAACATAAAATCAAATATTTCACATAAAAGTCTCGAGTGTTACATTCTACCCCCTTCAAATGAATTTCTCCCTCGAAATTCGTCACTTTGTAACAAATAGATGAAGATACCTCTCCCTCATCATATCCTCAATCTCCCATGTAGCTTCTTCTAATTGGTGGTTCCTACATAAAACTTTCACCAATCAAGTGGTCTTATTTCGTAAGACTTTTTCTCTACGATCCAGAATCTCTATCGGCTGTTCTTCATAAGAAAGATCTTGCTCCAGCGGTACAACTTTTGAGCTAAGTACATGTGAAGGATCATGTATGTACTTTTTCTGGAGAGATACATGGAACACATTGTGAACTTGGGAGAGATTTTGTGGAAGCGCCAATCGGTAAGCTACCTTCCAAACACGATCTAGTATTTCGAAAGGACCGATATATATAGGGCTCAACTTCCCCTTCTTTCTAAATCTCATGACACTCTTCCAGGGAGATATTCGTAAGAACACTTTATCACCCACTTCAAACTCTAGGTCATTTATTCGGTTGTCGGCATAACTTTTCTGTCGACTCTGAGCTGCTCTTATGTGTTGTTGAATAGATCTGACCTTTTCTGCCATTTCATCAACAACATCAGGTCCTAATAGCTTTATTTCCCCCACTTCATCCTAGAAAGTTGGAGTCCTGCATTTCTTTCCATAGAGAGCTTCATAATGATCTATCTGAATACTGGAGTGAAAGCTATTATTATAAGAAAATTCCGCCAAAGGTAGGTGTTCATCCCAACCACCTTTTAAATCCATAGAGCAAGCTCTCAACATATCTTCTAGGGTTTGAATTTTTCTCTCAGACTAACTGTCTGTCTAAGGATGATAAGCAGTGCTGAAACTCAACTCTGTATCCAGAGTATGCTGAAGACTTCGCTAGAACTTCGAGGTAAATCTGGGATCCCGTTCAGATATAATAGAAAGTGGTACTCCATGCAATCTTACCACTTCCTTTACATATATCCTGGCAAGCTGATCTAGAGAGAAATCCTCTCTAATAGCAATAAAGTGTGCAGACTTGGTAAGACGATCAACTATGACCCAGATAGCATTATTGCCTTTGGATGTTTTAGGAAGTCCTCTGACAAAGTACATAGTGATGTTTTACCATTTCCATTCGGGTATCGGTAATGGTTGTAACATCCCCTTAGACTTCTGTCTCTCAGCTTTAACTTGCTGACAAACCAAGCATCGAGAGACATATTCAGCAACATCTCATTTAATTCCATCCCACCAGAAGTACTCTTTCAGGTCCCTATACATCTTCGTGCTTCCATGATGAATAGAGAATGAATAACTATGAGCCTCATCCAGTAGCTCCTTCTTTAATTCTGGGATGGGAGGAACACAAACTCGATTCCTGAACTTTATTATCCCATCACAATCAAGGTTGAATTCAGGAACATTTCTCACCTTCTTTTGTAACTCAACATCTTCTTTCTGTGACTCTCTAATCTTCACATGTATAGATGGTTGAACATTCATTTGAGAAAGATAAGATTGTTCCCCTTCCATTATAATTCCACGATCCATCCTTTGTAAATCCATAAATATTGGATCTTTTGTAATCCTCATCATGGATAAACTGGCATGGTCTTGTCGACTTAATGAATCTACCACCTTGTTTGCCTTCCCAGGGTGGTAATGGATTGAGCAGTCATAATCCTTAATCAGCTCCAACCATCTTCTTTGATTCATATTCAGCTCCTTTTGTGTGAAAATATACTTTAAACTTTTATGATCAGTATAAATGTCACACCTTTCTCCATAAAGATACTTCCTTCAAATCTTTAATGCAACGATTACCGCAGCTAACTCCAAATCATGAGTTGGGTAATTTTTCTCATGGATTTTCAACTGTCATGAGGCATAATCTATCACCGTATCATTTTGCATAAGAACACACCACAGTCCCTTCTTGGATGCATCACTGTAGATCACAAACATTTCTCCACTACAAGGTAGTGTGAGCACAGGTGCACTGGATAACCTTCTTTTCAACTCATTGAAATTCTCTTCACATTCCTCCGTCCATACAAATTTAACTCCATTCTGAGTCAACTTGGTGAGTGGATAAGATAATCGTGAAAAAGCATTCACAAAACATCGATAATATCCAGCCAAACCAAGAATACTTCGGATCTCAGGTACTGTTGTTGGTCTCGACCATCTTTCGATAACCTCTATTTTTTCTGGATTCACATATATCCTCTCTTTTGAGATTATGTAACCCAAAAATGAAACTTTCTGAAGCCAAAATTCACACTTGGTAAATTTGGCATAAAGCTTCTCCTTTCTTAGGGTATTCAATATAATTATCAAGTGATCTTCATGTTCTTCCTTTCTCTTTGAATAGACAATAATATAGTCTATAAAGACTACCACAAATTTATCAAGATAGTCTCTAAAGACTCTATTCATCAGATCCATGAAGATATAAGGGGGATTAGTAAGACCAAATGGAATCACTATAAATTCATAGTGTCCATACCTTTTACGGAAAGTTGTCTTTGGTATATCCTCACTTTTGACCCTTAATTGATGATACCCTGAACGAAGATCAATCTTGGAAAAGTATTGAGCTCCTTGTAGTTGGTCAAATAAGTCATCAATGCGTGGGAGAGGATATTTGTTATTGATAGTTATGTTGTTAAGTTCTTGATAATCAATGCAGAGTCTCACTGATCCATCTTTCTTCTTAACAAATAGAACAGGTGCTCCCCAAGGTGACGCACTAGGGTGTATGAATACCTTATCAAGATTCTCTTGGAGTTGCTTCTTCAAATATTGCTACTCAACTGGGGTCATTCTATAAGGTGTCTTTGAAATAGGCAAAGCACCCGGTATGAGTTCTATTTAAAACTCAACTTCACGATTTAGTGGAAGACCCGGTAATTCCTCCAGAAAGACATTGTCAAACTCCCATACAATGGGCATATTCTTAATTGTGGGTTTCTCACCCACCATTTGAGATAAATAACCTTCATTAAGTGGAATCAAGACCCATAAGATGGAAGAAATTTCCACTGGAAGGTTATGTTCATCCTTGCATCGATAGACGATCATAGATTGATCTAGAATATGAAATGTGACTTCCCTTCTTTGGAAATTGACATGAGCTCCATATAAAGAAATCCAATCCATGCCAAGAATTACATCAAATATCACTATATTAAGGATCACAAGATTTGCAGGAAGCACTTTCCCACAAACTTCGATCAATGAAGAATTATAAACTTTTGATGCGACTTTTGTGCCATTAGGTGTTGTCACAGATAACTCAACATCTAATTGTTGAGGTAATACGGTGATACCCTTAGAAAATTCTTCAGAAATAAAAGAGTGGGTGGATCCATAATCAAATAAAACATTTGATACTTTAGAGTGGATGGTAATTGTACCTTTCACCACATCGTTATACTTCTCCACATCACTGATAGAGATTGTATGTGACTTTCCTTTGTCTGTAGCCTTAAGAGTTTGTTGACGTCGAACATCATCATCAACCCTTGGATTAGGGAATTTATTGGCATAATTCCCCCTCTCATTGCACTTGAAACAATGAAGTGTAGTAGGTTCATTCTGTGTATCCCTTCCTTTGTTTGCATCATTAGACATCTTCTTCCCATCATCGTGGCATTCAAATGCCCGATGACCTTCCTTTCTACATTTGAAACATTTACTTGTCTGTTTAAGACAACTCCCTCCATGTTTCTTTCCACTCTTTGAGAATAAGGGAAAGCTCGTCTTCTTTTGAGTGTGCTCTTTATATTTTCCTTTGAATTCCATTTTCCTCTTCTTATCAAACCCATATGACTGATGGGTTACTCCAATCTCTATCTCAAATTTAAGAGCACATCGAATGATTTCCTCGTAGCTATTGAAGTCCCTTATGGCTAAGGACCTTCGAAGACTTGGTTTTAAGCCACTAAAGAATCGATCGATCTTACTCACAGGTGGGATAATAATACCAGAAGCGTACCTTGCAAGTCTTGTAAAATTTTCTTCATATGTACCAATAGATTCATCATCCTTTTGCTTCAGTTCAAGAAACTCTTTCTCCATTTTTGTTCAGAGAATGCAAGGGAAGTACTTATTGAAAAATAAGTTCTTGAACTCGTCCCATTACATGGACTCAATTTCATCCCTTTGCCTTGTATTCTTAATAAGATTCCACAATTGATCACCATCACCTTCCAAACGATACACTGCTAAGATGACTTTATCATGCTCAGAACATTGAAGAACTGAAAATATCTTTTCAGTAGTACTAATCCATTGTTCAGAAACTAATGGATCATTAGACCCGCTGAATGAAGGTGGACACTGTCTCATGAAGGATTCAACAGAATTTTTCTCCTTCCTTTGCTCATTTGGAAGTCCTGCATGATTCATAGCTTGAGAAAGATGTCTGAGCATGGCTAAAAAATAATTCATTCCAGCTCCCATAACGTGTGGTTGCTCAGGGGTACAATCCTTGCATTTCCCTTCGCATTCCGCATTAACACGGTTCCTTCGGGTTCCAGCCATTGACTAAAACCAAGAAGAATAGTGTAATAAACACTAATTAAAATAGGAAAACCACATAATCAAGAATAAAATTTCACACTTAAGGTATTATCCTAGGTTATTAATGGCCATTTCTAAAACACTAAGATTGTGTTCTATGCTTAGAATTATCCTTAGGGTTCTTACTAAGGCTTTCACATCCTAGTTTCCAAAGGTTGACTATACCTTTCCTCTGATACCAACTATAACGACCCATAAATTACATACATTGTTAATACTTCAAAATTGAAGCATACTTATTACAACATATAACAAAACCACAAAAGGACTATATAGGTATAGTGTCTTTAAAAACAGGGAAACATAAACAACTGGTTCATAAAGCATCTACACTGTCTCCCATTTATTTCATCATATCTATAGTCCCTTTTGGAATATCTTACTTAATAACCTTCTTCCTGACCTGGGGAAAGAAAACAAAAAAAAGGATGAACTCAAATGCTCACTAAGGGTAAACAAAAGAAATACCAATCACATCATATTCATAAGAACATAACTTTTGGAAATCTTAACCTGGAAAAGAGATCATAATTTCATAATATGGGATAAATCATAGTAGTGAAATGGAATCCTAATAATCATAACATAAAACATGAAACTTTGTGGCATACACACGTAATCATAGAGAATCAATTCTTATTAGTCAAGACTCATTTCCAAGACTATCTTAGTAAACAAATTCCATTTCTGAACCGAGTTCACACCTCGTTTCAGTCCTGTTTCACTGAACCGGTATAACCTACCATTCCAGCCATGTCTATATCATGAGATATAAAATCTTTACCCAATGCATTGGAGGGAGATATAGGTCCCAGCCATCTCATAATGATACCATTCTTATGTGTTCCACAAAATCATAAATCATACATCATTGCATAACCCATGTAATAAAAATGGAAATCTTAAACATCGTGACATCATCAAACAATTCATATAAGATAAAGGAATTCATAAAAATAATTTCATCACAAAATTATCAAATCAATGTAATAATAGTGATATAAACAGAACCCCATATTATCTTAGATGGAAAATAATTTTGATAAAACACTTGAACTCCATTTTTGAGGAAAATATCCTTTCAAATTCAAAAACATTTTCCTTTCTTAACATGTCATAGAATTTTAAACTAAAAGAAGTTGATTAAAAATAAACTTGAAAACTTGTAAAGGAATCTTCTTGTAAATAATGTTTTAAAAATCCATTCATTCTGTATAAGTTAATAAAAACATTATTCTCATACTTTTGTCGGAAAAGTCAAAAAGTACCTCGTACGAAAAAACGACAAAATATTCCTTTCATATCTTTTAATAAAAACTCACCGAAGGGTAAAACTGGATATAAACTATTTTAGAAGGATATAAATAATACATATTGAGGAAACATGGATGTGGATGATAAAATACACCCCATTAAATACCAATGTATAAACAATCTCGGCTAAAAATGAGATTGTAATATTTCCCTTACCTTAGGTCCGATTTGCTTCGTAAGTGTCTGAACCTCCTGTATAATGATTTAAATAATGTTACTGATTTATTCCAGAATCATAATTATTCTTATGATATCATATATGGTCATATTCTTAGCTTCTTATTAGTAATATTTCATTACTACTTGTCATTCGGGTGATTATTACTTTTTGTTCTTATGCGTGTTTTGTCGAATAAATTCTTATTCTTCTATTTAGGTTATAGGCACCTCATTTCCAGAATGTTATTAGTGTAATATATATCATCTAAATTCATTCAATTCATTTATATAATCATTATGCAATGAAGATCATGTAGAACGAGTCGCATCACATAGTGGAGACGGTATTCTGTACGTACGCACGAGTGATGATATCTTTCCTCTAATCGTCGAATTTTATTGGAGTGTATGTATACTGTTTCAGAATCAATATCACTTTATAATAGTCATATATAGTCATTATTTACACCATTATACCCATCCAAGTAAGGTGGTGGTGGAAAATAGATTACACCACGACGTGGAGACGGTATTTCGTACGTACGCACGCGCGGCGATTTCTTTTTCTGTAGGATGGATATATGGTGAAATAGGGTTGTTTCATACTTATAATGACATATAATTATATTATTGATACTGATGTTATTACTTCATAATTAAACAACTAAATAAGAATAAGTGGAATAAGAAATAAAGTTGAAAGAATCGGTAACGGACATTACCTCTTCTTTGAAGTGATTCTTTGAGACCTCTTATTAGGGCACTAAAATAGGTCTTTGAAGAAGAGAAGAACCTCTAGGATGTTTCTAGGGAAGTGTAGAGGAGAAAGTTTCAGGGTTTGGCCGAGCTTGAAGGCTCAAAGTGGTGTGAGGAAGAGGGGAGGAGGATCCCTTTTATAAGGGAGGAGAGGGGCACCTTTGGAATAACACAAAATATTATTTTATTATAAAGTCAAATTCGGTTTTTAATAGCTCCAAATTGATATTTGTCGAAGCTAAGGTGGTTAGGGGTCGCAATACGCTCATCCAATAGAATTTAGACAAGTTTAGGTATCAATTTTAACCTTATCATTTAGATTTAACATTAAGTTAGATAATTTAACTTTTACTGTGTCTTTTTGTTTTCTTACACTATAAGGTTAATAAACATACTATATAAAGCCAAAAGAACCCCAAGTTGATTATTATTAATATATATAACCTTATGTAGGTCACTTGGCCGAACCGTAGATTTTTAGGAATAAAATAACAATTAATAATATAATATTTATTTTAAAAACTATTTTATGTCAATTTTGACACTATTTAGTCATTGATTTTTGTGAAAATCATAACAGAATGATTAGTTCTAAAAAAGTTAATTAAATCAATACTGACATGTAATATTAACCTATAAAATTATTTTAATTAATAAAAAGTCTCAAATTACATTTATTTGGATATTTATAACATCAATTATGTCAATATTTAATTAATAAGATAATTACTACATCATCGTTCTGTCATAAATAAATTAAATTATTTAATATCTAAAATTTACAAATAAAATACCATTATGTAGGAAATCGTTTTATCTTTCCAATGAATATTTATAGTCGAATTTATCTTATGTATAACCCTATATGAAAAATGGTTTAATTATTAAACTTTGATTTTAACTATTTTAACCCTTCTTTAAATAAATTAATAATAAATGTCCTAATCTAATCCAAGTGGGCCTAAATGGTCATAGTTTATTCCTAAGGTTGTTTTAGGTCTAATTAAAGTTGTCCAATAGAATTAGGACATGTGTTAGGGTAATAATAATATCATTTTTACCCTTAATTACCCTATTTACTTTTAACCGTGGTAAAAAAAGTAAAAAGTTACTATTCACCAAACAATTATTTTCATCTTATTGAACCACATTTTACTTACTAACATCAACCGTGTCTCTCGGATTTTCAAAATTCCACTCACAGAAGCGGTAAATTTATGTTTTATGAAAAATTCAGTTTTTTAACTACCACTTAGTGGTTTCACTATTAATCAAAAATTGAAAGTTTTCAGAAAAATACCAAAATTTCACCCTAGGATAATTTCGATATTCCGAATCTAAAAATAAAGTCAATTTTGAAAAATAAAATTTATAAAATTTCAAAAAGTGGTTATTACTATTCATAATGGCTAGTTTTAATAAAATTTTAATAGCATATCATTGTTTATTGAAACTCGGTATTGCGTACGACGCAAGCTACCGAGGAAGGCCGTGGTTGCATGTAAAGCAAGCCAAGCTAGTGTTGTGTGTAGAGAAAGATTCCTTTGGTTATTTGTATAACATAAAAACAAAATATTTTACATAAATGTCTCGGGAGTTACACATATGTCCCAAGAAAATACAATATTACATGAATTACCCGTAAAATATCATATCCTTGAATTGTGAATTAATAAATGGTTATATAAGGTGGTCCAAATTTATTAGGTACAATAAAGGTGTAAATACAAAATAAATCAATCAAGTCTCATTTGACATAAAATCTTGAAATAATATAATAAATGAAAAGGTAATACAGCCAGTGAAATGAAATTAAGATGACAAACCCCTGTACATAGTAGTTTTTATAGAGACCCCCATGGATGAAATAATCTGAAATCAAACATAAAATAAAAATAATTTTAATATATTCATAATATAACATGTAAAAGTTTTAGTAAGTCCACCTTATAAAATAAATTAGGTGTATAACATTAAATATTTCCTCAATGAACAAAAATTAAGATGAAATCCCTTACTTTTAGTCTGAATCATCATGTCCATTATTTATCATCATGAATAACAAAATATTGTTAATTATTTAGTTTCATTAGACTATTTTTTAAATTAATTATTACTTTTTATAATATTATAATTAATTACTTGAACAATTATCTTCATGTCAAATGTTTGGATGATATTCGACTCATATGTCCAACATGACTTCTGTTTGTTGAATATGGTCAAAGTGGAAATTATTCCATCATATATGGATTAATATTTATGAAATAATTCAATTTTTATTCATAAATTATACATATAAAACCAATAAATATATATATTTATGAAAAAAATAGTTTTTTACCATCCTACATTCAGTGGGTCATATGTATACATCAGTAATGTTTACATTTTTCAATGATCATTTGGTAAAGAAGTTAAGTATTATGATATCCATCTAGGAGGCTATTAATATCAAATAAACAAGATTATTTATTTACATATACTTATATATATCATCCATTTTATTTTTTGATAAAAAAAATCACATCGCTCCGTGCATGTGGCAGTCCAAACGTACATATGAATGATGTTATTATTTTTCAGTGAATATAAATTTAAGAAAGTAAATGATATTTTATAGATTTTTAATTATAAATATATCATTAAAATTATATATATATATATATATATAACAAAATTATATTATTATAATTATTCATAATATTTTTTTAACCAAAAAAATTTACATCGATTCGTGAGGTGGTAGACCTTTGTACACACGAACGATAGTTCTGATTCCCATTTGATGGAATAGGTTATAGATATATGTTATCTCATTGAAATAACAACACATAATTATAATTAATATACTTTTTTTATTTCAACTTGTTTTAGTAATATTTTATGATGGTAGAAGAAGAAATAAAATAGAAATACTTTGTTAAGAGTTGTACGTATTCATCAGAAAACCTATTATGGTTCACACAAAAATAATTCCTAGATTTTTATTTTGATAAAATGAAGGAATCTAAAAAAATTTAAGTGATGTTATGCGGTTATTTTATAGTTATATTTTTATCCACATGGTTTTTTATGTATGATTAAATGAAAATGAGAGCATCCCGTTTATTAGAGAGGGGATGGGCACTATAGTAGTTTTTTAAAATATTAAATTAATATAAATTAAGTATAATATAAAATTGGATTAAAAGTGAAAGAATTTTAGTATATTATGAGTATGATTCTAAATAAAAAAATAAAATAATTTTTTTTCATGTTTTGATAGTTTATGACCCTCAGTTTTTTATTAACCAACTTTATCATTTTTTTAATTATAGAGATAATGAATCTTTTAAACATTATGGGTCAATATAGTTAATATAAAATCTTAATTTTCCCTAAATAAACCATGGATTATATTTAGAAAAAATATTAAATTCATTTCAATGGGTATTATTTATTTTATTTGGGATTTATTAAATAAAATATTATAAATTATAAAATAACATTAATTCCAACATTATAACTATTAAATTACTTTGAATTTAGTAACATAATTGCTAAATTTAATTTGTATCTAATGATTTATAACTTATATAAATTTTTATATTTATTTATAAATAATTTAACACAATAATTCATTACAATTATATTAATTCTAATATATTTATAATAATTTATTGTTTATCTAACAATTGAATAATTATTACATTAGTATTGTGTAACCTCTTGATGTAGAAATTTAATTAGTAAAAATATAAAATAAATTTACATGAAATAAATAAATTTTAGTTAATATTTTTATTTATAAAAACATAACCTCTTATGATACTTGTGTGAAAAAAATTATAGTTATTAAAAGAATTTGTGTGACATTTTTCGCTTAATATTCACTTAAATATTATAATGGTCAAAATAATGTACGAAAGGAAATAAAAAAGGTATATAACTGTATTTTGGACTACAATGGAAGCGATATAATCATCCAATAAAATTAAGTCATTTTTGGGGCCATTTTTTTACTAATTATCATTTTATTTTTAATATTATTTTCACAGTTTAACCTTTCTCGTGGTAACAAACATTACCGAGGTTACTAGTCACAATGTCTATAAATAAAAGCACCCTATTTAAAAAATTTATAACACCTAATACCAAGTATGTAATCAATCATTAAATATTTATTAAATATAATTCATATATTTTAGTTAAGAATTGAACCGAATAACGTAATAAAAGATAGTTTTTCATAAAAATGCATTTTTTGTGTCAAGTAGTTTTATAAAAAATTCAAGATATAATTCATTAAAAATACTATTATTGGATAATTTTTAACAAAATATAATAAATTACCATTCAAAAATAACATATAATTTAATTTTACTTTGCAAATATTTTAAGAGTAAACATAATTTCCATTGAAAAACTGACTATCTCACTATTCATTGAAAACCCCAATTTTTTCTCGAAAATATCAAAATTTAACCATAAGTTTTTTTTTGATTTGATAACATAAAAAATTTATAATTTATATCAAAGAATATTTCTAGATGTTATAGAAATTAATTATTGCATTTTTCTTACAAATGTAATGAAAATCAATTTTCAAGAAAATATATTTTTGATGAATAATATGATGCTACTAAATATTTAGTTGTCATTTCTTAAGAATTAATTAGTGTATTTGGATATATTAAGTACCATTATATAATTATTTCATAATTTAATTAATCCTATTCATGAATTATAATTCCATGTTTATGTTATAATGCTCATAGTTAAATAATAGTATTTTAAAGTTACTCTATGATTTGAGTTGCATATCTTTTACACTATTAAACATTTTATTTATTTTATAATCCTTGTATATTTATCCCCCCTACCTTAATAAATATTTTCATAACAATTTTAAAATATTCAATAAAATAATAGATATTACTTATTTAGAAACCTTTATTAAAATCACACATTGGAAAATGTATTCATAAAACTTTTTTGGGAAAAGAGGAAAAACTGAAATATGATCATCATCAGCAATATCACTTATGTATTTTAAAAAAATGATAACATTGGTTGAAATTAAAATATATTCATTAAAAAATAGATTTCAAATAAATTAATAACATATGTAAATATACTCACTCAAAAAATATTGGTTCATACTTTAATCAACATAAAACACAAATTTTAACTTTTTCTCTAATAGATCTATATTCAAGATGAATTTTATATGCTTTAATAACTAAAATCATCCTCCATGAAATAAAATAATATTAACGAAGGAAAAAAAATATTCCTCCTGTATTTAGACATTTTCTAAAACCAAAATGCCCAGAGCAAGATAAACAAATCCCACAATGACCAAAACATCATAATTTAAAATAAACCAAATATATATAAAACATAATTTATAATACCTGATATTCAACAATAATCATTCAATAAATTATGATACATTAATTCAACTATTTATTCAAAACCAAGTTCAAAACCCTAATATCCAATAAATTTAAGATTACATGTTTTAAAATTTTATTTAACTACAATCATTCGAAATGCCACTTACCAGAAATATATAACCCCTCAACACAAAATCACCTAGATATGATAGTAATTTACCTATGTTAATAACACTATATCCAAATATCCTCAAAATTATTGAAATTTTTAACATTAAATTGATTCTCATAACATTAAGATTACATGACCAGAAGTTCAATAGAACTCATTTTAAATAATACATAATATTTAACCCATGAGTTATATATACTTCAACAAAATTAATCATCTCCCAAAATATCATTAGTCACCTAAAATCACTATCACATAAAAATTTAAAAGGGGTTTTTATTACACTAATCTTATGAAAATAATTAAAATCATAAACCCATGATGGAACTCCTACCCGTTAATATAAACTAATTTGAAACAACCTAATATATAAGGTTCTCTAAACACTTACATGATACAATATACAATAAACTTGAACTAAATAACCTATATTCGGGCCTACAAAAATAATAATTACATTTATGGAATTGATTAGGATAAATTTGAAATACTTTTTAAAAAAAAGATAATATAACAGAAAAAGGAAATTTTGAATCACTTATAAACCTAAGTAACTTTTAGCTTTATAGTTTAAGATTTTTAGTAGAAACAACTTTATAACATGAAAACATTTACAATTTGTTTATAATGATATATTTCATCTCCCATAAAATTCTCCAGACACAAAACATTCATAGAACAAATCATTTATCAAAAATCTATATAACCATGGGAAATAGAAAAATCAGTAAGGTGGGCTCAAATTATCAGTAAGGTTAAATATCTGAATAAAAAAAATATCAATAGTGAGTATAAGACGAGCATAATGGAATGATGACATAATAAAAGTTCAATATAAAAACATATGATAATCCCTACCACTCAATAAATTTATCATAAATTTATAAACAATGAATAAATATTTTAACAAACAATAGAGTCAGAGGATTGAATAATCACGAGCTATGTAATATAAATTTTGAACAAAGAAATTAGTAATAAATATTACACAGAATAAAGAAAATATGTTAGTAACATAGAATATTTTCTTTATAACCATTTTTAAAATCATCAAAAAAATCAATAGATACTAGTTAAATTCATAGGATAGACCCTCAAGCAACACACATATTCTTTCATATAATGATATGGAACATTACTCAATGACTTGGTGTTTTATATAGGAACAGACATCATATTTACTATTATATTCACACCCATTATCATGAGATATACTAATCCTCAACCCTTAAAATAAGTAGTATCAGGATCACCTGTTCATCATAAATAATTTTTATGTACCATAAATTAACAAAAAATATATATTTCTTCACTTTTCCATCATAACAAAAATCATCATTTTTGCATATATTGATTTACCTATGGAAAGAAATTTGTTTCCCAGAAAATCACCCAGAAACAATAATTATCCATAGCATGAAATAATAATGATGGGGCCATTAAAAAGTATCCCCACAACTATCATCATGGGTTTTTTGGTTGAGGAATTAAAATATCATTAAATGATAATAAAAATACTTCTTGAAGACAATATCCTTTTAATTTTTTAAATCACATTTAAAAAATAAGAATTCATAAAATATTTATAATTAAATTTTTATTAAATGTACATTTAGAAACGTAAAAATGAATCTTCAATGAAAATAATGATCATAGAGATAGGAAAAGTATTATTTTTTTAATATTATAAATAAAAACACATTACAAACATTTTTAAAGGGTCTAAGATGTGAAAAAATTGGAAAACATTGAGAAATACACTTTTTAAAACATTTTTAAAAGGTTTTAAAATTCCATGATATATATCTTTAGTAAAAAATATATGTATGGAAATTTATTTTTTTTAATTGTTTTTAGAAAATATAGATATGAAATATAATGATTCTTGTTCTAAAGAAAATACATCATCAGTATCCCATATAAATGAAATTATTGATTATTAATTAATCAGTTAAGTAAGAAATAAAAATTAAAATTTTATAACACAATCACGACTACATGATAAAAAATGGATGTGTTTTAATAAAATTATATCTTATTATTTCCCTCCAAGGTACCTTGAACATAAACACTCAGTAAAAAATTCATTAAAATATAAATCATTTACCAATTTGGAAATTTTTAAAACATAATCCCCAAGAGGAATAATGTTAAATTGAATATTAAATATCATGAACATAAGGTTATTAATGATATAGCATCTCAAAGGTTATTTATATACACCTGATGAAATAATATATGTGTATATTATAAACATATGTCCCATGGAAAGAGAACATGAGCCGAATTAACCTTGGAAAGATCAAATCATACAATTAATAATTAATAAATGGATATATTATGTGTAATATATGACAATCAAAATAGTAAAAGCATAAATAAGAAATAAATCATACAAATTTCAATTTACACATAATCATATAAAATATAATAAATGAAGAAGTGATATAAAATAATTAAATGAAATTATGTTAAGAAATGTTTACTAATAGGTAAATATAAATTAAAACTATCTTAGATGAAATAAATACCATTTTAACATAAAATATTACCAATTTATAAGGATTAATATTATAATAGTTATATGTTTAATTAAATATACCTCCTCAAATAAATTTGGTGCATAACATTATGTAATGCCTCAATAAAAGGAAATTGAGACGAAATCCATTACCTTGAGTCCAACTCATCATGTACTTTATTAATCATCTAAAATAATTAAATTAAATTAATTATTAACTTTATTAATTAAATTATGTTTTTTTATTATTCCTTAGACAATTTTATAATTATATACACAATCAATTATGTTTTTGTTAGATGTTTTGATGACATTTGGTTCATATATCCAAAATAACATTGGTAGGTTGACTATGGTCAATGTTGTCATTATTAAATCATATAAAGATGAATAATTATGATATTATTATAATTTTTATCCATCAATTATACTTTTAAAATCAATCACAAAATATGGTTATAAAAAATTAACTATATTACAATCATAGAGATAGTAGGGCGTACGTATGCATCTGAAACGTTTCTATGTTTAAATGAAGATTGTTACAAGAATTTAGTTATTATTATATCATTTTAGAATCATAATTATTTCAAAAAACTGTATCGATTATATAAAAATATGTATTAATATCATAAATGTTTTGTTGTGATGTAAAATGAATCGCATCACTTTGTGGAGATGGTAGTCCACACATATTTTTCGATCACCATTCACATTTATCTATGAATAAAAAGGTATAAAACTAATTATATTTTATATTTTAAGAATTAAAAATATGTATTTAATGTCATATAAATAAATTATTTCAATCATTACAACTATTTGTGATAGACAGTGATGGAAAAATAATTAAATCTGTTCCCTAGGAATAAGTCCTTCATACACTCAAACAATCATTTATTTTCCCATTTGATGGGAGTCATGATGGATATATGTTTTAGAATTTATATAACAAAGAAACAGTTTTTTATATATTTTAGTCTTATTATTTCATAATTATTTAAGAAGTGTTATTCATTTTTAAATAATAAATAAAAATAAAATACATGGATATGAACTAAACCACTTCATCATACAACCGCTTAAGGTTTACACCAAAATCACTAAAAGATTTATTTTATGATAAAACCAAAGAATACAAGACATTAAAATGGATGTTTAAAATGTAATTTTAAGGGATTTAATGTATCATATTTTTCCTTAATCATTAATTAATGATAAGGAGGGTTCCCTTTTATATGTGATGGGAGGGTGACTCTTTGAATTTCTTGACATAATAAATTAATATAAATTAATTTTAAATTTTAAATGGACCATTATTGATAAGGTATGAATTTAAAATTACTATAAGTCAATCATATCTCATAAAATAATATTTTTCCCTTTTCAGGTAATTTTTAAACAATTTTAGTTTTGTTTTTTCCCACTTTAATTTTATTGATAATTATAGAGATGATGATATTTTTACACTTTAGGGGTTAATATTGTCACTATAAAAGGAAAATATGACCATAAATGAATTATGGTAGATATTTAAATTATTTTATAAATAAATTAAATGTTGATATTATTATTAGAATTTTAAAATCAATTAGTAAAATTTAATTTATTATATGAAATAGTTAATGTCAATTTTAGAATTACTCATTTAATTTGAATTTAATAAAATAAATAATAATAATTTGAATATAATTGATTCACACATCAATAATATTTAATTTTTATATAAAAATATAGTAACATAATAATTAATTATAATTATAGTAAATTTAATATATTTAAAGTAATTCATTTAATTTTTCTTTTAACTGATTATGTATTGCATCAGGGTTTTGTAAGATTTTATGTTCATTATTTCATTACTAAAATAAATTTTGATGAAAAAAAATTGAATTATAATTTATATTTATAACCAAATTTCTTTTTTTAACTATATCAAAAATATTATAGTTATTAAAAGGGAGAGTGTGACATTTTTTGTTTTATGTTCAATGAAATATTATAATGGTCAAAATAATGTCCAAATGGGAACAAATATCCATATATTTTACATTATTATGATTATGTATGATATATAAAAATAAAATAAAATTAATTATCATGATGGGGCTAATTTTATAGTGTTGGAATTTAATTTTCTACCTTATTTACCAAATTTACCCTTGACCATGGTAATAAAATTACTAAGGTTACTATTCATAATATCGAAAAACTAAATGGGTCCTATTTTGAAAATTCCAACCCCATGAATAAAAATATCTAATCCATCTTTCATAATTCATAACACTTAATTGGTCATATTTAATTTTAAATGAAACCACAAAAATTGATGAAAATGGTTTTTTTTAAAATGATATTTAACTGTAAACATATTTTTCTACCAGATTCTTTTATTAAATTAACTCAAAAAAACTATAATTATATTTTTTTAAAAAATAATAATTAATTAATCATTAAAATTAATATATATTATAATTTATATTTTTAATTATTTTAAAATAAAATGCAATTTTCAACAATACTATGAATTTCCACTATTCATTGAAAAAAATCATAATTATCAAGAAAATCTAAAATTTTCACCATAAAATTTTTTTGATATTATGAACTCAAAAATGATATAATTTTTTATGAAATAATATTTCTTAAATTTTTCAAAATTAATTATAATATATTTGTATAATAAGTATTAAAAACCAGTTTTAAATAATACAATTTTCTAATGAATAAAATAACCTTAATAGAAAATGAGTAAAAATTTCAATATAATAAATAAATAAATTTTAAAAGATTTAGTATGTTTATAAAAATATTTTCCCAATCATTTAATCATACTCATATCATATAGTTCAACATCTTGGTTCTAAAAACCACATATAAATAATTGTATTTTACTGTACTTTTACACTTAGTGTTGTGTATCTTTTATACTATTGAATATTATTTCTATTTAAGTCATAATATTTTTTTACAACATTTAAGAAGTTACATAGTTGTCATGAGTTAAGATATTATGATTTTTAAAAATCATAAATGTTAACTAAATACATAAATTCTTCTCAGACTGAGTTAAAGAAGAAATAAAAAATGTCACAAGGAATAATTTTATGAATAATGGTTACCTAATAAATGAATATAGGTACGCTGATTAAATTAATATTGGTAATGCCACGACCCCCTCCCCACAAAGTGTACCCCTACTGGGTCGGCAATGTGAGAAGGGAGATAATGACCCCTGAGTCCCACCTCCAGTAGGCCCCGGGTTGGCGACTAGCACAGATGGTATAGTAAACACACAAAATTAAGGGATATATATTATATCTCACAACCACACTATGGGCATTACCTAGTCTTAAAAACAACTGTAGATAACGTCTCTCAGACTCCGGGATGCTATTTCTAAGACTAGGTATCCTGTAAGCATACAACCATTTAGAGAGCTTTATTAGATTACTTCATTCCATTTTTATCAGTTTCACTTTACGTTAATTAATTATTTAAATATTAATTAACCATGAACAATTCAACATTAAATTTCATTAGCATCATACCCAAGACAACTCTTCCTTCAAAATTACAACCTCATTATTATGTTCCAGCAACTCCATCCACATGGGTTAACACCATTTATTCAATTATTCATTACAAAAATATTTTCTCACTTTCTTAGGCATTCACAAAAACATTTTATGATACTAAACACAAGGGGGCTCACCACGGTGAGTAGATGTACAACCCATCAGGTTTTTTCCGCTTATATCAAGAACATATAACCATCCTTCTTTGAGAAGATAAACACGGAAATCATGTGGCATTCACCACGTGTTTTCACCTCTTTTGGAAGAGGGGTAAGTAAGACTAGAATCCTTGAGCAGTGGGGAAAATTAAATTAGATAAACAACCAAAGAAACAACAAGAATCCAACAATCACATTTATTCTATTCCATCATCCCTGACACCCACATGCATAAACTGACGTATCTTTCCACTCTAGGCCTCATCTGCTGCTACAACCAAAAAATCCTCCTGCCACCACATATTACCAAAACCATCCAGGATCACATCAAAACACAAGCAGCAGTAAAACAAACATCTTCACAAATTGGGTTCTGGGACAATAAACAAACAAGAGGGTAACTAATAACCCTAAAAGCAAATATCTTTTTAACAACCAACCGTTTTTTAATCCATCTTGTATTAACGGATTTATTATTCGTTGGTTCTAAATTTGGGAAACCTAACAGTAAGAAATCACAAATAAATGATCATGCTTACTACACCAATTTTATTAACATCAAATTACAACAAAAACCAGATTCATTTACATGATTTTTTATCTTTAGCTATACAATTATAAATTAATCTCGGTTTACGTTCTTTACTAATTTACATCAAGAACAACCATAAATATCTCACAATCTATAAAAAACAAGAGGCAATAACATATGATCGATATCAATTTATTTATCTGGTTCAAATATTTATTATGTCAATTCCATTGTAATCTAGGGAGATAAAACATTCTAAAGATACAGTTGCACATAAAATAATAGAGAAGCAATGAATCCCCTACCTCAAACAGTTCATGACGTTCTTTATCCACCCAATGGGCCACGATCCTACTCTCGTGACAACTGCATCCACCCGAGGATTCCACGGTACGACTTCACTAACAAAGCCCCAAGAAAACCCCCATTAGAAGAATATATATTTCATTCTATAATATGGATAGGAGAAAGAAGAGAATATGGTTCCCAAAGGAACGACGATAAAACATACCTTATATCAAAGATTGATCGATACAGCTTGGTTACATCATAATAGAGTGGAACCAAATCTGGGGAGTAAAGTCTGATTGTGAAACTCTTACAGGATGGATTGAAAGGTTCTAGAGTCTCATAGATAAAAAATGAGGAAGAATAATGGAGGAAGATACCTTATCCCTTTTGAAGATTTAATGGGTCGACAGTTTAAGATACACTTAATTCCCCATTAAAAGAATATCGCATTAAACAACATAGTTTGACCAAATAAAAATATCCCGAGCCATAGGAATGATTAATATAGGAGTTATGGCCTTTGAATCGGCCATAAAGTCTTTAAAAAGAGGCATTAAAGGCATTTTACGTTAAAGGAAAATGCTAAAGGGGTGAAACTGTAGGAAGCTAGAAACACTGTTAATGAACCTCACTATTAGAACCTCACCGATAGAACACTATTCATTAACCTCACCGATAGAACAATGTTCATGAACATCCTCATTAGAACACTATTCATGAACCTCACCATTAGAACCACACCGATAGGACACTTTTCACTGAACCTCACCGTTAGAACACTATTCACTTAACCACACCGATAGAACACTATTCACTGAACCTCTCCGGTAGAACACTGTTCACTAAACCTCACCGACTGAACTATTCAATGAACATCAATGATAGAACTATTCGCTGAACCGCACCGATAGGACTATTCACTACACCTCACCGATAGAACTCTTCACTGATCCCCACCGATAGAACTATTCACTAAACCTCACCGATATAACTGTTCATAAAACCTCACCTATAGAATTGTTCACCAAATTGGAAATTTGGAAAATTGTTGGGGATAAGTCACCTTGACCTCCCGGAACACCCCAAACACCACATTTTCACAGAGTATTGTACCAGAGAGGTCCAGACCATTACATGAGATACCTCTCAAAACATTCTCATCCTCGAGAATTCAAAATGGGGTCTGAACAACCACCCATCATGATACCTCTCCGAAGAGATCAAGCCACAAAATAAACAAAATAAATTCATAAATAAAACATGAATGTTCTAACCACAAAGGGAACATTGTTATATTAAATGAGTTAAACATCAAACAACTCTGGGTACTGAGCACGTATCTGTGACTCATGTTCCAAAGTACTCTCCTCCAAGCAACCGTGTCACCACAAGATAGATCTAAGTGGGTGGAAGTCCCACGTAACACCTTCTCCTTGCGGTTTTGGATCTCCACAGGCCGTTCCTCGAAGGTTGCATCATCATCAACATCGATCTCCCCCAATCGATAATGTGAGAGCCATTATGAAGATAACTACGGAGCTATAAAGAATGGAAGACATCATCTATGAAACTCATATGTGGGGGAAGTTCTACTCGATATGACATAGTTCCAACATGATTTAACACCTCGAAAGGCCCAACAAACTGGGGAGAAAGCTTACTTCCACGACCAAACCTTCGCTACCCATGACGGGGAGTCACCTTCCAAAACACATGATCCATAACATTAAACTCTTTGGGTCTGTTTCTTTTATCAGCATATGATTTATGAAGATCTTTTGCTGTCTTTATCCTCTCACGAATCACCTGAACCATCTATGTTGTATTCTGCACTACTTCCGGTCCAAGATTTGCTGACTCTCCGACCCCAGTCCATCACAACAAAGAACAGAATGGCCGGCCCTACAAGGCTTCAAACGGCACCATACCGATGCTAGAGTGAAAACTATTATTGTAGTAGAACTCCACCAAGGTTAAGTGCCTCATCCATGAACCTCCAAAATCAAGAACACAAGAGCGTAACATTTCTTCAAGAGTTTGGATGGTTCGCTCTGTTTGACCATCCGCTTGAGCATGAAAAGCAGTGATAAGGCATAGTTGAGAACCGAAAGTATGTTAGCGACCTCTACACAACCTGGAGGTAAAACGAGAATCTCAATACGAAATGATCAACCTAGGGACTCCATGAAGTCTCACCACCTTCTATAGATACTACCTCGAAAAAACATCCACTGAGCACAACTCCTTGATCGCTATGAAGTTGGCCGATTTTGTTAACCGATCCACTACCACCCAAATAGCATCATGTCCTCCAAGATCTCAAGTTAAACTAGTAACAAATACCATTGAGATGTCCTCCCACTTCCAATGAGGAATATATAATGGATGGAGAAAACCACCAGGAACATGCTGTTTGGAATTCACCTTCCGTCAGACTAAACATCAATACACAAACTCTGCAACCGTACGATTCAGCTCAGTCCACCAAAACTAACTTATCAAGGATCGATACATCGTTGTCATGCAAGGATGTACTGCTAAAGTCTAACTATAGAACTCTTGGAGAACCATCTCACGCATCTTCAAAGGAACAAAAATCCTTCCATGATACAACACTCGGTGTTGTTCATCCTCAGACCAACCATCAGGCGCCTCACCAGAAACAACTTGGTCTCTCCAAACCTCCACCTCTAGATCTCTTAACTGGCACACTTCCACAATCTGCATCATGGACGACTGTACCATCATCAGAAAAAGAAATCCTCTACCCTTATCTTCTTCCATATGAAGATGCAATGCTAACAGTTCTTCCATTACTCTCCAGGAATCACTAGATCCATGCACAGTATCACTACGTGACTTTCGACTCAGCACGTCAGCTACAAAATTCCATTTTCTAGGTGTATATGAAATTTGAAAGTTGTATTCCTGTAATAACTCCATTCACCGAAGTTGTCGTAAGTTCAAGTCATGCTGGGGGAAAACATACCACAAACTCTTATGATTAGTGAAAACAACAAAGCACTCAACAATGAGGTAATGTCTCCATAACATCAGAGAAAACACCATGGCTGCCAACTCAAGATCATGGGTGGAATATTTGTGTTCATGGGGACGTAACTACCAAGACCCATACAAAACAACTGACCTCTGCAGCATGAGAATGTAGCCTAACCCCAGATGTGAAGCATCACAGAAAACATCAAACTGAACCCCCTAAGTTGGAAGACAAAGGACCGGAGCACATACTCACTTCTCCTTTATGTACTCCAAAGCTGCCTGACACTAATCAGTCCATATGAATTCCTGATCCTTCCTAATCAAAGCTATCAGTGGAGTTGCAACTCATGAGAAATAGGCTAAGAACCTCCTATAGTACCCTACGAGACCAAGGATACTTTGCACCTCTAAAACTGTCTTGGACGCTTCCCAAGACACAAGTGCTTCTATCTTATATGGATCCATAGCTACTCCCTGTTAGGACAAAACATGCCCCATGAAACAAACATCTCGAGCCTAAAACTCACACTTAGACAACTTTCTGAACAACTGATGTTGCAAAAAAGTACCTAAATGGCTTATAAATGCTCTTCATGCTCCACTACAGAAGTGGAGAACACAAGGATGTTGTAAATGAAAAATACCATGAACTTGTCTAGGAACTCACAGAACACAGCATTCATCAATCCCATGAATACATCTGGAGAATTCTTCATGCCAAATGGCATTACAAAGAACTCATAATGCCCATGATGACAACATAAAGTAGTCTTCGGGATATCCTCATCCTTCACACGCATCTGATGATATCCCGACCGTCAGTCGATCTTTGAGAAACAACTTGAACCTTTCAATAGATAAAATAATCCATCAATCCACAAAAGAGTATAGCGATTCTTTATTGTCACTTTTTTTAAGCAATGATAATTGACACACAACTGCTAACTGTCATCGGCCTTCATCACGAACAAAACCGGTGTGCCCCCTGGTGACACACTTGGCTGAACAAAACTGCGCTGTAATAGACCATCAAGCTATATACGTAGATCTCGTTACTCAAAAGGGGCCATCCTATATGGATACAGAGAGATAAGATATTCTCTTGGATGTAGATTGATCCCAAAAATGATCTCTTGTCAAGGGGGAATTCTACAACCACTTCTGGAAAGACATCCGGGTACTCCTCTATGACCCTAGGAAACACCAACTGCTGAACCTATTAAGAACATAGCATCCTCTCAACCATCATGGATGATAAGGATGGAACACACCTATGACCCATCTGAGGGTCTTTCTCACCAACAAACTCCACTTTCTATCCATCTGCACCAATGAAAACGACCTTCTTCCTGAAGCATTCCAAGATATCCTGCACCAAACACAACCAATCAATGATAATGATGACATCATATGGTTGTATTCGTAATGATTGGAAATCTCTCCAAGAGAGGTGTTCCCCAACACTATCTCACACTCTCTATATACTTCAAACAAGTCGGCTCAACCTCCAACTAGAATAGTCAACGCCAAGGGCACTGGAAGCCTCTCTACCTCGATTCCCAAAGCATGGACAATGGTAGGGGATATGATATAGTGTGTCACTCCGAAATCAAACAAGGCATACACCAAGGTAGGAAACAAGAAAAGGTTACCTTGAACGACGTCTGGCTCGCCTGGATCCGGCAACACTAGAGCATGAAGCTGACCACGACCTCCTCCACAGCCTCTCTGACCCTGAGGAAGACCACCACCATGGCCACACTCATCTCTCTTAGGACAGGGAGAGTCATGGGGCTGTCCTCTACCTTCCCCATCTACCCTCTGCTGATCTATAGCTGGTGCAACTGGCTGTTGTTGCCTCGGCTGGAACTGCCTCACATAGGAACCTGGAGCGTAGCGCCTGATGCACGATGACCGCTTTGAAAGGTTGGTCACTCCTGCCGCTGATGGCCATGACCACCACAAGAAAAACAAGCATCTGATCCCTTGGAATAAGCGTGAGAGTTGCTGCCTCTAGAGAAATGAGATGTGAAGGGCTGGGACTTACCCCCAGTTGTATGAAAACTCTTCTGTCCTAAAAATTGGGAACACTGGACCACAACTATTCTTCATGAGGAATCATGCCGATTCCCCTCTCGTGATGATCCGATCCGGGCCAATGTTCTCTCCAAAACCTCTTCCCATGCCAGCACCTCAAGATATGTTTTCAGGATAAATGGGGTGACCTGGAACTGGATGTCTAGATGCAAAGCCTCCTCAAAATGTCTCTCCCTATCCTTCTCATTTGGCAACATGTCTGAAGCATATCTTAAAAGGTTCTTGAAACGGATTCCAAAATCGTGAACACTGGAGCTCCCCTATCGAAGGGTAAGAAACTCTTAGCGACTTGACTTCTTCAAAGTTGAAGAAAAAAACTTGACTCTAAACTTGTCTTGGAACTCCTCCCATGAGATCGCTAACTCCCCATGATCCCCAAGGAACAAGAACCACCACTGCCTCAATACTCCATGTATCATCATCACAACCAAGGACACCCGATGCTCCTTCCAAGCACGTATCGAATGGAAACTGATCTCGACCTCCTCTGACCAGTATTTCGTGACTGCATCTAAAACGGAGCCCTCGTACTTCGGTAGACTCTACCACTGAAACTCTCATAGTGTCTTCCTCCAAGTGTCATCATCGTCAACCTCTACCCTGCAACGATCTGCTGGAACAACATGCTAGACATTTTCTTTGCAAACCTGACAAGGACGTCGACCTGGAGCCATAATTTTAAAATAAAAACCATTAGAGTTAATAAACCTGGAATATGGAAGACTCAAAATTATTTATTTAATTATTTTCTTTTATACATTTTAGGTTAACCTATCACAAGTTCTACCCATTAAAACACAGGAAAAATTAAAAATGATGCATGATCCCTTCCTAGGTCTCTACCCTTCAACTAGTAGAACCTTGTTTATTATCCATTATAAACTTAAAGGTCCATACATCAGATCATAGGGGACCCTAAATTCCTATTTATCAGTCGGTCTCCAGTGTTTACCTCACTTTCTAACCATGAATGACACTGTTGCCCTACCAACCCATGAAACCTCACCTGTGCCTACCTCCAAACTCCATCCTGCCCATCAAGTAGATCTCTGATACTAATCTGTCATGACCCCCACCATACAATGTGTACCCCTCCTGGGTCGACAATTTGAGAAGAGAGATAATGATCCCCGAGTCTCACCTCCATTAGGCCTCGGGTTGGCACCTAGCACCGAGGGTATAGTAAACACACAAATGTATAGGATATATTATATCTCAAAACCACACTATGGGAATTACCTAGTCTTAGACATGAATACAGCTAACGTCTCTCAAACTCCAGTATGATACTTCTAAAAATAGGTATCCTATAAGCATA
Organism: Viscum album; assembly: GCA_963277665.1. Classification (NCBI taxonomy): domain Eukaryota; kingdom Viridiplantae; phylum Streptophyta; class Magnoliopsida; order Santalales; family Viscaceae; genus Viscum; species Viscum album. Next base: position 351,497,149 of record OY728130.1, on the reverse strand, counting down.
CAACCATTTAGAGAGATTTATTGGATTACTTTATTCCCTTTTTATCAGTTTCGCTTTACGTTAATTAATTCTTTAAAAAATTAATTAACGATGAACAATTCCACATTAAATTTCATTAGCATCATACCCATGACCACTATTCCTTACAAATTAAAACCCCATCATTATGTTCCAGCAACTCCATACCCATGAGTTAACACCATTTATTGAATTATTCATTACTGAAATTTTTTCCCACATTCCCATGCATTCTAGAAAAAAATTCCTGGCTACTTAACACAAGGGGGCTCAACATGGTGAGTAGATGTACTACCCGTAGAGTCTTTACCGCTTATAGTAAGAGCATATACCCATCCTTCCTTGAGATGCTAAACACAAGAATCATGTGGCATACCCCATGTGTCTTCACCTCTTTCGGGATATGGGTAAGTAAGACCAGCTTCCTTGAGCAGTGGGGAAATGTAAAGTAGCTAAAAAAACCAAAGAAACAACATTCATCCAATAATAACATACATTCCATTCCATCATCCCTGGTGTCCCCCCTGACACCCACATGCATAAACCAATGCATCTCACCACTCTAGGCGTCATTTACAGCCACAACCAAAAAAGCCTCCATGCCTCCACATATTCCACAACCATACAGGCTCACATTAAATCACAAGTAGAATTAAAAGAAACATCTACAAAAATTGGGCTCTTGGCCCTTAAACAAACAAGATGGTAACTCAAAACCCTACAAGAAATTATCTTTTAACAACCAACAGTTCTTTAATCCATCTTGGATTAACCGATTTTTTATTCATTGGATCTAAATTCGGGAAACCTAACAGTAAGCAATCACAAATAAATGATCATGCTTACTGTACTAATTTTATTAAAATCTAATTACAACAAGAACCATATTTGTTTACATTCCTCTTTATCTTTAGCCAAACTATTATCAATTAATCCCGGTTTATGTTCTTTACCGATTTCAATTAAAAACAAGCATAAATATCACACAATCTAGAAAAAACAAGAGGCAATAACATATTATCGATGTCAATTTATTTATCCTGTTCAAAAATTTATTTTGTCAATTCCATTGTCATCTAGTGAGATAAAACATTATAAAGATACAGTTTCACATAAAATAAAAGAGAAGCATCAAATCCTTTACCTCAAACAGTTCTTGACATTCTTTATCCACACAACGGGTCACGATCCTCCTCTAGCAACAACTCCATCAACCCGAGGATGCCTCAGTACGACCACACCAACTGAACCCCAAGAAATCATTATTAGAATCATGGAGATTACATTATATAATATGGAAAGGAGAAATAGGAGAATATGATCCCCAAAAGAACAATGATAAAACATACCTTATATTGAATATTGATCGATACAGCTTGGTTGCATAAAAACAGATCGGAACCAATCTGGGGAGTAATGTTTTATTGTGAAACTCCTATGGGATGTATTGAAACGTTCTAGAGTCTCGTAGTCGAGACCAAAGATGAAGAATATGAAAGGAATATATGTTGTCCCTTTTGAAGATTTAATGGGGCGATAGTTTACGATACGCTTAATTCCCCGTTAAAAGTGGATCACATTAAACCACGCAGTTTGACCAAGTAAAAACATCTCGAGCCGTAGGGATAATTAATATAGGAGTTATGGCCTTTGAATCGGCCTTAGAGTCCATGAAATGTGGCTTTAAATGAATTTTATGTCCATGGAAAATGCTAAAGGGGTGAAACTGTTGGAACCTGGAAACATTGTTCATGAACATCACTATTAGAAAATTTCTCATGAACCTCACCTTTATAACCTCACTGATAGAACACCGTTTATGAACCTCACCGATAGAAAAATTTCCATAAACCTCGCTATTAGATCAGTGTTCAAAAACCTCACCATTAGAACCTAGCTGATAGAACAGTGTTCAGTGAACCTCACCGATAGAACACTATTCCATGAACCTCACCGATAGAACACTATTCACTAGACCTCATCGATAGAACACTTTTCACTGAACCTCACAGATAGAACACTATTTTTTGAACCTTTCTGGTAGAACATTATTCCCTAAACCTCACCGATAAGGTTGTTCACTAAACCTCACTGATAGAACTGTTCATTGAACATCATCGATAAAACTGTTCACTGAACCACACCGATAGAACTGTTCACTGAACCTCACCAATAGATTGTTCACTGAAACTAACCGATAGAACTATTCAAAAAACCTCACCGATAGAACTGTTCACTGAATTGGAAATTTGGAAAAGTGTTGTGGATAAGTCACCTTGTCCTCCCGGAGCAGCTCAAACACCACATTTTCACAATGTAATGGATAGGAGAGCTCTGAGACATTATAGGTAACCTATGTTATGTATAGTATAACATTCGTAATGAATATAACCTCACTACAATTCAATAGTGTCATGAGTTTAAAAAAAGTGTTTTTTATCAAAGTTAATAGGGATCTCTAGTTGTTTATGATCTACAAGAAGTTTTAATTCCAATGATTCTTTGTAAATACATTAGAGAGTTAAATATAATTATTAGGTTAAAATCTACAATCAATTAAATATTTTTAGAAATGAATTTTTGAAGATGTAGAATTGATATTAAATAACATTAATTTCTCAATTATAATAGTTATGAGACAAGAAAATAATAGTGATTACTTAGATGATTAAGATTGAATAATAATAAAATTTTTCATGAGTAGATGTTCATATCATAGTGTGTGATGAATGTAATGTTATGAAAAATATTTACAACATGATTCATTCTATGGAAGCAATGAAATACACTAAAATATTATATTGGGATTTGTTATGATTTCACCTTAGATTTCATTATGTGACCTTGGAAAGGTCAATATAAGCCCACATAAAAAGTAGGTTCTTCATTAATATGATAGATTCCAATATATGTTATCATACAAAAATTGAATTAAAATATTATGTATTTTTTTGATGTTTTACAAATAATACATTTTCACCACTATAATATTCATGATGAGAGAATATTTTTTGATAATTATAGGAAGCCAAAAACTAGAAATTATTGATTATTACTGTATACATATTATTTGAATTTATAAGGCCATTAATCAAGGAGAGATCATCGACACACCTAGGGAAGGTATTCATGAATTTAATTTTTGGGAAAATATTGGATGTTCTATTCTGAGAATTATAGTGAATTAATGAGACTTACATTGATTGTTATTAATGGATTTTAATATTACTAAATAAAAAATTTCTATAAGAAAGGATGAGGATATAAAGATAATACTAAGGTGAAATATAAAGAGTTAATAGTAAAGAGAGAAATAACCCTCATGTGATATTAAATATTATGTGTATTGAATCAACTTAAACTATATTTATCAAAATCAATCACTTATATTAAACTCATGTTCTAATTTACAATCAGATAATGAAATCATAAGAATTTTAATTCCATGGTTTATATATTAAAAATATACATTCCTCCATGAAATATCAATATAATGACCTCATTATTAAATCTTTCATAATTATTTCTCTCCAATTATCACTCTAAACTATCAGATATATTTTTTAGTAATAATAAATACATGAGTATCTACTGTGATTCATCCAGAAAGTCTTCCATGATATTACACACTTCAAATATTCTATTTTAACTATATAATAATAATCAATATCTCATACTTTTTAGAAAATTTCTTTAGCTTCTGATTCATTATCATTTTAGAATGTTTATAGCTTCTTTCTATCCTCTAAATTTTTAGAAAACCATACATTCCATTATTCTCCATGAATTCCTATTAACATGAAATGACAGTTGTAGTGAAATGAATAATTTATGATACAATATCCTCATCTATACTAAAATATTAACTCAACATGAATCACAATCAATATCAATTTTAATAAATTTATATCCTGGAGAAAAATCTTACCATATTCTAAATCAAATATATTTAATTCCTTCATTATTTTAGTTTATTCATATTCAATAAATAGCATGATTACATATCACTCAAGAGATCACAAATTTTTATTAATCACCATCATCAATATCTTATTTTTCACTTTAAACCTCAAATTTCATCTTAAATGTTCCAATTTTCATCTTATGTATACTCTATAAACATAATCATTAATCTTACATATGGTGATGGACATTGAAGTAAATATTATGTATCATATGTGAGATGTTATGTATCACCTAATTAAACATCACTATTATCATAGTTTTCATATATATTACATTGTTTCCATCCTATTAACACATTTAAGTGTTCTAGGAAATCATATTTGTTATATTGTAAATCATATATATCATATGTGAGATATTATGTATCATGGGGAAAACTCCTTCTTCTTTACCAATTCATACTTTTGAGATCTTCTCCATTCCTTTTCAATTTTCTTCAAAAACAATTAACTTAGAACTAAAATATATAACATATAAACTTATAAAATTAACAATAATATTTCTTAGACACTTTAAATTATCACAAAATTCATTAAGTAGTTATATTAAATGTTATGTCCTTCAAAAAAGTCTTGAGAAAACTTTCATGGGACTCTGTATCACGAATAGACACAAAATATTGTGCTTTAATAAATTTATATTTAATAAAAAACATAATTTGTCTTCAACTCATACTCTATATCAAATTATTTTATATGTGTCAATTCAATATAAATAGTACCCTTTATTCATGGTATTCACTTGTATGGATGATCACAACAAGATTCCTTGTGTCTTCATCGATACATATCACGGCATCTATTAAACTCTATTCTCTATTGAACTTACCATCAGCATATTAAACATTCCTCATAAGCGAATAGATCCTTAAATACATATACAATGTTATTATATCATAGACATAATTCATAATTTCAATATTCATGGTACTCTTCTATAGTCATTTAGTATTCACAACATAATATATAGATAACCTTGCTTGGGCAATTTCTTCTCTATAACTGAAGACATATACATAGATACTTCAATATTATTCCAATATAATATTACCAACACATGTTATCATTAATTATTTTTATTATAAAATTAAAATATAACTCCAATGGGTTCAAAAATCTTCACCTTTTTATTTTTTTTGCTTTGCGTATAGAAAATGTATATCAACATGCCTTATATCATTTTCCTTCTCTCTCTCTCTTATAAAAACTATTGAGAATGTTCGAAACAAAATTTTCAAGTAGAAAATTATTAAAATCTAAGTATATGTAATCAATTATTAATATATAAAACAATAGTGAATAATAAATTTCATGACACCTAAAATTTAAAACCATGTATTCTTAAAAATGTATCATTTTTCTTATAATTGAGAAAAATAATTTCCACCCCATTTAAAATCAGTATTAATTATTTTAAAAAATAATATAAGAAATTTAAAACAATATGTATTCAATAATATTATCATGAAATTTAAAAAACAATATTCATATAAATTGATATATCACTGATCCATTCTTATATCATTAATATTTCTCCCCCTTAAAGGGAAATTTGATTATCTTATTCATCATGGTTGATCTATTAGTTAACTTATATTCTCGATACCAACAGTTATAATTGATTCATTGATGGGAAATTATAATATGAGTAAATATTTCAAAATGTTCCCATAATTTTAGTTCTCTTTCCTACATCATTATTATTTACATATTTAATGAAACCAAACCTAGTATATATAGAAATAATTAGGTTCTCCAAAAACAATACGGTGAGTAACATTCTTGGTAATATATCTAAAACACTATTTTATATTAACCTCAAATAATTAGATAGCTTTTTATTCTTGATCCGTTATTTTTCTAATCAGTAAACTTTTAGGGAAACATTTTTTACCTTTTCATTTCATCACCCACTAATTGTGTTGTTTTATTATTTATATTAGTAATCACTAAGCATGAAATTCTATGTTATATATTCCTTTAGCTTAGAATATTATTTTGACATAGAAAAATAATCATATAAACTTTTAGGAAAATTATATCTTCCCTGCACCTCTCACATAACTCTCATCAACTCTAGGATTATTATCCTCTAAAAAAGGCTCATGAAATTTGATTTCTCTTTAATATTTTTAATTACATCCACCAAAACAATCCTATTTTTTCATGAATTGATTTACATCATGATATCTTAAACTTCCATCCATAAACATTTAAATCCTTTTACAGTATGATATGTTCCATAATATGTCATATTCTCTTACAATAGAGGATACATGTTTCTTTTTATGATTCATGGGTATTATATTTTGACCAATTTTCGATTTCATATAAACCTAGGGTAATTCACTATTCATCATCACATGTTTCTTTCATTTTTTATATTATTTCATTGAATTATTTTGTAACATGTTTCAATAATTTAGTATTGCATGCATCCTTAAATCAACTATATTGATTACAAATAATGAAGATTTTCTCCACAATTTTAAATTTGGCATATATCGATAGATTGTTATCTTTATCCCATTTAATGTCAAAAAATTTCTATTCTCCCCTAGATTTTGGATTTCTATTTATCCATAGATTGATATATTTTACAAAGAATCAATAAACTCTTAACAAAATCAACAAAAACACCACAGGTATCCAAAAAATATTGAATTTTGTTTAAATTGCAAACTAGAAAACATTTATATCTTACAATTTTTTAATATCATTTTCCTAAATTTTGGTTTATTTCATGGTGAAGCTTCATTGAAACCTAATTATACTCACCTATCGTCTCGTAGAGGGTTTCCAATTGTTTTTTCAATCCATTCCAATCATGATTTATCATTGTAGCATGTTTTTGTATGGAAAAAATATTACTAAATCAAATATTTATGTAGATGTGTTATATCTTTTACACTAATAATATAGTGTATATATCATTATATAATTCTAATATCTATATTTTAAATATTAAAAGAGTTGTATCATAAATAATATCCCCACAATTATTAATATTGGAAAATATTCTCTCAAATTCATGTAAATACCCATCTTGTGTCACTTCTATATTTTCACATATAACATCGTGATCTATAAATTTTATATTTATATTAATTTGGTATTATTTAATTATCATCAAATTTTCTTTAAATTCAATTTCAATTCTATCAACATGATCTGAATTCAAATTTTTCTCCTATTACATGTAATTATCAATATCTTTTATTCTTTTAATTATATTCCCAAAATGATAATCCTTGAGAATAAAAACATTATCTAATTCTTATGTAATCACTACAACCCATTTATTGGATTCAAAAATCTCTTCAGTTTTTTTGAGAACCTCTTTATTTTTCATGTATAATTATCTTGGCACCACATTCATGGTCAATTTTTTATCATCATGTTTTATTTTTTATATATATTATAATGTATTTTGATTCAATTATTCATTGATTATCTTAGTCACTTATTTGGGTTTGGTATTATCATCTTACATCTCTTTAAAATAACTATAAATAAAAGTGATTAATTTTTTTGGTAAAATTTACAATGTTCATTATAAGATCATATTTGATTCATCATATAAATTAATTATTGTATGATCTTCCACACTTATACTTAGTGTTGAAAATGTAAGTTGTTGACAATATTATTTATTTAGATATTATCTAGTTAATGAATTTTATCTTGCACGGTTGAATATTTATTAATCTTCCCAGAAATGAATTTTTTCAAAGGGTGTAATTTACTTCTGATTTTTTTGATTTCTCAATAATTATTTTATATAGAAATAATTTTTCAAACCTATTTTCGCATGTGGTATTTCAACTCATCTTTATTTTATTCAAGATAAATAATATCAATAATTATAATAGAATAAACAGTATTTTGATTACCTAAAAATCACATCTCATTTGTTTAATCTTTATTCCTCATATTATTTAAATTCCTTGTAAATATTTATTTCTTCGTTACATTTTAAGGGAACTAAAGGGCTTAGAACATCTACACATCATTATTTCATCGATATAAAAAAACCAAAAAAAATATGTCCTCAAATTTTGGGTCCCCATCAAAAGTTGAACCCAGTGTTGTGATACCAATTGTTACTGCACCAACATAGATGGTGTTACAGTATGAGTGGGGTGAATTAATTTCATTCAATTTTTTCAATTTAGAACCATTAAATTTTTACCTCACCCAAAATTAGGGTGAATGTATCTCACTCAGATATCTCTTTCAATTAGCATGTTACAAATCATAAATAAGTGATGTGAAACAAAATGTACTGTAGTCCTTTATGTGGTTTACTCATAATGTTTGAGAGAGTCCCCAATTTATGAAGGTTGTTTTTCCCAATACAAATTAGTGGTGTCTTATTATCAAAATCATTCAAGGGAATGTGTATGTCCATGAACACCTTAAATCATTCATCTACCATAATATATATGTATCTCTAACTGAAAGTTCTAAAATCTCATACTTATAAATTTAATAGAACTAAAATTTCAAAATAAATTAAATTATATATTCTTTAGAAATGATCAATATTATGGGATTGAGTCTCTACTTGAATAAATAATAATAATGAACCACCTTCCTATGTATTGAAATACCCATCATATTTCATCTTTCCACAATAGCCTCTTATGTTGTCCCGCTCCTTCCCAAATTTCCAAAAATATGGATTCCACTTCTCACTAATATATCAATCATCATGTTTGTCTCAAACATCCACTTTAAAAACCGTAACACATAATCTAATTAGTATAAATTTCATTAATTCTCTCTTTTAGATTTTTATTATTCTTCAATTATTAAAGAATTCATTTAAATTAGTGATTGATTCTATCTCTTTCTACAACAATAAGGATTATCATTAGTAAAGTCTTGTCCATAAATAATTTTATCAATACTTAAATGATAATAATATTCAACAGAAATGCATTCCAATCTAAAAAAATCAATCTCTTTTCATGAACTCATACTCTACATTATAATATCAAAATAAAATAACCAAGATAATAATTCTTTAAATAAAATATTAAGAATATAGAAACCTTTTTGAAATATTTAATTTATGATATCCTTATTCAACCAACCATTATTCTCTATTTTTAATTAACATTATAGATCCATAAATATATTATTCTACAATATCAAATGAATTTGTATCTATGTGACAATCATCTATGATGTCAAAATTGATATTTTTCTTTTAAATACTAAATAAAAATATATATAATAATAAAAAATACCATATTCTCTAAAATTTAATTCAATATATTTTTCTTTTAAATAATTTTCCCTTTTTATTAACTTATGTAATTTCATTGATTTTTTAGAAAAACATGCATTCCTTTATTCCCCACAAATGCATCTTCACATTAAAAGATAGTTGAGGTGAAAGGATTTATTCATGACATATTCTTATCATCCAATTCAAAAAAAATCTCAATATGAATTATAATTTTTATGAAATATTATGATTTGTATATCCTAAATAACAGCTTAAGTATTTTCCGAATTAAATATATATATTTCTCATGTTGTTTCAATTAATTATTATATTACAAATTATTATTCTTATGTATAAAATTATTGAGATCTTATTCTACATACATATCTTGAATTTTATCTTATATATCACTTCAAATAACATATTTAATATTAAATATTCTAATTTAAATCTTAAATAAACTATATAATATTATAATTTATTCATACATATATAGAAAAAATATTGATAAAATATTTCAATCATTTCTTAGATGGTATGTATCACTTGATATATCTCTAATGTGTTCCATGTTTTTATAGGTACTACAGTACAACATTACCATGGCCACATATCACTATTCTAAGAGATATTTCATACTAGATACTAGAATTCATGTACCAACAATGATAGGTTACATATCATAGTGAAAAACTCTGAATACTTTCTTGATTATTTCATTTGTGATATTGCACTTTCCTTTTACATTTTTTTCAAAAATCTATAACTCAATACCTCCAGAATAAATCCCCTAAAATATTATCATCACTAAAATCATTGTCATCCACATTAATTATTTTTAAATACATCACATTATTATATTAAATTATATTTACTTCAATAATATCTTTAATAAAATTAAATCAATAATTATATAGAAAATAAACTAAAATGATGGTTCTGTAATAATTTTCTAATTAATGTAGTTATTAACTAAACAAAAAAACTCATATTCTTCATCTCCAAATAATCTATGTGTGAATTCAATGTAAATAAGATCCTTTATTCATATTATTCATAAGGATATATATTTATTGCTAGATTCCATGTATAATCACAGAGACATATCATGAAATCTACTATACCCTATTCTCTAAGGAACATATCATAAAAATTTTAACCATTAGAACATATGAAAATATCTCAATTTAGATATCCATTAACATAATCTCATTGATATACATCAAAATTTAATTCTTTATGGAGTTCTCAAACCTGGATCCAATATCCACTACTTAACGTATATTAAAAAACTTTCTTGGGAACATTCCCTTCATAAAATTAACACATATTTCTGTATACTTCAATATTATTCCATTATTCTACTATCAACCCATTTTTACATAAATAATATATGAAAAAAACATTTATCATGTCCTTAATGAGTAATTAAGTTTCATCAGTTTCTCTGTGTAGACTATTAATTAACCTTGCTATTTTTAAATTTCATGTGTTATATTGTTAAATGGAATTAATGGGAGATACCTATTTGATTTAGGATAGGAGGATGTGATATTTTATTAAGGATCAAGTAATTTTGTATGAGAATAATCATTCTCATAAATTAGACTACATGAGTTTTGTTTCTTGTACAAGGTTCATATAGTAGATAGAACCATTAGGTTTATTAGAATTATTGTAATGATTATTTAGGATGGAGGGAAATACACAGCTAATATGTATTGAAAATTATCATTTTTTGAATGGAAGGTGTTTTTTTACACTATCATGAAATTATGTTCACAAAAATCAATAGGGTGATATCATGGGATCAAAATGGTACCACAATATCATAGATATATTGTGTAGAGTAATATAGTGAATAGATGGTAATGATTTTGATACATGGGGGAATATTTGAGAGTTATTAGTATAAAAACATGATTGTATTACTCGTTAATATTTTATCCATGCAGTGGAAGTGTGATAAGAATTATTGGATCCAACATGCATATCCATTAATGAATTTATAGCTATTATAGGTCAGGATAAACAAGTGAATTACATGTTGGGAATTTTTATGATATAAAATGTAATAGTGTGGAGTTTTTAGTAACTCACATCTATATATGTTAATGAACCTAGATAATACATGAAATCCAGTATATCAAGAGTCAATATAAATTTCAAATTTTAATCGAAGGATTAACACTAAGGTTGTTTTTTATATTGGAATATAGGTTTTGGAGCTAAATATATGGTTGGAAAAATATCTGGAAGAAAATCATAGGGTTTTGGTTACTAAAACAGATTTGGTAGGTGGTTGTAAAAGAGATTAATCACACCATATCATGTATGTAGGTACACAGTAGAGCAATAAAGGCTTTGTTTCACTGGTTTTCCCACTAAAATCTAGGTTTCACGCTACTATAATACAAATGTGTCGCTGTTGGGATGGTGGAGTCACATCAGGTACCCTGTGGGGCCCATAATCATTTTTCAGAAGGAAAAAATACATTTTTATGTTCAAAACACTATCTCTATTAGGTTAAATGGGGAATAATGGGTGTTATTATGATATCCTCTCCCTTTAACACTCAATGATATTAGTATGAATTTCTCATTAAATAAATATATCTTGTTTGTTAGCTTGTGATACATTTAATACTAAACAAAAGTAAATAATGCATTATTGTAATAAACGATTAAATTCATTTCAATATATTTAATTGAAAGATTATTAGTTGTGTAAATAATTTTGAAAAAAAGGTTATAACCCCCCAAGGAAAACAATATTAAGGAATATAGTTTTCTCAATTATGTCAAATATGTTAATTTTGAAAAGATTTATCAATAAAATATATTGATTAAATTAAAATAATTTTTAATACAGTTAATTATTATCATCTAAAAATAATTATTTAATTATAATTAGGATTATGTAAACTATTCATGGCTAAACAAAAAAAATATTTAAAATATTTATTGTTAATTATATGTTCTTATATAAAAGATAAAATTTTATATTTTATGAATGGAGATTAATGAAATTATTTTTATTTAAAACTATTAAAAAAATTAAAAATCATTTAATGATTACTATTTTTTAATAAGTATATGCAATTTCTTTTTAATGCAGAAAAATTAATTTTTTTAAAAAACTATTTTTATTTCAAAATATGTACTTATTAATTTTTACCACAGTTATATATATATTTTTGTAAACTTTTTTCATAGTTAGAAATTGAATAAAAAAATTTTGTAATAAGGAATAATTCACTCCTTGTTTATAAAAATATTTTACTGAGGTAAAAGTTTATGAATGCAGTAAAATCAAAAATAAGGTAAATAAGTTAAAATAAAGGGTAAGGATAAAATATTTTACAAACCAGTATCTTTAGATTGTAGTATGATTTAATGATTGAACTCAGAAATCATATCTTCACTAATTAACAACATTGGATACACCTTCCGTGAATATTACATTTCATTTTTTCATAAAAAAATGGTATCTAAAAATATGACACCACTTTTTATATGTAATAATAACCCTCATAAACCCACATAAAAAACATTCCCATGAAAACATTTCTATCCCAAACACGTATTATCTCTTTCATAATTCACTCTCACTTTTTTGAAACATTGTATCTATGAAGTATTTCTAAACCCATAATTTTAAATATTTTTTTAAGATGAGATTCAATTGTTCAACATTAGTGTTATCACATCCTTAATAATTATTCTATATATTTCACATCTTGATCATCTAAAATATTATTTATTAATTAATATATTTTTTTTGAATCGTTTTTAAAGTGAGATTATTACAATATAATAACATGGTGTTACTGATTTAATCGTTATAATGTGTTATTGTTTGTGTCGATTTTACCACCGACATGAATGATGTTATTATTTTAACATAATTAATGGTGAATAAAACATAAAAAAAAGAAATTTTAAGAAATTTTGATTAATTTATGATGATTTCATAATTCTATAATGGTAATAAATAATATTATATTCACAAAAAAATCAACTCTTTTACTAAAACAAAATAAACAAAAAAACCATATTTTCATGTTTCCTACTAAATTAATTATTATAAGATCCATAAAACATCCATGGCACTCAAAATATTTATAAAAACATGTGAAAACAATCATTGAAATTTTTTGTGTGATAATTCCATCAATATTTACGAAGACAAGAATTATCAAACCGAAGTATTTTTTGTAAAACCAAACTATTGATTAATGATTCAAAAATATAACAATTAAAACATAAGATATTGGTAATAAGGAAATATACTTGAATTTTGTAAAGTAATATAAATAAAAATTAGCTTACCATGTACCTCAATAATTAACTTAAATTTATTATATATGAATGTATAGTGTGTTAAATGAAGTTTAAGCCTAAGGTAATGGTTTCATTTCCAATCCCACTTTGAATTAAATATTATTTATTTATAAATTCATATCAGAGAAAATTTTATATTATATCTATTTAAACCCATATTTATTTACTTATAATGTGTTTGTTTTTTTAGGTATGAATACTTATCATTTCACTTTACTTTGGTGCACAATTGAACTGAAAGGTTTTTTGTAAGTGGAAAATGGATTAATATACTATTTTTACTAAAGAATCATTATATTCCATGACTAAATTAATTTTATTGATTTTTAATGACATTTTTTATAATTAAATGATTAAATAATATATTTTATATATTATTTTAATTCCATTTAAAAATATTAACATGAATATTATTAATATTTTTGGTACTAGTTATATTTTAATTTACTAAAAATAATATGAATCAAATATTAATTTTAATGTTCTATGTACGAATTCCTTTTCCATATATTATATTTTTACTTAATTATTAATCTTAATTTTAATATATTAATATTTTAAAAAATAAACTATAATACCATTGTTTTTGGAATTTTTCATTTTTAAAATTTATCAAATGAAATGGATATATCATCTTACTTTTAAATGTAATTTTCTAATGGTTAGTATAAGTTTACAATTTATGAAAAAATCACTTAATTATTTATATGATTCACTGAGGATACTATCTAAACAAACCATCAAACATGTCTTATTAGTTGGATTATAATCATGTTATTTTAATGATTCATTAAAACCATTTCATTCTGAAGGGATATTTAAGTTGCAATGGTTTGATGGTTGTTTTTATAATCATGTGACACACATATCCATGGTTTACATTTATGTGATGGGAGGGTCCATTATATAAATATAACTCATTGGATAAAGATTTTTATTTCATGGTATTTTTTGTAAGCAACTTGAGAGTTAACCCAATTCACTACGAGACTCATTCCACTAATGATTAAAGGAAATGGGGAAAAACTCAATCCACCAATATACATTATCCACAATGTGATAATGTTGTATTACCAAGCCTTGAAAAATGAAATTATTTACTATGCTCATGTTTTATCCAAATGTTTTTCCTATTTTATTTTTTCATGGACCATGGTTATTGACGTATGTTTCTACACCCCTATTAAATATGTATTATATAAAGACAAAGCTTCAATCCATAAATCGTGAATTATGATATATGTATTATTAGGTATGACTCATTTGTCATGTCAATTATTATTGATTATGTTCTTATCACATAATTATCATGTTATGATAGCATACAAACAATTATTGGTATCACTAAAATTTACCCTCTATGATAATTTGATCCCTAAATTTCTTATCACATTCCCTATGTTTTGAACAAGGTTATTACATATGATATGTGGAAAGGTAATCATTGATAAGTCAATAAGTATCCTTTGTAAGTTTTCTACTCCTTTATGTTTTGAAAATCACAAACACGTTTCATAAAGAAAATTTAGCCTTCTATAAGAATTATTTTCTAAAGGAATGTTTTATTTCTCTATGAAATTTTTTATTATTACCCTTGGTTTCAATTTATTATTTAATGCCTTATCAAACCTAGTTTAATTTTTTATAATTAAAACAATAAATTATATCCTTTTCTAACATATAACCCTACAATTTCACAGACTCCTTATTCTATGAAATTAATTGTTGAATTCTCTAAAATTCATACACTAAATTTTTTTAAATTCGGACTTCGAATTCATCAGAATTTAGATGCCAAATTATGAAAAATTCAGAATCTGAATTCTCTTAAATTACGACTCTGAATTCTATGAAATTTATAATCTGTATTTACTAAAATTTAAATTCTGAATTATCTGAAATTCGGAACTTTGAATTCATCAGAATTAGGAATCCTAATATCCATGTTTTTCCTAAATATGATTGTTCATATTTTCAAAATATAATATCAATTTTTCTTATATTTCTATTATTCATATTAGATAAAGATTTATTACCTTCTTAAAATATTGTTTCATGTTTTTCATATTATAGTATCATTAACATGATATTTGTTTCCTTACTTATTATTTTTTCCTAATCATGAGAATATTTATCGAGTTTTTCTTTCATGAAATGATCTCTTACAATCTGAATTTAACTAACTGTTGGTTGAGTGACACATGTACAATTCCCTCCGAGATACAAGAAAAAATATGACTATTGGAGGAGGGATCAAACCATTAGAACCTTTGACAATAAATACCATATCCATTTGAATGATCTTGATAGTTATTCATAAACATGAATGTTAAGATTCTGTGATGTTATATAAATAGAGACAAAAACTCTCATGTTGTATGTGATCTATGAACATTTTTTTCAGTCAAGGAAAACATGTTCATCTTTCATTATGTGACTCTAATTGGATTTTTGTACAATCTAGGGCCTTTATGGATCCAAAGATATAGGTTATGACTACATTAATGTTATAGGACTTCCATCGATAAGAATATAGAGGTGTCAAAAACCTTAATGTTTGAGGTCTTCTAGGGATATAATGAAATATTCTGATATTCTTATCAAGGGCTTACCCTGGTGTGGGTAGAACACAATTTCATGAATATATAAATCATGGGACCTTTATCCAAGGTTGTTGGATACACTTATCTCTGGGTTAAATTGTTTTCTACTTGTTTACTTGTTGTTGTTACAAGTTTTTTCCGCTTTATTCTTGTTAAAGAAAGAAAATATAATTTTCTAATAATTTCTTATACATGTTTAACTCTGAAATAAATAAGATTGTATACAAATTAAGGTATAATAAATTTATAAGTCAAATAAACTTAATATTTCTTATGTTTAACATGGTTGTGTTTAAGTCTCTTATAATTAGACCCAGGTCCTTAAAATTATCCCTTTAAGTTAGAAGCAAAGATGGTTTCTCAATTTACCTTATTTGACATTGTTAAAGATATATTTTCTTTTAGGCTTAAAAGGGAATGTTTTTTAAACTATAATTCAACCACTTTTAGTTGACAATATATATCTATATTTTGATCTTAAAATCATTTTTTGATAATATTTTTAGGATATATTGAATTTGTTAAATAATAATTTATTTATGCATCAAATATTAAAAGACATTAAACCATGATATTATGAGGTGTAATGTTTTGTAAGATATAATGAATATTTATCTAAAATGATGTAATATTTATGTATGTTATGGATGGTTCATAACAGTTGGAATCAAAGTGGGGTTTAGTTGTTTTTGGTATTAGGTTACAGAGAATAAGTGGATGGAACATAAAATAACCTATAATAAACCAAGAGTGATGTAGGATGAACCTAAAATTTTATAAGTTGAAATGAAAGTGGATAATTTTTTATATATAATGATTGATAAACATTTCATATAAAAATTTACTATGATTATTCAATGATAATTACACTCATCATTTTTGTCTTAGTAAGAGACTGCAGACATGATATTAGGGTGGTGATATATTAAATTAATATTAAAAAAATATTATCTGAGCCTAGTTCTATGAATTAATACATATCATTAAATATATATATGATTATTAATTCATATTTTCAAGGGATATATATTAAAGTTTAATTTAAAATTCCAAATTTTGTGATGTTTTCCTCTGAAGTATAAAACAATACTCTGATTAAAGTTTGTCGGAATGTTTTCTTGAAAATAATATTATTCTCATATGGTCAAATTTTTTATGATTTTGGGAATTGATTTTCTATCTCTATATAAATCCAATATCAACTCTTAGGATCAAGAAATAATATTTTATTTTCCAAATCAACCCAATATTAATTTTCATTATGATTTTGACTGTAATATATTTATATAGAGTTTACTTCTATCACCTGGATCTTGTAACCTGGAAATGAGGTATATATTTCACAAATAATTTTTTATGCCATGAATATTGATGGAATGTCTAGTTTTTTGAAATTTATTGATATAAGTCTTAAATATTTTCATTGTTTTAACCTACATCATGATGTTTAGTTTTTTGTAGAAATCACCCAAAATGTAATGTCTATAACAAATTATTCATCTAGTATGGGAATTATTGATTTATAAGAAATAATGTAGAAACTTCAAGAGAATCTTGATTAGGATTTCATGAACCCGAATTTTTAATAATGGGGTGAGATAGTTCAATTTTTTATGATGAAATATGGATCAATGTATCCCTAGGTTGATTATCATGAACATTACAGGATGATGATCAATAAAAATCTTATACCACCTCTTATTATAGATTAATTATCAACTATGATGGGATAAAAACGTCTCCAATATTAATAATAAATCTATATATCATCAATTAAGGGTTAAGGTATAAAATTTTTCCAATACAACCTTTCAAATAAGATATGGACAAAATTAATACATAGTGATCCCATTGGGACTTATAAATTCCCCTATTATCTTTATGAAAATAATAATTTAAGTCATCAGTTATTACGTATATCAAATTATGGAAGACTTTATAGTTTGTATTATCATATATTTCAATCTAAAGGAAGAGTATGAAGATTATTTCAGGATACACTAGCGAAAACATAGACATAGATTTCATTCTTCTTCAATATTAAGGCCGACTTCAATCCAACATTTATAAAAGAGACATCATAAATAAGGGTTTCATCGTCTATTTGGAAAAACCTAATGCCAAAAATTGATTTATGGATTTTAAGAAAATTTTTACCATCTATTTCCACAATAAATGGATACAAAATATGATATTTGGGATCTTTTTCTAGTCAAAAATTAGTGACCAAAATTCGATACGGTAGCAGTATCTTGTAAAAAAATGATTCTAAAGTACACCTTTTTTTAATTTTGTGTTTAAGATTATTTAGAAAAAATAATAATAAAAAAATTATACATATTTTCATCTTTGGTTTCTAATAGAAACCGAAGAGAAAAATTAACTTCGTCACTATAATATAGAATAAAATTAAATTGAATATCATCATTATTTTTTTTGGTTTTTGGCATCTATTTTGAGAAAACATACATCTAAATAAAAAAATTGAAAATACAACTCCACAAAAAAAATATCAGGATTCTTATCATAGAAAATAGAATATACAAAAATCAAAAAACATATACTAGAGAATAAAAATATATAAAAACAAACATAATTTAAAAAAATGATAAAAAAACATTATCTATTTAATTATATTTTAAACTATAATTAAAAAACACAATCCTGATAATTTAAACCATAATCATTCATGGTTTTTGTTAAATAATTATTTTGGGGTCATTGGGTTAAAACACCTACTATAAAAAATTATAGTTTTAACCCTCTCTATAAGAAAATTTTAACATTAATCATAAATATTAAAATATACAGATCGGTTAATTTGAATCTAATCATACATAAAAAATTGTTCAAAAACAAAGATAGAATATGGGTATGTTTATCATTCATATACAACTCAGCATCATTTAATGTCTACTATAAAATTGAATATAATTAGATTAAAAATAGATTACTATGACATAAAATATAAAATAATTAATATAACTAACAATATCAAATCTAGTCGTTACCCCAGTTGTTATAATCTCAAACATGGATATTAAAACATAATAACTACATTCAAAATTTCAGTGTTGATGGAAACACTACAATTATTAAATTATAACATGATAATAAAACTAATATATATATATATATATAATCATAATATTATCAAATATAAACACTTTTACCATTACATCAACATAATGGATTGGATTTGGGTTTTTTATTAGTATGTTATCATTGATAAAAAAATTATAACCATAATTTTTATATATATCTACTAGGAAAGCATGTATAAGAAATAATAATTAGTTATAATTAACATATAAAAAATAAAACTTACTTGTTTAAAAAGGTGCAACAATTTATACAAACAACGCATAATAAAGTGAAAACCCAATATAATGTGCATTCACTTGGGTAGAATATTATAAACATCCAATGTACTCCATAATAAATAAAAATCACAATTTAGTGAAATTGTAATGAATATTAGTTCATAATTATCTAAGTTTTATTCCCCGTTAAGGAATGGAAAAAACCAACACCCAATCTCTATCATTGATAACATCTAACATATATATGTACCTCTATCACTATATTTAAATATTTCATATTTGTAGAAATGGATTCTAAATCTATAAAACCATAAATGTCAGTGGTCTTATTTTCAATAATATGTGTGTGTAAATACCTTTTTAAGAAATTAATATATTATGTCATATAAAACATTTTTTAAATAATGAATTCAAAATTAAAACATAAATTTACTTACATGGAAACCAACTATAACACAGCCACACTAATCTTATAAAAATAATCATATCCCAGATATATTTTATGAATATTCTCAATGGATAGTCTCTTCTACATATATCATATGTCATATGAAATCCATATGAATTATCCAAGGAAGAATAATCTTGAGATAATTGTATCCCATAAAAAATATCAAAAGTAGATAATGATTTTTTTCCATGACCTTTTTTTTCTATTTTGCCAATTCATTTTATTTTAGATACTCTGATATAAATAAAATGTCAGAAAACATTGTAATAATTTTTATTTATATTAAATTAATATTTTAAAGAACTTAACCCTAATAAAATAAGATAATGAAGAAGGATATCTAGACAATAAAAAAATTGACCCATACAATCCCAAACTATGGTAACCTTAATAGAAGAAAATTATAATAGAGAATTGGGATCAATAATATCATGTATAGGTACTCTACCCTAACCCTTGTTTATAGGTTGGTAATGTACATAATACTAAAAAAATATGTATGAATCTATATGATATAAAAAATACATGAAGATCACTAGCACACAACTCATAGTATAAGGTTGGATCCAAATGAGGAGGTCAAGGATCTGAGTAGGAAGGTTGAGAATGTTGGTCTGGTTAGGCAGGTTGTATAGGTTATGAAGTCAATTATGAAGGCCTGGCAGGCTGAGAAGGTTGTGCAGACTATGATTGCCTCATCAATTGTACTTACATAGCATGCATATCTAATTAAATTTGATATCCCATCGGATTTTTCATTTCTTTTAGGCTAGTTTTTAAAAATTATATTTGTAATTCTCTTGATTTTTTCTTTTGATGAGTAAAAAATGTTTATACAAACACACACCGAATATAATTTTATAGGGTTGGGGTGTTTTGATTTATAAATTTAGTAGATAAGATGTCCATCTTTCCAACCATGATAAAATTTACCTATATGGATTTATCCTTAAGGTCATCCAAAAATGAAAATTAAAAATGATATTTTATGTTTGTTAATTTAAAAAATATAAAAACCATCCATGAAAAGTAAAAACTATTTTCTTAAAGTTATTTCAGAAAATTCCTTATATTTCTACATAAGATGCTATTTTTTTATTCTCTCCCTATTCCATTATTTATGGAAGGTGGAAAAGATGGTGGACTTAAATGTACCTCATTTGAACTACTAGTACATAGATCTCTTTTTGGTATAATCATTTTTTCAATAATTTTTTTTCTCCAAAAAAAATACCCTACACATGATAATGTATGGAGGTAAATATTATTGACCGTGATCTGTTATTGATATTTCCTAGAGTCCTATTATAAGAAAATAACATAATTAATAATTAAGTTAATAAACAATAAATTTGAGAATATGAAATAATTATCATACTCAAAATGAATCATCATGTCAACTAGAAACAAATGTCATACATGTTTTTGCATTAAATAATCATACTTGAGGAATGGGTTTTCATTTTTTTCGTTTCAAAAATATAATGTTTTGTATTTTTTTTGGAAATATCTATATTGAACCCCTATTAAAGAAAAACATGTTTTCTTAATTTCAGTTAGTTATTCAAAATTTAATATAATCAAAAATTGTTTAAATTAAATATTATAATTTTAAAAATACAATGCTCACAAAATGAGATAAAATAAGTCAACTGGGCTACTTAACTATTACATTCTCCCCAAGATGATATATCTCCATATTATCAATCAAAATCCGATCATGATATAAAATTCTATTCATACAGTGGCTCTTTCTGGTGATATATCTAATAAACTGTATTTTATTTAGCCATGTTTCATTATTATTATCATCAAAAATAAAATGAAAACTAATAGAAAAAGACCCTATACCAACGGTTTGGAACTGTTGGTATTGGTCTCCCAACCGTTTGTATAGCCAATACCAACGGTTTGGAGAATCATTGGCTGGTTTGGCATGGGGATAGGTTTATACCAACAGTTCTGGGAAAACTGTTGCTATAGACCTATACCAATGGTTTGTCAAACCATTGGTATAGATCATAAGAAAAACCTATACTAATGTTTTTATAAAACCGTTGGTATAGTTAAATCAAAATAAAACAAAGCTTTCTTTGTTATGATCCCAACCCCTCCCATTTGTAATCCAAAGACCGAACCACAAACCTAACAAGAATTTTCTGAACATAAGTTCATAAATATATATATATATATATATTAAAATTCCAATGTATTTTAAATTTTGATATATTTAATGTTATTTAATGAAATAATCCATAAAAGAAGGTATTTACCTATACCAACAGTTCTAAAAACCATTGGTATAGGTCTATACCAATGGTTTTGGACAAACTGTTGGTATAGGTTCACCCCATCCCATGGTTTGGCCAAAACCTTTGGAAACAGGTCACCATATTGGACCTCTACCAACGGTTTTGGCCAAAACCGTTTCTATAGGTCCATAGAAGTGACCACTACCAATGGTTTTCGCCAAACTGTTGGCATAGGTCCAAATTACTTACCTATACCAACGATTTTGGCCAAACCATTTATATAGTTCCATATAAGTCATTGATCCCAATGGTTAGGGCCAAACCATTCGAATAGGTCCAAACAACTGACCTATACCAACAGTTTGGTCAATGCTTTTGGTATAGGTCCTATTTTTAGTTGTGTAAATTGCTCGTCACCATTATCTTGTGACACTTTCGGTAAAACAATAATTTCAAGTTTTCCAATAAAATAAATTGATATCTTAACAATAAAAGGAGAATACTCCACCATAGAAATCTCATTAGTAATCCTGCAATGATTTATATAAACTAAAATATTTATTTTATTGAATAATTATTTTATTGAATATTTAATAATATGAAAAAATTATAATACATCTTTAAATGTTCCCATATCTCTATATAAGTATCTTTAATTGAAATAGGAAAAGGTAATGAAATTTTCTGTACCTACATATTATTAGAAAAGTGATAAGTTAGAAAATAGGAAGACAAAACTATGTATGAAAATAAAATTTCCACACATTAGTATGTTTTAAAAAAATGTTATGATTCATAGAAAGAACAAATATGATGTAATGGCCCAGGTTTTTGGGATCCATTACTTTGTAAAAATCTCAAGTTGGGTTTTCTAGTTAGGGAATCTCGGTGAAGTTGGCCCAATGGTAGGCCTACCGGTAGCCTTAGCCTACCGGTAGCAGGCCTATCGGTAGCTCGGTCTACCGGTAGCTCTGTCTACTGGTAGCTCGGTGTACCGGTAGCTATAGCTACCGGTAGCTCTATCTACCAGTCGCTGCAGCCTACCGGTAGCTCGCTCTACCGGTGGCTGCTGCCTACCTATAGCTCGGCTACCGGTAGCTCTCACCCACCGATAGATCTCATCTACTGGTGGCTCTCGCCTACCCCCACGGTGTTTTTCCAATAGCGCTCCTTTTGCGCGAATTGGGTTTTAAACCCTATTTTTACCCCATTAAGCTTGTTTTATATCTTGGTAACACCCATAAATGTTCTAATTAAATATTTAATGAATTAACCTTGTGTGTGTGTCAGTTTAGAACCCTTAAATAACGTGTGGGGTCGCGTGGTCAACCCACGACCCTCTCCCTTTACGCGGTTTCACTTTCATATCTCAACCGTCTCTGGACCTTATAAACTAAAGGGTTATATGTGGTTTCTTCTTTTATCGATCACGCTGTGTTAGTAGTACCATTCGTTCAGACGAATGGATTTTCATTCAGGTGAGCTGCATTGCTATCCGTGATGTTCCGCGGCCAGGCTCAACATCGATCATTGATCAACAAGTAGGGAATTTCTCCATCTCCTCTTCTTTTTGTGTGTCATGTGGGGTGGGCATGCTTTTGATTCTGTATAGTTTGATAAACCAGACCTAAATAAAGATAATGAACTGATTCTATAAAGAAAGAAGGGGTGTTGTGATCATTGATGTTGTTTTATGTTATGATCATCTTTCTGAATTGTGCGGGATTACACCTACTGAACGTCTTGGCCATTGGTGGTGTTTCTATGTCCACTGATGAACCCCTGGTGATGTTTTAAATGGCTAGTTTGTGGTTGTGAACTCCTTCTGTAAAAGGGAAATTGGATAATCATGTACACCCGGCTGAATAAATTAAAAGCACCAGGATCAGCCCTTCTGTCTTAACCCATAGTTAAAGCACACAAAAATAGAAATCATGGAGTGTGTTAAATCTTATAAATCTGAAAATACTGTTATGGCCCTGCTTTTTGTTGGTGGTAGTGGTTCGGTTGTTTTCTTTTATGGGTCGATTGCTGGAAATGTGGTAGGGGATGGGATCCCCTATTTTTATACTCTCAGTGGTTGTGAGTATTAAGACCTAGTGGTTACCTTGTTTACATCATGAATTGGGGTGGGATCCTCTGTTGATGAGAAATCATTTTGGGGGACGTAGGTTAGTGTCTTGGGGAGTTTCTTTTGTTCCAGTAATTCGAGGGATCTCACTTATCCCTTTGTTGTTGGGACTTTACAAGAGAATTGGGTCTGAATGTTTAAATTGACGTTTTGTGGGATTCATTTCCTTGGTTTGTTCTTATGGTGTTAGTTTCCCATGTAGGTGCATAACAAAATTAAACATCATTACTGAACATTAAAACGAATGGGACAAATGGATTTTGTAGGCGAGAGTTGTGACTCGGAATTGAGTGTTGTCTGTGTTCCTTAGGCTAGCTGAAGAAAAACCTAATCTTGGGAGAGTGCTTGTTACCTATATATATACTTTTAGTTTTGTGTTTCTTATTCATGCGCTATCCAAGTTGAGAACTTACTGTAGAACACCCCCATTTCATGGGGGAGGTTGTTTTTCCCAACACTATTATTAGTGGCTGGTTATTAGCTCCTTTTCTACTCCATTTCCTGGATATCCCAAGACTCTTTGGTAAGGATGTGATGGCCTGAGGTCCATCATTAGCCCAAGAATCTTCGGGCAGGGTAGTGTGGTGGTTGGCCCAGGTGTGTGTGGTAGGTGGTTTCCTAAGTGTCTTCGGGATGAGGCCTAGGGGTCTTCGGGCGTGACAGTGGATCTTCTAGCCCAGTTGTCTTTAGGTGTGGTGGTGGTTGTTCTGGATTAGGTGTTTGCAGGAGTGGTTACATGTGACAGTTGTGGCCCAGGTGTTTTCGGGCGGGATTCGGGAGTGTGGCTACGTGCGGTTGTGGCCCAGGTGTGTACGGGTGGGAGTGGCAGTGGGACTGCGGTGAGAAAGGCGAGATTGGTCCGATGCATAGGATGTCGTCAATAACCAGTGGGAAAGTGGCGCGGGGTACCCAAACATCGATGTTCTCTTATTATATACATTACTTGACTTGGGTTATTTAGTGATTTTAGCCGATGAGTGGTATGGGTGAATGAATTGATAGGGTTGGTTGTCTGCTTCTCACGGAACTTTAGTACATTCCCCCACATGTGCACGAGAGTCTTTGGTTTTCCCTGCTGAGTGTACTTGTATGCTGACCCTATATATATAAAACTGCTTTTAGGTTTTTCGGAGGACTTCAGGGATCGTGCAGGACCATACTAGCTCGGACCATTGGGGTAGTTGCAGTTGCTGGTTTCCGTTCCTTGGTAGATACCCTTGTAGTCGCTTTTGTTTTTTGTGGATTTTACTTTTGGAACATGAATGTGAGAAAGGTTTACTTTTGGATTTAATTTTCTTTTAGTTTTGGTGTTGTTGGGTTTCATTGTCTTATCTTCTGATCCTATAAAACAAAAAAGGGTAATGCCTTCCATTTGTGTGTAATTTCCATAACCTTGGTTCTAGTCGCCACTCTGGGACCTATAGAAGGCGGGTTTCGAGGGTAATTATCTCCCCTTCAATATAAAGATTTAAGGGCTTGGAAATCTGTAGACCTTTCCCTCCTTTTGGTAAAAGCGGGTCGTGACAGAATGGTATCAGAGGTGATGGCTGGGAGATAGGATGGAGTTTGGAGTTAGGCACAGTGAGGATTGCATGGGATGGTAGGCCAACAGTGTTGGGTGACCTTGGTTCATGAATTAGGCCAGGGAAGACTGGCTAGGACACGAGATTTTAGGGCCCCTGTGATTCGATGCAAGGACTCTGGACCTACCGAACGACCAAGTGAGGATACGCTGATTGCAGCGTAGAGACCCTTGGATAGGTACATGCATCATAATGACTTGTGTTATCTTGTTTCTGGGATATCATGGGAATTAAGAATAAATGAAAAGGTTTAATAAGTTTTAAGAACAATATTCTTCACTACTTGGGATTAGGAATTCCTTGTTTACCTTGCAGCTATGGAACCAGGAAGGAGACCACGTGTGGTACAGGCGATCGAGGCCCTGGAGTCTACTTTGGTTGATCAGCAGAGAGCTGATTGAGAGGAGGAGGATGACCAATGGTAGAAGACTCTTCGGGTATTCCAGCGACAAAACCTCAAGGAGTATGAGGGTAGCACCTCTAACATCATGATGGAGGGCTGGGTAGAGGAGCTAGTGATAGCTTTCGGCCTAATTTGGGCCCCGACTGTGTACTGGGTTCCTCTGGCCGTCATCCAGATATGGGGAGCAGCGCGTCTGTGGTGGACGCTTTACCTGGGGGAGAGGAGAGAGGTTGAGGTGGCATGGGCTGATTTTGACAGGGAGTTCCGGGAGGAATTCCTCTCCTCGACGATGAAGGCGGAAAATATACATTAGCTACTCTCCCTCCAATATGAGAGTATGTCAGTAAGGGAGCTAGGAATCAAGTTCAAGGATCTCCTCCATTTTTATCTGGACCTCTTTCCCGACGAGGAGTCTCGGGCAAGATGTTTAGAGGAGGTACTCCGACCCTCCCTCCAGTATGCTGTTACCCCCTTTACCCTGCTGACATACATGGAGGTCCAGAAGAAGGTCAAAGTGGTGGAGAGGATGCACGCTCTAGGAGGAGTGTCATGAGAGGGGATCTAGCTGGGACCATTTAAGGGGAAGGCCGTCAGCACCAGGAATCCAGCGTCAGGACCCTCTAGGTTCTGACCATGAGGGAGCAGGCGGTAGCAGTTTCAGTTTCGATCCCCTGGTCCTCGCCCTTTTACTTCGGGCCTAGGGTCGCATTGCTTCATCTGTGGGAGCCCTGGATATCTCTGGAGTCAGTTCCCGGACTGGGTACAGTACGGTGGTGGTGGACAACCCCACCACCCGCCCTAGTATCAACTTCCATCCATGACATTCTAGCAGCAGCAGTAGGGACAGCGAGCTTCCGCTCCTTCGAAGGCAGACGTAGGAGGAGGAGGCCGACCTCAGGGCGTTCCTCAGGGACATCGATCAGGGAGTGGTTGGGGAGGTGGCCGATATCTGAGGGGTAGAGGAGCTGGTCATGGACAGTTACATGTCATGGAGGCAGCAGTTCCAGTAGGGCTGTAGGTTTTTCAAGGAACGATCAGTTTGTTCGGTAACATTGCTTATGCCTTGTTCGATATCGGAGCTTCGTACTCCTTTGTTGCACCCAGTCTAGCCCGTGCCTTGGGTATAGATGTTGAGAGACTGCCAGTCCCCTAGGTTTTGAGCACACCAGTCGGAGGTCAGACTGACTTGTTGTTTGTTTATCGGGGATGCAGACTGATGATAGGGTCACATCAGTCGGTTATGGATCTTCTTCTGCTACAGATACATCCATACGATGTCATCACAGCCATCGACTGTATATTATTTTTGTGTGTCCTCATCCACTATTTCTGAAGAAGGGTTGTGTTCTCGAACTTGGGCGGCCGGCGTGTCACCTTCACCAGCGAGCGGAGCAGTCAGAAGGGCAGCAGGCGAGAGGAACTCCTCCTCTCCTTGTTAGCTGAGCTATCAGTAGAGTTAGTAGATGCTGAAATGGTGGAGGTTCCAGATATCGTCCGTGAGTTTATGTACATCTTCCCTGAGGAGGTGACGACTCTACCCCCTCGGCATGATATCGAGTTTGGGATAGACCTACAGTCAGGCGCTCATCCGATCTCGATGGCTCCTTACCGGATGGACCCTTTAGAGCTACGAGAGTTGCGAATCCAGATTGACGATCTGATGAAGATGGGTTATGTTCAGTAGAGTGCGTCACCGTGGGGTGCTCCGGTCTTATTCGCAAAGAAGGAAAATGGTGGTCTCAGGTTGTGCATAGACTACAGGAGGCTGAAATAGGTGACGATAAAGAATCGCTACTCTCTTCCGAGGATAGATGATCTTTTCGACCAGCTAAAAGGGGAAAGGTGGTTCTCAAAGATCGACCTACGGTCTGGGTACCACCAGCTGAGAGTGAAGAAGGGAGACATCTCGAAGACGGCGTTCAAGTGCAGATATGGACACTTCGAGTTCAGAGTCATGCCTTTCGGTGTTACGAACGCCCCGGCTATGTTCATGGGGCTTATAAACTCCATCTTCTGGGAGTACCTAGATCGGTTCGTAGTTGTCTTCATCGACGACATCTTGGTCTATTCAAGATCATAAGAGGACCATGCAGAGCACCTGAGGATGGTTTGGGAGTTCCTCCGACAGCATTAGCTCTATGGGAAGTTGTCGAAATGCAAATTCTAGACACGAGAAGTGCACTTCCTCGAGCACGTGGTGTCCGAGCAGGGGGTAGCAGTGGACCCATCAAAGGATGAGGTAGTTTTTTCTTGCGACGCACCCAAGAATGTGGTAGATGTCTGTAGTTTCCTCAGGCTGGCAGGTTACTGTTGGAGGTTTGTACCCAACTTCTCCTGAGTAGCTGCCCCTTTGACAGCCCTGACCAAGAAAGACTAGGTTTTCGTATGGAGTGAGCAGTGCGAGCCAGAATTCATCTATCTGAAGGAGAAGTTGGTTAGTGCCCTGATGCTGAGATTACCAGAAGAAGGGGTTTCATATGAGGTGTTCGTTGATGCTTCAGGACAGAGCCTGAGATGTGTGTTGATGCATCGACAAGGGGTGATCTCTTATGGTTCTAGGAAGATATGCCTTCACGAGCATAATTATGCCACCCACAACCTGGAACTTGCAGCGTTCATTTTTTCACTGAAGTTATGGCGGCACAACCTCATCATAGAACAATTTGTGGTCTTCACAGATCACAAAATCTTGAGGTATATCTTCTCCCAGCAGGACCTAAACTTGTGGCAGTGAAGGTGGATGGAGTTCCTCCAGGAGTACGACTTCGAGTTTTCCTACACTTCAGGGAGGGTAAATGTAGTGGCCGATGCCTTGAGCAGAAGGATGCAGAAGGATGTGGTCTGAGAGTCGGCAGAAACCTGGAAGGAATTGGAGGAATTGGCTTCCTTACACCTGGATGTGAGGATGTATAACAGTAGAGGTTTCATGTATCAGATGACAGTGCAGACTTCTCTGTTGCATCAAGTGGAGGAGACTTAGTGGGGAGACCCAGAGTGAGAAGTTATGCATGACCAAGTTGACCAGAGGAATGCTCTGGAATGGTGGATGGATGATGGTCAGAACTGGATGTTTTTTAGGGGAGGGTGTTTCATCCAGAAGTGATGTGTGGCAAGGTTCTTAGTGAGTTCCACAACTCACCCTTGGCGGTTCACCCAGGAGTTTCCAAGATGCACCAGGAACTAAAGAAATAGTTTTGGTGGCCCGGTGTTAAATGAGCAGTGGCAGAGTTTGTGGCCAAGTGCTTAGTGTGTCAGCAAATGAAGGCTGAACACCGAGTTCCAGGTGGCCTACTGCAGTCCCTAGATTTCCCCGAGTGGAAGTGGGATGACATATTGATGGATTTAGTCATGGGACTACCCAAGGTACAAGGGGGATACGACACTATCTTTGTGGTAGTGGAACAGTTGACGAAATCGGATCACTTTCTGGCGATCTGGGAGTCGAGCGCAGTGGATGCTTTGGCGCGAAAGTACGCGGATGAGGTGGTGCGATTGCATGGTGTTTCGGGGGCTATATTCTCATATATGATTGCACGGTTTAACTCGCGAGTCTGGAGAGGATTGCATCATGCTTTTGGCACCCAGCTGCATCTTAGAACTCCTTTCCATCCCTAGACAGATTGATAGAAAGAGCGCACCATCCAGACCTTGGGGGATATGCTGCGAGCATGTGTTCTGGACTCAGGAGGATCATGGGTATGATACTTTCCCTGGGAGTGTTTGCCTACAATAAATGCTACCACTCTACCATTGGTATGGCCCCATTTGAAGCCTTGTACGGGAGGCCATGTCGTTCACCTATGTGTTAGACCGAAGTAGGAGAGGCATGCATCTTTGGCCCGGAGGTGGTGCAGAGCACGACAGAGATGGTTCAGCTCATACGGGAAAGGATGAAGGTGGCCCAGGACCAATAGAAGTCATATGCTGATACCAGGAGGAGGCCCTTGGAGTTTGAGGTTGGAGACCACATGTTCTTGAAGTTCTCCCCTCGACGTGGACAACAGAGGATCGGTAAGTGGAGTAAACATTTTCCCAGGTTCATCTGGCCCTTCAAAGTGTTGCGGCGGGTCGGCGAAGTGGCTTATCAGCTAGAGTTACCACCGCCACTATTGAGGATACATGATGTCATCCATGTGTCCCAGCTCTGTCAGTATCTACAAGACGATTCACACGTCCTTGATTGGGGTGAGCTGGACATCGAGGATGACGTGACTTTTGTGGAGAGACCAATGATAATCAAGGATCACAGAGAGAAGGTGCTTCATGGGTGGACAATTCCATTAGTTTGTGTGTTATGGAGACATGGTGGGATTGAAGAGAGTATGTGGGATACAGAAGCATAGATGCATGCCCAGTACCCAGATTTTTTTCATGTTTTGTAATGTTTTGTTTGTTATATCTTTTGTGGTAGAACGTTTTTGTCCTGTTGGCTTTGAAATGTACTGGTTTTCTTTCCTCTGAATGTGTGTGGAAGGCCCTGGCTATGGGGGAGTAGATAACCCAAACCCTAATCCAGACGCATTAAGGTGGATGCGATTAAACTTGTACGGGTGTGTCAGTTCTTCCCAAAGAGGATAATATCTTGACATGGGGAAGGAGACTCATTAACCCCCCACATTCCTGGGCAGTTTGACATGATATGTTGCTCGGTTCTTGACAGAAGGGCATTTTTGGTTAATCTGAGTTTCACTCCTAAGAGGTATCTTTCGGGGTGTTTGTTTGGACCCTCTCTTTCATTCTGGGTTGTCTGATTATCGAGGATGAGAATCGTTTAAGAGGTATCTAATGTAATGGCCCAGGTTTTTGGGGTCCACTACATTGTAAAAATCTCAAGTTGGGTTTTCTGCTCTGGGAATCTCGGTGATGTTGGCCCAACGGTTGGCCTACCAGTAGCCGTAGACTACCAGTAGAAGGCCTACCGGTTGTTCGGTCTACCGGTAGCCGTAGCCTACCGGTAGCTCCGTCTACCAGTTTCTCTGTCTACCGATAGCTTGGTCTACCGGTGGTTGCAGCCTACCGGTAGCTTGATCTACCGGTTGCTATAGCCTACCTGTAGCTCGGCTACCGGTGGCTGTCGGCCACTGTAAGCTCTTGGATACCGGTAGCTTTCACCGACCAGTAGCTCTCAGCTACTAGTGGCTCTCGCCTACCCCCACAGGGTTATTCCAGTAGCTCTCCTTTTGCGCGAATAGGGTTTTAAACCCTATTTTGACCCTGTTAAGATTGTTATAAATCCCGGTAACACCCATAAATGTTCTAATTAAATATTTAATGAATTAACATGGTGTGTGTGTTGGTTTAGAACCCTTTAATAACGTGTGGGGCTACGTGGTCAACCCACGGCCCTATCCCTTTACGCGATTTCACGTTCTTATCTCAACCGTCCCCGACCCTTATAAACTAAAGGGTTAGCCAGGGTTTCTTCTTTTCTCGATCATGCTCTGTGAGTAGTACCCTTCGTTTAGAAAAATAGATTTTCGTTCAGGTGAGCCGCATCGCTATCTGTGATGTTTCGCGGCTAGGCTCAGCGTCGATCGTTGAGCAAAAAGTAGGTAATTTCTCCATCGCCTCTTCTTTTTGTGTATAATGTGGGGTGGGTGTGCTTTTGATTCTATAGAATTGGATAAACCAGACCTAAATAAAGATAATTAACGGATTATATAATGAAATAAGTGGTGGTTGTGATCGGTGATGTTGTATTATGTTATGATCATCTTTCTGAATTGTGCGGGCTTATGCCTACTGAAAATCATGGTCGTTGGTGGTCTTTCTATGTGCACTAATGAACCCCTAGTGATGTTTTAATTGGATTGTTTTTGGTTGTGAACTCCTACTGTAAAAATTAAATTGGTTAATCACATACACCCAGCTGAATAAATTGAAAGCACCAGGATCAACCCTTCTGTGAAAACCCCTGGTTAAAGCACACAGCAATTGAAATTATGGAGTGTGTTAAAGCTTATAA
This sequence comes from Viscum album, assembly GCA_963277665.1. NCBI lineage: Eukaryota > Viridiplantae > Streptophyta > Magnoliopsida > Santalales > Viscaceae > Viscum > Viscum album. The sequence goes on along the minus strand of OY728130.1, from coordinate 351,464,875 downwards.
ATCTGAAAATACCGGCATGGCCCTACTTTGTGTTGGTGGTACTGGTTTTGTTGTTTTCATTTATGGGCCGATTGCTGGAGATGTGGGAGGGGATGGGATCCCCTATTTTTATATTCTCAGTGGTTGTGAGTCTTAAGATCGGGTGGTTACCTTGTTTACATCACGAATTGAAGGGGGATACTCTGTTGATGAGAAATCATTTTGGGGGACACAGGGTAGTGTCTCGGTGGGTTTCATTGGTTCCAGTAGATCAAGGGATCTCACTAATCCCTTTGTTGTTGTGACATTACAAGAGAACCAGGTGTTAATGTTTAAATTAACGTTTGGTGGGATTCTTTTCCTTGGTTTTTTCTTATGGTGTTAGTTAACCAAGTAGGTGCAGAACTTAATTAAACATCATTACTGAACATGAAAACTAATGGGAAAAATGGGTTTTGTTGGTGAGAGTTGTGACTCAGACTTGAGTGATGTCTCTGTTCCTTAGGCTGGCTGAAGAAAAACCTAAACTTGTGAGAGTTCTTGTTACCTATATATATACATGTAGTTTTGTGTTTCTTATTCACACCCCATCCAAGTTGAGCACTTAGTGCCGAACACCCCCATTTCATGGTGGAGGTTGTTTTTCCCAACACTATTATTAGTGACTGGTTATTAGCTCCTTTTATGCTCCCTTTACAAGATAGCCCAATAATCCTAGGGCAGGAAGCAATGGAATGAGTTCCATTATTAGCCCAAGAATCTTCGGGAAAGGTAGTGTGGTGGTTGGCCCAAGTGTGTGCAAGCAGGTTGTTTCCCAAGTGTCTTCGGGATGAGGCCCAGGTGTCTTCGGGTGTGGCAGTGGATCTTCTAGCTCAGGTGTCCTCGGTCGTGGCGGTGGTTGTTCTGGCCTAGGTGTTTGCAGGCGTGGTTAAGTGTGACAGTTCTAGCCCTGGTGTTTGCGGGAGGGAATCATTAGTGGGACTGTGTGCAGTTGTGTCCCAAGTGTGTGCGCGGGTGTGGCAGTGGAACTGTGGTGAGAATGGCAGGATTGGTCCGATGCATAGGATGTCTTCAATAACCAGTGGGAAAGTGGCACGGGGTACCCAAACATCAATGTGAACTTATTATATACATTAATTGACATGTGTTATTTGGTGAGTATAGCCGGTGAGTGGGATAGGTGAACTCCTTGATAGTGTTTGTTGTGTGCTTCTCACGGAACATTAGTACCTTCCCCCACTTGTGCATGAGAGTCTTTGGTATTCCCTACTGAGTTTACTTGTATGCTCACTCTACGTATGTAAAACTACATTCAGGTTTCCAGGAGGACTTCGAGGATCGCGCAAGACCATACCAGCTCAGACCTTTGGGGCAGTTGCAGTTGTTGTTTTCCTTTCCTTGGTACTTACCCTTGCAGTCACTTTTGTACTTCGTGGCTTTTATTTTTGGAACATGCATGTGGTAATGGTTTACTTTTGGCTTTACTTTTCTTTTAGTTTTGGTGTTGTTGGGTTTCATCATCTTATCTCCAGATCCTATAAAACAAAAAGGTGTAATTCCTTCCATTTGTGTGTAATTTCCATACCCTTGGGGCTAGTTTCCACTCCGGGACCTGTAGAAGGCGGGTTTCAGGGGTCATTATCTCTCCCTCAACTTAAAGAATGAAGGGCTTGTCAATCTACTGATATTTCCTATAACGACCCTATGTTTCATTAATGGGAATCCCTGTTGATCTAATAAAATGTCTCTTTATGTTTATATAAAATGTCAGATTCTTTGGTTTTATGTTACGAATTTTGACCGTTGCTAATATAGTCATTGAACAGTGATAACATGATTAGTATAAATATTGGACTTTAACAAATCCAATTTACTCAGACAAGGGAAGCGATGGCCTCATCTAGTAGAATTTCCCCATATGAAGCCCATTTGATGGAGCTCAGAAAAGAGGTGGCATCATTGGGCTTCTCCGTTGACCAAGCTCAAGCTGAGCTTCATCATGTCAAGCTCGAACATCACCGTCTACGGGAAAAGTGGAAGTTTATTGAAATTACCACTCGAGCGATGTTATCCGAGCCACCCCAAGAGTCTGTAACCATCACACACCTTACCATTAGGTCTTATGTGGCTGTTTTGAGGGGTTATGTAACAAATAATTAATACTATGTTCATGTACATTATTTTTTGTATATATAAATGAATATAATTTCTAGTCATTTTTGATACATAGTAAATAATTTTTAAAGTACAAATGGTGTTTTTAGTTATTATTTAATTAAGAAATATATTTTATTAAATTAAGGGATTTTTGAATTAAATATTTTTTTAATAAAATAATAATATTATTATTAAATTAATTTTTATTAAATATAAATGATCTTATAATTTTATGAATGCAATTAAATTTTTTTATTAAGGTTTGAAATCCATTTTTGTCAAAACCCGTGAATTTCCAATAAATGTCTGTTTTTATTTTAAAAGTGAAAATTAACATATTTATGAAATTATTTAGATAAAATAAATATCATTTCTGGAATCAGGAAATCGAAATTATCCAATGGTGAATTTTTCATATTTTTCTGAGACAATAAAATTTTTGGGTAAAATTTAAATACCGTTTAAATATATAATCTGTTTTATGACATCATAATGACCCAATAGTGATGTAATAAAATACTATAATTATTATTTTCGTCCAATATATGTTTTACCATTAAAATAATGTGATTTTGGGTTTGTTTTACTTACTTTTCAAAGCATTAATGGACCCCTCAAGACATATTCAACACCTTGCCTATTTAAATTAATTTCCATGGGACTGTGACTCACCTCCACATAAGCAACCCTAATATGTTAAGAATTTCAGACTTTGGACTTATAAAATATTGTTTCCCTCTTCCCTCTTCCAAAACCCATGGGCAAAAACCATGGGATGGTTTGTGGTTTGGTTTTATTTAATGTAAGGGGACCCAAACATAAATAATAAAGAATTCTCTCACCTTTCCTACATAAACCCACCCATGCTCCAACTTCCTCCTCACTCAAAGCCTTTGTAGTTCATCAGAACTCTGCCCTACTCTCTCTATAATCCTCCCAAGGTTCCCCAAGCTCCCAAGAAGCCTCTCACAAGCCTCTCTCTAGCCTTTTGAAGCACACTTCCAAGTAAGGGTTTTTCTTCCTTTCGTATTTTTGTCAATTTTCATTAAGTTGTATTTCCCTTTTAATTTCACTTATGAATGTTGGGGTATGGTTTTTAATGTCCCCCATACATCCATCTTATTGTTTTAATAGTGGTATATCCCTTTCTCTCTCATTAAATTCCTCCCATGTACACCTGTTACTATGCCGAAATTCTGAAAGGAACTTCTCTCTCTTCTTTTACATTCAAGCAATAATTTTGTATCATGAATGTAAATTCTATTATAATTGGTGTGACATGTATCTATATGACCTCCTTACTTTCCATTACATGTAAGTATGATGAGTAACCCCTTTCTATCTCATCAACCATTTTTTATTAATTCTTATGTCACACCGTTACGCTGCCGAAATCGCACCGATTTTCTAAGCCGATGTCATTGTGTAGTGGATACCATGCCCATTTCTCCATCAAGGGTATTCACCTTTATGAAACTTTACTTATTGATTAAAAAGTTTCATTTATGAATTCCACATTCCGTTATCGTGGAATAAATGATTATGTTTTATGAATCCATGTTTTATGTGCAATGAGGATTTACTCATGCTCCATGTGCAATGAGCCTTGGCTCATGCTAATTCCATGTTAGGTGTTGGTGCCACATTTCCATGTTATTATTGTCATGATTTATCATGACTTTATGTTCATGTTTTTATTATTCTCTATTGATATGCCTATTGTCTAACATGTATTTTACTCCTCAAGTTAGTCCATGTGTACTCCCTTACTGGGCATTATAGCTCACCCTTTTCTTATACATGTCCTCATGTTATCCCATGCAATGGTAAGTACGAAGGAATGTTGTGGTCATGTAAAGGAAGTTTTCAATAAATATGTTGTATTTTATGTTTTATAATTTCATGTAATGATCCTACGCCCCAAATACACTAAACCTCTCGATCTTATTTGTTGTATCAAGTGAAGTTTTATGTAATAAATCATGTTTAAGTTGTAATGAAAAGAAGGTTTGTCATAGTTGGTATCAGAGGATAGGTTTAGTTATTTTTGTGATTAGGAAACCCTATGAAAGCCTTAGATACAAGACTAAGTATAATAAAAACATCCCTAAGTTTTGGTAGGTACTGAGTAAGTGGTTTATCAAACAAATACATCCCTGTCTGCATACGAGCAGTTAGAGGTGGATCTAGCACAGATGTATCCTAGGGGTAAAACCCGAAAACACCGCTTTCAGCTAGAATCGAATGGGAAATGGTGCACAACATCGGTCCTTTCTGCACTCTTGGTTATGACAATCCCGGTGGATATGTTTTGATAAATTCAAAATCTTAGTATGAACCCTTATTAAGGGAATTAAAAAAATGCCACTACGAATATATGATAGAAAGTCGATCATGAAAATCCTAGATTCAAGCATATAGACTCTTGAGTTAATGAAATAAAAGTTAATTTATAAGTCATCAACTTTTGTCTTTGGACTACCCTTTATGTGTTACCCCTAACATTCCTTTTATTCCAGCCAATGACTAGTAATAGGAGGACTCCGGCTAACAACCATTGTGAAGATCAGTGTAATGACTATACAAATGAGATGCCCAATCCAATGGGAGCGGGAATCGCGAACTTTTTCATGCTTCTCTCTCATCTAACTCATGGTTTTAATAGAATCACTGGTCAAGAAGAATGTCCAAACCCACCTAATAAAGAACAAGTCGCTATCAAGAGCTTCATGATACAAAGGCCTCCTACTTTTAGTGGATCATCTGATCCCACGATCACTGAACAATGGATCAACTCCATTGAAAAGATCTTCTCCATACTTCAATGTTTTGAACAAGATAAGGTTCTCATGGCTGCTTATCATATGGAGGGTGAAGCTAATCATTGGTGGACGTTGATAAAAAATACGAAGCCTGAGGAGGAGATCGAGGCATTGGAATGGAAGGATTTTCAGAAGATGTTTTTCGATAAATATTTTCCGTGCACCCTCCGGCATAAGATTGAAAGGGACTTCCTTTCCCTCAAGAAAAAAAGATGAAGCATCTGTTGGAGCGTAATAGGAAAACTTCACAAGGCTTGCACGATACACTTCCAGATTTATCGTTACCCCCAAATGCAAAGTTAACCGCTTCTTTGGTTGGCTGATGCCTAGATTGCGGAAAGCATTAACGATCCATGACTTCGATAGCTATGAGGAAATTATTCGATGTGCCCTCAAGGTCGAAATGTAGATTGTGGAATCACAGGGGTGTCATGGGGACAAGAAGCGTAAGGTGGACTTCAATGCTGGCGGTCTGATGGATAAATCCAACGGTGCTAAGAAGATCCAGCACCCCACTTGCTAAATGTGCGGAAAGAAGCACCATGGAAATTGCCATAAGGGGACAATAAAATGCTTCAGGTGTGGAAGTGAAGGGCACATAACTGTTAACTGCCAGCAAGAAAGAACCACGACTGTGAAAAAGGAGAGGAACACTCTGTTCGAACCTCAACACATTGTTCAATGCTACAAATGAAATGAACCAGGTCATTCTGAAATTCAGTGTCCTAATCCAAGGGTTTTCGGAGGCGACCAACAACCTCCATGGCAGCAAGGAAGAGATCTTTCCATCACTTCTACCGAAGTGTACCCCAAAAACGAAGTGGTGATAGGTACGCTAGTTATTCAGCCATGAATGGCGAACATACTTTTTGATTCAGGTTCTACGCATTCTTTTATATCTCAAAAGTTTAGTAGAACAATCCCAACACCACCATAAATCATGAAAGTGAAGATGTCGGTGAGTACGGAAAATGGGGAAATCATTGCATCCCATGAATATAAGTCCCCCCCTGTTATATTCTGTGGATTGAATTTCCTAGCGAACCTCGTCATACTCCATTTGGTATAATTTTATGCAATTCTTGGAATAGATTGGCTTTCCTTATATAGAGCCAACATAAATTGTCGGGGGAGGGAAATCACACTCCATATAAAGAATTGACCCCCGATTCTTTACAAGTGTCAGGAGGAAGATGAATCTCCTTTAGCTCCATCATCTCAAGCATGGATATTACTGCCTTATGAGCACGCATATCTGGCTCAGAAGATTGAGTCCAAGGAAGAAACCATCCTTGAAGAAATGTCTTTTGTGAGGGAATTTGCTGAAGTGTTTCCTGAGAAACTGCCTGGTCTTCCTCCAAGAAAAGATGTTGAGTTCTCAATTGAACTTATACCGTGGGTGCTACCAATATACAAGACTCCATATAGAATGGATGTTGTAGAGCTTGAAGAGATGATGAAACAACTACAGGAGAATCTGGATAAAGGGTTTATACGTCAAAGTGCTTCACCATGGGGTGCACCAGTCCTCTTCATCATGAAGAAGGATGGGTTAATGCGGCTTTGCATCGATTATCGTGAACTTAAGAAAATCATGATAAAGAACAAGTATCCTCTCCCAGGAATTGATGACTTGTTCGATCATCTACGTGGAGAAAAATACTTCTCCATGGTGGACTTGCAGTTGGGATATTATCAAGTACGGGTGAAGAAGGAAGATATCCCCAAGACCGCTTTCGCACAAGATACGGGCACTATGAATTCATAGTAATGCCTTTTGGACTCACTAATGCTCCATCAATCTTCATGGAATTGATTAATAGAGTCTTTATATATTACCTTGACAAATTTGTGGTAGTCGTTATATATTACATTCTAATATACTCCAAAACCAAGGAGGATCATGAGGAGCATTTAAGAACTGTACCAGAGACATTGCTCAAGAAGAAGATCTATGCAAAGTACAGAAAGTGTGAGTTCGGGTTGAATGAGGTCTCATTCATGGGCCATATCATCACAAGCAATGGGATATCTGTGGATCCCTCCAAAACAGATGCAATTGAGGGATGGCTGAGGCCAACATCAGTAACGGATATCCGTAGCTTCTTAGGGATAGCTGGATAGTATCGACGATTTGTGAGAAATTTCTCACGATTTCCCAACCCTTTTACCAATCTAACTAAGAATGGAGTAAAGTGTTCTTAGGGTGATGAATGAAAAGAAAGCTTCAAGGAGTTGAAAAGGAGGATTATCACTGTGCTCGTTCTCACTTTACCCACAAGTGGGGAATGTTTTGTGGTATTCAGTGATGCTTCGAAGAAGGGCTTAGGTTGTGTGCTGATGCAGAATGATAAAGTAATATCCTATGCCTCATGGCGGATGAAAATCCATGAGCGAAACTATCCAACGCATGATCTGGAGTTGGGATCAGTGATCTTTGCCTTGAAAATCTGGAGGATTTATATATATGGAGAGAAATGTGAGATATATACAGACCACAAGAGTCTTAAATATAAATTCTCATAGAAAGAGCTTAATATGCACCAGAGAAGATGGATAGAGCTCGTCATAGATTAGGACTGTTCAATCCATTACCACCCTGGGAAAGCGAACAAGGTTGGAGATGCACTAAGTAGAAAGTATCCAGTGATTCTATCAATGATGAGAATTGAGAAGGATCCAATCTTCTTAGACTTGATGAAGATGAACATGGGAATCATAGAGAAGGGAACATCATCAATCCTTTCACAAATGATTGCTCAACCGTCTCTTTTGGAAAGGTTAAAGGATGCTCAAAAGGATGATGTGGGAATTCAATAAAAAGTGGGAGATATCGAAAAAGGGAAATCCTCGGTGTTTAATGTTAATGAATATGGAATTGTACAATTTGGGAAAAGACTATGTGTTCCATCATGTCTGGAGCTGAAAAAGGAACTTTTGGATGATCCACATAGTTCAAATTTCTCTATTCACCCAGGGAGCACAAAGATGTATCGAGATCTTTGAGAAAACTATTGGTAGGATAATATGAAGAAGGAGATCGATGAATATACATCAAAGAGCCTGTTGTGTCAGCAAGTGAAGGCAGAGAGGAAGAAGTCTAAGGGGATGATGCAACCATTGCCCATACCAGAATGTAAATGTGATAACATCACCATGGACTTTGTCACCGGACTTCCAAGGACATCCAATGGCAACAATGCAATCTGGGTTGTTGTGGATCGTCTTACAAAGACTGCACACTTCATTTCTATTCGAGAGGATTTCTCTTTGGATCAACTAGAACAGATATATATCAGGGAAGTGGTAAGGTTGCATGGAGTACCACTATCTATTGTGTCTGACAAAGATCCAAGATTCACCTCTATGTTTTGGAAGAATCTTCAACATGCTCTGAATACTGAACTGAACTTCAGTACGGACTATCATCCTCAATCTGATGGAAAATCCGAGCGGACTATCCAAAAACTTGCGGACATGTTGAGAGCATGCTCAATGGACTTTAAAGGAGGATGGGATCAACATCTTCCTCTGGTTGAGTTCTCTTATAATAACAGTTTCCACTCGAGAATCCAAATGGCACCAAATGAAGCCATGTATGGGAAAAGTTGCAGAACACCGGCATGTTGGGATGAGGTCGGTGAACGTAAGCTGCTTGGACCAGAAATAGTCGAGGAAATAGTTGAGATGGTGAAAACCATTCAGCAGCAAATCAAGGCAGCCCAGAGTCGACAGAAGAGTTATTCAGATAATCGTCGATGAGACCTTGAGTTTAAATATGGATACATGGTTTTTCTACACATATATCTGTGGAAGAAGGTCATGAGGTTTGGAATGAAACAGAAGTTAAGTCCAAGGTACATCAGCCCCTTCGAGATTCTTGATCATGTCGGGGTTGTGGCCTATCGACTAGAACTTTCGCCTACTATGGCCAAAGTACATGATGTCTTTCATGTACCCCTCTTAAAGAAGTACATACCAGACCCTTCACATGTACTCTCTTCTGAGGTGTTACAATTGGAAGATGATATTTCTTATGAGGAGCAACCAATGAAGATCTTAGATCATAGAGAAAAAGTTCTACGAAATAAGACAATGCCCCACATCAAGCTGTTGTGGAGAAACCACAAGTTTGAATAAGAGACTTGGGAATCATAGGATATGATGAAGCTAAGTTACCCATATTTTTTTTAGTGTGGGAAAAGGAAAATTTCAAGGGTGAAAATTCTTAAGGGGGAAATATTGTAATGACCCTAAGTTTCATTAATGGAAATCACTCTTGATCTAATTAAATGTATCTTTATGTTTATATAAAATGTAAACTTATTTGGTTTTATGTTAAGAATTTTTACCGTTGCTAATATAGTCGTTGATCAGTGATCACATGATTAGTATAAATATAGTACTTTAAAAAATCCAATTTACTCAGAAAAAGGAAGTGATGGCCTCATCCAGTAGAATTGCCCCATATGAAGCCCATTTGTTGGAGCTCAGAAAAGAGGTGGTGTCTTTGGGCTTCTCCCTTGACCAAGCCTAGGCTGGCCTTCATCATGTCAAGCTCGAACGTGACCTTCTATGGGAAAAGTGGAAGTTGATTGAAATTACCACTTGAGCGATGTTATCCGAGCCACCCCAAGAGTCTGTCACCATCACACACCTTACCCTTAGGACTTATGCGGCTATTTTAAGGGGTTATGTAACAAATAAGTAGTACTATGTTCAGGTACATTATTTTCTTTATATAAAAATAAATATAATTTCTAGTCATTTTTTGATACATTGTAAATAGTTTTTAAAGTACAAATGGTGTTTTTAGTTAATATTTAATTAAGATAACTATTTTATTAAATTAAGGGATTTTTGAATTAAATAATATTTTAATAAAATAATAATATTATTATTACTAAATTAATTTTTATTAAATATAAATGATCTTCTAATTTTATGAATGTAATTAATGTTTTTTATTAAGGTTTGAAATCCATTTCTGTCAAAACCCGAGAATTTTCAATAGATGCCGGTTTTTATTTTAAAAGTGAAAATTAACATATTTATAAAATTATTTAGATAAAATAAATTTCATTTCTGGAATCAGGACATCGAAATTATCCAACGGTGAATTTTTCATAATTTTCTGAGAAGGTCAAATTTTTGGGTAAAAATTAAATACCGTTTAAATATATAATGTGTTTTATGACATCATAATGACCCAAAAGTGATTTAATAAAATACTATAATATTTATGCTCGGAAAATATATGTTTTACCATTTAAATAATGTGATTTTGGATTTTTTTGACTTACTTTTCAAAGAATTAATGGACCACTCGAGACATGTTCAACACCTTGCCTTTTTAAATTAATTTACATGGGAGTGTGACTCACATCCACATACGAAACCCTAATATTTTATGAATTTCGTACTTTGGCCTTATAAAAAATTGTTTTCCTATTCCTTTCTCAAAAAACATGGGCAAAAATCATGGGATAGTTTGTGGTTTGGATTAATTTAATGTAAGGGGACCCAAACATAAATAATAATGAATTCCCTCACCTTTCCTATATAAACCCACCCAAGCTCCCACTTCCTCCTAACTCAAAGACTTTGGAGTTCGTCCAACCTCTTCCCTACTCTCTCTATAATCCCCCACGGTGCCCCAAGCTCCCAAGAAGCCTCTCACAAGCCTCTCTCTAGCCTTTGGAAGCATACTTCCAAGTAAGGGTTTTTCTTCCTTTCTTATTTTTGACAATTTTTTTAAGTTGTATTGACCTTTTAATTTCAATTATGAATGTTGGGGTATGGATTCACACCTACCCCATAATTCCCTCTTATGTTTTTAATTATGGTATATCCCTTTCTCTCTCATTAAATTCCTCCCATGTACACTCGTTACTATGCTGAAATTCCGAAAGGAACTTCTCTCTCTTCTTTTACATTCAAGCAATAATTTTGTATCATGAATCTAAATTCTATTACAATTGTTGGTAAATGAATCTATATGACCTCCTTATTTTCCATTACATGTAAATATGATGAGGAACCCCTTTCTATCTCATCAACCATTTTTTATGAATTCTTATGTCACGTCGTTATGCTGTCGAAATCGCCCCGATTTTCTAAGCCAATGCCATTGTGTAGTGGATACCATGCCCATTTCTCCATCAAGGGTATTCACCTTTATGAACCTTTAATTATTGATTAAAAAGTTTCATGTATTAATTCCACATTCCTTTATCGTGGAATAAATGATTATGTTTTATGAATCCATGTTTTATGATCCATGTGGCACACTTATGCCTGAAATTAAATGTTTAAGAAGGGTGCGCCCTTATAGCGCTCCAATGCATTGGGTAAAGTATAGTATCATGATACGTCATGTGCAATGAGTGTTGACTCATTATAATTCAAGTGAACCAAGGGTTTACTTGTACTTTATGTGGAATGATAATTTACTCATGCTCCATGTGCAATGAGCCTTGGCTCATGCTAATTCCATGTTAAGTGTTGTTGCCACCTTTCCATGTTATGATTATCATGCTTTATCATGCCTTTATGTTCATGTTTTTTTGTCCTCTATTGATATGCCTATTGTCTGTCATGTATTTTAGTCCTCATTTTAGTCTATGTGTACTCCATTTCTGGGCTTTATAGCTCACCTTTTTCTTATGCATGTCCTCAGGTTATCCCATGCAATGCTAAGTACGAAGGAATGTAGTGGTCATGTCAAGAAAGTTTTCAGTAAATATGTTGTATTTCATGTTTTATATTATTATATAATGATCTTAATCCCCAAAGACACTAAACCTCTCGATCTTCTTTGTTGTATCATTGGATGTTTTATGTAATTAACCATGTTTATGTTGTAATGAAATGTAGGGTTGTCATATTTCCCTCCTTTTGGTGAAGGCGGGTCATGATATATGAATCCTAAACTATTTAATATAAATAGTAATTATAAAATGATAGAAATAATTTATAAATTTAAATATAAAAGTTAAGAAAAATTAATATTCAAATATATATAATTAAACATCCAATAATTATTAAAAATAAATTATTCACACATATCAATATCAAAAAGAAATGCTGTAATTATTTAAAATTTTAATAAGTACTGTAATTTAGTGTTTTCTTATATCCATTTAGCAAAATAATTTCATATTTCATGATCTTGGTCTTTATTATTGTCATTGTTATCTGAAAATTCAATAATAGATAAATAATAATCACAAAAACCAATAACATCATCATCATCCTCATCACAGAGATGAATTCTTTTCCCTAAAAAAAATGACAGATCACTGATCATTTTATGGATCAATGAAATGAAACATTTTCATTTCATATGTCTCTATGAAAAATGGTTCCTCATTGTAACACAAATTAACCATTTTAAACTCATATTCATCAAGTTTCACAAAAATATTAATAGCTATCCATTTTTAGATGAAAAAAGTGACTCTAAATTTAGTATAATCAATTTCCCATATGTCTTCAAGAACTCCAAAATATGTTGTTGGTGCAGAAATTAAATTTTTATCATTTTCACTCAAATTATGAAATACATAAATGATGAATATTACACCAATATTTTTAATAGTAGTCTTTTCATCCATATTATTGGTGTAAAACGTGTACTTGTAAATATTGAAACTAAGGTTTGTGATCACTTTAATAGATGGTCCCCCTATAAACCATTTCAATGTTTCTAATGAACATATATCATTCACAAATTTCCCTTTAAACCCTAAAATAAATTTCTTCTTATGATCAAAAACTAAAAATATTTAATTTATTTTAAGATATCATAGCTTTAATTCAAAAATATGTGATTAAATATATGATTAAACCTTAGTTGTTTTTTTAAAAATGTTATCAAATTTCTGCATCACTTCATCACGTGGGATGATATTTACCTTTAACCATTTAATCCCTCTAACATAACTATAAAATGTAATATCTCAACATATAGGGAGACTAATATGTTCCACTTAATACAAATAATCATTACAGAACTCAATCACCTCTTTATATATATATTTTATACAATAGAGGCATCTAATTGATAATTATTTTTAATATATTCCATAAATATTTTCACATACCATTTAAAAGGATAAATACATCGTAAATAAGTAGACCCATGTATTCTTATCTCACGCACTAAATAAATCAAAAGATAAATAATTTTATTAGAAAACATAGGTGGGAAATATATTTGATCAAAATAATTTCTTATATTACCATTTGTAGGATGAAGATTTCAAATGTGGGTGGATATCATTATCATAAAATATATGTTTTAGTTAACATGGATGAAAAAAATGTTATGCATTAAGATAAATACATTTATTGATATTATCAAATATGTCACTCTATATTTTTGGGATGTGTGTCATATTGATCCAAGATTATATAATTCGGTTAAAATCAAAATTGATAAAAGAACATAACTACTAATTTAAAAATATATATATATACACACACTCACATATATATATAAAAACACACACACACATATATATATAGGAAAAACCAATTGATAATTTAATAAAATACAAATAATAAAATGAAACAAAAACTAATTATAATTAAAAATAATATGAATAAAACAAAATAAAAAATGTCTCAAAATTATAATTAAATGGTAAATAATTCATCCTAAAATTTTAAAAAATTACTTAAAAATTTGAGAGGTCAACACATAAATATTGATCTAAAATTTAGATTTTATCCCTTTAATCTATTGGAATGATCAATACTACAGGATATGATAGTCAAATTTGTTGAAAAAAACAATAAAAATGAAAAAAAATCAAACCATTGTTGATATCTGGATCTAATATGGTTTCCAAAGACTAAATAATTTCATGGATGGTGAAACAAAGAAAAAAGATGAAAGAATAAGGGCCACTAATCACAAATTGATGAATTAAATCCAATAAAATTGAGTATAATTTCAATATAAGTTCCTCAAGTAGCTTTTTGTCATGTCATTAATCGAGTGGAAATAATTTTAGAATATCTAAAATGGTGGTTGTGGGTTTTACGGGTTTTTAGTGGTTTTTATCTGTTTTTACGAAATTTGACATAAAAAAATTATTTTTTTAATCAATTTTCCTATTTTTTCAAAAAATTATTCCACAAAACCAAAAGAATAAATTTTTATATTGTTTTTAGATAATTCCAATGAAAAAATTCTAGGCTGACCATTTTTTGCATGGGTTTGTAAGTAACCGTAAACAAATATCCAACATTGATGCCCCTATTTCCACTACTGATTGTGTTTAAGGCCTTGAAATGGTAAAAAATCTATCAAAATAATATATGTTTGATTTTTTCTCATAGGATATATCATTCATGGGACATGTAATCACATGTAATGGTATATATATGGAATCTTTAATGGAAAATTTAATTTAGTGATATATTACACTTATAACTATAACTGATATCCCTATTTTTCTTTGAATGAATTAATAATATCTATTCATTACGGGATGTTTTATGTTATTATCAATTAAATTAAAAACATTAACTCTAATGTGAGTGAAGTTACTTTGGAAAGATAAATAGGAATAATATTTCAAGGTGATTTTGAGAATATTGTGAATTTAAATAGTTTTCACCCTATAATGTACTAGAGAATAGTTTCTGATTTATAGTGATGTATCAAAAAAAGGAACAAGGTTTATTCTAAAATATTTCTTCGTATTATCATACGCCTCACATTAATAATAATTTCATGAGAAAAATTACCTTACAAATGATTTTAAAATAGAAGAGGTAATTTTGTCATTGCATATATTGTTTCATTATCTATATTGTGAAATTTATTATATCTTCACTATTTATAAATTCATAATGTAACTATTCACATTGAATGATTTAAAAAACCAAATCATATGTTAGGAGTATATTAAGGACTATAACTATTGAATGCATTACTAAGATGGTAAGGAAAATAAATTCATTGATTTAATAAATAGGATGTATGAAGCTACTTTATCAATTATTCAGATATAAAGACACAAAATATATATGGATTTGTAAATGATTTTAAATGAAATAATAAAGTGGATAAATACAATATTTTTCAAATGAATTCCCAACAATCCATTTATATTAAGATCAAGGAGGTATAAAAGGAGGATGTGGACATAATGTAGAAGGTACTGAATATTATGGATTTAAAATATAAATCTATTTCTATTATAATATTTATAAAATGAATAAGTGTTCCAACAATACCCTAATTGAATTATTTCTTGGATAATACAAAAATATCATCATTCTTTATTCATCCTAAAATCAAAAAGATGTATGGGAAACTCAAGAATCAACTCTATAGTGAAAACATGAAGAGGGAGGTTGTAAATTAAATTACATTATTCTTAATTTTCTAGAATACTAAGGTAGAGAGAAAAAATTAAGTGGTGATCAACCATTGCACATACCTCTAATGATATTAGAGATCATCACCGCTTATTTCACTATAGGTTATACCAATACATATAAAAGACAAAATTCCATTTCGGTTGTAGTTTATCACATTATAAATCAATCTTATTTAGTTAATTTTTTATAATTTTTCTATCCCAATGAAAGTTCATATATATACATAATGGAATTGGTATGCTTATATGGAGTGCCACCTTAAATTGTATCATATCCGGGTATGAGGATTACATAGAAATTATAGAGATGTTTTAAATAATCATTGAATAAATTTTTTATTGCTATATTTTTTTATCCTCTTTAAGGAAATTGACAATTTCAAAAATCCACTGAAACTGCAGAATATATATTTATATCATCTTCAATAGGATTAAAAGGAGGATGAGATAATAAACTCCACTAGGATAATTGTCATATAACTCTAGTTTCTATTCCAGTATTCATATGAAATTATAGGAGGCTCTATATGGGATGACATGTAGAGGTCAAGTTGGTTTCGTAGGGGTTAAATAGTCTAATATATTGGGACTATATCCTGATCAAGTAATGGTAGTGAAGACTCAAACCATTTAGTGTAACATTAACACTTACTGAAGTCGAAAAAAGAGTAATGTTGATAATTTTTCTGGAATTGGAGTTTGAAATAAGACAAAATTTATTACTTCAAAAAATATCATGGAATAGTGTCATGATATTTAGTAATAAATAATAGTTAATCACTTGATATATTTTCCCTTATGATGTATTCAATTATGTTGTTATTGTAGCTTATCAACTTTCACTTCCACCAAACCTCTCTCAGGAGAAAAAAATAATTTCATTTGTAACTTTTAAAGGATTATATACAAATCCGTTCACATGTACTAAAAACAAAGTGTGTATAGTTGGAGCATGAACTTTTTTAAGAGGTAAACCTATTAGATATCTCGGATCATAGAGGTAAACCTATATGAAATAGTAACAATTATTTTCTTTAAATTGACTAGATGAATCTAAAGATAAAGGAAGATATGTCGTAAACTGAATATTTCATAAGGGAAAATTATTATATTATTATTCATCATATGAATAAAATTTATATGGTTCAATTATTTGATGGTGGTAGAGTACAATAAAACATTTTTAAATAAATAATTTCATTTTAAAAAAATGTAATGTGTTCAGAATCATTTTATATGTGAAAAATATGTAACAATTTAATAACATCTTATTATAATAAAATATTAAAGAAATTATAATACAGTTAAATGAATCATAATTAATAATGATAATGAATTTTTAAAATAAAATTATTTTCATTCATATATGAAAATACTATTAATGAAACATTTTATGAATTTTGTAAAATTTGTTAATTATAAAGGATGTTATCAATGAAATATATTGAAAAAATTAATTTAATTATTATTAAAAATATTATTATTATTCGAGAGAAAAATTAAAAATACTGATTACTACATTAGTTATTAATGGTTAAAGAAACAATATTGTCTCAATATAGTATTTTAATTGTATTTAGTATTTTTTTAAATGTTATATTTTTTAATATTTTATGTATGGGGTTTAAATAAATTAATAATTAATAGTTATATTCAAAAATTACAAATCATTTATTAATTATTATTTGGTAATAAATATGTGTACATTAATTTTATGAATAGAAATGTAACTTTATAAAAAAATCATTTTGTTATTCGTACATATTCATTTTTATCACCCGCAGAAATATAACATGGTAAAATGGATTTCATATTTAAAATCAAAATGTCCTTATTTTGTGGTAAGATCAATTTCCTTCTTTTTCCATAAATATAAGTTTCCTATGTATAAAAATCCATCAGGGTAAAAACTGAAATATTATAAATGGGTTAAAATCAATGATAAGATTAGAAAGTATAAAAATATTTATCAATAAATTATTGTATGAGGTATTTATAAACATATTTTTATATTATTCTAAAAATGTAAAAAATTATCCACTTCCTTGAATATGACATTTCTATTATCATATTAAACTAGTAATTAAAACAATTTCACCCTTTTTCATCAATATAAGGTCCACACCTAAATCCACTTAAACACAAACCATAACGTAAAAAATTTAATTTAATTGATGAATAAACATTATCATATAAAAATTATATCTAGATTTTTGGAAAATTTTACTATACTAATAATTCTCAAACACATCGTTTCCTTGAAAAGATTCAAGTGTTCAACCTATTATTATCTTTTCCTTAATTATTATTTTATATATTATTCATTTAACACTTCCTAAATTTTATTTATCAATTTAATATTATTTTATTATTATAATAAATATTCTAGAAATTAGATATTATTACTATATAAGGACATGTTTTTACTCGTCCAATCATTATAATTTGTTCTTATTTTGGTCTATTTTACTACACACACGATCGATGTTATTAAGATTCCATTATGATGGATTATGAACAATTAAATATAAATAATTTAATGTAATAATTATGTTTTTATAATTTTTTATGTTATTTTATGTGTAATAAATATATTTATATTTATAAAATATCATATTATTATGTTTTATTGAAATCCCTAATAAAGTAGATTTTCATGTTTTTCATGAAACCCATAATAATAATTCCCATGAAATGATCATGGGGACCCAAAAATATATCAACCAAACTTAAACATTCCTCATTAAAATTATTTATGTGATGAATTCATTGGCATGGAATGAAGATTTAAACTACTCAACCGAAGTATGAATAAAAAAAAATATATCCTTGACAATAAAATATTAATTTTTAATGTAAAAAATTAATAAATTGGATATACTGAATGAAAAATGAATGGAATAAATTAAAATAAAAATGTATATTTTTCCCATAAATATTAATAATAATGTTATTTTTTATACATGCAGTTATACTATGTCTGATAAAGAGGACGTAAGAGGTAAGGTATTCTTTTCTCAGATCACTTTAAATTCATGATTTTTTTGTCCAATTTTTTATATTATAAAATTTATGTTATATATCTCAAAAACCAAATATATTTTATTTTACTCATTTTATTTCTATTGTTTATATGTACTCTTGTCATTTGGCATATCTTTAGTTCATAATTCCCCTGAAAGGTCTCCTTTAAGTAGAATCAATTATATATCTTATTTTTAGTCATGAATAAATCTTTTCAGTATTTATATTTATTATATAAAAATATAAATGTTATTATTTATAATTATATTATTGATTATGATGATTTTAAAATGAATTATACTTCCTTTTTAAAATTATTTAAAATAATCTTTTAAATTTTTTTTATGTAGACATTTTTTACATTCATTAAAAATTAGAGAAAAGAGTCTTATATAAAACATTTTAAACATGAATTATTTTTCAAAATATTTTATATATTATTCATTATGATTCATAAATTTAATATCAATCATTGTTTGTTATATATATATTATTTTATTTTCTAGGAATTTTTCTTCTGAAAAAGATATCAAAATAATTTGATATTTCTTAATATTTTTCAATGAAATTTTATCATGGTCTTAAAATCATTTTTCATCTAAGGAAGAATATCTTAATTATTCATATGGTTCATTAAGGATATTATCTAATGATAACTCCCAACTTTTCTCCATATTTTTCTTTTCATCATGTTGTGTGGATGCTTTCATGAATACTATTTCTTTCCCATGAGTTAATTAATCTACTATGGATTTTTGAATGATTTCCCATTTGTGTGGAAGACATATGTATGGTTTATTATAATATGATGAGAGTATATATTATATTACTCCAATGCATAGGGTAAATATTTATATATCATGAGATGACTTGAACGGTACTAGGTAGTGAATTAATCCCATTATTACACAATTTCCATTAAAGTTTCAATGTGATGGGGAGTGAACCAAATACACTAAGGGACTCTATCCAAAATGTGATGATAGTGTAGGTAGTGATAAAAATAAAGTACAAATGGGTTTCAAATATTGTTTTCAACATCACTATTATGCCTAATTTTTATATCTATGTTCTATTTTCTTAGGTCATGATTATTTACTTTTGTCATTACACCTGGATTACACCTAATCTATGTTTCTACAAATAATTACACCATGATTAGTGCTTTATGATCTATGTTTTATTTTTTATTATTCTATTAAATGATTTCCATAACATTAGATTATTTTATAATAACTATATTCATAAATTATGATAAATTAAAATCCATGATTGATATCTCTCATGTATAACATTACTACTCATTTAAGCTCAACCATTATTGTTATTAAATTCACCATGT
Source organism: Viscum album (assembly GCA_963277665.1). Classification (NCBI taxonomy): domain Eukaryota; kingdom Viridiplantae; phylum Streptophyta; class Magnoliopsida; order Santalales; family Viscaceae; genus Viscum; species Viscum album. Next base: position 351,445,154 of record OY728130.1, on the reverse strand, counting down.
TATGATGAAGGGTATTATATATAATATATTTGAAATTTATAATATTATAAGAATTCACGTTAGAGTGGATGAAAATGTTATAAAATACGTTTTTTATGTATTTCACCTCCAAATATACTAATATTATAGGTTTGGGGTGTGATTTATGTTATGTTGCAATGAATATTCATCTAAAAGGATTTATTATGTATGCATATATTGGTTGGCTCATTTCCCTATCATCAGGGTTCTAATCGATTGATCCTCTTTTCATCCCCTTCGATTTAAGGATTAATCATTGGTGTTTCTCATACTATATTGAGGTAAACTCTTATTATAATTTTTACATTCCCCTTATTTTGTATTATTCTTTATCCATATGTAATTAAACATTTATTTATAATAAAAAATAGACATTATCAGATAAAAAATGTATTTTATTCATAAGGATTTCATTAGTGTTCAGTATAGGTGGCTCAAGAAGGGTTCTTTATTTCTATCACTCATCACATTCTTTAAAAAATGGTGTTGCATATAATTACTAATGTATTTTAATATAATTATATAAAATAGATTATTCAATTCAGATTATAAATAGTGTATTTATCTGGTTGTATGTCCAATTTTTCAAGGATATTGATATTGTATTTTTTGAATGAGAATTTAACATTAGTATGTCCCTAGGTAAGCTTTCATCATTAAGATGGTTTTATAATTTTAAATATAAATAGTTCAGTGATTGAAAATTGGGTAATTTTTTATATTATATATTCTTGTTAACTTGGTTTTAGTCAATATAATCTTGTGAGTATTAATTATATAGAAATGTGAGGTAGGTGGCCTTTAGAAATTGAATATCTTTATTATTGTATCTCATAACATCATTCATAAACGTTAATTTAAGGTTTTCATCATATTATTACAACATATTGCATTAATAATGAACATTACATAACTCAAAAATAATGGTATATACTTGGGTAGGATTATTATTAATCAAATTTGTGGATGACCCTTGATAAATGGTTATTCCATTAATGCCCGAGAAAAATGAGAAATTGTGGTCCATCATACCAATTTCAAGGGATATATTACATGGTAATTTAGATTAGTTTTAAAAGGGATAATATTTTTAAATATAAAATGGGTATTTATGGTAAATTTTTTAAATAAAATTAAAATGGTAAAATGATGGATAAAAAATGAAGGGTTTGGAAATGGTATTTCAAAAAAGGTAATGGGTTTTAAAAGGAGGATATTTATTAGATAAGTTTATGGCCTTTGTCTGTATAAATCAAGAATGTGTTTCTAGTTTAAATTATTTATAAACAAATCTATTCGACTTATTTTTGAAAGTTAATGTTAAGATAGTGGTTTTTCTTGAATGTTCTGGTTAATTTAAAAATGTGTGTGAAAATAAAAAATTTTAAATAAATTTTTATTTTTTCTACTCTATTGGTTGATGGATTTATTTTATGTATTATCATTATTCGTGGTAATATATGGTTATTATTTAAACAATACAATATTTTATAGAATATTTATACTTGGGGAAAAATAAATTTTCATTGACCATCATATATTAGAATAATCACTGGTTTCCTCTAGTTATAATAGATAACAAGAATATTAGAAGTAATGATTGATTCAACATAATTCAAATAACCTGTGAGATAATTTATTGATAACACTCATGTAATGATAAAATCATAGGAAGAACCTATGATGTTGTGTGTCACCTCATATTAATCGGGGGATCAAGATGTAGTTCCCTATCAACAATGATGGATGTAATTTCATGGTTGGAACCATTATAGTTTTGTTTGATTGTTAAGTAAAAAATAAAGGATATTTTTTTAAGGATTTGATTTTCAATTATAGGGACAAAGATCATGGGATATAATTAAAGGTTACTCTATCTTAGTTTTATATTGTTTCTTAAGTATGATATGGAGTAGTAGTAAACAGAGATGGTTGGTTATGGTTTTATTTAGTAATGGATCTCAGAATATGAGGTAGCATCATGGATTACCACAATTTTATGATGTGACCCATTAAAATTTGTGATGTTAATGAGGACCTCAGGGATCATAATTAATATCAAGTAGTGAAAGGGTTTTTTTTTACAATTTGGTTTTGGGACTATGGTATTCTTTGTTTAAGGTAGTGTGTCTCTTAGACATACTATTCCATAAAGGTTACTGGACAAAATAATATCATTGATTGAAATGTATGGTGGAATTAAGATCTAGTTGATAAAAGTGATAACGAATAACTTAGAGAAGGTTTCCCTTTTATCAATCTTCCCCAAGATAATAACATTCCTACGGAATGTTTTTTTCGTATCTATTAAATATTAACGATTAATGTATAGATATAGAGAAATACATTTTTGTAATGAAAGATAGATCCTATAATAAATTTTTTTAATGTGTTAAAGCTTCAGATGCTTCATGTGAAATTTGGAATATAGAACCAATGAATATCAGTGTGGTAAGATATAGGATAAATGATATATAGGAATTTTATTTCATGTTTCGGGACATATTCTGTGATTTTATATTTGTTTTTTATACGGAAATTATTCATTATAAATTTTTTTCTTCAGATATTATTAAATGACCTTATTATTTTTATTTTATTTTGATTATTTATATTAATATGTGGACACTATTTTATTTCCAATTATGTTAATATTTTATATGGTCAACAATTTCAATGATATTTAGGGTTTTTTTATTTTATGAGTATTGATATTCTCATTGGGTCAGTTTGTAATCTGTTGAGTGAGTTATCATGGATATATGGTTATGCCTCTTGGTAACATCGTCTATTGAGATAATACTAACTATTTGGTAAACCTCATTGGGATATAAAATTATATGTGTCATTGGTTATACGAATTTGGAATATAAAATAAATTTAGTAGTACCATTATGCCTCTACTTGGTACATGTTTCTTCTTCTCCATTGTGTAATAAATGTATAAAATTACATATGTATGAATGGGTTATGTTTCTATAAAGGAAGAGTGAAACGTACCATTGAATTATAATGGAATATAATTGATCACTATAATATATTGAGTTGAGGTTAGTGGGGGATCCTACTGGGTCAATTGATTCACCCTTACCTACATACATAGCATGGGATTCAGTGTATAAGGGTAAACCATCATCACTACTGGAAAAACATCCTATACCCACGGTTCAAAACTGTGGGTACAGCCCCCAAAACCGTGGGTATAGCCTATCCCCATGGTTTTGGGAACCGTGGGCTGGAACGACGTCGGTATAGGTCCCCAGCCTATACCCACAGTTTTCCAAAACCGTGGGTATAGGTGTCTTGTCACCGTGTCACCAAAACATATCCAATTTCCATTGTGTCAATGGCTTTTACCCATGGTTTTGAAACTGTGGGTATAGGTCCTAAAATAATACAGGCGTCGAGTTTTGATCCTGCAACCACTTCACAACAAACACCATGTCTAACCAATACCCTAACATCACCTATATGTATATATATAAATTTTTAATTAAATAGAGTTATAAAATCTATGGGTATAGAGGGAAGAACCGTGGGTATATGGTTCCCGCCAAAAAAAATTTCCTTCCCTCGAAAAAAAAATTCCCCGCGAACACCAAACTGACCTATACCCATAGTTTTTCATAACCGTGGGTATAGGTATTTTAGCCCAGACCAGTCCCCATGGTTCCCCCAAAAACCGTGGAGATAGACCCCCCCCCATACCCACAGTTTTGGCTAACCATGGGTATCGGTCTTGAAAAGTCACATATACCCACGGTTGTCCAAAACCATGGGTATAGGGGGGTCTATCCCCACGTTTTGGTGAAAACTGTGGGGATAGGTCCATTTTCTAGTAGTGAATGTTTCACATTAGGTTATTTGGTACTAAAATTGACATAGATTTATGGCTTGGTGTTAACAGTGATTTAGATGGTAATTATGTGATAGTATATTATATTTTCGTTGGGTTAGTGTAAATTTTATTTTTATTCATTATTTTTAATCCACCATTATTAGCTATTGTACATGCCTATGTATTATTATTTTTACATATTATAATAAATATTTTTTATTTATATAAATTTTTGATGTTTTATATCATGTGGATTATGTACAATACTAGATAGTGAGTGCTCCTAATGGTTTACTATTTTATTTCAATAGGTTTTTGAGAATTCCTTATGAACAAACGAGTCATTATATATTTGTAGTGTATTTGGGCCTACCCATTATGGTTTATCCTTGAGGTAATAGTCTCATCATGATTTCAGTATCCCTTAATTGTTAATCCATATCCTCTATTATATGGTGAGGCATGAATGATATCATATAAAATTTTGAAATGACCATGATTAGGTAAAATGGGATGGAATATTAAAATTGCAATAAATCAACATATTTTGGTCATGATAAAACTGTTTTTGATAAATATATATCAATATTCATTACAATAAATAAATAATTTAAAAATATAAACAATCCAATAATCAATTTATCCCATTGATCGAGTTTAATCCCCATAAATTAATAAATCATTATGTATAAGATCATGAGAAATAATATAAATAATCATGGTTCTTACAATCCTAAATTATAAAATTAATGTTTTAAAGAAATTGTGGGTTATAATAAATGAAATATGTATATTTTATGATTAAAATGAATTTGAAACTTATGTAATAATGTATTTTCCTTTTATACTTGTTCATCATGGATATTTGTTTGAATTATTCATAGGTTTTTATTTGGTTTAGTTTCAATACAAGGGAAGTTCCTTCCTCATCCATATTTTATGTTTCAAGATAGTTATATGGAAAGAGTATTGATTTTCTTAGGAAATGTCCCATAGTTAAAATTTTTGTGTGCATTCACTAATTTTATTTATGTATTTGAGAAGAATATACTGATTTGCCTCATAATTATTTATGTGTGTAATGAATGTATAATTTCATTGTTTAATATGATAGGAAAGATGGTTCAAAATCTATTATGTTTTTCAATGTAAAACAATCATTCATAAATAAAAACAAATTCAGAAAATATTTTAATAAACATATAATTATATATTATATGCATAAAACAATGGGTCGGTATAAAGAACACAATAAATATTTTGAAAAATAAATTAATTCAAACAGACCCTCTTATTGTATATTGTGATATATCTTAAATGATATATGTATGTCAATTAACCATAATTTAATTATTATTTCACTCAGACTATAATAAATGTTGTTAAAAATGATTAACCTCAAAACAATTAAAATGATAACTTTAAAATTTGGATTTTTAATTATTAATTAAATTATCAGAAAATACATGGAGTCAATATTTTCCCATATTTTTTATAAATATAAAACACACTACACACCACTTTCATATCTCAAACATTTTCTTCCATTTTGGAATTTATCAAAAAAAACACAGAGTGGCATGTTTGAAAATCACCCAAAAATGATAATATTTATAACATTTAAGGATAAAAACTCAAAAATAGTAGATATGAAAGTGTTGAAAAAAATTATAAATATACCTGTATATATTACAATAATGAATATTTATTTAAAAAGAATATATTATAATAATGAAACATAATATACTGATTAAAACATATATATATAATTAAATCTATATAGGATAGTGGATGTATAAAAAATAATTCCATAATTAATAAAGACATTAAACCCCTTTTGATGTAACAAAATGAACTCAGGTTTGATAAAATAATAACATATCCCCTTTTGTTAAATATTTAATGTACATCAATAAATCTCCCCAATTACTAGGGTTCTCCCCCAAAATAAAACACTTAATATAATGAGATAAAAATGTTAATAAATGTTATTAATTAAATATAAAATTATTTTAAATCAATAAAAAATCAACAGTAAAGTATATTTTAGTTAACTAAAACATAAAATGATCAAATATTTTCTATTTTCTAAAATAATCATTCAACTAGGAATTTAAAAATTCTTTATTCAAATAAGATTTAGATTATAAGCTTTTACAAAACAATATAGTGTGATTCTATGAATATTACTTTTCATAGAAAATATGGAAATAAATTCCCTCTTGATTCCTAATATCTATTTAATCCACCTGTTGAACAAAATAGAAATGTGACCATTAAATTCATGAATATAAAAATAAATAATTAATAAGAAAATGTTTTATTCCATGTAAAAGTATCTCTTTGAATGTTTTTACCATTTTTTCTGAAAAAATTATTGAACTCAATCTAAAAAATATATTTGAATGGTTTTTCATGGATGTTATCATCAACATATTTTCATTATCCCCAATAAATATTTGAATGGTATTTCATCTTATTGTTTTTAGTCATTATTTCCAATAATTCCTCTATAATTTTTGATTTACTATATCGATAATTTTTTATTTTTTTTAACTTCATTATTAATCTATTTTTACTCAATAGTATAAGATTTGTTAATTTTCTTTAACTTAATTATGAATCATATTCCTAAAGATAATTTATTTATGTAATTAAACTTATATATTATACATTCCATTAATTGTAAGATAATTATTTTTATTAATTCAATAATCTCTATGTATTCTCGACAAAGAAGATAAAGATGATACCCAAACAACTCTATCCCTGAAATAATGATTGGAATTGTTTTCTAACCTCTCTAAATATAATTTTATTGTTTAAAATTCCAGAAAAATAATAATGAAATATAGTAAACCATTTAATTCCAATTTCTATCATAATTATTCTACTTTCTTGAATTTTGGAATGTCTTGTCAATGATTCTCAATCTTCCTGCACTCATGAAAACTAGGCTCATTCTTTTCACCTTTCTTAGACAAGTTGGAATTATTCTTCACTAATTACTTACATTATTTTCATGATTTTTTTATTTTATTATTAATCAATGAATTCAAATTTTTAGTATCACGCAAACCTGTATTAGTAAAATAAGTACAAGATGAAGTGGTGTATATTTAAAAATTAATACTCTTTTTTAAAAAATATTATAAAGAATAAATTTAAGTGAGGATTATAAATTTAAAAATATTAAAATATTTTTAAAAATCCCCTAAATTATAAAAAATATCTTTTGAAAATAATGGGAGAGAGGGTGATATATGAAATTTTCTAAATGATTTGTCTATTCTAGGATAAATTTATAGATAAAATATTGAGTTGAAGGGTATTATTATATTGAAAAACCTATGGGGTTCATAATTTTGTTTCCATATTTATAATTTATAATAGTTATCTAAAGATATCATTTTTTCAATAAATATTTTTTTCAATGATCATTCATCATATATAGGTCATTGTTTATAATTACATTATAAATAAGAATATTTGTTACGGATCATTGGAATTCATATATGTTCCACTTCAATTCAGGTTTTGCATCAGAATCCATTAAAACTAATGTAATATAATAGTTTGTATTTACAATCAAAAAGTAATAAAAAATGTAATCTGGAATAATTAGTGATCATCATTATTACTACTCCACGCCATTTCAAATTGATTTAGGAAAAACATTTCTCTTCACTAAAATGACATCTCAAAAACTAAAATTTTTCATGGATAATAACGTTTTATAATATTTCATCGCAGATAATATATAAAATATATTCAAAAGATATTGGCTCTATATATTTATAAATTATAAATAATTTGTTTATAATTTTTAAAATTTAATGAATATATAGACTTGAATGTTATAGATTAATAAATAAATCACATATATAGAAGAGACAAGATATTATACAGGGGGCCACAAAATCCTCAGGAGGTACCAAAAAGCTATAAGTCTAGCGATCTCCATCCCAAAACCACATCCATGGAAAGTCGCTACCTTAAATATTTTATCATGAGAATCATAATTTTTGGTAAACTTTTCCTTCTTTTATCTCATCAACTTGATTTTATCCTTTTTAGTTATCAAAATATCATTATAATAGTTAGTAAAAGATGATGGGGACCCTAATTTGACCGTATAAAGAGTTTGATACTAAAATCATTAGCATACCATGAAAATTATTTGGAGTCAATCCCAACGATAACCAAAATATTCCAACTATTTAGTGTAATATTTACTCTTAGCCATGAACGAACATAAAAGTGAAATTATACAAATATCTTACATTGAGTAATGTTCTTGACACCTTGTATCTTATCCAAACTCTCTAATATATGAGAGGTATTTTCCACTAATGTCTCCAAAAAACTATAGTAACATAAACAATATTTAAAATTAAAACATAATTATATATCTAAAATAATTTAAAGGCATATGAAGTGAAATATTATGCTAACTCTCACTAATAATTTTTCATATAATTGGATCAGTTTTCAAATTTTCGTACTCATTATGTTCTATATGATTGGAATGTTGAGTTTATTAATTCAACTAAATAATTTATATTAAAATTATATAAAAAATAATGAAAAAAATATATGAAATGAACTGTGATAATTATCTACCATATATAATACTCACTAAATCTATGAATAACTACTCTTTGAGTCATACCTTCAATTATTTGAACTTATCTTGTTATAGATGATATCCCATATAAAGACATTCTGGTCAAGTAAGATCGCCTCACCTACCACGATTTTTAGGATATAGTCAAGTTAGTAAACCATAAAGTAATCTTCAAATAGAGTTTTGGAAGATATCAACATAATTACTTCCTAAAGTTTATGTAAAAACTAATGTATTTTATCCATCATTAAATCCTCCCATATGATTTTCAATGGAATATAATAAAATCAACATTATAATTAAAAATAATAATTTTGAAAATAATCTATTTTATATGAAAAAACGATTTTCTTTATCGTCCCATGATCAAACATATCACTTTTCATATCCATGGGAACCTATTCCCATTATCAATTATTATAAAAATAATTGTTTATTGGTTTTAAAATAGACTATATAATAATAAAAAGTTAAAAGCTATAAATTTTTTTCTATAAATTCTGTTTCATTAATGATTTGATAAAAACCCAGAGTAATTATATATTGATATATATATATTAAGGTAATTTCTAACATGAGGATTGAAATCATGAGACCGAAACTACTTAAGAATAATTTTTTAATCATCATCTATGTAGACCATTGACCCCTATAAAATGTGAAAATTAATCTAACACCCCAATCATGTTTATTTATTGATGGGGTATCATGGTTATCATCTAATAATAAATTTCCATGTATTCTATGAAAAATAACATCAAAATCATCTTAAAATATTAAAAATATGAAAAACAATAGAAATAAGGATTTGTAATTATCAAATTCATAATCAATAATTTAATTCTATTTAGTAACTATTTATGTATTTGATATACTCAAATTCATTTTATTTTCATGTATCACCTCAATATTCATCTTCATATACATATTCTTATCCATCTATAATAATTTCTATAATATCATTATTTTTTCATTTTATATTTTTTAATTTCCTTAATAAATAAACTAGTCACAATGTTATCACTATTAACCTTAAATAAAAAAGTACATTAATATATATATATATATATCATGAAAGATATTTATTTCAAGATGTATGTCTGCAAACTTAATTTTTTTTGTGACATGTTACATTATTTTACATTAAAATAAACTCAATGATTTGTCATTATTATCACAGTCAACTAATTGATAAATTATCCTTAAAGAGCATAATAATTTTTGAAATAAATATAATGCTCTTGATGTGAATTATTAATAAATAATTTAATATATAGTAGTACTAATATTTTATATCTACAAATTCACTTAATGGATTTACTATAATACCTTTATAAATGATCAAATAATAACACATAATCATTACATCAAATATTTTCCCATGTAAGAAAACATAATTTTTTAATTAAACATGCCATAAAACAAAAAAATCACATTATTTGTGATAAATTTTTTAAAAACCCATTATTCATTAGTTTCTGAAGACCTCCATATGTGAGTATGTGAAATCAAAATCCATTAATCATATAATCATTAAGTAATTTGACAAATCTGCATAGTTATGTAATAAGTTCATATAAGAATGTATCGTTAATATTTTTTTATTCTAAATCATGAATAAACATTGATATTAATCCGAAATTTCATATTTTCCCTTTCAATATAAGGGTATGAAATTGGACATATTCATTTAAGAAATCATTATTTTTAAAAAATTATATATATTGTGAAATATTATGCTATAATTTGTGGAATATTTCCATGTATAGTCATGATATGATATAAAAAATTATATAATTTATTAACCATAAATAAGCATAATAAAAATTTTAATATGAATACACAATTTTAGTATCATTGGAATGAAAATCCAAAAAAGAGGAATCATTGTGATGGTTTTGAGGATTAACTCCAAAAAAATTATTAATGTGGCCTTAGGCTACAGAAATTTTTAGTGGTGAATTTTTTTTCTCCCCATACTATTCATTTTAAATGACTATCATTATAATATTTTTTTGAAAATGAGTTAAATATATTTTCTTTGGAATATGTATTTGTTTGGTGGGGGATTTAATAAGTTAATATGAAGCTATATTATAGTAAATAACTAATTGGAGCTAATTAATTTTTCGAAAAATATTATAATTCATATAAATGAAACTCACATTCTCAAAAGTATTTAAGATGAAGACTAATTTTATTCGTCTAGATAATTATTTAATATACTATTTTGAGATGAATATTTCCAATTTATGAGTTGTTAACTTATTCAATCAATGTATAATATTTTATATATGGGTAGGTATATTTCATTTATTGTTCATTTTTTCACATGAAAGCATTACAGATAATAATGGGAATATTGGGAACTCCAATAATTCTTTTTTCAAAATATATTTATCTCATCATTATATTTTTGGAGTGTTAATTGAATATGATATATTAACAAATTTTCCATAATATATATCAACAATATTATAATTCATTTATACAAATTTATTTATTATGACGGTCACCCTATATATTTATTAAATCATGATCAAATGATTCATTATTTAAATTTTCATAGTAAATCATATTTTATGTGGTTTAAACAGTCAGATTACAGGGTAGGTAATAAATGAAATCCAGTATATTCTAATAAAAGTTGAATTCTTGAATTCCCCATTGGTGGAATTATGGTTAACAATAATGACATTGATGTGATAGTTCATATTTTTACTTAATGTTCTAAAAATTTTAATATTTAGTTAGAATCCTATTGTCAATAGAAATAGGGATTTTATTATTTATGAAGTTATTCATTTTATGATTTTGATAATGATGTCATGATTAAAATATATCATGTTCTTGGGGAGATCAGTGAGTTGTTTTCCCTTTTAGTTTTGGGGATTTTTGTGTCCCTTATAAATGATATTAATGGATTCATTTATGAAACTATTGAGTTAAACAAGATATACCATTGTGCGAAAATATATATTATTGGAGTTATTTTTCAAACGAATATTGTTTTATGTAATTATATTTTGTATTTTAAAATTTATTATTTTTGAGATAAATATATTGAATTTTTTCAAAGGCTAGAAATTATAGTATAAGGAATAAGTATTCAATAGTTTAAATAGATTTCATTACAAGGTTAGTAAGAATTGTTTCCCATGTAGCTATATCTTAATCCATAAATAATTTATAGGAGTAGAGAAAGGATCTATAGATTGGGGGAAATGAGTGGATAACACTATAATAATACATCCAAAATACACATGTCTAAAATAGGGTAGGGGAATATTAATAAGTATTATAGTAGTTACTGTCGCAAACCAAACCAAAGTGTCATTAGACCAGACCTGATCTGTGTCATAGACCAAAGGGTATTCCCAATCCCCATAGGCTGGAAGCTAGTTCCTATGTATCGATAATTATATTTGGGGAAAATTTCACCCATTTAAACAGACATAAATTACAAAAAAAATAAACAAAACATAACTGAGTAACCAAATCCAAACTGGGTAAAATAGTTTTCGGATTGAAAGGATTTTTAGATTTAATAAAAGTTAAATGTACCATAACTAAAGGGATAATTCTAAAATAACACATGAACCTCCATGAAAGAATAAGAAAACATCCCTAAAAACTACAAATAACACATGTATGAGAAGATCACTATATGTTAAATACACTACTATCACCACGACCAGTCATTCCTTACCTAGTTCATACACAACTAAATCTACAGACAACCAAATGATTATGTAAGGTGTGACATAGATCCATGTAATATACTACCCAAATATAATATATTACATTTTATACCGTTAAAATACAATTTAACATTTTCATTTCCCTTAAAATGTTTAGAAATTTTATATGAAAACATTTAAAGGAAACTATTATAAAGTAATGAACTTTAAAAGAAAACCCATTTTCAAATAAATGTGATTAAAATAAAAAAAACACGCACTGTCATCTAAATTCCAACGGTTAGAACCTTATTACATATGTTCCAAGTCACAAGAGTAGACCATCGGTAAATCCCTATGGGTAATTTAGTTTAATTGGGACAATAGTACATATTAACTTAGTGAAAGTTGGTATAATAAACATTAATAAACACATCCTTGTGTATAATCTACTAGTAGGGGACACCCTAACTTCCAGGTGGTCTCTAATCATCATAATTATTTATTTTCTAATGTAATCAACTATCCATCTAAGTTAAACTAAGAGAATCAACTTCTGAATCACTATTATAACAGATCTATTCATCCCATAAAGATTGTATTGATTCTATTTGGGATCAATTTCATGTTCACGGTTCACACATACCACCACATATGCATACATAGGTAAAGAATTGTAAATATACTCAGAAATATCAAATTTCTATAATCCATACCACTTTCCATTTTACACACACCAGAACCATTTTAGGTAAATTTTACACAACATAAACTATTAATAAAACCCCTTTGAATTTATCATGAAAAATTCACATAATCAGTTTAACCATTTTCATGGTCTAAGCCCCTCTTAAATCCACACACTAAAACCATTATTATTTTTAAAACATGCTTCCCTTCATTTATACCATTCAAAAATCACCTTAAAAGTGTACAAATAACCTTTATGCTAAAGTATTTCAATTTACATTAATCAAAATCTACATCCAAAATCATTCAAACCATAACTAGCTTTTAAAACCAACTTTTCACCTTCCTCATAACCATAAAACATATTTATGAAGAACCACGACAAGGAACCTCTAAATGTTCTCCATTTTCTATTGAAAATCCCATTTTTAGTACATATTCATGTCAAAATTCTTATGAATTAAATTTATCAACACACAATAAATTCATAAAAAACATTAATAAAGACCGAAAAATCATATAAAAAGTATAAAAAATGTTAATTCCTAGAATCATATACCTTGAGTGAAGAAAATTTTGGAAAATAGTGAAAAACATCAACTAGACATCAATATCATCCTTTAGTGAGATGATTGAACCTAAAAAATAATCATTGAACCATAAGGAATATGATATAACGATAAAAATGACACCCTGCCCACTAAATAAATGAAACCCCAAAGAAATACGGTTCAAGCCCTAGAAGAGAGGGGAAACTACGACAATAATGAAATTATATTAATATTTGGAGGGAAATCACACCAAGATTGGGACCAAAATGGATCCCAAGTGGGAGGAGAGGAAGTGGGAGGTGCGTATAGGGAAAATAATAAGTTTTGTGAGATAAATGTGTGTTTGGTGTTAAAAAGTTTGTATAGGGAAAATGAGAAAACAATATTTAAATGACCTGGATAGGGAACACATTTTTCCACACAATTGTACAAACAATGTAGAAAACGTTCTCTCCTAACTGTCCAAGAAGGAAATGCTGCATAGTTAACCCACTCAGTTTACAAACTATGTACTAACTGTATGATAATACTCTATCAAAAAACCTCAAGTGGCCTCACTATTACCTGGGCAAGGGTGAACGGTTTTAAAAACCAAGCAACAATTATGTGTTACATACTGTTTACACAAATTTTAATATTATTCACAAAAAACTCAAGAAAACCCCAAAGAAAAAATGGTATACCCAAAATATAAAGAATATATTCATCAAATTCATGCCTATCACACCAGAATATAGATGGATAACCTGATATCCAAAAACGAACTAGGGTAAAGGATTAAAATGAAAATTCATTTCTGACAATTCACCCCACCATGAAAATATCCCCCCCTGAATAGTCAAAAAATGATTAATCATATAAAATTACTGTATTCCTCCATGACTGAAGAATTTTCAAATAAACATCAAACTACATGAATGGAATAACCACAATAATGGTAATGGATATTCACAAGATTTGACAAGGAGGCTAGAGTGGACTCCCCACCATATGCCTCCTACTCCCAGAAGACCAAAAAAACTACATTTGATTAATAAAAATAAAATAAATTCTCACAACGTCATATTCTAACCTCTCAATCCAATAGAACTCAGATTATACCAAATGAATCTCATGACTCTAACAAAAATCAAAGCACTGAACCCAAATCACTTCTTGAAGAATCATTTCGACAACCTTTCTTGAACCAAATAGCTAGGTGCACTCCAAACCCATCTCTTATTCATGAGATGAACATGTAATTAGATATCTCTAAAGGATTCTACCCCCAATAAAGATAACACTAGAAATAGGATAGAATTATCAATATAGGGAGGAATGAATGGACTTTTCAACATTTGAATCAAACTGGAAGTACATTATAATGGGAGAAAATTTAGTGATACTTGTGGTGGGTCTCCCCACCACGAGAATAAACCATCATAACCAAATAGAAATAACTGACATGAAAATTTATATGGGTTAACATAAGAACATCCCTTATGCACTGAATCTCCACCACAAGGGTCTGAATAATGAAACTCCAAATCAAATGTAAATAATTATGCAATTCACCACTCCAGTGGGACATGACAACTTCTATTTGATTACAGCCAAAACTGTGAGTAATTTACGTGGATGACCACACAAGGACAACCCCATAATAAATCACCTCCAAAGTGGTAAAACAATGAATATTCCAATAACACAAGGCCACCCTGCCTCCTAAAAAATGGAGGGTCTTTCAAACCACATGGTCTATATTGATAAAATGAGACCTCATTATTTTTTCCCCCAAAAACCCATTAAAAATAAAAAAGCAACACAAGAATCTTACGTTGTCTCTATTTCCTATATTGGAGAAAAGGATATACTAAGGATACATAAAACATTAGGGTTCTTTACTATACACCAGCTTCACTCTGTGGCCATTAGATGGAGCCCCGATCATTGTAGAATCTTCTACCTCATAGTCAGGAGTTGAAAATCCATGATTAAAACACTTCTTTTGGTGCCAAAAAAGTCACACAATGATACTCAGAGAATTAGTTGAACACAACACACCCGATGACCTAAATTTCCACAAAATAATTCTTTCACCCTGTTAAGGACATTGAATATTCACATCAATCATCCTTTTTCATCCTAAAAAGATACATAAAAAATAAATAATAGATGATAGCTACCCACATTTATAATGGAGAAGTTCATAATCTCTAATCGAAAAACATGACTCCAATAAAGAATGAGTTCTCAAAAGATTCTACTATATAAAACTTTCTAATCTAAAGGATAATAAAACACTAAATAACACCACCAAACAGGACCATTACAACCAATGATTAATTATGAAGAAAGTGACCATAAACCCTATCCCAAAAAGAATTCTCCTCCAAAAAATGGGTTGATAATTCTTCAAACTAGTCATACTAAATAAATGGAACAAATTGATCCCATAATTAATGTATACCTTAAAAATATTTAATGGCCTTTGTTAACCATGAATAGAACTAACGGTATTAGGTCTTTTTCATTTACCCTTCATATAATTCCCTACACCACTTCTTGATAGAAAATTAAATCTAGATGTAGTAAACATGACCTTTAATGACTTAGACAACTCAATGAAACTAATTTATGTTTCAATGATCCACATCCACCCTTTTGCTTCAAGAGAATTCACATTATCATAAAATGTTGGAGCCTTAAACTTCTAAAACCCAATAGAATATCAAATGGACGATCACCTGGGGGTTTTCCAACGATGAAAAACCAGTGTCTGCACTTTGAGTATCCATTGAATCATATAGGGGAATACACTAACTAACAAGGATAACAATGATTAAAATTAACTAACACGTCAGTCAAATATCAATTCAAAAAATTCTGATCATCTATTGACCACATCAAAAGATTCACAAACACTTCTCAAAAGAACACAGTAACTATTACTCAAAACCAACCCATCTACAATAATTCAGATGTAAAACAACATTAAAAAAAGAACGATGTTTCAACTAAAAAACCATGAAACTACTCGTTATAAACAATCATATCGTATTTTCGAATAACTTTTTAAAATAAAATAGGCTTCATCGGTTACACACATACCAATCATATTTCGTGGAGCAATGCACATGCATGTTCATGTACCAAAATGGGAAACCATACACTCATACCAATCTAGGAAATCATCTATTCATTACATCAACCATCCACACGTATCCATGAATTTGTTAACTCATAGAAATAAAAAATTAGAAAACAAAATATTTCCACTTTTCAAACCAAAACATTAAAAACACACTTTTGACCTTCAAATATTCATTAAACCGTTCAAGGGTTCCCTGACCACCAAGTAAAAAACCATTTCAAATTCTACATATCAATTAAAACATTTCCTTTTCTTTATCATAAAAATCCAATGGTTTATATCTAAAAATAAAAATTAATTTAATTCAAAATAAATATAACAGCTCATTAAACTACACTTAAAACTATTTTCAAAATCTAACATTGAAATAAATCATGTTTTCCAAAAAAACAATTTCACATAATCCACAACTTTATATTATGAAAAAAAAATTCTCATTGAACTTATTTGATCATTTATTCATAAATTATTTTATTATAAAAATTATAGTTATTCCATAAAATTAATTTTGAAAAAAAATCTTCAATCATTCCATGTGAGGCCATTTTCTCTTTAAAATTTAGTTTTCCAAATTCTAAAACTATAGTCTTTAAAAAAATAATAAGAACCTAAGAAGAAAAAAATAATTTCAAAAATGGAAACTACTTTCAATGTGTGACTTAGTCATATGGTTGGAAGACATATGCTAATAACACCACCTTCCCATAGAGTACTCCAGGACCATTCCCCCAACTCCACATGGCATGCCATGACCTACAAGATCACTGAGGCCTTTATCCCATTTATATTTTCAATTATAAACAAAAAACAACATACAATAACCAATGGAATCAAATGAAAACTTTATTACCATGTAAAATCATGTCTTTTCATGAGGTGTGTTAGATAGGAAACCAACTCATACCTATAACGTCATCTTTTGAGAAAACTAACTCAGATATACCTAGACTCTTCCCAAAATTACATGACACAATAATAGTTTTACAAAATTTGATATGATTTTTCACAAAAAAACTAATATTTCAACATCCAAACTATTTTGTGGCATGGCCTGAAGTGAATTATTGATCCCCAGGGGATGGTAACCTATGAAAGTTTATTAGAAAAATTATTTGGGAGGGATTTCACCCATTTACAAAATAATAAATAACCAATAGAAATAAATAAGACATAACAAAATAACCAAATCCAAACGGGGTACAACAGTTTTCATATTCAAATCCTTTAAACATGTAACCAAATAAAAATTACAACTATCTAATATAAATCATAAAAATAACCCAAGATCTTCTATGTGATACTTGAGGTATCTCCCCTAAGCCACCACCAGTGACACCTACACAAGAGGAACACTAGTAAACGGATCCACTACCATCATCATGACATGTCTTTCCTTGCGTAGGTCATACATATAAAATTCTATATAAACCTAATAGTGTATATAGGATGTGATCCAAATCCCATTAGTATTCCACCCAACAAAATAAATTCCTTGTTATTACATTAAAATAAAATTTAACAACATCATTTCATTTAAAACATTTTGAAAGATTTTAATAAAACATTTAATGCAAACTATTGTATTGTATGACACATTAAAAGAAATCCATTTTTTTCAAATAAATATTCTTGATATAAAAACTCATACAATATATACCATGCACGTATGTATTCCACCTTATTACATAGGTTTCAAGTCACAAGAGAGCACCATGGTTAAATCCATAGGGTTAATCTTTCATGAGTGGTACACTATAACCTCGTACCTCAGTGACATTTGGTGTAGTAACCATGAATAACAGATTAATCATTAACGGTCCATTAGTAGGGGACACCCCAATGTCTAGTGGTCACCTATCATCATCATTATTTATTAATTTTTTGTAATATTTAATCCAGCTAAGTAAAACTTTGACTAGACACTTCTGAGTCACTAGCATACTAGATCTATTCATCCCATATAGATACGTAGGATTTCCAATATGGTCAATTTTATTTTCACATGTAACACATACCACCAATTTCAAAAACATAATCCAAGCATTATATATATAACATAAAATCCTTATTTTCTATAAACTAGACCACTTTCCATTTTACACACACTAAAACCATTTCCAAGTATATTTTCCACCACCTAACCAATTCATAGGACCCCTTTGAATTTATCATGATGAAGACACATAATCGGTTTAACCATTTTCATCACCAATGTCCCATTCAACACCACACTCACATACAAGGTTCATTTTTAAAAAATATTTCCCTTAATTTACACAATTCAAAAATACTATTATACATGAACAAAAAAACCAATATTTTGATGTATTCTAATTTTTAAAAAAAACACTTCCAAACTCATTAGCACCATTCCCAAAATCATTAAAACATATTTCAGAATCACCACAATATAGAACCAACAAATTTTCACAATTTTCTTTTATAAATCCCATTTTCATTACAAATTCATGTCCAAATGCTTAAATTTGATTTCACACCACACAATAAATTCATAGTACACATTTTTGAAAAAAATAAAGAACATTGGTATCATATAAAAATGTTAAGGCATGAAACCACCTATCCTGATTGATGAATGTTTTGGAAAATGGTGAAAAACCTCAACCTCACATCAACTTCACCCTATAGAGGCATGATCAAACCCAAAACATCAATATAGATCCTGAAAGAAACAATATATAACCTTAAAAACGTCCCCTACCCACTAGAGAAATGAAACCCCAAATAAAGTGGGAGAAAACCCTAGAAGTTAGGGGAATCCAAGAGGAGAAGGCACATACATAAAGATTCAGACAGAAATATGACCATGATTGACACAAAAATGTTGCTGAGGGAGAGGAGAGAAGGAGGGTGGAATTCTATCTATGAAATCCCAAGTAGGGATAGAAATGGGTATCGGGTTAAATATTAGGGATATGGAAAATGGAAAACAAAAAATTTATGGACCCAGACAGGTCTTACGTTCTACCAACACAGTTTTCTGTACAGTGTGGTACTGTACCCCGCTCACTATCAAAGCAAGAAATACCAAATGGTTATCCTACATGGTATACGAACCATGTACTAACTTTGTTATATGCCTTTATTTACGAAACAGCACATGGTTGCATGATTACCTAGGAAAGGTCGAACAGTTTGAAATATCATGCGCCAACAATGTGACACCTACTTTTTACCAAAAGATTCTTCTGTTTTTGAAAAAACTAATGAAAAATGAAAGGAAAAAATATAAATGATATATACAGAAGATATGCCTCAAAATTTAAGCTCATCACACTTAAAACTGGAGGAAAAAATCGAGATCCAAAAATGAGTTAGGGTAAAGGATGAAAATTAAAACATAATTATGAAAGTTACTATATATTTTACTAATGTAAAAATTATATAAATTACTATAGAATCATAATTTTTTACCTAATTTGGGCATATGGATTATAGATGAGGACATTCAAACCACAAGGGAATTCAGGACACCATATGCCTTTAGGCCGCTCTACCTCCAAGCTATATGAGTCCATTGGACTTATGAATTTTGGCCACATGGCCTTAATAATATGAGGTAATCATATCAAACCCCACAAGATCAGACCCTAGAATAAGAATCATATAAAATTTTCATAACTAGAGTATAGATAACGAAATTTTTAAATTGGGGTAAGGTATGGAAACTTCTCAATTTGTACAAGGCATAATGCAACTCTACATGGGGAAATATTAGGTGATCATCCATATGATGTGGGGTTTAAGGGACCTTCAACTAAGCAAATTATGGTAAAGGTTAATTCCAATGTAGTCAATTTTTGAGGTACCTATATCAGTCATTTGGACTTGTTATTCTATGCATATGGGTCATTGAGGGTTTCCCCTCAAAACATTTAAAAGGTGGTTATCCAAAAAATATTAATCATATAATTCCATAATTCCATTCCATCAACGTGTCGTAATAAAAAATTATGTATATAAAAGATAGTTTGTCTTATTAAGATACTTTTACAAATTTTTCCAAAATCTAGTTTCTTTATCATTAAAGGCTCATTATGTGAATAAAATCACTCTAAGAAATTTAAAATTGGGCCAGAGCCTGTTACTAGATCAATTGAAATTAGTGAAAAATTGGGGGAGTTTCATGGAAATAAATTTCGTCTTCAAATGATTTATCTCATTCATAATGTATTTTTGAGAAATTTTAACCATCATTAATGCATCAAGAAAAGAGAATCATATAATATACATTCATTTCATTTAAAATTGTATCGGTAGTTAATAGTGATAATCCTAAAATGTTGGAAAGGGTTTCGAGTATTGATATACACAATGACTTTATGGTTGGAATGTCATCAGTTAATAATTAACTTATCCAATATAAATCCATAAATTTTATTAAAAATTATATATATATATATCATTAAACCGAATAATTGATATTTGGATTCATAGTCAAAAAATGGGATGTATAGTGTTTTGTAATTGAATATATTAAATATTTTTAATGGGTGTATGATTTTAAGTTAGTTTAAGAACACATTATGGTTGAAAGAATAATGTTCATTGGAAAATAAAAGTAAACAATTTCTAATAAAAGAGTGAAATAATGTAGCAAAAAAACATTCCATAAAATTTCACCAACGTTATATTTCTTGTTAGGGAATAATGTATCAAAATAACTAATCTATTTACGTGAATGAGATATGGATAAATAGATTAATTATATAAAATGACCCAATATATTTACATGTTTAAGAAACAAGTTTGATCATGAGGAAGTATTATTAGTGAGTAGTTTCTAAAATCACACTCCGAATGTATTAATTTTCTTATCAACAATCATCTTAAAGAATATAGAGAAAAAAATAAAACTTAGCACTTATCCGTATGTATGATTAAATACATATGAGTGAGTGAATAATAAAATCAATAAGGTTTAATGATTTTCATACACCTTCTTTGGGTTCCTCTATTAATGGATCGTGTATTAACAATTTTCCTTGTCTCAAAACATGATTAATAACCAATAATAATACTTTAATAAAGTATAGATATATCTCAAAAAAACATGTTACATCATGTACTATTCAAAATCAACATCTATATGTTTCATTTAAAACTATGATTTGGTGATACATGCAACAGAATTATTTTTTATAGTCAATTAAAAATCTGTACATCAAGACTTTAAATCATATATCCCTTAAAAAACTTTATTCCATTTATTTTTAAAAATTAAAACATTAAGCATGGTAATTCATGGTTTATTTATACCATGATGTATCATGTCAACTCCATATCATTGATTAGTATTGCATGAAAATTTTACCTTCTTATCTTGACATATATTAATATCCCTAGTGTGCATCTAATGAGTGTGGAATCTTAGAATTTTTATGAAATTATTAAATTAATATGTCTTACATTTCCATTTTTTGATACTATAATGCTAAATCATATCTAAATCATTTACCCTCATCATGGAAGTCTAGAAACTATATTCTTAAATATCTAAAAACTATGACAAAAATCTATAATGAGATTT
The DNA here is from genome assembly GCA_963277665.1 of Viscum album. Classification (NCBI taxonomy): domain Eukaryota; kingdom Viridiplantae; phylum Streptophyta; class Magnoliopsida; order Santalales; family Viscaceae; genus Viscum; species Viscum album. Next base: position 351,423,063 of record OY728130.1, on the reverse strand, counting down.
CTCAAAATCTAGAATACGGTTTATTTCAAAATGATATGTTCTAATTTCCAATTTAATCTATATATTTGAGAAAAACCAAATCCAAAAAATGTATAATATTTATATATTGATTCATGAAATTCAAAAAATATTTTCTGAAAACAAAACCATAATATATATTTCACATCATAAATATGTTGTTTATACTTATTCAATAATTATTCATTACTTTTTATCCACATAATATCCAATAAATCTCAATATTATCTATGAGGTATTTGAAAATGAGTAAATTTTAAAAAAAATTAAAAACTCATGGTATACTGTTAGTTAATACAATAGTTTCACCATCATCGGTGAATATATGTGGGTTTGTTTTATTTTGTGTTAGATGGAAAATTTATTTAGATTGGGGTTTTGTGTGTTTCATTGAGATATTTTTTACATTAAAATTTTTATTCTACAATATAGCATAACATGTTCTATAAAATTATGTAATTGTTTTCATTGCTCTATATATGATGTTATTTCATCATAGTTTGGTAGAAAATTCATATAAGTTCATTTTTATTTTTCATCTAAATGTATATTCACTTATTCATCATTGAAACCATGTAAAAAATAAGTACTACTGCTACAAAGTAAAAACTCTATTACAGTTTGGGCCATGCCCAAGAAAAACAAGTTCAAGTTAGTCTAATATAGTTTAGACCGAGTGTAGCAGCCCTAAAATTCCCCTACAAGTAGGTGGAAGGGATACAGAAGTTTATAATAAAAAGGAATGTATCCCCACTATCTACCCAAGAACCCACGAAATATTCCACCATATTTCACTCACACTATGTGTGGGTAATGTCCACATTTGGAAGGATAAGTTTCATTATCATCTGGATAATTTAATTAATGTCCCATGGAATTCAATCCTGTCCAATAACTCCACATGGATCATGGTCGAGTCCATTTCCATGAATACAGCATGATGTTGTTCCCATGACATAGATCAATGACTTTCAACATTATATTAGACTCCTCTATAAAGGAGTCCCCATACCAAAATATGCTACTAAAACCCATAAGTATATCCCCATGATAATACTAAACCACTATCCCCTGCATAACAACTATAATACAATATCCATCAACATTAAGATTAAGGCCATTGTAAGGGAGTATCGACCTCACCCACCTTCCCTAATTACTAGAATTTTGAGGGATATACCTTGTGAATTTACCACCATAATTCTACACAACAAAAAATAACATTCCCATCATTTGACGAGTAGAGCCAGATCCTTCACATTCCTTTTGGATTTGACCACCAAGACTATATGAGAATTTGTGATCCCTGAGTGATGAAATTTGTTCCTAACAGTATGAATCATTCAGAAACATAATGAAATAAAGACCACCCAGACCTTCCATTGCTAGGAATTTTCATTAGTCCTAAAAAATCAGGTGTTATTAAATGATTTTATGAGTAACATCTATTTCCCAACCTTGTGGTATCACCCAAAGCATCCCAAATATAATCTTCCCACTCTATTGTAATGAAAAGATGATCCAAATATTCTTGTATGGAGGTTCTGTAGTATAGACATTTGGAGACCTGTGATATGCCTTTTCTCCTAACATGTTCATCTGTGGGAAGAGCCTGATATTAAATCCTTCATTCCATGAAATTATATTTAGTGGTAATGTCATTGCACTAGGGAGATTCATTTCAGACTTCCTTATCACCCATAGACTGAGTAACAACATGGTATCACATTTCTGATAATTTTTATGACGATGAACTGATAAAAATGATATTCCCTGGTTCTTTGTTGAAACTAAGGATGTTGAAGACCAATAGTTGTTTCTTGTTGAGGATAGTCAGGATAATGGTATCAAACCTTATTTATAGAAAGAATTTAATTGTTCATGCTGTGTATATTGAAAATCCAATCAACATATCATCTTAATTATCATTCCAAAAATTACTTTCCCACACTCGATAATCCACCTGGAATGGATCCAAATCATCAGTGAATGGCTAGAAATCTCTAGAAAATGTCCAGAAGATCTCACATGATCTTGGATTCCCTGTATTCTATATATATTGGAATTCTGTCTAGACAAAATTGATTTATCTTTAATGAAATCCCACGGATGAATAGATTGGATGCACAACATATCCCTTTTGACACTCCAATGGTTAACACCCCCATCCCCCACATTCAATCCCATATTTTACCAAGTGTCCCAATGATATCTCCCTTAAACCTAAAATTCTTAGAGTATGGTTGGCATAATTTGTTCAATTTAATTTAAAACCACCTTTGGAAATTTGAGCACTGATAAAACATGCATTGGGATAGAAGATAGAACACAATTGGAAAGAGTTATATGACCCCCGGAGGACAGAAATTGATTCTTCAAATTTGTAATGCGATCATATATTTTATCAACAAGCCCATATATGTGGTGAATCTTGATCCTCCCTGTATCCACAAGAGCACCAAGATAATTCATGGGGAATTCTATCTTTTTCATACCCATCCCATCCTCAATTGATTTTTGTCTCCTATGTGAGAAAAAATTTTATATGAAAAAACTATTATTTTCCTGACTGATAGAAAAGATGCTCAACTAGAAATACATATCCATGTTTCTATTTACTTCATGAATTCTTCAACTATTTATATTGAAAAAAATATCATTTCTTCAGTATAGAAAACATTATAAATAACACCATAGTGTGTCTTACCCCAGTAAGGTTATAAGATTATGTATCTAATGTTTCCTCATTATAGTAAATCATATTTGTTTGGACCATACCCCAATTTAAAATAATATATCAAAAAATTTTAAAATAAATCCTCAACAATATGTATTTACAATTTATACTTTAACTATATCTTTATTACATACTATATTTGATTATTTATGCATGCATGTAATAATTGGGTAAATTCCTTATTTTTATACAGACCCTACACTTTTTTCCTCACAGGATAAATTTATTATTAAATATTACATTCAATCAAATAAGTTTAGTTTAATTATTTTAAAAAAATTAAAATAATTCACAATGTTATCTTATTCTAATTTACTTTGAAAACTAATAGTTCTCTTTTTTAAAACTTATATCGTGAAAAAATGTATTTTAATAAAATACCATATTAATGATGGAAATAATATTTTATAGAAAATAAGAAATAATATTTTCATTATATCACGTCATTCATGTATTTTCAACCCAATGATATAACAATTTCTGAAAAATATAATCTAAATTATAAGCATACAAATTCAACGACATGATTCCTGAAATCCATTGAAAAAATAATATCTAATTTTATATTGAATGTAAATAATATTATTTATTATTACATAAACATTAAGATCATTTATTTTGAAATAACATATGTTATAGGTACTTACAATTTTTTCTCTAGAATAAACATGCCTTCACACAATCATTTTCCATGTTTGGTGTGTCTAACACATTATTAAATATATTTTTAAATAAATTATTCACAATATGAATAACATTAACTATTCCATTGACTAAAAAATAATTCTAGTATGGTAAATCATAAAAGTAACTTTATATTTTCAAATAATAAACTTTTCCAAAATTTACTATTATCTATGAATTTATATTTAAATCAAAAATAATTATATGTAATGATGACATTGATGATTCCAAAAGAATATATGATATCAATATGAGAGTGATATGTATTTAAATTCATACCTTTGTAAAATTAATTATTTTCTATAAAATGTGTGATTTATAGGGATACATTTGTAATTAATGTAAATAAAACATGTTTTCACCCATTAAAAAAAGTGAAATTGTTATTATCACTCACACAGTATGAAAAAGGATTATATCCATGTGTATTGCATCCGGATAACAACCCATATGTTTTTATGTCATGAATTATATATAATATTTCTACTCTCAAAGTAATTTTTTTATAAAACTATATATTATAGAGGTTTTCTATCACTACATAACATTTTCAACTCATAAATTTGTGTTTTAATGTAAAAAATAAATATTTTTTTGTATAACCTTGAATTTATAATTTAAATAAAGATGTAATTCTTAAATTAAAATCCAATTTCATAATTTATATAAATTTATTATAATAATCTAACAAGAATAATAACTCTATAGGTATATAAACTATCTTCTATAAATCGTAAATGAACTTTATGTACTTTTAAAGTAAAATTTGAATGCAACTGGCCAAATGTTTTTCATTTTCTTTATCGCGTGGATGGTTTAACATAAAATTTATATAAATTTTAAATTTATGCTATATAATGATAATATATTAAGTTTTAAATAAAAACTTATTCTAAATTATTGAAGTAACCAAAAAATAAATTATTTTCCTAGAAAAAACAATTTTTTTCTATTTTTCAATTTTTTGTACATATGTTCTCCAATATAAGAAAATTGAAAAAAGGTTCATAATATCTAAAATATAATAAAAATTCATTTCAATATTCTCTAATCATCTAATAATTTAATCCAATTATCCATAATTATGTTAATTTTAGAAAATAATCTAGAAATGCATTTTTATTTGGTAGTAATGATTTACATGACTATGTAATTAATTTAAAAAACTTGGTATGAATTTTTTAAACTAATTTAAAAGATAAAAAATTTATAATTTATTATCATTTAGTTATCCTTAATCATTGGTAAAATGATTCCTATATGATCTAGTTTTTTTTAAAAACATCGTTAATCAAACCCGGAATTTATATTATTATTTCCAATTTATTGTAAAATGGTCCAAAAAAACCCATGTTAAAAATATTTAAATTGTGATGGGTCATGAATTAAAATCAATGAATATGTTTCTAGATGATTTTCATCATGTTCTTGCATGAAAATATAAATGGATGGAACATTTAAATTTAATATTTTAACTTTGATAATATTAAATTATTAATATCTCCAAAAATCAAATTGAAAGGAAATAAAAATAGTCATTCTATCTAAAATAAATTCTTTATTTGATGATGTAAATCCGGAAACACATTAACATCCTCCATAAATATATAATTCATATCAAAACCATTTGTATTTTTTCAATGAAATAACAAATATAAATCATGTAATATGACTTTTTTAAACAAAATTATATCAATCGTGATCAAATATTTTATTAAAAATAAGCTGGAAAATAATTTTAGAATACATCATTCATCAGAAACATAAAAAATATATATTTATTTTACATAAAATAAAATTATATTTTAAATATAACTATTAAATAATATAATATAAATATAAATGATACTAACTTTAAATAATATTTATCTTTTAATAGTTAAATATAAAAGTTAAATTAATATTGAAAATTTTAAAGATTTGGTGTTGATAATTAATAAATATTTCAATTATTGTATTTATAATATAAATACAATTATAAACAACATTTATACATTGGATAATAAATATATGTGAAGGTAAATAAATCATTTATGACATATAATTAGTTCCAAAAATACAAATAGAGTTTAGTTGTTTAAATATTGCAAGTTTAAAAATGTTAAAAAATATAAAGACTCTAGTTAAATTTAAAATATTAATTCAAAAAAAATTTAAATATCATTCCATGTTAATGATTTAAAACTAAATCATAACAAATATGAAAAATACTTTTTTATCGTATGAATTGTTTGGTATTTTAATTAAAAGGGAAAAATGATTGTGTATATAGAAAATATTGACTAATATTCATCATTACAATATGAAGATAACATAATTTTTTTTATATTGGAATTAATTTGTATTTTTCATTTACCATAAAAGTTATATATATATATATATAATTTTATTTATAAAAAGTTTTATATCTGGGAGTTCATATGTTATAAAGAATTTTTTATATTCAATGAATATGGTTATGGAGTTCTTCAATGATTCATAACCTCAAATGACATAATAAAACAAGGTGAAATTTGGAATATTGTTGTAAAAACATTTTTAATTAATAAATAAATGATGGAAGCAAAACACCCTATATGAAATAGAAGTTAAAGGAAACTGTATAGTAATTATCTATTAGCAAGTCAGAGATGTTCCAGATATCAACAAATTAAGAATCAAACCCAAGAATATAAAAATAGAATTAATTATGGAAATATAATGGCCTTTTCACATTAAATAATTGGAAATGAATTTTTTTAATTAATACCTAATATGAATTCGAATTCATCAATTTTAATGAACTAAAAAATTTGATAAAAAATGTCTCTTTTAAAAGATTCAGTATAAGAACCAATATTATCAAACACAAAATTATTTGGTAAAATTTCATGTTTATAAAACCATGACCTCTCAGTTATAATATACCTTCATAGTTTTCATATAAATTATAATAATATACTCAATAAAGTCTAATGCCTTATCATTTTGTATATCAACATATTCCATTTATTGTAAAACAAAATGGTTCCTGTAATGTATTATTCTATGTCTTTAGAAAAATCAATCCTTCACATTCTATAAGCATTAAGATAATATGCTATTTGAAAACTCGTAAATTGAAATAATTTTCTGACTTCATTACATATCATATTAAGATATCTGGATCATTAGTCGTTGTTAATATAAAATTTTAGACATTATATTTTATGATCTCATAAATTTAATACTTCGATGAATATATTAATATATTAATAAAACATTTTACATATAGTGATCCTTATAATCATGTTCCTATATATTAATTTTCACATTTTTCTATTGAATATTTTTTCTTCAAATAAAAAGATTTCATCTAGTAAAATTTCAATAAAACTCTAAACAACCCTTATAATAATGACTATATGAATAAATATTTAAGAATCACTATGTTTATAATTTTTTACATTTATATCATTATTATATGGAAAATTATTCATTTTTATATGTCATTTAACATTACCTTTCATGTATATCCATTATTAGATATCTATATTTTCCATAATTCTTTATACATGAGACTATATCATCTAAATTGTCATTATAAAATTTATATTCAACTATATATGATATTTATTTATTAAAAACTCTAACATCTAAAATCATCATGTGTTCTATATTTTAATTAATATATTTAACCTCATATTTTGAATATATTTTTTGTAATTCATGATTTCTTAGACAGACACATTACATTTTTCTAGATAATATAAAAATTATTTGATATTTTTTCTCAATTTATTATTATATTATTAATAAAAAGTTTATTTTTTTTGATTTAAATGGTTTATCTAATGTCTATCAAGTATTTCAATAGAAACGTCATTACTAAATATATAACATCCCATTATCGATCTGACATGTGTGTATTTAACATTATCATGGTTTTTCCTTTTTTTTACTAGGTATGGTTGATAATGAATTTGGAGGATACCTATAATGGAAAATAAATAATGTAGTTTGACTCTAAGATTTAACCATGATTTTCTACATGATGGAGGAGGGTTACATGTTATGTAAATAGGTTACAATATATGTAAATATTTATCGATATAGATCATGAAAGGCACCATGATATGAATTATAAATATAATAAATGGCCTTTACATGTCATTAGATATTTAATATATGGTTTTTAATTCAAGGAAATGTGTTTTTTGTGGTTTTGAATATTAACTATTTCATGACGTGAAATAGTATTACACATTATGAAATACCCTAACTACATTTCGTAACGGGAAAAGTAGATGATATATTTTCATTCTTCCACTCTATTTTCAACTCCCTAGACCCGAATCCTCCCCTTAGGTGATCCTTAATCTCTCCAAAACATCCATATCCATTTGGTAGACATTCGATCATTGTTGCGCTTGAGGTGTTATTCTCGGGTAATCCCTCTCCTACGTTCTTCACCTTTTTATCTTTATCCTATTTTATTATTTCAATAGATCATATTAAAATTGATGTATATATTCTCTGTTATATTTTATTTTATCTCTAGATTTATTATTGAGGTCTTCTATAACTCTATTCTCATTGACATGTGTTGTTGTGTGTGTTGAGTTTTAGGAAAAGGTAGGTTGTTCGGTCCCGATTGTCCAAATTTATTAGCCTAGTACTACTTCATTTATGTCTAATATTGATTTAAATTAAATTTATCAAACATTCTTTCAATTTACTCAATAATACCCATTTTTGGTGAATTGGTATATTTTAAATTATTTTGGATTATAAATTGAAAAAACAAAAACAATTATTGCATTGAGTTGTGTTTATGGAAATTGTTTGATCTAAATTGTTGAATTTAAATTCTGTATTTGATGGAGATTATTTAAATTAAATTATTGAATTTAATTATGGAAAGAATTTTGAAATTATGGAATTGGTTTTCAATGGATTTCAAACTCATGGAAATATATTAAAAATTTTTGATAGAATCTTAGTGGTTTTATTTTGCGAAAGAGGAATGTTTTTTATTAAAACCGGTTTTGGTTTTAAATAAGAAATTAAAAATTTGAATTATTAGAATGGGATTTAATTATATTTTACGATGCCCTAAAGTGAATTTCCCCTCATTTATTTTATAAGATAACATACAAGCCTTAGGTAGTTGGTGAGTTATTTGGACACACTCTACACTATTAAAATGTTTTAAAACATTCATGTTGTGGGTCACATCCATGATAGGAGGGTGACGAATCACCTATGGGTAGAGCATGGGGAGATGAATGTATACACATATTACTAAGATAACTGAGAGTGTGTTGAGTTATATAGTCTAAAATACAATCGTACCTATTTGAAAGATTATCATGTTTCTTACTTGTTATTTATATTTGAGATATAAATGTTTGACATCATTGTAAAACTAATTTACATGACATGTGAATTTAAATAAACTGTTTTATGTGATTATCTTATCTAATCCATTTTTATTAAAAATTCCATCATTTGTAAATACTTTTCATAAATTTTTTTCCATGATTGGAACAGTGTAGTAGAATTTGTTTAAATATTATTTAAAATGGACAACCATTTTTAATTATATAATTGAATGAATTATTTTAGTTAATCTATATATATATAATATTATGGAATCCTTGCCGAGATCTTATTAAGTTTTTTAGACCACTCCCCACATGTAAATTTGGGTGTTTTTAGATTATCTCCTTCTAGGTTTGAGAAAAGGGAAAGGATCACTTGGAGGTGGATCTATCTATAAAATCTTGGATGTGGTGAGTTGTGTCCTTAGGGAATTTTGCTATTTTCCTATTTTGGTAATTTGGTTGTAGTACATTAGGATTTCATGCCATTTCTTATTTTTGTACATTATTCCATGTTGAGTTTCTTTTGTTATACATACTACCTTATTTTTTTCATCCACATTGTTTATGGAAAATTCATTCCCAATTGAATGTTGAATGGTGCCAGTTGCTAGTCAACATCATGTGGGGATCGATAATGTCCTTGAGGTTATGTTAGGATCAGCTCAATAACCGGGAACTAGGGTACCAATTCTGGTTCATAATAAAAATTGTTTCAATGGATGAGGTTGATATTTTATCTTGAATTCGGTATGATTTTTTTGAAATACTTTCAGTATGTAGGAGGTAGTTTTGATGGAGTGTCAGGCCATCTCTGATAACAATGATTCTTAATTAACTAGGGGTGGGTAAGGAAAGGCATATTTTGGATTAGTTCTAGCCTTTTCTATATTTTTATTTCGATAGAGTGATGTCCCATTCATGTTTGATCTTTTGGTTGTTATCTTGTTTCTCTTTTTCATAATTATTTAATGTCTTCCATTTTATCTACAAATGTTTTGTAACATCATTACCCTAAGATGTGGTGAAAATAGATCCAGGAATAAGATGATATTGAACCAAAATGAGATAATTCTCCAGTGGAACCAAATAAAGTTGAGTTGATTCTATGAAATGTCTAAGCTTTGGGTCATACACTACCTTCAGACACCATCCAGGCTGTAGTTGTGGATCCTAATTGGGGTGTACATTGAAATAATTATCAAGTGTTCCTTCATAAGAATCCACCTGTTTTCAAATTCTCCACATATTATCAACATGCAGATAAATTGGTGCGAAAGATAGAACATTTTCTTTAGTTCTTAAAGACATTGTACATGATCATGGTGAGGTGTAACACCATCATGATGGATGGACCAATAAGTGGATGTTGGGATGTTATGTTGATGGAAAAGAAACATGAGGTCTTAGAATGGAATGACTTCAATGTTATTTTCACTAACTAGTTCTATCAAGAGTCAATTGTGTTGGCCAAAGATGGGATGATAGAACGATGACTAGGTATTCGAATCGCTTTTCTTAGTAGGTGTAGTTTGTGAATGAGATTTTATTAAATGAGAGGATAAATGATAGATGGTTTGAGTTAAGAATCTGATTATATATTCTTTCAATGTTTTTATTAATGATATTTCTCCACTTATTTTATTGTGATGGATAGGACAACGATGGTTGAGAAGGTCTTGGCTAGAAAGTAATGGTTATTGAATGTTTCATTCTCTCCCAGTGGTAGCGTGATTTTATTCAAGTTAAAATAGATGTGTGATTATTCTCCAATAAGTTCACAATGGAATAGTAATTCCATACCTCTTACTACAACACACGGAATTCCATTTATTTTCCATCATCCTTTCATTCCATGAATTTCAAATAGGGTTTCCACTGAGGTACCCAAGAACTGTACCTCCGATGGAAAATCAGGAAATTTAGAGCGATTTTTCCATTATTTCTCTACACTGTATAGTGAAACATGATTATCATATCGTTTTAAAACTATGCGGAAATTAGATTAATTATGTATAAAAATTCTCTATACATAAGCATCCATAATAAGGCTAATTTAAGTAGTGTAAGAGTATTCAGAGGAAGCATATGTGGGTCGAGTGACTTTGAGTGGTACCATTGTTATAGCTTTATCATTAGTGATTTCTCTATTTGATACTATTTCATCTCGCTTGATTATTTCAACCTACATTGTTAATATTCTAAATCATTCAAAGAATATTTTATCTTGTGCAATGGATAATACTACTCCCTATAGTACAAAGAGATAGTGGGGTCTACATAGTCCTATTTTTGTCTTCTCTTTATCTGATGTCCAGCTAGCTTGAAGTTTTCTAGTCCTCGACAAGAGATCTCTTGACACTATATTCAGGATGGATTGTCTCATTTTCAATAAATCATATATTTATTTTTATCTTCCAAAATCCAACCTTACAACACCCATTAGTGTGTATCTTGTCATTCAAGGATAATGGGATCAAAGGATGATCTATCTAAATCTTCTTATCTAATGTAGGGAAAGTAATATGAGTGTTTTTTTGATCTGTAGTAGGATTCATTGAGTTGTGATCTCCCCCAGTCATCATTGATTTTCTCAACAAGTATCATTCTAATTTCATCGGTCTACCACCGGTATTGGATGATGGGGTTTCCATTTACTTAATTCCTAATACTAAACAATTTTATATTCCCTCTTATTGTGTGGAACTAGACGAAATAAAAGGGTTTACTTATTAGATGGATGTTATTCTTAAGAAGGGATTTATATGCCTAAGTGTATCACCTTGGATGAAAACAAGTTATATTCTCTAAGAATTATGATGGTTATCTTCACTTGTGTGTTTATTACCAAAATATCAATTGAGTGATGGAAAAGAACAAGAATATATTCCCAAAAATGGATTATCTATTTGATCATTTGATAAGCAAAAATCGGTTAATAAAGATCCACCTTCGATCTGGTTACCATCTGTTGAGGATAAAATAATCGGACATTCAAAAAACCACTTATTGGAATATGTACGATCATTAGGATTACCTTTTTAGACCCTTTGGTGGGAAAAATGATCATGTAATTTTCAAGGCTTTGAGGAACCTAATATTACATCAGTATATAAGCACATTTTTAGTGGTCTTTTTGGGAAACATCATGGCTTACTCCAGGTTCATGAATAGTTATATGCCTCGTCTAAAAATAGTTATGAGTCTGGTGTAAATTCACTAACATTATACCAAGATTAACAAGTGTGAATTATCAATTTGGGAAGTTATTTTTTTTGTAAATGTGGTGTCTTGACATGTAATATTAGTTTATCCTAAGAAGGTGATGGTTTTTATGTCTTGGGAGCATCCACAATTTTTTTTTGAGATTTGAAGCCTCTTGGGAAAAGCAGGATATTTTTACCAGTTCATTAAGGACATCTCCAAGATGGCTACTATAATGACTACTCAGACTAGAAATGGAGTGATTCTTTCCTAGAATGATAAATTTCAGAGTTAATTTTGTATTCTATGGAATATTTTGACTACTACACTCGTTTTAATTCTTCCTATGCACAATAATGGCTATATGATCTTTTATGATGCAATGGGTTAATGTATGGTTTTTGTTCTTATGAAAGGTAATTATTGTGTTGCTTATGGATCTTGTTAGATTTGGACACTGGAGAATAACTATATTAATCATGACTGTGAACATGTAGTAGTAATTCACACACTTCACCATTGGTGAAATTGCCTTTATATGGAAAGGTTTACTGTGTATTCATACCATAAGATCTTGAGTTATATATTCTCTCAAAAATATCTGAATCTATGCTATATGAATTGTGTAGAATACCTAAAATCTTTTGATTTCAACATTTAATATACCTCTTGGAAACAGAACGTCTTTGCAGATGCATTGAGTCATAAAATTTTATCCTAGAAAGAAAATAATCTTTGGAAAAGTTGAATTTGATAGCTCTTTCGCTACAATTTCATATATAAATTTAGGAGATAGGGTCTGACATATTTTTTTTGACAATGATAAGTTGATATCCTCTATTAAAAATATGATTCATTAGTATTAAAAGCATGATTATGAGTTCTATGTCATTACCGACTCTCTTTATAGTGGGGAGATAGTTTCCTGTATCTCGTTATCCAAAGAGGGAATTCTAGGCAATCAGAATTGTTTTTGGGGTTCATTTAGCGGTATGGAAATATATAATGGGGGATTTTCATAATTCCCATTGATCTAGGAACCTAGGATAAAATTAAATCTTTTATCACATCTTGCATCAGTTTTGGTGTCTAGATTTGATATGGGACATTACTATGATTGTAACTCATTATGAAACATGCCAACAAGTGAAGGTTGAGCATAAAAACATTCGGGTATGTTGCATCCACTTATAGTCCATACATGGAAGTGGAAGGAAATATATATGAAAATTTTGTTGGTTTTCCTCTTACCTAGATGAATAAGAATGTGATATGTGTTGTGATTGACAGACTGACCAAGTCAGATAACATTATACCCATTAAAGATATTTCCAATGTTGGAAAGTTCAGATATCTTTATGTGAAAGATATTATTCTTTTTCCTGGAGCTCCATCTACTATAGTCACAAATAAGGATACTCAATTCACATCATGATTTTGGAGAATCATTTAAGAGGCACTCAGATCTAACGTTTATTTGAGTACAACATATTATCTGTAGTTGGGCATCCAGACAGAAAGAGTTAAATATATTATTGAGTATATGCTCTATTCTTGTTTTCTTATCTTTGGCCATGCATGGGATTATCACTTGTGGTTGGTTAAGTTTTCTTATAACAATATTTACCATTCTATGATTATATTGGCTTATTTTGAGGCCTTGTATAGTCAACTTTTTAAATCATTATTATGATGGTTGTTGATTGGTGATAATTCTATAGTCGTACCATGTTTAGTGCTAGAGAAGATGAAAAATATTCAGTTGATTTGTCAGATAAAGATGTTTGCATAGAGACTTTATAAGTCTTATATTAATCATCATTGTAGGCATTTGGAATTCACATTTGGTTACCATGTGTTCTTAATGGCTTCACCCCTATTGGGACATCGAAGACTTGGGAGGCAAGAGAATCTTACTATTCATTTTACTAGACTATTTGAGGTTGATAAGAAGGTGGGGAAATTTTATTAAAATTTAGAACATCCTCTGAAGTTGACATCGATACATAATGTGTTCCACGTATCATTGTTGAGAATGCATCTCTCTGATCTATCTCTCATTTTGGAGCTGTAGTGGTCTTCAGATTAAGCATATTTTATTATTGACTGAGTGTCCAGTGAGGATTATTTATTTTGAGAGCAAGCTTGTAACATATCAAGTAAGTAATGAATAATAGATATTCTTATCTATGTCTATTTATGAATTAGATAGTGTTTTAGAGGCTCAAAATGAGAATAAATCCAATCTTAAGTATGAAATACACTAATATTTTTTAAAGATTGCTTTACCGCCTTTTGATGGCGAACCATTTTTAAATAAATATTTTGAAAATTTTATAATCTTTATTTATCAAAATAAACTTATTCTTTATTATTGATACATTGAAATTTACATTGGATAATTTTTTGGTATTTTCCTGACAATGTTCAATTTTTAATGACAGTGAAAAATACTGCATTTTACATGAAAATTGCGTTTTCATATATTTTAATTATATGGTTATATTATATTTTTAATTTGTTTTAAAGTGTAAATAGAATATATTTTTACAATTTAATCCAATTTTGGTCGTTATAATTAATTACACTTTTGAATTGGGCATAAAATAATGCCAAACTTTTCATAGATATTGTTTCAAAAAACCCCGTTATTTGTTTCGACAATAGGAATTACATTTTAAATTAATTCTTGAAATTTATGTGTTTGGAATTTGGTAAAATGGATTCCATATTTGGAATCACAAGGTCCAAATTATTTAATTAAGACTCATTTGTTTTTTGACTTTGTGAATAGTAATGACGGTAATTATCGTTAATTATCTTGATTAATTAGTAATCAGGTAGTTACGGATAATAAAATATCATCATAATAATAAAAAATGACACCAAAATGTGTCCTAATACTACTGGTTGTGTCATGTATGACCATGGGATACCTTGTGACAAACTTGGAGACCTCATGGAATCACTTTTGTATGATAATGACTTTTTATCTTTTAATTTTTTAAAGAAAGTAAATATAACAAAGAATGTATCACCTGAGTAAAACTTTTTTAATTTTGTCTACATAAATGATCTATAGGACTATAAATAGTCCTTGTAAAGATAAAACTATTTCCTACATCATAGTATTTTTTTTAATTTTTAGACATTAAATAAATTAAATTATATATGACATCATGATGATGCAGTGATTACCTCATTATTTATCGATTTAAATAAAATGAAAAGATAATGTAGAATCTAAGACCTACACATTTAAAAAACATATTGTATGGTTGGATTTCGAACCCTTATCACCTTATCCTCTAAATACATCAATTTGGTACCGTTAAAATTCGAAACTCATGTGAAAATAAAGTAACATTTTATACATTTCCAAGAGTGCCCCTCCTCTCCTCTTATAAAAGGCCCCCACCTCTACCTCCTTACACACACCTCTCAAGCCTTTGTCTCGGCCAATCTCTGCTCATTTTGTCTCTCCATATACCTCTCTTCATCCTAGAATCCTTAACTTAGGCAGGAAGCTCTTCAAGAAACCCTTTTGGTTCAAATCAATAGCAGTTACCCGATTCAAAGGAAAAGTCTTCTCTAATGCTCTTTTATTTTATTTTGCTTCTCCAACCCCCTATACACTTTTTATTCATTTCATTTGTAACAAAACCAGTATATTAAATATACTAGGAAGTTTTTATAATAAGGATTCGATCTGCACTTACACACACCTACATCTAATGGTTAAAGAACATACTGTTTCTGTGGATGGTGAATTTATGCCTCACGAAACAATGATTGTTCAATATTCTTCTAACACCTTAAAAGGTGTCCATTAAGATGTCACTATATTTATATATGATATATAATATGTTTATTCCTTCCTTAAGCTTTTGTATTTTTCATTTATGGCATACCTTTATGGTTTCCATTATGGGTAAACGCGATATCTTCATTTTTAGGATGTGCGGACTACTGCCCCCTCAAAGTGATTTGATTCGTTAATTCCATATGTGGAACGTATATAGGATATAGTTAATGATATTATATATTATATTATAATATAATTATTATATACCTTTATATAATTATGATTCCATTCCATAAAATATGAAATAGAAATGAAAGTAGTGTTCATGCATATGTACGGCTTACCGTCTCCATGAACGGTGCACTTCATGTTTTACATCTAAATGTTATGCAATCATGTAAATGAATGTATATAATGGATATATATGATATATATGATATCTAAATCTTGATTATAACTCTGGATATAATGGATACATGAACAACTTGTAATTATAAAGAGTTAATTTTTGACTCAAGTACCAATGATCGTTAAAACGACCGTTATTAACTTAAATAATTACATAGCGTTCATGACATGGTAATAAGTGATATAAAAGGAATAATGAACTTTAAAAGGTTCTTAATCATGTATAAATTAACTCAAGTTTATTATTCAGTACATTAAAGAACGGTCAAGTCATGTCGGACCCGAGGTTAGGGACTTCGTCTCAATCTGCTTTCATTGAGGCATATTATGTTTTATACACAAATTTGTTTTCTACGGTGTATAAACCCCTCTAACATTTAAATTTACTCAAAACGAATCTTTTTATATGATGCATTTACTAAAAGACAAAAGGGAATGTTTTTTTGTCTTACGTATGCGGTGACAAAGACTTCTCCGCCGCCGGGACCATTATTTGAGATTCGGCTTCCTCTACAAGCCATAACCTTTTTTTTAAATGAAAAATAAATACCATTTATTACTTTTATTTTATTTTTGTATTGAAAATGGTTTTCATAATGTTTTTATATCAATGTGTTGTATTGATATCTTGTGATTGAAAAGTGGAAATGTTATGTTTCCTTTATGAATGCTTTATGTGATACGATTATGTTATGGTTCTTGGGAATTATTATGAAGATGGGTGGTTACATGATAAAATAAGGGAGGGTGAGCCTGATATAGCTCTCCAATGCATTGGGTAATGTGAAGGAGTTAAAAGTTTAGGTTTCTTTGAAGAGATTTAGGGAATATACTGTGATGGGTATTCCAAACGTAACCAAGAGGGTTACTCCCTACGTAATAATGTTATGAATGTCTCAAGTTACCTTTATGTATTATGATTTCTATGATTTATTCATGATTTGATGAGGTATGTTAATGTCCTTATGTTTTATGAGTAAAGTATGATTTCATTGATTCTTATGCATACATGTACTCATGTTTCCTTTCCATATTTTTATATCCCTTACTGATCTTTTTATGCTCATCAAAAGTTATTGAAATGTTTTTCATAGGTCAAGGGAAAGGTACATGAGGTGATGATAGTGTCAAGGAAGTATCAAGAAAGAATCCATGATTTATTTTAAATATGCTTCCATTTATGGGAATATTAGTACTATCTTTTATGTAAACACTTTGTTTAAATGTGGAATATAATGCATGATTTATGATCTAATTCTCTAAAACTCTAAACCTGAAAAGATCCTCAATGCGTAATCTTGTAATAACTCAAGAATAAGTAATGTTTAAGGTTGGGGCCTTATAGTTGGTATCAGAGGTTGGTTTATATAACTTTAGAAGTTATAATTCTATTAAATGATTATCCAAAAATATTTTTTTTATGGTCAAATTGAAATGATATATCATTTGATGATTACCATGTTTCTTCATCTAAGACATGTTTGTTCAGAATGGTTTTCTATAGAGGAAACAGGGAAGCAGTGCTAGGACGGAATACAGGAGGAAATAACCTTTCGAATCAGAATCCTGAGATGGTCGGAATTGGAACTGAACAGTTTGTTGCATTAATGGAGCAGTTGACTCAAGTGATAAATGGTGGCGGTATCCATGCACGAGATCTTCCAGATCAACCACAGAGGAACATGTCAGTGTTAGAACATTTCATGAGGAAACATCCCCCATCATTCAGAGGATAATCTGACCCTATGCTAGATGAAGGGTGGATTAAAGCACTAGAGAATATTTTTGATGTCATGGTGTGTTCGGACAATCAAAAGGTTAGTCTTGCAATTTACCGTTTGGAGGGTGAAGCAGATCAGTGGTGGTCGATGGTTAAAAATATCAGGGACGCTGAGAGATTGATGGTCTCAACTGGGATGAATTCAAATGTATGTTTCTTGAGAAGTATTTTCCTAAGGCTGTTCGACTTAGGATGGAAAAACAATTCTTGGAATTGAGGCAATAGGACGACTCAGTGGCTATTTATGAAGAACGGTTCACTCGATTGGCAAGGTATGCACCAAATTTTATCTGAGACCTTGATAGTAAAATCAATCATTTTTACTCACAATTAAAGCCAAAATATCGAAGGGCTTTAGCTTCTCGCAAGATCAAGAGTTATGAAAATCTTGTTTGATGTGATGAGAAGGTGGAAATGGAGTTTGTCATCGATCAAGTGTTCTATAACAACCAACAGAAGAAGATACCGAGGTGGCAAGAGAAAGTAAATAATTATTCAAAAAGGTCCGACGGTAAGAAAACTATGTTTCCATTTTGTGATAAATGTGGTAAAAGGAATGCTGGGGAATGTCTTCTGAATTCTAGAAGGTGCTACCAATGTGGTAAGATGGGACATAAGGATAGTGATTTCACTGAAAAAGATCAGGGTGATGGTAAGACCAAATTTGATTTACAGTTAGTGAAATGTTTTAAGTGAAATGAGAAGGGTCACTATGCAAAAAAGTGTCCGACAAAGAGCTCGAGTGATGGGAAGCAGTTAGACTACAAGAAGAAAAGGGTGGTTAAATCCTTTTAAACTACTTCAGTAGATTTTGGGCCATCAAATGAAGTGGTATCAGGTACATTGTTTGTTTTTTCAGATTATTCCATTGTGTTGCTTGATTCGGGGTCTACACATTATTTCATCTCTGAAAACTTTTCTAGTAAAATGGGAATACCATCTTAAGAAATGACTCCTGAACTTGTGGTAAAAACACTTGGGGAAAATGTTGCGGAAAAATGAATTTATAAGAATCTCTCTATCCTTATTGTTGGAAATAACCTACTTTCAAACCTTATTTTTTTCACAGTTCAAGGGAAAGTTACATGATGTGATGATAGTGTCAAGGAAGTGTCAAGAAAGAATCCATGTTTAATTTTAAATATGTTTCCGTTGATGGAAAAAATGGGTACTATCTTTTATGTAACCACTTTGTTTAAATGTGGAATGTAATTCATGATTTATGATGTGATTCTCTAAAAATCTAAACATGAAAAGATCCTTAATGCGTAATCTTGTAATAACTCAAGATTAAGTAATGTTTAAGGCTAGTGCCTTATAAAGGTACATCATGGGAGGACGATACCATTACTCTGTGTGCTATGGAAGCATATATTTGATATTCACGAGACATGGTAATGTGAGTCACTAATGAGAGAGTAGTGTTCTTGTCTTTTTTTCTTGGAACCTTCTTCCTAAGATGTCTAGGAAAGAATGCTTTTATATTTGGGAGGTTGTAACATTCCTTTATGGATATGATAGGTATGTCTTTAAGCATGTCATGGTATTTCCATTTTATTGACTAGGTAAGGTTATGAATGCATTTGAAGGATACCTATAATCGAGAAGTTAGATATTAATTAGACTCTGATCATTACCCATATTTTTCTAAAAGCACTAGGAAGTTCACAAACCATGTAACTATTTCGATGGTCATGTAACGATTTCTGGATGCAAGTCCTGAAAGGCATCGTCCTATGAAGGTTACACATCATGACTGGACATTAAATTTAGAGACATATTAAATTGATTGTATTTATTTAAAGCCAGTGCATTTTTTGGTTGTTTCATATATTATTTATTTCATGAAATTAAATTGGATTCGTTATTATGAAATACTATGACTGAGTTTTTTTCAATGGGAATCATGGATGATATTGTTTCTCTCCTCCACTACTATTTAAACTCCTTTTTCCCAAAGACTTCTCCATGTGATATTAGTTCCCTCACACCCTTCTACATCCATTTTTAAGTATTATATTTTCATTTTAGTTGTTGTTTTATTCCTAAGTAATCATATCCTATGTAATACACCTGTCTCTCTTTCTCCTCCTATGGGATTTCAATAGGTCATCATGAAATTGATGGATCAATGCTTTTTCAAGTTGGATCTCATCACTATGTTGAATTTTGATACCATCTACACATATTCTTTCATTTATGGGTGTCGTTGTAAGTGTTGAGTTTCAAGAAAAGGTAGGTGGTCTTATCCAAGTTTTCCAAATTGATTAACTTAGTATTGATTTATTTATTTCAAATATTAATTAAAACTCAATTTTTGAAACATTATTTTAATTAACTCGTAATCCCCAATTCTTCTGAATTGGGATATTTTAAATGGTTTTAATACAAAAATTCGGTACACCCCCAATTCCATTGAATTAGGAAAACACCCAATTCTATTGAATTTTAGTCGGTTTATGGAAATTGGTTAATTTAATTTGTTGAATATATTTCGTAGATTTCATGGAAATGATTTAAATTATATTTTTGATGTTAATTGTGGAAATTAATTTTTAAATGATGGAATTTTTTCAATGGATTACAAACTTATGGAAATGGATTAATGTGTTTTGATAGAAACTCGGTGTTTTTATCCTTAGATAGAGGTGTTTTTTTATTACAACCCCATTTTTCTTTTAAATGAAAAATATGAATTTTTAAATAGAATAATGGGATATAATTTCACTTAAGGAATTCTTAAAATAAATTTCCCATAATTGATTTTGTAAGATAGAATGCAATCCTTAGACAGTTACTGGGTTATTTTGACATAATCTACATGAATATAACATTTTAAAACATATATGGAGTATTTCACATCCCCAATGGGAGGGTGACAAGTCAACTTTGGATAGTTCCAAAGGGTTATATGTTTATACATATTGTTGAGATCAATTAAAGTGTGTATAGTCTTATATCTGGAAATATTACCACACCTATTTTGAACATGAACATGTTTCTATCTAGTTATTTATATTTGAGATATAAATGAATGAAAATATTGCAAAACATCCATACAAGCCTTATAAATTTACGAAAAACTATTTTATGTAACTATTTTATCTAATCCATTATTTTAGAAATATTCGATCATTTGTAAATTCTTTACTTACATTATATTCAATCATCTAAACTGTATAGCATGGATTTTTTAAATATGATTTAAAATTACAAACCTATTTAAATTAATAACTGAGGGCATTATTTTACTTATTCTATATTTTGAAACTATTACAGAATCCTTTGTGATACCGTGCTAGGATTTGTTTCTCACACCCTACATGTACCTTCGAGTGATTGTGCTTATCTCCATATAGGTTTGAGAAACGAAAAATGATCACATTGAGGTAGATATAGCTATTGAACATTGTATATAGTTATTTGTGTCTATAGGGATTTGGGATAATTTCCAATTTTCCAACATAGGTTATAGTACTTTGGGATTGGATGCATTGTCCAATATCAGTATATAACACCCAGTGGAGTTTCTATTTTTATGCATTCTTCCCTGTTTCTTTTTATCATTCATTGTTAGTGAAAATTTTGTTCCCAATTTCATGATGTATGGTTTCAGTTTCTAGTCGCCAATCTATGGGGAATTTGAACTCCCTTTGGTCTATGTCGGGACCCTTTTAGTTATCTGTTTATTAGCGTACCTGGGATGGTTCATGACATAATATTTCATTTTTATTTTGATGATATTAAACAAAAATGAATCCATTTTGAAGATGTGGAATTAGGAATACAAACCTTATACAAAAGTGAAGGATCTAGGAATAGTGTAAGTGGAATGGCATGATTAATGAAGTAATTTGTTCATCTAAGGATCGATAGAATTTTATTGATTCTTTAAAGAAGACCATTAATGTAATGACTCTAAATTTTACTTTTAAGACTTTGAAATATATTAATAAATATATTTTGAGTGAGGAACTATATTTTCAACTCATTTTGAGGACCGTTGATAAAGGTCTTGATATTATTAAAATATTTAATATATTAAATCCATGTATATGTAGTTTTCTTAATATAGGGGAATACCTCCCTAACGAAGTCTTTGATCATAAATCTATGACTGTAGATGATTTCAGGATGTGTGGTTTACCCTAGTTGTGAGAAAAGGTTTCTTAGAACATAATTTTCTTTTGAGAAAGTCATTAGTGGAATCTTTTATTAAAATAAATAATTAACATTTTTTATTTTATTTGAAATTATCATGATCTAATCCCCTCTGTAAATACATCTCTATAAAAATTTTCTTATCTTCACCGCATAAATTATGAGTTAATTAAGAGAATATCCAACCATTTTTCATTAGGGGATTGCACTTATAATAACCAATTATTTTTATATATAAATATCCCAATACTTTACATTAATATTTAAAACATTAAATAAATATATGGATGAGAACCATCATAGTTTAGTGTTTTTGGAGACTAGAAACGTAGTATTTTTATTTCATTAAAGATCTTAAAAGTCTACCACAAGTATCTTATCATATAGTAATCCTATTAAAAATACACTACCTAGACCATTCTTCAAAACATGTGGAAGGAATCATAATAATGGGTGATCTCATGTTACGAAAAATGGAAAAAAGGGTATATCAATCTATGATCATATAAAAACATAAGATAGGAATTAGAGTATGTTATAATTAACATACCTTATTAATATCATACCTAACCTATAAAATATTATATATAAGATTCATAGTATAATACATTATCATTTTATATAACAATGTCCATAAGATTGATAAATCACCAAAAATCAATCATAATCCACAATCTCATTTGGTAAAATAATTTCACTGTCATTAATATAGAAAAACATTTCATATTCCAAGATTAACTACCAATACCATCAACATAGTTTATTAAGACATAATGCTTATAACCCTTTGTAGATCATGAGGCATTTATTTCCCATAGTGGATCTAGAGTCTCATGTTTCCCATATTGTATGAGGGCTCCCATGTATCCCATAGTGGATAAAAACCATTTAATTACTTCCAATTGTTATCTCATGAGTTATAAAGTTTTACCCAATGCATTGGAAGGAGACTTAGGTCCCACCCATCACATACTTAAAATCAAACTTATGTGAGCCACAGTATCATAAAATAGTTATCATATCATCACATCATAACCATGTAAAGTAAAAACATGATTAATAAACATTTTTTACATCATCATTGAATAACCCATGGAAAATAAACGGGTTTCATAAAATCGCCATCAACATAAATCTTAAACACCCAAAGTAATTTTTATGATGATATCATTTAATATTTTCCCTATTAATGAATTAGTAATATCGAAGGATGTCATCACAGATAGAAAATAATTTTAAAATATGACTAGGAAACTTTATTGAGGACTATTTCCATTCCACATTGAAAAATACTTCTAAAGTCATAAAAATTTGAAAATAATATTCTTTAAAAAACCTTTGGAAATTTTTAGAGGAATCTTTACAAATACTTTAAAACATTTCTTCAAGAAAATAACCATTACATTTTGAAAAACACTTTTTGAAACTAAAAAATTCCCCAAAAAATTAAATAAAACTTTCTTTGAAAATTATAAATGAATCTTAAAGAAAATATTTTCTAATGGTTGTATAAAATCCTATTCATATATTACAAGGTAAAAAAGATTAATTTTAGATTTTGGATAAAATCCAAATGTTAATTATTTATAAAACAACGTGAATATTTCATTCAGAAAATTATAAAAAGGTAAAAAATTGGTAACAATATATTTAATAAAACATTTTAATAATGGAAAAATCATTTTTGAATATTTTTTTTTTGAAAAAATTGTTTTATAATTAAATGGGGTTTCCACCCAATAGAGAAAAAAGAATTTTTTTTATGAAAATAATTATTTTGAACTATTTAGTGAATAACGAGAGGAATAGGATGGTAATACATGTATTCTACAAAAATAAACATATGATAAATGAATGAATTATTTTCATTATAAATATCTCAAAATATTTCATCATTTGATGTATAATCATGAGAAATCATGATAAAAGATGAAATTTTAACAAACACCCCTTATAACACTGTTACGATTGAATCATAATACCCAAGAAAGAATAATGTTAAATGGTATATAGAATATATTTAGAATAAAAAAATTCAGTATTTAAAATATCAAAATGGTTTTATATATACCTTCTAAAATAAGACATGTTCATTACACAACATATGTCCTGATAAAAGAAAATGTATTCAAAATTTTCTTAGCGTGTTGCTAAAATTTTAACCATAAACCCCAAAAAAAATATAACATAAATTCTATATTTAAGACACTAAAATATCAATGATAATAATAATAAAATACATTCTTGGGTATTATTAACCACTTAAAATATTCATGTGGTGAATATGGCTTCTGTCTCACAAAAAGTAAATGTGAAACAGAAATTACTTTTCTATTTGATAATATTTTGAATTGTAATCCAAATTATAGAGTCAAGACACTTCAATCTTTTATTATTATGAGAATATTTATATTCTTGTTATAAAATCTGTAAATGGGTATTATATAAACCATGTTAATGATACGAGTGGTGAATATGGCATATGTCTCCCAGAAATAAATGAGAGACTACAAATATCATACCTTAAGTCTCAACATCCTTTTTAAATTTTAAATACCACTATATAATTAATATATATTTATTAGACAAATATTAAATAACTATACTTATATATCATGCTATATATGATTTTCATATGACCTTTTATTACCAATTTATTAAAATTTTGTGTTTAAAATAAAATATTGGTTAATAAAAAATTTATTATACATGTATGTTTTTATTTTTTATTTTTTGTCATATTAAATTAATCAGGGTTACATAATAGAAATAATTTTTACCAAAATATAAATATCATATATATTTATTATATATGTATTTGGAGTACTCCATTAAATTTAGAGATAGAAAATGAAACGCAGTGTTCATGGAGGTAGTAGTTCGCATGTACAGATGAAGGTTTTTCATGTTTTATAAGGGGATTGAAATAATGAAATATAAATAATATATTTCTATTCCACAATTATTTTCATCTAATATATTTCACATGTGTTCATTAAAACCATCCTTTTTACCTTTCATGTAACGTGTGAACAAATCACATTACTTCGCGATGCAATAGTTCGTCGTACACATGAGTGACATTATCATATTCCGAAAAGAATGTAAATGAAGAATTTATAGGTGATATAATGATTTTATAAGTATAATAATATAATAAAAATTATATATAAACATTTAATCTTTCATTATATCCAGCCATCAAAGGTTGTAAAGTGAAAAAAGGGAACTCATTTCATGGGGTGGTTTTACGTTTTACACATGAATGATGATGTCGTGACCCATTTGATCAAATAAGAGAAATATTTAGGTTATTAAATTAATATAATAACATATATTTATATTTAATATATTTATTTTGGTATATCATCATGTTAACATAATAATTTAATGAGGTTGAGGAATAAATAAAATAAAAGAACTCATTGAGGAACTTTACCTCTTCTTCGAGTAACCACCTTAGATTTTCACCCAAATCCTTACAAGGTTGTATTATTCCTCAAATATTGGTTTGATGATAATATTAATGGATTAAATTTGGGATTATTGTATGGATTTATTGATCATGTGGTAGAGGCTGTGTCCTTTTATAAGTGAGGTGAGTGGAAAACCAAAATGATTTAAAAACGAAAAAGGTGTACTGTCGTTCTTCACATCTCACTAGGATACAAAATGTACCATTATAAATCCTAAAATATATTATGTCTAAATATATCCATAAAAAATATTTTAGACATGATTGGGTCATTTTTTATCCATATCGTTTTTATTTTAGCTCCCAAAAAACCCATTTTTACTATAACCATGATAATTAATTTTAACTGTTTTAACTATTAATTATGGTAAAAAATAAAATTAACATGTTATATAATATAAATTATGATAATTAATAATATATATTACATTTTTCAAAATTATGTTCACATAACTGTATAAAATTAATCTCACGGAGAAGAAAAGAAAGTACTTTTTCATAGGGATTCTATTCAAAAGTTGAAAAGGTTTTCATATTGAAAAAAATATAAAAATGACTAAAATGAACTAAGTTGGTTCACTATATATATAATGAAACAAATTTTACTTTTAAATCAATATTAGATAATTTTTAATTAATTAAAATACTTAAATGTAAATGGAAAACCATAATAAAGACCAACAATTTTCACTATTCACTAAAACATTTATTTTCTCTGAAATTTATCAAAAATACACGACAAGATAATATTATAAAATTGATTTAAATTTTTAATTTAATTTTTTCATATAAATTTTCTACATTTTGAAGAAATTAATTTCAAAAAATATTTTTGAGAAGGTGAAAAATATATTTTTAAGAATAATATAGTTTTTTACATATAAAATTAGATTTATTCCACTCAGTATTATAGGAAACACAACAAATGAATAAAACATATTTATTCAATAAATAATATATAAATTAGATTAATATAATTCAAAAAAATTTGTATATATAATTTATTCATTTTAAACAAAAATGTGTGAACAAATATAGTTTTTTTAGAAAAAAATTTCCTTAACTTTTAAATGTTCCTTCTTTTCATTTATAATCATTCAGCCACCAATTACTTCATATCATGTAAATGTGTAGAGAATAAATTTTCATATTTTATTTATTCTTACTTGTACCCGTCATTCAAATGGATATGTGATAATTATAACATCATAGCTCCAGAATACTAGAGTTGGTGAATTATTTAATTACATTGGCATTATTAGAAGAAGTCAAATCCTGATGGTATGATCATTTTAGCAGTGCCGGAAAACCATAATACATACATGATACCCAAAATACATTGCTAAAATGATATAAAACATGATATATAATAAAATTAAATAAACTGAATCGAAGAATTATTATCCAAGGATTTAAACTTTATAGCAAGGAGAAATTAAATGTAATCAGGGTGAGCTCAACCTGCTTATTAAGGGTATTTAAAGAGGAAATGATAATTAACTTATGTGAATAATAAACATAGAAATGTAAATAACCCATAGCATATGCCATTTATATAAGTCAATAATTAAATGTTAATATTGTAATGTATGAAACTAAAAACACATTCCATTTTATCAATGAGCTAATAATGAAATTCAACCACAGTTATGTCGATGAAAAATCTCATGGATAAAAATGAAAAAATAATATGGGATATGAATTAATATTGGACATAATATATCTCCAAGATTAACTATTATTCCATGAATATATATTCCGAATATATTTTAAAAATTATTTCTTGGAAAATTATTCATCTCAAGAGATTATTGGTGCATCAAAGGACTATCTACAACAACACCCCACCGATGTCTTCTAGCCCAACACATTCTTCATCTATCGAATTATTGATATAAATAATAAAAAATGGGATATATCATAAAATATACATATTGAATAATGGTTAATAATTTATCAATAATTTAGAAGTGGAGGATAAGTACCAACATGGGTTTTTGTGGATGAAAAATGGAAATGCAGTTTTAAATTCATTAAATCATTCTTGAGAAAAAATATAACTAAACTATCTAAAGTTTCACATACCAAATTGCAATAATAGAATCCTAATAACCATAAATGGATAACATGTAATAAATCATATAATACAATGATAATAATGATATTCATGATATAACATGTCAATATGATGTATATACACCATATAAAATTAAATTTGTGCATTACAAAAAATAATCCTTCATATAATGTAAATTGAGATGAAAACCATTAACAGAAGTATGAATTGTCACATGCATATTTATATTATTGAATATTAAACATATTTTAATTATTTACTAATTTTATTATTTTTTTCAATTATATTATTAATTTTACTACACTTATTACAATATTGTAAACAACTACATAAATAATTAATTTTACAGCGGGTGTTTTGACCATATTCGATTTGTTTGTCAAAAAATGACTTTGTCATGTCAAATATGATGAATGGGGAATTATATTAACATATAATTCATGAAATAATTATCATACTTATATATCAATTATTATTTTAAACTCAACCATTAAATATTATAATGAAAAAAGAACTAACATTCCCTTCAAGGGATGGTAGGTTTTACATACACAAAGGTATTTTTTTCATTTTTTAGTGATCAAAAAGGAAAAAAGTTAATTAAAACAATATATTTAAATAATTTTATATTTATTTAACAATATATGTTTTTATATATAATTAATTTAATGTAAAATCAATCACATCGTGTTGAGGAGGCGGTAGTCCACACGCCCACAACAGACGTTATCACATTTTTGTGTGAGAAAAGGATAATAAATTAAATAATATACTATATTTCCATAAATGTAATTATTCCAATAATATCATAACTTTTTTTATTTATTGAAAATATGTTTAATTAAAAACATCATTTATACGTTCTATATAGTGTGTGAATGAATCCCATTGCTTTTAGAAGGCAGTAGTAAACATGTCTATAAATGATGTTACCGCATGTGCACAAAATGGAATGTATAAAGTTATATGTTGTGAAATAATTAAAGAAGAATAAATTCATTATAAATATCATATATATCATATATAAATATATTTTCCATCATAATGACCAGCCTTAAAGGAGGTAATTTAAACATGAAAATCGTCGTTTCGTGAGGCGGTAGTTCATTGTACACATATACAGTGTGTTTGTTACCAATTACATTGAACTTTGTGTAAGTGTAGGTATGAAAATTATAATAAAAAAATCATATAAAATCTATGAAACTAGTTTTTCATATAATTATTTACTAAAAATAGTGTATGGGGTAGAGAATTGAAATAAAACTAAAGAGCATGAAGAAAGTGGTTTCCTCTTAATCGGGTAACTCCTTTTGGTTTATAACAAAAATATTCCTTGTACTACTTAATTACCAAGTGGAGGATTCTAGTGTGAGTGGAGGGGCATTGAGGATATATTTTATTAAATATTTTTGAAATTTACTTTTCATTAGTGGAGTAAATAAAGGGGATATGTGGTGGCATTTTATGTGGGAGGGAAAGGACTCCATTGGTATTTTTTAACAGAAATAATATATACACACATTTCTACCTAAAAAGCCATAAAAAGAAACCAAACTCAATAATATAATGTTAATGAATAAATTATGGGAAGAAAATTGTTTTTTTTTTTGATGTTTCTATATCATTGGGTCCCTTAAGTTTAATTTTTAGCACTTTGTTAAGCTTAATTTTTCCTTAATAGTTTTTATTAATTTTAATTAATTTCATTAATATTTTTGGTCAAAAAATTAGTTAACCTTAATTAAAATTATATATTATTCTGATTTTAAATATTTATTCTATTTTCTATAATTAAAATCACATAACTGGATGCAATTAATTCAAATTTAATCCCACAGAAGAGACAACAATGCAAGATTTTAAAATTTAAACATCCAAACGTTTGCTAAGTTTGTATACCCAATTTACCAGTGAAATTGATTCCAATGAAGTAAAGTTTATTAATTGATAAATAATTTATATAATTTAACTTTAACAGAAATTATGAATATATTTTTACATTATAAATAAATTACATGAAAAATTAGTTTTTAATTGAAATTCAATATTTATCATTCTTTATTAAAAAATGAAATTTCATAGGTAAATTGAAAAAATTCACCCAAACATAATTTTAAATTTCTTCTTCAATTATGTAATATATTTTGTCATATAAAATTAATTAATTGTTTATATTTTTTATTTTAAATAGGTTTTCCATTAAAAGGCATAAGAACAACATTTATAAAAATATAATATTTAATGAGAAATATTGGGTTTGTTATTATCTTAATAGTACTAAATATATTGGATGAATACCAAATATTTATGATTTAATATATAATATATATATTATTAGTATATTTAAATAATAGAAAATAATTTATTTTATTAGTGAAAAATAGTTCTATGACCATGAAAATAGTTTTATAAAAATATTCCCTTTATATTCCGTTGGCTCTTATATTCATTCCTAATTATTTTGTAAAGAATGATTTCATTTTATATATTAATAAAAACAATATTTTCATAAGTTTGTTAATAATATATATATAACCTAATTTAATGTCTAGGTTAAGTCTTATTATGTTAAATAATAATATTTTAATAATATATTTTTCTATGTATGACTCGGCCATGAGTGTAATGTAAGCTTTTAAAAAATTCTCCCTTGCGTGTAAGACAAGATAAACCAGTGTTTCATTCATTAAAAATAATATATTATATTAAATATATTTTATTGTATTAGGGAATTTTAATCCCTTAAGTGCTGGTATCATGTGTCATGCACACTCTTGAATATTATGTTCTTACTTTTCAATTTCTTGGTGTTTCATTCTCACCACGTTAAATAAATTGCATCCATAGAATTTAAACATGATCTACATATTAGATGGGTTGAAAATCATATATTTTTTAAAGACCCACATCATAAAAGTGTTATTAACCAAGATTCTAAATATTAGATAATGGAAAGAATAATGGTCACGTAACTAGGTTACCTAGCAAGAGAACATGGGTGGGAAATGGGAACACAGATACAGAAGAAAAAAACCACAACCAACTCATGATGGAGTGTTCTAGAGAACATGGTTAGTATAATGTTAACAATAACAAATAAAAAAATCTATAATGATCTAATGGCCCATTTTATTCATCGGAATTGAAGGTGCTGTGAATTTGTTTTTGGTTTCAAGATCATTTTCATAGAGTTTTGGAATTCTCCCACCCTCTATGAATTTAATTTAATATACTAACATTTCTATAAGCATAGTTATATTCTATGTTCATTACATGAACTATTTATAATTCATTTAATAATATTGGTTTCATCATATGGTGATGTAATACATTAAATTCTAAAACCTCATCCAATTACCAACATAAACCATTTAATGAATGGTAAACTCTTAAAAAGTATTATGATCCATAACATTATAAGAAAGGTCACTTAATTTACAAAATGAACATATAAAATAACATTAAATTTATTTTAATCGTCACATATAAAACATATGGTCATGTTAATTACTTTAATTACCAAAACTCTTTATTGGGAACATGCATTTTTCCTTATTAATTATGTAAAACACATGTTATTTGATATATTACATAAATCCAAAAGTATAGTAAACTCCATATATATAATAAAAAATTCTTTTTAAAATTCATTAATTAGTTCCAAGGTAAAAAATAAGATCCATTAAACACTATTTATGTATTATTTTCTTAACATTAGGAACATATTAGGGGTTATATTTTCCCCCACATTGTGTTTTTTAAAAAGTTTTACATTCTATTGAATAACCTCTTTTGATACCATTTATTATATAATTTTAAATAATTAAGGATATATTATTTCATTATAATACTAAAATATTTCATAAATCATTTTATGATAATTTCTTCAATAAAATGATTTTACAACATATTTCATAGATTCAGATATTGTATCTCATCAATCATTCCACTTTGATTGTGCCAATAATAAATTCATCACTAATATCCCTTAGTTTATTCTCAGGTATATTCTATTTATTCTTGTAGAATTCATTTGAATAGTACCCCATCTCCTTGATGTTATAACACTAAATAGTTGACTTTTCAATTTTTTTCATTTTAATTCATTTGAATAAAGAACCTTATCTCTACACTTTAATAAAACTCTCATTAAATTCAAAAATTTACGAGGGTGATTTTTTCAACAGTTTTCACATGTTTGAAAATCATTTTTTCCCTTCTTCTTTGAATCAATAAATTTTTCACGGTTCTAATATGCACCATCAATCTCTAGGTTTTCCTTGAATATATTGATTTTAAAAAATTCCATATTTGTTTTGATGGAATGTAAAACAATTTCTTCATATGATAGAGAATTATGAGAAACCAGTGTCCATTAAAGATATGGAATAAATACATAAAAATGTTGTTGAAATTGCACTATATGTTTCATATTGAATTGGTAGAATACAGGGATAAACTTTTAAATGTATCTTCATAATATGTTACACTGCCTTCTTCCTTTCTCTTTATATTATGGATATCCCTCTTTATCTCTGTTTGTTGATCATGAGGGACGTATTTATTGAAAAATGTATCCATAAATTACCTATATTCTATGAGTCATATTTCTTCTTCTTCTATAGTATTCTAGATCAATTCAACCATTTCCCATATTCACTTTAGAGATAATACTTCACATGTGTAACCTATTTATTTTTCACAAAATCCCAATATTGTGAAAAACTTCTCCAAAGACTTAATCCATTTCTCATCAACCATTGGATCAGTAGTCCCACGAAAATATTGGGGAATCAATAGTATAAATTGATACAACATCGAAGAATATCATTGTCAAATATGTTTCTCAGTATGGGAAATGTTTTGTTTTATAATATGATTAATCTATCCTAATAATTCCATTGCATTCTCATTTCTAATACCAACTGTATTGGTTTCCTTAGTAGGTAATCCTCTACATTTTACATGAATTCTGATATCATTCTTTCTTCTACGATCCATTTCAAAAAAAATGGAAAATATAGAATTATATCATACAATTATGAACATTTCATAACTATAAATATGGAATGACAATTTTTTTGAAATTTATACCTAGCTAGTATCATAATAATAAAAACATTATATTTTTGTATATCGTAACTTGTAAATACATCATAATGATATGTAATGCAAAATTGGAACAATCCTAAGAGTGTCCTCCGCGAGTGTCAAACAATATGTGTAGTAATTCATGTTTTCATATACCATGTAACACCATGTTAGGCCTAGTACACCATATCAGAGTTGTTAGTCATAGGTGTATTTGTGCCAAAATCGATTTTACTTGTACCATCCATATATAAATGTATTTCTAGGAATACCCACATAATATCTACCTTTCCAAAATTCTATGATGTTCTTATATACATGTCATAAAATTCTATCTTATGGTTATGTTCTTGAATCAATGTCTTGTAAATATATTTTAGAAGGTTGTTGTTAAAGTTCTACTATTTCCAAATATAACACCGCAACCCTAGAAGCTAGGAGTTGGATCATTATTTTATTACATCATTATGATTACAAGGAATCAAAAATCGAATGACTGATCATTTTAACAATCATGGAAAAAAAATACATACATGATACCCATAATACATTGGGAAAATAATATAAAACGGGATACATAAAAAATGAAATAAACAGAATCCATGAACCCATATTCAGTA
Source organism: Viscum album (assembly GCA_963277665.1). Taxonomy (NCBI): domain Eukaryota; kingdom Viridiplantae; phylum Streptophyta; class Magnoliopsida; order Santalales; family Viscaceae; genus Viscum; species Viscum album. The sequence goes on along the minus strand of OY728130.1, from coordinate 351,389,658 downwards.
ATTTATTCTTCATAATGTAGGAAAAGAAAACACAATTAGGGTGATCTCAAATTCTCATTAATGTTATGTGATGTGGATGCAATATTGAATCGATGATAATAATCAACATGTAATGGTAAATAACTGATGAAATATTCCATACAAATAACTAGTTAAGAAAATATCAATATGGAAAGGTATGAAAGTGAAATAATATATCATTTAAATAAATAAAAAAATAAATGAAACCATAATTATGTCAGAAAAAAATTTCTTATATAAAAGTGATAACTAATATATGGTCAATGCTTTTATATTTGACATCCTATAAATAGGAAATGAAAAATTTTGCAATCAAAATCTTTTCAAAATATATTTTAAACTATTACGATTTTTCCAATTGATTCATCTCATGAGACTACCGATGCATTGAGGGTCTTTCTATTACCATTCTCCACTCGCGTCTTCCAGTCCAATGATTTCCTCATCTATCAAATAATTTATTTAATTAATAAAAAAAATCCTCAACAACACCTCTCCATATTTAATAAAGGATACATATTTATCAATAATTTCCTAGTGGAGGATAATTAATAACAAGTGTTTTTGTTGATGAATGGAAATACCACATAAATATCATTAAAACATTCTTGAGTAAAATAATCACTAAATATTACAAAGGGTACTATATGACTTTGAAACATTTGAATCATAACAAATATAAAGTATTAACATTAAATTAGACATATAATACAATTAAAATAAGTATATTCTTGATATAAAACGTCAAATGGAAATGTGTATAACATATAAATGTAATTGTTTTCAAAAACACAAAAAAGTATTCATGGAATGTAAATAGTGATGAAGACCCTTTCTTTGACTCTGACTTGTCACATAAATAATTATATTCCTAATTAATAATCATATTTTAATTATATAATTTCTTTATTACCTTTTCATTTTTGTTCTTACTTCTATTTCACTTATTACAATGTTTTGTACAACTACATGAATAATTATATTTACATAATTTGTTATTACCATATTCGGTTTATGTGTCAAGAAAGACGTTGGTTGGAAAACTACAGTCAAAGGGGACATTATATAATCACATAAATAATAATAAAAATGATATATTTATCATAATCATAAATCTATTATAAATTTAAAATAGATCATGAAATATGGTTATGAAAAATGCACCAACTTTACAATCATGGAGACAGCAGGTCATACATGTGCATGAGTTATGTTCCCATTTTTCAGTGATCATTATTAAAACAAGGTAAATAGAACTATAAATTATGTGAATAATCATTTTATTTAATAATATATTCTTATATATTTTTATTTTTATTTTTATGTAAAATTAATCACCACGTATCAAGGAAGAGGTATTCCACATGTCCAAGACTGATGTTATCACTTTTTAGTGTGCGAAATTGATAATAAAAAATTCATTTATTATATATACCGAGAGTTAATTATTTAATATTAATAAGATATATGTCATCTATTTCACATATTTTTAATTAAAATCCTCTTTTATGAAATCCGTGTATATTTTGAATGGATCACATCGCTTTGAGGTGGCAGATACCCACAATTTCACAACGGATGTTGCCGCATTTACACAAAAGAGAATGTATACAAATATGTGTTTTAATTGAATTAACAAATCATAAAGACATAATAATTATTATATGTATCATATATAAATATATTTTACATTTTATTTTAAAACAAAATAGGAGGTAATTGAAAAATGAACAATCATCATTTAATGAGGTAGTAGTTTACTGTACACATAACCAAAATCTTTATTTCCCATTAGATGGAAGTGTGTGCATGTGTTGGTAAAACCCTTATAATAAAACCATAATATTATTTTGTATATAAAGGTTTTTTATATAATTATTTAATACTAATATTTAATGTGGTGGAGATTTAAAATAAATCTAAATTTCATGAAGAAATATGTTAACTCTTAATTGGGTAACTCCTATTGGTTTGTACCAAACGGCTTCCTTGAATTTATTCCTATCCAATTGAAGGAATAGAGGATGATTCTAATGGTTTTTAGGATATATTTGGACTGATATTGTCTAAACATAGGTGGATTTATTAGTGTGAATAATGGGGATAGGTAGTGGAATTTTATATGGGAGGGAAAAGAAACACTTGGTATTTTTGAAAAGGATTTAGGTTTACCCATTTTTTAAACTAACAAAAGTCACCAAAAATAAAAACAACTCTATAATTGAAGTTCAATGGCAGATATATTCCCATAAAATGGGATTTGTCCATTTATCTATGTAATTTGGGTCTTTATGTTAAAGGTTTAGTCTTTTATTTGGCTTAATTTTTCTTAATAATTGTAATTAAATTTAATTACATTCTCTAATATTTTCAGTCAAATAATAATTTTACCAAATTATAAATTATAAATTATGTGGATTCAAAATATTTAATATATTTTATCCATGTTCAAATAAAATAATTGTAAAAAATAAATTTAAATTTAATTCTGCAGACGAGATGACAATACTTTTTTTTATGTAAAAACATTCATAAGTTTGTTATGTTTTCATTGCCAATTTCAATGTGAAATTTATTCCAATGAAATAAATTGGATTTATTGATTAAAATTTGATATAATTTAGCTTTAAAATATATTAAAAATAAAATTTAATAATATAAAATTATTATATGAAAATCTTGTTTTGAATTAAAATTAAGTCTATTTCCCTATTCATTAAAAAAATAACATTTCAAAACAAAATATGAAAAATTCACCCTAAACTAATTTTTTGTTTTTTATTTCATTGATGAAGTATGTTTTGAAATATATATTTTTTTATGGTTTCAAAATATTGATTTAAAATTCGTTTCCCATTAAAAGGATACAAAAATAAAATTATGAAAATATAGTATTTTATTTGTAATAGTTTGATTGTACTTATCTTAGCCTACCAAACCTATTAGATGATTACTAAAAATATTTTATTGAATATTTAATTTATGTATTTCATTAATATCATTAAATAATATTGATTTATTTGATTTATTAGTGTAAAATATCTCTCTGACCATAAATATATTTTATAAAAATAATTTTTTTATATTCAATTGGTTATTATATTCATTTCTAAATAATTTCTAACAAATGAATTAATTTAATATTTTTATACACCATATATTTTCCTAATTTAGTTAATAATGTTTATAGCTACTAATTTAATGCCTATGTAAAGTCTTATTTTATTAAATAATATATTTTTGTTTGGTAAGACTCGGTATTGCGTGTAAAGTAATCCTACAATGAAAGTATCCTTTGAATGTAATGAAGGCAAAATCGGTGTTGCATGTATTAAAATTTATATAATATGTATAATTGATTTAAAATAGTAAGTTTTTTTTAATGTATTAGGGTATTGTATTCTCTTACGCACTTGGTGTTGCGTGTCATCAACTCTATTGAATATTAGGTTCTTACTTTATAATTTCATGGTGTTACAATAATTTTCATATCAAATAATAATTTTTTAATAGTATGATACATTAAATTTAATATAATTGTTTTTTTTATGAAATTAAAAGCGTATAATTGTTTCTAATACAATCAAAACTATGTTTTTCAGGTAATGAAAATTAACACACTATTGTATATAAAAAAATATATCTAAAAGATTAAATTTATTTGATAAAATAAATATTTTCACAAAAAATATCATAGAATTATATTTTACTCTCTTAAATAAATTTTTTAATTCCAATTTGGACTTGTTCATGGTTAAAAAGAGTTTAATTGTTGAAAATAACATTGTGGGAAACACACATCCTAAAAAGGGTTAACAAAACATTCTCCGGAAAAGAGATAAAGTGATGTGAGAATGTTATCTAAAATAAAACACAACAACATTTCCATATCGGAAAACATTGTTCAGATGTGAAAACATAGACATATAAGATAAAACTAACACCCAAATACTCATGGATATGATAGAAACATGATCATTATAAATTGAACAAAAAAAGAGACATAAAATCAATGATAGGTGTAAATAATACTCATTCATAAAAAAATATGGAAAATATATAAATTTTTATTTCAAGATAATTTTCATAATGTTTGATAATTTTCACTAGAGGATATAATTTCTTGATTTCATTCCAATTCATAATCAAAATCATATAATTTGGTTTTAATTAGATAAATATCCATTATAGCTCTTACATTAAGAAATGAAGATGATATTTTCTTATGCCTAAAGAACAAGTGGATCATTATATCCATTAAACAATAATATGTCATTCCTTTTTTATCTAGTTATTATCAAAAAATGAATTTTTAGAACAGTTTATCCTAAAAAATACAATGTTCAATATAATATATTCCATGAATAGTTAACCTTATGGCTCCTCCATGTCAGGCTGAAATTAAAATCCAAAAAAGTAGAAATAAGGTTTTAAAATTTCCAAAATCAACATATCATTAATCCCCCAGAAAACGAAAGATTTATCTTAATTTCGTATACCAAATATGGGAATACATAGATCATATATTATTTTAAAACATAATAATTTCTTTAATTATAATAAAACAATAATGAAAACATACCTGATTTCAAAAATTAAAACTCTCCTCAGTCTTTAAGTAAAATCACCTATTATTTAATGTATTCCATAAATCCAATAATTTTTTATACTATACTATTGATAAAATAAAACATTTTTTAATCAAATCCTTAATTAATTAAAATGTAATCAATACTATAAAATTTACTTTATCCATATCAAAAATCACTTTACCCAAACTAAAAATCATTTTCTCGATCTCGGGAACATATTTTGGTCTATATTCCCTTAATCAAAGTATCACCTTTCCATTAAATTTATTTTCTCATCCATCAATTCCATATAACATATTATTATAACCCCTAAAGGAAAAACATCTATGGAAAAATCCATTGATTTTTTATGATTGTAATGACTAAATTACCAATGATAAAAATATAATTCTTTTAATCCCATTACATTCAGATGTCATTCATCTAAAAGTCTTCCTAAACCATTAACAAGGATTCAAAATAATTTTATATAACACTTCATTACTTCCATATGTAATTTTTAGTCTCTACATCATCAGTAATATATCCATTACTCATAAAAATAATACAATAATATCCATGAGCTTTCCCATTAGGAAATTTATTTGAATAATGATCATAAATTCCACATTTGAAACATGAAACCATCGATTATATCGTAGGGTGTCTATTGTTCTCATCCATTTTGTAGACCAATATATTCATTTTTACTCCCAGATTAATTATTTTATCACCATATTCTCCAAATCCAAGACTTATTCCCATTACTCTAAGACATCAACATGGGTGATTCCTCCCAAAATATCGATATATTAGAGAGATTCTATTCATTCTTTGATGGTTTCCACAACCAATAATGTCAATAAACATCATCATTCTATTATTTGGTGAGTCATATAAATGGTTAATGTTCCTATTTTTAATCATATATCTTGATAACTAGTTATTATTATTCAAAATGTCCCTCATTCTAATCATTATTCAATTTGGTTTCCCATAAAAATATTTTCTATCACAATCAAAATTAATCTAGTCCCTTCTAGTTACCACAAATGACTAAATCCAAAAATCATAATTGTATAAATACTATTATTAGTGGTAATCCACATATTCCTGATAATCACTTATAGTTTCCTTAAATAACTACACCTTGTTTTCAATCTATCAAACCTTAGATTTAACTTAGTTTACTCGTGGTCATTATTTAAATCCTTCATGATGGTTTCTAAAGAAATTATGAATTTAAAAATCATATCCTCAATAGTAATAAATTATTTTTGTAGTAAAAACCATTTTTATACAATAGGTTGCAATCATGACTCCCTCAATGTGACCATTTCAATGTAATTACACCTAGATACCTCTTTGTCAGATCCACATCTACTAGTAGAATCCAAATAAGTATGTAATTTTATTAAAACCCAATTCTCTTTTCTTCACCAGAATTCCTGGATGGTTTCCAATATATTGATTTATCCAAAGAATTATCCTTTGATATATGCCCAGACATATCCCCATAAATATACATAATCATATCACTAGGTATCTCAATCTAGTTTTTTAAATCTTTATATATAAATATTGACTAATTATTTCCTTTAATTCCAACTATAATGACAAAGTTTTTTACTACTAAATGTCTTATCTCTTTAGATGAATAATCAATACATTTTATAAATATATGCCTAAGGAATATAACAATTTACTTTCATTTTTAACTATAAACACAATCTTCATATTTCATTAAATATATTCAATATATCCCCCAATGATCTTTTCATATATTATTCCTCTTTAGGATACACTACATAAAACATTCATTATAACCTGATAGGGAAACGTAAAAAAGGATGATGATGCTCAGTAATGGAATACATAAGATATATCCATCATTGATAATATGAATTTTTAATATATTTAATAATATATGCGATCATGAACATAATTTATGATGTTCATAACCAACCAATTGTATAACATAAACAAGATTTAGGTCATAAAAACTTTTTGTTTCATAGAAAATGGGGCATATGGGTGATTAATATTATAAATCAATCATGAACCATAATATCATGCCACATATGTTTGGTACCATAATAAATATAGAACCCCAATTCATATTTCATGTTTAACTACCATGATCATAAATACAGTAGATTAGGACTTATCACATGATTCCCATTGTAAATCAGGGCATATTAGTTTCCCATAGTGGATCAGGGCTATCATGTTATCCATGGTATATCATGAATCACTTGTTCTCATAGTGGATCAATCCCATAGAATTTTTTTACATTATTATCTCATGAGATATAATTCATTAACCTATATAAATTAGAGGGATATATGGGTCCTTCCCAACAAATAATAAAAAACACACTTGTGTGTTCCATAAAAGTATAAAACATTTATTATAATATCACATCATTACCCCGGAAAATAATATAGATATCATAAAAATTTCATCAATTCACAATAGAATAACCCATGAAAAATAAATGGGTTTCAAAAATATTTTTTCAACATAATCCTTAACTATATATAGAAATAATAAGTGTGGAATCATTCCATCTTATCCCTAGTAAAGTATAAGTAACATCAAATGACATAATCATAAATAGAAAATGGTTTTGAAAGATCCCATGGGACTATTATTATATAATATATCCATTTCACATTGAAAATTACTTGTTATAACATTAAACATTTTCAAAAAAAATTAGAAAAAAATACGATCAGATACATATAAAGGATTCATTAAAAAAAATTAAAACATTTCTTTAGGAAAATATCCTTTCTATTTTGAAAATAAATATTTTAACTAACAATTCAAAATAAATTTTAAATCCTTTTAAATCAAGATAATTTTTTAAAATTAAAAAATTAATCTTCATAAAAATTATTTGGTAATTAAGAAAAAAATATCATCCATGTCATACAGATTAAAATAATGATTCCTTTCACATTTTTAGTAAAATATATGTTGGAATTGTTTATAAAATAACAATAGTATTCCATTCCAAAATAATTAAAAAATATTTATCATGGAAAAAATATTTTAATAAATCATGTAAATTAAACAAATTGACTTTTTTTTAAAACAAAGTTTTAGATGAATAAGGGGTTTCAACAAATGAGAGTAAAAAATATGATTTACCTTAAAGACATTATTTAGAACACTATGGTACATACAGAGATAAAAATTAAAGAAATACATGAATTCTATTTAATTATTCAAATGAATAAAAAATACTTGTGTTTCTCTATGTATAGATCTGAATATTGTATAATTAAAATCATAATCATGAGAAATCCTAATAAACTATGAGATTGTAATATAAAACACTTACCACATTGGTAAATTTGAATGGTAAGCACCGTGAAAGAATAATTCTAAATGAAACTTTTAATATCATGAGAATAAATAAATTCATTATATTACATGTCAAAATGGTTGTATATACACTACATAAAAAATATTTGTTTGTAACCAAACATATGTCTCAATAAAAGAAAAATTGAGATAAAATTTATGCACTTCTTTGGTTACTTTTTAATAATTAAACCCATTAAATAGATATTCTCAAATTGATATGTAAATATATATAATTTTGAGGATAATAATGATAAAATACATCCATGGTAATTATATACACCACTAAAAATAATATTGTTGGGAAAATGGATTTTTTTCTCTCATAAAATAAAAGTGAGACTAAAATATATTTTTTCTTTGGTAATATTTTGAATCATTTGGACCATCAAACAACATAATCAAAATAAAAGTTTTATATTATCTTTATAAGTATATATAATATATAATATTTCAATAATTCATTATATACACCACACAAAATAAATGGGTGGTGAATATTGGATATGTCTCCCATAAATAAAAGTGGGCTAGATATCACTAACCTTAAGTCTCAATATCCTTATTACACATTCTATCCTACTGTATAATAAATATAATTTTATTATACATATATTATAGAAAAATTATTTTATATTTCATATCATATATTATTTACTGATGACATTTTATTAACTATTTATTAAAAATTCTTTTTTTAAATCATGTTTCAGGTAATAACTGCTTTTTTCATGAGTGTTTTGATTTTTTTTTCACTGTGACTTCGATCATGGATCCATAAATTCTAGAATGATATCCATGGTATAAAAAATATATATTAATTCTATATTTATTTATAGTAAACCATATAATCTATCTATAGAGAATGAAATACATTTTTCAGGTAGACGGTAGGTCGTACATACACATGAATGTTATTTCTATTTTCTCTATGGATTGAAAGAATGAAATGTAAATAATAGATTACCATTATAGAATCATTAAATTTATATATATCATATATTTCCAATAAACCAATCCATGTTAGATTCCATTAAAATCATTAATTAATCACATTTCTTTGTGAAGCGGTCGTCTACCAAACACATGAGTGACATTATTTTATTCCAAGAGAATTGAGTAGAAAATGGTACGTAATGTCCCCCGATCATGGAATCACTCATGTGTCCAAATCATGTTTTTTTCTAGACCTCAATAATTCCTCCTCATATTCCAGAAACTGTCAACTATAATATGGGGTGTAAAAAACATATTGGGGTGACTATACCCCATGGTATATAGTTTCAACACATTTGAAGTAGAATGATCTTAGAGTAACCAAAATATGATAAACAATACAACATAGAACTAGATTATTATGGATGAATAAAGTAAAAAAAAGAACATTGAACCATGTAATGTCAAGATGAATTTTTTCTAAATGACACTATGGAAGATGTATTAATAAAATATAAATCTTACACAAATAAACACCAAATACCCAACTCCTGAATCCATGTTCAGTCTTATCTCCAAAATCCTACCCATCCCATAAAAAACTATAAAAACAAGTTCCATTTCCATTTTCTTAACCTACATCCATTTAATATACTTTGATAATAGATGGATGTCTGAATAGGGAGTGTGTAAAACTCTGCAGGTTGACTCCATTGTCCCTAAATCAAACCAGTATTAGAATAAGTGCAAGTAAAAATCAAATACTGGGTTGTAATAATTAATCAATTAGTACGATAGAACAACCAACCTACATTTTTTGCATAACAGAATATCATTGTTAATGTAGCCCAACCATGCCAAACATTACCTAAATTCCAAGTAATAATCACATAACTGAGAAAAATACCTATGTAAAAACATTTCCTCATAATTGGGGCTTTTTATTTATACAATAATTTTAGAAAAACTGATCCAAGCCCATTATATTAGATTTTAACTATAACTTTGAGAATTCATTTATATAATAATTTCATCATAGCTATGTTAATCCATTTATATATTCATTTTACTATGATTGGGCCAAGCTCTTTATGTAATAATTTCCGCATTATCCATACATTCCCTTTATATATCCATTTAATCATGAATGACAACATAAGACCAAATAGAATGAATAAATCAAATTAATATCATAATCCAAAATTATTAATTCTACCAGTTACATTTTTTCCTTAAAAGTATCCAATCTTGAAACATGTTATATCTTATGTCATTATTAGCATAATGTAAACAACCAATTCGAACAAATTATCACCAATACTTTCAACAAAATTGTATGACATTTACTAATGTGAAACTATCAAAAATAATCACTAGATTTATCAGGTCCTTATAAATAATATTTTCACACCATATCTAATTCATTGTTGTTCAATGGTAGGCACACCATTGGGATCGATGAAACATATTTCTCATAATAGAATATCTAATATAATCTACTGACAAGTCGATACACATGATTATCATAAAGCATTATTCTATTACAAATTGTTTGTAATTATTGGATACAAGATCATCATATTTTAGATAATTAAAAAATTAGAGACTTAAAAAAGGTCATTGTCTTAGAACACTTAACTTTAAATAGAGATAAAATAAATACCTGAAATTGGTAACACCAAAAAAGTATAAATTTTATGTTGGTCACAAGGAAAATATACATTACGCAAACATCATGAAAACCCACCAATTAAAAGGTGATCAAGAGGTTCAATTACGGCAACGGAAAATAAGCGGTGGATAGGGGTAAACAGAAGTAAAGAAACTCATTGAAAATTAAACTATAGATTGAGACATCTAGAAGAGAAGGAGTCATTAGAAAATTTACAGGATTCTATATGGGTTCAAGATAAAAGGTTTCAAGGGGGTGAAAATAAATCATATTCACATTGTGGTTTAAAACATCTAGGGGTAATATATTCAGGAAGTGAAACCCTTTAATGATATGAATTTATCAATAACAAAATTACCCAAAAAACACATCATATTGGGTCAAATTAAGACCATTTTACTATTTGTCGATTCGAACTACTTACATAATGTGTAATCATTCATGCTCTGCACAAATTCAATTCATTTTCTGGGTGAAAAGTTCACATCATGTAACATGTTCACAACGTGAATGTGTCCAATGAAAATCCCTCATCCTAGTTTCTACAAAAATATGAAAACCACCTTTGAAGCCCTACAAACTCATGGATAACCCTCATAATCTAATTATATGTTTTACATGTTTTCTATTAATTAAAAAACATACATTCATGAAAATTATTTTTTTTACCCAGATGCAGCACTCCATCCCCAAAATGGAACTCAAACACCAAGGATTATATAATACAAAAATCCCTACTAAAAGAGGTTCAAAAAAAACTCAAATAAAAATATTCCTATATAATGATATGATCTTATAACCTCCCACCATATAATAGCATGTCTCTGAGTTTCTCTAAACATAACAATAGAGCGTCGATGAGTATGTTTTTCCAATATTCTAGCATATTAGATTCTTTCTCCCAGTTATCCTCTTGAATACAACCAATCTTCCAATAAACATAAACTAGATGTATAGTATTTCCCCATATATGCATATCACCATGTTCTACAACCCATAATATATTATCCTCAATGGAGGAAACTACCCCATGCTTGAGGTCATTAATTTATATCATGTGATATGGGTCTTGATGATATTTATGAAGCTTTGGAATATGAAAAATATAATGAATGGAACTCTTGATATATAGAAGTTTTAATAAGTATTCTAAAAGATGAACACATTACATGATCTCAAATGAAAATAAAAACATGGGTGTCGACTTTCCCTGATTGATTATACAATGTTTATCCAACCTAGGTGAAACCAGAATGAAAAAACAATGACCATCATAAAACTTTAAGGGTCGTCATTGAGGATTTGAATATAATTTTGGCTACTAGGTATTGTCAACAATGAATACCTATTCAATTAAACCTTTAAATATATCTCCTGCATGATACAATTTTGAACAAGCACTGACTCTCTAATATACAACCAATTAATAAGTGAATAGAATGACCTTCAATACAATGAATCCAAATGTTCCATTTAAATAAATACATGAAATATATTATTATAAGAAAACTCCACATATTCTACAATATAGTGACATGAACCATTGAAATATAAAACATATGCTCATAACATGCCATTCAGAATCTGAATTGTTCGCTTAGATAAGACATTATTAATTCGATAATAGGTTATACTCATAAGAACCTATATTCCTATATACTTTATGTGACACCCCAAATTTAATTTTTCTACTAATAATAGTATTAATTATTACATTTTTTATAATTTCCTTTTTATATAAGAAATTCCCATAAAAATAATTAACAAGACATTATTCATTCAAAACACTGGAAATGGATACCTGAAAACAAGGGCTAATGTCTATAACTAACCAAATATTCCAACAATTAGGCCAATCACGATCACCGGTAGACCCCACATCACCATGAACATACAAAAAAAGTAGTGGACTTCCATCGTATCTGCCCCAACTAGGAATATTATTACTAGAACCACAAAAATCATACTAAGAGTTAGAGGGATGAAGAGCACCATCTTCTATGTTTCGGTGTTTGATGTTGGAATACCCTAATTGTGCTTTTATAAGATCTAAAATTTGAACGTTTCCGTTTAGGTGACCATTTAATTTACAAAGGCTATAATTATAGACATTGGGTATTGTAGTTTAATTAATTATGAATGAAAAATATTTTGAAGTATTTCAAATATACGTTAAATCCATTAACTCTTATCTATATTTTATGATTTCAAAACTTATTTCAAGAAATTTCTATTATTGTTCAAATATTTTTGACAATAATGTTTTTATATATTGATATCCTATAGGACAATTATAAATATTTCTTTTGAACATAATATGTAAATATTTCTCTACGTATAAAATCACCATGAAATGTTTTCAGGGGTTGATTATTTTATAGACTTGTCATTGAACACATTTAATTGATCTTATCTTTGGAAACGTGACATTTGAAACTGTAACGTTTTAGTACATAAGAAATCATTAATTCAATGAAAAATATGTGTTTTGTTTTTTGAAAACATATTTTTTTGAATACTTATATTAATAAAAAGTTATATAGTGTGATTTGTGTATTTTAAACTTCTAAAGTTATGAATAAATCTATTTCTGTGAAAGTAATGATATTCTATTTTTCTTTTGTTGATGGTTATTTTAAAAATTGGTTTAATAAAAAAAATATTAACATAATTGGCCAGCCCATTATAGCTGGTCCGAGGGAGGGGCTCACACTAGGTGGCTGATCCTAGCCCTCAGCCTAAGCCATGGTAGGCCAAGCATGGGTACCCTGAAGGGCGCACCAGAGATAATGAGCGCTTGAGCGCACCACAGCGGTGTGAGGCCATGATGGAGCATAGGTTGGCCAAATCTTGCGGGGGTGGGAGCACGTGCGTAAGGCTCCCTTTTGTGTGTGCTGTGATTTCTTAGGTGTGTATATGAGCCTCAGTCTTATAAGGAAGCCACGCGTGCCTCCCCAATTCGATGTGGGAAGAGTTTTTTTGGGAGAAACGTGATCTAGACCATTAGATCACGTCGTGCATGATCTGGGCTATCGATCTCATTCTTTCTTTCAAACCTCAGTGACCACGGAGTGCTACAGTGTTTTTTATGAGCCGTTCGGTCAATATGAGATCTAATCACGACCGTTTACTAAGTCTTAAAACACACACCTTTCCTCATCCGTCTGATCTTATTCAAGATCTAATCTCAACCGTTCTTCTTTTTTTAAACCGACAGACTACTCCCTACTGTCCGATCAAGCCTTAAGTGATCTGAACCATCCATTTCTTCCCCGATTTTCTCTTCTGTGTCGTCTTCCCCATCGTGCTCAAACCAGGGGCCACCCACTAGTTATTCCTCCAACTTCTTCTTTATCTTCTCCTTCTTCGTGTATTCCCCGCTATTTTATGGTCTCACGGACTTGAATTCTACCCGTAAGATCCTCCCTGATCTCCTTTATTTTTTTAATTTTTTTATTTTTTTCAGTTTACTTTTATTTGTTTTAGTTTTAGTTTTCCACAAGCTTTATATAGGAGAATGTATTATAATCACTATTTTTTCAGCTCTCTCTTTAAAAAACATGTTGGGTTTTTTTTCTCAGTCATGCTTTATGTCTTTGATTATATAATACTTATGATACGTTATATATATGAAATATATGTATACCACATATATAAACCCAGTATTTTTTCACTCGAAATAACTGGTTTTCTTCCTCTCGACATGCCAACATTTCCTGACCATCCTTTTCTCACACTCGAAGTTAGGTAAGGGATCAACTTGATATGTTTTCATCATTGTAAAAATCATATATTCTTATGAATATATGGGTCCATATGTATATATAAATATAATTTTATATCACTTCTAAATCCTAAATCAAGTTGGGTTTCCTAAATGTGTTTTTGCATATTCAACACATGAAAGAGGTTTCATGCTTTAATTCCTATATGTGAACCCCTCTTATCTATTTTCTTTTCCTCGCAGATATGTGTATATAAAATTTCATCTTAACCTGTTTTAGAATTTCAAGACAAAAATTATGTATATTCATATATATATATATATATATATATATACAAAAACCCATTTCTAGTTTATGATCTTTGAAATGTGATCTTCTTTTTATGTGTTGTTCTCGAAACATAAAACACATGCAAGGTTTCTATTTTCTCATGTTTTCTTTTTAAGCATACCCTTATTTACAATTCATGTATGTATGGTTATGTGTAAAAGTATATATAAATATATTATAACTTAGATTTCACAAAACATATCCTTGTTAATTTAAATCATTGTTATGAAAAACGCAGTGGTTACAAGAATTTATTAAATCTTGTTTTGGGTTATGAAGATCCCAAACATACACTCTATTTATATGAAACACCTTTTCTATATAATTTTCAAAACAACATGAATACATTTTGAACATGATTTATCATGTTGGGGGTATAATGGTTTTCATGTACAAGCATAAATATACATTCATGCAAGAGCTCACATGTTTAAATATTTCTTTTAGGCATGAAAACTTCATAAACAATAATCTAAACTCTGTATTCCAATTGATTCCCATTAAATTCTTTTATTCAATTAAGTTTATGTTTTAATATTTTAATATAACAATTAACATTTCATGGATTAAATGAGTCAACATAGATAAAAGTGGTTTGGAAATGTCACATTCTTAAGGGTTTAAATGAAAGAGTTATCACTTCATGTAACAACCCATTATTTTTTGAGTACTACTTCTTATTAAATTTGCAATAATATGTTGTTTTAGCTCGTGAAATTCACTGTTAAATATGGAACCAACATGTCTAGTTCTTTTCTACATATTTTTCATGATTCATTCCAGTTATGAACATGTATATAAAAAAATTTGTGGGATAATAATGTATGAATAAGACCCTATGAATATGAGACCATGCTAAGACATATGAGGAATGTATTGTACCTAAAATGATGTGATGGGTGCGCCCGAAATTATACATCACTCCAATTCATTGGTTAAAGTGATGATGTCTCATGGGTTAAGTGAAGTGATGTGTGAACATGATGCTATCTTTTTTTCACAACTATGTGTGGTAGTTAACCATGATTATGTTTGGTTTCTACCCATACGGTCTTGGCGCAAGGCCAGGAAAAAGTCCATCATTATACATTTTCTCATTATGGAATTGAAAATGATCAACCAAGGGATTGTGTATCTTTAATTAAGAATATGTTTTGATAATGGAAGTTAAATCATAAAGCATAAACAAGTGTGAAAATGTAATGTTACATAATGGAAAAGTATTGAATGTTAATGTCATATGAATCTCTTTTTATGCTCTAATTCATCATAATATGAATGCTTATACACTCATAAATGATTTCAGAGTTGGCTTGAATAACCTGTGAATTACGAAAATCTCATTTCTTATATACACATGCGCAGTCTGATTCATGTTTTTGTTGAGAGCAATATTATATTCTATGAAAATGATCTTTAGAAAAAAAATGTTTGTAAGTAACCACAAAAAATATAGATGGTGTGCCTTGAAATACAATATCTTCCTATTAAAAAAATCATTTACATTTCTTTTCAAGGTGGTTGTATTTAAAACAAGGAATTTTTATCAAATGTTATAAAACCCCCTTACTAGGAATTTTTATGCTTACCCTACTTTTTAATTTATGTTTTACAGGTTTTAGTAGTTTTACCCAAGCCTTATGTGCTCTTTGTGATGACATCATTTTCAAGATTAGCCCTGTTATGTTTTTAGAAGAAGTTCTTCAACAGCGTCTGATTATCTAAGAACCTAAACCGAGATGATACTCTATATTGGTACCAGATGGTCATTTTTTTGTAAACATGTTTTTATGAAGAAAATTTCCCACCATGTTTCAGGTGTCGATTTCAGACTTCTGGGGTCGGGGTCGTGATAGTTGGTATTAGAGGATTGGTTTAGGAAAACTCTAAAAAATTAGATAAACACTAAATTACTTAATTGGAACATTCTATGAAAAATCCCTCTAAATATTTTTGATGGTTGATGAATCACACCTTGTGTCTCTTCCATCAAAATTATTAGGGACTATAGCGGGAAAGTCATGTGCAGAAAACTATTAAATGATTAAAAATATCCGTCTGTCATGAAAAAACCCCTACCATGTATCCAATTCTCCTTGTGTACTCCAACATCACTGAGGAGAAGGCCTCGACTATATTTTTATGTTGTATACCGAATTTCTGTTCTATGCACAACAAGGAAAACACATTGAGGGTTTTTTAAATTGTTTTACACTAGCTAATAAGGCTTTGTCTCGAGAGGACTTCCAAGTGGACGCACAAGGGGTTGACCTTCTACTGTCATCTCTTTGTCAAATTTTAACCTACGGTCTCCGTGGTCATTTTATGGACTTTGAATCTCTCAAGGATGATCCTACCCGTTTACATTATTGTCATATAGTTCACGCCGATGTTTCCCAACTTCATACCTGTCTGGCCTTCCTCACTGTGGACCATATATGTCCACATGGGTTTTATCCTAGTTTCTAGTGTTGCCTCTAAACTCAAGATATCAAAACATTTTGAACCGCCTTGGGGATTCGTTTGATTGGGAACCCAGGAAATTTCCATCATCGGTAGTACATGGGAAAAGTCATCACAATGATTATGTAACCCCTCGAGTTAACAACCCTTGTTAAATGAATCATGTTATGTTTTATATCATATTATGTTTCTACGAAATTAATTCCTATATTGTAATCTGGTTATGCTTTACTAAGAAAAACATGTCCCTTGTTTTCAGATGGAAAATGCGAGTTCATTGATCAACCTTTTATCACTACCTATTGAATTAGTAGAATCCATAACCACCAAGACATGTTCAGAATACTACTGCACTCTTTCCAACATGCGCTTGTCTTGAAAACATCTTTATAAAGTATCCCTTACCCCGAACATCCTTTGGACCTACCCGAGAAATTGTCATGTTTATAACTGCATAGAAACTTCACAACTAGCAGAGTACAGGTGGAGAGGGGAGTACCATTAGGTCTCTTCATTTACTTCACCTTGTCCAAGAAACTACCTAGCCCTAGATAAGTTTAATGAAGCTGCCTTGGAGGGAGACACCCAAGAAACATATCTGTTCAAGGTCCTGAGTTTCAATATGTATAGGATGCTTTACGAATTTTAAGTGTTCAAACAAGAAGTAGTCCTAAAAATTTATAAAGAGGTATCTCACTCCCAAATCTCTAACATCCACACCTCCTATTTCACTCTTTGGAAAGCCGAATGCATTATGCATATGTTTGACCATAACTGCTCATGGTTTATATGGGCCAAGGAGATCGAGGATCTAGGAGTTAATCTGGGGATCTTCCTAGAAACATCAATGGATTATCCACAATGGTGGTCCAGGAGGAGGGTACATCAAGCCTAAAGTCTCTCTAGATTTTCTGGTAGTTTCTTACGGGTCTAACAGAATAGCGAGGGAACAATTCATTGAAGGAGTGGATAATGTGAGACCCCAAATTTAATTTTTTTAGAAATAATAGTTTTAATTATTACATTTTTATTAATTTGATTTTTATATAAGAAATTCGCACAAACATAAAAACAAGACATTATTCATTCAAAACACTGGAAATGGATACATGAAAACAAGGCCTAAGAACCATAACAAACCGAAAATTCGTACAAGTAGGTCAATCATGATCACTGGTAGACCCTATATCACCACGAACATACCAAGAAAGTAGTGGATTTACTTCATATCTACCATGACTAAGAACATTATAACCCGAACCGTAGCAATCGTACTAAGAGTTTGAGGGATAAAGAGCACCATCTTCGGGGTCTCGGTGTTTGATGCTGGAATACTCTAATGGTGCTTTTATAAGACATAAAATTTGACCATTTCCATTTAGGTGACCATTGAATTTACAACAGCTAAAATTATATCCATTTGGTATTGTAGTTTAATTAATTATAAATGATTAAAATTTTGAAGTATTTTAAATATAAGTTAAATTCATTAACTATTATCTATATATTATGATTTCAAAACATATTTCAAGATCTTTCCTTTAATGTTTGAATATTTCAGAAAATTCTATATTTATAAATTTATCTCCCTTGTGACAGTTATAAATATTTCTTTTTAGATTAATATATAATGATTTTTCTATGTATAGAATCACCTTGAAATTTTTTGAGTGCATTAGAGTCATGTCATTGAACACATTTAATTGAGCTTATATTTGGAAACATGAAATTTGATACCGTAATGTTTTGGTACAAAATTCCACTTTAATTCAAAGAAAAATATCCGTTTTATATTTGGAAAACATTTTTTTGAATACTTTTATTAGTAAAAAGTTATATAGTCTGATTTGTGTATTTTAAACTTCCAAATATATGAATAAATCAAATTTTATGAAAGTAATGATATTCTATTTTTTTCATAGATGGTTATTTTGAAAATTGGGTTAATTAAAAAAATATTAACCCAATTGGCCATCTCTTTATAGCTAGGCTGAGGGAGACATCTCGCACATGGTGGTTGAGCCAATCCATCATCCCCAGCCAAGGTCGGCTGAGCATGGGTACCCCGAAGGGCACACGGGAGAGAAAGAGTGCTTGAGCACGCCACAACAGTGTGAGGCCACTGCGGAACATAGTTAGGTTGAAGCCTGTGTGGGGTGGGAGACCATGTTCAAGGCTCCCTTATGTGTGAGTTGTGATTTCGGAGGTGATTATCGGAGCCTCAGTCTTATAATGAAGCCATGTGCGCCTCCCTAATTCAATATGGGATTTGGTTTTTTGGGGGAAACGTGATCTAGGACATGGGATCGTGGCGTGCATCATATGGTCCATCGATCCTGATCTCTCTTTTGACCCTCAGTGACCGAGGAGAACTACAGTGTTTTTTATGAGCTTTTCGATAAAAATGAGATATAATCACAGTCGTTCACACGGTTTTAAATCACTCGCCCTGTGTCATCTGTCCGATCTTATTCAATATATAATCTCGACTGTTCTTCTTTTTTTAAACCCACAGACTCCTCCCAGAAGTCTAATCAAAACTCAAGTGATCTAAACCATCTATTTCTTCACTGTGTTTCTCTTCCACATTGTCTTCCGTGTCGCGCTCAAACCAGTGGCCACCCACTGGTTATTCTTCCTTATTCTTATTTATCTTCTCCTCCTTTGTGTATTCCCCACTATTTTATGGTCTCACGAACTTGACTTCTATCCGCAAGATCCTCCCTGATCCCCTTTATTTTAATATTTTTTTCAGATTACATTAATTTGTTTCGGTTTTAGTTTTCCACAAGCATTATATAGGTGTATATATTATAATCACTGTTTGATTTTGAGGTCTCTCTTTAAAAAACATGTTGGGCTGTTTATCTCGATCACGTTTTAAGTATTTGTTTATATATTATTTATGATACCACATATATATGAAATATATGTATGCTGCCTTTATAAACCCAGTATTTTTGCACCCGAAATTTCTGGTTTTCATCCTCTCGACGTGAAAACATTTCCTGCCCATCCTTTTTGCACACCCGATGTCTGGTAACGGATAAACATATTATGTTTTAATCATTGTAAAACTCTTATATTCTTATGAATATATGGGTCCATATGTATATATACATATTATTTTATATCACTTCTAAATCTTAACTCATGTCTGGTTTTGTAAATGTGTTTTTGTGTATTCAACACATGCAAGAGGTTTCATACTACAATTTCCATATATGAACCCTTCTTATCTATTTTTATTTCCTCGTGGATATATGAATATATAATTTCATCTTGACCCATTTTATTATTTCAAAAAAAAATGTATGTATATTCATATATATATATACAATAAACCATTTCGACTTTATGATCTTTGAAGGGTGGTCTTTTGTTTTTAAGTGTTGTTCTCAAAACATTAAACACATGCAAGGGTTTTCATTCCTCATGTTTTATTTTTAAGTATACCCTTATTTACAATTCATGTACGTATGGTTATGTGTAAAAGTATATATAAATATATTAGAACTAAGATTTTATGAAACCTATCCTTATTAATTTAAATCATGGTTATGAAGAATGAAACAGTTTCAAGAATTTAATAAATCTTGTTTTGGGTTATGAAGATCCCAAACTTATACTTTATGTATATGAAAACCCTTTTCTCCCGAATTTTAAAAACCACATAAATTCATTTCGAACATGATTTCACAACTAGGTGGTATAATGGTTTTCATGTTCAAGCTTAAATGTACATTTATACAACAGCTCACATGTTTAAATATTTCTTTTATGCATGAACACTTCACAGGAAATAATCCATATATTGAATTGTAATTTTTTCCCAATAAATGATTGTTGTCCTTTATGTTAATGTTTTAATCTTTTAATATAACAATTAACATTTCATGTATAAAATGAGTCGAAACAAATAAACATGGTTTGGAAATGTTTACATTCTTAGGGGTATAAATGAAAGAGTTGTTATTTCATGTAACAAATCATTATTTTATGAGTACTAGTTCTTATTACATGTGTAAGAATATTTTATTTTAGCTCATGTACATCACTGTAAAATATCGTGCCAACAAGTCTAGATCTTTTTTAAATTTTTGGCACGATCCATTCCATTTTTGAACATGTATGTAAAAATCATTATGGAATAAGAGTGTAATTATAAGACCCTGTTAATATGATACCATGCTACGACATATGAGGAATGTATTGGACTTCAAATGATGTGACAGGTGAGCCTGGAATTATACAGTGCTCTAATGCATTGGGTAAAGTGATGAAGTCTCATGAGTTAAGTGAAATGTTGTGTGAACATGATTCTAGCTTTTTTCACAACTATGTGTGGTAGTTATCCATGATTATGTCAGGTTTCTACTAGTCTGGTCTTGGCACAAGGGCATAAAAAATTCCAGCATTATACATTTCCACATTATTGAATTGTAAATGATCAACCAAGGGATTGTGGATACTTAATTAGGAATCTTTTATGATAATGGAAGTGAAATCATAAGTCATAAACAAGTGTTCAAATGGAAGGTTACACAAGGGAAAAGTATCTAATGTTAATGTCATATGAATATCTTTTTATGCTCCAATGAATCATGATATGAATTCTTATACTCTCAACAATGCTTTCAGAGTTGTCTTTACTAAGATGTAAATTATGCATGTCTCATTTATTTCATACACATGTGCACTCTGATTCATGTTTTTGTAGAAATCAAAGTTATCCACTATGAAAATAATCGTTTGAAAATAAAAATTTTTGCATGTAACCTTAGAAAATATATATGGTGTGCCTTGAAATGCAATATCATCCCCTTAAGAAAATGTTTTATATTTATTTTCAAGGTGGATGTTTTTTAAATTAGAAATTTCCTTCAAATGTTTTAAAACCTCCTTACTGGGCATTTTTATACTCACCCTACATTTTAATTTCTGTTTTACTGGGTTTAGTAGATTTACCCAAGCCTTAAGTGCTCTTTGTGACGACATCAATTTGATGTTTAGCCTTGTTATGCTTTCAGAAGAAGTTCTTCAACAGCGTATGATTTTACAAGAACCTGAAATGATACGATCATCTATATTGGGACAATATGTGAAATTTTTTGTAATCCTATTTTTATGATGAAAATTGCACACCATGTTTCAGGCACCGATTTCAGACATCTAGGGTCGAGTTTGTGACTCTTTAGAAGACCTAGACATAACCATGTTGTGAAACAGGTATCTCTATTAGAAACTATTATCCTCTTAACACCAAGGAACTATACTATGTTGGGTATATAAAGAATACCTAGTTTATTAGTACTGAAGGTTTACTAGATTTAAAAAAATTGAGATACCTTCATCAGTTGATATACTATCATGCATAATAAGTAATTCATGATAGGATACTTCGGTAATCCTATAAAAATATCCATGGTTACATCATCCCATTTCCATTCTAGAATGGGATCATGCTGCAATAACCCAGTATGCCTCTAATTCTCATCTTTTACCTACTAATTGGGGAATCATCTCACTAAAAATCCTACAACCTCCTAATTAATTCTTGTCTAGTAGTACTATCTATAAATATCGGGATACATATTTTTCAGTAATTGATGAATATCACATCTAGAAGCTTCATACTCTCTCATCAGCTACTCACAAAAGCACTTATAAACCCATACTCAACATTGTAAAATGAGAATATGTCCATTACCAAGAGACCATCGTGATGGAGGATCTCCATCATATAAGTTTTTCCTTAGATCTATTACCTCTAGATCAGATAACATCTTTGTCATTATTTGGTCATGAAGAAGAGGTATAAATGATGTCAATGTCCGAGATGCTCATCACTATGACTCTAGAACATATATTTTCTTGTTAGCAAAGAACATGATCATCAACCACACATCGTAAGTCTCTTTCACTACATATATCTATATATTCCATCATAGGGAATTACTAATTATATTTCCCTTTCCTAATATATAATCTAAAACAAATACAAAAGACTACAGATACTCGACCAACCTCTTCTACCTTAGGTTTATGTCCAGTTGAGAAAAGATTTATATGTGTCTCTTGTGGTCTGTGTACACCACATAACATTCTCCAAAAATATAGTGTCTCCATCATATTAGTGTGTGTACCAATTTAGATAACTCCAGGTCATGAGGAGGATAATTAATCTCAAGTGTTCACACGTTTCTTGAGCCATAAGAAACCACTTCGTCCTCCTACATCAGAAATACTCCAAGCCCAAAAAATTACAAATCATTGTACCTAGTATATTCCTTACTCTGAATAGGTATGGTCAGGATAGATTATGAGGTCACCCTACACATTATCTCTTGAAAATATCTCTCACAATCATCCAACAAAAAACATCTTCCCTTTCTTGGTCATCATGGACATTAGTGTTTCCATACAACATAAGTCCTAGATGAAATGTTGATAATAACATACTAAATACCTTAAATATATAAATGTTTAATACATTATTATCCCACTTATGATATACTAGGATTGAATACTTATCTATTCCCTATAACACTCTGGTCTATGATATTACATAACCTAAGAAGTGTTGTTTTTCAATTTAGAAAATTCAATTGGTTAGATTAGTTTAAATTTGATGCCCTCTCAACGTACTGAAGATTATGTCAAGTTGTTGGGAATGATTGTCTGACGATTTGGAGTACACCTATATGTCATCAATGAAAACCACCACGAATTGATCCAAAAATGGATAAATGATCTAAATCATCAATGTCATGAATACCGTCAAATAATTTGTCAAACCAAACAACATCACCAAGACCGTATACAATCAATACCTACTCCAAAGAGAAGTTTGATGTATGCTCTGGACACCATCCATGAATTCCAAAACCAAGACCAAACCATTTGAAATAGGATTAAATATAATGGAATGTGATGATCCAATATCAATAAAATTCATGCAAAATTAGATGACCTATGAAATGTTCCTAGGATGGTAGAATTTCTTGCATCCAAACTAGCTAGAGTATAATACATATAACTCTTCTGACATTCTCTTATACCCGAGGCTCTATTCTGACTCCCTTGACATACTCCTTCTAGATGGTACTGGTTCTATAGTACTAGAGTACCACATTACCTTCATTGACCTGAATGTCTAGTGGAACTCCAGCTACTTGTCTATTGAGGGGTAGATGAGAACTTCATATACTATAGTACCTATCATGATCCCCTACAACTAATATGATACTCCACACCCCTAAAAACCTTTGTAGGTCACCCATCATACCTCAAGCATGATACTCAAGTGTATTGTAAAAATATTGAGGCTTCTTGTGACCAAACATGCAACACGAATAGAGCTTTAGTGAAACGTGGTCCTACAATAGCTTCCCACAACCCTTACTACTATGTATGTTGTTCATTTTGGAAATAACTATTTTATAATAACATCATTCCACTAGAATAATAACTCTATATTCAACCTCCTGAATTATACTAGTAGCTACATAGTTCCTCTCTTTTATTTATTTCGATGATAGGATACTTATTCACCGTTTATCAAATGTTACTCATGTGAAAAAATTCACATGTTACCTAATCTCAAAGAGAATTCCATCATGAAAATTCTTACCTCTTTCTATCTCATTGGATTATAAATATGGGGAAAATAGTTGAAAGTCATTGAAGTATCCCACGTAGTATATCCATAGAAATCTCTCCTCTATTAGGTGAAAGAACTTATGACCCTTAACATCCCTTAATGTTTTAGGAAAGAGGTGGCTCAGAAAATTATCCTTGAAGTTGTTTCATTATTACTCGACATGGTAACCAACATACTCCAAACTGACCCAAAAATTCTTGTCTGGTCCATGCAGAATTCATGTAAAAATTCTTCACCCTCTTATCCATGGGTGTCTAGAGGATCATAATGATCATCTTTACTAACTCGGTATAGAACTCAAAATCATTGGGCCTATTATCCCTAATAAATGTTGTTGTATGTTGTTTCTAATACTCTCTCAATATCTCTAACATAGAATGCATGGTGTGAATAGTATCCCTTTCCAAGGATACAATTACCCTCATGAATCATTCATGAACATTAGCATCCATCTAATCCTATAGATATATTGGAAACTATGATCCATTTGTGTTAGGTATGTTCTAGTTTCATTTCTCCTAACACTCAATTCATAGACGATGAGGATGTATTTTCCCTATAATATAAATACACACCATAGAACACTATAAAATAATATGGTCAACACCAACATTGGACAATAAAAGAGACACACTGGCTAAATGTATCTCTAAACATGGATTAATCAGTTAATTATAAGACAATTGAGTTCATCAATTTTCATTTACTATAAATAAAAGTTATCTCATTTCACAATTCATAGAGTAAAATATATCACATGAAATAATAATTTCCCTATCATGAAAAATTCATGTCAAGATATATCCCTATATGCCTATCATTATGCATTTATACTCATATAGTTACATAGTGGTCCATGAATATAAATATTAAGAATCTATAACATCACACAACATGTGAATCACCCACTGTGAAATGATATCAACTATAACAAGTGAAGATAGTGAATATGAACCTCATCCCAAGGTAATTTGATTTTCCCCCATATATGGGTTAGATAATAACATCAAAAAGATCATTACCATGTCTTGGAACAACATAGTTTTATTTTTACCATTCCCATATAATATTGAAATATGAAAGAACACTTTGATACCTCTAATACAAATTTATATCATTCGTCGATCCAGAACAATCTCATATGGGAAAATCATGTTTGTTACTAGACCTCAAGTGATCCTCCCCATTTTCTAGAGGTTGTTGAGTAGCAGTGTTAGTATAGTGAATAGAGTGGGGATACTATACCCTCTAGTATATAGTAAAAATATAGTGGAAATAAACACATATCATAGTAAATGAAACAGAGAAACAAAATACCTCATACAACTATAAGATATCGGATAAACCAAGTAAACTAAATAATAATGAACCATATAATGTTAGGTATAAATGTAATTAAATTACATATTGGATGTCATACTTATAAAACCCCAACCTAATATAAATAATCTCAAAGGATTTTGATCCTAAATCCCTTTTTGGTCCTGTATCAAATCTACAACCCATCTAGCCAGCAATAATCAACAACAATGTCCTTTGCTATTCTGAATCCATGTAATCTACTCAGGTACTTGATAAAATCTAAAAAAAGGTGTGAGTAAAACATAGTAGGTCAACATCATTGTTTATAAACAAAACTAATTTAATAATAATGACATACATCAACGCGATAATCAAGAGTATTAATTAATCAACTGATATGATCAAACAATGAATCTACTTTGGCACCACGTCGTAATTTCTCTGATCATGTAGAACTACCATCTAAACTATAAACAAATGTCCTTGGAGTAATCACCTAATTGGGAAATCCATGTTTATAAGAATTTCAGCATAATTGGGCCACACAGTTAATATATGTACTTCCATGTAACTAATCCAAACCCGTTATATAGTAATTTCTTCATATCCTGTAAAATACATTAATATAATCTTTTTAGTCTTACTAAGATAATATCATTATATAATAATTATAGAATAACCATGATAGGCCTTTATCAGAATAGTTTACACACCCAAATCATAAAAATTATTACATGTAATATCTACAAAAAAGTAAAGCGATATTCCAAGTTGAATCTATCATGATCATTTACCTGAGTTATCATGTCGTTCTAAGTAATATTTTAATCCATTATCTAGTTCATTATTTTTCATGTGTAGGATATCTCTATGGGTAACTGCAATCTAGGTCTCAAAAGATGTGGAACCAAAAGAATCCATGGAATAATCTAAACACATGATTATTATCACTCATTATTTTATTTCCTACTAAAAACATTATGTCAACACAGTCCCATTCTATTTTTCATACTTACGTAACTAGAAATATACCACATGTCTTTGTTTTATACTTTAAAACATTATCAAGTAATAAAAGAAACACTTCTAAAAGGTAACACCAATAAAGAAGGAAGGTGATAGTGATCATTATGAAAACTTTGATCACAAAAAAAAAACAAGATCATAAATCAATTCAATAGAATTCAATATATTACACCATGATAATGGATAACAAGCATAAGTTAGGGGAAAACCAAAGTGAATCAACTCAAAGTATATTAAATGCTACACTCAGACATCTATAATGGAATGAATCACTCCCAAATCACTTTAAGTCACTCAAGGGTTTGGTAGATAATGTGGCATGGAAGATGGAAAATAAATCTTATGCACAACATGGTATAAAACTACTTGATTATATATATTCATGAAATGAAACCTAGTCATAAAGTGAATTTATTGATTTATAAATTAAACCAAAAAACACATCACCTTCTGTTTAAAAATCTATGAATGATTCATTAACTCCATAAAACAGTTTCATGGTGTGTAAACATTAATTATATGATCCACTTAATAGAATAAGCTAAAAAATTCATTTCATGTACCATGATCATGAAGTGAAAGTGTCTAGTAGACTACTTCTATCCCATCTTCTGCATAATTAACCCAGCAACGTTGAAATCCATCCAAACTCCAAGAGAACATTCGTAAGCCCTAGAAATGTTTATACAAAGACATGATTAATTGAAACCAACATACATACCGAAATATTTCGTAAATTTTAATAGAATATTCTCTCCATATCTAAATAGGGGATTGACCACAAAGGTTTAATGAAGAAGGAAAACCCAACTAAAAGAGGGTCAACAAGAACTCGAAGAGGGGCGTACTAAGAAAAAGACAAAAACATACAAGTTACATGTTATATAATAATTATATAAGTATAATAATATCTTAAATATAATATAAAGATATTTAATACATCATTATATCTAGAATTTATATGTTTTAATGGAAGAACAAATTACATCGGTTTGTGAGGCAGTAGTCCACCGTACACACGAATAATGATTTCACAACTCATTTGGTGGAATATGTTAATGATTTTGGTTTTTTAGTAACATAATTACATCTTCGTACATGAAAAATAGTGAGGGTATTATATCATCATGGATTAACATTAATTCAAGGGGGTTTAGGACTAAATAAAATAAAAAACATGTTAACGAGTGTTGCCTCTTCTTCTAGTAACATCCTTAATTTTTCCCCAAAATACTTCCTCGGTTGGATTCCTACCCAAAATAAGTATTTCATGATGAGTTCCGAGAAGTGAGGAAGTTATTTTTGTACATCATGGATGAACCAATGCATTTTTTAATTTTTAAAAGTTGTATATGGGAGTCCTTTTATATGTTATGTTGGTGGAATACATATATGTTTTGAAAATAAAAATGTGCACGCACATTTTTCACATGGCGCAAATATCCAAAATTGTTTATTCTCGAGCTAATAAGTGTTATGGTCAAAATATGTCCATAAAATTGTTATGTTATAAATTTTTTTCATTTTTTTGAGACATTTCTTCTTAAAGTAAACCCAATAATCTAATATTTATACGAACCACTGTAATTAAATTTTATGATTTTTACAATTCATTAAGGTCAAAAACTATGTTGATCTCATTATATAGCATAAATTATTCTTCATTGAAATATAGAATCCATTTTTCAAATTTTCATTCCTAGAACTATAAAATATTCATTTATAATTAATCATGCATATGTGGTGTGAAAACGGGTTTCCTAATAAGAAATGTTCAAATGTTGAAAAAGTATTTATATCAAAATTCAATATCAAATTGATCACAATGACCTAAATTTGATTAATATATTTCTAATTGGTTTAATTATAATTTATAAACCAACTTAAAGCATTTTTTATGTGTCAACATGTTTTATAACAAAATACAATTCTTAAAAAAATCATGTATTATCACTATTCATTAAAGAATTTTCTTTTTAGAATATTACCTAAAACTCACTCTGATATAATTTTCTATGATGATTGAAAAATAAATATTTATTTTCATGAATCAATTTTCAACCATTTTCAAAAATTAATTTTGAAACACATTACGCAAGAGAAAAAAAATATGATTTTATGAAAAAACCCTTATTGAAGTGTAAAATTGGATTAATTATTATCTCTTATCTAGAAAAAACATAAGATGAATTCTAAAATTTTAATTGAATATATAATATATAAATTTAATGAAAATATTTCACCAAAATTATTTTTAAAATTGGTTGACGTAAAACAATTTTTTGTGCATAAAAATAGTTTTTTTTTGAATTTTTTTTATATTTTCCAATAGTTCTTTTTTTCAATTGTAATTAGTTTTCTTAGAAAAATTAATTTTATATGGATGTGTGCAAAATATAATTTCATAATTTAGTTAATAATATTCATACCCACAATTCTAATAGCTTGGAGGTAACGGTCATGTTAAATAATAATATTTTAATGGTATGTAATATTTTGTTTAAAAATGGTGTTTAGTATAACAGAAGATAAAATCAATATTTTATGTAAAGAAAAAAACATAGGTTTTTTTAACATAAGATAAACTCATTGATTCATGTATATAAATATATTTAAATGACAAAATTTATTTAAAAAAAGATATTTCATAAAATCATTGGGTTTTATAGTATCAAAAAAGAATGGGTGATTAGATTGAGATGGATCAAGAGGAAATGATTCCAATGAGACTTATACGTCAATTGAGAACAAATAATTCACCCTGAAAGATCAAAATCTAGGTAATACATGTCAATTTTTTTCCTCCCTCTTGATTAATTTTTAAAATAATATATTTCATCTATATTATTTTTTATTTGTGATTTCACATTTTTCAGATGATCCCATTCCAATAAATTGAATTACTTATATCAATTTAATTATTATTCAATGTTTTCACCCATGATCCAACACATATTAATCTATGTTGAAGATCACATTATCCAATAATTATCACCATGCTTTTTTCATTTCTCTGACTAACGTTTTACATTATTCATCATCAGATATCTAGGTTGTGATTGAAAATTATTGGGTTAGGTTTGAGCATGATAAAACTTCTACATTTTCAGTTGTTTTTCAAAAATTTAATATATTAGTTATTTAATGGATTGATTGAGATTATTCTGTAGTGATAATTCATGGATTCGGGATCTACAAAAGTAACATCAAATGAACAGAAACTAGGATGTGTTGTGGCTTCATATGGGTAGCTGGATTTTGATTTCCCACATTTGTAGGCTAAAAAATGATGGTAAAATGCAGTTTCTTATGACTCCAAGAGGTAAAATGGGTAGATAATTGTAAGATAGGTTGGATCTGGAAGCTACATTTTGACTTAGAGGATTGTTTTAAAAAAATTACTACACACCATGTAGTTCATAATAAAAACACATTGTGATCTTTATATTTCGTAGTGGACAAGGTTTTGTGGCCCTGTTAAGGATCACATGATGTGTGGCCTGGTGCACATGCCATCCGACTCACCCTATGTGAAAAAATCATGTGCTCAATGGGATATTCCAAGGTCCCCAAACGGATATACACTCCCTTTACTCTATGTGTTCATGGGCATTGGTCAGCACCAAAGTATGATCGGGTACATGGGAGAAACCAAAAGTACATGGGAATAACCATATGTAGTTGTGTAGGACCTGAGTGGTTGAGACACAATATGTACTATCTATTCACTCCATTAACCATGAAATTTATTCAATGAAATTTCTAGATGAGAACATGGCTAGGAAATTAGAAGGGGACTCATTTCATGGGGACCCCCATACATGTTATGTACACCTTATTACATATTCTATCTCACATATCTCCTTTCATGGGACTTGGATTTTGGAATTTGGGTATCCTATCCAATGTGTTTTATTTAGAAAAATTATTGTTTTCATTCATTAGGTAATAAAATATTTTATGTGAAATATTTTGATCATGGTTCTTCTTTAGCCTGTGCATGAAAGTGGTAGTGATCACCGTAGGATTATTGAATCTAGAGGTTGGAAATCCCCTATTTATCTGATGCATGGGTCCCATACACTCCTTATAAAGATATATATGGTACTCCCCTACACCTGGTTTGGTTTCTCTATCTATAGAGTTGGAATCCCCAATCATTAAGCTCTGTAAGTTTTTCAATCCTCAATTGTTGTTACAGCTCCATATCCTATAGAGCATAGTAGCGAGTAGTGGGCCCCTCGAAACATAGATTCTAGTGAGGTTTCTTTTATGGAATTTTGATTATTCTCATTATAGGATTTCTCAGGGGAAAATCCTTGTGATGTTATATCCATTGGTATCTCCAATAAATAGTCTTCATTGGGAATAATTCTATTGTTCGAGGTCATAACTTCGTTTCTCGATGTCAATTGTAATTATCAAAACCATGTATTTATACTAAGGATCATTGTTAAATGGTTATACTATCAATAGTAATGATGCTTAAGAGTCTATTAAAATTTATAGGATATAATAAAAAAAATAAGTTTAAGAGTTTTCTATAACCATTATACATATTTAGGTATTTATTTTAATCACAAAAGAGAATTTATTTATAGAGGTTTTCTTCATTACAATATTTCTCCCTTCTAAAATTTAACCCTTTAACTGTTAATTTCACATAGTAAAATGGATGACGGTAATTCAATTTCATCACCTCCTTTGGTTTCAATGTCTCTTCAATCAATTATTTGGTTTCTCCAAAACACTATTACTAGGTGCATTGTACTATTTTGTAAACATTTTCTCTGTGATCTAATATAATCCTCATTTTCGCATCATATGAAACATCATTTTCCAACGATACCACCAATGGTTTCAACATATGTAAGAGGCTTCTTATGTACTTCCTCAATAGGGTTAATTTAAAAAATAAAAATAATATACTTTAGGTAGGTTGGGTGGTTGTTCTAGTCAATAAACCAGGACTCAAATGTGATAAAGGATCTCAAAAGACCATGTATCTTAGACAATGATTTCACATTTTCTAAAATATGATGATTTTATTCCATACAGATATACTGAAGAATACATTATCTCTAATCACATCCTCTAGGTATTGTAGATGATTTTCGGTGCATCCCTTCGATCGACTCGAAGCAGACATCATTTTCTACCTAATGGTCTTAAACTTTTCCACAATTTCTTTAACAATTTTAGGAACCAACAAATTTTGTTCACATACTTTATCCTATCATGCAGGAATTCAACATCAATTCCAATAAATGATGGCATATGGATCTATTTGGATACTTTAGTGAAAACCAATATTTTATTATAACTTTAATAGAGGAATATGTTGATCCCATACCCATTTCAATTCCACTAAACATGCATGAAACATGTCCTCAACTGTCCGGATAGTACACCCATATTGGTCCTCAGTTTTATAGTAAAAAGATAGGCTACAATTTAACTCAATATTTTGAGAATGTTGGAGACTCCTACATAACATAGAAGTAAATCATGGATCTAGATCAAATACAATTGATTGTAGTGTTCTATAATTCCTTAACACTTATATATTGTATATCCTTTCACGATCATAAAGTGATAAGTTGCCTAGAATTTCAATGAACTGATTAGTAATTGAAAGAAGATCCACTATTACCCATATGGAATTATTTCCTATATATTTATATGGAATATTAGTGACAGGTCAATTTTTATGTTTTCCCATTTCCATGTAAGTGTTGGTAACTATTGCATCCTCGCCATCGATTTGTTTCTATCTCCTTCACTTCCGAAAATCAAACTCACCTTGATATATATTATGTTATATCATTCATCATATTATCCCCCCAATAGTTATCTTAGAGGTCGAAATATATCTTTGTGCTCCCTTTCTATATAGATAAGGTCAATCTATGTATAGAGACTCTTTCTTTTCATTAATTGACAATACATCGCATTGGTGTAACATTTTAAACATTTCACAAACACACGCCCAATTACCATATTAGATTAGTGCCTTTGAAGAACTTTTAATCATAACCCACTAGTTCAAAACACATCTAATTCTTATCCTTCATATTTCTTCATAACTAGACCCCTTTTTTCAAACCATACATGTTACCTTTCTTCATATCCTAGGGAAAAGAAACATAATGAAGTGTGATATCATATACTCAGTATGGGTAAACATGGAATACCTGTAATCGTAATAAAAACATAAGGGTAAGAAAACATGCACATATCATTTGATGATCACAACCTTCATATCAAAAGATCATATTCAAGAGTCATGTAATAATGATTAGATGTTCAGAATATGTGAATCATGATGAGATAAAGCACATAAAGTATGAAATCATAACTTTAACATAAGAATGAAATTATGGAATACACATAAAATTGTAACTTTTTGATCATGTATAAGTAGTAGAAGGTTCTCTCATTAAATTAAATAAATGAAATCAAGGGAGTGCATACACATATAGACATGAAAACCTATTCCATTCAAAAAATTATGGAAATTAAAAATATGTCTACACATAAAATTGTTAACATGAAATAAGGATCATGAAAAACATATATACCTCATGAGTTATCCATCATTAACCAATGAATCATAGTGATATGTCGGTCCCACCCATCTTCTAATGAATATAGACATAAATGTTCCAAAGTATCATAAATAATAATATAGTAACCCATGAAATGAAATACAAATCATAAAAATCTAATAAAATCATAACATGTGGAAACGATACAAGCTTCATAACAATTTCATAAAAATCATAACCCACGAAAAGATGTGGGTCTGTTATATATCATTCAATAAAAAAATAAACCATTCAAGTAAACAATATTAATAGTATTTAGTAACTATAAAAAAGTATGTAATCTTAGATGGGGGATGATATTGAAAGACAACATGGGACATTATAGTTCTTTAAAAATCACTTCAAAATATTATACCCTTTGTTAAATACTTTTCATTGAAGACACTTTGATAAGAAATATATGAATCCAGAAAAAAAATAATGTAAAATAGTTATTGAGGAAAATATCGTTTTTTCATTGAAATCATTTTCTTTTCTTAAAATATCACACCACATTTTATAAAAAGAAATTTCAACAAAAACATAATAAGCTTCTAAGAGAAGATTAAAAGTAATAAGGAATCATGAAATATTAAAACTATTTCATTCCTAATAAGTTAGAAATATATTCTTCTTGTACTTTTTTCAAAGAAGTCAAAAAGTACCTATTTATGAAAATTAAAAAAGATTTCTTCCAAAAAATTTATGAAGAATAATAAAAATGGTTAAAAATTACTTTAATAAGTTAATGAATAATAGAAAAAAAATACTTTGGAAAACATTTTTAAGAATCATGTACATCGATGATAAATATTTCCTAGTAGATACTTATGTATAAACCAACCTGATAATAATGAGATTTGAGGAAATAACCCTTAAAACTGTATAATCATTTTAATCATATTCCCCATGAATGAAATAAAATTATTTTGATACGAAAATACCATAATCACATGTTTATTACTCATAAAATAAATTTATGTGTAGTATATACACCATGTATGTAGTTTATAAGGCACGTGTCTCACACAAATAAATTTGAGACAAAAATACCATACCTAAAGTCAGATTCCCATCTTACATTTTTAGAACACCTATATAGTGGTTATAAATATATTAATAACATATAACTGAATCGTAATAAAAACTATTATATCATATATTATTCATTTATGTCTTTATATTACTTGTTTATTAACATTTCCAAGTGAACATAATGTTTCGTGAAATGACTCATTTTTTTATCGTATGTGTTTTGACTTGTTATTCTATGTACTATTACATAGATAACAATTTAATTACTTATATTACATAAAAAATTATTTATATGTCATATATTTATAGTATAGAAATATATATATTAAATATAGATATATGAAATGGAATACATCGTTTATGGAGATGGTAAGTCACACATACACATGAATACTATTTTGGTTTTCTGAAAATACTAAATGAAAGAAGGTAACTAAAATATATGAATATATTTTTTTTTATTTTAATTATTAAGTAATATATTAAATATATATATATTAACTATATAATTTTTTATAATCATTTTTGAAATGGTTATCGTGGAAGATTAATATCATCACGTAGTGGAGATGGTAGGTCGTACGTATAAACAAGCGATGATATCATAATTTTAATGGTAAATTTGATAAGAAGTATATGATATGTTAACTATAAAGAAAAAATATAATGTCATAAATATTATTAATATCCATTATATTACTCATCAAACAGATCCAAATAATGTATTGATGAAAAAATATAATATTATGGCTTGGAGATGGTAAGTCGTGCGTGCGCATGTGTGGTGCTTTCATTTTTCATAGGATATAGAATATGGTTGTTCCATAATCATAATAAATTTTCTAAATATACATGATATTGAAGTTATTACATTATAAATTACTCAACACCTTAATAATAAGGTGAAGAAGAAACAATTTGAAATAGATGGTAAGGAGGGTACCTCTACTATGATGAACTCCCTCTATATCTCTTCTTAGAGAAACTATAGTTTGTTTTCTTTTTGTGATACCAGAACCTCTATAATGTTACTATGGAAGTTTATAATAAAAACTGACTAGTTATGGATGATCTTGAGCGCACAAATTTAGGTGAAGAAGTGAGGTAGGTGGTTCCATTTTATAATTGTAGCGAGGGGCAGCTTAAGAAACTCTTAAATATTAAATTAATATAAATTTATTTTCAATTGAAAATAGATCCAACGTGAATTTTTTTTTAATATATTTCAGGCATGAGTCTAAATCCTCACAAACCGTGATTTGTTTTACAATTATATGTCATAATATTATCCTTATTGTTTGGATTTTACCCGTGTTGAAACGCTTTATCTTTTACTATAATCACTTAGATTTTTACACATTAGGGTAAATATAATTACTATAAAATTCAAAATGAACCCCAAATATATCACTGGTGAATTTTGAAACCCTCTTGTTTTTATTTCTCATAATTTTTATTTTAAAAAAATTTATATCATTTAATAAAATATTAATTATTTAGAAGTATCATTTCTGTCAATTTTGTTAATATTCCTTATATGATTTTTACAAAATATAATATTAACATGATAACTTAAAAAACATATAATATATGAGTAATATGTCATAGTTATATATAGAATTAGTTTATGTAATTATGAATGTTAAATTATATTTATTTATTTTTTTAATATCATTTATTTGATATTTCAATTAATTAAACAATTACAAAATCATCATCATATAAGAAATTAATTAAATTATTTCTTCATCAAAATATAAAAATAAATTTACATGATAAGGATAATTTATTATTATAAAATTTAATATTTATTTTCTATTTTATATTCTATATAACCCTATATAAAAAATGTTTTACTTATTAAAATTATGAGTATGACGTTTTTAACTTATCTTTAAATAAAATATAATAAATGTCATATTCTTAGCCAAGTACCCTAAAAAGGTTATAATTTTGGAATAAGAATTATTTTGGTCAATTACCACTCATAAAATGAAATTATAAAAAGTTTTATAGTTATTTTATAACATACTAATATTAATTTTACCTTTAATTACTTGATTTTCCCTTAATCATGGAAAATAAAAATACTAAAGTTATCATTCAAAAAATAAAAAAGTTAACCTATTACAACACAAATATAATACTGATTACAACCATTTATGTCTGTATTTTGAAATTTTATTCATATAATATGAAAAATTAATGTTAACATTAATCCCACGGAGGTGGAGAGAAGGCCGTAACAAGAACGTTTAAAACATCAATAAGTTTCTATATATAATTTTAACGTGAAAATTATTCCAAATGACCTTAATTGGATTAATTTGGGTATATTTTATCTATTTTTACTTCAAAATGAATTTAAAATATAATAATTTTTTAAACAAATAATGAAATTTTTTACAACAAAGCAGTATTTTTCAATATTCTTCAAAACATGAAAATTCTAAGAAAAATACAAAAAATTCACCCTAAGTTATGTTAGACATTAAAAATTCCAAAAAAAATTATTTTTTAAATTTAATTTTTAAATACTGTCTAAAATTAATTTTATTTTTATTCACAGAAAGGCATAAAAATAAGTTCCTTTAAGAAAATTATATTTATAAACATATAAAGACTTTACCAAAAATTATATATTTCAATATAAATATGATCTATTGTGTGAAAAAATTCTTAATATCATTTAAATATTAGTTATTAATATTCATATTACTATGTTTAATTGATAGGTTATAACTATCCCATTTGATGATTGATAATAACAAAGTGTTGTCTCATAGAGACCTAGGGTTCTGTGTAGCGCAAGCCAAGTCTTTGTTGCTTGTAATACCAGATTAGTGTAGTGTTGTGTATTATGTAATCCAAATACAATTCATTTATATAATAATAATAATATATACTCAATTTTATGAGAATTTAAAATATCAAAATGATTTCATTAATTCTAATAATAACAATAATTCTAAAATTCTCAATGAGGAAAATTTTACCTCTCAAAGTGAACATAATCCTTGAAAGTCATCTAGGATATCAATGGTTTAGTACATGAAAGTTTCATTCCTTGAAACCTACATCATAAACATGAATTCCAAAACATCCTTTTAAAAATAAAAGGTTTTATAATATAAGGTACCAAAATTAAATCATAAATATTTCTCTACGTATGATAACATAGTGAATATTTGTGAATAGAAGAAAATCATAAATAATCATAGATATTGTTAAATATCACTGATCATAATAAATTTGGTTATCCATAGAATGTTAAAAATCACAGAACCATAAACTAATGAAGGGTGAACGGGACCATTGATATAATCAAAACTGATGATAATTTGACACACTTTTACATCCTAATCCCTTTTACTAATGTTGAAGATGTTTCCAGAGGATATTTACTTATATGATTTCAGCACGACCTCATCCATTTATTGTGTCGTGATTAATTTCTATATCATCTCTTATTCTTTGAAATTATGTTTAATTTATCACTCTTTAATCCTTATAGGTTCATGAGATCCATTAATGGAATGATAGTTCATTCCAACTATCATTATCACAACAAAAACGTTATTACAAGTTATAAAATGTGCATAATTCCAATTATAATGAAATAACACATTAATTGAAGAAACATTTTCCAACCTTTAACCTAATATTTCCATTAATGGATAACCTTATAGTACATCCAATATCTAAAAATACAAGACATTAGAAAGTGGTTCACTAAATTATCTTAACATTTGCCTCTCATATATCACAAGGAAACTCTTGGTTGTCACATTCCAAACATGTGAAGACAATAATCATGTATTATCTAGAGACATTAATTAACATGAATTACCATACAAACATATTGAATACTTTCATGTTTCTTTATTTTTTATTCCAAATTTTTTTAAAATTTATCCTTGATAAAAAACCCACATGTAAATAAATCCATAATTATTGCGTAGGTAAATAGTATAGTCTAATTTACTCATTCATATCCAACACATCTTTATACAAAAAAACATTTTCTCATCATCATACTAATATTATAGTTAATCCTTCCATTAATCATGTGTTTTACATAAAAAAATATCAAATTAATACCACATTCACTTTTCATGGTTACCAGTACAATTCTGTATATACTCTTAAATCATTATGGGAAAGCTAGAGTGGACTAATACAAATATGTTTCATAATTCCATAATACCATAAAAGTAATTCTACAACATTATTAATTAATTCCATTACATAAAAAATCAATCATTCTATAACTTCATTGTTCTACTCCACATTCCCAATAATGATTACAAAATACATCCCTTTATATTTTTTTTTATAATGTTTTTGTTGATTACCTTCCATATTAACTATTGGATTGGGGAATTTATTTTCATAGTGGTGAAACTCAATTAATTTATTTCAAGAAAGTGTGACCTTTGCATTTTGTTGATATTTCTCTCCATTAATTTTGTTGACTGGGCCCTTCACAACAATTTTGGCAAATGTTTTCTAAATAGACAAACTTCTCACACTTAAAGCACCTTCTTTCTCTTTTAAGGCATTCACTTAAGTGATTCTTTCATCATTTTTTTAATTTGGAGGTTGAAATATTTTCTTCCCTCTACATGAAAGCCCCTAGAGTTTCCATTATTCTACATCTTCCTTTTCTTATCAATGGAACCTTGAGAGTTTCCAACTTTAATTTATACTTTTAATGCACATAGAATTATTTTTTCATATCTTTCAAAGACCATTATGGACAAGGCCTTTTAGAGAAATGGTTTCATGCCAAAAAATACTATGGATTATTCTTTAGGGATTATGATTAACCCATAAGTGTACCTTGAAAGTCTTCTAAAATTAGCTTCATTGGAACCAATAGATTCATCACCCCTTCTTCTCAAGATCAATTAATTACGTCTGCATAATTTTTCATAGAACATGATGGTAGTAATTACTGGAAAAATGTACCATTAAACTCTTACCATTCCATAGATTCAATTTCTTCTTGTTTCCCCGTATTCTTAATAAAATTACACCACCGATTGGTTTTACCTTCCAAATGATAAACATCCAAAATGAATTTTGCAGGTTCCAAGAACTAATGAATGAGAAATATCCTTTTAGTGGTATGGATCCACTGTTTGGGAATATGTGGATCAGAATACCCATTAAAGGAAACTGGGTGTTGCCTCATGAAGGAATCAACCAAAATTTGTTCCTTCCTATTCTCATTTTGAAGTGTAAAATAATTCATAACTTATGTGAATATAGAGATTATATTTTTTTACTCAACCTCCTATATCACTAAGTTATTTAGAAGGAAAATCATTGCATTGTCTATTAAAATCATCCATAACACGGTTCCTTAAGGTTATTTCCCTTGACTAAAACTATAAATCGTATTGTGAGAAACATTTATTATAATATATAACCACATAATCATGAAAGTTCACATATAGGATAATTAAATTAGGATACCTTCTTTAATATATAACATCTTAAATTCATCCTAGGTTATTATTATAGAACTTATATTTAAATCCATCATGAAAGTTTGTGAATATTTTTTGAATTCCCAAAGCATATCAAATGGGAGTGCTATAACCGGTGTGTTTCAAGCCACGTTGTTGCGTACCATGTTACGATTGAGTTCGGACCAACATACCATGTCGGAGATGTTATCCCTTGGTAAAATGTTCTAGATCCACATCTTCTTGTAGTATCTAAATAGGCATGTATTTCTAGAAAACCACTCTCTGTATCCTTTACCAATATTCTAAGACATTTTCTTATATGTTTCCTTTTCCTTAGTCTGATCCATAGACATGTCCTTATGTTTCTCCCTAAGGTTTTCACATCTTATTTTTTAAATATGGATTACCGTTTTCTATGATAAAAACTATATCAACACTAACTATTCATAAATGGACATTACTTCGCTTTCTAAAAAATTTCAAACACTAAACAAAAACCAGCCAAAAGAATGTATTAGTTTAATGACTTTGGAATCATGGACACCAAAACAACAGGTTTATAAAAAATATACATATTCTCTTGTATATTTCTTCATAACTAGATCCCCTTTTACATATAAAATGTATTACCATTGGTCATATCCTGGGAAAAGAAATATAATAAAGGGTGAACACATATACTAATTAAGGGTAAACAAGGAAGTTATGTACTAAGAAGGAGAAAATAAGGGTATGAAAACATGAGCATAACATTTAGAATATCACAACCTACATATCAAATGTTCATATACATGAGTCATGGAATAAATATCGGAAATTCATTATTCATGAGTCATAATAAAATTAATAGCATGTTCTATGAAATAATAACATTAACATAATAATAAAATAGGTGCATACACATATACCTAAAAATTTATGGACATGTATAATTAGTATTAGGTTCACACAATAAATTAAGGATATGAAATTAGTCCCTTTCATAAATATATGGACATGAAATGTATGTCGACACAAAAAATTGTCGACATGAAATCTTCATCTACGCATAGAATTGTGAAAATGAAATCAGTTCAACACATAACACACATGCCTCTTGAGTTATACATATTTACCTAATGCATCATATGGAGATATAGGTCCCACCAATCACATAATAAAATCATACATACATGCATAAAAAGATCATAAAAATTAATCTCATAACCAATGAAATGAATTAGATTTCAGAAAAATATAATCATATCATGACATGTTGAAAAGATATAGGTTTTATAATCATTTCATTAAAAACATATCCTGTGAAAAATAGTGGGTTTCTTAAACATCATTCCATAAAAACATAAATCATTAGGAGAAAAAAATATGAATCATATTCATGATATATACCAAAGTATGTAATCATAGATGAGGAATTATTTTTTATCCTCACTTGGAAGTTGAATTTTATTTAAAAATATCTTTTTAAACATAAAACATTTTCAAAACCATTTTTTACGAAAGCATACTGAAAACATATAAAAAATCATGAGAAAATAATTTAAAATAGTTCATAAGGGAAATGTCATTTCATAATTGAATTGGTTTTATTCTTTTAAAATTCAATGATTTCTTAAATTAATGTATTTTATTTAGAAATAACATTATAATCTTGTATGGTAATCTTCAACATAATAAGGCTTCATGAAAGAGTATAATTCATTCTTTCCATATAAGTTAAAAAAACATTCTCATCATAATTTTGTTGGAGAAGTCAAAATGCAACTCATTTGAAAAAATAGAATAAATTCGTCTCATAAAATTTAATAAAACATTCATACATGGTTAGAAATTTCTTTAGAAAATGTTTTTAGAAAACATTAACACCAAAGATAAATATTTCTCAGTAGATACTTACGTGTAAACAATCCCGATAGTAATGAAATTTATGGAAATAACCATTACTACATTATAATCAGTTTAATCATATTCCTCAAAAATAAAAGAAAATTATATTGATATGAAAATACCATAATATAATTGTTAAGACATATAAAATATATTGATAGGTAGTATATACACCATATACTTAGTGTATGATACATGTGTCTCAGAAGATTAATGTTGTGACAAAAATACCTTACTTTAGGTATGATTCCCTCCACATGTGTCCAGAACTCCAGTATAGTGGTTTTAAACGTATTAATATCTAATTAATGAATCAAAATAATATAATTTATATCCTATATGATTAATTTATGACTTTATATAAATAATTTATTGACAAT
The DNA here is from genome assembly GCA_963277665.1 of Viscum album. Classification (NCBI taxonomy): domain Eukaryota; kingdom Viridiplantae; phylum Streptophyta; class Magnoliopsida; order Santalales; family Viscaceae; genus Viscum; species Viscum album. The sequence continues at coordinate 351,347,210 of OY728130.1, read as the reverse complement.
TCCATGTTAAGGCAACGTTTCGGGAAATAACCCCTTTATTTATCGTATGTGTTTTGACTTGTTATTATTGATACTATTACATTGATAATGGTTTAATTACATGAATAATGTGAAACATGATTTATATATCACATATATTTAGTATATTAATATATAAAAAAGATTGAAATTTGAAACGGAATACACTGTTCATGGAGATGGTATGTCGTACTTATGCATGGACGTCATTTCTGTTGTCTTATCATACTAAATGGAAGAATGTAAATGAAATATATATATATATTATAATATTAGTATTGTTATGTCATATATTTCATATTTTTTTACAATATACACTATCCTTATCATTCTTGAAATGGTTAACATGGAAGATGAAATTCATCACATCGTGGATACTGTAGGTCTTACATATGAACGAGTGACGATATCATTCTCTTAAAGGTAACGGTGTTAGGAATTATATGATATATTGATAATAAATAATAAATATCGTGTAATATATATTATTTATATCCCTTTTATCTATAATTATATCTGTTCAAATAAAGTAGCAATGAAAAAATATTACACCACGGTGCTGACATGGTAAGTCGTACGTACGCACATGTGGTAATTTCATTTTTCATAGGATGAATAAAAGGTGCATTATGGTTGATAAAAAATCATTATAAAAAATAATTATATATTTTATATTTTATTTATTAATCTATAATGTAATAAAAAATTAATAGGAGGTAGGAGAAGCAACAATTTGAAAGAGTCGGTAAGGATATTTCTTCTTCTATGATGATCTCCCTTTAGATATCCTCTGAGGGAAACTAGAGTTGTACTTTTGAGAAGACCAGAACGTATTTAATGTTACTAATAATGTTTATTATGGGAATTTTGAGGTTATGTTTTAGATTAAAGGATCAGTTTGAGGTGAATAAGTGGGGGAGGATGTTTCCAGTTATAATTTATGTGAGGGGAACTTTAAGAGACTCTTAAAAGATTAAATTAATATAAATATAATTTTTATTTACATTATCTCCAAAGTGAGTTATTTCAAAATTAATATGAGGAGGGATTGAAATTATTACAAAAAATTATGTTTATATATGTTTAGGTCATAATATTATCCTTATATTTTGGATTTAATCCTTAGTTAAACCATTTAACTTTTACCATTAAATTAATGTTTTTACACTTTTAGGATAAATTAGTTATTATAAAATGAAAAAGAACCCAAAATGGATCACTAACGGAATTTTTTATCTTATTATAGTCAGTTTTCCTAATTTTATATATTTTTAATTTTATATCATTTAATAAAATATTATTGATTTTAAATTATCATTTATGTCAATTTCGATACTATTCAATATATATCTCATATAAAATATCATATTGACATGATATCTTTGAACCAAAACATGAAATATAATTGAAATAATTGCACAATAATCTACAAAATTACTGGATGTCTTTAATGATGTTAAATTATATTTAATTTATTATTTTTAATATCATTCATTTTATATTTCTATTAATTAAACAATTATTTTATCATCGTTACGGAAGCCATTAAATAAATTTTTTATTCTCTAAAAATTAAAATTAATTAATCATTATGAAGAAAAACTTATTATATTTTTCAAATTACTATTCATAGTTTAATTTAACTTCTGTAAAAACCTACATTAAATATTATTTAGTTATTCAAATTATGTGTTTGGAATTTTTAACTTATCGTTAAATAAAATATAATAAATGTAATATTACTTACCAAGTGTCTTTTTTAGGTTTTAATTTCATAATAAGGATTATTTTCTTTAAATCCCTTTAATCTAATTAAATTAGAACTAGTTTTAGACTAATTTTATAGTATTAAAATATTATTTACAACTTTAATTACCTGATTTACACTTAATCGTGATTTATAAAGATACTAAAGTTTTTATTCACAAAAAATTAATTTCATCCTATTATAAAAAAAATTACATACTAACTTCAAAAAAATATCAAAATTTTTTAAAATAAATTGAAATAATTTTCCAAATTAGGTTTAACATTGAACTCATATATGTGGCAATAATCCGGTAAAAAAACTATTAAAAGTTCATTAAGTTGTTATATATAATTTTAATATAAAGATGATTCCAATGACCTAAATTATATTAATATATTTATAATTGATCTATTTTTACTATAAAATAAATTTAAAATATGATAATTGTTTTAAAAAATGTAATTTTTCACTACAACGCAGTATTTTTCACTATTTATCAAAAAAACATCTCATGAAAAAATTAAAATTAAAACTAAGTTAATTTTGACATGAAAAATAAAAAAAAATTGTTTATTTTATGAAATTATATTTCTAATAGTGTCTAAAATTATTTATATTAATATTCACATAAGGCTTTAAGAAGCAGTTCTTTTAATGAAATAGTATTTCTCAACCTATAAAGACATTAACAAAAATTATACATTTCATTATAAATATATTATATTTTTGTAAAAACATTATAAAAATAATTAAAAATAAGTTATTAATATTAATATTACTATGTATAATTTTTATGTTATAACTATCTAATATAAATAATTATAACAACAAATGTACTGTTTCATAGAGTCTTAGTGTTGCATGTAGCGCAAGACAAGTTGGTTTTGACTATATTGAATTTTTAACATGGTTTTGTGTATTAAATAATACAAACATAGTTTCTTTATATAATAATAAAAACTATAATTAGTGTTATGTGAAGTGAAAAATATCCAATGGATTAAATTAAATCATTATAAGTAAAAATTCACAAAATCTCAAGGAGTTACACTATGTACATCATATAACAAATCCTTCTTTAACTCAGGATTTGATGGTACACATAGTCATGACCCTAATAATACAACTCCTTTTTCATTTAATTTAACTCTAAGGATTTTTCTTTTCTTATAGCTTCCACTTTCTTCTTAATTTCCACATTATCTCTTTCATAATCCATTATCTTCTCTAAAAGGGGTTTTTAATCAATTGTTTATCAAATTATTGACTATGTCCCTTACTTTATAATTATCATGTCCATCGTTTTTAATTATATGAATATTATATCCTTTTTAACTCTCATAAATGGTAAAATTGATAGATTCTTCCTATTTAAAGTGTCTATAACTTTATTTTCCTTCCCATGACTGTATTAAATTGATTATTCATAGTCTTTAATCAGATCTAGTTGTATTCACTAATACATACTCATCTCTCTCTTTTTTAATATATAGATTATGTTCTTATGGTCCATATATATTACACACATCTCTCTATAGACAGAATGATGTCGGATTTTTAATGTGAAAAATATAGAACGTGTTTTGGTTATTTCTATTTTTGAAAATTAAATTCCCTTAAGGAAAAATCTATCACCTATTCATTCTGCTTTAGTACACATCTAAATCCATTCTTCTAATAATCGTTGTATACTAAAAAAATTTCCTCTCTTTATTAGTGGAATTAGTACAGGTGCAGTGATAAGACACTTTTTCGACTCCATGAATCTCTCTTCAAATAAATTATTCCAAACAAATGTGACTTTATTACATGGTTGTTTTGGTTAGTTTTTTTGAAAATCATGGTAAATTTATCACAAATAGACATCAATATATAGTCATTCCAATGAAAATATAGATATCTATCATCGATATTGTTCTCATATATCCTCTAAATGATTCTATCTTTAAAAGGTCCACATATTTCCTTTCTCATGTGATATAGTACCGCAATAATGACACCTCCATTAACCAAAATTGATATTTTCAATACATTTCATAAGGTTTCTCTTTTTATAATGTATTTATAATATTTCCTCAAAGGTCGTCTTATTCCTCCATGATTTTTGAGTATATTACAATTTCTTCTATAAAAACTACACCATGTTAGTTGATTTAATTTCTCAAAACTCTATTTTTCATGTCCATGCAGATTGTTAGATAATTACTATGTCTCAATGGAAGTATTATGAACTCAATGTCCCTATTCCTTGTATAGAAATAAGTCTTTGGTATATCCTCCTTCTTCAACCATACTTAGTAATACCCCAAATGAAGATCCACCTTTTAGAAGTATTGGTCAACACATAGATAATGAAACAATTCATCAATCACTGGCAGATGAAACATTATCATTATCCTGATCTTATTCATTTTATGATAGTCAATTACAATGTTCATTGACCCATCATTATTCTTGAAAAAGTATACCGGTGCACCCCATGGTGAAGAACATGGATGTATGAACCCTTTATCTATATTCTCCAATATTTTTTCATCAGATTTTCAATTTCCACAACATGAATTCTATATGTATTCTTGGATATTAGAGTTTCCCCAAGTATAATCTCAATTAAAAATTCAACCTCTCAACTATGTGGAAGACTAGACAATTATCCACAAATCACATCAATGTATTCCATCACAATGGTCAACTATTCAAGGATTAATTGTTTCTATATACATGATAATTTTATCTAGACACACATTCTCATGTATAAATAAAATACTTGATTGATATTTTTGTTCTAAATAAGCCTCTTATTAAACTGTTATATAATTAATGGATGATACCTGATATAGAGAGTGATTTATTTCTCATAGAAAATTCTGGATGGATTAATATTAGGAAATACAATCCATACAATGAAATCTGTCATATTCTACTAAAGGGAGTATCAAAATGTTTTCTCGGAATTTTATCCCATAAAGTTTCAATGGGGAGGAGTTATATACTTGGGAAGCAATAATTTCTCCATTTTTCATTTTCATTGATATCTCTACTTCCATGAATTATTATGGTGTCCATTTAGTTGTACTAAACTTGTGTAAACTGAATTATTTAATCTAAATATTATAAAATAAGTATTTTCCCTATTTTTTAATGACTAACTAGAAAAATTGTTATCTCTTCGTTTATGGGATCCAAATCAGTCGTTTTGATGTTATATGCTCTCCTATATTTCCTTGGAGATTGTTGGTGTTTATTTTTAATAAAAACTCATAGATTAGTTAATTGGTTCACATAGTGTCCATATTCCTTAATGTTAAAACATTGAAAAATAGGATGAGGGTAGGTTGGATATTTTTTCTCTTCCATTTCATTGGTGGGTTTATCCTAAAACCAGTTATAACCTAGGTGTCCTTTTTTCTACACCTAAATCATTTCTTTTTCAACCTTAGAGAATTTTTGGGGTGCTTCCTTCCACACATTTGAAAAGAGGGATGTTGAAATTTATTACCACAAATAGATTTTACATCACACAATCATAATTAAATTACAATTTCCACTTCGTATGACCATGATTACCTTGCGATTCTCCATTCTTTATTACAAATTTGAGGGAGAATAATAAAATTTCATCATACCTTTCAAAGTATCAGATCTCCATGACTTTAGTAGACTCATTTTTATCCCAATAATGAAGCATTCAATGTTTCATTTGGGGAAATGAAAAAGAAGGAGGTGTATCCTTCATGTATTGTGATGTTTTCCTCATCTGTGTTGATATATTCATCATATTTTTTCATCAGGAGGTGGAAACACCTTTACCTTTAATGTTGAACAATTAAAAGAAATTGTTTTTTGAAAAATATTTTCTATAAATCTTTTCACCCCATCAATTCAACCTCTTCCACATGCTTCTTATTCTTGATCAATATTCAACACATATCACCTAATCCCTCCATATTATAATTTTATATTATTAAATTAACTTGATCAGAACATTTATTGATTGAAAATTTCTTCTTAATAATGTTGATCCATTTTTATATGATTAAGGTATCAGATGATTAGTTTAAAGTCAGAGGCATTTGTCTCATAAAGGTCTCAATTATATCTTGCTCATTCTTATCAGAATTTGGGTAATCCTCGTGATTCATGTTTCTATTAAAATTCTGAGATGGATGAAAGACTATCATTACAAAGTTCATTATTCTTCCTCCCTTCGGGTTGGGAATCTCATTTGGGCCATCATCACATTACCCTTAACATTGGTTGTTTACTCATTTTCTCCTATTTCTAGACATTATTTAGAATAGAATAAAAAATAGGGATGAGTATTTTAGAACTGTTAAACACATTTATGGTAATCTAGTAAAATTAAATGGGTAATTTATAAATGACATGTATTCCATATCTTATGAATTTATATGATTCAATCCACATTATCGATGAACTATTTCCAAATATAGAATCTTATTATAATTTTTCCCGTAAATAATTATTCTTAAGGATCCCATAAATTTACCAAATTGTATCCCATGTGAGTGTCAAACAATATGTCCAGCTTTTCATGGGTGTCATGAACCTATTCTCAGTCAGGTTTATATCAATATGTCGTTTTAGTTGTTACCCCTAAATACATATGTTCCATAACAAAATCAACTTTTAGTGGGTACAAATGTATGTATTTGATTGGAAACCACTTACTAAATAATTTAACAAAACATAGTTATGTTTTCTTATGTTTAGTTCTATCACTTAATAATTATCTAGAGTTTTCTAATCCAAATAAAAATTAAAAAAAATTCCTCTAATACCAACTATGACAACCCTTATTATTATTGCCCATCAATTCATAATTTATTACATATGAGTACACACAATAAAATGTAAAATATTTATAATTATCTTGTATTTTATAATTATGTAAAATACCTAATTTTTTAAAATAGGGACTACATCAACATTATTGTAAACATCTTTAACACTATCATATTATTGAATCAATCTTAAAACTATATGGGATAATATGGAGACATACATATGAAATGGGTGAGTTATAAACTCATTAAGGGAAAAAGAAAATAATTACATGAATAAGGTATTACATGTTAGTTAGTAGGAATATCAATGGAAAATAAAAGGTGTTTGAATTGTAAACATATTCAATGAGGAATGATATCTCATGATAAAATAAAGGCCACATAGGAATGTGGTAACAAAATTAAACATGACATAATAAACATAAGTCAAGATTAACCACCAGGACATCATAACATAATATAAATATGATAACCTCACGTGAACCATAAATGGAATTTCATGAGGCTAAAAAATTACCCAATCCATTGGAGTGCTATCTGGGCATACCCATAATATTTATATCATGTGAATTAATATGTGTTCCATATAGATCTTATAACTTATGAAAATATTTCATCGAAATTAATTCCACAATAAAAGAATTTTAAATAAATAAAAGTAATTACCTAATAATATTTATATAGGTATGTCTAATTCAATACCCTTGAGTATAAATAGTGATGGTATTGACAAAAAAGGACTGATATGAAAAAATCACAGTGAAATTTTCATAGCATTGTAACAATAAATAAATATTCATAAATGGTTTAATGAGATATAAAGTGGAATCTCATCATTTATAAATAAAAGGTTTTGTAATATTGAAATTGAAAACATATCCAAACATTAGAAATTGTAAAAAAAGTGTATGAAATTAATGGGATGTATGAATAAAGAGGAGAATGAGAGGATCCCTTACCTTGAGAGGGTGAATAAAAAATTTGGGAGGAGCCTATTTAGAGCTTGGGTCACCATTTCAAGACTCTAGAGAGTATAGGGATGATTAATGACATGATCCATATTTTTTTTATTTTATATGAATGGGATATCGGTTGATTTTATATAGTAAAATAAAGGCGAGTTATTTATTATTTCTCAGACATAGGTTTTGGACTCTATACATTAAATTATTCAAAATCAAAAACCATCCCACCATGTTTTCTAATTATTTCCACTAAATAAGAGAATTTTTAATTATTATATATGTCCAGGGGTCTAACATGTTATAAATAGTTACATTGGGGATGTGAAATTGAGTAATGTTCTTAAAAAAATATTTTAAAACTATAAAGTATAATATATGATTTGGATGATTCATAATGGTTATAAAAATTAACAAAATAAGCTCATATAAAAATTAAGTTAAATATAAAACATATATTTGGTCATGGAAACATTTTATGTCATTTATTATGTCACCTTTAGATCATTATGATGTCATAATACAACCTATATATTTTTACCATATATGATTTTTACACAAAAATTTGACCTTCTATAAAAATTATGAAAAATTAACCATTGGATAATTTCATCAAACTAATTCCAAAGATAATATTTTTTTTCAGGATATGATTATAAAAATATTAATTTTCACTTTTCAGATAGAATCTACTATTAATTGATAACTGATGTGTTTTTTTGACAATAACAGTATTTGAACACTTATAAATATTACATTTGAAATCATAAAAAATCATCATTTAAATTTAATAATAATTATTTAATAATATTAATATTTTATTAATATATAATTTTTCCAAATTCCATTAATTCATCCAAACAAATGTCTTAATTGAAATTACATATTACCTAAAAAATCAATTTTTGTTTTCTCGTATCAAAACCAAAATCATTTTAAATGTGAAAAAAGAATGAAATATATTGATTTATCTAAAAACAACACATTTGCATATTATTAATATCATAATACATATCCTTTTATTACATTATAAAATTATATAAGGGTATGGTTCTACACTTAGATATTTTCATCTGGTGGTTCAGCGTACATGATTTCGGTTGTGATCTCAATGATATTGAACTTATCATAAAAATAGTTTCTCTCAAGACTTACATGTTGCATATATTCTTTTGATCAATCGATGGAAAATTCCAGTGATGTTATATCCCTAATAAATTTTGATTAATGGGTTTCCTAGAGTACGATCCAACTAGTTGAGTCCATCACTTCTTTTTTATGTGCCACTTGGATTTATCAAAACTATATATTTATACAAATCATATTATCACAATTCAATGGTTGTATTATCAATATTAATTATTCTTAATGGTATTTGAAATGTGATATGATATAATAAAACCAAATAATTGAATGGGTTGTCAATAACCATAACACATAATTGGGAATTTAATTCAATCGTAAAGGTAATATTATTTATAAATTTTTGGGTCATTATAAAGAAACCACTTAAAACTATTCTTTGTTTCCATCAAAGCTATCATATAAATAATGGATTTCTCATTCATATTCAAATTATTATCATTAAATAAAAATTTATAATGAGTTGAGATGTATATTAATAACTTATAATCATCTTCAGAAGAAGTAATTATATAGTATTCTTTTTCTTTTGATGGTTAAAATGTGATTTTAAGAGGAATTAATTTGGATTTTTTTTTCAAACCACATTGTATTGTATGGAAAAAATATAATCATATTTTCTGAAAATTGATTGATTTGTGCCCAAATTAAAATGTGGTAAAATAATATCCATATAATGATTTACTATCATAATACAAATAATATGTCTTTTTTCACATTGTTCATATTAAAAATTCATCTCCTCTTAATTAAAATTCAACTTTATCAAAATAATAGATTCTTTTTAGTACCATGAATATTAGAGTTATATTATGTAGAAGGTGAAGGGAAAGGGTTTCTAACAGTTTTTCCTTTTGTTTTCCTACATAGATCACTATAAATTATTATCATTTCCAAAATCATTGAACGAATGTTGTCTAATAACTCAAGGATATTTGATGAAGTCCATCAGTATGACATCTTCATTCAGTGTGTAGTGTATAATTTTTATTATATAATACATATAAGTTTCATAGGGGAGAATATTAGGTAATGTTTATAATATAAGATTCTTTTCTAATCATCCTTTTTCCAGAGTTCATGTTTACTAAATGTCTATGTGATTAAATCATGGTTCCAAATGAGGAGTATTAGGTATGATTGTGAAAATTTTGTGTGTGAAGATGCATGACATAAAATTTCAAGGATTATGGTGACGAAGGTATGGTGGTGTTAATTGTTATAGGTATAATTTTTATGAATTATTCTGATCAGAGGAATAGTGTTTGAGGTTTTGATATTACTTTGAATGGATTTGGATAAAACACTAAGTTGTACAATGTCTACCAGATTGACTTTTACAAATATCATGATATGAACAGATGAAGTAATAGTATATGAAGATGAGACCATCAAAAATTTGTATATTCAAAAAATATAATTTTATCTATAGGTTCTTCATATTGGGAATCATTAAGTCTTCATTATTGAGGTAACTAGATAAAAATTTTGTATATTTGTTAGATAAAGATATGGTGATATAATATTATGATGAAAGGGAGTTCCATGTACATAAATGTGTCATTAGAAAAAATCATTCCAAATAATTTTCAATATACATAGATTTCCTAGAAAAGGAAATTGTCATCAGTTTATGAATTAAGTTCATTATAAAAAGTTAGAATCTTGAAAAGGAGTTTAAACATTTATTCTATGATGTTTTGAGAAAATACTAGACCAAAGTTTTAACAGATGAAATAATTTTATGAAGGTGTACCAAATATAATATTTGAAGGTATTTATGAAATTTTACTAAAGAAAATAAAAATAAAAATGATGAGTTGTTTGTTAAATGATCCAATAATCACTTGGAAAGATCACAATTCTCACTATGTATTATGGGTGTTTAAAAACAACTATGGATGGAGGGTCTAAAAGAAAGATCCAAATTTTTTTGTCCTTTAATACACTAAACCAATGGATTTTGCTCAGCAGGAAATTCAATGCATTTAATGAATAGATTGAATTTTATATATGAGATTACATTAAATATTGTAGAGATTTTATTCCTATATAAATAGGGTTTTGCATATAGATTTTATGTTATTAAATTTGTGTAGATGGGAGAAGTGATACAGAACTGAAGAAATGATTAGATGGAGAGTGTGAAGTGGACTCAATCTGAAGGATATTAGATAGAGTTTTCTATTAGTTGATATTGTATAAATGTCATAAGTAGTTGAGTCTTCGAACAAGTTTAATAAGAATTAGAAGAATATTAATATGAGTAAGTCATTTAAACCGAAGTGATCATCCATTCTTATTTGATCATTTGAATAGTTAATTGTATGTAGTTTCATTGAACTATGTATATTAATTTAATAAGTAAAAATATTTATAGTTTCATACAAAAACCCATGAATAAGGTATTTCTCATTATTGTAGAAGAAATTTACTATGAATAATTATATGTTTCAAGAAGGTAATATGTGATGAAATTTCTTGAAGCATGGTGATAACATACTAAATCATGTTAGTGAAGGTTCTTGAAGTTTTCATCATCCAAACTGGAGGGTCATCCAACCTATCACTTGTCCAGGTCTATAGAATAACCCAAAGGGAATTACTGATCCACATGGGTTGGAAACTAGTTTCTGGGTATCAGAAATACAAATTTGGAGTTATTTCACCCATTTATATAACTATTAAAACAAACAAGAATAAACATCACATAATCGATAAGCATAACCAACTGAGGAATAAAAAGATATCAGATTCAATGTTTTGAATGTTTAACCAAAACGGGAATACCATTATGGGAAGGAACCCCCAAAAACATCCCAAAATACTCTATGAAATAAGAGGGACATCACCCTCAGTCTACCATCATTGATACCTTAATGAAGTGGAACACTATAATCTTGAACCACCATTATCACAAAATAACATCTTTCTTTTACCTAGGCCACTCTTAAAAAGTCTATATACACCCAAAGGTGTATGTACGGTGTCATCCCAAGCCGAACTGGATTCCACCCAAAGGAAATATTCTATTCTATAATATTGGACAAAAATAAACAAGCTCATTTATATAAATAACATTAAACATTTCAATGATAAATATTTTAGGACAATAATTCTATGGAAAAAACATTTAATAAAACTTTTTCCTAAAAATAATCATTCGTTGCAAAAAAACATGTACACAGTATCAACCGTATAAAGAATTCTAGAATCACATTACATAACCATCATATCACAACAGAGCACCATGAGCCATCTTCATAGGTAACATAACACTAGTGGGACCCTATAAACCTCATAATGTGGTGATAAAATACTCCAAAAAATACCAATAGTGTTCCTATGAATGAGCTATTACATGGGATCGCATCCCAATCCAAAATGGTCTCCATATTATTCATAAAAATCAATAGTGTTCTCATGCAAGATTCACTATAAGAATCACATCCAATGGTTTGGTGGGCTGCAATCATATCACATGTCTAGTTAGTGTTGAAATTATCATTCTTGCTAGATTAAAATAGGCCTCATCTCCATCGAATCAATACGAATACTAGTTATATTATGCACACCAAGATACATGGGATTACCTTTGTTCTCATTTCCCATTTCACATATCACATAAATCATCACTTTAACATACACATTCCAAGAATCATGAATACATAAGAAAATCTCAATTTTCACATTTCATATTTTTCCAATGATAAAGTACACATATAAACCACCATTTTCAATAAACAATACCACGTACCAGTACACATTAACACAAAAATCAATAATAAATAAATTTGTTCACAACATACACAATTAATGACACCCACATGGAATCACAACAAGAAGAGAACATGTGAAATCCAACCATTTCTGTGGGAAAAGACACTTTTAAATCCTAACATATTCCAAATACAAGTGAAAACATACATTCCATCACATAAAAATTTTACAAATCACATTCAATGTGAAAAAAATAATCACAAATGTACAATATTCCATTTATTTAGGGAAAAAACTTCCAATGATTACTCACCAAAAATATCATTGAACAAAAAAATCTATCCGTTCAGGAGGCAGAAAAATGAGTTACACAAGAAACATAACCAATTTCCTCTCAAAAAATCAACATTAATCTTATACACATCTCAAAAAATTTCAAAACATATTTAAAACAGCAGAAATAATTGATAGAACACATTCACGGATGAAATAAAACAATCCAAATTTTTCTAATAATGTAAATTCATAGAACAAAATACCTCAAAATTGAAACATTAGAAAAATAGTGTGAAATAAGAACTATACTGGCACAAGACCCTATAAAAGAATAATCGAACCCCAAACAACAATATTTCCCAAAAAAAATATAGGCCCCTCATTATGTGAAAAACCTAGTGGAAAAAAGAAAAACCAAGAAAGGAGGAAGAGAAATCCTAGAAGAATGGAGAAAATAAAAGAAAAACGTGAAATTATCAATGATTTATTAAATAACCGGGGTGAAAACCACCCAAATAGTGATGATAAAAGGCTCCAAGTGGGTTTGAAGGAGGCTCTCATGGATTAAAATCCTATAGATAATAAATTTTAGGTGTATTAGGGTTCAATTTAAATATGTAAATTGGTATTTTATCACTTTCTAATAACCTAGATTGGTCACATTGTTAGCCCACATGGTTTTCCAAACTGTGCCACAACTGTGTATCCCCCACAGTTCAATAGGACAATTCTTCATGGTTAGACCAATTTTTTTTAAAATTTTGTAGCAAACATATGTCCCTCGCTATCCAATAGTAATGAGGACACACAGTTTCTTAGAGAATAGCCCATGACTTCCCCATACCATGCGCCTACTGTGTAAAACCTAATCCTGAGCCCAAAAACACCATTTTTATAAAAAAAATCATTATAATATCATGGGATCTAGATATAACTACAAATAAACATAGTAATACCAAAAAATAAAATCATTTATTTGAAAATTATCCCCACCGTGAAAATATTTCTCCTTTAGAAAGTCATCTTGAAGTCTCATCAGAGAACAAAACAGATGCCCCTCCTCATCCATTGACTTCCACTCCCAAGTAAAACGCTAATAAATTCCATTAATCTAAATAACTTAGACAAAAAACATAATAATCCCCTGAATCAATTCCTCTTGAAAATCCACAATCACTGGCCAATCAAATAGTAAAAAATCGAGCTCCAATTCCTGCTCATCCTAATTTTTTTCATGAGATAGAGCCAGATTATAAATTTTCAATTGAGATTCATAGAATATTTCATGAATTTTAATTGAATGGGAGGTAAAATAAAACTACTATGTCCCATTAAAACCCACTCAATAACCTTAAAATTTCTTTTATACCTTAGAATTAGCTATCATTTCTTACCAAACTCACAAGGACACAAGAAAAGTGTCACTTTTGAAACACCTGGTCTCCCCTATTAAATTCAAAATCTCGAAACCTCTTATCAACATTATACTTATGTAGAATATGGGGTATATATGGACATTTCCTTTTCAAATAGACTTTAAAAGATGTTTCTTTCACAAGGATTTCCCAAAACAATGAGGTCTCATCCACCTCCTCCAACACAAAATAAAACAGACACGACCAACCATAAAGTACCTCAAAAGAGTCTATTAAAATACACGACTAGTATCCATTGTTATATAAAAATTCAAACAATGCAAATGGAGATCCCATGAGACTCTAAAATCTAACACACATTTCAAAAGCATATTATCCAATATAATGTTTCCCACTCTATCTGAATCTATGTTGATGTGTGGTATTCTGTACTAATTTGGTATGTGACCCCATATCCTTTTAAATGTATTCCCAAAAGATTAAGATAAATTAAGGGTCCTTATGTAAAATTATTTTTGATGGTACTCTGGGAATCCTGAATATCGCCTAAACATACAACCAACTGAACTCATCCACTTTGGAAAAATCTCTATTCAGAATGAAATGAGGTGATTTGGTCATCCGATTAATCACAACCCAAATGGAGTTCTATCCTTGAGGTGTATGAGGTATGCCATTAATGAAGTCCATGGTGATCTCATACCATATCTAGGTAAGATATGGTAGCGGATGAATAAAACTAGAGGGCATGTGGATCTTTATTTTAACCTGCTAACATGTATGACACTGCGATACAGAGTCAACAACATCCCTCCTCATTCTTGGAAACTAAAATTGATTATATTCAATAGAAAACACCTTACTGCTACATGGAATGATTAACCACTAAGACTGGTTGAAATCATTCATTACAACATTCCACAGTGAGAACATAACCAAGAAGTGACAATTGAAGCACAAAAATCCTACAGTGGACAACAATCATTCACATGGAACCTCCACACCATTTTGGAACTACAATGAATGTTAATACAACACATCACTTAGTCTCTCTTGCTGAATCAACTCCATAAGAGAAGGTGTCAGTTGAACACTATCCAAGGACACACCACCATTGTGCTCCATGGTATCCAGGTGCATCTAGAAAAAAATACCCTTCAAAGACTACTCATCACTATACTCATTCAATGATTGCATTGGAACATTCCTACATAAGTAATATTCAAACCCATTACCTTTTACCAAGGGTATAGTATATATTAGAATCAAATGGATTAATATACTCAACCCAACGGTGCTGCCTCATATTTTTATCTTTTTGGGAGAAAATATAGGCTATGATATTGTGATATGAATAAACTTCAAACATTCCCCCATTAAGATAATGGTTCAACATTTTCAAGGCATACATCACCACATCATTCTACTAGTATTGTGTTGGGTAATTTTATCATGTGGTCCTAGTTGGAACAACCCATATGCCACCACATGCTCATCCTACATTATCACACACCCAAGTCCCATACTTGAATCATTACAATAGACCACATATCCCATTCGGTATTGTAGATAGATCAAAATAAGGGTTGTGTTCAACTACATCATGATCTCCTCAGAGGATGCTTCAAATTATTGGATTTAATTAAATTTACCCCTCTTGGGTAAGATATTTCATGAATAAATAAAGCCAAGTTAAATCCCAAAAAAATGGCATGTAATACCCTACCATTCCCAAAGATCTTCTAAATTCAAAAACATTTTTCAAATTTTACCAAGATATTAGTGCACTGATATTCATAGGGTCCACTTAAACCCCTTGTTACAATATCACAAGACCCTAAAATTTCAACTCCTTGATTTAGAAGGTGTACTTATAAAATTTTTCATAGATATAATTATCCTGAAGGGTTCTTAGAAAATTGATTAAATACAACTCATGCTATTACTCAGTCCAGAAATAGGCATGTATGTCATCCAAAAATACTATAATAGATGAGTTGAGATACTGGTGGAATACCCTATTCAAGGGAACTATAATGACCGATGGAGAATTCTTCAACCCGAAAGGCACCAAAAAATAATCAATATTCTCATATATACTTCAAAAGGATGTTTTCAGAACATCCACCTATCTAACTCCAACTTAATGATACCCATAATGAAAATAAATATAAGAAATTTAATTTTCTCTTTTTTCTCCTCGAAAAGATCTTCAATACAAGAAAAAGGGAACATGTTCATTATTGTTACGTTATTCAGTTTCCAAAACACAGTACATAACAAGGGATATCCATAGGTCATTTTTTAGAAACAAACTAGGGTGGCCCAAGGTGAGATACTACGGTGAATGATCCCTTTAAATTTGAAATCATCCAATTATACCTTTTATACCCTCAACTCGGTGGGGTCATACAATAAAAGGGATGTGATATCAGTTGTGCTACTAGCACCAAATAAATGGTGAACTATACATCCCTATCTATGGGAAAACCTAAAAATTCCTCTTGAAATACTTATGGGAACTCATCCACCATGGGAGGTAATCCAGCTTCTGAGCCGCAATCACCATCCTCCAACATGATTGAGGAGATTTGATAAACATGATTTCTTAATTCTATAAGTAAAGGTCCATCACATCTCAACCCAGGATCCCATTCACCCTATAAAACCTCAATAGTTCCATCATGTGTCACAAAACTCACTCACTTCCTATAACAATTGATGTGTACTGATAATCACCATCCAATCTATATCAAGGATAACATCAAATAGGTCCATCTCCAAAACAAAAAAAAATGCCACTCCAACTCAAACCCTCACACGTTAAGTGCACAAGATAGACACATGAAACCCTCATATTACATCTTAACATGTGGAGTTACCATGTACATTTTATAAGGCATCAACTTGGTTGGAACCATTAACACATCCCCAATATAGGATGAAATAATTGAGATAGAGGCACCAGTAACAAAGGGAACAATAACTAAATACGATTCAATAAGAATGGTACATAGAATATTCGTAGGTCCTATATTTAATTTCATCAGTTCTTGATTCACTATATGAACTCTCCACATCCCTGACCGATCCAGAAAATGACTATTGGCATGAAGCTCTTCCATGAACTGAATCTTCAAAAATAAGATATAGTTCTATTAATATGACCACAAAACCAATATCCCACTATCTTGGACAGTTCTGACTGAGCTGACACCCCTCTGGAATCCACATATCCTACACCACTCTAATATTTGTTTGAAACCATGAAAAATAATGTTTCCCATAGTTTTACACTGGTGAAATTGTATTGGTGGATATAAATATGTGAATGTAATGTGCCCTACCTTTTTACAGTGTTGGAACATCACTGAACTAGCACCTGAAAACACAGATTAAGACATCATAGAAGATAGCCTGAACTACCACCTCCCCACTTTATCTACCCATCTCGCTTTCTCTTTTTCTCAGATTAACTATCACTACCCACTAATGAACCTTTTCCAGAGAATACATACATGTATTTATGATTCATTTCTTCTATAATGTCCTGATTAACCACCTCGACATACATATTCATCTTGAACAAAAAGGCATGTGATCATATTTTTTCGCATAGTCTCATCTTGAACTTTTGATCCTTAAGCTTCTCGATGAAAACCACATCAGGTTCGAACCTAACAGGCTCTATAAAGTGGTCAGAATACTCAATCATAGCCTGGTCTCCACTATAGATTCTCTATGATCTCTCAATAGTTGTGTAATGACAAAATATTAATACAATACCGATCATTGATGATGACCATATAATCCTTCCAACCCATCTACTCACAGTTTTCAACTTGCACCACTGTGCCCCACCACATCCAACTGGGGACTTACAACACAAATTAAGAACACTACACTCTTAATGCATTAATAGTATCATAAAATATTTACATACTCTCCATTTTCTAAAGAAGCAACTCGACTTCCTATGGTATTTTTCTACCCCCAAAGGATGGAGGCTTAGTCATGAGGATCTCTAGATCATTTTTAATTCCAAAACAAGTTTAGGTTTTCCTAACCTGAGCAGGACCAAATCCAACTCCCTTCCCAAAATCATGGATGTCTC
This sequence comes from Viscum album, assembly GCA_963277665.1. Taxonomy (NCBI): domain Eukaryota; kingdom Viridiplantae; phylum Streptophyta; class Magnoliopsida; order Santalales; family Viscaceae; genus Viscum; species Viscum album. The sequence goes on along the minus strand of OY728130.1, from coordinate 351,329,043 downwards.
CAAACACTCCATCCACTAGAATCTGACAAATTAAATAAGGAGAACATCCTCTGGCATCTTCCTGAGGTATCGTAGGAGGTCTCTATAGCATAATTTTTCTACAATAAGTAATAATCACAAAGAAAAAACACTCAATACAACCAAAAACACAACAATATGAAAATTTTCATCAACAACATAAACTCTCAAATAGTTCCATAAACCATAAAAACCACATCCAACACAATAACAAGACATTCCACTTCATCCCCACCTTTTTTCCACACACATTCTGCAGCCTACATATCTCACCTATAAGAGATTTCAAACCAAATTCTCAATATCCCATGGATGAATGAGTCATGTCATGAGGTGTGTTGGACAAACACCCCACTCATGACTATAAACTAATGCCCTAAAAATACTATCTCTGGTCTCTATAAATCCATCACAAATAACCAGACACAAAAAGAGTTTGACCTCCTCTGATTCCATTTTTTCATGAACCAGATCAGTGTTCCATCCAACCATAAACCTACCCATGTATGTGGCATAGCCCCATACGAATTAACCATACCCATGGGCTTGAAACTAGTTCTTAGTTATCAAAAATAAATATTATCAATGATTTCTCCCATTTATATAACAATAATAAATAAAATAAGACTAAACATCACATAACTGTTAAACATTTCCAAATGATGAACAACATGATCTCATATTAAATGTTTTACAACATTAACCATAACAAAAATACCATAATGGGAATAAAATAGAAATATCCATCCCAAAAAACTCCATGTAACAAGAGGAAAATCACTCTCAAGAAACCACCACCAACACCTGCAAGTAGTGGAACACTAGAAAACAGATCTTCCACAACCACCTCAGAATATCTTTCCATTACTTGGCTCATTCATAACAAAGTCAACATACACCCATGTTGTATGTAGGGTGTGATGAAAATCGTGATATAATTCCATCCAAAATAAAGATTCAGTGCTATAAAATTAGAATATATATCAACATGGTCATTTGTATAAAAAACATGACACATTTCAAAAATTACAATTTATGGGAAATAATTCCAAGTAGAACACTTTTTAAGAAATGCTTTTATCAGAAGAGAGTTTATTTGAAGACAACATGTACCCATGGTCTATTTTATAAAAATGTTTATTCTCAAATCACATAAACATGATATAATAAGAGAGAACCATATAAAATCCACAATGGAAACATAGAACTAGTGGGACCCTAGATGCCTCGTACCTCTGTGATAAAATCCTATAATGATAACATATATTGTTCTCATGCATGAGCCATTATTGGGGATCCCATCCCAGGGTATAATGGTCTCTATATCATAAGACAAAACCAAAGGTATTGTAATTCATGAACCACTAGAGTGGATCCAATCACAAGGTATAGTAGTGTCATGACCCGACCCAACGGGGCACATGTCGTGACGCCCCAAGCCCGCCTCCAATAGGCCAGGGGTTGGCGTCTAGCGTTGAGTAGGCTATCACACACATGGGAGGCATTAGAATAAGGTACATGTACACACACACACACACACACCTCTATGCATCATTGCATAGATATATAAAACTGAAAACAAAATGAATGCATACAACTATCCCACTACCAGAGTACAGTAGAAGTACAAAAGGGAAAAATAGGACCCACCAAAAGAAAACTACAAAGTGTCCAACCGGCTCAGAAGAAGGGAAAACACTTCCAAAATACCTGCTTGTAAGCTCCTCAGAACAGATCCAGTAAACAGCCTGGTCAAACCCACTCACTAAGCTCCACCTTCTCTGGGTCCTCCTGGGACTCCGTCGAAAGGCATGTGGTCTGAACAAGACACAAACATGTGCGGGAAAACCCCGTGGAGGGGTGAGTATAACAATACTCAGTTGGAACCTCAAATACCAAAACAAAAGAGAGAAATTGAAAGGCTACATTCAACTCATCCCAGCCAAGGAAACCCAGAAAAGAGAAAAACATCATCTCATGACCATCCTCGACTAAACACAACTAGTCAGCTCAGCTCAGACGTATTCCCATACATACACCTTGAGCGATCTAGATATACCCAACTCACGCACCAAGCCACAAGAGGTACAGAACTCATCACTAGCAACTATCCTCAAATAGGAGAGGACACCCCACGATCACTGTCATCCTAGATGACACTCGTTTGAGAGATACACTCCATCAGGTCTCACACAAACATCTCAGACGCTCACCCGAGAGACCACGCTCGTCGGATATCATCACGGAGGAAACCACTCTGAAACAGCAAGAACAACAAACTCCTCGGATAACGGATCACTCCTAGGGTATTCTAGGGGATACAAGAACCCACATCAGTATACGAAGATTTTAGAGATAGAGGATCACTCCCACGGTCTGCTGGGGGATACCACAACCCGATCTGTCATACGTAGAAATCACAGGTAGTGGATCACTCTCAGGATCCGCTGGGGGACTCCACAACCCGATCTGGTGCACGACAGAAACACGCCACTCAGATAGAGGATTGTCGCCCGTGTAAAGGTGGCCATGAAGATACTAGAACCCTATCTGGTTCATCTTTCACTATAGGGGATCGAACTGATGATGCCACAACCCTACCATAACCACGTGCTGAGTAGGGGATCATATAACCAATGATACCCTAAACATACTATAAACCTCATGCTGAGAAGGGGATCATATACCCAGTGATGCCACAACCCTACAGAAAACCCCATGCTGAGCAGGGGATCATATACCCAATGATGCCACAACCTTACTGTGCACGGATCACTAGTAGGGGATAATATTCCCGATGATTCCACAAACCCTATAGGGTTAACCTCCAAGATAGGGGATCACCGTATGTGGATAAGCTATCACAGCGATACGAACACCCGATCTAGGGTAACAATGATAGAGGATCCCGATCTGGGCCCATCGGAGGGATACCACAAATCTAAGAGATAAACATCCCATCGAGAGGAACATAAACATATACGAAGGTTCTTATGCCGCGCGAACCCTCATAGGAACGAACCAAGGGAGTACCATCAACCACTACTGGTCCAAACGTCGCTAACCAGAGAGACCCGCCACAACGCAACCCCATGCACCACCATGGCCGATATCATAGTCACCATCGTGATCCATGCAGAAAAACACACAAGATAGGTTGTTTGCTCGCCCGAAACAGACAGTCGGTGAAAAAGTCACTATTCACCACATGTAGTCCATGCAGGGCCCACACAATGATTCTAAAACTCATAGAACGGGGTGCACCAGTGCGATACCCTCGGAAAAACACATGAGATAGACTACTCGATCACCTAAAACGGCCACCCGGTGAAAAAGGGTAATATTCACCGGAGCCAACCCGGGTGGGGCTCATGCCTTGATCCGGAAAGGCATCGAACAGATCGCACCATTGCAATCCTCTTAGAAAAACACACAGGATCGACTATTTATCCATCAAAATCGGACTCCTGGTGCGAAAGTTGTGTTTCGCAGCAAATGCCAAAACACGGCCTTATGGGGCCGAAACCCCAAACTCGGCCACCATACCTGGAAACCATTTCAAAATGTCCATCGTACCATAAAGGTATCAATGCCACTGATGGCACGTCAATCTGACGCTCCGGGTAGAGGATACAACGGACCAAAGTCGAATAATATTAAAATATCATTATTTTATTCAATGTTTCAAGCTCCCAGGAAACGATCCTGAACCATGAAATTCTTGAACCCACAATGAATGTTTTTCCTCATCGCTAGGGTCGTGTCGCAGCAAATGGCACCTGAATCCGACTCTCAGATTGCAAGAAACAAGGGTTTATAAACCCTGTGTAAGAAAAAGTGGTTGAACCGGCCGACCCGCCGCCCCCGGCCCACCCTGGCCGGTAGCCCTCCACCGCATGGTTCCCCACACCACCGTGCTCTGGCAGCTGGGCCAGTGCTCCGCCGTGGGCCGTCGTGGTTCCGCCGACGCCGCCGCCCCGGTTCCATGCCAACGGAGCTTCAGCGGGCCGTCGGCGGTACCCCGTTGGTCCGTTTTGCGATCTGAAGGTACCAGCATGACCATCGGGACGCGATCTTCCTTGCGATGACATCAAAATGAAAAAATTTGCAATAAAAATGGGATCCGGGGAATAAAACTCAAACATCCATCCTCGCGGGTGAAACTCTGCAGCTTCGGGTGCAGAACGACGCTGGCGACGCCCTGAAGCTCGACCTGCTGACGATCGGCTCCGAAAATGGACAATTATTACTCGAATCGAAAAAGAATAGAGAAGGGAGGAATAGGGTTCCGTCGCTACACATAAGAGGTGAGGGAGGGGAGAGGGTTGGTTTTTTTTTTGAAACCTTCATTTAACACAAACACCCCCATCCAGACCTCACGGCATGGAGGATGTTAGGTCGCCCCTAGGGTAAACGCGTCGTTCTGAGCGCAACGAAGGGCTTCGATTTTCGATCCGAGACTCCGTTCAGAAGCTATTCGAGCTGACACTCATAAATGGACTTTTCCATTTACTTATGAAAATGCACCTGGTGGAGTTTTCCATAGCAGGCCCGCACCTGCAAAGGTTACACCCCACCTAGTGTAAACGGCACGTTTTGGACGTAACTGTGCTCTCAGATTCCCATTATGAGCTACGTTTTGGGAGATATCACACCCACGCCATGTGCATAGTATAAAAAATACTTAATATTTTTATAAAATTAATTTCGGGCACACTGATCCGAGGAATTTCATGCCGTCTTCGCACCTACCTCTGAAATTATTCATAAAAATATTTCAATTTCTGGTAGGGCCAAAACCCAGGTCACAACATGTAGTCTCCAATCATATCACTTGTTTAGTTAGTGTTGTAATCATCAATCCTACTATATGAAATAGAGCCTCGTCCCCCACAAAATAAACTATCACACTAGTTATTTTCCACCCACCTATATACACGTGATTCCCTTTCTTCTCATTTAACATTTTACAAATCACATAAATCATCACATTCAAATAAACGTTTAAAGAATCATGAACACCTAAGGAAATGACTATTTTCACATTTCATAATAATCCATTGATTAATCCCACATGTAAAAAACCATTTTCGATAAACAAAACCACATTCCACTTTACACACACACCAATAATATTTGGAAATACATTTCTAAACAACTTGAACAATTAATGATACCTAATTAAAAAAACCAAGAATAGAACATATGGAATCCAACCATTTCCTTTTTCAGACCCCCTTTTGAAATAAAAACTTATTCCAATGACACTTTAAAACAAGATTCGCATCACTTTCATAGTTAAAATATCACATTCTAGGTACACAATAAAGAATACCACATGTAACAAAGCTAATTTCATTTTAAAAAATCAATTCAAACACCCGTAAACAAAACATAAAACACATTTCACATATTTCACAAAAATAATAGAATACATTCAAAAGGAAGGAAACTGAGTCACACATGAAAAAAAACAATTTCATTTCCAAAAAATAGAATTCATCATATATTCATCACAAAACCTTTTTGAAACATATTTTTTACCACAAAAATCTGTAAAACACATTCATGGAAGTATGTAAGTAATCTAAAATCATATAATTATATAAAAGTTTGAAACCACCTCCCTCACACTTGGAAACTTCTGGAAACAGGTGTCAAACCACAAATACACCTCCACAAGACCCTATAAAAGAAATATCAAACCACAAACAAGAATATTCTCCCCCAAAAAACAAGATCAACCCCTTATTTGGCCAACAACCCATACAAAAATTAAATTCAAAGAAACATTGAAAAGAAACCATTCAAGGAAGAAAAACCCAAAGGAAATCATACATAATTGACAATTTCATGAATAATGGGCTCTGAAACCACCCAAATATTGATTCTAAAAGTCTCATAGAGGGTTTGGAGGAGGAACACAATGATAAAAATCATATAGGGTAATTATTATATTTGTTATAGGGTTAAACATAAAGAGTAAAATGTAGTAATTTCCAAATATTCAATGAATTGGATAGGTCACATAGTTATCCCTCATGGTTTTCCAAATCATGTGTCTACTTTTCATAGCTCACATTCCAAGAGGAGAATACATCATGGTTATTATACATGGTTTTCCAAACCGTGGGGAAACCATATGTCCCTAAATGTCCAAGAGGAACTAGGATTCATGATTTCCTGGTGTACAGTTCATGGTTTCTCTAAACCATGTTCCAACCGTACACTTACACCTTTCAAGACCAAAAACTCCATTTTTCTCAAATAACTCATGGGGAACTTAAGGAATCTAGATAAGGCATAAATTATACAGAGGAACAAATCAAAATAAAATCATATATGTGAAAAGAGTTGTTACCAATCATTATTATAACAATTATCTTTTTTAGAAGAATGTGAAATGTTCATTTAATGTAGTTCTATATTAGTGAAAGGATATACACTAATTGTTGTAACCACCAAAAGGAATATTTTATAGTGTTTTTCTGAGTGTGAATTTATTCCCAACCAGACCAAATTGTATCTACCCTTTTTATTGGTTAACCAAATATATTATTGTATTCTTATGGTTTTTCATTATTATTGCAATAAAAAATGGTCATTTCTCAATAATTAATGGTAAAAGTAGTTTCTAGAGAAAGATAATATTAAAAGGTAAGACCATTGATTCAATCCCACCCCCTCTTAGTGATCTAATAGAACATAATTAGTTTTTTATAGTGGTATCCGTGCTAAATATTATTTTATTAACTCTTTTTGAAGATTCTAGAAATAGAAACAACCATTTATGTTTTTAAATCATTGAACAAAACTGTTATACATACCTCACTCTCTAAAATTGAATCTATAAGGGTATTGAGTATTAGAACATCTAAAGTCATTTGGTATATATTGGATAATTTCCACGAAGGAAATATGAATATGAAAAAATAACATTCACATATGTGGAGAATAATGTATGAAGATTATAAATGGTTTAAATTTGAGTCTTTTTATGAATTCATTACAAGAATTAATTACATTACAATCACCATAAAATATTTTGATGATAAATCAAAATATTTAGTTATTGTTTAATAGATTCTATTAATTATTCTAGATAAATATTATGTCAATATTTAATATTTAAAAGATAGAGACCCAAAATTATATCTATGGATTATTTTAATATCATTATCTTCAATTATCAAGTGAGAATATAGAATTTTTTAAGAACATACAAAATTATAATCAAGAAATTTATTTCAATGATTCTATGAATGGAAAAGCTATGAATGTTCTCAATGAATAAGTAATTGAATCTAATGATGAATATGATGTATGTAAAGAAATTAAAAAAATTCCTTATTTTATAAAAGGGTGAAGGATGAATAGTTCATTATAAAAGATATTTACCACTAAAATTGTTTTGTTGTAGATCGTAATAAAATTTTATATAAAATTGACCTGAGAAAAAGGGAGACGAATAACATAATGTAGAATATTGATAGTCCAGAATAACACTAAAGTAAAAGGTAGCTACATATAAATCATTCTAAAAAAAGAATAAGAATCATTATAACTATTAAAAGAGAATCTTTTGTTTTCCAAATGTTAGGAAGACGATGACAACAAAGTGAAAGTCGAAAAATCTAGTGATAAGAATGCTAGAAAATTACTTTTTGAAAAATGTATTGATTAAAATTTAATTGTTAATGAACTCAATATATCATAATATATATAATAATATATAAACATATATTTTATGGTTAATAGGGATTTGAAATAATTTTGGAAAAATATTTTTAGAATTCAAAATGGGAAAAAAATTGAAGAAAAAAAATATTTTAGAAAATACTCATGAATATTTTATTGAAGAAAAAATTGATGTTTATAAAATTGATTAATGATATTAAGATTTTTCTTGATGAATGGAAAAAAAACAATCTTGAATGGAAGATGATGGTGTGTAAGAAATAATTTGGTCTTGTTCAATAGAAACATAATGAAGTTAGAAATTAATAAAAAAACATCCAAGACTCTATTTCATTATTTTTTTGAGAGTTATGATAAATTTAAACCACATAAGGATCACAAAAAAAGAATCCTCAGATATTAATAACAAGTTTGAAGATGATCATAATCAATGTAATGTTAAGAAGATCATGTATGTAGATTATATAAGTGGAGTTCAAAATTCAAGAATTTTTATGGTATCAAAGTCTAAATGAAATGTTTCTATTACTGGATATATTTATAAGGTAGAGAATAAATCCAATAAAAATAATAATATGTAGAGGGGTTAACAAAATTTAGTACACAATAACATGTATAGAGGGATGGTAAGATATTTATAGGAAATAAGGTTCATAGAACAAAAGAGAATATAAGTTTTAAAGTAAAATATTCCATCATGATATTAATATAATTATGGATGATTTTCTATATAGTGAAGATGGTTTAATTCAAAAAATAACCACTATAATGGATCTAAGAAAAACTAAGTGTATAATTTGATTGTGAGTCAACCCATTCAAATAATACAACCTGACAAAGTCAGATTAAGGATTTAAAATAAATCCCAACCTCTGTAAAAAAATTTGAATGGTGTGATTAACATGGACATCTAGAAAAACAATATATTTTTATGTTACCAGTGATAAAATATTTATATAAAAATTATCAAATTCCTTTTGAGAAGTAAGAAAAAGTAAATTAGGAAGCCTCAGTTATTGAAACTTCTCTCAATGAAACTAAAGGAGAATTGCCTTGGATATTGGATAGTGGGTGTTACTCTTATATTAATAGATACATGATGCTTTTTAATAATTTGAAATTGTATATAAAGGAGATAGAAAAATTTATAAATGATGAGTCTCTCAAAATAAAATACATTGGAACTACTATCACTAGAAGTGAAAAGGTAAAACCTAAGAGGCTTATTTTTTGATGGACTGAATTACAAATTTTTAAGTGGTTCATAACTCAATGATGGGGGAAAATTTTATTTTTTTAATATATTTATTTCTTTCAAAAATTTTGAGGATTGTAATTTTTTTACAATATTAATAAAACCAAAGGAAAATTATTTCAAGTTGGCGATCTGCAAAGTTCACTTTATCAGAATATGAAGAAAGAAAATCAACTATAGCATAAGTGGTTGGGATATATATTCTAGAGGAATATGAATAAGTTAAAATGATATAAAATATTCATGATATTTGTAACAAGATAAGAATAAGATATCATTTTTTTCTATATGAAGGAAATGGAATATTACAAATCAGCAAGTAAGAAAGTTTTGATACATTCAACTTTTCTCTTAGAGATGTTTTATTTTGACATATGCAGGATTGTGAGAATGGAATCAACAAACAATGATAAGTAATTTATTTTATTTTCTGGATATCTTACTCACATTTCATGTATTATTTTTCTAAAACATAAGTTATAGGACCTAAAAATGATTAAAAATATTAGGATAATTGATGAAAAATATGGTGGATATTCTATGAAAAAGATACAAACAAATAATGTTTTAGAATACATGGGTGGGAATTTTAGAGATACTATTGAAAATCATTTCATTCATCATGAAAATAGTATATAATATACTGAACAATATATTTTTATTACTCAAATAATAAATATAGTTTATGTGGAGATGGAATGAACTATAATGATTGAACATGATATTAATCTATACATTATGATGAATGTTATTGGAGTAATAGTTTATATTTTTAATTTATGTTTCCCTAGGATGAACGCTTATATGACTCTTTAGGAGATGTATTACAAATAAAACTAATGTATGAAAAAGATAATGTATTTTGGAATTCCATGCATTATAAAAGTAAGGGGTGAGAATCATGGGATGTTTGATTAGAGAGGAATTTATAGAATCATTCTTGGATTCCCTCATAATGGAAGAGAATACATGTGTTATAAAAAAGTAACATAAAATATTATTAACTCTATATATGTATAATTTGTAGAAGTTGATGATATGAAAGTATTACAGCCAATTTTAGATATTTGAAAAATTGAGGATGAATTTTTTACTATTAGTGTAACACCCCAAGATTTTATGAGATTTTTTTTCACTGATATCTTGTTTTGTATGCCACACCAAGATTAGCTTTCACTATACACAACAATATATTAGCTTCTAGTATACGCAACAATATACTTTTCTTATGTAGAACACAAGTTCATGTTCTTTTGATAGAATTTATTTCACAGAATGCTAATTATAGATTTTTTTCAATGTATATATGAACTATGTTAGGATTATGTTGAACGCAACACCAAAGGGTTGTTTCATTATTTGCAACACTGACATTTCTAGCGTTATACGCAATAGTGACCTTCCCTAATAGCTTACATGGTATGCAATACCAAGTTTCACTAAACAACAATTTATTATCAAAATATTAAATAAACTAGACATTATGAATAGTATTAATTACATTGTGAATTTTATATGACATTAGAATTCGTCTTACACATGATATGAATAAAAAATTCATTTTTTTCTGATAAAATAAGTATTTTTAAAAAAAAAAAAATTACAGCCTTTTAATGGCGCACCTATTTAAAATCTAGTTTTTGGCTATTTTATAAGTTATATTTAACAAGATAAACTTCTTATTTAGAATCATGACTTAAAATTTTACTTTATTTAAATTTTTTTTATTTTATAATAATTTTCATATTTTTGTGAATAGTGAAAATACACTAAATTTTAATTGAAAATAACATTTTTCATGAAATTAATTAATATTGTTAAAATATATTATTGGTTGGTTTTAAAGTATTAATATAAAATATTTTTATAGTTAAATATAATTCAGGTAATTTTCATTAACATTACTTTGAATTCATATGTAAAAACATTTCAATCTTTTGTAATGTTTTAAGAAAAAACCAGTTTTTCCACAATAAAATTAAAATTTAATTAATTACTAAAACTTATGTGTTTTGAATTTGAAAAAATGGATTCAAAATTTAGAATCATAATGTTTAAATCTTATAAATATGTATTTTTTATTTTTGTACATTATGAGTAGTAACTTCAGTAATTATTTTATTTACCATGGTTAAATGGTAAATCTGGTAAATATGGGTATGAAAAATATTATTAAACTACCCTCACCCATGACCTAATACTATTTGATGTGATTTTTCTGACCATGGGATTCCTTGGGTAGATTTTGGGACCCCATGGATTCACTTGTATGTGAAAATGACAATTTATAAGAATTGATTTAAAGTAAATATAATTATAACCTAAACATATAACTTTTACTAAATCGATTATAATATAGGGTTACATAACTGGTATCTATGCATATAAAATACCATTAGAAATCTAAAAATATTTTCTAAAGCATGGTATTTTGTTTTTTATTTTTAGAGATTATATAAATAGTATTATTTGTGACACAAATACGATGTAGGGATTCACTCATTAATGAACGATTCAAATAAATGAATTTATAAATATTAAAAAAACTATATATTTTTTTTTGGATTTCATCCATAGATTTTATGGATTATATTGAAATATTTTATTGGAGTTAATTACTTATTTTATAAGGAATAATTTTTTATAAATTATTAAAAAGTTGAGTATGAATAGTGTCCAAAATTTAATCATTTTATAACTTAAAACATAAAATATTTTACTAAATGATATTAAATTCTTAAAAATCTATGATTCGGAAAAATTGTTAAAATAAGTCCAAATATATCATAAGTAACATATTTTGGGTCGTTTGACAAGATATGGTAATTACACTGACCAACAAAGTGTAAATAACAAGATATCACAGTATGATTAAAAAGGGTAAAATAAGGATAAAATGAAAACGACGAGGATAACACAATATTCAAAACTTGTCAAACAATTATTAGATGATGGTTATTCGATCCGAAATCTTATTATATTCCAATTAAATAAGGTTTGGACCATTTTATTCAAAATTTAATTTCTAATGAATTACTATTTTGAGAGTTTTTAAAGTTCCCCTCTTATCTCCTATAAAATAGAAGGTCCTCCCTCACCTTTTAACTCACTTTTTAGCCTTAAAAATCAACCATCCCTACCCATTTTTCTTCCCAACATCAATAGTTATATTCTAGGGGTAAAATTATTCTCAAAATTCTAACTCTATTTCCCTAAGAGGAAATTTAAAAGAGGCACATCGAGGAAGAGGTAATCTCTTTTACTGATTCTTTCAAATTTATATCTTCTTCTACATCCTCCTATTAAGAGGTTCCATTATAGAGTAATAAAATAAATATTAATAATATACTGATATGTTATTAGAAATATGAAACAAATCTATTTCATCTTCTATCCATCCTACAAAAAATGATATCATTGTGTGTGCATACGTATGGATTACCATCTCCACGCCGTGGTGTAATATATTTTTCACCACCACCTTAATTGAAAGGGTAAAATGGAAGAAATAATAACTATATATGATTATTATGTCGTGATACTAATTCTATGATACTATACACTTCAAAACCATTCAACAATTATGGTAACGATATCATTGCTCATGCGTACATATGGTTTACCGTCTCTACGATGCGATGAAATTAATTTTCAACATTAACCATTCAATATTGATAATAAAGTATTTATAATAAAGAGTCAAGAAATATATGACATAATAATTTTACCAGAAATATATATATATATAATTTACTTACTTCCATTTAATTTAATAAGAAAACAAAAACAATGTTCCTCCATATGTATGACTTATCATCCCCATTAACAGTGTATTCCATTCCATTTATTGATCTATTATATATATTTATATAATGAATATATATGATATATATAAAACATAATTTAAATTTTGTAAGTAATTTAATAATTATTTATATAATAATACCATGAACAAAAAGTCCAAAAATATACGATAAATAAAATGATTATAACCCAAAAAGTTTCTTTCACATAGAATTGACAAATGAATAGACAATATAACATCGTAAATGGATCATATATGATATCATAAATATTATTATGGTTCTATTACAAGTTAATAATATGATTAAACACACTATAAAATAGTTTCAGATAGGTATAGATTAAATTGGACCTAAGGTAAGGGATAATGTTTCCAATATTGGCTTTATCTGATACTGTTTATTCGTAAGAATTTACTAGGGTAATATTTATCATCCATGTCCATGGTTTATAAAACTGTTTTCATACAACTTTAATATTGTTACATGTATTTTTAAATTCATTTTTACCCATTTTTGACTTTCACTATGTGGTATGGAAGTAATCTTTCTTCTGTTTACCATATGAGGTACTTTTGAATTTTCCAATAAAAGTACGAGGATAGTTTTTTTATCTTATATGGCATGAATGGGTTTTTATGCATTCATGACACATTATTTACGTGAATATTCTTCTAAAAAATTTCAATTTTATTTTAAACTAATTTCTTTTCTCTTAAAATTGCACGACATTTTGAAAAATGAAAATGTTTTTAAAGAAGAAAGGATATTTTCCTCAAGAATTAAGCTCAAGTATTTTATCAAACTTATTTTCCATATGAGATTACATAGGGATATTTTTCTATCCCTCTTATTAATTTTATTTGATTGATATTATGATGGAGTTGTTTTTATGAAATCTATTTATCTTATACGGATTATGTTATGATGAAATAATGTTAATGAATCCCCATTTTATTTCATGGGTTATGCTACGGTGAATATTTTTATGTTTTGTGGCACGTGTAAAAATGATTTCACTATGAGATGGGTGGGACATAAATCTCCCTCCAATTTATTGGGTAAATATTTAAACTTTATGAGATATACATTACTGGAACAGCAGGTAAATCTGGTTCAGTAATAAATGGATGGAATGGAAAGTAAACCTGGTTCAGTAATGGCATTTTTCAACAATGATGGTCTAGGAAACAATGCCTTGGTTACTATGGAAATAAAATTATATGATTAATGGTTTTCCATAAATCCATGTTTTATTTCCATTATATTTTATCATGATTAAGGTTTCTTTATGACTTATACCTTACATATTTCCACGATTTATTTCATGACTCAATATTTTTATATTTAAAATTTTCTTCATTTTTTTACATTCAAAGGTATATAATTTTTTTATATTCATTGTGATTAACCTAGATGACCATTTTCGGGTAAAATAAATATTTTTCAAAAAATGCAGTTTTGCCGCCTTTTGATGGCGCACCCACATTAAATATAGTTTTTGAAATGTTTATAAGTTCAATTTTACAAAATAAAATTATTCATGGAATCAGGATATAAAATTTTACCTTTGATAAATTTTTCATATTATTCTGATAACTTTCATATTTTAATGAATAGTAAAAACACGATATATTTTAATTAAAAACAACTTTTTTCATTGTAATATCTTATGTGGTTAAATTATAATATTCAATTGTTTTAAATTATAAATAGAATACATTTTTACCATTTAATATAATTTTTGTCATTAGCATTGATTTTACATTGAATTCGTAGGTTAAATCAATTCAATCTTTTGTAATGTTTTAAAACAAAAACCCGTTTTCATTCGACAATGGGATTAATTTTAATTTAATTCCTGAAAATACTGTGTATTGAATTTGAAAAAATGGATTCCATATTTGGAATCATTGGATCCAAATTATGTTAATATGCTACTTTTTATTTTTGGGATTTATGAATAGTTACTATGGTAAATTTTATTTACTATAGTTAAAGGTAAATCGGGTAATTAAGGGTAAATATAATATTTTAAAATTACCCTAACACATGACAAAATTCTATTATATGGCTAAAGGTAGACCCATATCACCTAAGGGTCGGATTAGATTCATTTTATGGACTTTTGACCATGAAAATAATTTAATAATTATTAAAACCAAAGAAAGTGACAACATGTCACTCTCTTAAATCTTATAAGTATAATAATTTTAATTTAGTGATAAACATCATAAAACTTCAAAAATGAATAGTCTCCAGAAATATAATGAAATTAACTACATCATATTAATTTATTTATAATTTTTAGGTATTAAATAATTATCATTAATTGTGACACAATAGTGATGCAGAAAATTGTTTATCTAGTGAAAAATCAAGAATATAGTTTTTATTAAACTAATAGTGACCCAAAAAGTCCCAAAACCCTGACCAAAACTTATTTTTCATCTAAATGTTAAACATAAGCATCCAATGGTCTAATATTGGACAATTTAGAGCCTTATAAAAACAATTATGACACTTATATTATTTTATTTTAAATGATACCAAAGTCGTCCCCTTCATAATTTAATAAATATAACAATTTAAATATTGTGATTTTAAGATGATAAATTAGATTAAAAGTATTATTGTGAAAGTTAATAGATTTATCTTCATCATAGGATTTTATTTTTAATTTTTATGCAAAAAATAAGTATATTAAATAATTATACAAAAATATTGTAGTAATTATTTTATTAAGAGATAAACCAAATAAATGGTTTTAAAAATATTAAATTAAATAATATATGAATTATTTAATGTGATCCAATAATTTTATAGATACATATGACCTTTTATGAATCTATTAAGTCTTTTATTTCTAAAATATCTTCTATATATATCTTATTTAAATTCAAATAAATGAATAGTTTTAAAATGGACACTATTGTTATTTTATAAAAATTACATATTATAAAATTGTTTAAAAATCACAAAAATGTATAAAAATTATAAATTATAAATTTATATGGTCCAAAATGTTATAAAGTATCCAATTATTGACAGTTCACAACAAATAAGTAATTATTTTTTATAATATAAAATTTAGAATGTTATTACCACAAATAAAATTAAATTGATTAAGGATAAATCAAAGTTGATAATGTTTAAAATAATTTACTAACATGTCTAAAATTTTATTGGTTGGTGTTATTACAACCCTATGTCATTTAATATTTTAATATGAGTCATTTTTGGAGGATTGTAAGTGGGGATAGATTTATTATAAATTAATATTGTTAGAATTCCAAAGGTACCCCTCCCCTCCCTTATAAAAGGGAACCTACTCCCTCTCTTCCTCACACCAATTTGAGCCTTCAAGCTCGGCCAGCCCCTGCCAAATTCTCTTCTCCACTTCCCTAGAAACATACTATAGGTATTTTTATTCTTCAAAGACCAATTCTAGTGCCCTAAGAGGAGGTCTCAAAGAGGCGCTTCAAAGAAGAGGTAATGTTCGTTACCGATTCATTCAACTTTATTTCTTCTTCCACTTCTTATTCTTTAGTTGTTTCATTATGATGAAATAACATCAGTATCACTAATATACTAATATGTTATTATAATTATGAAACAACCCTATTTCACCATTTATCCATCCTATGGAAAATGAAATCACCACACGTGCGTACGTACGGAATATAGTCTCCACGTTGTGGTGTAATCAATTTTCCACCACCACCTTACTTGGATGGGTATAATGGTGTGAATAATGACTATATATGATTATTTTAAAGTTATATTTATTCTTAAATATTATACATACACATCAATACAATTCCACGATCATGGGAATGATATCATCGCTCGTGCGTACGTACGGACTACCGTATCCACGACTAGATGAGATTCATTCTCAATGATTAACCATTTATGAATGATTATAAAGTATATATAATAAGTAATCATGAAATATATGACATAATAATGATACTGGATTTATGTATATATATGTATGTCATCTACTTAATTCCATTCAAATCAATAAGGAAACGAAAACAGCGTTCATGCGTACGTACGGCCTACCGTCTCCATGAACGGTGTATTTCCTTCCATTTATCGATCTATTATATATATGTATATTCTGAATATATATTATATATAAATCATGTCTTACATTATGGATGTATGTAAACATGATCTATGTAGTCATATGAATAATTACAAGTCAAAACACGGACGACAAATGAAACGATTTTAACCAAAACGCTCTTTAACATGGAATTTACAAGAGAACGGGTAAAATAAAGTCATAAGTGAACCATATATGATATCATAACAATGAATATGATTCTATAATAAGTCAATAACATTATTTAAATCATTATACAGGGGGTTCGGATACATATGAAGCATATCATATGTAGAGACCCGTATCTTGACGTACATGGACATTACATTACATTTGCGGAATACTTAGTACATAACAAAAACACACACTAAAGGATCGTAATAGTTTAGTGTCTTTGGAAACTCGGAACGTAATCTTCTAATCGTGGTGAAAGTTCTTCAATATCTCCCATAAAGGTCATCCCTTTTTTTTGCCTAAAACCTTTCTTTATATCCTGGGGAAAAGAAAACATAAAAGGGTGAGCTCAAATGCTCAGTAAGGGTAAACAAAAGAAATATCAATCACATCATATATATAAGAACATAGCTTTTGGAAATCTTAACCTGCAAAAAATCTCATAATATCATAACATGGGATAAATCATAGAAGTGAAATGTAATCCCAATAATCATAACTTAAAACATGAAACTTTGTGGCATACACACATAATCATAGATAATCATTTCTTGTTAGTCAAGACTCAATGCCAAGACTATCTTAGTGGACAAAGTCCCTTTCTGAATCGAGTAACCCTCGTTTCAGTCCTGTTTCACTGAACCGGTATAACCTACCATTTCAGCCATGTCTATCTCATGAGATATAAAATCTTTACCCAATGCATTGGAGGGAGATATAGGTCCCACCCATCTTATAATGAATCCTTTCTTATGTGTGCCACATAATCATAAATCATACATCATCGCATAACCCATGTAATAAAAATGGGATTCTTAAACAACATGACATCATAAAACAATTCATATAAGATAAAGGAATTCATAAAAATATTTCCATCACAACATAATCAAGTCCATGTAATAATAGGGATAAAAACAGAACCCTTTTATTATCTTAGATGGAAAATAATTTTGATAAAATACTTGAACTTCATTCTTGAGGAAAATATCCTTTCTACTTCAAAAACACTTTTCCTTTCTTAACATGTCATACAATTTTAAACTAAAAGAAGTTGATTAAAAATAAACTTGAAAACATGTAAAGGAAGCTTCTTGGAAATAATGTTTTAAAAATCCATTCATGCCGTATAAGTTAAAAAAACATTCTTCGTACTTTTGTCGGAAAAGTCAAAAAGTACCTCGTACGAAAAACGACAAAAAATTCCTTTCATATCTTTTACAAAAAAACTTACCGAAAGGTAAAATTGGATATAAAATATTGTAGAAGGATGGAAATAATATTACACATTGAGGGAACATGGATGTGGATGATAAAATACACCCCAGTAAATACTTACGAATAAACAATCTCAGATAAAAATGAGATTGTGATATTTCCCTTACCTTAGGTGCAATTTGCTTCGTATGTGTCCGAACCTCCTCTTCTTTGAAGCGCCTCTTTGAGACCTCCTCTTAGGGCACTAAAATTGGTCTTTGAGGAAGACCAGAACCTATAGGATGTTTCTAGGGAAGTGGAGAAGAGATTTTGGCAGGGGTTGGCCGAGCTTGAGTGCTCAAATTGGTGTGAGGAGGAGGGGGAGGAGATGTCCTTCTATAGGGGAGGAGAGGGGCACCTTAGGAATATCTCAAAATATTATTTTATATTAAAGTCAAAATCGGTTTATAATGGTTCCAAAGGGTCTTATTTCGAAGCTAAAGTGGGGATGGGTCGAAATTCTATCAACCAATAGAATTTAGACAAGTTTAAGATATTAT
Organism: Viscum album; assembly: GCA_963277665.1. Lineage (NCBI taxonomy): Eukaryota > Viridiplantae > Streptophyta > Magnoliopsida > Santalales > Viscaceae > Viscum > Viscum album. The sequence goes on along the minus strand of OY728130.1, from coordinate 351,310,224 downwards.
TTTAACCTTATCAATTAGATTTAACTCTAAGTTAAATAATTTAACTTTTACCATGTCTTTTTGTTTTCTTTCACTATATGGTTAATACACTTACTATAACATGCCAAAAGAACCCCAAATTGTTTATTATTAATATATATATCCTTATCTAAGTCATTTGGCCGAACCTTAGATTTTTAGGAATAAAATAACAATTAATAATATAATATTTGATTTAAAAACTATTTTGTGTCAATTTTGACACTATTTGATATATGATTTTTGTGAAAGTCATAACAGAATTAAATGTTCGAACCAAGTTGATTAGATCAACCTTAATATATCATAGTATCCTAGAAAATTAGTGGAATTCATAAAAAGTCTCAAATTACATTTATTTTGGTGTTTATAACATTAATTATGTCAATATTTCGTTAACAAGATAATTACTGCATCATCTTTGTGTCATAACTAAATTAAATTATTTGATGTATAAAAATTACAAATAAAATACCATCATGTAGGAAATCTTTTTAGCTTTCTAATGAATATTTACAATCGAATTTATCTTATGTATAACCCCATATTAAAAATGTTTTAGTAAATAAACTTTGATTTTAACTCTTTTAACCCTTCTTTAAATAAATTAATAATAAATGTCCTAATCTAATCCAAGTGGGCCTAAATGGTCATATTTTATTCCTAAGTTTGTTTTTGGTCGCAATACACTTGTCCAATAGGATTAGGACACGTGTTAGGGTAATAGTAATATCATATTTACCCTTAGTTACCCTATTTACTATTAACCGTGGTAAAAATAAGTAAAAAGTTACTATTCACCAAAAAAATTATTTTCATCTCATTGAACCACATTTTAGTCCTTGATATTAACCGTGTCTCTTGGATTTTCGAAATTCCATTCACAGAAGCGGTAAAATTAAGTTTTATACAAAATTCAGTTTTTAACCTACCACTTAGTAGTTTCACTATTCATCAAAAATTGATGTTTTTCAGAACAATGTCAAAATTTCATCCTAAGCTATATTTCATATTCCGAATTCAAAAATGAAGTCTATTTTACCAAATTCATAACATAGAAATTGCATTAATTAAATTTATAATTAAATCCTGCTGTTAAAACAAATAGCGTGTTTTTAAGAAACAATATCTATCAAAAGATTGACATTTGATTACGTCTGGTTTAAATGTAAAATTACATCCAATGACCAACATTGTATTAAATTTTAAAAATATATTCTAAATATACTTTAAAACCACTCAAATTAATAATTTATCACTATTAATTATTTTGATTAAAAAAGTTGTTTTTAATTATAATTTAGTAATTTTTACTATTCATCAGAATATGAAAGTTATCCGAAAAGTACCAAAATTTCACCTTAGGCTAAATTCGATACTCTGAATCCAAAAATGAAGTTCATTTTGAAAAATAAGATTTACAGAATTTTAAAAAGTGGTTATTACTATTCATAACGGCTAGTTTTAATAATATTTTAATAGCATATCATTGTTTAGTGAAACTTGGTATTGCGTATTACACACGCTATCGAGGAAGGTCGTGATTGCGTGTAATGCAAGGAAAGTCAAGGATGCGTGTTGTGCAAGCTCCTTTTGGTGTAGCGTACAACACAAGACATTAATAAAATTAAAAAAAATATTTTTTATAAAATCTTGGGCTGTTACATTCTACCCCCCTTAAAATTAATTTCGCCCTCGAAATTCGTCGGGGTTATAAATGGTTTACTATTTGAAAGTTTTTTTAATAGAAACCCACATCGTAAAAGGGAATACCAAAACTTGGCTTTAAAAACTAAAGTATGAAATGTAACGATTACCCAAATAAACTAATCACTGGGTTTCCACATAGGTGAAAATATGGATATGGAAGAGAAATCTAACCATCATGTTCTGATGGAGAGTGGTAGAGAACATGGCTATGGAAAAGCCAGTAATCACAAATCCATAAATTTGTGACGATCTAAGGTACCATCTGATTCCTTAGGTATAAGAGAACTAGGACAACATTTTTGGTTTTCAAGATCATTTCCCTAAAGTTAAAGAATTTGAATTAGAATAAATACTTACTTTATTTTGGTACAATCTCACTGTTGTTCGTGCCTTTAACAATTTCCACTTCATCTCTTAAATAAATGAAGTTGAATTTGTTATTCGTGAAGTGTTAGCAGATCATGTGATAGAATGACGGGTCATTCCATCTGTCTCAAACAAAAAGGTTAGAAAAAGTTATTAAATATACATAAGTCATTCTATAGTGAGATTAATCATATAAGGTTCCTAAAATGGACTTATACATCATATGTCATACAACTTAATATAATAAAACTAGTTTCTACTAAATAGGGACTTCCTGTAGGTCAGTGGTAGGCGATAAAGGCCAGTCGCACTTCGGTTGTGGGTTCGATTCCTACAGCCTTGTCCGAAGCGATGGGCTGTCGCCCGTCCTGCAGGTTGTCCTTTTTATAAAACTATATTACTATAACATCCCATCAATAATATCGAAAAAACTTCTATCCTTAAACAATACTAACTTATGTCCAACATAATCCATTCTAATCTTTAGGCTTATCCATAATACTGCAGTCCACTCTCATAACATAGTGAAAATGATTACCAGAGATTTAATACCATCGTTGATCCCCATAAGATATGTCTTGTTGGTCACATTCTAAACATTCAGAGTCCTTAATCATGTATTCGCTTGAATACCTTAGTGAAAACATGAATGCAGTTTAAAGTTAACACTTTCCACATACCAAAATCCTCAAAATTCTATATACTCAAACCATGATATCACTTAGTCCTTATATCAATCATGAGCTCATGAATACAATCAAACATTTAATTTTCTCCTTATCCCTTCATTATGCGCGTATCATCTACATTCCAAAAATATCTGAATAACCTTTCATGGATACTGGTAATATTAATCATACACTTTTCAAAACACAAGGAAAGACAACAGTGTAACAATCCATAGATGTCTCTTTATTCCAAAATTACACATGATAAACATGTAATCATGCCACTACATTCTCAAACCATTGACCGAGCTTCAAAAATTCTTTCATCTCACATATCATTTGTAGTCTCTTCATCATCATCCACATAAATACTACCCATATGACCATACTGATTCTCTTCATGAGTCTTTCCCTTAGGGCATTTGTTTGCATAATGCCCATACATTCAACATTTAAAACACTTAACCATTTTTGATGTCGTAGCATTACCATTATCCTCATCCATGGTGTTAACCGACCCTTTTCCTTTGCACTTACTTGCTTTGTGTCCTTCTTTTCCACACCCAAAGCATCTTCCAGTTCCCTTGAAACATTCTCCTTGATGCCTCTTCCCACATGATTTACATAGGGGAAATTGAACTTTCTTTCCTCTATGATCATCATGGAACTCCATCTTTCTCTTATTAGTCGAGTCAGGAAACTTACCAAATTTTACTTTATTGATCATGTTGTGAGATTGCTGGTTCGGCATAATAATGATGTTTGGACATCCAAATCCCATTTCATTGGGTTGCTCATGAAGAATATCATCCCATTGTCCATCATATCCTCCATTATTGTGAATCATCTTGTTTCCAGCCATTTTCTAAAACCCAAAAAGAATAGTGTGAGAGGAAAAAATCATGCTAGGGAAAACAACATAATAAAGGGGGAGTACCTTCAATATCTAACATCTTAGGTTTAATTCTATGATCGTTAGCGTAATTCTAGTACTATAACCTATACGTATACTTAACCTTAGGTACATCCCTAGACATACCTTAGAAATATCTCTAGGGATCTCACTAAAGTTCTCGCATCCTAGATTCCAAAGGTTGACTAAACCTTTCCTCTGATACCAACTGTAGAGACCCGTATCTTGACGTACATGGACATTACATTACATTTGCGGAATACTTAGTACATAACAAAAACACACACTAAAGGATCGTAATAGTTTAGTGTCTTTGGAAACTCGGAACGTAATCTTCTAATCGTGGTGAAAGTTCTTCAATATCTCCCATAAAGGTCATCCCTTTTTTTTACCTAAAACCTTTCTTTATATCCTGGGGAAAAGAAAACATAAAAGGGTGAGCTCAAATGCTCAGTAAGGGTAAACAAAAGAAATATCAATCACATCATATATATAGAACATAGCTTTTGAAAATCTTAACCTGCAAAAAAGCTCATAATATCATAACATGGGATAAATCATAGAAGTGAAATGTAATCCCAATAATCATAACTTAAAACATGAAACTTTGTGGCATACACACATAATCATAGATAATCATTTCTTGTTAGTCAAGACTCAATGCCAAGACTATCTTAGTGGACAAAGTCCCTTTCTGAATCGAGTAACCCTCGTTTCAGTCCTGTTTCACTGAACCGGTATAACCTACCATTTCAGCCATGTCTATCTCATGAGATATAAAATCTTTACCCAATGCATTGGAGGGAGATATAGGTCCCACCCATCTTATAATGAATCCTTTCTTATGTGTGCCACATAATCATAAATCATACATCATCGCATAACCCATGTAATAAAAATGGGATTCTTAAACAACATGACATCATAAAACAATTCATATAAGATAAAGGAATTCATAAAAATATTTCCATCACAACATAATCAAGTCCATGTAATAATAGGGATAAAAACAGAACCCTTTTATTATCTTAGATGGAAAATAATTTTGATAAAATACTTGAACTTCATTCTTGAGGAAAATATCCTTTCTACTTCAAAAACACTTTTCCTTTCTTAACATGTCATACAATTTTAAACTAAAAGAAGTTGATTAAAAATAAACTTGAAAACATGTAAAGGAAGCTTCTTGGAAATAATGTTTTAAAAATCCATTCATGCCGTATAAGTTAAAAAACATTCTTCGTACTTTTTTCGGAAAAGTCAAAAAGTACCTCGTACGAAAAACGACAAAAAATTCCTTTCATATCTTTTACAAAAAAACTTACCGAAAGGTAAAATTGGATATAAAAAATTGTAGAAGGATGGAAATAATATTACACATTGAGGGAACATGGATGTGGATGATAAAATACACCCCAGTAAATACTTACGAATAAACAATCTCAGATAAAAATGAGATTGTGATATTTCCCTTACCTTAGGTGCAATTTGCTTCGTATGTGTCTGAACCTCCTCTTCTTTGAAGCGCCTCTTTGAGACCTCCTCTTAGGGCACTAAAATTGGTCTTTGAGGAAGACCAGAACCTCTAGGATGTTTCTAGGGAAGTGGAGAAGAGATTTTGGCAGGGGTTGGCCGAGCTTGAGTGCTCAAATTGGTGTGAGGAGGAGGGGGAGGAGATGTCCTTTTATAGGGGAGGAGAGGGGCACCTTAGGAATATCTCAAAATATTATTTTATATTAAAGTCAAAATCGGTTTATAATGGTTCCAAAGGGTCTTATTTCGAAGCTAAAGTGGGGATGGGTCGAAATCCTATCAACCAATAGAATTTAGACAAGTTTAGGATATTATTTTAACCTTATCAATTAGATTTAACTCTAAGTTAAATAATTTAACTTTTACCATGTCTTTTTGTTTTCTTTCACTATATGGTTAATACACTTACTATAACATGCCAAACGAACCCCAAATTGTTTATTATTAATATATATATCCTTATCTAAGTCATTTTGCCGAACCTTAGATTTTTAGGAATAAAATAACAATTAATAATATAATATTTGATTTAAAAACTATTTTGTGTCAATTTTGACACTATTTGATATATGATTTTTGTGAAAGTCATAACAGAATTAAATGTTCGAACCAAGTTGATTAGATCAACATTAATATATCATAGTATCCTAGAAAATTAGTGGAATTCATAAAAAGTCTCAAATTACATTTATTTTGGTGTTTATAACATTAATTATGTCAATATTTCGTTAACAAGATAATTACTGCATCATCTTTGTGTCATAACTAAATTAAATTATTTGATGTATAAAAATTACAAATAAAATACCATCATGTAGGAAATTCTTTTAGATTTCTAATGAATATTTACAATCGAATTTATCTTATGTATAACCCCATATTAAAAATGTTTTAGTAAATAAACTTTGATTTTAACTCTTTTAACCCTTCTTTAAATAAATTAATAATAAATGTCCTAATCTAATCCAAGTGGGCCTAAATGGTCATATCTTATTCCTAAGTTTGTTTTTGGTCGCAATACACTTGTCCAATAGGATTAGGACACGTGTTAGGGTAATAGTAATATCATATTTACCCTTAGTTACCCTATTTACTATTAACCGTGGTAAAAAAAAGTAAAAAGTTACTATTCACCAAAAAAATTATTTTCATCTCATTGAACCACATTTTAGTCCTTGATATTAACCGTGTCTCTCGGATTTTCGAAATTCCATTCACAGAAGCGGTAAAATTAAGTTTTATACAAAATTCAGTTTTTAACCTACCACTTAGTAGTTTCACTATTCATCAAAAATTGATGTTTTTCAGAACAATGTCAAAATTTCATCCTAAGCTATATTTCATATTCCGAATTCAAAAATGAAGTCTATTTTACCAAATTCATAACATAGAAATTGCATTAATTAAATTTATAATTAAATCCTGCTGTTAAAACAAATAGCGTGTTTTTAAGAAACAATATCTATCAAAAGATTGACATTTGATTACGTCTGGTTTAAATGTAAAATTACATCCAATGACCAACATTGTATTAAATTGTAAAAATATATTCTAAATATACTTTAAAACCACTCAAATTAATAATTTATCACTATTAATTATTTTGATTAAAAAAGTTGTTTTTAATTATAATTTAGTAATTTTTACTATTCATCAGAATATGAAAGTTATCCGAAAAGTACCAAAATTTCACCTTAGGCTAAATTCGATACTCTGAATCCAAAAATAAAGTTCATTTTGAAAAATAAGATTTACAGAATTTTAAAAAGTGGTTATTACTATTCATAACGGCTAGTTTTAATAATATTTTAATAGCATATCATTGTTTAGTGAAACTTGGTATTGCGTATTACACACGCTATCGAGGAAGGTCGTGATTGCGTGTAATGCAAGGCAAGTCAAGGATGCGTGTTGTGCAAGCTCCTTTTGGTGTAGCGTACAACACAAGACATTAATAAAATTAAAAAGAATATTTTTTATAAAATCTTGGGCTGTTACATCATACCTAAGGTAAGGGATAATTTTTTAAATCTCATTTTTATCTGAGATTTATTATTCGTAAGTATTTACTGGGGTTATTGCTATTATCCATGTCCATGTTTCCTAAAAATGGTTTCATGTATGTTTAAAGTCCTTTTTACCCACTTTTTACTTTTGCTACATGGTATGTAAGGAATCTTTCTTTTTTTTACGTTACGCGGTACTTTTTTGACTTTTCCTGCAAAAGTACGGGATGAATATTTTTTAACGTATACGAAATGAAAGGCTTTTTACGGTTTTATAAGGCCATATTTTCATGAAGCTTCCTCCAAAAGATTTCATGTCAATTTTAAACAAAATATTTTTCTTTTAAAATTTCATGACTTTTTGTGAAAAGAAATTGATTTTGAAAAAGAAAGGATATTTTCTTCAAGAATTCATTTCAAGTGTTTTATCAAAACCATTTTCCATATAAGATGACATTATATCATCTGTGTATGTTTCAAGTATAAAGTCTTTATGATTTACATGGTTTCACTTTTCTCATTATTAAAGGATATCCATTTCTTTTATATGGATTATGTGATGATGGGATGATGTTTATGAAACCCATTTTATTTGTTGGGTTATTATGAATGATGTATGTTTATTTTGTGGCACAAGTAAGAATGATTTCATTATGAGATGGGTGGGACCTATATCTCCCTCCAATTCATTGGGTATGTATTTATATCTCATGAGATAGACATGGCTGGAACGGCCAGTTAAACCGGTTCTGTAATACAGGACTGGAACGAGGAGTGAACTCGATTCAGAAAGAGACTTTTTCCACTAAGATGGTCTTGGAAGCAATGCCTTGGATAATATAGAAATATTATCATGTGCTTAATGGTTTCCAAAATTACATGTTTTGTTCCCATGCTATTTGATCATTCTTAATGTTTCTGTATGATCTATGCCTTACGTACTTCAATGTTTTATGTCATTGCTCAATCTTATGATGTTTAAACATTATGTTCATGTTCTTAAGTTCAAATGTATATGGTATGTTTTATTTTATTTATGCATACCCTTATTGAGAATTTGAGCTCACCCTTTCTGTGTTTTCTTTTCCCCATGATATAAAGAAATATTTTATGTAAGGAAAAAAAGGGGGAAGATCTTTATGGGAGATGTTGAATATCTTTCACCACGATTAGAAGATTACGTTACAAGTTTCCAAAGACACTAAACTATTACGGTCCTTATGTGTCTGTTTTTGTTATGTATTAAGTTTTTCTCAAAAGTAATGTAATGTTCATGTACGTCAAGATTCGGGTCTCTACAGTTGGTATCAGAGGAAAGGTTGAGTCATCCTTTGGAAACTAGGATGAGAAAACGTTAGTGAGATCCCTAGAGATATTTCTAAGGTATGTCTAGGGATGTCCCTAAGGATAATTATACGTATAGGATATAGTTATAGAAATATGGTAACGATCATAGAATATAACCTAAGATGTTAGATATTTAAGGTACTCCCCCTTGATTATGTTATTTTCCTTGTATGATTTTTTCCTCTCACGGAATTATTTTTGTGTTTTATTCAATGGAGGGAACCAGAAAGAATTCAGTTAACATTGAATCCAATGGACAAATTGGTGACTATAAGCAATGAAATTGCGTAATTCCTAGAGAGAAAGATCTTGTGATTATGCCGAATCAGTCATCGCGATATATGATTAACAAGGTGAAATTTAGTGGTATGCATAATTCATCAAAAAAGAGGAAGATAGACTTTTATGCATGTTCGCTTGTTGAGGCGCATAAAGAAAGGAAGATTGATATTTCTAAAGAAGGGAAGAAGAACCTTGAGAAATACCTCAAATAGAGGGACATATGTTATCTGTGTGGAGAAAAGGGTCATAGAGTGACGGACTGTTATGGTGTTCAATGTCTTGTTTTTAGAGAACATGGGCATTACCCAACTCAATTATATGACCTAAAAAGTATCTTCCAAAATCAAGGAAGGACTTATTCCAGGACAATCATTGAAGATGATGGATTGAAGTGTTTATGTATTGGTATTCAAGAATAATTTTTTCAGGTAACTTTATGGTGTATTAGAATATTTTTGTATTAGTCTGTTGTAGTTTTCAATAATTTTATGGTACCGGTAACCATGAAAAGTGATTCAAATATTTTGGAAATCAGATGATATGCGCATAATGAAGGGATAAGGAGAAAATGAACTGTTTGACAGTATTCATGAGCTCATGATTGATATAAGGACTATGTGATATCATGGTTTGAGTATATATAATTTTGAGGATTTTTTTATGTGGAAAGAGTTAATTTTTGACAGCACTCATGATTTCACTATGATTCAATGGGTATTCATTTTTCAAGAGAATACATGATTAAGGTATTCACATGACTGGAATGTGACCAACAAGATATATGAGGGATAAATGATGGTATTCACGTGCTTGTTATATGACCTTTTTAGTAATCGTTCTCTTTATACAATGAGTTTGGAAAGAAGTATTTTGGATAAGCCTAAAGATTGGAATGGATAGTATTGTTTAAGGATAGAACTTTTTGTTATAATAGTATTGTTTTAGGAAAAGGATAACCTGCAGGATGGGTGACAACCCATTGCGTTGGACAAGGTTGCGTGAATCGAACCCACAACCGAAGTGAGACTTGCCTTTATCACCTACCACTGGCCTACAGGAAGTCCCTGGTTAGTAGAAACTAGTTTTATTTTATTAAGCGGTATGATATATGAAGTATAGGTTCATTTTTGGAATCTTATATGATTAACCTCACCATAGATGGACTTATGTATATTTGATAAGTTTTGCTAACCTTTTGTTTGAAATAGATGGAATTACCCATAATTCTATCACATGACCTGTTAACACTTCACGAATAAAAAATTCAACTTCATTTCATTAAGAGATGAAGTTGAAATTGTTCAAATCACGAACAATAGTGAGATTGTTCCAAAATCAAACAAGTATTTCTTCTATTTAAAATTTTTCAACTTTAGGGAAATGATATTGAAAACCAAAAATGTTTTCCTAGTTCTCTTATATCTGATGAATCAGATGGTACCTTAGATCATCACAAATTTATGGCTTTGTGATTGTTGGATTTTTCATAGCCATGTCCACTACCACTCTCCATCAGAACGTGATGGTTAGATTTTTCTTCCAAATCCATATTTTCACCTATGTTCTTCTATGTGGAAACACATTGATAAGTTAATTTGGTAACCGTTACGTTTCATACTTTAGTTTTTAAAGTTATGTTTTGGTATTCCATTTTACGATGTGTTTTGCAATTAAATAAACTTTCAAGTAGAAACCCATGTATAACCCCGACGAATTTCGAGGGCGAAATTCATTTTAAGGGGGGTAGAATGTAACAACCCGATATTTTAGGATAAGTATTCATTTTAATTTATTTTATTTCATGTGTTTTATGCTACAACAAGATTATCTTGTGCTATACGCCACACTGTATTATCTTGAAGTATACGCAACACTATTCTTAGATTGTGTTACACACAATTTGAAGTTCGTTTTATAATAGTCATTCTACGCAACATTGAGTATGTGTATATATATATATATTCAATTTATAAATTAAATATGGTCGGATTATATTATATGAAATAGTGAAGGATGCTTGCACAAATCGCAACCCTGACTTGGCTTGCATTACACGCAATCACGACCTTCCTCGATAGCGTGTGTTGTACGCAATACCGGGTTTTACTAAACAACGATATATTATTATAATATTATTATGAACTAGCCGTTATGAATAGTATTAACTAAATTATGAATTTTATAACATTATTATTAATCTTACACATTTTCTATAACATGGTATAAGAAAAAAATAAATTTTTCGAGTAAAATAAGTATTTTTCAAAAAATGTCGTTTTTCCGCCTTTTGATTGAGCACCCACTTTAAATATAGTTTTTGACATGTTTATAAGTTCAATTTTACAAAATAAAATTATTCTTTGGAATCAGGATATAAAATTTTACCTTGGATAAATTTTTCATATTATTCTGATAACTTTCATATTTTAATGAATAGTAAAAACACGCTATATTTTAATCAAAAACAACTTTTTCCATCGTAATACCTTATGTGGCTACATTCTAATATTGAATGGTTTTAAAGTATAAATAGTATATAATTTTACCATTTAATATAATTTATTTCATTAGCATTGATTTTACATATAATTCGTAGGTTAAATCAATTCAATCTTTTGCAATGTTTTAAAACAAAAACCCGTTTTCATTCGACAACGGGATTAATTTTAATTTAATTTCTGCAACTTCTGTGTATTTAATATGAAAAAATGGATTCCATATTTGGAATAATTGGGTCCAAATTATGTTAATAGACAGATTTTTCTTTTTGGGAATTATGAATAGTAACTACGGTAAATTTTATTTACCATAGTTAAAGGTAAATCGGGTAATTAAGGGTAAATATAATATTATAAAATTACACTAACACATGAAAAAATTCTATTTGATGGCTAAAGGTCGACCCATATCACCTAAGGGTCGGATTAGATTCATTTTATGGACTTTTGACCATGAAAATAATTTAATTATTATTAAAACCAAAGAAAGTGACAACATGTCACTCTCTTAAATCTTATAAGTATAATAATTTTAATTTAGTGATAAACATCATAAACCTTAGAACATGAATTGTATCCAGAAAGATAATGAAATTATATACATCATATGAATTTATTTATAATTTTTAGGTATTAAATAATTATCATTAATTGTGACACAATAGTGATGCAGAAAATTGTTTATCTAGTGAAAAATCAAGAATATTGTTTTTATTAAACTAATAATGACTATAAAATTCTCCAAACCCTGAACAAAACTTATTTTTCATGTCAATTTAAAACATAATCATCCAATGGTATAATATTGGACAATTTGGAGCCTTATAAAAGTGATTATGACACTTATATTATTTTATTTTAAATGATGCCAAAGTTGTCACCTTCATAATTTAATAAATATAACAATTTAAATATTGTTATTTTATGATGGTAAATTAGATTAAAATTATTATTGTGAAATTTAATAGATTTATATTCATCATAGGATTTTAGTTTTAATTTTTATGCAATAAATAAGTATATTAAATAATTATACAAAAATATTGTAGTAATTATTCTATTAAGAGATAAACCAAAAAATGGTGTTACAAATAATAAAATAAATATTATATGAAATATTTAATGTGATCCAATAATTTTATAGAAACATATGAACTTTTTTGAATCTATTAAAGCTTTTAGTTTGAACATATCTTCTATATATATATTATTTAAATTCAAATGAATGAATAGTGTCAAAATTGACACTATTGTTATTTTATAAAAATAAAATATTATAAAATTGTTTAAAAATCACAAAAATATGTAAATATAATAAATTTAAATTTATATGGTCTACAATGTTATAAAGTATCCAATTATGGAAAATTCAAAACAAATAAGTAATAATTTGTTATAATTTAAAATTTATAATGTTATTACCACAAATAAAATTAAATTGATTATGGATAAATCAAAGTTGATAATGTATAAAATAATTTCCTAACATGTATAAAATTTTATTGGTTGATGGTATTACAATCCTATATCATCTAATATTCTAATATGAGTCATTTTTGGAGGCTTTTATGTGGGGTTATATTTATTATAAATTAATATTGTTTAGATTTCCAAAGGTGCCCCTCCCCTCCCTTATAAAAGGGCACCTCCTCCCTCTCTTCCTCACACCAATTTGGGACTTCAGGCTCAGTCAAACCATGCCAAAATCTCTTCTCCAATTCCCTAGAAACATCCTATAGGTACTGGTCTTAATCAAATACCAATTTTCGTTCCCTAAGAGGAGGTCTCAAAGAGGCGCTTCAAAGAAGAGGTAATGTTCGTTACCAATTCATTCAACTTTATTTCTTCTTCCACTTATTCTTCTTTAGTTGTTTCATTATGAAGTAATAACATAAGTATAACTAATATAATTATATGTTATTATAAGTATGAAACAACCCTATTTCACCATTTATCAATCCTACGGAAAATGAAATCACCGCGCGTGCGTACGTACGGAATACCGTCTCCACGCCGTGGTGTAATCTATTTTCCACCACCACCTTAATTGGATGGGTATAATGGTGTAAATAATGACTATATATGATTATTTTAAAGTGATATTTATTCTTAAATATTATACATACACTTCAATACAATTCCATGATCATGGGAATGATATCATCGCTCGTGCGTACGCACGGACTACCGTCTCCACGACGAGATGAGATTCATTCTCAATGATTAACCATTTATGAATGATTATAAAGTATATATAATTAGTAATAATGAAATATATGACATAATAATGATACTGGATTTATTTATATATATGTATGTCATCTACTTAATTCCATTCAATTCAATAAGGAAACGAAAACATCGTTCATGCGTACGAACGGTCTACCGTCTCTAGGAATGGTGTATTTATTTCCATTTAACGATCTATTATATATATGTATATTCTGAATATATATTATATATAAATCATGTTTTACATTATATATGTATGTAAACATGATCTAAGTAATCATATGAATAATTACAAGTCAAAACACGGACGACAAATGAAACGATTTTACCCAAAATGCTCTTTAACATGGAATTTACAAGAGAATGGGTAAAATAAAGTAATAAGTGAACCATATATGATATCATAACAATGAATATGATTCTATAATGAGTCAATAACATTATTTAAATCATTTTACAGTGGGTTCGGATACGTACGAAGAATATCGGACCTAAGGTAAGGGATAATTTTGCAAATCTCATTTTTATCTGAGATTGCTTATTCCTAAGTATTTACTGGGGTTATTGTTATCATCCATGTCCATGTTTCCTAAAAATAGTTTCATGTATGTTTAAAGTCCTTTTTACCCAATTTTGACTTTTACTACATGGTATGTAAGGAATCTTTCTTTTTTTTACGTTACGTGGTACTTTTTTTACTTTTCCTGCAAAAGTATGAGAAGAATGTTTTTTTTAACGTATATGACATGAAAGGGTTTTTACGGTTTTATAAACCCATATTTTCATGAAGCTTCCTCCAAAATATTTCATGACTATTTTAAACAAAATATTTTTCTTTTAAAATTTCATGGCGTTTTTTGAAAAGAAATTGATTTTGAAAAAGAAAGGATATTTTCTTCAAGAATTCATTTCAAGTGTTTTATCAAAACCATTTTCCAGCTAAGATGACATTATTTCATCTGTGTATGCTTCAAGTATAAAGTCTCTATTATTTACATGGTTTCACTTTTCTCATTATTAAATGATATCCATTTCTTTTATATGGATTATGTGATGATGGGATGATGTTTATGAAACCCATTTTATTTGTTGGGTTATTATGAATGATGTATGTTTATTTTGTGTCACAAGTAAGAATGATTTCATTATGAGATGGGTGGGACCTATATCTCCCCCCAATGCATTGGGTAATTGTAACACCCCAAGATTTCATAGTGTGTTATTTCTTCAAAATAATTCAATAACTTGCACTACACGCAACAGCGAGTTCAATCACACCATGACTTACAAAAATAAGCCATTCAAAAGAGGTTATGAATAGTATTATCTAAATTTTAAACTTTATATAATCCTTATAATTTTAGAATCCATATTATGAGTTTCTTTGATATAATGCAAGAACAAATTCATTTTCAGTATTGCACTTTTATCAACTTTTAATAGTGAACCCTTTTTAAATACAATATTTTAAACATATTCACTAAATGGGGACATCAAGAAAATTTAAAATGAAACATCCCAAGCTTCCACGGTACGCTTTCCTTTGAATAATACAGTAGCGTGTGTTATACGCAACTTCGAGTTTTAACACACACCACAACCGATTAAACTATCCGTTGTGAATAGTAATACCTAATTTTTGAAATCATATATATTTTATATTTCAAAATGGACTTCATTTTTGGATTCGGAATATTAAAATTAGCCTAGAGTGAAATTTTGGTACATTTCGGATAACTTTCATATTTTGATGAATAGTGAAAATTACTAAATTTTAATTAAAAACAACTTTTTTAATCAAAATAATTAATAGTGATAAATTATGAATTGGAGTGGTTTTAAAGTATATTTAGAATATATTTTTACATTTTAATATAATTTTGGTCATTGGACATAATTTTACAATTAAACCGAACATAAACAAGTGTCAATCTTTTGATAGTTATTATCTCTTAAAAACACGCTTTTTGTTTTGACAGCGGGAATTAATATTAAATTAATTTCTGCCACTTCTGTGTTTTGAATTTGGGAAAATGGATTCCATATTTGGAATCAGGATGTTCAAATTGTGTAAATAGGTAACTTTTATTTTTAGACATTTTGAATAGTTACTGTGGTAAATATTTTATTTACCATGGTTAAAGGGTAAATCCGGTAAATAAGGGTTAAAAAAATAATATTATAATAATACAAAATTACCCTAAAACGTGTCCTAACCTTATTGGTGGACACATACCCGACCATGGTCATCCTTGGGTCAATTTGGGGTCCCCTTGGAGCCACTTGTATGTGGTAGGGACACATTATATTAATAAAGTTAAAATAAAAATAAAAATGGCATAAGCTTACATCTTTTAGAAGAACAATTTTTACATAGGGTTATACATGTTGTATTTTCGATTATAAATATTCATTAGAAAGCTAAAAAGATTTCCTACATGATGATATTTTATTTATAATTTTTAGACATCAAATAAGTTAAATTATTAATGACACAATAATGATGCAATATTTACCTCATTAATAAATCATTTAAATAAATAAGATTATAATGATTAAAATATTATCTAAAACCTGTCCAATTCTTATTGGTTGATGTTATTTAGAATATGAGTCATCTTATCTTCGACCTCAATGATTTTTGGACCATTAGAAACCGAATATAATTATATTATAAAATAATACTTTCACTCTTTCCTAAAGAGCCCCTCCTCTCCCTTATAAAAGGAGACCACTTATACTCATTCCTCACACCTCTCAAGCCACTTGGCTCGTCCAAACTCTGCCCAACTAAGCTCCCACATCCCTCTCCTCCTCCTTGAAACTTCCCCTTAGGCAGAAAGCATTTCAACAAGTCCTTTGGTTCCAACCAAAGTGAGTTACCTAAATTAAAGGTAACGATTTCTCTTAAATTATTTTCATTTATTTTGCTTCTCCAACCCCCAAACTCTTTTTATTTCCCTTCTTTTGTAACAACACCAGTATCCTCAATATACTAGGATTTTTTTATAAGAAGTATTAAAACTACACATACACACAACTCCATCTAATGGATGATGAACATAATGTTTCTGTGGATGGAAAATTAACGCCTCACGAAACGATGATTGTTCAAATACATCTTACCGCCTCTCATGGTGGCCATTATGATGGCACTGTAATTAAATATGATAATAATGATATATATTTTATATATAAGCTTCTGTAATTCCATTTTATTTCATACCATTATTCGTTTCATGTTGTATGTACATACGATAATTTCATTTGAGGAAGTGCGGACTACCGCCCCCTTAAAATGATATGACTCGTTCATACCACACATGGAACGTATAAAGGATGGTGTTAATGAACTTAAGTAACATATATAAAATATTATATTATACTGTAATAGTAATATACCTATGTATCATTTGGATTCGATTCTTTTAAAATAAAAATTAAATGGAAGTAGCGTTCGTGCGTACGTACGGACTACCGTCTCCACGAACGCGATGAGATTCATTCTCCATCGTATCCATTCAAGTATAATTAACATTTAATGATTTAAAAATGATGTTTAAGGACTTGATATCATTCTGGATATGAATAAGATACAACAAACATGACTTATGTAACAAAACATATAAAAGAAAATGAGTAAGTTAACACACGAAACGACGATAATACTAAGATATTATCAAATCAATATTAAAAGATCATATATGATATCATATTAATGTATATGATTCTTTTATAATTTAATAACAATTATTTCACCATTATGCAGGAGGTTAACCTACCCCAACCAAAGAAAAGTACAAGGTAAGGGTTATTTCACAATCTCTTCATTATCCGAGGTTGTATTATACGTAATAATCTACTGGGATCTCTTTATCATCCACATCCATGTTTCTTCGAAATGTATTTCAAAACATTTTTACTATTTACAAGAATATGGGTTAAAGTCATTTATACCCTTGTTTGACTTTTTATAAGAGGTTTATAAAGGAATCTTTCCGTCATTTTCAAAATAAGGTCCTTTTTAACCTTTTCGACAGAATTGAGGTAAGAATGTTTTTTTAACTTATACGGTGGGTGCGGTAATTTTACGCCGTTATAAAATCTTCAAAGCTTTACTTAGAAGCTTATAAGAATATTTTCAAAGAAAATGTTTTATTTTATATGGATCTTAAATGATTTCAAAATAAAAGGAGATATTTCTTTAAAAAGAATTTTGATTTCATCTATGTCAACATCCTTTGACGGATTTTAAGATTATTTGAAGTTGATTTATTATGATACAAAACTTCTATATTGTAATGAAGGTTTTGTGATATGTTTGACTATGGATGTGCTATTTTTATACCATTAATAGTTTATGGTGAAATTATTGACATTTCGTATGCTAGTTTTAATACGAATGTTTATGTTATGTTTAAACCTTTTCATATGGGAATGCATTGGACTTAATAAGTGACGGGTGGAGCCCGCTATAGCTCCTCGATGCATCGGTAGGTCTCATGAGAAAAACTAGTGTCTTGGCACAAGGCCTTGACAAAATCGTATTTGTAGTCTTGGCACGAGGCCTTGGCTATGTGGTTATGATAGTCTGGCATTATGCATTCCAACATTATGAAAGTGGTTATTGATTTTGCATGTGATTATTCGATTAGTAGAATATCCATGTGAATAAGTAAATGGAATTATTTCATTTTACTTTTGCCATACTATGTTGAAGTTCATGTTTAAAAGGCTTTTGTTTTAGTAATTCATTGCCTTAAATGTTTATGCTTATTTTGAATGTTCCGCTATATTGTTATCCTTACTGGGCATTTGAGCTCACCCCTTTTCTATGTTTTATTTTTCCCAGGTAGTAAAGAAGTAAATTATGATTGACTTGCAGGGATATTATGAGGGGTTAATAGTGTGGATATGAAGACTTTGTTGTTGTAGTAGTTTTTCACTTTGAAATGTAATGTAAAACTTTATGAATATATCTAGTGTTTCCAAGGCTACTAAACCAATCGGTCTTTCGAGATTTGATCTTTCTTGTGATCATGCCAATGTTACGAAGTAATGCACCGACTCTGAGTAGCTGGGGTCGGGGCGTTACAGTTGGTATCAGAGGAAGTTTAGTACAAACCTTGGAAGCTAGATTTAGATAAACTCTGATTAGAGCATGTAGACCTAAGATGAACTTTGAGGATTAGTATAGAATAACTTCCTAGAATTTTGTTATTGTAGAGATTTTGTGAGTTTTCCGAGCAATACATCCCTGTCTGGATACGAGCAGGTAGAGGCGGCTCTGGCACAGATGTACCTAGGGGTAAAACCCAAAAACACCGCTTTGAGCTAGACTCGAACGGGAACTGGTGCACGACAACGGGCCTTGCTGCACTCTTGGTTACGACACTCCCGGGGGATATGCTTAGGATAACTCTCATTTTCTTTACAAATCATTATCAAGGGTTTATGAGTATATACTTCCTCAAAGAAAACATTTTTATGATTATGGATTATATCCATAAATACTTCAATTTATGTTAAGTGTTTTATAAGTATGGGATTATGTATTTTGATTCATAAACTGATCTAGTGTATGCCATTGTTTAGAAATGGCGCCCAGTAGAAGGAATGAGAACTCCAGCAATGCACATGATCCAAAGATAAAGAAGGATCATATCTTTCATGGTCTTAAGCCAGAATTTATAAGAGAAATAGTCTCCCATGTATTATCATCATATGAAGAAATAATATCATGTGTTGATAAGATAAGTAATGATTTTACTGAGTCCTATGGATTTGAAGGGAAGCAAGAGAAGAAAAGGATGGAAGAGAGAAAGATGGATAAAGGGAAGAGGGAAAAGAAGAATTTTCCCATATGTGGTAACTGTGGAAAGAAACACCCTGGAACTTGCCTGAAAGGAATGGAAGTTTATTATAAGTGTGGAGGAAAAGGGCACAAAGTACGTGACTGCAAGGGTAAGAAAATGGTTTCAAATGTACAATGCTTCATTTGCAAGGTGTTTGGACACTACGCGAACCTATGTCCCAGTCATCAAACTATGCCGCAAATGATGTTGTTGGATAATAATCAAGTTATGATACTACCACAGATGAAGAGGAATGATTAGAGTTCTTATGTTGATTATGTCAATTGAGTGTGTATCAACAATTTACTTGTTATAATAATTATGGAGTATGTAAGGATTGTACTGCAGTACTATTTCATTAAGGACTTGAGATTGTGTGGAACAAAGAAAAGCGACTCAATTGCAGGATAAATTTTTAGAAAATATATGGTTGAGAGAATGATAAACCATAATATAGTTCTGATACCGAGGTAGTGATGTTGGAATAATACATGATTGTTTTGGATAAATTATATTGGATATTCTTGACTACCTTGAAACTGATTAATGATTTGTATATTCCATCATTGATGGGGTTTAAGACATTTTTGGATTGATGAAGTATATCCAGCATTCTATATGGAATAAGGGAGAATGAATGTAATCAATAAGGAATATGGTAATTCAGGATGTTTCAGTGTATTAAAAGAATACATGATGAAAGTATTCATATACTATTACGGGTTAAAAAGAATCTACCTTCCTTATAAATGTTGGACTGTGAGTTTGGACAGAAGTATTTTGGATAGTTCTAGTTTGGATTATTTTGGATTGCCATAAAAGGACAACCCGGAGGTCGGGCGACAACCCGTCGCGTCCGGCAAGGCTGCGAGACTTGAACCCGCAACCGAAGGGAGACAAGGGTGTATCACCTACCACTGGCCCACGAGATGTACTGGATTAAATAATGTAGTTTTTATTAAAAGATCTGTTATATGAATTATAAATTCGTTTATTTTGGAACCCTATACGAAGAGTGTAAATAGAATTTTTTTTACATTATATTATCTTTTAGAGTGGAAGATGAGTTTGTGGTAGAAATTTATTAATGGATAAAACTCTAATTATAAAGTAAGTATATCTCTTTATGATCTTAGCCAATCTCATAAGTAAATTCCTCAATATTAAGAAAAGCAACTTAGAACAAAAATGTTTTCCTAGATGGTACCTTAAAACATCACTAATTTATGGCTTTGGGATTGTTGGCCTTTTCATAGCCATGTTCTCTACCACTCTCCATCAGATAATTGATGGTTAGATTTTTCTTCCATATCCATATTTTCCTACATGGAACCCTAGTATGTGTTATTTTCGGTAATCTTCATACGTTCGACTCTTTATTTTAAATAGAGGCCTCATTAATTCATTTTTCGATGTGGGATTTCGACTAAGATATTTTGAAACGTCAAAAATGTGTTATCCCAATACCCTATGTTTTGTTGAACCGATGGTATTTCAAATCATCATAGATTGATGAGTTTAAGGACCTCAATTTTACACTTGTTTTTGATTGATGACCTCAATCACTACCTATAAATATTTACGTTTTTCCTCCAATTATATGTCTCTAATTGCCACCAATGTTCTCCTAATCGAGATCATAATTTGGTGGTGACCCTTTCATTTCTCTTTTCCTCATATTAAGACTAAATTTTAGTAACCCAATTTCCGATGTGGGTTTTCCCACAAATATATTTTCTATTTTCAACCTTTTATTTTTTGAAGAACAATTTCAAATTGCGAGGACGCAATTTATTGAAGGAGGGGAGAATGTAACACCCCAAGATTTCATAGTGTGTTATTTCTTCAAAATAATTCAATAACTTGCACTACACGCAACACCGAGTTCAATCACACCATGACTTACAAAAATAAGCCATTCAAAAGCGGTTATGAATAGTATTATCTAAATTTTAAACTTTATATAATCCTTATAATTTTAGAATCCATATTATGAGTTTCTTTGATATAATGCAAGAACAAATTCATTTTCAGTATTGCACTTTTATCAACTTTTAATAGTGAACCCTTTTTAAATACAATATTTTAAACATATTGACTAAATGGGGACATCAAAAAAATTTAAAATGAAACATCCCAAGCTTCCACGGTACGCTTTCCTTTGAATAATACAGTAGCGTGTGTTATACGCAACTTCGAGTTTTAACACACACCACAACCGATTAAACTAGCCGTTGTGAATAGTAATACCTACTTTTTGAAATCATATATATTTTATATTTCAAAATGGACTTCATTTTTGGATTCGGAATATCAAAATTACCCTAGGGTGAAATTTTGGTACATTTCGGATAACTTTCATATTTTGATGAATAGTGAAAATTACTAAATTTTAATTAAAAACAACTTTTTTAATAAAAATAATTAATAGTGATAAATTATGAATTGGAGTGGTTTTAAAGTATATTTAGAATATATTTTTACATTTTAATATAATTTTGGTCATTGGACATAATTTTACAATTAAACCGAACATAAACAAGTGTCAATCTTTTGATAGTTATTATCTCTTAAAAACACGCTTTTTGTTTTGACAGCGGGAATTAATTTTAAATTAATTTCTGCCACTTCTGTGTTTTGAATTTGGGAAAATGGATTCCATATTTTGAATCAGGATGTTTAAATTGTGTAAATAGGTAACTTTTATTTTTAGACATTTTGAATAGTTACTGTGGTAAATATTTTATTTACCATGGTGAAAGGGTAAATCCGGTAAATAAGGGTTAAAAAAATAATATTATAATAATACAAAATTACCCTAAAACGTGTCCTAACCTTATTGGTGGACACATACCCGACCATGGGCATCCTTGGGTCAATTTGGGGACCCCTTGGAGCCATTTGTATGTGGTAGGGACACATTATATTAATAAAGTTAAAATAAAAATAAAAATGGCATAAGCTTACATCTTTTAGAAGAACAATTTTTACATAGGGTTATACATGTTGTATTTTCGATTATAAATATTCATTATAAAGGTAAAAAAATTTCCTACATGATGATACTTTATTTATAATTTTTAGACATCAAATAAGTTAAATTATTAATGACACAATAATGATGCAATATTTACCTCATTAATAAATCATTTAAATAAATAAGATTATAATGATTACAATATTATCTAAAACCTGTCCAATTCTTATTGGTTGATGTTATTTAGAATATGAGTCATCTTAACTTCGACCTCAATGATTTTTGGACCATTAGAAACCGAATATAATTATATTATAAAATAATACTTTCACTCTTTCCTAAAAAGCCCCTCCTCTCCCTTATAAAAGGAGACCACTTCTACTCATTCCTCACACCTCTCAAGCCACTTGGCTCGTCCAAACTCTGCCCAACAAAGCTCCCCACATCCCTCTCCTCCTCCTTGAAACTTCCCCTTAGGCAGAAAGCATTTCAACAAGTCCTTTGGTTCCAACCAAAGTGAGTTACCTAAATTAAAGGTAACGATTTCTCTTAAATTATTTTCATTTATTTTGCTTCTCCAACCCCCAAACTCTTTTTATTTCCCTTATTTTGTAACAACACCAGTATCCTCAATATACTAGGATGTTGTTATAAGAATTATTAAAACTACACATACACACAACTCCATCTAATGGATGATGAACATAATGTTTCTGTGGATGGCAAATTAACGCCTCACGAAACGATGATTGTTCAAATACATCTTACCGCCTCTCGTGGTGGCCATTATGATGGCACTGTAATTAAATATGATAATAATGATATATATTTTATATATAAGCTTCTGTAATTCCATTTTATTTCATACCATTATTCGTTTCATGTTGTATGTACATACGACAATTTCATTTGAGGAAGTGCGGACTACCGCCCCCTTAAAATGATATGACTCGTTCATACCACACATGGAATGTATAAAGGATGGTGTTAATGAACTTAAGTAACATATATAAAATATTATATTATACTGGAATAGTAATATACCTATGTATCATTTGGATTCGATTCTTTTAAAATAAAAATTAAATGGAAGTAGCGTTCGTGCGTACGTACGGACTACCGTCTCCACGAACGCGATGAGATTCATTCTCCATCGTATCCATTCAAGTATAATTAACATTTAATGATTTAAAAATGATGTTTAAGGACTTGATATCATTCTGGATATGAATAAGATACAACAAACATGACTTATGTAACAAAACATATAAAAGAAAATGAGTAAGTTAACACACGAAACGACGATAATACTAAGATATTATCAAATCAATATTAAAAGATCATATATGATATCATATTAATGTATATGATTCTTTTATAATTTAATAACAATTATTTCACCATTATACAGGAGGTTAACCTACCCCAACCAAGGAAAAGTACAAGGTAAGGGTTATTTCACAATCTCTTCATTATCCGAGGTTGTATTATACGTAATAATCTACTGGGATCTCTTTATCATCCACATCCATGTTTCTTCGAAATGTATTTCAAAACATTTTTACTATTTACAAGAATATGGGTTAAAGTCATTTATACCCTTGTTTGACTTTTTATAAGAGGTTTATAAAGGAATCTTTCCGTCGTTTTCAAAACAAGGTCCTTTTTAACCTTTTTGACGGAATTGAGGTAAGAATGTTTTTTTTAACTTATACGGCGGGTGCGGTAATTTTACGCCGTTATAAAATCTTCAAAGCTTTACTTAGAAGCTTATAAGAATATTTTCAAAGAAAATGTTTTATTTTATATGGATCTTAAATGATTTCAAAATAAAAGGAGATATTTCTTTAAAAAGAATTTTGATTTCATCTATGTCAACATCCTTTGACGGATTTTAAGATTATTTGAAGTTGATTTATTATGATACAAAACTTCTATATTGTATTGAAGGTTTTGTGATATGTTTGACTATGGATGTGCTATTTTTATACCATTCATAGTTTATGGTGAAATTATTGACATTTCGTATGCTAGTTTTAATACGAATGTTTATGTTATGTTTAAACCTTTTCATATGGGAATGCATTGGACTTAATAAGTGACGGGTGGAGCCCGCTATAGCTCTTCGATGCATCGGTAGGTCTCATGAGACAAACTAGTGTCTTTGCACAAGGCCTTGACAAAATCTTATTTGTAGTCTTGGCACGAGGCCTTGGCTATGTGGTTCTGATAGTCTGGCATTATGCATTCCAACATTATGAAAGTGGTTATTGATTTTGCATGTGATTATTCGATTAGTAGAATATCCATGTGAATAAGTAAATGGCATTATTTCATTTTACTTTTTCCATACTATGTTGAAGTTCATGTTTAAAAGGCTTTTGTTTTAGTAATTCATTGCCTTAAATTTTTATGCTTATTTTGAATGTTCCGCTATATTGTTATCCTTACTGGGCATTTGAGCTCACCCCTTTTCTATGTTTTATTTTTCCCAGGTAGTGAAGAAGTAAATTATGATTGACTTGCAGGGATATTATGAGGGGTTAATAGTGTGGATATGAAGACTTTGTTGTTGTAGTAGTTTTTCACTTTGAAATGTAATGTAAAACTTTATGAATATATCTAGTGTTTCCAAGGCTACTAAACCAATCGGTCTTTCGAGATTTGATCTTTCTTGTGATCATGCCAATGTTACGAAGTAATGCACCGACTCTGAGTAGCTGGGGTCGGGGCGTTACAGTAATGATTTATATCACATGAGATAGACATGGATGGAACGGCAAGTTAAACCGGTTCAGTAATACAGGACTGGAACGAGGAGTGAACTCGATTCAGAAAGGGACTTTGTCCACTAAGATGGTCTTGGCAGCAATGCCTTGGCTTATATGTAAATCATATCATGTTCTTAATGGTTTCCAAAGTTACATGTTTTATTCACATTCTATTTTATCATTCTTAATGTTTCATTATGATCTATTCCTTACATACTTCCATGTTTTATGTCATTGCTCAAGCTTTTGATGTTTAAACATTATGTTCATGTTTTTAAGTTCAAATGTATATGGTATGTTTTATTTTATCCATTCTTACCCTTACTGAGCATTTGATCTCACCCTTTCTATGTTTTCTTTTCCCCATGATATAAATAAAGGTTTTAGGTAAGAAAAAAGGGGGAAGATCTTTATGGAAGATGTTGAAGATCTTCCACCACGATTAGAAGATTACGTTCCAAGTTTCCAAAGACACTAAAATATTACGGTCCTTGTGTGTCTGCTTTTTTTATGTATTAAGTATTCCACAAAAGTAATGTAATGTTCATGTATGTCAAGCTTCGTGTCTCTACATTCCTCCTCTCTCCATGTGCAGCGTTGGGGCAACGCCATCCCACCGCCATGGCCCAGTTGGTTGTGTCTTCCACCGCCATGGTGCATGCGGGTGTCGCTCCTCTATGTGGCCAACTCGGCCGCCCGTCGCCATAGGTTTCCAGTGAAGCAGCGCCGGTGGAGCCACATCGGTGGTTCCACGTTATTCGTGTTGCGTCAATAGTTGCTACCGCGGGGCATTAGAGATTCTCTGTTGGTCTGTTTCCTTCCCCATCTGCACCTACAAGCCTCTTAGGTTGCCTCCTTCATTTCAAAGTCAAGGGAAACACCTTACCACCACATTTCCCAGTCATGAACAAATACTGATAAAAAATTCAGAATGGTGGAGAGTTTGGTATTTGTTCAGATTGGCCTGCACCCCCTGTGTTAGTGTTCTATCATGGTTTGATAACAATAATCAACAACAATTTTAAAATTCTCCCATAATTAAACACTCGCGGAAACTACCCGCATGAACAAAGGAGACATGGATCAACCTGTTAGTCGGTTGATCTACGTTTTTTTGTATTTTCCAAGGGAAAAGAGGGAAAATTAAACTCATAACCCCCCTACGTGGATTTAGTGAAATCTGTTGTGGATGATGGAAGGAATCTGAGTTCAAAGTATTTCATCATTGTTTATTGATCCCAGAATAGTTTCCCCAATGGTCTTAATTCATACAACATTCTTTGTTAGAGAGTAAATTCATTGGTGTTTCGTTAGAGGTTCCTCACTTGGGTTCTCAATTCCCATAACAAAGGATTGATTAAATAAATTAAACCAAACCATTTTTCATTCATTAATATGGTTTATTAATGAACTATAATGAATGAAACTTTAATCCACCAATGTTGTAGATACATATCTAATAGGATGTGTAATTAAATGTCTCTTATTTAAATTTCATCATTACGTTGTGGTCCCACAAACAGCCACTCAACGGTGGAAGAAAAGAATAAAATAACTTATAGTTATTTTATTATTATTTTTCTGAAATTCTGAAAAATTGTATTTTTCATCCAAACCTTGTTGGTTGATGTTATTCTTTTCCTAAGAAAATAATGAAATTGTGAATTCAATGGTGCTCTTAGATTTTCAATCCGAGCATCAGTTCAAAATATAAAAAAATCATGCCCTCATGTTTACTGAATGCCCCTAAAAAAATGTTCAAAAATAATTAACATTAATTCTCTACCCAAGCTGGTCGAGGTTAGGCTCCGCCTAAGGGGATAATTTCCACAAAAACTCAATGGTACTCTCATATTTTCTATCTGAGTTACTATTTACAAGATATAAGGATTTAAAAATAAAATAATTGTTACTAAATTTTTTTATTTACAGCCAAAATCTAACTTCTTCTATTGGCTCGCGCCGACCAATGATAGGATATGCCTAATGAAATAATATTGTCATGAGCTCAGCGGTGGTCTCTAATTTTTAATCCACATCACCGTTCATGAGTTATAATAATTTGAAAAATAAAATAAAATAAAATTATTTATTTATTTTATTTATGGTTATTCCATTTTGGGTTTTCTCACAGGAGGCCTGCACGGACTAAACTTAAGTTGCGCCTAATGTAAACCCACCATTCAAAATGAAATGGTTCCGTCATATTTCTGATCTGGGAACCCATTGAAGGGTTATTCCACTTTTTCATAAAAAAATACCCACACACACTAGTTAAAGTTTAACATTTTTCGACACATCATTCCAGGAACTCCATGTCTTGGAATTGCGTGCTGTAAAATTTCACAGTCTGAAAATAATATCATATAAATAAAAACATTACCTGGAAATTATGATACGTTACAATCTCTCAGGATTAGGTTTTACATCCTCAAATGCCATAATAATAAATAAACAAAAATATATGATTATTGAGCAATATTTTGAGCCTCACACGCCCATATTCTCTCATGAAGATTCTTGTGCGGCCACCATATTCATACCAGAGAAATCAGCTGACCCCATAGGACCTGCTACTTTTGATCCTCCATCTCCACTGAGATCATTGCAGGAGTCACCCCATTGTCAATGTACATCACACCCTATTCAATGATGTTTGATTTATCATGTACGTAACTCCACAGCGGGGACAAATATAAAACAGCATGCACTTGGTGCATCCCTAGGGGAATAGATAAGTGGTACGACACCTCACCAAATCTGCTTAGGATCTGAAAATATCGGATGATCCTTAGAGATATATTCCCTCCCCAACCAAATATCCCCAATCCTCATCGGTTTAAGACCTGAAGGAAAACATGGTCTCATTCCATGAACTCCTAGGGTCCCTATCTCCTATCAACGTAAGGCTTTTGTATGCTTTATACAGTACATACCCACTCCATGACTATCTTCACCATCCCTATGGTATCCCATACAAACTCTGAACCCATGAGTACTGACACCCCTGGGTCTATCTAGAATAGCGCTGGTCCGAATGGCTGCTCATACAAGACCTCAAACATTGCCATGTCATAGGTGGAGTGATAGTTATTTTTGTACGCAAACTCCACCAGTGGCGGGTGGTCCTTCCAATTGTGAACAAAATCCAGGACACAAGTATGAAGCATGTACTCCAATATATCTATGGTCCAGTCCATATGACAATTTTTCTGGGGGTAAAATATATGCTCAAGCATTCTGGAACCTGATTCTCACCTTTCACTTGCTAACATGTGAGGAATTTTGAAATGAACTCTGTCGTCGTTTTCTTCATCCCTGAACACCAGTACTGGCGTCGGAGGTCCTAGTACATCCTTTCCAAACCAGGATCTACCACCAAATGGGAAGAATAGAAACCCCTAAACAACTCCTTCTACAACATAACTTGTACTATGGTGTGCCCTATAAAATGTATGAAATGATCCCCGCCTATCAAAAATCCATCAAGAGAAAGTCCAGACGATATCTGATCATGTTGAACCATGTATTCAACATCCTCAAGCTGCACCTCCCTAACTTGTTATAAGAGTGTGGGAGTGACAGTCATAGACTGGAGGTATGCTACTCCATCACTATCCACAAAGGATATCTATATTGTGGCTAGATGCTCTATCACCTCACTCAGTAGTGGTAAATCAAACCTTCTGCAGAGTACATCTTCCCCCACGTTCCCCTTCCTAGGAGTACAGACTATCTCAAATTCATAGTCCAGGAGGAACTCCAGCCATCACCGCTATCTTATCTGTTGTAATGACAACATGCACCTTTCCATCAATGTGAAAGGCTAACCCATTTAAACTTATTGATGTGCCCATCAACCCTTTAATAGTGGGTACTCATTCTCCAAGACCACTCAGTTAAAGTGTCGGTAATTCACACATAACCATAAATAATGGGTCTTACTAATCACTTCCTATATATTTTCAACAACTATACTCTCAACTCCTGAAGCTCCACGAGATACATCTGATATGAAGTGGTAGATATTGGTGTCATCACTAGGTACAAGACAATGCAGAATTCCCTCTCCATATGGGGAGGTAATCTTAGAAATATATTTTGATAGGATGTTCCCACACTCTGCCACTAATTTTGGGAATTGAAAACTCAAAACACCTACTTCCACAGGGGTAAGGCTGGCCAACTCTAGAGTGATCGGCTAAACCCTCCTATGAATGAGTTTATCTTTTTTTGACTTTGTTTCCATTTTCACAGAACAAGGAAAACCCCATTCTAATGTTGTAGATATATAACAACTTTCTTACTAAAATTGTAAATCTGAGCATGAACTATGGATGACCAGTCCATACCCAAACTAACGCCACAAGGCCTCAACGCTGCAACCAAGAGGATCCAATGAAAACCCTCACCTCAAGGGTCAGATCACACCATTAGCATAAGTTTGATTATCTAGTATCCTCCCATAAGTATCTCCATACATAAGGTTAAAGTTAATGGTTTAACCGGAAACTCTTGGTCCTAAACATGATTCTTTATAACAAAAAATGATTAGTACCTATGTCTATTAATATGACATCTAGTAGTAAACATAGAACATCCCTGTATTTAATCCTAGAGCCTCTGGGTCACACTCCTTGACCGCATGAAGCTACTCCCTTCCCTTGTCCTCCATCTCCCTAAGCCTTGTGGGGAAAACATTGGATTGTTGGTTATAGTATGTCGAAATGTACACCACCTCCTACTTCTATCCTAGATCTTCTTCTGGGTCTGCTACTCTGCAGATTCATCTTCCCTTATCACTTAATCTTCCCGAAACATTTTACGCATCCATGTCCCTAAGATTGATGCCAGTTTCCTACTTTCCCACTACTGACATTCACTGGCTGTGTCTACTCAGCCAAAAGAATTTTTCAATCATAAAATTTATCTCTATCATCTTAACATATGTATGAATTCACAAAGGAATATAGTTTTCTCATTTGTCCCTTAACACATCTCGCTCAGAGGTCCGAGCCCTGAAGCACTAGTCTTATCATATTCATCGAGTACCTTGAGTGGTTTGTATGCCTTGGGGAATACTCAGGTACCAACATGTCATCCTACCAAATCTTAAATGCTCTTGGGAAAATATACCCCTTATGTTTTTATAGAAATATACACCTTCTCTGATGATGGTTCTCAAGCTTTGTCCATGGAAAATTCATCTCATCGTATGATCAGGGTACTATAAACTCTTTCATTGCCCTGCTGAGCCGTATAAAAGGCTCACTACTAGGATGACCATCTGATCTAATGGTTCCCTGACTAGATGGAATCTCGGTCACCACCTCAATTCAGTCCTTATCAACCTGTGAGTCGGGCATGCCTTGGAACCTGAGGGGTATATGTCATTGCAACTCATGTTAGGCATTGAGCCTATGTGCGTTATCTATCAGTAGTACCGGTGGTAACTACTAACCAACAGGTAGTGATATTATTAGGAAACCACCAGAAGGTACTATCTCGGGCAACATTCCATGTACAGAATCCTCGTCACATTGTGGACCATCCTAATGGTCATACACTAGAATCATGTCTAGTTGTCTTCTTAGAAGCATCTTGAAAAAAAAATCAAGATGAACAACGATCAATAAGTTATACCATGTGTGTTGACTTAAAACAAATCAAGATAAAAACATTTCTGAAACATATGCAGTCATTTTCTTTCATGTATCAAGTCAGAAAACAGAATTCATGGTCTTAGTGTATGGATATGTCGGTCGTCGCACCAACATTGGACTCCTCAAACTGAAACCTGAACTCAAGATAGTTTACATTATTGACCCCATTAAAAAATACATACTCTTAGTTCATCAGGTAGAACAGACCACCTTTGATACCAATTTCTAATAACTCGTCCCTCGGGGCCCAAGTCTCCACAACCCCTAGCCGACATTCCATAGCCCAGGGGTTGGAGACTTCCAACAGAAATGCATACACAAAAAAGGGGAGGCATTGACTTTAAACCTATATACACACACTTCCAAGCACATCCCAACACACTGAAATGGGGAAACAAGTATACCAATAAAACAAGGCTGAGTGAAAGTACAAGAGAATGTATGTGGGGAGAAAAAAACCCAAATTGGAACTAAAAATAGTAAAGTACACAAGGGAACATCAATTGTCATCTATAAGAATCCCCACCTGATTGTGACAGTATTGAAGCTACATGAATCCGAAGTAGTAAATCATGCACGCTGGTCCTACTAGGACCTACCTGGTCCTAGGCCACAAAGCCCACTGTCGTAGCGTCTGTCAGTTCAGTATCCCTGAGCACCTCTATAAAACCATCAATATTTTACACCAGACACAATACGTGCGGGGAGAATCCCATGTAGGGGTGAGTATAACAATACTCAATAGGGACCTCAAGATTCCCAAAGATCACACAGTAATCCACGAAGGGAAACACTGCAATGAAAAATACTCTAGAAGTAAAACCACTAATAAATACATCACCCACATGGCACAAATTAAGAGACGTAGCTCACAAAAGGTATATAACATAAAGAACATAAATAATGATGATTAGTTGTAATGCTAAATCATATTATTCCGTTGAGAAGTTATACTGATGTACAATAAAAAATAGTTCTATTGTTGATCCACACAATGTTGTATGTCACTAATCTACACAGGGTCGTACGTCGGCGATCCATATAGGGTCGTATTTCATCGATCCACATAGGGTCGTATGTCACTAATCCACGACGTGCCACTCTATGGATGGTCCTCGTCTGATCTCACTATTGTTGATCTACACAGGGTTATAAGTCACAGATCCACACAAGGTTGTAAGTCGTCTATTCACAATTGGTTGTAAGTCATTGATCCACAACACGCCACTTCAATTTTGGTCCTCTTTTTGTCATTCTATTGTTGATCCACATAAGGTATCTCTAATACTGATCAACAAAGGGATGTTTTCATTTGACAGCTATCCACATGATTCCCACACTTGGTGTGCATGTGTTTCCAAGAAACCGTTTCTCAAGCCACTGGTCTTTTTTCAATATCCACAGAGTCTCACAAATATGTAACCTATATGACCTCATTGTCATAAGGGTTCTAACGTGACAGACGACGCATCGATCAGACGCGCTGCCTATATGATATAAGCAAAAATGTTAATAGGGTCTAGTTGGATTTGACTCTGATCCAACCAAACCATACTCTAATAACTTCCAAGACTAAACTATAGTATCTCAAAAGGACCTCCTCATTGCGAGGTTCCTCACACTACTAACGGTGCATCAATCAAACACTTTATTTGCGAGATACGCACAATTTAGAAAAATGGTACCAGTCGGATCCGGGTCCAGCCCTACGGGCCCATTGGGCGCATGGGTCTGACCCAACTATCAGATTTGGCACGATTCTCGAGTCCACACCAGCTATCATGTTTTTCCAACCTGGAAATCCCTGCCTGTGTGGATGCAGGCATGTTGCTTGATGCACCGACCGGACGCAGTGCATACGGTTCTCCTAGTTCGTGCCACCCTCCCTTCCGAAACATTCGACTAGAGTCGGTCATTAGTCCAGCCATGCAGCCTGAGTAGTCTACTCCTCTCCTCACATGGCACGTCTATATCGCGCCCTCCCATATCCATGACTTGACAGGCTGGAGCTTCCATCACCACAGCACCTGCTGGAACTGCTCCTCAAGGGGGTCGGCTCAGTCGGTCATCGCCGTTGGTGGTTCCTCACTATCAGTTGCTTCCAAGGGCCACCAGAGATGCTCTGGTGGTCCGTTTTCATCCCCATATATTCCTACGGGCCTCATGGGTTGCCGCCTTAACTGTGAAACCTATAGAAACGCCATGCCGCCACGTTTCTTGGTCGTGCACCAAGAACGCTAAAAACTCATGAATAGCAGGGAGTCTAGGCCATGTTCAGAATGTCCCGCACCATCCAAGTTAGTGTTCTAACATGGGGTGATAATAGTAATCAATAGCAGTTTAAAAATTATCACATAATTAAAACCCCTATAGAAACCACCCGCATGAACATATGATATTTGGATCAACGCATTAGTTGGTAGATCCACATTTGTTATATTTTCTAATAATGGGAAAAGAGAAAAAATTAGACTCACAACGCCCCTACCAGGATTTAATGGAATCCGTAGCAAATGATGGAAGGAATCTGTGTCCGAAGTCGTTTTTGGTTTTTCATCAATCCCCAGATGATTTCCCCACAATAGTCTTCCTTTGTCCACAATTCTTCATTGGAGAAGAAAGTCATCATCATTTCGTCATAGGTTTCTCCTATGGGTTCTCAATTATTATTCCAAAGGATTGATTAAATAAAAGAATTGTACCATGTTGTGTTCATTAATATGATTTATTAATGAACCACAATTAATGAACCTTTAATCTACGAATGTTCCGGTTAAACATCCCAAGGGATTTTTTATTAAATGTCTCTTATTTAATGTATGTCAATACACTGTGGTCCCACCAAGAACGACTCAATGGTGGAAGAAAAGAATAAAATAACATATAGTTATTTTTTTTCAAAAGTCCAAAAAATTAGCTTTTATGTCCAACCCTTTTCTGTCAAAGTTAAACTTCATCTATGTGAATACAAGCACTGTGAATTCAATGGAGCTCTAAGATTTTTTATCTTACCACCGGTTCATAAGATATAAAATCATGCATGCACGTTCACTAAACATACCTTATAAAGTTTCAAAATAATTAACATTCAACCTCAACCTACGCTAGTCGTGATTAGACTCTGCTTAAGGGGAAAATGCCCACACGAACTCAACGGTACTCTCAGATGTTCAATCTGATTTACCATTTATAAGTTATAAGGATTTAAAAATAAAATAATTGCTACTTTAATATTTTATTTATGGCCAAAATCTAACTTCCATTGTTGGCTTTCTCCGGACAATATTTGGATCTACCTAAATAAATCATACCCTCATGATCTTAGCGGTGGTGTCAGATTTTTAATTTGAGTCACTGTTCGTGAGTTATAAGCACTTTAGAAATAAAATAAAATAATTTAATTATTTAATTTATGGTAATTCCATTTTCGGGTTTTCTCACTGGAGGCCTGCGCCGACTAAACTTAAGTCGCGCCTAGGGTAAACCTGCCATCATTAATACAATGGTGCCCGAAGATTTCTAGCCTGGGAAACTGTATAATTTTTATTCCACTTTTTCAGTAAAACGTCTCACACACACTATTTAAAAGCTTAACATTTTTCGATGGATCATTCTGGGCACTCCGAGCCTTGGAATCACATGCTATAAAATTTCATGATTTCGAAATAATTCAATATAAATAAAAAAATTACATGGAAATTATAAGACATTTCAATTTAATCCTCTTTACATAATATTTTACTTAAGGTTCACAACCAAGACTATCTTATTAGACAAATTCACTTACTGAATTTTGGTCACTCCCCATTATAGTGCATATTATCTCATGAGATATCCATCGTTACCTAATGATTTTAGAGGGATATAACTAACCAAAGCAACATTGTTTTTAAAAGTAACCACTCGTACATGGATAATAATGGAACTACTCATCACATACTAGAAACCTATATATATCTGTGCCATAATATCATAAAACATACACTATACCATCATCAAATATCCTATAGAAAAAATATAGGTTTGTTGAACATTTAAAAATAATTATTATCTTAAACCATCCAGAGAAAGAATAAATTTCGTAACATTGTATCATAACACCGTTAAATCATAAGAAACATCGAAGAAAGTTTTTATAGAAAAAAATACCTTTAAAAGACCAATATATCATTTCTTGAATAAAATACACTTTTCATTTGAATTCACATATTTAGAATAAATAAATTCAAAAATAATAAGGAAAAAAATTCATTTATAATATCAACGGAAAATTATAATGGAATTTCTAACTAAAATAATAATCATGATGGAAGGGAAATCAATTCTTACAGTGTTTCTTGAAAAAAATTCCTTTTAAATTTTTGGAAAAAATAAAAAAATACCATGTTTTGAAAATGATATGAAATTTACATTTAATCACTTAGAGAAGTAAGAATATTATAGCTAGAAATGTCTTTAAATAATATTTTTTTATATATAAAACAATCTTGTATTTATTTTAAATATAATATGGGATTGGAAGAAAATATTTTTGAACTAAGAGAGAAATGAAATTGGTAATCCTTAGAAACATCCTTTCAGTATTTTTATAACAGAAATAGGGTAAAATGAATGTAGAATACATAATATCTATAAATGAAAATAGGATAATAAAATAAATAATATTTTGTATTGATATATTATATAAATTCTTCATCATAAATTTAACCATAAACATTACCATTAAAAATAACTTTTTAACATAGAACCTTTATTTCTTTAGTAATCTTTGAATCATATATCATTGGATACTTGAAAATCATGTGGGAATAAAAAAATATTAATTAAATAATATTGTCTGAAAAAAATCATTATTGGGTGGTATATACACCATATAGATAATAAATTGGTGGATAATATTAAAACAAGTATCAATGAGGATAAATTGAGATGAAACCCTATAAAACATTTTCATCCTTTGAATTAAAGTCCATGTAAATGGTGAAACTGATATGGATATAAAAACCACATTAATTTAATTTATATATATAAATACAATCATTTGATATTGATTAAACCAGATAAATGAAATGATCATATTCAATATCAAACATGTCCCACGAATTTAAAAATAAAAATTAGAAAAACTTACCATATATCTGAATTGATTTATCGCACCCTAAACTATTAAATAATAAATTTATATTTGTAAAAAATATATAATATAGTAATATTAATATATAAAATGTAATATATGATACCCTTATATCATATCCACAAATTTTTATTTATAATTCTTTATTAAATTCTTTAGTTTAGGTGTCAATTGCATCACGTTTCATGTATGTTTTAGTTCAGCAGTTTTGGTCCTTGCACATAGACCATGGTTCTTCCATATTCAGATTTTTAATCATGATGGAATTATCATATATAATAATTAGTTATATATTTATAATCATTCACATAAATTGTTGATGAAAATTGAATTACATCACTACTTTGAGATGATAGTTAACAAATAGACACGAGTGACATTTCCATTTTTTAATGGGTGAAAAAAGTTAAATATTTTTAAAAAATTAAAGAATCATTATAATATAATAAATATAATATAATAATATAATAATATAATAATAACAAACCGTAAATTATGTAGGTGGAAAATGATTTGTATGGAAATGCGAAGGTGGCAGTCCATATATACGCATGAGAAATATTTTTGTCTCTTATTGGATTAAGAATATGTGATAAATGGTTGTGAAATAACCATAATAAAATATATGTAAATTTATTATTCTATATTTATCATTTTTATGGATTACGAAATTTTATATGATTTATAAGAATAAATGAAGTTGAAAGGACTTAGTTTACATCTATACCATTTTATTTGGAGGGATCCTTTGGATACTCCTTATGCCTTCAAGGATTATTTTTAAGGGAAGAAAATAAGAACCAGGTTGAAGAGAGGGACTATATGACAGATTTTATCAATTTATGGTATAGCTATAAGGTTTAAATAGTCTGAATAGTAAAGGATAAGTGGGTCCCTTTTATAAGTGAGGGGATTGATACATGTGGATTTATTAAACGATTTTAATGAATTAAGGTCTCTTTCATAGGAAACGGTCACCAAATATATAAGGATTTGAATTTAGTAAAATATTAGTTTGAAATATATTCAACCAATAATAATTTTGTATCATTACTTGTCATTACTACCCTTATCTCAGGGTTTACCCTCTCCCCCCCAATAATCCCATTTTAACTATAATCGTTGTAATATAATTATACTATTTTTATTATTTACATAGACCAAAAATTAATTTAACCACATAAAAATATATTAATTAACCTGATTAAAAATATTGAATCCATTTTAATATATTTAATTTCTATATGTGGTGTAATTTAATTTTAATTGTACTCACAAACCTTAATGAAAAATCATTATTGGAAAATGAATTTTTAATCATAAAAAATAATTTACTTTTATTTCCTTGTTAAAACAAAAAAGAATAATGAAAAAAAAATTATATTTAATAAATAATATATATATTTCATTAAAAAAATTAATCAATTGTGATTAAATTGTTTTTTAAAAATAAAAATGCATTGTGTGCCTAAAAATAGTTTCTTTTCGAAACATGGGATTTAAGCCCGAAAATTAACTTCTACCAAAATCATGTGTAATGATTATTCATCTGAAATTAATTATAATATTTCCAATTTAATATTTCATGATTAATTTATTATCAAATTCAATTCATAATAGGACATTTACTTCTGAAGAAATTAATATTTTTACAAAAAAATCAATATTATTTACTATTCAATAGAAAATAAATAATTTGGGACAAAACCATAAAATCTAGCAATATATAATACTAACTTACTAATTTTAAAAAAGATAATATTTTTATAATATATAATATCCAAAAAATATTATAAATTAATTATAAATTTAATGTTAAAAAATGTGATAAAAACTATTTATGATGAAAACATATTTTCTAAGCATAAATTCACAATACTAAAAATTGAATACTTTTTTATTATCAAATAATAATTAGTTTTTCATTAATAGAAAAATACACACATATTAATTATAAATTTGTTATTAATATTCATATTAATTAATTTAATAGAAAATCTATATCAATTTACTATATCAAAGTTCAAATTGACTCGACGTTGTGTGTAAGGAAAGCTATTGAATAATTCAAGTTTTCTTTCAATGGAAATAAATATAAAATATTGGTTTGTAACATTATTACATATAAATACTCCTAAAATTACATATAATATAATTATAATTGACAAAAAATTCTATCATTAAAACATATGCTTGCAACATTCTCCCCCCTAGGGAATTTTTTTCAATCATACTCGTCGCCTTTATTTAGTCATTCTAATTAAGATCCCCCTATAATTAACTTCCAATGATACTCATCAATCATACAACATGATAATAAAATTTAAATGGATTTTCATTAATTTAGATCACTATATAAAATAGGTTAGTTCTCAAATCATATTCATATAAATTTTGTAGGCATTATATTTACATGCCTATTAATAGATTTTTTCCATCGAATATGATATCACCCACTTTAACTCTCACCATGAATTGTGCCTCACCTAAAATTTCCACATATAGGATGTGACCAACCTCAATTATCATTAACCCTAACTTTATCAATTATGAGCACAACCATGAATATCAAGTTAGGGTTCTCGATTTAGGCTATTTAATTCTGTTTATAGTCTTCACCAATATGAATTATTATTTGTGATAAAAAATTCTCTAGGTTGTTTGATAAAGATTTTTTTATTCCAAAATTCATTTATAAAAACTATGTTTTCAACTATTTTATAAATTATTATATTAATTTTAATATAATCTATCAATAAGAGTTTTATTGATTTCTTTTCATTCCACGAAATAGAATTTTTCATTAATGATAACTCGTTCAACATGTCCATATCCTTGACACAACATCATTGTTTTACTCTATACAAATATTAAATGTTCACAATACTTTTTTTTGAATAAAAACATTATCTAAAACACATTATGATTTCAACTTATATCTATAAGATTCAATGTTTTATTCCTATCTATTTTTTCAACTATTTATTCATGTATTTCAAACATCATTCTTATATTTATTATTATTCAGGTGAAATTGGATCTATCTCTGATAACATAGTAGTTCTCTTCATTATTATAATACTCAATGTCTATTATATAGTCTATATATAACCAATAATATTTATTATATCAATTCCATCTCTACATATTAATTTTTAATTAACATGTTGGGTATTTTCACTATTCTATTCCTCTCATTATTGTTCAAAATTGTAATCAATTAAAATATTATTTTGATTCTCTTAAATTATCAGTTATATTTTATTCTTAATTATTAACTTATTTAGGGATAAATATTTAATGATCTATCTTTTATTTCACATTCAAAAAAATTCACATAACAACATTCAAATATTTGTTTGATCTATTTATTGAGACATTAATTGGATTTACTCTTTGATGGATAACTAAAAAATATTCCTTTATTTATAGCATCCTACATTCCTTGATTTCTCAGTTTATTTTAATGGAATCATTTTCTAATGTGTAATATGAGATTCTTCGCGGAAACTTTCATTACATTCCACATTTCAAATCACATTGTAACTTCTCTAAGATGGAGAAATGATTAATTCTAAATATTCATATCCAATTTTTAAAATTCATCTTAATAATTGATTGGGATACAACATAATATCAATAATGTCATGGGAATATTATTTACAATGGAGTTATTCTAATATATAAAATATATCAATTAAAGAGTCCTTACGAATGAAAAATCATTATTTATTATACTATTATCTAAATTATATTCAACTCAAATATAATTATATTTCACTTCAATGTCTGAATAAAAAATATTTATTATTGTTCTTACTTTATTTTTTTCATCACAATTTTTTGATGTACTCAAATATTTCTCTTTTTGAGTTTATTAACAAAGCACATCCTATCTTACTATAGTCATAAATATTTATTATAATGAAATTCGTAACATAAGTTATATTATTGCTAATTTCAACACATACATCATTTTAGACAATATTTAATGAATTTTATATGGTCTTCTTGTTTAGACATTAATGTTTCCTTAGAATCTTCCCATTTATGTAAAAATCAGAAATATTTTTTATACACATCTTCTAGTTATAAATATCAATAGATTATTGCACACATGATTGATTCTATATACTATACTAATTAATGTGACTTATTATATGATTCCATAAACTATTCTTCTCTTCCTTGGAATCGATATATTATTATACTTGTTGACCACTTAGTGCATGTTCTTATTTTCGCTCCATCTTTACATAAGGGAATTTTTATCCTTTCCCTTGATATTAGATCCTTTTAAATTAAATGTGAATATCAAACCCAATACACATAACATACTTAGTCTGAAAATATTAGCTCTAAGAATATAAACATAGATAAAATTAGTATATTTTAACTCACTTCCATGTAAAACTGTATTTTTACTTCCTTTGATATTCAAATTTTCTCCACCTCCAAAATGTTTTTTTGATAGAAACGTCCTTTCACATTATTGGGTATATAAATGTTACCCATAATGTGAGATAATCACCCGATATTAATATTATAATTGCTAATGTTATTTATAGACATTAAAAGACCTCAGAAATAATATCTTTCTCTTTCTAATTTAGCTTCCTCTCTTATGACACAATTCTAGAATTTGTTTTCAGTTTTGTTGATATCTTCTCATCTTAATTTTCATATGTAATAAAATAATATTAATCTTATCCAATTGTGTAAAATAAATTTCTCATCTGAATTGAATTATAATAACATTTATCTACTCATATTTTTATTCTGTTGAAAAAACATTCACTTCTTTTTCTACAAATGATATATTAATTCCAAAATACCGAGTTGTTAAAACAATACCCATTTTGTGAATTTATATTTCAATATAAATGAAGTGTTTTTATTCTCATTTTATCACTCCCAATTAAATATCATACAATGTAACATTCAAATTCACTACAATAAGTCATTGTGCATCCTATGTAACTATAAAATTTGAACTTCATCATAGGAAATACCTTATTTTTTCAAAAACTGTATATATACCCTAATTTTGAGTAGATAATTAATTATTAGAATGTTCATAATGGTTATGAATTTTTTTCTTCCTTCTACTTCCCATTTCCCCCAACACATTATTTATTTTCCTCTAATTATCTATCACTATATTCAACTATATTTTTACATGTGGAATTAAGTATGTTAACGATGAACACTTCTCAAGACTTCTTATTCATTGTTCATCCATTTCTTCTAATAATTCATCTGAATATATCCCAAACTATATCTAATTATTAGTGAAACTTATTTTTATTTCAAAATCAAGTGTCTTATTCAGATATAAAACATAACATTCATATGTTTAAATATTATTAAATTTATTCTTTATAGACATATTAAAATTGTCTATGAACTTTTCTATTCCATAATAATAAACCTATAGTTAACTGATTCATCAGGTTTTAGAAAATATTAATAAGGATATTTATTTAATTAAACAAAAAGATCAACATTTACTTAAACAAGGTCAAAATAACGCGAGGATTACATTAAAAATACTAAAAATTATTATTCTTATTTAAATGTTGATTATGCTCTAGAATAGTTAATTATAATTACAACATAGATGAATTAATCACTCTGATTGATCAACAACTTATATAAATTATTTTTATTTATCAACTATAGAAATCATGAAATCATATTGGTATGATATAAACCCCATATCATGAACTCCAAGAGGATATTAAATTGAATATTCTTTAATTTTTGACCAATACAGTTCTTTAAAACGACTTTCAATATGAATTCCCTAAATTAAATTTCTTTCAATGGGAAACATATTTCTTTTCATTTTGTAGAAAAACACTCCTTTATCTCCATTAAATAATTATAAACATAAAATAGATGTGTTCACAAACATTACACTATGAAAATAGGATAGGGGATCTTTACCATAAACAATCCCTTACATGTCTTAGACATCCCTTTTAAAAGAGAAATTATATCATCAGTAACATATTCTTCAACTTTAATTATCTAAAACTCCAATTTCGCAACTAAATTAAATTTAATTTAATTTAATAAATATTATGATGTCATTTTTTTACATCATTCACATTTTATATATGTTTTCTTCATTGTAGATCTCTAAAAGAGAATTCCCAATGATTTATATCTTTATGTAATGACACTTTTGGATAGTAAATTAGTAGTAATAATTATTGAGCTACTTTATAATATCAAAATATTTCTTAATATGTCAATATTCATGATTATATCAAACCAATTATATAAAAAAATTGAACAACCCATGCACATTTTCTCTTAAATCCACCTTCAAATCATAAATTATATTTTGAAGAACATTAATATTTTACTCATTCACTTTTTTACCTCTTTTATCAATATTATTTACCATGTCCCATATTCCTTTGGTCATTGTGGAGTTCGTAAATTTGATGTATATTTTGTTAGATAATTATATTAAAAATGTATTAATTACCATTTCATTACCATTTATCAATTTCTTATCTTTTTTCATTTTTTCCCTCTTTATAAAATCACTTGAATGAATTCCATAAACTATTTGAGAATAAAAATCGATACTCATAGATCATAAAAGAGATATCATTCTATTATATCACACATGGAAATTTCTAAAATGTAATAAAGGTACTCTATTTTCAATTAAAATATTCTTCATGATGATAAATTCCTCTAACAGTTTCTCAAACAAATTTCTCAGGACTTTAATACGACTTTTTTCAACATGATTTTCCACTGTACACACTAAAAGGTGATGATTTTCGGTTCCTTGAATTTATTCTTTTGTAAAGGATAATTTGATATTTTTTTTCTTATTATAAAATATAACTTCAATCTCTCTCATTGATAAAACATAATCAAAACCAAATATAGAAACATTAAACAGCATGAACATGGTGACTTAACTTGGTTCACCCACATTGGGATACATCCAAGGTCAATACATTAATCTTGTGTTGATATTTTAAATAATCACTAAATAATTTTTTGTGATTATAATATTTAGGATAAGGTGATTTCTCACCCATGGTTTATGGTATTTTACTATATTTGTCTCATGTTAGGATAAATTTTGGATGACCATAGTGATAGGGGTTGAATAAGTTGGGATAACATTTTATCACTTTAAAATTTTATCACTTTTTGATACATTTATAACTTTATAAATTAATTATTCTCTTTTCAAAATTACTTTTGGTCTATGAGTATGTACCTAAAATAGTAAATCACAATGAATACTATGGTTTGTAAACGAGGTTATCTACCAATGTAGATTACTTTATTCTGTGTGTACAATGATTATTATCCCAAAAAACATTTATTTCAATTTATTATCACAAAAATCATAAGAAAGGGTGAGACATTGAAAATATTCTCTTGGAACTGACCAGGTACATATAAAGAGTGATATTTTTTCCCTTTTAGAAGTGACGGGGAACATAAATACTTGGTGCAAGATCACATGTGTTGAAAATAATCTCTCACAACTATAATAATTGATATTCTTATTATCAAAAATAAATCTGATGGGATAACTCAATATTCTTTAGTCTAAAATAATCTAGGGATATATTATAGGATGGATACTCATTACATTGGATTATTCTTGATAAAGTTGAATTGTGACCCTCTTTATATCTTCTTTAATACATATCCAATGAAAAGGACATATTATGGATGTGCAACATAATTTATTCACTTTATTACACTTTAATATATCAATTCTTTCAAAATAT
Organism: Viscum album; assembly: GCA_963277665.1. Taxonomy (NCBI): domain Eukaryota; kingdom Viridiplantae; phylum Streptophyta; class Magnoliopsida; order Santalales; family Viscaceae; genus Viscum; species Viscum album. The sequence continues at coordinate 351,266,473 of OY728130.1, read as the reverse complement.
ACTCTATTGGATCTATTTCTCTATAAATGAATTTTTCCCTTTTAAGTCGTATTTTTTAACTCCTCATTATATAATAGAACTTTTCATAGCCTAATTTTGAAGTTAACATCTTTCTCATCCATAATTTAATCACATGAATTTGGACATGTACCTTTAACATCCAAGATTCAAGTTTTATCTTATATTTCTTATAATATTTCCTTGCTTTGAGACCATCTTGTCAATAATGATTGAGTTCTCCAAAAAAATATCAGAACATATATAGTGATTCATCTTATAAATATTTAAATCATATACTCCATTTACATTGAAATAATTATAGCACACGCACAATGTGAGTTCAACAGTCTCCTCCTATTTATTTTTTTCAGTACTTATAAAAAATAAATGTCAATATGATCATCAAATTTTCACATATTATTTCTTTATTATATTCCCCTTTAGCTTAAGATTTTAGTTTTCCTCACTCCGCCATATTTAAAAAATACAAAGAACCTAAGATATGATTTTATTATTTCTTTAATAATTAATGTTTCAAAAATTATTCCATTGTATGTATACTTGAGATAACCCAGTGTAGAAAAAAGGGGTCTAATTTAGACACTAATGTTTTCCATTATCAATTTAGAAAATAATAACAACTTATGAAGAACAATAGTTTCCTTTATTAATAGAATGCTCAACTATTTTTTATTATGACTGGAATGTTTTAGCACTAATTTATGAAATGGAAGTGAAAATTGTGATACCACATGTAATGAAAAAAATTTAATACACATTCAATATAAAATGCGTACAATAATAACAATTAACAGATTAAAAACATTAATTTATGATATCTAGGTAATTTTTTTGAAATAAATCATAGAACATTTTCAATAATTCTCCATGATTAATTTCACTAAGTTAATCAATTTCAACCCTTTATATTAAGATCATATTTTTTTATTTGGGAAGCAAGTTTAAACGCACGTACCGTATAAATGAATTTTTAAATAAGTACCTTCTAAAGATGTAAAATTTGGATGAAATATAAGGTTCTTGAATCTTTTTTGGATACTCCACCACAATGTATAATATTTAGCTCTACTTCGTGAACATGTTTCTTTTTATTAATTGTTCTTTTTTGTTCCAATTTATGTGAATTCCAATTTTTTGATCACAGCTATGTTGTTGACTATAAATTTGTTGATTATCTATAATATCTTTTCCATCTTCATCAAGTTTAATCTATTATATTTTTAAATAAATAATGTTTCAAGTATCAATGAATACATAAAACTATGAAGGTTACTTCCATCAATCATGGAATAAATATTCAATGTTATATATATATGGAAATATTATTTATTCAAATTAGTTATCCCTTAAATATATACATAAGATTGAATTCTTCATAAACAAAAGAATATAAAAATAATGTGGATATCTATTTTAATATAGTGAAACAAACAATGATGAGAAAATGTTCTCAACCATGAAACTCATATATTTTTATCTCATTATGGGGATGAACTCATCATATTGACTTTTATATGTGTCCTTATAGATTTGGGATGTATGGAATCTATAAATTCATCAATGAAAACATTGTGTGGATTTTGTTTTCACACTAGACATCAACCAACATTCATTACCTAGAGTTTTTTAATTATTCATCAGTATTGTTTGAGTTGGAGTTATGAAATAAACATTAGAAATGTTTCCATCCTTCTGGAATCATCCATACATAACTTCTGGGATTTTATGGTTTTCATTTGTTGAAAACCACTCCTGATATTTGATTTCAACATGTGGATTATTTATCTTTAAGTAAGAATATGCCTTCAACTATGCTTCTTATAATTTTGTTTATCTTTCTAGATCAATTAGGACCATTAGAAGTAGTTATTTTTTAATGTTCACACCATTCATAGTAGACCCACATGGATTCATAGGTGTGTTGGTTACCACATAAGTCCATTACTTGTTATAATAGTTTTATTCTCCATGATTTCTTGAGATTTTATCCTTCCACTGTAATATCCATATCCCAAAAAAGTTGTCCTTATTGTGGTAACTTCTTCCATAAAATAATATTATTATTTATTTTATTTTAGCACCTTTTTTGTCTTATTAGGTTCTCTCTAAACATGAATTTTCTTCAGATTCTTACTCCATTTTGACTTACCTATATTCTTTTAATATTCTTGTGAATATTTTTCATCTTGTTCACTTACCAGGTTATCTTATATAAATTCTTCATTTCATGATTAATTTTCATTAAAATTGTTTTAAATGCCTACTTGAATGATTTATACTTGCATGAATCCTCATAGTGACCACTAATATTTCAAAAAACACAGAGGTTCTTTAATTTTTTAAGACATTTTTTTAATAGAAATACTTGTCCCATTTTAATGTTGTATTTTATACTTCAATATTATTCTACCCATAAAATTAATCTTTATTTGAACTTCGAAAGATGAAATATTATTCCAAAAATAAGAATGCTAACACCCAAACATGTAGCATTACCAACAATAACCAAGAAATTGTTATCTTTTTATTTGTTTAATAATAATTCCGTAATTTCATGTGTTATTATTTTATTCCTCATCATTTACTAAATGTATCATTTTAGGGAGAAAACTCTTTATCAACTTACATTAATCCACCCAACATGTAATGGTGGTTTTTCACTATTGTTTCTTAAAATTTTTTCATATTTTTAATTCAGATATACACAATTCTTGGAAATAGATTTCCCAAAAACATTAGTCACAAAGGATGATGGTAACTTTTTTTATAACATACTATGATATTGAGAATTATATTATTTAAATATGTTCTTGAAAAAAAATTAAGGTATTTTAGGAAAATAATATCCCTTAGGTTTATTTATGTATGCAGCTCTTGTATTAATATATCATCTCTTCACATATTGTGAAGACACATCTCAATCATTTTCATGATTTTCTTTGTTGACACTATGTTCACGAAAAAACATATTTATAATAAATTTTTTATTCCTTATAGGCTTCATTATTTCTTCACCATAATTCTTAATCATTTCAATTTGATCATCATGAATCTTATTTTTCCATTTTAGAAATGTTTCCAACTCCGTGATCTTATTTGTGTCTATTTTAAGTTTCATATTCTTGAAATCAATGAAATTCCACTTATTTTATCCAAATTCACGGAACACTTCTTCAATAATCTCAATGGATTGATATTTATATATTATTTCACCAAGCCTATTTATCCCATCCTTAGAATATTATTTGTCAACATCCTATATTTTCACACTTTTGAGATTAATTTTTTTTTGTTGAGATTAACACATGTCGTCACCTTTTCATCTAATGAACACACACTCTCTATTGTCTAATATAATTTTTCAACATGTGTTATCTTATCTTGACAGGTCATCCTAAAATCCATATAGTCATTATTATATGAGGGATGATCTTCACCCCTTTTCATACTTGTTTTGTTGGAAAATTTCAGAAAAACATAAATGATACCTCTTCATCAATATATATGGAATATTTCATACCCATATATTTTTGTAGTATTACAAACTACTAGATCATATAATTCTGTGGTCATATTGTATCTCTGTAAATGAAAACATGCTGAAATTGATTTATCAACCTCTTTTTAATAAATTTATTTCTTGTTCATCTCTCACCATTCTTTCTTAATTATATTCTTTAATTATTTGGATGAAATTATTAAATATATACAACTCCAAAAAAAATTTAACATTACAATTTGAGAATATATATATCAAATCTTCATGAATATTCAAACATGAGACTCCATTTATAGGTGTGACCTACTTCTATGATACCAATTGTTAAGGTCTCGTTTGGATGACCACAAAAAGATGGGGTGAATTAATATGGGGTGAAATTTTACCACAATCAATATTTATCCATTTCTTAAACCTACTTCACATATATAGTGAATAATTATATTTTCAACATTACCATTTATTAATGGGTATTCCAATAAAATATTAAAATACATTGAAAACGATGTTTTGTTATTGTGGGTCAACACTATTGTGGATGACTAAATCCTTGATATAAGATGGTTATTATCACTATTCCACATATGTTTCCTTTTATTATCAATAAATATAATAAGTAAGGATGTGACTGTGAACATATAATTGTAGAACCAGCCAACTTAAAATGAAATATTAGAATTGTCATCCCTTTGATAATACATTGGATGTGTACCAACTTGAAGCTGGATCACATGTGTTGAAAAGAATATAATATTGACAATAGTAATTTATCTTCCTCTTCTCCTATAGCAGTCAAATTAGCTACCATGATATTATTTATACTATTATAGTATAGGGATTTATTTTATGACAGATTCTAGAAAATTTACACTATTACTGATCAATTATCATATTCCACTCTCTATATTATCTTCCCTTCATCTTTTTAATTTAATAAGAGATATTTATTATATATATAACTATTTCATCACTTTATCTCTCTTTTATATTTCAAAATTTCTAACTGATGTTGTATCATATCAATAACTTGAAAAAATTATTTTTCCCTTCTAAATCACAGTTTCGAAATCCTCATGTAAAAATGGAATTTTCATGGACTTTTTTCAGTAAACTATCATGTTTACCATATTTCCTTTTGTCAAATGAAATAGAAAAATAACCTTAAACATGAACGATTCATGGATTCACTTTAATTTCTATGTATACTGAAATGGATTGGAACATCATCTTCATAATTCATGGGTTCTCCAAAACCAACTTCCAATAACTTCCATTTTGATTTTTCATCAATAATTTGGCATAAAAAACTACTCGTATATTTAAAACAAATACAACAAACATAAAGTGGCTCAACATCTCACATCCATCCAAGAGGTTTAAAAAGATAATGTATAAACACTAGTCAAACTCATAATGATATCAATCAAAGGTACAACATAAAAAATAAAAGAGTGTTCAATAAGATAATATATTCATAGCATCTATATATTAAATGAAATATAAACACACACTTAAATTATAATATTGATCCTCAATATAAACCAAATAAATAACACCCAAATTATTAAATATATATATTACTTAAAGGTATCTACTAATTCACTTTAATTCCCTTATTTGAGATACCCTCTCCTTATCTCTATATTATTTCTTCCACAATATAATACGTCACTCTATATCTATCAAACTTATAAATTAAATATTCAATATTATTCCCACATCCCCTAATTCAAATCCACCCATTGGTTCATTTCCCAATAAATATCCACCAATAAAATTTAAAAAGGGTTGTTAATAGTTGTTACAAAACTACCAAACTATCTTAAGAATGAAAATTAATTAAAAATTTAAAAATCATATGGTTACTATAAGTCATGGAATGATGACACATATCACAACATAATGAATCTATTTTTTTCTATAGTTTTATTAAATTTCTAATATTATTTAGGTATGAAAAATAGATTCATGGTGTGATCAGAGGTTTTGTTTCAAAACAAACAAATAAATAATTTTCCTAGCCACACTTTTTCATTCATGATCAGAGAATTATTAAATTATTATTTTAATCATGGTTTCTAATTGAGCTTCAAAGTTTGATTCTGGTTTTTATTGAAAATTATTTTAAGCCTTTTCATCCATGACATTTCTCATTTCATTATGGTCACAATGTCATTGTATGCTTATTTAATTAAGTTTTCCATATTTTTATCATAGTATGATTAATTATAGACATATTGAACCTCTGTGTCTATTAATTTGTAACTCTCTTCCATGATATGAGTATCTCTATAAATATAGAACATATGTACTTCATATTATCTTCCACTGTGTGACTGATATATTATATCATAAAATACACCTATGAAATATTCATGGTATAACTAAAATTTTAGGGTGTGTATTATATATACATATTATAGTATGCTTCATGAATTTTCAGTTTCTTAAAAGAAACTACTATCCCATCATGTTAGTTGTTATCATGTCATGATCTTTTCAATAAATATCAATAATATCTATATCATATCTCCATAGTTATCAATAAAAATCCAAAACTATTCTCATACAGTAAACCACATTAAATGTCTTCAAATAAAATTCATATTAAAATAAAAAATATTATTTTTAAAACGTATCGTTATAAAATTTTCATGTAATGGAAACAATTTAATGACATAATATTTTTATATGAGTTATTTTACATAAAATATCATATAAAATATAGTTTTCTCTATAATTAATTTAAATTATTCATTGTGGACACTTAAAAAAAATTTCATGAAAAATAATACATTTATTATAATTAATAATCTTATTTCATTTGATCATGATTGTTTATTTATTATAAGCTACATGACCACAATCGTATAAAATAATTATTTATTCATATATTAAAATGTATGACATGATCATGAGCATCAAAATAATGGTATCTTTATCATGTGATAATAACCCAACATAAACCCTGGGGGAAGTAACACCATGATTTTTTCATGACTCAAGTCATATAATCTTAAATTCTACTATGATTTTTCTTTTTTGTCCTTGAATTTTACTCGTTTCTAGAACCACCTCACATAATAATAATCATATTTATGATTTTATATTCCGAGGACGTTGAGGGGATATCATGTAGAATTAACAATATTTAATATTTAAATTGGGAATGGTGTACAATTATATGATTTAAAGATTGAGAGAATATGTTTATATAATCAATATTAATTTCATGATAATTATTAAAAATTTAATCTGTGAAATAATTATATAAAATTAAATAAATAAATCCAAAAATATATAGATTGTTTTTTATTTTGATAATTCACATTTGTAATAATAAATAATAATTAATAAAACTATCAAAAAATACATCTTAATATCCATTAAATAGTTTTAAATTTTTAAATTAGTTTGAATTATTTTTTTGGTTCCACATACATTCCTTATGTCCCCATTAGAATTCTTAAAATTTACTTCTGAGTTTTTTATTTTTTTCTAACTATATATTTATATATGAATATATATATATTGTGTGTGTGTGTGTTATAAAGAGATATGAGGGTGGACCACCCCTATCACACCTCTTATTTAATAAAAAAATAAAAATCTCCCCCATATTTGGGGGAGTTTTTTAGGATAATAGGGGTAAAGGAACACCCACCTCCATTTTCAATATATATATATATATATATATATATATATATATATATATATCAAGAAAAGTAAATTAATAGAATCCACACTTTTGAAATGTAACACCTTAGTACATGATGAATCAATTAAAGAGAACATAATGTATATATCAATTCACCTACATTCTACCCAGAAAAAAAAAGAAAATATGGATTAGGTTTTAAAATCAATTACAAAAATTGATCTTCATTATTCAAAAAATGGATCAACAAAAAAGAATAAATGGATCAATCAATAATCTTGGTTAAACAACTCAATTAATTTTTTTTATTTCATAATAAAATAAATAAATGGGGAAAACTAGGTTCTAATGATACTTTTATTAGAAAATTTTTCATGTTTTTTACAAAAAATACATTAATTCACATGTTATCTCCACAATTGGTGCTAAAATAATATCCTTGAGATTCATTAGTAATTAAAATTGAAATACTAAATATAAATCATGATTTATTTCTATGATTCCACTTTAATGATTTGTTAGTGTAATAAATTATGTCTATCAATATGAATGAATTTTTTTCCTTTAAATTTGATAAATATTTACTGAATCTTTTAATATAATCATCACACATAATTTTTAATTATTTATTTAAATAAAAAAACTAAAAAAAGTATTTTTTTTTATTTTATTTTATATCAATGTTAATGTCAAATGTACTTTCACCAGTCCTCATGGTGTTATTACTATTTCATGAAAACAAATGAAAATTTAACATACATATCCAAAAATGTTTCAAAAAGATCATACTTTTTTTTTGATATCTTGAGTTCTTAAATATGAGAATAAATTGACTCCCATTTTTCATTGTTTAATATATTGATAACTCTTTATTTCCCCTACATATTGATTGAATATAGGATAATTCTCTCTAATTAATTCATTAGATCCTAAGTTGAATATTATAAAAATATGAATTACATGTAAAATAAAAGAGATATACTTTTATATATATATTTAAATTAAACATAAAATAATTACACAAAATCCATTTCCTTCCATTAATATTATTTTATTTGGAATGTGATTTTAATATAATTTTTTTAAAAAAATAATTATTTCTAATTATATGAAAAAAATGTATTTCAGACTATTAACCCAGTATGAATCCTCATATTAAATTTTGTTAAACCATGAACCATAAAATAATTAAAATTTGTGATTAGAATTTATTGTTTGAAAAATATTTTTATTTAATTGTTTGATATTTTACAAGGATGGATTTTTAAAATCAAGATATGAAACCATAAAGTGGTAGTTACAATGGAAACTAGTGTCCAAAATAATGTAGGAATAATGGAATCATTTGAGGTTGACAGGTTCAAAATGGGATGAATATGGTCCAGATATATATATTATTCATCATATAGGGGTGGTAGTGTCAATGCGAGATTGGGAAAATGACGGTTACCTTGATCAATTAATGGATAAACATAAATATTAGAGGGTGTCAGATCTTACAAAACTAGATAGATACTACTAAGATCATCTATAATAAATTGGGTGTGGTTTACATACTAAAACATTTTGTTTTTTTATTTTGTTTGACAGTAAATTATATATATGATTTATCATATAGTGATCAATTTTGGGAAATTATAAACCAGAAAAAAAACTCTCTCTTATTCCATAATTTAATTTATTTGTAGGGTTTTTTCCAAGGGTATGCTTTTTTTGATCCATGTATGTTATTATATTTCTATGTTGAGTGTTAGTTTATTTTTTTTCTTCATTACACATTGTGAGTGGATAATGGATTAATAATGAAAATTAATTGTGTGATTTGTTCTCTAAGTCTTCTAATTTAGGATACACTATGTTAAAGATCATTAGTTTTTATAACTTCTAAAATATTGTTATGTATTCTGGTTTTAGAAGACAGTTTCTTAAAATATGGATTTATTAAAACAAATATATCATATATTTATGGTAAATTTATCCAAGATACTTCTAGAAATTTTGTTTTATTTCCTTGACAATTTTTTATTTTATTGGGAGTTTTTATTTTTAAGGGAATCATTGGAAGATGGAATGGAGCGTCTAGAAATGTTTTTTAGTTTAGATTTTAGATTATAATGCATTCAGGTAGAAGATTATCTATTCCATAGAGAGATAGAGAATCCATTTATGTGAGGTAAGTGGGAATCAATAGAAAAAGGATAATGGGAAAGGGTATATCATAAATTTCAAGGTATTATTTGGATATTTCATGAAAAAGGTATACTTGAACCTCAATGAAGTAAAGAGATTGAATGAATTAATTCCCATCTTAGAAAACTTGAATGAGAAGACAAAATTAATGGTCAAAGTGCTTCTGATGTAGATAATAATCATCTTAAAGATAACATAATGAAGGTTAATTGAGTATCATATTAACTACATCTATGTTATTTATTCTCAATTTGAATCTGTGTGTGTAATGTTTACAAGGGTTATACAGCTGTTGATATTTTTGTAATCACTATTGATATAAATTTATGAAATAATTACCATTTAAAAAATGTAATCATGGTCTTTTAAGATATCTTTTGTATAGTTCTAATTGAATTATTTCGAGGAAGGAAATTTAATGTCCTACTAAAACTAAATTCAATACAAAAAAACATGGTATGTTTCTCTTTGAGGAAAAGTTAAGCAATATGTGAAGGTAGGAGGGGAAGTATTTGAAATAAATTATTGTGGTCAGGTTATTTAACATTTTGTAACAATAAAATGAAAAATAAATTTTATATTGACTAATGGAAATACTTTTCTCTTTTGTAAATCATTTTTCTTGTATATATAAGGACATCATATCTGACAGAGAAAAAACATTTTTTTAAGTGTGGTAATATTATTAGAGTCATGGATCCTTGAATCTATGAAATTGTTTCACTCAACATATGACAAAAGTTAAATGATTAATTATGCATATGAATATTCAGAAAATTTTATTTTTTATTTGGATAAGAAATCATTATTTTGGGAACAATTTATGTGAATTCCATGAAAATGAATGGATGTATGATCAATTTTTATATCATTCATTACATGCAATTATCAAAGACGAAAATTATTTTAGTTGGTTAGTTAGATCATGAAGGTTTTCATACAACATATTTTGATTTTCATAATCCAAACCATGACATCACATAATTGGACACCACAACTAGATTATAGAAAGTCCAAGGGAATTTCCAATCCCCATAGTTTTCAAACAGTTTTTTTGAATAATGACATATCTTGTGAAACAATTTGATACAGAACATGCCAAACTATTGTACGAATATATAAAATATAAGAAAATTCAAAAATAATGCTAGATAGATGAATTCATGGTGTGAAAGGAATGGAAAATAGATAATCCCAAATAGATGAACCAAAGTACTAAAGATAAAATACATCCCACATTTGTGTGATATGTGGGTAATATACTAACATGTCACCACAAAACATTACAACCTATTAAATTTAACACCCACTTCCACATTATGAAAACATTCATTTACTAACATGAAATAAAACATGGTCTAAAGATACCAAAAGGTTTATAATGTGTCACCGGAAAACAATTCCAGTGGAATCCAACCAGGTGATCCACAAATAATTGTTATAAAAAACCAATTATACTCATTCGAGTAAAAAAAGTAAAAAAAATACTGTTATTTATTGTTTTAAAAAATCATATAAATCCACCCATTTTAGAATATTTAATAAAATATGCACTATATATACCTTTTTAAATAATTTATAACAAACAATTTCTCAATGAATTTATAAATAACCAATCTAATAGAACCACAATGAAAACTTTTCACAGGTTTCCTTTTTTCAGTAAGTTATAATCTATATAAATTAATGATGAAAAGAATAAGTGCACACAAATCCCAATTACATAGACATAGGGATGATAAAACACTAATAAAAGTGGACCCCTTATAATAATAAAGTTTACTTAGAGTTATAGTCTAATCCATTCTAGGTTTACGATGAATAACATAGCATTATTTTCCAGAACCATGCCCATCGTAAGTACCAAAGAGTCCCATGTGATATATACCACATTTGGAGGCTTTAAATTTCACAAATGGACCACAATTATAGGCTCCCATTTTCATAGAATAAGTCATTCAAAGGGAATTTTATACATAAATAATCAATCAACCCTTCTATCACTCTGAGATAGGATTTCAGATAAATTTTATTTTACATACAAAAAAAGATATCTACTATATGAAATAGTTAAAATCCAAATCATTTAATGTAATATAAATAATTAAATTAAATAGTATAAAATAAATAATTTAAAATGAGAAAGAAATCATTTCTTATTAAACAAGGGATTTCAAGAAACCACACACCACAAAAATCGGTATATATAAAAATTAATGGAATCCATGCCAAGAAGAATATAAATAAATGCACATCCATAAACCATGGAATCCATATTAATAAAATTTGATTCAATAATCCCAAGATCATTAAAGATAATATAACCCACTTATATAAGTAATTCATAAATAAGAACACAAATTCCAATATAGATCTGATCACTTTATATCTTCCCCTCAAACAAATAAAATTAAATTTCCATTAGATCATGAAAAAACCCATATATTGTTCCATGATAACCCCAATATTTGGTTAATTTAAATAAATAAATAGAATATATAGAAATATAAAGAATAATAATGAATAATGGAACCTTAAATTAATTTTCCTAGATCAAACACAAAAAGATGTCACAGAACTATCTGAAAGTGTTTAGGTCATTAAAATATTCAAGGTGAAACCTTATAATTGATCTCCAAGGTTTTCAAAAGAATAATGAGACCAATTCAATAATTTTTTAGTTTTTAAAAAAGTTTTATAATTAATAAATTCTCATTTCATAGTTTGGATACATTTTTTAACAAATCTTACACTAACCATGTATCTTCTTCTTTCCATTGAAGTTAGTTTCACTTTTCATCCACATGATTTCAATAATGGTGAAAAATTCTATAATCTAAAATCCCCACAATATGCATGGTTTTATAGGAATGTACCACAGTTTTTCAAAAATGGATACTAACCTAGAACATGCTCATAATCCTCCAAAATATATCAAGGACACCTAGAACTATATAAGTACATTTTAATTAAAAATTTGGAAAAAAAAATGGATAAATGTAACTGAATGTGTCATCAATTTAGGAATAATTATATCCATCATATCAATTATTTCCTCTAGAAATCAAAGAAAAAAATTTCTAATCATAGGTAATGTGAGGCCACTGATTTGTCCTAAATTATTATCATTCCCACGTCTCATGGGAATCTCATACATGTAAGAAAAAAACCTGGAGTAATGGAATAGACTTATTATGAAAAACATTTTCCAAATAATTCATAATATGTAAAAGTATTTTAACGAATAAAAAATACAATTCCAAATCAATCTATTATTAGTATGAATCATAATAAGGTTTATGATGATACTTTTCATGCCGAGTCACATGGAAAACATCATGGATAGAACATATCTTAGAGGAAGTCGATAAAAATTATGGAAATTCTAACCAAACTAGTGATCTCAAAAGTTACCACATATATCACTGCAAATTTCACTGACATTTCAAGATGATGGTGGCCCAACTGAGGGAAATATTATAACACTTGGTCACCTAACAAAAACTCTATTGGAAAACATTTATTATATGTGTAAGATTTAAGCTGAAATTGATATGCCTCTAATTACTTAATAATAACTTAAATTTTCACCCAGGTATTTTGAGAAATACTTTGTCCAACAACACAAATCTCACCCACCTATAACCAAAAAAGGTGAATAAAAGTTTCAGCAGTACAAAGCCTCAAAAAACAATTTTGGTGAAATAGTGGTAACTGTTATTATAAGATAACATAACTTGTAAAAATGTCTATAATAAGAGCCTATAAAGTTCATGCGATATGTGTGAATCGTATCTTCTAAAATATAGATAGTATACTCAATTTTCCCATCAGTTTGAGGATAGTATATTGTGATCAACACACCTAAGAACCCATCGCCTCCTATAGGCCTTTCCAAAAACATTAGGAAAAATGGATATCCCTATAAAAAATAATAGTAGAGAACATCATTTATGACCTTATAATCTCCAAATCATTAAACATTCTCAAATCCTCAACATTGTTGGTTTCATGAGTCATAATAAAATGATCTAACTTTTTAGTCAATAAACTGCAACCTATATTAATTATTCCATTGATTATTCAGTTCCCACCTACCGAAAAATATATATATATCTCATACCACTTAAATACTAGAAAATTAATTTATTTATCCAATCCATAAGGATTATAGTGTTCTACCTTAACCTACAAAAAAATATAGCATTTAGAAAAAATATATATATATATTTTTTTTAATACCTATACACAAAAACCAACACTTCACATCATAGTACATCTTTATTATACTAAGATGAACATTCATTTTGAAAAAAGAAAACATTCCATCATATCCTTCCTCTTAGATAATGAAATTAAAAACTGATTTCTGAAACACTGTTCATATTCTAGGTAGTGTCCCCACTAAGAAATCATCTCTTATTCGTATAAAGGGTTATTTATACTCTTAAAATATTTTTCATGTTTTTTATTTTCAATAAATCTACTCATAATGATATTAAGTCTACTATGAACTAGCCATAAAAAGTCTTGTCTCTTACTTCATCCCATGTAGGTGTATCCCAAAAAATTGTCCCCTCATATTCCACTTAATTTTTTATTCTATAACTACTTGAAAATGTATATTAATAATAGTGTATAATAAAAATTTATATCCCAGTTTGTATGAATTGTCAAATTGAAATTCTAATGAGACTCCACCCTTCAAATTTTCATGACATTTATGTCTTTATAGAAATTTTCTTACTCAAACTCTTATTATCAAAATAAAAAATAAACATTTTCAAAAATATGTAATGTTATAATATCTTGAGAGAATTCATATATATGACACATTGTAATCAGATGTGGGATAATTATTCTTGTGTGGTTGAATCCAATGAGTTTCATACACCCCCACGTGATCCTCTTGCATAATAAATCCAAACAAGCCCCTGAAGCATTGAAAAACACCACATAGATATTTTCTAATTTTCGTAAAATTAGAATTGGTGATGAAGCCATATATTATTTCAATTCATCAAATTATTATTGAAAATTATAATCCCAAGTCAATTTTACCCCTTCCTAGTAAGAGGAGTTAACCGAGATACAAGCTTTGAGATATCTTCTAAAAATAATCTATAATATCCTTCCGAACTAAAGGATCTTTAAATATCTAAATATTATGTGTATATTCCCATGAAGAGATATATTATACCTTCTTAAGATCAAATCATTTGTTTTTTATAAAACCATATATTCTTATGAAACAAATTCATAAATAAAAAAAATTTATAAAATTAGCATAGATGATGTGATCCCTCAAAATTCCCAAAATATATTTCAATTTTTTTTGCTCTTCTTTTGTTATTGAGTAAGCTATAATATCATACATGAATAGTAAAATAAAGGATTCAAGGTAAAGATAAAAAAAATTGGTTTATCAGAGTGATGAATAAAGCTAAATAATTAGTTAACCCAAATTGCATCACATGATATTCAAAGTTTCTATACATACTATAAAAGGATATCTTTATAATATTTCACTTATTAACTTAGTGTTTTTGATATCCCCACTAACGATCAATTTTTGAGAAACAATTTTCACCCGTTAATTGATCGAACAATTTATTGATATATGTAAAAGGATATATATTAATAAACGTTTCCTGATAAATATTCTGATAATAAATACATAAGTATATTAACCCATCTTCCTTTTCTGTGAAAGGCTCAAGGAATCCCAAAGGTGATAAACTAGATGATTGAATCCTTTATCTTTAAAATCATCCAACTAAAGATTAAATTCATTCAATTACACCTCATATATATGGTACGATGGGATGGATATCATCAGAGATCCTTATACTAACTTGATCAAAAATGCAACTTCCATCTATAGAGGGAAACTAAAGAAATCAAGTTGAAAAACATTAAGAAATTATTTAACCACAAAAGGGAGATCAAAACAAATAGTTTTATCCCCATGAACAACTATAAAAGAAAAAATTAACATTCAAAATTATAGTAAATGATATCTTAATTGAATAGACTATAACTCCCCAACCCAAGAAGCTAAACCCGGTGCATTGTTCTACTACATTGACAAGATTACAAGTAATCAAATCCTGAAGCACTAATAAGTTTAGCAGTATTGGAAATAGATTACATACCTGAACTTTACATTATAATTAATAACATAAAATATTTTATATATAATACTATGAGAACACCACTATTATCCTTGGTGAAATCTATATATAAATCAAAATACAACCTTTATAATATTGGGAAAATAAATCATATGAAAGTGGTGAGCATAGATGCTCTGTAAAGATAACGAATATTGAATAATCTGTCATGGATAAGTATTTACTTTTGAGGAAATGTATAAAAATAAAACAAAAGGCTTTTAACACATTATTTTAAGAATAATATGTAAACAATAAATGAAATAAATCAATTTAAATATTTACATAGATATTATAATAGTTTAGTAATCACATGTAAAATCATTATCTAATCTCATAATGAGGAAATTCATTATGTCATACATCATATCCATACCATTAAATAATCATGCCAATATCATTACTGTACTATTAATGACTTGTTCCAAGACACTAATTTGTCTCATGAGACCTACATATACATCTAGGTGTTATATTAGGCCCCTCCCATCGCTTATTAAGTCCAACGTATTCCTCTTATGAAAAGGGTATAACATAACATAAACATTCATATTAAATCTTTCATACAAAATGATAATACTTTAAACATAAACCATAAAGGGTATAAAAATATCATGTCTATAGAAAAATATATCATAAAGCCTTCAATAAAATATCGAATAATATATCCTAATAATTCAACTTCAAATGAGATTACTATAAAAAAAGGATGTTAACATCAATGAAAATAATTAAGTAAATTCATTAAAACTCTTTCTAGGAAATATCCATTTTTTACATTGAAATCATTTAGATGCTTATTTTTAGAAAAAAAAACATTTATTTTGAAAATGAACTTATAATATTGTAAGTAAAGCATAAAAAAGTTATGTCATCATAATCGTGTACAATATCTCCTTGTGGTGTATAAGTTAAAAACATTATTTCATTATATTTTCAAAATGGTTTTAAAGTACCTCATCTAAAAATGATGAATAGATTTCATTCCATATGTTTTCTAAAAAGTTGAGATTGGGTAAAAATGACTTTAAACAATTGTTCATAATTTTTTGAATAACATATTAAGAGACATGGATATGGAAGATAAGGACATCAATGTATATACTTATGTATAAGCAATCTCAGATACTAAAGAGATGTGAAATTAACGAATACCTTATACATACCATAAGTGAAGGGTGGGTTATTATCTTGTAAATAGGTTAAAACATGTTATTATATTATACCAGGACTATATCCATATTTATGATATCATATATCATCATTTTATAATGTTTTGGTAATAATATTTTAGTATTATCATTGTTTTGGGTGTTAATTTCTTTCTTATCTTGTTCATGTGTTTTCATGTCAGTCATGTTTGTCATGAATATGATATATTTTATTCATATACAGAAATAAATTATGTTCTTAATTATTATTTTTACTCATCATATAAATTTTATAATAATTCTTTAATGTTTAACTAGGATAATGAATCTCATCATGTCGTCGACATGGTAGACTAAATAGATGCACGAGAAACGATATCATTACCTTGATGGTTAAATTGTTTGGAATTAGATTTTATAATAGTCATAAATAATAATAATAATTTTATATTTATGATTTATATCCATCATACTCATCATTATATTCATTCAATTAAAGTAGTCTTGAATAACAAATTACACCATGGCGTGGAGACGGTTAGTTGTACCTATGCACACATGCAGATAGTATTTTTCAAATAATAAATAAAATGAGGAATATTAGTTTCCCAATATTATAATAAAATATCATTATATGGATGATATTGTATTTATTACATTGATATGAAAACAACATAGAATGAAGAAGTAAAAGAATAAAATTACATTGAAACAGGTGACAAAATAATTAACTCAATTTCGGGAGTCTCATTTTGGTTTTCACAAAAGGAATCTATATAATGGAATTAAGCTCAAATTATAGACCCTAGGATGTAGTAAATGATGTTTAGAGGGAAAATTTATAGGTTTTGGCTGATCCAAAATTCTTTAGATGTGTGAGTATTAGTTAAGAGTGGGTAACCTTTTATAGGATAGGGGAGGGTCACCCTTGGAATGTATTAGATTATTTAATTAAAATAAACTAATTTTTTAATACAAATGGATCTAATGTGTATTATTCAAAAGATAACATGAGTATGGGTCTAAATTATCTCGAACAATAAAAAAAATATTTTTTATCTTATTTTGAACCTTATCATTTACATTTATCCTTATTTAATCATTTCAATTTTAATATTCTAAATATTAAATGTTTGTAAATATTTAATAATGTGGTGTTAGTTGTCCATAATTGTAAAATTTATGATATTTAAGACCTTATAATTTTCATTTTTTAATTTTTAAATATATTTATTATTTTTAAATAATTTAACAATATGGTATTCTTATAAAATATCCACAGTGTCAATTTGGACACTCTTCATTTATTTCTATTTAACTAAATTCCAAAAACAAGATAACTTATAACCAAAACACTTAATATAATTAAATTATGTCATTTTCACCTATATAAATCGTGTAAAATCTTAATTAATTCAAATTTTATTTATTTTAATATTTTTAAAACTATTTATATGATATTTCTATTATTTAAATATTTTTCTCATCACTATTGTTTCATCGTTAATGGTATTCATTTTGTCTCTAAAATTTATAAATAAATTTATATGATGTAGGTAATTAGTTTAAATTTCCATATAAAACCTATAGTCATTGTTATCTCCTAGTTGTACATATATTAAAATTAATATACTCATATAAAATGAGAGTGTTATATTTTGTCAGATTCATTAATTTTTATTTTATTCAGGTCATATTCATGGGAAAGTGGCCACAAAGTGATTCCATTTCGAATAAAACATGATAAGGATCTAATTTAGTCATCCAATAGAACTTATACAGGTGTTAAAGAAATTGTTTAATATTATCTATAACTTTAATAATCTAATTTACCTTTACCCATTAAAATAAAACTAATTACTAATGTTACTATTCATTATTACCAAAAATAAGAGTATTATATTAACATAATTTGGACCCAATGAATCCAATTATGGAATCCATTTATCATTATTTTAAACAAATAATTTTCCTAAATTAATTTGAACACTAGTTCAGAAAACATTATTTAAGTCACCATTTTTTACGTCGGTTATATATAACCGGCATTATAATCTGTGAAATGTGGTTTTTTACGTTGGTTATTTTATAACCGACGTAAAAAATGCGGTGAGTAAATTTTTATCATCGGTTATTAAAATAACCGACGTTAAAAATTTCATGCGTTCATTTTTTACATCGGTTATAAATTATTCGACGTAAAAAACCAAAGCTCGGTGTTTTTTACGTCAGTTATTTGATAACCGACATAAAAAATGAGGTATCAGAGAATTTTTTACGTCGGTTATAAAACAACGGATGTAAAAAAAGCTGCTTTTGAGGCCTTTTTGACGTTGGTTATTTGATAACCGAGGTAAAAACAACCTTCAGAAATTTTTACGTTGGTTATTCTATAAAGGACGTAAAAAACCAACACGCGGATTTTTTTATGTCAGTTATAAAATAACCGGCGTAAAAAACCGTATATGATACATTTATAACCTCGTATATTATAATAACAATTGTTATAAATGTAAAAAAACACTTTATAACGTCGGTTATTAAATAACCGACGTTATAAAACATTTAAAAAATTACCACGCCCCGTGGATTGTCATTTACGATTTTTCGATCGACAATCTGATGACTCGTCTCTCTCAGGCGGTAAAGCCTAATAGACTCATCGATCTCATTGTGTTAAACTCATTTTTTCATCATCTTTTATCATCTTTCCTCTCCTTGGATCTATCATCTCAACTCGTAACACTCAGATAAGCCTCCACGACTTTATTTCGTTCGTTTTTTTCTGGATAGTCTATATTTACGTTTTGTAATTTGTTTGTTTAAACTAGGTGAGATTATTCGATTTCAAACCCTCTTACCTTGTTTTTCCATCATCATCTTATTTATTATCCTCGTATCTATTAGATCGACTCGCAATATTCACGTAAGCCTCACCTACTTCTATTTCGTTTGTTTTTGTTTCGTGAATGCCCGACATTGATGGTAATTTTTGTTTTCATTGACAACTAATGATCTCATTCACCTATATTAATCCAATTTATATGTAAACCATTGTGATACACCCATTCCGTGTACTGGTGTGATTTATTTTATAAGTATATATAAGGTTTTTCATGGTGGAATGTTTGTTTGGGATCCTTGGTTGTTTCTATTTTGGGTATCACTTTTTGTTGTTCCATAATCTACATACGCCGCTTATTTTCATGGACTATTATAAGTCTTAATATGCTATTAAAAAATGATTCATTGCATAATATAGCATTTTAGACTAGTAGGAGATACAATTCATGGTTTTCATTTTTCATAATGGCATGATACCAAAACTAGTAGCTTGAGGTTAAAATTCCATGGTTTTGGGGGCCTGTCAAGAGGGTTGGTGGTTGTCCAGGGGGTTGGGGGCTCTCCAGGGTGTCCATGGAGGTGGGGGGAAGTCCAGGGGTGTGTGGGGGGGGGGGGGGTCCAAGGGGGTGGGTGGGATGTCCAATGGGGTGGGTGGGTGGGGGCTGTCCATGGGGGTGGGGACCTTTTCAGAGGGTTTGGGGGGTTTTGCAGGGGGTGGGGGGTTTTCTAGAGGTTTGGGGATCCAGGGCGTGTCCAAGGGGATAGGGGGTGGGTGGTTTTTAGGAGGGGTGGGGTGTGCTGTCTAGAGGGGTGGGGGCTGTCTAGGGGGTGGGGGTTGTCGAGAGGGTTGGAGGGTGTCCATGGGGGGTGTCCAGGGGTAGGGGTGGGGTGGTGTCTAGGAGAAGTGGGGGTGCTATCTAGAGGGGTGGGGGCTGTCCAGGGGGTGGGGGGCTGCCCAGAGGGTTGGGGGTGTCCAGGGGGTGTCCAAGGGGGTGGGGGGGGGGGGTTGTCCAAGGGGGTGGGGTCCTGTCCAGAGGGTTTGGGGGGTTGTCCGGGGGGTGGGGGATATCGAGAGGGTTGGGAGTGTCCAGGGGGTGTCCAAGGGGGTGGGTGGGTGTGGGGGGTTGTCCAAGGGGTTGGGGCCCTGTCCATAAGATTTTGGGGGTTGTCCGGGGGGTGGGGCTATCCATAGGGTTGGGGTTGTCCAGGGGGTGTCCAAGGGGGTAGGGGTGGGGTGGTGTCCAGGAGGGGTGGGGTGATGTCTAGAGGGGTGGGGGCTGTCCAGGGGTGTGGGCTGTCCAGAGGGTTGGGGGTGTCTAGGGGGTGTCTAAGGTGGTAGGGGGTGGGGGTGGTGTCCAGGAGGGGTGGGGGTGCTGTCTAGAGGGTTTGGGGGCTGTCCAGGGGGTGGGGGCTCTCTAGAGGGTTGGGGGCATCCAAGGGGGTAGGGGGTGGGTGTGGTGTCTAGGAGGGGTGGGGGTGTTGTCTTGAGGGTTGGGGTGTAGTCCAGGGGGGGTGTCCAAGGGGGTAGGGGTGGGGGTGGTCTCCAAGAGGGGTGGGGGTGCTGTCTAGAGGGGTGGGGGCAGTCCAGGGGGTGTGGGTGTCCATGAGGAGTGGGGGGCTGTCAAAGGGTGTGGTGGTGTCCATAGGGTGTCTAAGGGGGTGAGGGTGGTGTCCAGGAGGGGTGGTGTTCATAGGGTGTCCAAGGGGGTGGCGGTGGTGTCAAGGAGGGGTGGGGGTTCTTTCTAGAGGGGTGAGGTGTTGTCCAAGGGTTGGGGTGTCCAGGAGGGGTGGGGGGGGGGGGGTTTCCAAGGGTGTGGTGGTGTCCAAAGGGTGTCCAAGGGTGTGGGGGTGGTGTCTAGGGGGTGGGGGCTGTACAAGTCTGTGGGGGTGTCCAGGTGTGTCCAAGGGTGTGGGGGATAAGTGTTAGTTGCGATTGACTACTGCATCGTGGTTTTTGAGATTATAACATGGTGATTGTGCCATGATGATTGTCTTTACATTGTTATTTTCTCCATCTAAATTATTATTTTAAATTTGATTTGATTCTCAGGTTTATTCCATTTTCTCCAAATTTCTCTCAACCACTATAGGCCCCACAATTTTCTTTGATTCAATGGAATTTAAAACTGTTATATCTAACAATATTTTGTTTTTAAAATAATATTCAAGCATATTATTTTAAATACGCATAGATTTGTTTTATATATTAAAATTGTTATAAATTCAAATTATACTTTTTTTCATATTAACATATATTTGTCTTATCTCAAAAATATATATATATTTTATATTTGTTATAAGTAATAATGAGTCGAAGTTGGATTACGGCACATCGAATGAGCAATGAATATGAGGAAGGTGTTGATGCCTTCTTGGAATTTTCTAAACGAAATGTTCCAAGTAGTGACATTTTTTTCTATCCGTGCCTGAAATGTTTGAATATGAAGAAGTTGAAAATTAGTGAGATAAAAGATCATCTAATTTTTCATTGTTTTAATCTGAGGTAGAGACCTTGGATTTGGCATGGTTAAACTTGACGGAATTTTACTGATGATGATGATTCGCAAGATGGTAACTCTGATGGAATTGAAGAAATGATTCACGATATTGTAGCAGAACAAATTGAGATAGAACAGACAGTTGTGCGTATATATGGTGATGCTGAAAACCCATTATATCCGGGTTGTATAGATTTTACGGTTTTTTCGGTGGTGTTAAGATTGATTAACCTGAAGGAAAAACATGGATGGAGTGACAGATATTTTACAGAGCTGCTACAATTGATGAAAGAAATTCTTCCAAAGGATAACGATCTTCCAGATTCACATTATAAGGCCAATAAAATATAATGCCCAGTGGGATTGAGATACAAGAAAATACATGCCTGTCCAAATGACCACATTATATATAGGTAGGAATATGAATTTCTGTCAGAGTGTCCTAAATGTGGGACATCACGGTATAAGGTGAAAGAGAAATCACAGGCTGATATAGAGATTAAAAATATCCCTTCAATGGTATTTTGGTATCTTCCTATAATTCATTGTTTTAAACATTTATTTTCTAATTCACATGATTCAAAAAGGTTAAGATGGCATGCTGATGAGAAGGTATGTGAAGGAAAAATATGTCATCCAGGTGAATGTCCACAATGGAAGAAAATTGATGCTCAATATTCAATATTTGGAAATGAAATTAGAAATCTCATACTAGGGTTGTGCACAGATGGAATGAATCCATACTGAACCCTCAGTAGCACACATAGTTCATGGAATGTTATATTGGTAATTTACAACCTCTCTCCTAATGTTTGTATGAATCACAAATATGTCATGTTGAGTATAATAATCTCTAGTCCAAAGCAACCAGGCAATGATATTGATGTTTTCTTGTCACCGTTGATTGATGATTTGAAACTGTTATGGGCTGATGGTATTAGGGTGTATGATTCTTATAAAATGGAATATTTTCAACTGCATGTAGTGCTTCTGTTCACTATAAATGACATCCCATCATATGGAAATTAGTCTGGATACATTGTTAAAGGGCATAAAGCTTGTCCAATTTGCGAACAATAGACGTCATATTGTCAATTTCATCATGGGAGGAAAACAGTGTACATGGGTCATCGAATGTTTTTTCCTATGGATCAACCTTATATAAGACTAAAAAATTCATTCAATTTCTTAGAAGAATTTGATACTGCTCTAAAACAATTATCCCCTGATCTGTATTTTGAGAGGGCGAAAAACCTTGATGTGACATTGGGAAAGACACAAGAATTATGGTAATGATAGACATATTTGGAAGAAAAGGTCAATATTTTTTGAGCTACCATATTGGAGGTATCATGAAGTTCAACATAATATTGATGTCATGCACTTGGAGAAGAATATTTGTGATTGTTTGATTGGAACATTGTTGGATATTAAGGGAAATAAAAAAGATGGGTTGAATGCAAGATTAGACTTACTATCAATGGAAATATGTTTGGAGTTAGCTCCCACTCCAAAAGGAAGATAAACATTTCTTCCCCTGGCTTGTCATACATTATCTAAGAGGGAGAAAATTAGCTTTTGTCAGTGTCTTCATGATATCAAAGTGCCTCAAGGTTATTCTTCCAATGTAAAGAATTTTGTCTCATTGAAGGAATTAATGTTGATATGTATGAAATCACATGATTGTCACGTCATGATGCAACAGATTATTCTAGTTTCATTGCATGGAAAATTTACCATCCATGTCAGAAAGAAAATAATGATGTTGTGTTTTTGTTTCTATTTAATTTGTAACCAGGCGATTGATGTGAATGCTTTGAAATTTTTTGAAAAGGATACAATTTTTATACTTTTTCAATTGGAAATTTATTTTCCTCCAAATTTATTTGATATAATGGTGCATTTAATGATTCATCTAGATCGAGAAATAATGCTTTGTGGACCTGAATATATTCATTGGATGTATCATTTTGAATGTTATATGAAAATATTAAAGGGGTATGTTAAAAATCCATATCGGCCCGAATCCTCCATTATTGAAAAGTATATTTTTGAGGAGGTAGTAGTGTTTTGTACGAACTTCTTGACTACGGCGCCACACATAGGTTTGCCTCCATCTCACCATGAACGAGTTAATAATGAGGGAAAGGGGATTTGTGGCTTGAAAGTCAAATCATTGTTAGCTGAACAGAGGAAGAAGTTAGAATCATACATCATGAATAAGAGGATATCCAGAAGGTGTATCGGTAACAAATGT
The DNA here is from genome assembly GCA_963277665.1 of Viscum album. NCBI lineage: Eukaryota > Viridiplantae > Streptophyta > Magnoliopsida > Santalales > Viscaceae > Viscum > Viscum album. The sequence goes on along the minus strand of OY728130.1, from coordinate 351,242,182 downwards.
GTTTCCACATTCTTCAACTTCTAATGTTGAGGGGGTTTATAAAAAAATAGAATCCTTGGAGGCTGAATTTCATAATATTAATACGATGATGGAGGAAAATATTAGAGCATCGGTATAGTCTATAATTGCATACATTCAAAGGCAATTTTAGACTGCAGCTCTCTCTCCTTCACCTCCCCCTACAGACCCCATTATTTATCCTCCACCACCGCCAGTAGCTCCCACTCCCCCACCATAGTCTGTGGACCCCATTTTTTATCTTACTCCTCCACCACAGCTTCCTACTTATTGCGAGTTGTATGTTGATGATACTCAACATCATATAGTTGCATATGGGTTGGTATATTGTATAGGAGATACAGTTCATCATCAAAAATTAAAGGTAGAGAATCAGAGGGTCACTATACATGATATTATAGATAGATCATCTCGAGTAACATTACCTATAGATGAGGTGATGACAGTTGGACATAGTATCGGCCATTTTTTAATTTGGCCATCCACACTTCATCGAATCATTACCATAAAGGTATGAATGTTATATCTTTTATTTTATTTTTTTATTAAAGTGTTTTTATCATTTGAAAACTAATATATTTTTCTATTTATTTTTACAAGAATACTATAAAGGTAAAGAAATACTATATAGGAAACAAAAAAGGCAAATGGCTATCACATCTGATATAGATTCTAGTAGTCTTGACAGATTGTCAAGATATTAAAATTTGTTGGCGGGTCATTATGAGTTTCCAATGGAAGCTTATGTTTGTGGACGTCCAATAAGTGTGGGGATTATAAAAACTGATATCATGGAGCATGTTACTAGAGATAAGTTGGGAATCAACGTGGTGAAACTTTTTTCCATATAAGTCTTAACACCTTTTCCCTACGTTATATTAATTAAAAATATATACTTATGTCTGTTTTATATTCAGTATCATTATAAACTTTTTGAGAGGAATGAGTTGATAGATGTATATGGATTCATGGAACCGTAATTGATTTCCCCTGAAGCATGTGCATTGGATGAGGAACAAAGAATGCTTTATATTGCTGAAAGACTTCAAAATAATATAGTCACACAATGTTGGATGATGCCTTTTTTTGAGAGGTATGAAACAAATCTCTGTCAAAGAGTTCATTATTTTTTAACATAAAAAACCACTATGATTAAATTTCCTTTTATCAGTGATCATTGGATGTTAGGGGTTTTTTCCCAAGGGAGAAAGCACTTTATTGGATATGATATATCCATGATGATGTGCGGGAAAATTTTAAGAATATATTTGAAAATTAAGTTTCAATTTCTCAATAGTTTTATATATTATAATGAATTTCAAATTTACCCCATTTGTATTATTTTCCAACAGGGCATGGGCCTACTTTCGAAAAAACACAAAGAAAAGGAGTGCAAAGATCAAATATATAAATGCGAAGGTAAATATCCATTTATAATTTGTACTTTTTGATTTATTACATAAAAATAATATATTGAATTTACACTCATTCAAACAGAATTTTCAGGAACAAAAAGGCGTCATTGAATGCAGATATTATATGTTAAGATTTATGTATGAAATAATAACAACTGGGAATGTTGTGAATTTTGACCTGGTAAGATTTCCTCTTAAACATTGCTATAATATTTCAATTTGATTTATTCATTATACACGTTAACTACTATCCTTTTCATTTATAGCTTTTTGATGACCCTCAACCCTATACTGCGGAAGACATCTAACACTTACAAGAGGAGTGGTAAAATTATTTTACAGGTTTGATTGAATTTTAGTTGTTTGTAATGTAAAATGGAATTTTGAATATTGTTGTTGTAATTGTGTATTTGGTGGTTGTTTAGGTTGGATATACTTTTTTTGAAGTTGACAGTGTAAGTTTTGAATGTTATATATGTGAATGTTTAATTTTTCTCTACTTCTTGTTTTGGTCTACTTATGATGGTTTTTCTAGTATGGATTCTGGTCTGGGGGGGAGGGGTTCCATGGGTGTGGGGGGTGTTCAGTGGGGTTGGGGGTGTCCAGGGGTCTGGGAGGGTTGTCTGGTGGGGTGGGGGTCATGGGTGTCCATGAGAGTGGGGGGCAGTCCAGGGCGTGGGAGCATTTCTAGGAGGGTGAAAGGGTTGTCCAGGGGAGTGGGAGGTTGTCCAGGGGGTGTCCAGGGGTGTGGGGGTGTCTTGTAGGGTGAGGGGATTTTCCAGGGGTGGGCGGGGGGGGGGGGAGGGGGGCTATCCTGTGGGGGGGAGGGGGGTCCAGGGTGTCCATGGGGATGGGGCGGTAGTCCAGGGGTGTGGTGGGGGCTGTCTAGTGGTTTGAGGGGGTTCTGGTCTACTTTTGGTAACTTTTTGGTCTGTTTCAAGGGTCCGGGAGGGATGTCCAGTGATGTGGGAGTGCTTTCCAGGGGGTGGGGGGTCTACAAGACGGTTGGGGGATGTCCGAGTGGTGGTGGTGATGTCCAAGGGTGTGGGGGGAGTGTCCAGGGGTGTGGTGGGGGCAGTCTAGTGGGGTGAGGGGGTTTTGGTTTGTTTTCGGTAACTTTTTGGTCTGTTTCAGGGGTGTGGGAGGGTTGTCCAGAAGTGTGGAAGTGATGTCCAAGGGTGGGGGTATACATGAGGGTGGGGGTTGTCCAGGGGTGTTTGGGGTTTTCCAGGGGGTCGGGGGGAACAGTCTAGGGGTGTGGTGGGGGCTCCAATGGGGTGGGGGAGGGCTGTCCAGGGTGTGGGGGTATACATGAGGGTGGGGGGTTGTCCTGAGGTGTTTGGGGTTGTCCTGGGGGTCGCGGGGCAATCTAGGGGTGTTGTGGGGGATGTCAAGTGGGGGTGAGGGGGTGCTGTTCAGGAGGGTGTGGGTGGTTTTCCCGGGGTGTTTGGGGATATCCAGGGGGTTGGGGGTAGTCCAGGGGGTCGGGGCAGTCAAGGGGTGTGGCTCCAATGGGGTGGGGGAGGGCTGTCCAGGGTGTGGGGTGGTATACATGAGTGTGGGGGTGTTGTCCCTGGGTATTTGGGGCTGTCCAGGTGTTCAGGGGGAAGTCCAGGGGTGTGGTGGGGGTGTCAAGTTGGGTGAGGGGGTGTTGTTCAAGAGGGAGAGGGTCTGTCCCGGGGTGTTTGGGGATGTCCAAGGGGTCGGGGGCAATCCAGGGGTGTGGTGGGGGCTGTCAAGTGGGGTGAAGGGGTTTTGTTCAAGAGTTTGTGGGATTCCAGTGGGGAGGGGGGGTTGTCCCGTGGTGTTTGGTGCTATCCCTGGGTGTTTTGGGCTGTCCAGGGGGTCATGGGCAATCTAGGGGTGTGATCATGGCTGTCAAGTGGGGTAAGTTTTATATGTTATCAATGTAATTGCTTATTTTTTCTTTAGTTCTTGTTTTGATCTACTTCTTGTTTTTGTGGTATGAATTTTTGATTTGGTTTCTGGTTGTTTCTTGGGGAGAGTAGAGGATTGGATTCAATTTTAAAAAAAATGTCTTCCATGTATATTATTTTATAACCGACGTGATAAAGAAATCGGGAAGGGTTTATCATGTTGGTTTTTTTAATAACCGACATGATAGACACCTTCAAAATAGATTATCACATTGGTTATTTAATAACTGATGTCATAAAAGGCCTGGGAAATGGTTTATCACATTAGTTATTTAATAACCGACATGATAACCCCCCCCCCCCTGGACTAGTTTAGCACGTCGGTTATATGATAACCGATGTGACAACCCATTTCCATGGGTTTTATCATGTAGGTTATATAATAAATGACGTGATAACGACCCCCCCCCATTTTATCATGATAGTTATATAATAACCAACGATATAACCCCCCCTGGTTTTTTCACGTTGGTTATTAATTAACAGATGTGATAAATACCACGCTGTTATTTTTTTTACGTCGGTTTTTAAATAACCGACGTAAAAAACGTTATTTATAATGTCGTCCGTATTAAATTTGTCTAAAACCCGATGTAAAAAATCAAAAATAACCGACGAAAATAAAGTTTTCTACACTTGTGGAAATTAATTCCCACTAAGAAAATGATAAAACATGTTTTCTATGAGTAAAAACCATCAAATGATTGGCATGTGTTTATATATATTTCTAATGTGAATATAATTACATTGAACTAAATTATAATAAATTATAAAAACTGATCTAATTATACATTAAAAAATTATATGTATAATCTATCAATATAATAAATTTATATGAAAAATAATTTTTGAATTAAAATTCTGTAATTTTTTCTATTCATTAAAATATGAAAGTTATTAGAAAAACCCCATAAATTTGTCCAAAATAAATTATTATGATCCTATTCTAATGAATAAGTTTATTTTTTCATATTGAACATATAAAAGATTCAATATTTTATTTAAAAAGGATTATCCATTAAAAGATTGTAACACACAATTTTTTTGAAAAATCCTTTTTTATATGAAAAAATGAATTTGTTCTTATATAATATCTAGTAAACAAATGATATGAATATTAAAAGTATATAGAATATATAAAATTAAAAATTTGGTTATAAAATTCATCACCACTTAGTAAATGGGTAGTCATGGTGTGATCAAACTGAGTGCTATATATAGTGCAATCTATTTGAATTATTTAAAAAGAAGCATATTTTTTATGGTTGGGGTGTTACATTCTCCCCTACTTCAATAAATTTTATTCACACAATTTAAACTCTGGATTGAAAACTAGGGGTTTTACATTTCAAAAATATCTTTTTTAAAATCCCACATCAAAAACTGGATTAATGAGCCCACCTTTTTAAAATAAAGGTATGTATGGGGGACATGGGTGATAACACATACTAGGGTTACATGATGCAAAAATGAAAATAAATGAAAATGTATCCATCATGTTCAGATGGAGAGTGATTGAGAACATTATTAGGAGAATTTTAACAACTAGAAAGCTTTAAATCTATGATGATCCAAGGAACCATTTCATTCATCGTGAAATAATGTATTTGGAAAATATTTTTTGTTTTATGACCCTTTCCCTAGTATTGAATAATTAATTTACTTCATAAACAAAGAGCACCAGGAAGCATGCTTAATTAACATGCAGAGTTTCATCCTTTACCTTTTTTCCTACAAGAAACTCATCTTTCTCTTCAAATGATAATAAATATAAAAAATATTAAATTTATATTAATCGTATATGGTTACAAAAAAATATACACCTTTTAAATAAAGAAAACTATTTTATACTAACTAGGGAATTTTTGGAGGATAATGGTCTGTGATAAAGCTTTATGTCACTTAGGTTGTGGGTTCAATTCTTGTAGCCTTGTCCGATGTGATGGGTTTTCACCTGACCTACGGGTTTTCCTTTTTCTAATGCTATATTATTATAACATTATAGAAATACAATTATGAAATGTTTTAACCTCAAACAATATTATCCAGTGTTTAACTGAATCCAATCCATCCATTAATCATATCCAACATACCTATTTTCCAAAATCATAGTCCAAAAAATTAAAACGAAGGTCACATAATACAGAGCCCTTTTTTCCACATACCAAACATACTAATAACATCATTATGTACTCCCATTAAACCTGGTTACAACTTGAATTACTATAAAACGTTATTTAATATGTTTATTCTTCCTTATTATTTTTGTAAAACATAGAATATTGGATATACTCATTAAATCAAAAAATGTTTTAAACTCAAACAATAATTGAATAAATAGACCATTAATCAGTTCCAAGGTAGTCAATAATATCTAATGTAGTTCATCCAAATCAATAATCTATTTATTCCAATATCATTATCCATGTATAAGAGACATATTAATGGTTATCTTTCCATCAATCAAATATTTTCCAAAAATATGAACTTGCAACTATGCCACTTTTCTTAATTCCATATAATCTCAAATCCATAACGAAATAATGCTGTAGTACAATCCAAATTTATTTTTATAATTCCTATAACTAGTACATAATTGATACAATACTCAAATGTCATAATTATTTGAAAAAAATATTTTCACATTAATCATTTATTTTTATCTGTGGTAGTATCATAACATGATTATTATCCAATAGCATCGTTTGGGGTATACTTTTATGATTGGACGTTGATTCACATTGTATCCTATATCCTTATAGATAAAGTATTGTACATTGGAAACTTTTTTTACCCTTGTAATAACAAACATGGATTCTTTTTTATCCACACTTCTAACTACCTCCCATTCCCTTCAATAATTTACCAGGTTGATTATTTATATAATTATCACATGTATGAAAATATTTTTTTTTCCATTCTTCCCTTTATGCATATTTTCCTATACCATCTTCTTCATCTCTTTCTTCTGTTTAAATCCATATAAATCATATAATTATTTATTCATCTTATTAATACAATATACTATTTATTCATATGATGATAATTTATCGAATACTATTTCATTTTGAAATGTTGGCAAAAGACCATGAAAGATATGATCCTTATGACTCATTGGATTAGGTGTATTTCAAGAGTTCTCATTCCTTCTAATGGGCGCCATTTATAAATGCCAACATACACTAGGATAAATCATATAATAATTTATAATCCAAAACTATAAAAATTACTAGGATTGATTGAATATTTACACATTCACCTCTCATAATGATAAAAAATGGGTTTTTAGGGTCCTATTTACTCATAAATCCTTCTAAATTGTTTGTACGAAAAATTTGAAATATCATATGCGTATCCCATGGGTGTTTCAAACCAATTACGCCGTAAGTCATGTTGTCATGTACTAGGTTACCCTGAACCAAACCCGAATCACCTTTTCGGAGTTATTACTCATGCATACATCAGGGTCATAACCACATCCACTTGTAGTATCCATATTGGGATGTATTTTTTAAGAATACTGACATAATCTTTATAGGACCAAAATTTTAGGATATTCCTCTATACTTATCATCAATACCTATCTTAGGGTTTTGATCCATAATCTATGTTTTCTAAATCTATATCGAAAGTTGTTAAATTTCTTTTGAACCAACTGTAATGCCCTGAACCCAAAATCCTAGAGCTGGTACATTATTTTAATACATTTTAATGATTTAATGGAATCATATTCTGAAGGACTGATTAGTTAAGCAGTCATGGAAAATAGAATACATGCATGAACCATACATTAAAATTCAAAACCAAATATGGAACATAAATAATTATTTGAAAACCTAATTATACTCATAGCCCAACTCCTTATATAAATAATAATATACCTATTTGAATCATGGGGAAATAAATCATAAGAAATGGGTGAGCTTATATGCTCATTAAGTATAAACAATATAGTGGAAGCTATCATAGATAAGCATAAACTTTAAAGAAATGTCTAAAACTAAAATACAATCCTTCTAAAAATATTATTATGTATAATATGGAATGAATAAATAAATAAAATTCCATTTAAACATTCACATGGATATTCTACTAGGTGAATAATCACATGTAAAATCAATCACTATTCTCATAACGAGGAAATGAATAATGTCGGACACCATAACAATACCATCAAGTCCTCTTGCTAAGACCATTACCATACTGTGTAGGCATTATAATAAGACATGATTTTGTCTCATGAGACCTATTAATGCATCAAAGGGTTAGAGAAGGACCCACCCATTACTTACTAGGTCCAATGCATTCCTCTTATGAAAAGGGTGAAACATAATATAAATAATCATAATAAAAAAAATAAAAAAAAATTATTACTTTAACCATAAACCATGAATGGTATAAACATAGATCATCCATAGTCAAATATATAATAATCCCTTCAATAAAATAGGGATAATTTTATCACAATAATTCAACCTCAAATAATCATAAAATCCAACAAATAATGTGTACATAGATGAAAATAATTTAATAAATTCATTAAATATTTTTGATGGAATATCCCTTTTTACATTGAAATCATTTCAAAGATTCACAATTCTAAACCAAAATATCCTAAAAATAACCTTATATGGTTGTAAGTAAATCTTTAAAATGTTATGGCATAATAATAGTGGAAAATAGTTGTTTTTCTATATTATTTAAAAACATTATTTTCTTAATTTGTTGAAAAGGTTATAAAGTACCTCATTTGGAAATATATGGAAATTTTCCATTAAAAACATTTTGTAAAATGTCAAACATTGGTAAAAATGAATTTAAACAATTTTCGATAATATTCTAAATTACATTGTAAGAAACATGGACATGGATGATAAAGATTTCCTAGTAGATACTTACGTACAAGAAATCTCGTATAATAGAGATTGTAAAATTAACCCATACATTTTATTTTCCTTTAGTCGATGGTATGTTATCCTCATGTATAATGTTTAAAACTTGTTATTAAATTGAACCAAGAACATATCCATATTAATGATATCATATATGATCCTCTTATATTATTTTGTTAATAATATTTCAGTATTACCATTGTTCCAGGTGTTAACTGCTGCGTTTTCCCATTTCTATTTTATCATATAAGTAAAGCTTGTTAAGAATAGGATATATAATATTCATATCCAGAATAAAATTAAGTTAATAGTTATTATTTTTACTTATCATATAAATTTTATAATCATACTTGAATGGTTAACTAGGTGAGTAAACCTTGTCGCGTCGTGGAGATGGTAGGTCATACGTATGCATGAGCGACAGATTTATTCCCTTGATGGTTAAATAGTATATATTTGGATGTCATATTAATTATATATAATCATTATCATTTTATATTAACAATTTATATATATTATAGTCATCATTATATCCATCCAACCAAAGTATTGTTGAATAAAAAATTACACTACATTGTAGAGATAGTAAGCCGTACGTACTCATGCATGGTGATAATGTTATTCCTATGATTGATAAAATGGGGAATGTGGTTATACCATGATTGTATCAAAATCTTAACATATGTATTATACTATATCTATTACTTTTATATGGAAATAACAATGAATATGTGATTAGATGAAGAATATAACTTTGAAACAGTTGATAAAACAATTAACTCTTTTTCGGTATCGCCTTTTGGTTTGCAAAAAAGGACTCTATAGAGTATCTTTAAGCCCAATGTATGGCCTATAGGATGTAGTGATGGAATTTGGGAGAGGAAATGGGTAGGTTTTTTATGAACCAAATTTCTTTATAGTTGTGAGTATTAGAGAAGAGTGGGTACCTTTTATAGGAGAGGGGAGGGCCACCCTTGGAAAGTACTACAATATAAAAATAATATGGATTAATTATTTAATAAAAATGTCTCAGAAGTTGATTATTTTTAATATTTTATTAATCTGGGAAAAATATTCTAATCCAATAAAATTTATACATGTCTTGGTTTTATTTTAAACCTTATCATTTTGATTTATCCTTATTTAATCTATTTAATTTTAATACTCTAAATGTTAAATTGTTATAAATATTTACTTATGTGATGTATTCATAAATGGAACCTTTATGAAATTTTAGAACTTATATTTTTTAATTGGTAGTTTTTAAATATTTTTATGATTTTTAAATAGTTTAATAATATGTTATTTTTATAAAATATCAAGTTTCAATTTTGACACTATTAATTTATTTGATTTTAAATAAAATCCACACTGAAGATAACTTTGAAAGGAAACATTTCATAAACTCTCAAAAATTAATATTAACCAATAAAATTTGTTTACAATCTTAGTTAAAATTATATTTATATTAACATTTTTAAAAACATGTATTGGATATATCCACTAATAAAATAATTTATGCATCACTATTGCATCATCATTATTGGTAATAATTTAATATCTAAAAATTATAAATACATTTTATATGATGTAGGTAATTCATTTAGATTTCCACATACTATATATAGTTGATATTATATCTTGGTTATCCGTATATTAAAATTAATATAATTATATAGAGTGAGAGTGTGACATTTTGACATATTCATTAATTTTTATTCTAATCATGTCATATTCAAGGGAACGTGATCATTAAGTGATTTTATTTCGAAGCATAGATGATAAGGGATGCATTAGGCATCCAATAGGAGTTTCACTGGTGTTAAGGTAATTTTATAATATTATTTTACCTTTAATTACCTAATTTTCCTTTAACCATGGTTATAAAAATAATTACTAAAGATACAATTCATAGAGACGAAAAATAAAAGTATCCTATTAACATTATTTTGACCCATTGATTCGAAATATAGAATCAATTTTTCTGGATTTATAACACAGAGTATGTATTAATTAAACTAAAATTAATCCCCATTTACAAAGTAAAAAAAGAGGTTTTAAAGGGAAAAAATCAAAAAAAATGGGCATGTGTATATATATGATATTAATATGAAAATAATTAAAATGAACTAAATTATATTAAATGATAAAAACATAATAAAATTATACTTTAAAACCAATTAAAATGATAACCTGTCGATAAAAATAAATTATATGTAAAGGAAGTTTTGAAATAAATACTGTATTTTTATTACTCATTAAAATATGAAAGTTATAAAAAAATATTTGTAAAACAATAAATTTAATGTTTTATTCTAATGAAGAATTTTATTTTTCAAAATTGAACATATAAAAGTTTAAAATATTTTATTTAAAAAGGCTTCACTATTAAAGGGTGGTAAAAATTATTTTTAAAAAAATTTCTTTTTTAATCGAAAAATTGAACTTTTTCTTATATAATGTCTTGTAAAAATGAGATGAATATTAAAATTATTTGGAATATATAAAATTAAAAATATGGTTAATAATATTAATAACCACTTCTTAAATACATAGTCATGGTGTGATCAAACTAGTTGTTGTGTGTAGTGAAATCCATTTGAATTATTTAAAAAGAAGCATATCATGTAATCTTGGGGTGTTATATAGATCAGGGATATAATTCTACCTAAAAAATCTATGAGTTATCATAAAACACAATAAACTATATGTGATTATTACAGTAATAAATATCTTATTTTTGGTCAACCAAATATCCATCCTAGGGATATAATCAAATATATACAATTTACAAACTAGAATATCCCATACTAGCTCAATTTCTAATATAAAAATGAATAATAATAAAATTAAAAACAATATTCCTTCATCTTTCCAAGAGGATTCATAAACTCTATAAAAATAACATAACTTCTGCTAGATGTTTTTATTGATTCATCAAACCAGTCACTATAAATGAATGTAACAAAACTGCATCAAATAAAAAAGCCTCTTAATAATAAGTGATAAATATAATACCTCTCCTAGTTGTAGGTCCTCCATCAACATCATTAAAAGAATCTTATGTATTATTAAACTGCTTCATTCCAGAAACATGTGGATAAAATTCTATAGTCATAGGATAATAAAAAATACACAAGAGACCCCTTAGGTATTTAAAATACAATTCCACTATATGGAGAACATAAATCATTGTAGAACATATATAAATGACCTCAATAACCATGTGATCTATAAATTTTTGTATTTGATGGTAAATTAAGGTCTTAATTGTTTTTTATTTCCACACTGTTTGAAATTCAAAGGTAAACTACAAGCTATTGCTGAAGGTGTATTATGATACTATTATTGAGAGCCATTACTACTGCATTTAGGTGTCACATCCCACTTCTTCTTATTTTTTGAGGAGCTTCTGATACCATTGCTAGGAAGAAGTGGAATTTTAACTAACCATTAAATTCATTCCATTTCAATCTATACAATCTAATATTTGTCAACCAAAAAACATATGATTTGATATTTAACATATACACCTAATATATAATATCTAGATGAAGGCCCATTTAAACCATTGAGCCTTCAGCTTTTCACAAGAGATAATACCCAAAAATCTAGGAGACTAGCAAGAAACAAACCAGCTTAGGGAAATAGTTGGAATATTCTATTATAGTTCGAAAACCTTGTTGTAGGTTGAGGTACTTCATTAATATATCCATCATCAATGATTCATGGAAAAATTAATGAGAAATATCATTTTAATGTATTTCCAATCTAAATCATCATGACTATTTTCTTACACCATTATCTCTTATTATCTCTTATTAGTACCTTTGATCTTAAAAGTGGAAAAATTCACCTTGATAGAATCTATAGTTTCTGTGAAGTTCAAAATATTCTAGATCATCTATTAACAATTTTCTTCTTTATATGGATCATTCATTCTATAGAATAGTGATGGTTTATGTTAACATATATTTTATTACCCCTTAATAAATAATTCATTACGTGAAGATACATTTAAAACAATGCCACAAGATCATGAAGCCAAGTGTATTTTTGAAAATAGGTACATATAATAAAAAATTTCAATATATTTACAATGAAATTATTGATAATATCCTTCACATTATCTTTACATTGACTCTTTCTATTGAAATTGAATTGAATAACCTGGGAACATACATAAGAATTGGGTGGCATATAAATCCCAGTAAGGTAATAATAAAATAATATCATGAGGTTATGTTTTACATATAAGACAAGAAGAATATAAAGTTATCATAATGTGGTTTAGAATAATAATTTGGAACAATAAGGCCTGATATAACATGAGAGTGTAAAGGCAACATAGGAATGTGGAAACAACATAAAAATGTTGTCATAAACACAAGTCAAAGATAATTGACATGACATAATAACATTGTATGATTAGCATAACCTTTAATGAACTATTAATGGTATATAATGAGATAAAAACATTAACCAGTCCATTGGAGGGATGTATAAATTCAGGCACACACGTCACTTTCATATCATTTACATGCATAAGTGTACCGCATAGATCAAATAACACAAGGAATTATTTTATATCATTTAAACACATGGTTAAGGAGTGAGGGTAATATACAATAAAGTCCCCTATAAATGAAATATAGCTATAACTATGTGAATACCTTTGAGTGTTATTGGTAATTGGTATTTACTATAAAAATGTATGGAAAGAAAAACAATACGATGCTTTTTGCAACATAACAGTGGTACATAATGAATCGTGGATGTGTTAAATGAGAGTGAAATAGATCTATATTAACATTTAAATAATAATCATAGTAAGACGTATCTGTGAAAAGATATCCAAAAAATGAATAATTAAAAATAAATAGTTGTAATTTAATGAGAATTCATGAATTAAGAGGAGAAGGAGGTGATCCCTTACCTTGAGAGGACTCTTCCAAATGCTTGAAAGGATCTTCTTAAGAGAAAAAGGGAACCTTGGGAGGGCTGTATTGAGGGAACTGAAAACTGATGTCATTATTCAAGAGATTTTAGTGAATAGGGATAAGTGTTTGGGTGGGTTTATATAAAAATTTATAAAAGACTTCATTATTAATTTCAAAACATATGTTTTGTACTCTATATGAAAAAATAACCAAAACAAAAAACATTCCCATGGATTTTTCTCATATTTTCTACAAAATACGACTTATTTTAATTATTTTATAATGATAAAAATGTAACTCATTAAAATAATTACCTTATTGAGATGAAAGTGAGTCATTTTTATAAATAATGGATTTTAAAACCTTATAATAAAATATAGGTTTTGGGGGAATCATTAAGGGTATAAAAAATTAATAAAATATCATCAAAAAAATATTCTAGTGGGAAACATACTTTTGGTCATTTATAAACACTGTATCACTTATTACATAAAATTGAGGATTTTATGATGTCATAATACACATAGTATGTTAATATCATATTTTATTTTCACACATAAATCCAATCATCTCTAAAAATTGTTAAATGTATAATCATTGTAAAATTTCAATGTTCTAATTTCAAAAATTATATTTATTTTATGTGAACATTTCTCTATGATTTAGTATTTACACTTTTAAATAAAAAACCAAAATTTTATGGTAAATACTGGTTTTTTTAACAATAATAGTTTTTTACCCTTCTAATATTATTTTTTTACTTTATAAAATTTAGTTAACATTTATATTTTCTAAGTATTTTTTAATAATATTATTATATTATAATATAATTTATTACTAAAAATCATGAATTCATTAAAATATTGTTTCTTGGTTGAAATTATATATTTCTCATAAATACAATTTTGTTCATCATACCAAAATCAATTTTTTATGAAACCCACTTTTAAATAAATATAATGTAAAAAAATATAAGTATAATAAAAATTTTATTAGTAACACACAAATTCATACTGTAATGGTCTAGATACATAGCCGTTTAATACACCAGTGAATTACCTAAGTGTATGGTGTGTGATGGTGATATTTTCATGGGGTGGTTCGGCGAACGTAGTGGTGTACAAGTTCATATTGAGATTGAACTTATCCCATAAACGTTTTCTCTAATGTTGTAGTTGTTGAATCTATACATAATATTTTTCATGGGAAAATGAAAGTGAGGTTATCTCCCCTTGGAATCATATAAACAATGGGATACATTGGTATAATTCTACTAGTTTTGGTCATCACTTCTTTTATCAATGTCAATTAGACTTTATAAAAACAATAAATATACTAATATTAAATTTCATTATAAAATAGTTGTATTATCAACATTAATGTTGCTCAATGGTCATTTAAAACTGATAGGATTAAACTTGTAATGGTTTAAAATGAAAAAAATAGATCAACTTTTGTCTATAAAAACAATCCATAAACAATAAATTTATTCATTTTAAAAGGGAATTTAAATTAAAAATGATCGATTCAATACATTATTGCCTCACAATGAAATTTTTTCCTTGAAATATGTTGGGAACATGTTTGTTGGATGTTATTTTTTGAAGATGGAAGAAGTTTGTTCTGAAAGTATTCCCTTTTTTTAAGACAATAAATCAATTCAAATTGTATGTTTTGATGATTAGATGAAAATTATATAAGGTTTCATCATAATTAGTATATCATATGAAAAATTATTAATAAATTCCATCATAAGGTGAATATGTTTTCTAGGATAAAAAGATCATCGAGTACACATTGGGTTTGGAATGAGTGTTTTGATTGAAATAATAAATTGTAAAATACACATAATTTTTCTATACTAAATTTTACGATGCTTTAATAATCATGGAGTTCTCATAAATCATAATTTTATTGGAAATTTGTGATGTAAGAATTATGCAAAAAAGAGGGAGAAAAAATGTTTCCAGTCAGTTTTAGGATAGATTGTATAAAATGAAGATACTTGAAGAATGGGTAGTTATAATAATTACTAATATATATCAAATGATAATATATTTATTTTATGTGTCCACATAATCTTGATGATGTCATTCTTTCAAGAAAAAGTTTTTTAGAGAAGAATGTTATATTTTTTCCATCACATTTATCAGTGTGAGATCACTGGGGGCAGAATTTTTTTAAGGATGGGAAATTTTTTTGAATCATGAGAAGATTAAGATGATGGATTTTAGTCATACTAATAAGGAACAAGAAATAAATAATTATATAGTGAAGTTTGTGAAATATATAATCCTATTTGTATTGTAATTAGACAAAGAAATATGTTTCTAATATGGCTACATAAGATGTAGTGTGCCACTGATCAGACGATAGAAGAATTATTTTATTTAGAGGTTTTATGATCAATAAAAAATGTTTTGTTTTTAATACTCATAAATATAATAATATCCATGATCGATCAAATAGATGAAGATTATAAATATAGTCAACCATGTTCATCAGAAGAAATTTATTTTCAATTGGTTCATGAGGGAAATATTAAATCTGAAATGTTGATAATTATAACTTGATTCATTAGACATAAAGTGGTGCTAACTCATCATACAAGCACTAACATGGATCCATTACAGTGAGACAAAAATTGATACATTGAAAATATGATATTATTGATATATTATAGGATGTAGGATCATCAGACTAAAGAATTTTTTTTAAAAATAGAAGAAAATTTGAAATATTTGGAATTTGTTTCAATTTTTTTATCTACAGGGTCACTAAGTTTTGTTTAAATAGTTTTGTAATATTATTAGTAAAATTGGTTTTTAAGATATTTTTTTAGAGATACAAAGTAGTATTGATATTTTTATATGTTGAAACTATGATTATGGAAGATTGATTCAATGTTTTTTTAAAAATGGTAATCTTAATGAGAAGGGTTCAATTATGATGTATTTTCAATTAGGTTAATAAAATATTCTTGACTATATATCTTCATCATTAAAAAAAAATTGGAATGACAATTTTCAATGGACTAAAGAATTTTTATAAATTTTCAAGCGATATAGATATGGGATTAGATTCTAAATGTTTTGAGAATAATTGAGAATATTTTATAAGACTTGAAGATGTAAAATATTGAGTAGAAATAAATAGGAAATTCATGTTTCAAGAAATTTTCATAAGAGAAAAAAAATTAGATTATCACCTAAACCAATTTTAGTTCACCTATAAATGGAGGAGATTACATTGTAATTTTTGATGAATCAAAACATTATTAACATGAATATGATGAGAGATAAGTTCTAATGTTATAGTGGGAAGAAGTTTCTAGAAATATTTCTCATGAGAGAGTTTTTCGGACTGAAGAAGAATAAGTAACATTATATTCAGTGGTTATGAGATCAGATTGGGTAATTAGGATAAGAAATTGTACAATGACTTCTAAAATGTTACAAAATTAGTTTAGTATTATTTTAGTAGTATTATGGAAGGGTTATATTTCATGACTGAGAAATTGGACTGAAGAGTTATATTGGTACATCAGACTAAGTATCCTTACAATGTCCAGAGAATTTCTTACCTGTTACTATGTAATAAATTTAATAACTTTTTTGATGTTTATAAAAATTGAATGATGATATGGTGTCATAGTAACATTTCTGGAATTAATTGGTGAAATATTCTTAACTTGTAACAAAAAATTGTATTACATCATTTTTTGAAACATAAAGCACAAAAATTGTAGTATTTATTATAGTTCTATACAAGTGTATCTGTATATCCTACTTGTTTGTATCAACATAATAGGATTACATTCAATTGGATTGTATGGTATTGGATTTTTTCCAATCCATACCTAGGACCTGTCTACTCACATTTAGTAGTGAATCATGTAAATACTTGTGTTCCCATGAATGTGTTATTGTTTTTATTTCATAAAAAAATATAAATCATTAAAAAGAGATAAATGTTGTTACAAAATAAATTAAAATTATATATATATATATATATATATGATTAACACCATCACTCTTCTAGTGATACATTTATTTTATAAGGGAAATATTAAAATCCACATTTAATATTCTAAAAAGATGAGTGTATTTCTATTTCATATCCTCTTACAGATTCTATGTCACTTAATATAGTTTGTGGTTTAACCATAAAACATTTACCTTGTGTGTCGTCTTCATTCATACTATATGTACTCTACGATATAACATCTTCCCCAACTGATCCTCATCTTAAATATTATTCTTTAATGGTGCCACCTCTAGATTCAATACATTTGAGGGTTCTGGTATGTATAGGGATACATGTAAAACATCATATACTTGAGATAATATAGGTGTGAGTGATATTCTATGGGCCACCACTCTAATTTGATCAAATATCTCAAAGGGTTCAATGTATCTTGGACAATGTTTTCCCTTATTCCCAAACCTCACTACATTTTTCTATGGAGATAAATAGACACTTTTATCTCTAATGTTGAACTACAGGTCTCATTATTGATTGCCTTCATAGTTTTTTAATTGACATTGGGAATATTTCATATGTCCTCAAATTTTTTGAACTTTCTCTATCATTTTAATGATAATATTACGTCCCACAAACTTCTTGTCCCCAATATCATCCAAACATATTATAGTCTAACACCTCTTCCCAAATAAAGCTTCATGTGGTGACATTTGAATGCTTGAATGGAAACTATTAATTTTTTAGAACTCCATTGAGGGAATGTGTTCATCTCAATATTCTTTAAAATATATTTAATATTATCACAGTAAATATTATATAGTTTTAATGGATCTTTAATATAGACAATCAACCTCATAGTGATAATTACTCCTCATGATCAACTATATATACAGTTCTTAATGAATGAATCTCTAAAAACCTCAACATAAACCTTGAATCTCAATTAGGTACAATATAGATTGGATCTCTATGTTGTCCTAACACTTCCCTTATGTATATAATGGTGTTTTAGTCAATGGTTAGATCTTCCTTAATATAATTGAAATGAGATGACAAGGGAAGTTGATCACCTACCTCCCATATAGGGTAATTATATATAATGTTCATGGGGAGTCCTATTAAAAAATCCACAGTTATGTTTTTCCATTTCCATATTGGTATATAAAATGGTTTCCTCATAACCTTACACTAATTTCACTGCAATTTACCTTGTGGGCATACCAAGCATTGAGATATAAACACCACAATCTATATCTTCATTTTATCCCTCTATATTTTTTGGTTCAAATATCCATAATTCATAGTGATTATTGGTTGAATGGAGAAGTATTAGTTATGAAAATAATCCATAAGACTCCCATTAATTTTGTTTTTAATGGGTCACATATTCAGGTTCTAATCCTTATAACTCCATCTTCAAAAAATTTGAACTCCAGATTATTTTCTAGCTTATTTTGTAGCAACTCATCATCTTTATAAGCCTCCATCATCCTCTCAATAATGAAAATTTGAGTATTTATTTGGAAAATGTAATATAAAGATCCATTTATTATCCCCACGTGAAATAATATTGGATCACTTTCAATCATTATCAAATATAGGGTAGAAAGATAACTTATACAGAGAGCATCCATAACTATTTCTCATTCTAAAGATGTCAATGGATTATATAATCATAATCCTTCGTCATCTCTAATGAACTTTTTTGGATCATATTAATCACTTTTTTGTGTGAATTTCATCTTGAGGCTTTTTCGATCAATATATATATCACACATTTTCCTATGTAGATAATTTTATCAAATATGCAACCTCAAGATCAGTTTATCCACTTCTAGGTAATTATTTGTAATTTTCATATCATGGATATTTAGTTAGTGGTAAAAATAGGCTATCAATTTTTCATCTTGCATGAGTAGACAACCCAGCCCTATTTTTACATATCAATATAGAACAAAAAAACCTTCCACATTAGTGGGTAATGTGATCACAAGTGTTGTGATTGGCTTATTCTAAAACTCTTTAAAGAAATCATAACATTCATCAGTCCAAAAAAACATGACATCCATCCAAGTTATCATGATCACTAGGAATTAAAATCAAGATAAGTTTCTAATAAATTGATGATAGGACCAGGACAATCCAAGGGATCATCATAATTACACCACAGATGTTGGTCATGTGCATCCATCAATGGCTTCTATTTTAAAAAAACCTATATATATCCATTTACTGGTGATAACATTACCCAAGAAAGTAATATTAAATATCGAGAAATCACATTTAAAATACTTCTCAAATAACATTTCTTATTGAGAATTATTAAGTAGATAATTAAAATTCTCTTTATATTCCTCCTTTATTTTTTTAGTAGATAAGAATATCATTTATAAAAAATTCAAAAAAAATTCAAGGAATTCGAAAAAGTTTCTGTTTTTCATGTCTATAAATATTTTTTAGAGAATTATTAAGTCTAAATGGCATCACTATGAACTCATAGTGACTGTATCCTGTATGAAGTTTTGCCTTGGGGATATCCTCATTCTTACCTTAACTTGATAAGAACCCAACTGGAGATCCATATTGGAGATATATTGTTATCCATGTAGCTTATTATTAATCATTGGTAGAGGGTACTTGTTCTTTATAATGTTTTTTTCAAAATCATGATAATTAATACATAAGCTCATTGACCCATCATTTATCTTGATGAAGATGACTGGTTCCTCCATCAGTGAACCACATGGGTGAATAAATTTTTTTTCAAGATTCTTCAAAATCTACTTATTCTAATCTAAAAGATAATCATGTACATTATATATAGAGTATTGTAAATTTTAAAATATTCATGTATATTTTTTATTGAGAACATAACCACCTGGATATGATGAGCATCAAGTATTTAAACTAGAAACACGTCAAGGAATTCCCTCACAAAGGGCATGTCTTTGAGGATATTCTCTTTATTATTTTCAATAATCTTAAAAACATATTATTTCTCAAAGGAAAATAATATACTTTATTAAGATGATGGTACCAAAGGATAGTCATTCTTCTCCATCCAATTATATAGAATTAGAGGACAATTCTCCATACTATGTTTAATTGTTTTCTCACAGTAATTTATATTGGATATATATAAGGAAAGCCAACCCATGACCATAATTTCAGAAAATTTTTCTAAAGGGGTTCTCATAGGGTTATTTAGGATATTCAATCTACAAATATATTTAGGGAATGATTTATATTATTTGGATGCAATAATTTAACCACTCTTCACCTTCACAGATAACTTGACTTCCATGTTTTAGGGTGGTTTATGAATATTTATACGAATATTAAGTGATATTAAAGAATGTGTAGGAATAAAATAGAAAAGAAAATTTACTAATGTTGAATTAATAACTAGAGTAGGTGTCATGCACATGAGCCTCAGCCTAGTTGGTGAGGTTTCCTTATGTGAATCCACATGACCCAAGTTCAAAACCAGGTAGAGGAATATTTCTGGGGGTACTTTAGCAGTAATGTAGTAGTACTGTAGCAGTTACTATAGCAGACACTATAGCAGTACTGTACACTATGCGGGTACTGTAGCAGAACTGTACACTGTACAAGTACTGTAGCAGAACTGTACACAGTGTAGGTACTGTAGTAGGTGCTGTAACAGTTACTATAACAGGTATTGTTCGGTACTATTGCAGCTGGAACTATTCGCCTTGGGCCACCGGTTTGGGCTTGGAGTCCTTAAGGCTTTCGGGCCACCCAGTCCTTTGGGTCAGTAGGGTTTTCGGGCCACCTTTAAGGTCCTCGGGCTACCTCAAGGCCTTCGGGCCACATGTAGTTTCCCCAGACACACTACAAAAAATGAGCATCCCCAGAAGAGGATTTAGAGTAGGTGCACTCACCAGATTAGAACCAAATGGATTTTTAGAATGAGAGGGTATGGATATGCCATCGATACCAGCCTGTGATTGCATGGGAAGCCTAGCCAGATGACCATGCAAAGGTGGAGACCTACTATCATGACGCACATGTTGGTGCGGGGCAGTTCCTTGTAAATAGTTTGGTTGAATACCCTAAGACCTTCGGGAAATGTAATATCCTAAGCCTACGGGCCTTTTAATCTTTGAGCCTAAGGGCCTTGTAAGGGTTCCCCCTCATCCCTTGAAAGAGGGTTATCGAAAATCAATAAAAATGAAGGCCTTCAGGCCATTCAGAAACTAGAGTAGGTGTCATTACATTACTATCAAGATCCACCTCAACAATTCTGATTGCATAAAATCATATTTCTTCTCTTGGCTATAGAGGTTGTTTTCACAAGTTTTCATTGTCAAAAATTATTTTAAGAAATCGATTTTCATACTATCAGTGTTCCTCAGAGTTGAAACATTGTAAAATATGTTGATTTTTGACTATAGAATTCCTTTATTCCATAATTTTAGTGGGTTTGACCAATCGAAAATCACTATTTAGGTGGTCTTCCATCCCACATATAAATCATTTACATGTCCTATTTACACAATTGTATGAATTTTTTTCCCTCACTTTTGACAAGTGGGGTGTTGGAATTTATTTCCTCGTTATATTTCATGATCACACCTCCAGATTTAAATTTCATTCTCTACATCTAGTCTCTAGTCTCTTGAGATTGTTTGACCTCTATTTAGAATTTAAAATAAGATCATAAAATTTAATTATAGATATCAAAGTCATGAATGTTTAAGTATTTTCATAGACTCATCATTAACCTACCAAATGAGTATTAAACATAGTATTTTTGGTACATGAAATAGTTGTAGTGGTATCATGAATGTTTGCTGAAGTTTTCCTTGTACTCCCTAATAGATTCTTCATCCCTTTTTTAAGAATAAGATTGACCCTCTCAATTTTTTGTTAAAAAGTGCATGGAAAAAAATTTCAAAAAAAATAAAATTCTTTATACATCATTTCGTTTAAATTCTCCTCTGGTTTTTTATTTTTTACCAACATCCACAAATGACTAGATTCTCCTTCCAAACGATAAGAAACAATCACAACCTTATACTAATAACATAATTAATGTATTAAGAAGATCTTTCCAATGAATTTATTCATTTGTTAATCCATTGAAGGATAGAAATATCTAATAAAATTTGGTGTCCTTTTTGCATAAATGGATCAATTTAAAATTAAAATTTCTTTGGGGATTCATGATTTCATTTGGATCATTATGTTATTAAAAATATGAGTTAATTGGGAAATTATTTCCAAATATTTCACCGTCCATTCTTCCATTGATTTGGGAATCTCATTTAGCCATTCATTGCATTGCCCATATCATTGGTTTTTGACTCTATTCCTCATATTTAATTCTATTGTCTATAATTGAGGTAAAATTAAAGATGATTATTTTAAACTATAAAAAAATGAAAAACAATGAAAAATAATTTGGTAACTCAAAATAAAATATATTAATTAACATATGAATTTATGGGTTTCAATATAGGTTTTTCCCTATTATAAAATATTCTCATATTTTTTTCACCTTCATAATGGTTTATAAAGGGTTTTTGAATTCACAAAAGAATATCCCCAAGAGTTTCAAACTATATTTGTAGAGTGTCTCATTCTATTACCCCATGTGATGATTGAGTCCATATTAGGGTGCCATTTCCCTTGTTATTATCCATAAGTATAGCTATGTTAGAGCCATATCAACTTATAGTATCCGAATAGGGATATATTTTCATATAATCTAAAAACTATATAATTTAACAAAATTTAGGTATTTTTCCTATAATTATTCTTATCCCTAACGCATTCACTATATTTTTCTAAACCCAATCCAAAAAATAATAATACATTTCTCTAGTACCAAAAACGACAACCCATGTTTTATTACACCTTGATTCATAATATATTACATGTATATATAATTAATATAACCGTATAAGTTCATTATTCCTACTATGCTTGGAAAATTATCTACACATCATAAAAAATTGAAATAAAAAATACAATTAAATAATTTAAAACTTCCTTAACATGCTCCATAATTCTATCATTCTTCTAAAACTACATGGGATAATCTGGGGATGTACTAAAGAAAGGTGTGAGAAATAAATACCAAATATTGGAGTAATAAAATCATATCATATGGTAAAGTAGTAAATTTGATCTTGGCGGAATATAAAGCTAACATAAGAGGGATGAGAATCATAATCGTGAACAATAAGTCATGATTCGACGTGATATCTTAAAGGCAACATAGGAAAATGGAATCAACATAAAACAAGACAATATAAACATCAGTGAAGGATGACCTCAACTTCATCATATCATTGTGTTTTTAGGATAACCTCTTGTTCACTATGCATGGAATATTATGATTTTGAAACATTTCCTAATATATTAGAAGCCTATATAATTCTAGGCTCACTCATCACTTCAATATCATGTACACACAAAAGAGGGCCACAAAGGTCATAAAAAATAAGAATATTTTCATCTATTTTTTGTCATTATTATTTTTTGAGTGATAAAAACATTGAAATTGGTAATAAATAAAGTATATTTACAAATATTCAAATACCATTGGGTGGAAATTGTAACGCCCCGACCCCAGCTACCCAGAGTTGGTGCGTTACTTTGTAACATTGGCATGATCACAAAAGATAAAGTCTCGAAAGACCGATTAGTTTAGTAGCCTTGGAAACACTAGATACATTCATAAATGTTACATTACATCATAAAGTGAAAAACTAATAACAAAGTCTTCATAGTCCACACTAATATCCTCTTCTGATTATCCCTGCATGTCATTCATAAAATACTTCTTCATATCCTGGAAAATATTAAAACATTGAAAGGGGTGAGCTCAGATGTTCAGTAAGGATAAAAACATAGCAGAAGCTTTCATAAATAAACATTAACATTTAAGGCAATGTATAACCAAAACAAAATCCTTTTCAACTTGAACTTTAGCATAATATGGCAAAAGTAAAATGAAATAATGCCATTTACTAACTCACATGGATATTCTACTAGTCGAATAATCACATGAAATATCATTAACCACTTTAATAATGATGGAATGCATAATTCCAGACTATCATAACCACGTAGTCAAGGCCTCGTGCCAAGACCACAAATAAGATTTTGTCAAGGCCTCGTGCCAAGACACTAGTTTGCCTCATGAGACCTGCCGATGCAATTTTTTAGAAGATACTTACGTTTAAAATTGCTCAAATATACTCCAGTGTTTTTCTGAAAACATTATGCAAGCTTCTGAAAACAAAATAACTAATTCTGAGACTGCTCGACTAATTACAGGACATGATGGGTCCACTCCCAATCCCTTCCGGTCTACCACACTCGAAAGTCGGGTTTTCTGAAAAAAAAAATTAAGCTTGCGTTAAATACGTATGCATTTGCATTGGATTTTCATATATTAGAGAGAAATATAATTTTTTTGAAACCATTTAAAAATCACATAATTATAAAAGAAACCCTTTTGAATAAATGTAAAAGTCAAAGGGGTTTATACACCGTATAAAAGAAATTTGTGTATAAAACAAAATATGCCTCAATGAATGGAGATTGAGAAGAAGTAACTTACAAATGTCATTTTTTTAAAGGAAATAGATCTATTATGTGTGTTCACTATATTTACACATAAATAAAGTATAAATACATGATAGGACATATTAATATCATGACATAATTTGAAAGTAGGAGATTAACCCAGAGATTGGAAATTGGGTTAAGAAATTCCCTTACCTTGCGTCTTGTCCTGACTCGACCATTATTTAACCTCCTGAATAATAAACTAGAGTTAATTTCTATTTAATTAAGAACATTTTTCATGTTCATTATTCCTTTTATATCCCTTATTTCCATGTTATGAACTTTACGTAATTATTAAAGTTTATAACGGTCATTTTTTCGATCTTAGGTACTTGAGTCAAAAATAAAATTCTTATAATTACAAGTTGTTCATGTGGTGATATATCCATTATATCCGGAATTATATTCATTATGTAGATATCATATATATCATATATATATATATATACAGTAAATACATTCATTCATAATATTACGTAACATTTAGAGGTAAGAAATGAAATGCACCGTTCATGGAGACGGTAAGCCGTACGTACGCATGGACACTACTTTCATTTATATTTCGTATTTAATGGAATGAAATCACAATGATATAAATTTATAATATAATTCCAGTATAATATAGTGTATAATACCATTTAATACATCCTTTATACATCCCACATATGGTATTAACGATTCAAATCACTTTGAGGGGGCAGTAGTCTGCACTTCCTAAAATGAAAATATCACGTTTACCCATAATGGAAACCATAAATGTATGCCATAAATGAGAGATACAAAAGAATAAGGAAAACATAAACATAATATATATATTATATATGAAAATATTGTCATCAAAATGCCCACCATTAGAGGTGTTAAAAGAATATTGAACAATCATCGTTTCGTGAGGCAGTATTTCGCCACCCACAGAAACAGTATGTTCTTTAACCACTAGATGAAGATGTGTGGAAGTGTAAGCCAAATAATTATCATAAAAACATCCTAGTATATTGTAGATACTGTTTTTGTTACAAAATAAAGGAATAAAAAGAGTTTAAGGGGATGGAGAAGAAAAATAAAACAAAAAAACCTTAGAGAAGACATTACCTTCAAATCGGGTAACTCTTTTTGATTTGAGCCAAAGGCTTCCTTGGGAAGAATTCTGCCCAAAGTGAGGCTTATAGGAGTAAGGGAGGGATTTTGGGAGAGTATTTGGGCAGAGTTTGGCCAATCCAAATGTCTTGAATGTGTGAATGAGGTGGTAGAGGTGGGGTCCTTTTATAAGAGGAGAGGAGGGGCACTCTTGGAAAGTAAAGAAAAGTCACTTTATTATAAAATGAGTTTCGGATTTTAGAGGTCCCACACTTATATAATTCGAGGATAAGGTGATAAGGGTTCTAAATCCACCCATCCAATAGGTTTTGGACATGTGTAGGTCTTAGATATTACATTATCTTTCCATTTTATTTAAATCGTTAAATAATGAGGTCATCGCTGCATCGTCATGATGTCATAAATAATTTAACTTATTTAATGTCTAATAATTATAAAAAAAAATACTATGATGTAGGAAATATTTTTATCTTTAAAATGACTATTTATAGTCAAAAATATGACTTGTATAACCCCATGTAAAAATTTTTGTAGTAAAACATTTCATGTTTGTGTCATTTTTTACTTTAACATTAAATAAAAGGAATTTATGTCATTTTCCAACTAAAGTGGCTCCCTGGGGTCCCCAAGATGACCCATGGATTGTCTTGGTCGGCCATGGCACATACAATGAGGGTAGTACATGTGTCAAGCTTATCTCATATTATTAAAACATTATTTTTACCTTAAACTACACTAATTACCTCTAATCGCGATTAAGAACTTAAAAGATACTATTCACCAAAAATTATTTTAATCTCATTGAACCACATTTTACTTCTTAATGACAACCATGTATGTCGGATTTTTTAAAATCAAACCACAGAAGTGGTAATATTTCATTTAAACGAAAAATCGGTTTTTTAACTACCACTTAGTGGTTTCACTATTCATCAAAAATTGAAGTTTTTCAGAACAATGACAAAATTTAACCCTAAGCTATAGTTGATATTCTGAATTCAAAAATGATGTCTATTTTATGAAATTCCAAACATACAAGCTGCATTAATTAATTTTATAATTAATTCCCACTGTCACAACAAATAGCATGTTTTTAAAAACAATATATATCAAAAGATTGACAATTGTTTATGTCCAATTTCAAAGTGAAATTAATTCTAATGAACACCATTGGATAAAATTGTAAAAATATATTCTAATTATACTTTAAAACCACTCTATAGTATAACTTATCACTATAAATTATTTTGATTAAAAAAGTTTTTTTAAGTATTTTTTACTATTCATAAAAATTTGGATGTTCTCAGAAAATTACAAAAAATTCAACATAGGCTAATTTCAATATTAGGAATAGAAAAATGAAGTCCATTTTGAAATATAAAATTTCTATAAACTTAAAAAGTGTTTATTACTATTCATAACGGCTACTTTGATTAGTTGCGGTGTGTTAGAACTCGAAGTTGCGTACAATGCAAGCTATTGCATTATTTAATGAGAAGCGTATCATGGAAGCTCGGGGTGTTACATTCTCCCCTCCTTCAATAAATTGCGTCCTCGCAATTTGAAATTTTTCTTTGAAAAAAAAAGGTTGAAAAGAGAAAATACCTTTGTGGAAAACCCACATCGGAAATAAGATTAATAAAATTTAGCCTTAATAAGAGGGAAAGGGAAATGAAAAAGTCACCACCCAATTATGATCTCGATTAGGAGAACATTGGTGGAAATTAGAGACATATAATTGGATGAAAAACCTAAATATTTGTAGGGAGTGATTGAGGTCATCAATCATAATCAACTGTCAAATTGAGGGCCTCAAAGCCTTCAATCTATGTTGATTTAAAATATCATCAGTTCAACAAGACATAACCTATTAGGATAACACATTTTTTGTTTTAAAATCCCTTTAATAAAGTTTAACAATTAATTTATTCATTGAATAAGAGATAAGTATATATATATTTATGCTTGACAATTAGAGTTTCAACCTTCAACTCATCTTTCACTCAAAAAGATAATAGAACTCAAAAATATTATACTTATCCTAATTGTATAAGGTTTCAAATGTTAACACATACCATTTAGATTAGTAAAATTATTTTGTAACAACTAGGGACTTCCTGTAGGCTAGTGGTAGGAAATAAAGGCCTGTCGCACTATGGTTGTGGGTTCGATTCCTGCAGCTTTGTCCGACGCGACGGGTTATGCCCCACCCTGCAGGTTGTCCTTTTCCTAAAACTATAGTATTATAATATTCCAAAAATAATCTTCATAAATTTTTTTAACCATAAACAATACTATCCAAAGATCAACTTAATCCACTCCAACATTTATAGTTATCCAAAATACCTCTGTCCAGACTTTCTCTAAAAGGTCTCTTAATTCCAAAATCAATTTATCAGATTCCCCAAACAAAGTAAAGTTTCTCTTATTGTCACATACTAAAAATATAATTACCTTCATCATATTAAAACCATACTGCAATCAACAAGTACTGCATTATAATCCTTATATATATATCACATTATTCTAATAACCAGAATATAATCCATGAGTCCAAAAGAACCAATACATTAGTTATTCTACTTCAACTATAGTAACAGCATAAGATTGTCTTGATCCCTTGGCCTTTTCTGAGGTACGTTTCCCTGATGCTTAGGAAATTCATTTGCATAATGACCCATTTCTCTACAATTGTAGCATTCAACTTTGATATCTTCTTTCTTTCCCTTGCAATCACGAGCCTGGTGACCCTTTTCTCCACATTTATAACAAACTCCCATTGCTTTTAGGCAAGTATTAGGGTGATTCTTCCCACAATTATCACATAATGGAAAATCCTTCTTTCCCTTTTTCCCTTTATCTGTCTCTTGTTCCACCGTTCTCTTCTTCTCTTTAATTACTTTATTGTCATAAGACTTAGATAATTCCTTTTCTGTCTTGATAGCACACAAGACTATATCTTCATATGTTGAGAAAGATTGTGATACTAGAGCTCGACGGAGAAATGGTTTTAACCCATCAAAGAAACGATCAATCTTACTTCTTGGGATACGTATATAATCTGCAGCATGCCTCGCTAACCTTGTAAAGTTGGCCTCATACTTTGCGACATTATCATCCTCCTTTTGTCTCGGACTCAAAAATTGTCTTTCCATATCTGCTCTATGGTCACAAGGAAAGTATTTTTCTAAGAAAAGATCTTTGAACTCCCTCCAGTCCATATTTGATACGTCATCATCTTCCTTTGTGTTTTGAATCAGCGACCCCCACTGATCGGCATCTCCAGTGAGGCAGTAGACTGCCATGACAACCTTCTCCCTTTCACTACTCCCCAAGGCATGGAATATTTTCTCTAAGGAGTTTATCCATTGCTCATCTACTAATGGATTTGTACCCCCATTAAATGTTGGTGTTTGTTGCCTCATGAAGGGTCTATCATTGATCCTCCACGTTGTGGATCAGGGTGCTCCATAAGAGTAAGGATATTATTCATAACCTGAGTGAGTTGTCCCAGTGTGGTAATAAGTTAATCAGCACCAGTTGTATCTCCAGCTCCACAATAATTATCTTGAGCAGGAGGGCAATCCCTACACTGAGTGAGTGCATTGATATAGTTTCCATTCCTTCTACTAGGCGCCATTTCTAAACAATGGCATAAATTATATTAGTTTATGAATCGAAATACATAATTCCATACTTGTAAGATACTTCACATAAATTGAACTATTTATGGATATAATCCATAAAAATGTTTTCCTTGAGGAAGTATATACTCATAACCCTTCATAGTGGTTTGTAAAGAAAATGAGAATTATCCTAAGAATATCCCCCGGGAGTGTCGTAACCAAGAGTGCAGCAAGGCCCGTTGTCGTGCACCAGTTCCCGTTCGAGTCTAGCTCAAAGCGGTGTTTTCGGGTTTTACCCCTAGGTACATATGTGCCAGAGCTACCTCTACCTGGTCGTATCCAGACAGGGATGTATTGCTCGGAAAACTCACAAAATCTCTATAATACCAAAATTCGAGGAAGTTCTTCTTTACTAATCCTTAAAGTCTATCTTCGGGCTATGTGCTCTAATTAGAGTTTATCTAAATCTAGCTTCCAAGGTTAGTACTAAACTGCCTCTGATACCAACTATAACGCCCCGACCCCAGCTACCCAGAGTCGGTGCATTACTCTATAACATTGTCATGATCACAAAAGATCAAGTCTCGAAAGACCAATTATTTTAGTAGCCTTGTAAACACTAGATACATTCATAAATGTTACATTACATCATAAAGTGAAAAACTAATAACAAAGTCTTCATAGTCCACACTCATATCCTCTTCTATCTATCCCTACAGGTCATTCATAAAATACTTCTTCACATCCTGGAAAATATTAAAACATTGAAAGGGGTGAGCTCAGATGCTCAGAAAGGATAACAACATAGCAGAAGCTTTCATAAATAAACATTATCATTTAAGGCAATGTATAACTAAAACAAAAGCCTTTTAAACTTGAACTCTAGCATAATATGGCAAAAGTAAAATTAAATAATGCCATTTACTTACTCACATGGATATTCTACTAGTCGAGTAATCACATGAAATATCATTAACCACTTTCATAAATATGGAATTCATAATGCCATACTATCATAACCATGTAGTCAAGGCCTCGTGCCAAGACCACAAATAAGATTTTGTCAAGGCCTCGTGCCAAGACACTAGTTTGCCTCATGAGACCTGCCGATGCAATTTTTTAGAAGATACTTACGTTTAAAATTGCTCGAATATACTCCAGTGTTTTTCTGAAAACATTATGAAAGCTTCTGAAAACAAAATAACTAATTCTGAGACTGCTCGACTAATTACAGGCCATGATGGGTCCACTCCCAATCCCTTCCTGTCTACCACACTCGAAAGTCGGGTTTTCTGAAAAAAAAAATTAAGCTTGCGTTAAAAACGTATAAATTTGCACTGGATTTTCATATATTAGAGATAAATATCATTTTTTGAAACCATTTAAAAATCACATAATTATAAAATAAAACCTTTTGAATAAATGTAAAAGTCAGATGGGTTTAAACACCGTATAAAAGAAATTTGTATATAAAACAAAATATGCCTCAATGAATGGAGATTGAGACGAAGTCACTTACAAATTTCATTTTTTTTAAATTAAATAAATCTATTATGTGTATTCACTATATGTACACGTAAATAAAGTATAAATACAAGATAGGACATAATAATATCAGGACATAATTTGAAAGTAGGAGATTAACCCAGAGATTGGAAATTGGGTTAAGAAATTCTCTTACCTTGCGTCTTGTCCTGACTCGACCGTTCTTTAACCTCCTGAATAATAAACTAGAGTTCATTTCTATTTACTTAAGAACCCTTTTCATTTTTATTATTCCTTTTATATCCCTTATTACCATGTTATGAACATTATGTAATTATTAATGTTTATAATGGTCATTTTGTCGATCTTAGGTACTTGAGTCAAAAATAAAATTCTTATAATTACAAGTTGTTCATGTGGTGATATATCCATTATATCCGGAATTATATTCATTATGTATATATCATATATATCATATATATACATTATATACATTCATTCATAATATTACGTAACATTTAGAGGTAAGAAATGAAATGCACCGTTCATGGAGACGGTAAGCCGTACGTACGCATTAACGCTACTTTCATTTCTATTTTGTATTTAATGGAATGAAATCATAATGATATAAATTTATAATATAATTACAGTATAATATAGTGTATAATACCATTTACTCCATCCTTTATACATCCCACATATGGTATTAACGATTCAAATCACTTTGAGGGGGCGGTAGTCCGCACTTCCTAAAATGAAAATATCGCGTTTACCCATAATGGAAACCATAAAGGTATGCCATAAATGAGAAATAACGAAGCATAAGGAAAACATAAACATAATATATTTATCATATATGAAAATAGTGTCATCAAAATGGCCACCATTAGAGGTTGTAAAAGAATATTTAACAATCATCGTTTCGTGAGGCAGTATTTCACCACCCACAGAAACAGTATGTTCTTTAACCATTAGACGAAGGTGTGTGTAAGTGTAAACCAAATACTTATCATAAAAACATCCTAGTATATTGTAGATACTGGTTTTTTTACAAAATAAAGGAATAAAAAGAGTTTAAGGGGATGGAGAAGAAAAATAAAACTAAACAACCTTAGAGAAGACATTACCTTCAAATCGGGTAACTCTTTTTGATTTGAGCCAGAGGATTCCTTGGGAAGACTTCTGCCCAAAGTGAGGCTTCTTGGATTAAGGGAGGGAAGTTGGGAGAGTATTTGGTCAGAGGTTGGCCGATCCAAATGGCTTGAAAGTGTGAATGAGGTGGTAGAGGTGGGGGCCTTTTATAAGAGGAGAGGAGGGGAACTCTTGGAAAGTAAAGAAAAGTCACTTTATTATAAAATGATTTTCGGATTTTAGAGGTCCCACACTTATATAATTCGAGACTAAGGTGATAAGGGTTCGAAATCCACCCATCCAATAGGTTTTTCACATGTGTAGGTCTTATATATTAAATTATCTTTCCATTTTATTTAAATCGTTAAATAATGAGGTCATCGCTGCATCATCATGATGTCATAAATAATTTAATTTATTTAATGTCTAAAATTTATAAAACAAATACTATGATGTAGGAAATCTTTTTATCCTTCCATGTACTATTTATAGTCAAAACTATGACTTGTATAACCCCATGTAAAAATTGTTTTAGTAAAACATTTCATGTTTGTGTCATTTTTTACTTTAACATTAAATAAAAGGAATTTATGTCATTTTCCAACTAAAGTGGCTCCATGGGGTCCCCAAGTTGACCCATGGATTGTCTTGGTCGGCCATGGCACATCCAATGAGGGTAGTACATGTGTCAAGCTCATCTCATATTATTAAAACATTATTTTTACCTTAAACTACACTAATTACCTCTAATCGTGATTAAGAACTTAAAAGTTACTATTCACCAAAAATTATTTTAATCTCATTGAATCACATTTTACTTCTTAATGACAACCATGTATGTCGGATTTTTGAAAATAAAACCACAGAAGTGGTAATATTTCATTTAAACGAAAAATCAGTTTTTTAACTACCACTTAGTGGTTTCACTATTCATAAAAAATTGAAGTTTTTCAGAACAATGCCAAAATTCACCCTAAGCTATAATTGATATTCCGAATTCAAAAATGATGTCTATTTTATGAAATTCCAAACATATAATTTTCATTAATTAATTTTATAATTAATTACTGCTGTCACAACAAATAGTGTGTTTTTAAGAAACAATATATATCAAAAGATTGACAATTGTTTATGTCCAATTTCAAAGTGAAATTAATTCTAATTAACACCATTGGATAAAATGGTAAAAATATATTCTAATGATTCTTTAAAACCAATCAATATTATAACTTATCACTATAAATTATTTTGATTAAAAAATTTGTTTTAAGTATTTTTCACTATTCATAAAAATTTGGAAGTTCTCATAAAATTACAAAAAATTCAACATAGGCTAATTTCAATATTAGGAATACAAAAATGAAGTCCATTTTGAAATATAAAATTTCTATAAACTTAAAAAGAGGTTATTACTATTCATAACGGCTACTTTGATTGGTTGAGGTGTGTTAGAACTCGAAGTTGCGTACAATGCAAGTTATTGCATTATTGAATGAGAAGCGTATCATGGAAGCTCGGGGTGTTACAGAAATGGGAATGGGTGTTCACTGTAAAAGAAATTCAAGGACAGTCATTTGATGATTTCGCCAGCATAATGGGGATAAATAAATATTCATGAATGGGTTAAATGAAAGTGAATGAGGTATCTCATCCATTGAAAATAATTATGAAAGTAATAAGGATTTGATAAAACATATCCCAAAAAGATAAATTGAACAAAAAAAGAATAATTTATATAAGTTTCTTAAATAAAGAGGAAGAGGGGATCCCTTACCATGATAGGACACGTCTAAAAGCATGGGGGCATTTTTTAATAGCTTAGGAAACCTCAGTATGACTCTATAGTGGGAAATATAGATATATTTAGTTATAAAATAGTTTTTAGTGAAGTGGACTGGGATCTTATGTGGGTTTACATAGAAAAATAGAGGAGAATAAATTTTTAATTTACAAACATAGGTTTTGGACTCTGTATGATAAAGTAATAGAACCCACAACATATCCCATGGTTCTTCCCAAGGTATATACAAATGGGATTAGATTTAATTATTTTGTAAGTATAGGAAAGTAAATCATTAAAATTACACCCTTTGTGATGTGGACGTTATTCATGTTTATAAATAATTGATTTTAAACAAATAAAATATAATATAGGTACTGAAGGATTCATTAAGGGTATATAAAATTAAAAAAAAAATAACCTGAAAAAATTATTTTAATGTGAATAAATAATTTTGGTTGGTGATATGATTTATAACATTAATTAAATCTTTTTAGGGATTTTATGTTTTCATAATACAAATTGTATATTCCTATTGTATTTAATTTTGAACTAAAAATTCAATTACCTCTGGAAATTATGAAAAATCCCTATTGCAGAATTTAATTTTGTTTATTTTAAAAATTAATATTTAATTTATTGAAATAATTATCTAAGTATGATGACATATAATTTAAAATAAAAAATACACATTTTGTAAAATATAATTTTCTTTATAATAAAAGTTTCCATACACATATACATTTTTATTTTACATTGTAAAATGATATTATAGTTTATATTAATCAAATTTTATTTAATAATAATATTTTCTTAAAATATATTTCATTACAAAAATTTGTGAATTAATTAAAACATTTTTTCTTGATTAAAATTATGTATTTTCCAAAAATAAAAAAATTTCATTCATCATTTCCAAATCAAATTTTTATGAATCCTTTTTTAATTCATTATATAGTAATAAAAGAGAAAATTACTAATTATTTTATTAAAAAGATAAAAAAATCTTACATTTATGTTCTAGTTACATATCTCTTTATCAAACTATAGAATTATATAATGGTATGTTATGCGATTTTGGTATTTTCATGGGGTGCTTTAACGAACATATTTCGGGTTGTGATCTTAATTAACTTGAACTTATCAAGTAAATTGTTCCATTATTGATTTTGTTTTCAAATATAAACTTGTTTTTGGTCATGGGAAAATCAATTTTATACCATATCCTTTGACATCTCTGACAAATGTTCTTCATATGGTATAACGCTTCAGGTCATTGTCATCTCTTCTTCCATCTGTGAAAATTAAAATTTCACATAATCCTTAATATTATAATATTAAAGGACACTATAAAATATTTTTATTTTCAACCATTATAATGATTAATTTTATTTTAAATTAGATAGGATATAACTTATCGTGGTCTTAAATAACCAAATTAGTGCAAGTATTTTTTGAAGGAAAGTTACTTAATAATATATTTATTCCATAAAAAGGGAAATTATATTAAAAAAATTGGGGTTGTAACATGGTTTCTAGTTTATAAAATATTAATATCAGTGTTTATCCCTCTATTACATATTATTAATTAAAAATATTGTATCTGGATTAGGGGAAACACCCTATTCTATAGCCTTTACCGCTTTCACTATCACATCAATAATTTTATGGTCACATAGAGGGTTCCCTTATAGAACATCATCTGAAACACCCTCCAAGAAATTATAAGGACCTTTTTAGAGAACATGGTTCTAAATAAAATAATGAAACATTCAATTATACAATATAGTAATAATATTTTAAACTATTATAATACAATAAAATAAATGAGATTAAATCAAAACTCAACATGCGAGACACACTTTCCAATATCTCATGATATCATAAGGCTCATTGGGATGAGAGATAAATAGTAAAAATATTTAATACATCCTCCTTAAGTCCAAAACATCCCATCTCATGTTTAATAAAAACATCATAAGACCCAAGGACCATCGAAAACACCATCCTCTAAGACCAGTTTTTATGAAAAACCTAATTTCTTCCTTGAACCAACAAATAAAATAGACAATAGAAATACCTTATGGGAAATCCCAATCTCCACAGGCTAGAAAAACCTACTGGGATTTAACAAAATACCTTTAGTAGTGTTTTATCACATTAAACCTTAAAAAACAATGGTTTTCCTACATAAAGGAAATACATCATTCCAATATAAATTCATATAGTAGGAGTTATGTAGTACAAGGAAAAAAATTGGTAATCAGAAACAAATAAACTAAAGTACTAAATATAAAATATATCACATATCTATGAGATATTTTGGATAGCATCCCACCATTTCACCACAACAATTTACACCCTTCTGACAATAATAACTTCCACCACCATTGTATCACCATTACTTTTCTAACATCAGATAAAACAAGTTCTGAACACACCTAAATGTATGTATAGGGTGTGATAAAAAATAGACTAGTATAATCCCTTAA
Source organism: Viscum album (assembly GCA_963277665.1). Taxonomy (NCBI): domain Eukaryota; kingdom Viridiplantae; phylum Streptophyta; class Magnoliopsida; order Santalales; family Viscaceae; genus Viscum; species Viscum album. Next base: position 351,205,779 of record OY728130.1, on the reverse strand, counting down.
AGTTTTCCATAAGAATTATTTATAAAACAAAACAATTATTCTCATTAACAAAAATATAAGGGAAGAATATTGTTATAGATAGTTTTTAACAAATCATGTAAATACACCGTTTTTAAAATAGATTATAAAAAATGCACATATAAACCATTTTAGAATAATTTGTAATAAACCATTTCACAAATCATTTATACAAAACCATTTTGGAGGAAGTTCCATGTAAACTAGTTCTAATGTAGGTTATCTCTATGTTAACTGGGATCCTTACACATTAATGATCAAAAGATTAGGTATGCACATATCCCAAGGACATGGGACTATGGATGATAGATCGCGTGGATATGTGAATCCCCTTACTATAAAAAATCGTATTTTTATTTCTTTTATAATTCATGATAGGAATAAAAAAACCATCCAAATTAGAGTTTCTTAGATCCAATACACAGTGAAAAGACTCAATTTCCCTTTAGAAGAATTATCATAACCAAAAACCTAAATGGAATCCTTTGGGTTGAGATCCAATGATTTAGGATGAATAATGATAATAATAGGATAAGTTTCATGATTGTAATTGAATTTACAAATTAATAAATTCAACTAACACAGTTTGGACTCACTGTTTAATAAGATGAACACTAACCATGTGCTTCTTTTTATTCATTGGAGATATCTACATGGTTTGAACACACATTTTGAATAACTTTTCTCCAACCATGAGAAATATTTTTGTCCAAAACCACCACAACATGCACCATTTATTGGGAATGACTCATTTTTTTGCTCAATATTTTCCAACTTTTCACATACCCAAATACCTCACAATATATTAAAGGACCTAGAAAACCACAAAATAAATTTATGATAAAATATTTTTAAAAGAATAGGATAATCATACATGAAAGTGAAATCTATCTATGGAATGGATGGTGTATAGAAAATCAAATGATAATCCATCGTGTTGGTTCATGGTGTTAAGGATGTAACATTATTGCTGGAAAAAAAATTTAAAATGAAATGCATGCCGAAATAAGAACTTATGAAAATGAAAATAAATGTAATGACTCCCTAGGACACATTAGAGAGAAAGGATTTAGAATCATGGGTTTAGACGTAATAGTGAAAACCAACCACATATATTATTGATCATATAATGAGTATGTCATTAGGAAAAAAATTAATGTTTCATTGAGGTCACTAGACACATCACCAAAGAATCAAAAGAGCAAGTTGGTTCATATATATTTATAGGGAAAAACACTAGTTAAATATTATAGAGTTCATTATACTATATTATCTTTATTCCTGATTCTGTACATAAGGTGTGGGTACTTTTATTAAAATAGAATATTTAGGTTTTAAGAAAATCCATCATACAGAGATCCATGAATGAGAATGAGATCACGATAAAGTTTAAATACTTATTGTATGAAAAACAGGTAAATATGGTAGAATATATTTTGGGTGAAAGAAATATTGCTGGAGAACATTATAACTATGGTACATGTAATATGGTATTGTTGAAATGATGAATCTGAAAATGAATGGAAGATCCATGAGAATGAGATCAATATTTTGTTCCCAAAATTATTTTTGTGTAGAAACGGAAAATTATGCATCTTTTCTTGGGAATCATAGTCCATAAATACTAATGTGAAACTATCTTTTCAAGTAATTATAGATTGTAATGATGATATTTGTATCTCACCTAATGTTTTTTAATGTATCGAATATATCCATGTGGATTCGAGTGAAAGTAATGAGTTAAAAATTATTTCCCATGCATTTTTCTTTGATGGTTGTGATGATGAAAATTTTGGATTTTGAATTTAGGGTAACAATCAATGGAAGGTTATAAAACAATGGAATATAATCTTTAATGAGGAGGTCCTTTGGAAGGGTTAAAATGTTAAGTAAAGTACAATAAATGGAATATATTTAAGTTTACCTAAATCAAAATTATAGTGGTTCTAGATTGTATAGGGAGAACGTGTTTTTATGAGGTACTTTAAAGTTATGTAATGGTAGACACTAATCAAGTTCTAGAAAAACCAAGGCTTGATGTACTAGAATTATCACGGATTATGGAAAATCATGGTAAATTTTTTTAAATGTAGGGTCTGAAAGGATATAAACTTTAGGATTTGGGGAAATCTACCATGTCAAAGTACTAATATAGAGGTCTAAATCTAGAATGTACTATGTGATTCCTATATATGGTGGAGAAACTGACAACCTAGAGGTATAAATATGTTTTGTCAATTGTAATTGTTGATTATTTTTAGTAAAAGAGGATAGGTAAACCATTCATATATACAAAACATGGGGTCAATTGGAATTACTTGTGGGAATAAAAATGATGAAAAATAAGTTGGTCTACCCGTTAAAAGAAGAAGCTGAAGATAATAAGTGGAATTAAGAGAAGGTGGTTGTAATGTAGTATAACTCATTTGAAGTATTATATTTCATATAAAATTTTTATTTGGTTATGAATCATTTCATGATTCAAATAATGCTTAGTTAGGATTCTTTTGAATGACAACTTCTTGAGAAATTGGATGTTCTGAATTTTCATATTCATGTTGATTAAAAAGATGTTTAATACATAGCAAAACATGGAGGGTTTATTCTATTATATAATATCAAATTGAGTTTTTTGAGGTTAAATTATTAACTAATATAGTAAAAACATAGGTTTGGTGCCTTTATTGGCGCAACAACATTCATCTTTTTTGATTTGGATCATTTACGATACTAGAAGTTACATTATGAATATATTTTTTCCATTTTTTTATATATATAGATGATGAAATATTAACTAGTATGAAGAAGGAAAAACTATAAGAGTTCAAGAATTATTTTTCTATAATGATTATGATAAAAGATCATAGATCCACAAAGAGGATATTGGAGATTTTGATTAAAATGAACTAAAGAAACTAAATGTTTTGGGTCTCAGTTAGAGTATATTCAAATGATCATAACGATATTTGGAGTAAATTTTTTTGAGAATTTGATGACCCATTAGATGAACATTTAAATTTGTCCAATTAAAAGAAAATTATAATAAAATAAGAGGTCACACATAGGGAAATTATTTCATATATATTATAAGTGTGAAGTTTAATATCTATCATTGTTTTAGCATGGACATACATCATACATATGATGGGAGTAGTTAGAAGATTCGTGAAAATATGAGTAAGTGAAATTAGGATGTACTGAAATATATTCTATATAATATTAAACGGTTTTTCATACATATAAAAATTTTATGTAATGGATGATTTGTTACTAGATTTTGTGGATATTGACATTGGAAGAAATTCAATCACTAGAAAGAGTTTAATAGGATCTGGATTTACTCTTAAAGAAAAATCTATGATTTTTATGCCTGAGCTACAAATTTAAGATACACTATTATGCAATAATAAACTTCTGTTTTATTAATGGAATAAGGGATGAAAGTTTTCTGGTTGGAATGTTTCTTATAAGTACTCCAAAGAAGGTGGGAAAATATAACATTTTTTGTAATAACCAGTGTATGATTCATCTTATTAGTAATTATATGTTTCACTGTAGAATGAATAAATTGTGTTAATGTATCATGTTATATGGTAGATTATATAGTATTTGGTGATGGACCTATGGAAGGTTAGTGGGAGTCAAAATCCATTAGAAACGATGAATAAATGCATAGTTCAAGAATGTATGGGGTGGTTTTGTGCCTTGGTGAGGAGTGGAATACTAGTGAATAGAAAATTATAAAATATAAAATTGAAGTAAAAAATTTATGTATGTTTCAAAAGTGACTATAGAAATATTTTTTGCCTTGATTTTGGTCTTGAGGTGAAATATTATTAGGCTAGAATATGTGACAATTTTATTCTATCCAGGTGACTAATATTTGGGATGGATTGGTTCAAAATGGGGATCCATAAATAGATATAGGAAGTAAGAGTGGAACCTAGGGTTTGGAACCATGAATAAGTAGTAGAACCATTCCAAGTAGAATATTTTATAATGATTATTAAATCAGTTTTTCATTCTTACACTACTCTCCCAAAGAAGAAAATTGAACAGGTGTATTAATGGGCAGTTGGTGGTTTCTTTGAGACAATGACAGATTAGTATATAGATCATAAGTTGGTGAAACCAATAGAACTTGTGGTTGCTATGGATATAATATATAAATATATTTGTTGCATTAAATTTCTCAATCCTTGTTATCTTTATGATTTAGATTGACTATAATGTCTACTTATATTTTCTGTTGGGAAGTTTTTTTATTTGTGAACTTATAACTCAATGAGGTATTTTATTTATTCTTCTCTATTGTGAAGTTTCATTGCCTCTTAAAGAGTGTGTAATTTTCCAATCCATTTACATTGTTATTGTTTTGTGTTGATTTTTATAATGTTTACATTGCATTATTAAATATTGGGAGTTGTTGAGGGTTTTCTAGTAGTGATTCTGTGTGTGGTTGGGGTGAACATACTTATTTTTATAAATAAACTAAGTTGGGGTTCTTTTATTTTTAGACCATCAAAAACCAGTTTTATATTTGAGTTTTTTAGTATTTGTTTTAAATGAATGTTTTTATGAAAAATCACACAATCCAATAAATATATTCACTTAACTTATAAATAAATAAAATTTATATTCACTCATCTCATGAATAATAAAAATATAAAATTGAAGTAACTTATTCATAACATGAATAAGTTGAGATTTAATATCTATGGCCAATATAAAATGAATATATTGTTTTAATCAAACTTATAATAAATTTATTATTTACTCATTAATTAAATTGAATCTTATTAGTCTTTTAAATACTTAGTTTGTGAAAATATAGTATAAATTATTTGTGGCAGTAGTCCCAAACAATGTACAAGGAGTAATACAACATGGACGTCATAGAAAATTGGATAATTTATTAGAATATCTACTATAACCTTCATATGAATACTACTATGAATATAATAACTTTTCATCCGGTAGGATGCATAAATTTGGAATAATCATTTCATCATAATTTTTTATTAGTTGAATCATCACTAAAAAATCAACTATCATCTACAATATTCATAGTATTTAGTGAAACAATTATATATTAATCAAAGGGTTAAAAATATATTTTTTCATAACTCCAATGTGAAAGTTTATATCTTAACCATTAAATTGGTTTCCTTCTAGTAACAAGTCACTTGATGAAAGATACTTTACCTTATATAAATAAATCATGGTTTTCATCATAAATATATGTTCTCAAATAATGATTCTAATTAATAATGATCATGAGTAAAAAAAATCCATATGCTCTCAGAAAAAAAAATATAATGAAACATTAATTATGTTATGAACTTATTAGTGGGTATGTATTTATAAAAATTCCTTCTCAGAGATAAAATAGTGTGAACATCATGATAAGAAGCCTCAATACAATGATCTTACAAAACCTAATAGTCAAACACCAACTAGTTCTCATTAATTTTATATAGTTATACCATATGACATATTTTTTAAAATAGCACCATGATATCACTTGGTTCAAATTATTGCTAAGAAATACCATATCTCATTAATTTTAAGACTATTATAATTATTTTACAACATAAATAATATTTCAGTAAAGTTAGTATTTGATAATAATATATCATGTGTAATTGAAAGAAATGGTCTAGTAGTTAACATTGTCTAATAGAATTTATTGTAGGGTATCGACTCCAAAAATATGACTATTAAAGCAAAAAAATGATAAATAGATTCTTCAATAAATGATGAAAAATATTGGTGAATATAAATTTTAATTTGAGATAATTTTTTTAATAATCAATTCATTCCAAAAATAATCTTTTTACACAACTAAATGTCGTAATGTCCCATAATTTCTATGTATTGTTTTAAATATATGTAATTACTTCAAAACCAGGTGCTTTGAAAGTATGTGATTCTAAGGCCTGTTGTGCCCGAAATAGAATTTCCAACATTTTGTTAAGTACGTTCAGTAAACATGCTAGCGAGTTTTACTAACTTTTGATCTAGTGCTCAGATCAAATATCTGAGGGCACTGTTAAACTCGGAATGTCTGGATTCACCTAGAAATGACATAAATTTGTCTGCAAAGTTTGGACAGAAATATTATTTTTTGGACTTTTCATGAAATAATAAAATATCTTTAAATATATATTTTATTTATTTTCTTAACCGTTAAGTGGTATATAGAGGTACTGTGCTGTGGAGATGAGGCGATGAAGAGGTGCATTAAAGTAATCTCGTAAATTTTTTTGTAACATACAATTTAATGATGAAATTTCGCAACTTAATAGAAATGTTGTGAAGTGTTACCTTTTTAATTATCTAACACATTAATTTGATGAGAAATTAAATCGTGGGAATTCCCTGACAAACCTCTGATGTGTTTCCTCTCCAATGAAGAATGAATAATTTCATAGGAACGTTATTGACTTTAACATACCTTGAAGAATGTTGCTGGGAAGCAACAAATGGCACTGACCTCTTGAACCCTCGAGGATGGAACTCTACGTCAACAAACATCAAACGAGGTAGGGGGTTTGTTTTGATTCATTTTTTTCCCAGTTCTTGTTCTAAATAACAAATGCAGATCCACACAAAAATAGATTGATCTGCGGATCGTCCATCCTTTTGGGTGGGTGATATTTTAGGGATGAATTTTGGGGATTGAAGTATTTTTTATTGAAGATAATTCCCAAACATCCCCTATTTTAGTATTCTAAAGTGGATGATGCAAGAAAACATGAACAAGTCATGAACCCCCTATGCCTTATGCGTTCGTGGTTGACGAATTTTTTAAATGGTGGAAAGGAAATATCAAGGTTGTCGAAGGGAATATGGTAGCCCTATTGTGACGTAAGCATAGAGGGATCAAAAAATGGATCACCAGAGAAAATCTGGTGGCCTGCAGATGGGACTGCTAGTGCGCTGACGCCGGTGGTGACATCGGCCGCGGGTTGAGGGAAATGTATCATCCTGACCAGATAATCACGACTACGTGGAGACACGGCACAAATTAGCACCGTTAGAGGCCGCATGATGCACGAAATTTAGTGGGCCACAGTTGCTCGACTGCAGAAAAATGGCGGTCCTACATCGGTGGGGAAGTAGAGGAGTCGTATGTCGATCCCAGTCGCATCCCAGTTAGGGTGAAGGAAAGTCCGCCTCTGGCGGACTAGGCAGACCCGCGGGCCTATGGGCCCGTGAACCAAAGGGCCGGACCCAGTATGGGCTAGGTCCAGGTTTGGTCGGTGGTCTTGGGTCAGGCGGGTGGACCCCAGGCTGGGCCAGGTCAGACAAGACCTAGACCTAATCAGCCCCTTTTTGGAAGAACTACAATAACTTGCAGACCATGTAACTGATTGACTCGTTTTCTTCCACACGATGACCCATTAGACGAGTCGGTACTTCTGAGATAATATACATGAGTTTTGATAGATATTGGTGTATGGACAGTTTGGATCAAACTCGAATCCAGCTAGGCATTTTTTACAAAAAAACACCCATATCATACAGACTGTGAATCCATTCGATGCGCCATCTATTATATGGTGACCCTTACGAAGATACGGTCTTCTAGGTTACTCTATGTGGGAGTCCATGGTGGTTAAAGTATGAATGATTTCATGAGGATAAGATTCTCCAAAATCAAGCGAGCTAGGTGCAAGAATCTAGTGGATGGATGTTACATTAAGAATGAGGAGCGACGCTTCGTGGTTCAGCATAAGAGCGACCCCTTGTGGATCAGAATAAGAGTGACCGCTCTTGAATCAGAATAAGAGATACACTTCATGGATCATCATAAGATAAATCCTTCATGGATTAGCAATATCACAACCCATCATGAATCATCCATAGAGAAACCTACCATGGATCAGTAATAGAGAAACCCTTCATGGATCTGAAGTAGAGCAACACATTGTGGATCAACAGTAGTGCCTCAAAACATTATAAAATGATATAACTTTATGACTAATCATATCTACTTCTATACTTATGTTATACCTAGTGTGAGTAGTGTATGTTGCTTTGCGATTTACTTTGATATCTTTCTTTGTGGTATTATCCTTTATGGATTTCTGTGAGACCTGAGATGGTCTTGGGGTCCCTATTGAGTATTGGTATACTCACCACTGTACGGGCTTCGATTTCACATGTTGTGTCTTATACAGACAACAGACAACTTTTATAGGGATGTTAGGGAGCTGGGGATAGATTGTTCTTAGAGGTAGATCGATTGATTTGGTGTGTTGTAGTAACATCTGACAGTGAGTTTTACCTACCCTTCAGGTTGGATACATGGTGGATGAAATCAAGAGAATGCACACCTTTTTTTGTACATTCCTTTCAATTGGGCTTGTATTCTATCCCCTTTCATTTCAGTTTACACCTTTTACTCTGTGTAGTGGAACATTGTGGTTTTTGTACTACATTATTTACTTTGTGGTTCTCTTTGTGTAGTATTCCCTATATGTGTGTGTAATGGATTAAAGGTAATTCCTTCCATTTTTTGGGATATGCCTTTCCAGTGCTTGTCACCAGTCCCTGGCCTATAGAAGTTGGCATTTGGGTAGTCACTACACAGGCCCTAGGGGACGGGACATGACAATTGTTAAGTCCACTAATACCAACATTGGATGTAAGTATATGAATAATAATAATTCGGATCTTTCATTATTTTTTTAAATTTTTTCCTATATAATTATTTATTTATTTATGATATTTGTACATGTTTTCGGGTTAAATTATATTTTTCATCTCTTGTAAACCCACGTATAAACTAATTATAAATAGTATAGTCAGAATATATAGAGATGAGATATTATATTATAATGGACTTTGGGTTTATTTCTCTCCTTGTAAACTAGGGTATCAATTTGTTATACTCATGATATAAAGGTTCTTGTATTAAATTATATTTTTACTAGACTCAACAAACCCACATTGGGTATTAGAAAAGTGGAATATGAGAAGTTCTTATTGTCTCAAACATCTAAAAAGAATCTTGTGAGATTTTTATTTATTTATTTTTCATTTTAAATATTCTTTCATTACCTAGATATATTATATTTAAAATTAAAATAACTTTAAATATTATTCTTTGTTGTATAATTTTTAATACACCTCAATCTATTGACCTGGAAATAAATTCCATGAGTTTAGAAATTTGTTTTACTATGTTATAATTTTTATTTTTTATATAATGTCTTGTTTTTTATAATTATTACTATAATAGTTTATTCCATAGAATGAAATTCCATATTCCTTTTTTGAACTAGTATTCATGGATTTGACTATAAATAAACTTCCTATAACATGATCATTGTTCTTTGGCATTAAATTATAAATGAAATTTTCCTACAATTATTTGATATAATGAAATTCTATTCTAGTTCACCGTTATGATGAGAACATAGTTGTGATATGTTATTTTTCATACATATATCATCTATGGATGGTTGATATTATTTGATAGGAAAGAAATGATATTTTTTATCTGGGGTAGGGGTTATAAAACATTGATACTTGTTCCCATCGTGTTCATCCTTGTAGGCTCAAGAAGATTTTGAAAACATGACCCACAAGTATGAAATAAATATTTCTATATTTTATTGGATGTACCTATCTTCAGAAGTGTGTAATTGTCCTAAGACATTAAAATTATTATTAATTCCTATAATGAGTCACAAATTATCCTGTATTGAAAACAAACCATAATGACATATTCTTGTGGTGATGTAGGGTGTGTTGGGTGTGTCGGGAGTCATATTTTAATAATGAATAATGAAACAAAGGATTTATCCCTTATATTATGTAATAAAATTTCATATTTGAGGATCATTGATGGAAATAAAGCTTCATAATTAATTCCATGGACATGGTGTTATATCGGCATGTTTATTTCAATAAATTTAATGGAAGATATATTGAGTACATAGATTGATGACACCAGTATAAAACCATGTTGATTATAGATATTATAAAAAGGGTATTAAATTATATAGTGTTTGTCCATTTCATTTTTTGTGTAATTTAAATACTTTCTCTAAGAGTACCTTGACATTTCACTAGATAATAAAATTGGAATTTAGGTGTAACAATATAAATTAATTTAGGAATGGTATATAGAGTCACACACTATGTCTATTGGAAGCCTATGCTGAATATATTTTAATTTATTATGTTGAGTAAATATTATTTTCATACATGGTATAATAATTATTCATGTTAGGTTGATCACAAATGTTTAATCACTAGTTATTTAACAGAATATATATGTGATATTAATTTTTAATAAATATTCATTTTATATTTTAATGAATATGATATTTATTTATTTATTAATCAATAATGTAGGGATTTTTATTTATTCAATTACATAATAATTACTTAATGTCTATGAAAAACTAAGGTGGATGTTGTATTAGTTAATGGCCTAATTATAAATTACATATTAAATATAATTTGAAATTTTTTGTTTTATTTACTTAGTAAAAGTATTATATATTATATCTATGAGTTTAGAACATGTCAAGTAAATTATATTATTTTTACTATTTAAAACATGCGGTTTTCCAAGGATTTAGTTATCAATAAGGGTATGTGAAAAAATATTAATAACCATAATCTAGTTATATATAAACATAATTATACCATTTATAATCCTACTCATCTTTTTTCAACAAAAGTCTAGAGAGAAATATCCAAATCCTAAGAGATATATTCTCTTAGGCTGATCTTATGAAGAGAGATCAATCCTTCTCCATAAATATCTCATTAGTAGATATATCAAGAATGACTCAAGTATCTTAATATTTGGTGCCTTCACATATGGAGTTCAATAATAACATTCAAAGGTTTATTGAGTGCATGTAGATAAACACTATAGGAATTCTATCCTTCCATCCTACTTCTCTAATAATGGTGTGAAAAAATTTGGTCTATCATATTTTCAATGAAGAAATAAATTCAATGTTTGGTATTTATTTATGATAATAAATTAATTATAAATTATATTTAATAATTCATTATACTTGGTACCAATTTTCATATCAAATGACCTTTGAATTAATTTTTTTTCATGAAATTCTTCAGCATGTACATCTTAGAATATTCATCGATCATGAAAAAATATATGTTGGAAACTAAACAATAATAACTTTTTCAATGCTCAAAATCTTCAAGTGATATCAAAAAAATCCACATAATAATTTATACCTATTTTTTATTTATTGATTGATAATACTCATTCGTTATTAGTATTTCATATCTACTGTATTATTTCATTAATGAAAATTTCAATTAATATAGTTTAACATATTTATATGTGTCATTCAAGTTTCATATGATCATAAAAAATTAGTAAGTGATGGAGAAAAATTTTAGATTCCACCATAGAGGTGTTGTAGGTTCTTGTCAGTAGACATTGTTACACTATACATAACTAAAAATTTAAGTCTTGTACTAGGGTTCATAAAAAACTAGGCATGTCATGGGATACATGTTGTAGTGAGAGAGTACTAAAATATGTGTTTCATTATATTAAATAAATACGCAATATGTTTACTAGGTAATCTTGGCACATTATGTTTCAAATTAAATGATCCGTAGCTAGTGTATGCATCATGCAGTCTACATGGTTTCATGTTGAATTTTAGGGAAACCATGTATCCAACTACATTTCACCTGATGAATGAGACTAAAAACTATAACATTAATGTGTTTAATGGAATTTATCTTTTATAAAATGTGTGTAACTCATTATTCCCTATATCCAAAAAACACATTGAGTAGATGGACGGGGTTCAAAGATGCATTGAAAGAGAGACACACAACGTGTGGCTCTTTATCACACTTCATGTACCCTAGACAGAAACATGTAGAGTCTTAAATAATCTATCCTATATACATTTAAAGTGATATAAACAACATTTGTTTCCTTATTGTGTCTCATATATTCATACATTAATTATTATAAATATTTTATGTAAGGAATAGTTAATTACGCCCTTAAAAACTGAATTACATGGTTAGAATATAGTGTTTCAAATATGAAAAAATGTTTTAATGTATTTTAATACTCATTTAATTCCATTTAAATATATATAAATTATAATGAATCCATTTAATTTCCATGATATATCATATGATGGGTATCTACGACACACATCACATTGAAATTAATATAAATGTGTTAATTAATTAATTATTTCAAGTTCAATTATCTTAACAAAAAAGATAAAATTTATATTATTCTTTAATAGATTAAAATTGAATATTCAATACATGTGTTGGGATAACATTATCATTTATTAACCAATTTATAGATTGGGTTTCTTTTAATCTAATTTCATTTAATTAGTTTTTGATTATTCACTATTAAATTAATATTATTGGATTTATATCATAACCACCCCTCTTATGTAAGGGAATGTTTTCTTATTGTGGCTTTTATATAAACCACATGACCAATCCATTGGATCCCCTCACTTACAATTGATTGAAATCTTTCATAATATATGGACCTCCCATTATAGTGGAGGCTGTTTAATATTAGAGTCATAGTGAACTATCCGAGTATTTACGTTAGAGCACTGGTGTAATGTTTAACTCAGTACATGTTATAGTTTAATGAGTGTTCCACCAATTACATTGGTTATTTTATCTTCCAATAGATAAACTAACCATCTAATAAACTCATTATCAGGCTACATTTGATATTCTATTCATATTAATTTTATCGATAGGTATTTATTTTAATAGATATAGCTCATTATAAAGAAATAAATTTAAAAAATGATAGATAGAATTAAAATAAATTTTACTATGTGTAAATTTTATTTATAATTAGATTATCAATTAAATAATATCTACCTAATATTAGATATAATTTAGTAATATAATAATGGGTTATTTACAAAAAAAATTAAAAAACTTGGAATTAAAATATTATGTCATTAATATTTTCCAATACATTGGTAGAAATAGATCCATAGTTGAAAGTGCTTAACCAACCACCAATAGGGAGATTAAAATTATCCAGAAAATTGTAACCTAATTTTTGGGTCTAATTAACCATGTTCTAATTAAGGGTTTATCACCTCGATCAGACATACTATAACTATTTGGAAATTTTATAGAAAATTCAAATCAAGGATTCCATGATTGGGGCGTCTATTATATAGATCAAAGAGTTTTGATTTAATTTAGTTAGAAATAGTTATATACCCAAATACCATCGAATAGATTTTTAGGACACCATCTGGGTTACGAAAATAGATATATCGATCATTTCCACTATAGTATTAAAGAAATGGGATATTCCAAAAACCAATGTTCATGGAAATATGGTTATGATAAAATATTGGGATATTAATAAATTAATTAAATTTTTTATCTAAAATTATAATCCTTATAATCTAATTAAATTTTCATTTTTTATTATAAAAAATCTAAAACCATACAACTTTGACAGTATCTATAAGATCTTTTTTTTTATAATGATGTTCTTCACACAATCTTCAATTTCTAGGAGTGATGCATGCACATGAAAATTTTACTACACCATTAGTAGAAAATATATTTTCTTGAAAACCCCATTCTGCAAGTGCCTGATAAATAGGCTAGTGAGAAAGTTGTATATACATACATAAAGTATTGGTATGATTCCACATATGTCAAATGTTTCATGTTATTATCCACATCCATTGAGCTTCTAATGAAACATGAGGATATAGATGTGTATAGAATAATATATCACCTTTCTGATATCTATCAAAATAATTATAGAAATGAAATTAATTTGATCCTTAACAAACTATTTATGTGAAAGATTAAATAATCGGTTCGAGCTAGGCCGCATATGGTTAAGATGATTAGAGAAATTGAGAACTTTGACATATTGGGATTTAAGATCCATCAGTATTTTGGAACAAATATCATTATATCCACACTACCTAAAATATTATCTAATTTCACTAATATTTATAATATGTGAAATAGAGATAAGTCTCTCTTAAAACTCCTAACATTGACTTTCCATGTTGATATGGACATGGGGTGTGAAAAACATGTGGTCCTTACAGTGTATTAAATGAATAAATATTTAAAGTGGTTTAAGAAACCCTCCAAGTCAAATGATCATGATAACTGTACTTCCATTAAAAGTAAAATACCATGATAAGAAAAGGAAAAAATATGTTGTATGTTTTTCATGTGGAAAGCTAGGCCTGGGAAGAAGAACTACGCCTATATAAATAAGTAAGGGAAATATTTAGGATCATTCATTATAACATCTAATATTTCCATACCAACAAATTGATTTTTATATATATCTTATTACACTCACATTTGTATCCATATGTAGGAACTAAATAGATTCTAAAATATTTCTAGTGCAGATATAGATCTTCATGTAGCAAAAGGAGCGCGACTTACTACCTTGGATATAGTACCACCATCCTTCAATAATATGGATTATCATGGTTTTTAAATACTATTATTATGCACCTAGTGATACAAATAGAATAATTTATGTATCCTACCTAGATATAAATATTTTTTTATATTTATATATAAAATATTTTTCATTTATTAGGACATCATATGTTATTGTATGGTAAATTTCAACAAAATCATTTATGTATTATATTACAAAAGACAAGTATTGGAAATTGATATAAATTAGGTTCAAATGACTCATATCAAAACCAGTTTTAGTATCCCTAATTTGACCATCCAAATGAGAAGTGGTTGAAAATATTTATTCTAGAAGGCTATTAAGATTCTTTTAAAATAAATCTAAATGATAAATGTCGTTCTTTTTCTGGTAGAAAATTAAAAAGACACTTTTTTGTTGGTGTAATGAAAGGGCCATGTACATTATAAAATTGTTATATAATTATGTGTATCCACCATTACTAATAGAGTCTATGGTGAGTATTCTTACTTTATTAATTTTATTTATTACTTGAATATATGTCGGTAGATCTACTTAATGTGGTATTTGTCTAGTCTATTTGATAAATTATAATAATTCAAGATGTATTGAATCCACTCTAAAAAAAATGAAGAAGTTTTGATTTAATAATTGTGGTAATAATATTAACTATGGTTCCATTGAAAATTAATGGGAGTTGATGATTATATATCAACTCACTCCTCCTTGGACACCATATTAGAATAGTGTTAATAAAAGTGGAATTATATCATTCTTGAGATGGAATATTCGATGATGATTCATGATGGTCCTCCATTATCCTTTTGGGGATATGTATTGAAATAATTGGTTCACATTCTAAACCAAGTAAAAACCATAGTGTAAAATAGAAACCATATAAGATAATGTATAAAAATAAATCCATGTAATGAAATTCTCATGTATGGGGTTGTGAGGTATTTTATAAGTATATAACTAAAAAAATTAGAAACCAGGGGAATTTTGTGTATCATTATAGGATATCCCAGGTAAATAGGGGATATTACTTTTATTACCCCTTAGTAATGAATGTAATTGTGGTTATATAATGAATAATTCTTGATATGGATAACATCTAAAAATAGATTGTGTGAAAAATATTGACTTCTATCAAGTTGATGCTCAGGATACACAATAGTTGGAAGAAGAATATATTCCACATGTAACCAAGAAAGATTGTATTCCACAAACAAAATTACTATGTATATGCATTAGAGAGGTTAGTGAAGATAAAAGATAAGGTTTTCTAGTCACCAAGGATGGTGAATCATTATTGGTTAACAATATATACCCTCTTTCCTGGAAGGAGGAAATAGAGATATTATAATCTCTGAGAAAGTAAGAATCCATAAATTTAAAGATGGATTCTATGTATTAGAACCAATTTTGGGTTCTGGTAAATCTTTCAATTGACAAAAATGTCTTTGGGTAAAAATGGGTATTCAAGGAGAAAATGGACATCAAAGTTAAATGGATTACCTATAAAGCAAGGTTATTGGATAAAGGATTTAAATATAATCAAGTCATTGAATGTGATAAATTCTTTTCTCTGGTAGTTATTCCTATATACATTAGAATTCTTCTTCCCAAATAAGTTTTTCATGAATATTAGATTTGAAAAATGGATGTAATAACATCCTTCTTTAATAGAAATCTAATATAATATGTTTATATGACACAACCATAAGGTTTCATGAATCTATTAAATACTAATAAGGTATAAGATATTTAGATATCAATATATGGATTTAATCAAGAATCTAGGTCATCAAATATTCGGTCTAATGAATCTGATAATGATTTTGGATTCATAAAAAAGAAACATAATCCATGTGTTTAAAAGATTTATAGTAGTTGAGTGTTTTTTATCTAATAATATATGTTGATGATAAATTAGTTATTAGAAATGACTTTCTTGCCCTATAGTTTATAAAGAATTGGTCAAACTAGTGCTTCTCTATAAATTACATAGGACAAGAAACATACATTCTGTGAATCAATAAAATTTTTGAAAAATCAAATAGGGTTTTTGGACTAACTCAATGAACATATATTGAATAAATACTCAAGATATTAAATATAGGACAATGCAATAGAGGACTGGTTCTAATGTCACACGGTAACAATTAATCGGTGAAAATGTTTCCTCAAACACAATATGATATTTAGACGGTGAGTATGATCTTATACACATTAGTGATAGGATCTATCATTGATACCAATTTTTGTATTAGGATTTATGTTTCTTACACCTTGTTTATGGTAGTAAGATATTAATCTGATCTAGGAGAATATAATTGGTCAACTTTTAACGTTATCCTTATGTATCTGAGGAATATAAATGATGAATTCTAGGAATGTAGAAGATATGATGAATTAGTTATTAGGATATATGTTGATGATATTTTATAAATAAATCAGAATTATTTGAAATCATAATCAGGATTTTTCATCTTTCTCAAGGGAGGAGCTATACGCAATAACTGTTCAAAATAGATGGGTATCACAAATCCTACATATGAACTTGAGTATATTACATATGTTGTTATAGTCTGAGATTTAGGGTGGATAAGAATATTTGTTCAAAATATTTATGTGCTTCCAAGAATTGAGGACCCTATCATGTAATATTATGAGAATACTATATCAGTGGCTCTCCCAAAGTATTTATGGTCACATTAATAGAAGTAGAAAATACTACATAAATATCACATCTCAAGGGATATTTATAAAATGGGTGATGTTGCAGTGAGTAAATTTACCATGGAAGAGAATGTGGAAAACACATTAACTAAATCACTATCTAAATTGAAGGATCAATATCATTTGAGAGATAGTGTTCTATTGGTTTTTAGTAGTTTGATCTATTGAAAGTTGGATTCTTGTGTTGTTAGTGGGTTAAAACCAGTGTTTATATAAATTTTTATTACCTGTATTCAGAAAATTTAATTTTAAAAAACTTCTTATCACATCATGATAATTATTCTATGTTATATTATATTTGATAATATATAAAGGGTAACTCTAACAATAAAAAATATTAGAATTTCCCCACTATGATGATAACCTAAAATTGATATGATTGTATTCTTATATATATATGTTCTTTGGTTGGATCATATTATTTGATGGGACATGTGTGATAGATTTATCTATATTAGGGTGATCATAAGACACTGAGACATCTTTTCATGAAATTTGACTTCGGTAATTTCAATGATATTATGATAAAATGACCCATTTGTAGAAAATTGACATTTACGTGTTTCATTGGATGTTAATATCTATAGACGTGTGCATTGGTATTTACTTATTTAATTATTATTATTATTACATGTCATAAGTTCTATATTATGATATTGATGGAAAATATAATGACATGTATGCATCAAAAACTAAGATATGTTTGAGGCTTCATGAGTGATATTTTATTAACAAAAATTTTTATAAATAATTTATCTCCTATATTCTTCAATGTAAGTTGATATCTCAGACCCTTTAATGAAAATAGAACTTCTTGAGATATTACAAGGCCATGATATTCTTTCTTCATGTTAATTTTCTAAAAGTAAAAGAAATATACATTGAGAAAATAGATTGATCACAATAGTATTCAACCTATTTGAAAATAGATATTAAGATAAAGGGATTATATTACACTACCATTATATGTGGTAATTTTCATTAACTTTTTTTAAATTATTTCTCTATGATTTCCTTGGGGTGTTTCATGACACTGAACATGGAATTTATGTTTAACAACCTAATTTCCTTTGGAATGGGGACCATAGGTCCACACCTTATTTCTTTTCAGAACCTCAATTAATTTTTATTTGAATATAACATGTTGAATAAATATTTTCTCTATATGTGGTTTCTTAATTACTCATGTTAGGTTGATCACAATTATTTAGTCACCATCTATTCACAGGAATATATATGTGAGTTGGATATTTTGTTAAATAATTATCAACTATTTTAGTGAATATAATATATATTTATTTATTAGTTAATAATGAAGTGATATTTATTAATTTCAAAAAATATCCAATATTCAATGTTTGATATGTACTAAGAAGTATGTGGGACCAATTAAGGGAATGACGAGAAATGACATATTTAAAAAAATTAATAAATAATACTTTTTTATTCTGAAAATATTTTTTTTTACCTAGAGTTTTATTGAATATAAAGTAAATATTATTATTTTTTTTATAGACATAGACTGTTTCAAAAAATTGTTAAACTAAAATTGGAATTGGTACATATAATTACTGATCTAATCATATCATTAAATAAACTGGATCATATCATTTATAAAACTAATCATCTTTGTGTAAATGAAATTATAGAGAGAAGTCTCTAAATACTAATTGATATATTCTCCTACAATGATCTTAAGAATGATGAGTTGTCTTAAACCCTCAAACTTTCATTACTAAAGAGATAAAAAAGAATTATTCTTCCAAAATAAATTATTCTGGTGATCATTGATGAATGAAACAAGCATCAAAATATTCTATTCTAAAAACCACAAAATCCTATAGTAAAATTTAGAAATTTTAGAACCACATGTGGATCCCTTATGAAGGGAATATATACTTTATTCCTCTCACCAAAACAATAGTATGAAAAAAATGATCTTCTAGTTCTTCAATGAAGAAAACAATTCATTGTATGGTATTTCTTTATGGGAATAAATTTATAATATATTATATGTGATGATCATGCATTCTTTATTATGATATTCATGAAAATTAATATTCAAATTAGTTTAATTGTTCATAACACTATTCCTCATGTACATCGTATATTATTAATCAATTATGATAAAAATATGAGTTTCATACTACTAAATAGGTGCTTCTGTTATGCTCAACACCTTTAGTTGCGAATATTATCATTTAAAACAATTAAAAATACATAATCTATTAGTTTTAAATTTTACTTTTATTTTAATAAAACATGGGTTTTCAAAATATATCGTTTTTTATTATTCATTAACAATTTGAACTTATGTTAAAGTTATTTATAATTTATTTCAATAATATGAATTTTTATTTTTTAAAATTATTTCATTTTTATAAATTATCATGTTTTTTGCAATTATTATAATGGTTATTATATAAAACAATGTACACACACCTTTGTCTTATTTATTAATTATTTTTTATCATAAAAATTTGGTATTATCTTTTTCAGGTTTTTAATATCTTTAATGAAAAATTATATATTATGTTAAATAATGTTTTTAATAGAGAAATGTAAAAAACTGAAATAATTATTAACCCATAAATTTACAAATCGGATACCTCTTACAATAAATTTTCATTTTGAATGGTTATTTTTAATATATTTTTTTAAAAAAATTAATTGTTGTCCTTATAACCTTATAAACATAATAGACTCATGTAACAACACTCCACATCATTCAAATCGACCAATAATAGTTACAGAAAAAACAAAAAACCCAAAATTTAATCATTTGAAAAGATAAATAAATCACTACAATTGAGTCACCCACAATATTATCCCCCCTTAAAACCCAATGTTACTTAGAAAAATATATAATATGTGAACCTTTACTATATTATGTAATATTATATGAGAAAATACTTCTTTACACATAGATTATATAAAACTTTATTTTATATATCTTCAGATGATGAATGGTTTTTTATGAAGATAGAATTATATAAAATGTCCTTCTAGAATATATATATTCATTTAAAATGTGAGAAATTTTTATATGAGAGTTTTCATATAGAGTTGTAAAATATATATTCTTCTTTATTCCTATATTACTAAACAAAATTAATTTTTAATTATTTTCAACCATACCAAAACTAATATAACTAGCATTAACATGACTACTAAGCCCTACCTTATCTAACATGAATAGTTTAATCTATTTGAATGGTTTTTATGGAAAAACATTTACCAAAATGTAGTAGAATAGTTTTTAAAAAACTATTATTATTAGATCAATAGTCGATGTTTTAAAATACTAAATCATAAAATATGAACAATGTGCCTTCAATTAATGACGAATCTTCACTATAGTGAATAAATAATTTCCCTTAGTGACAAGAAATGACTTCTCACCGCTAAAGGTATCCACTAGTTATCGATATCACCAATAACATATCTTAGTAGGGGTTCTCCCACTAAATCACATGTCACAATTTTGGTATTAATGTTGATGTATACAATAATAATTGTTTGAAATTGATGTATTTCACACTTATGATCGGGTCATAAATTTCAACTCTAGATATTTTTCTCATGTTTAAATAATACATTGGAAACTCGAAGGAGTTAAAAAATAAAATGATTATAATATATTTAATATGTTTAAAACATTTTATAAATACTTCTATTAATTATTGTAAAAAAGATTGGATTATTTTACCTTTAGATACTTATTTTAATAGGATAAAAATACTACAAATATATTATAATAATATTAATTTGAACATTTGATAGATTAATGTTTTATAACCAGGATGGAAATACATGATATTGTATATAAAATGTATGTTTAACCATGATATATTCCAATACCAATCTTATAAATTGACACTATATAAATATATCAATCCAAAAAAATATGTCTTTATTACTCTGTGTGAAAGTAATCTCATAACTAGATCACTCTAAGAAATTTCTCTATACACATTCCATAACACTATATTACACATAGTGTCAGGATGTTATTGTATCCAATGATATATCCTAAATTATAGATAATATCTTCTCAAAACCTACTAATATTGAATCCTCTTTTCACCCTATGTCATTTCATATATAACAACTTATGAAATCGTAGACAATACACTTTTGGATATCCTAAAAAACCTTTTAGATATCCACTAATTTTTTTGTATGATAACAATTAGCTCTCTTAATATTATATAAATGGTGTTTAGTTAAAATTTCCTCATTCATATAAACTTTTATGAGGCTCTATGGTACTTGGTATCAAAAAAAATTGTAATTATTTCCTAATTCAAAACAATAAAAAATTGTTGGCCTCTATCACAGTGTCAATTCCACCTAATAAATAAATATATATGACATGATCTTAATAACCCACAAGTATATCTATATTAATCTATACTACATATATTTATAAAATCAAGCATAATAATATATTCATTTTTTCTGGAACATCATGTTCAGCTACAAGACAAGAAAAACATAAATATCATAAAGTATAACTCATAAATTTTATATTGTAATAGTAAATAATAATAAAAACAAATGAATATATCATATGTAATTCATTATAATAAATACATATCATTTCATTTAATAAAATAGACGATGAAATCATATGTAAGTCAAATAGATATAGTGAAACCCTTATTCATTCCTTTTACATGATGTCTTAGATATCACACACCCGGGAAGAAAATTTTCATATTGATTAATTTATCCTACCAAAAAATTAGCCACATTCCAAAAAACCCCAATAATTTACTTAAACTTATGTTTATAAAGATAAATATATTAAAATTTAAAGGTTTTAGTGTAAGATATGTTGTCAACATTATGTAATGGGAGTACTATAAAAAAATAATCCCTTGTATTCCAAACACACCATGTATAGTATTTAATATAATAAACTTAGAATATAAATCCAAAATGAAATCCAAAAATGGGTCTCATTGGTAATGAGGTATCTTCATATGGTACTCTACTAACATTGATCTTATTGACACATGAAAACCAATAAATTTACATGAGTATTATTGATCAGGGAAAACAAATGTTTTATCTAAAATGGGTAAGCTATCATTATACTATCATTTCTTATTCATTTTTTGTGGATGAATAATAATGTAAAAATTCCATTATATAATATTATTCATTTGTAAAATAAAAATATTTTTATAAGAAAATACTAAAAATACTAAATAAATAAGTATTATTATGATTACATTATGATACAGAAAGACCTTATATGGCCTTTTGTTTTTTAATTTTTTCTATTTTACCAAAAAAATTTATATCTCTATGTAACACATACTACATTACCATGTAACAAATTTCAATAAGACCATGTAGCCTTATGAAAATTTTACTATCCCACTAAATCTTTAGTGATTAGTATCTTCAAAGTAATAATATTTGAATAAAAGGTAGATT
The DNA here is from genome assembly GCA_963277665.1 of Viscum album. NCBI lineage: Eukaryota > Viridiplantae > Streptophyta > Magnoliopsida > Santalales > Viscaceae > Viscum > Viscum album. Next base: position 351,183,119 of record OY728130.1, on the reverse strand, counting down.
ATGTTTCTCAATCCTTTAGAAAAACAGTTGAAAAATCTATCCTAAGAAACTTACTTCACAATATCCATAATTATTATGTAATGAATTTTTATTATTTAAAATGGAAAAATATAGAGATATTATAATAATTTAAACTTTTTTGAGATAATTGGTAATAAAAAACAATATAAATATTTATTTAAGTTTCAATTCAAAAAATAAATTTTAAAAATACATCTTAAGTACATTAAATACATCCTGGTAAATTTTAATTTGATTAAAATTGTGTCATAGAAGATAGCATTCCAATAATATTAATTATTTAAATATTTAATATTTATAAGATCAATATTACATCCTAGTGACCTCTTTAAAAATATATTACAAAAATTTATTATTTTCAAGACTCCTAAACTCTTTTTTGTACTAATCATATATAATTGTTCTCATTTTATGGTATAACAAAAAAATGAAATACCATGTCTCCTATTATTTAATGACATAAAATGTAATTTTTATTTATAGAAACAACTTGAAAATAATATTAAAATATAGAAAACATTGTTATATTTATAAATAAACAAGGTATCTATTTTTTATCACATCAAAATATTTATTCTTTAATCTATATTTTATTTTCATTATTATATTACCAACTAGATAATAAGAATATAAAAAAGGTTCTTCCATCCAGAAATTATTTAATTAAATCAACCATTTCATAAAATTTAATTTCATGTATAATTATATAATATTAAATGAAATGAAGTTATAAAAAACATTGTTTCTTAAATATTTTCCACTATGTTAAGTAAATATTTTCTCTCCCCAAAGTAGAAACCATTTCTCGCTCTCGATACATAGAACACATGCTTCATTCACCAGTTCCTTGTCATTTTTAAACACCCAACTAATAAAAAATAATTATATAATGTGTATTATGTGTGGTATTCACTTAAAATATAATTATTATTTTTAATAATTATAATATATAATGTGGACTCTCCATGATTTTTATTGATACTTTTCTAGTATTTTTAAAATACATTGTTTAGAATATTGAGTATTCCAAGAATGGAGAAATTTACCTCTATAAATTATAACACCCTGAGAATTTGTGAATTATTATTTCCAAATTAATTTAGTATTTTTAATATTTTTCATTCTACACAGCACTGGAAATATATTATTTTATATGGAATCCTTATGTCTATATTACGTTATACGCAAAACCGAGTTAATCATGCACAACTCAAAATATATATTTTATCTTTTACTGCACATAATAATGATTTTATGTTACATTACATGAAATACTGACTTTCCTCGATGGATTGTGTAACACACAAGATCGAGTTTTACCAAACAATCATATATTACAAAAATGTTATTATTTAATTTAATATGATATAACCTAGCCATTAAATTACTGGTTATGAATATTATTAACTATTTTATGAAAATATAATATTTAAAAAATATAATATGAATACATAGGTTACAGACTAATTATAACTAAAAATGAAAACTGATTGAATATAAAGGAACATATTATTATTATTACAGCCATTGAGTTTTTTTACCGTAATAAATTAAATTAATTATAAATATTGAGTAATAATAATGTAATATATATTTTATATATTCAATAAAATAATTTTTATATTCATCCAATATATTTTATAGGAATAAAATAAGAACAAACAAAATTTTATGCTTAAACCCTATATTTTTAATAAGGTAGTTTTACCTCCTTTTAAATGAGAACCCACATTAATTCCAATTTTGGCGCATTTAAATAATTAATATGTTAAAAATAAAATTTATATTTTAAATTGGAACATGATAATTATTTTATGGTAAATTTAAGATATTTTCTATGAAGATTCATTTTTTAATGAATAGTGGAAAATATTGAATTTTAGTTCCAAACCGCTTTTCATATAATTTATTTATAAGTTAAATTAAATGTTAAATTGGTTTTAATGTTTAAAAATATAATATTTTTATAAATAAATTAAAAGTATGTCATTTTATTCAATTTTACTTTTAAATTGAAAATAATACATAGCATACTTATGAATTGTTTTTCTTTAAAACCCCACATTATCGACCCAACTGCAGAATTAAATTTAAATTAATTTCTATTAGTTATATGGTTGGAATTTCTAATCATTAATTCAATTTTTTTAATAATAAAAATTTATAATCATTAATAAATTAATCATTTTTTACCAAAAATATTAGTGAATGTAATAAAAATTAATTATATTGATTTTGGTAAAATTAAGCTTAACTTGGGACTAATCGTTAAACCTAAGGGCCTAATAGACCTATAATATTGAATGTAATACATTTTATTTCCATATTTATAACATATAATAACATTGATATAATTTTCATGTTTATTCGGTCCACTTTCCATGGACAAATTCGTTGGAGATCCCTTTCCCAAAATTTACAGGAGTGTCACTCCTCCTCTACAATAAAAAGGCCTTGTCTCCTATAACATCCTGACACATATCAAGCCACTTTAAAATAACCAATATCTTCCAAAAGAGATCATAAAAATTCCTACACTATTCCAAGAAGACCCCCATTAGGAATAAATCATTCCAATGAATCCCTTTGGTGCAAACCAAAAAGAGTTACTGAGAAAAGAGGTATCATTCTTTATCAAGTTCTTTTATGTTAATTCCATTATCCAACCCCTAAACTATTCTTTTTCAATGATTTTAAAACGAAAAATTATCCTCAATATACTAGTATGTTTATATTTTAATTGTCTTATCTAATAATACACACACTTAAATATAATGTGTAATGAATATATTATGAAAATGTAAAATGAACTACCACCTCATGAAAGATGATTGTTCATTTATTATTTACTGTCTCTAATGGTGGAAATTATGATAGAAAGTATATTTATATTTGTTATATATTATAAATAAAATTTATGTAAGAATTTTTATCCTTTTATAACACATATATTTATTCTTTCTATTTGGTGTAATCACAATAATTTCAATTGGGGAAGTGTGGACTACCACCCCCTCAAAGCGATGTGATTCATTCATACACAATACGGAATGTATTAAGGATTTGTTTAGTAAACATAAATAATATATATAATATTAATTAAAATTTAATTATAATTTATTTTATAGCTATATACATGTATTAATGTCATTTTCTTTCTTTCATTCAATGCATTAATAAAACCAAAGAAACATTTATTGGTACGTACAGCCTATCATCTCTATAAACAGTGTATTCCAATTAATACTTCTATAAATTATTATAATAAAAATATAGTTAATGGTAATTATGTTCATTTAATTTTTTAATTTTTTATAATCATGATATACGTATAAGGAGCAATGATATAACAAATTATGACACGTGTAAAAAACAAAGATAATATTACCTGAAGAAAAACCATAACATAGAATTGTTACCAAGAGGGTTATATAAAGTCATAGTAAAACCATATAAGTAATTAGATATAATAATATATCTCTCTAAAAGAATTATCATAGACTTATATTTACTAAACAGGATGTTCTTACAAGTATAAAGTGATTCAAGACATAATGTAAAGGAATTTCATCTCACAGTTTTATACGTATGAGGTAAATGCCTTATTCACCCATCACTTATTTTGTATGGTGTATATTCTAACCATGCATGTATTATATGTCAATTTTAATTAAATTTATGTGTATTTACATATCCATTCATTGATATTTATTTCATGGGTGTTATATTTCAAAAGTTACCAAATCATTAAGATAGGTTTTCCTTAATTTTTCATCTTTAAGACAAATGTTTTGTTATACACATAATTTATTTTATGACGTATATATAAATCTATTTGAAATTTTATATCATGAATATACTTATATTCATGAAATTTTAAGCATGCAGTAATTTTTTTTTCTTACATGGAGAGTATGCTTTTATGTTACCAAGTAGTATGATTTTTTTGAAACAATCTCATCCCTTTTTGATATTATTAATGATTATACTTCCTATAATGATATATTGTGATCCATATCTTAAGAAGGATCCTAATGTTTCTTATACTATATTTATTAAAGATATAATCATGTATTATTACCATTTTTACACTCTTTTTTACATAATATATATAATAAAAATGTTCATAAGAATAATTTGACTGTATTTCTCTCTTTGGTCGGAAATATGTTTTATTTCAAAAAAACATGATTTTAAAAATGTTCTCAAAAAAAATTCATAAGATATTTTAAGATAATTTTCATGGAAAATAATTTTGAAAGTTTCTTATGGTTTCATAATCTTTCATCATACGTTTTCAAAACTACTTTCAAAGAAAATTTTTTCAAAAATGTTTTCAATATTCTTTTAAAAGATTTCAAGAAAAAAAGGACTTCAAAAAAATTATTATTATTTTATATGTTTTCAAAGATAAGGTTTTTAAAAAAATTATTATACTTTTATAATATTTTAATTAAAAAGGTTTCAAAAAAATCAATCTTATATTATATCTAATTCAGTAAAATGTTTTTAAAAAAAATTAAGATTCTTTTATAAGTTTTTAGGGAAACGTTTATCCAAAATAAATTCAAGATATATTTATATGTTTTGAAAATATTTTCAATGAAATGGTTTTCAAATCATTTTCAATATTTTTTTATAATTTTTCCTGGAAAATGGTTTTCGAAACGATTTTCAATATTTCAATATATGTTTTCAAATCATTTTAAATGAAATGGTTTTCTAAACATTTTCATGTTTATTTTATTAGTTTTTAAGGAAAATGATTTCCCAAATGTTTTCATAAATTATTTATATGTTTTCATGTTTGATTTAAAGAAAAAGTTTTAAAAAGTTTTTATGTTTTCAAAATGATATTCCAAAGAAGAAATGATATTTTCATCAGGATGTTTTTTTAAATGGTCTTATGATGTTATTTATTATCTAAGATGACATCCATTGTTGATACTCGGGAATTTCTAGGGAAATGGTTCACTGATTCCATTCATATTATTTCACTGCATGGATTATGTTTTAATGGAATGATGTTTTATGAAACTTGTGTATCTTTCATAGTTTATATTCCTTTGAAACCTGTCCCTTTTCACAAGTTATACTTTTGATGAAATGATTATGAAATCTATATATTTTCCACATGCTATGATATGATTACGTATTTATGAAACCAATCTCATTTCATAGGTTATGATGTGATTTTTAATGATCTTGTGGAACATGTATGGATTATTTTATGATGAGATGGGTGGGGCCTATATTTACCTTCAATGCATCGGTTAATGATTTATATCTCATGAGATAGGCTAATATGGTATTGGGAGTTAAACTTGGCTAATAAGATGGCCATGAGAGTCATCTATAAATACCAATACGGTATGAAGAGTGAACTCGTGCTACTAAGATGGAGATGGGAGTGAACCCTAACTTCATTGATGATATAGGGAGTGAACCCATATTACTAATATGGTCTATGAAATGATTCCTTCGCTACTATAGAAATCAAATTAAATGCTTAGGGATTTTCCAAAATTCCTTGTTTTATTTATATGTTATGTTTTCATGTCTAATGTTTTTTAAATTATTATGATTAATGTCCTATGAACTACTAATATTAATTCCATTATTCTATTTTATGATATTTGATATATAGGGTATGATCTTATATTTTTATTATATTGTTCTCATAACCCGATTCTCATGTTTATTCTTACATATATCCCTTGTTTAACATTAATGAGCATTTCATCTCACTCTTTGTTATTTCTCCTTCTCTAGTTATGAAGATATGTATTATGTATGATCTGTCTAAGAATATTTGTAGTCATGAATAAATTAGTATGAGATAATGTAGCTCTCTTATATACTGGTGTTTATGTTTCTATATTTCCAAATACACTAAAATAACACAGTATTTGGGTGCATGTTTGTGTAATGTTTAATGTATTCCTCAAAATTTATGTAATATCTATGTACATTATGACTGGGTTTTTGTAGTTAGTTTTAGAGTGCCGGTTTAGTTAACATTGGGACACTAGGATGAGATAACATTAGTGAAATACCAAGGTATATTTTCAAGGATATAGCAATGGATATCACCAATTTTGGGAATACTGATTAGTTAACATTTAGGAAAATGTCATGAATGTTTTTTAAAGGATATAGTAAGGGGTTTCTATGAAATCTATCTTTGTCTAGATATTACAAGGGGATGTGTCTCTATATAAGATATTCCTAGTTGTAAAAAATCCGAAAAGATGTCTTAATCCTTGGAATCTATGAAATATATCTTTGTCTAGATATTACAAGAGGATGTGGCTCAAGAAAAGATGTACCTAGTCATAACAAATCTAACAAAATGTATTAGGCCTGACATGGGGTAATTTGGTATACGAAAAAGGGCTTTATTGCACACCTGATTTGACACTCTAATGAGATATGATTTAAAAATTTACAAACTTCTCATGAACAATCATGAAGGGCGTAAATGGTAGATGACTACAAATAACTTAGGATAAAACTAGGTTTTCTTTAATTAAAAAGTAGGTGTCATCATTTAGACATTCCATAAGTAATTTTTCATGCTTATGGGGTTTTATTAAATGATATGTGTTCCTAAAAATGTTCGTTCTTGTTTTAATAAATGGTGAGAACTACAAGGAACGTTTTTAACATTTAATTTTTCATATTGGTAAGTATGGAAATTAGTATAATTTATTTCCCAAGTGGAAATATCATAAATAGAATTAGGAAGGTGGTATGAGTATTGGTTATACTTCAAAAGATAAAGAGACAACAAATGACATGTTAATGGTATGTGATTATATTCCAATATTTTTTAAATTAAACATAATAATCATGATAATATTGAGATTAAGTGACCTTAATAAAGTATTCATATATCATATTCTAGTAATTAGGTTTTATGGAATAAGTTAATGAACCACGAGTTATGGTTTATGAATAATGTTGGATGAATAAATTATTTATGTTTTTGAAATTAAAATATTATATTATATAAACCATGAAATATATAATTATTTTTTAGTATAGGTTTTCATTAATAATTGAAAAGAGTATGATGAATGGTGACTTCATTGAAAGGTGTTATTTTGATGTTTGACATTGAGATAATAATATTTGGATAAAGATATGTTGGATATGAATATGTAAATTAGATGGTATGGATTGTCCTATAACTAATTGTTGAAAAAGTGTTCAATGTCATCAATGATGATGTTTAAAACTTATTTTATTTTATAAATATATATACTAATCATTAGTATTAGAAATAATGCATGTTTTCCAATAGGATTTATCATAATTCAATTAATAACCATGTTTTAAGGGAATATTCGATGAGGGTATTTGCATGTTTGGAATATGACAACCAAAAAAACCTTTTGATATATGGGAGATCGATGTTAATATGATTTTAGTTCATTATTTTTAATGATTTGGATTTTCCTCATGCAGAAGGGTTATAAGGTTAAAAATTATGGAATGTTTATGTTTAAATTCAGATAAACTTGAAAATTTTAAAGTGTTATCTCAGCACATGAGGATTTATGAATACTGGATAACTTGATCTAACAATATTTTGTTGATAGTAACTGAAGAAAGATAGAATGACTTATAATGGATCTCCTGATCTATTAGTGCTCCCAAAATTAAAAAATCAACTTCCTTTTTGTAGAAAAATGTGAAGTAGAAATTGTAAAATACATGACAAAAAGGTTAGATATTACTTATGAAATGAAATCAAGTAAGTATAAATTCGCATTAAAAATAATCAACTCTTTAGAAAGGATCATTAAACCAAAACATTTATCCTAATAACATTGTTTCCAATTAATCAAATGGTACTTAGATAATCACATATGTATGGATTTTTGATTGTTAATCTTCTCCAGATTAAGTTCTATATCACTTTATTCTAGAAAATTATAGTTATACTTCCCTTCCATTTCCATTTATCACTTTACACTTCTATATGGAAACCCTACTATGTGTTACTCTAGGTTACCATTATGGTTCCAGTTTTTTTTAAGGAAGTTTTGTTGTTTATTTTTAATTTTTAGTTTCTATGAAAGGAAATTTCATGTATTAAAACATTAATCACCCATAAAAATTTTGAGGGAGAAATTAATTTTAAGGGTGTACAATTTAACACCACTATATTTTTTGAATTATTTTTTTGTCAAATTAATTTAATATTTTTGAAACTTTTCATTTCATGAAACACTATAATTTGTTTATTTTGTATTAAATAATTGTTCCTTTATTATGTTATAGGATAATATATGTTAATAGAGCACTAAAAGAAATATATATGTTAGATTTCTCTACATGGAACACCAATTTTACCATACGTTAAATTCAGGACTAACTTTCCTCAATAGTTGGCATAACACGAAAGACTAAGATTCTTTGAATAATATTATATTATTAAAAAATTATTATTTAACACACTAAGATATACCCTATCCGTTAAATTTGAAGTTATGAATAGTATTAACTAATTTATGAATATATTTTTTACCCAAATATAATATGAATTCATAGGTCACCAATTAATTATAAATGAATATGAAATCTGATCCAATATAAATGAAAATATAATTATTTTTATTGTCAAAAAGATATTTTACCATAATAAATTTAATTAATGACAATTATTGAGTGATTTTAATTTAAAATATATGTTATATATTAATAAATTATTTTTTATATTCATCCAATATATTTTATATAAATAAGATAAGAAGAAACCCTATTTTGTGCTTAAACCCCTATAATTTTACAAATGCATTTTTACTGCCTTTTAAGGGTGAACCAATTTAAAATAATGTTTTTTTATGTTTTTTATATATAATATCTGAAAATTAATTTAATATTTTTAAATCAAACATAATTATTAGTTTAGGGTAAAAAATAGTTTCTTATGAAGTTTCATTTCTTAATGAATACTGGAAAATACAAAATTTATGTTCAAAACATCTTTTCATCTAATTTTTTTGTAAGGATAAATTGAAATTTAATTTGGTTTAGAAGCTTAATTGGATCATATTTTTAAAAATAAACACAATTTACATTATTGGAATCAATGTAACTATAAATTGAATATAACAACATAGCAATCATTAAAACGTTTTAACATTATAACCCAGTTTTGTCGACACGACTGCGGAATTAAATAAAAATTAATTTCTACCACAACTATGATTGTAATTTGAAAAAATTGATTCAATATTTGGAATAATCACAATTTATAACTTATAATAATTTCATGTTTGTTTAACAAGAAAATAGTGAAAGTAACTGAAATTAATTCTCTCTATTAAGGTCAAATTAAGCTTAAATAATGACTAGTCCTTAAACTAGAGGGACTATATGACTGAGAAACATTAAATAAACTCACTTTATGGACATATATAGACACTATAATAACTTTTTATGAATTTTTACTATTATTGGGTCCACTTTCCAAGGGAAAAACATAGGTGAAGTTCCCTTTCAAAAAATTTACAAGGGTGTCACACCACCACAAATATTAAAAGGCCTCATATCCTCACATAACCTTTCACCTATAAATCATCATTAGAATGACTAATATCTACCCAAATATATACAAAAAATCCCTCCCATTTGGTATAAAAAAATCCATGTAATCCCTTTTGTACAAACCAAAAGAAGTTTCTTGGATAAGAGGCTTCATTCTTCCTTATGTTTATTTATTTTATTTCCATTTCCCACTTATATAAACTCTTTTTATTCCACTATTGTATAAAAACCCAATATAATAAATATAATATGATGTTTTTATGATAAGGTTTCAACCAAAACATACACAAACATCCTTTTAATGTGTAACAAACATATTTTTTGTGTGTATGGTGAACTACCGCCTCACGATATGATTAATGTTCTTTTTTGCATTAATGTATATCATAGTGGAAATTATGATTGAAAATATATTAATATATGTTCTATATTATATTTATTGTATATTTAAATTTTGGTATTAATTTGACAATATATATCTTTGTACATTCTATTTTGTGTAAATATGATAATTTCATTTGAGGAAGTGTGGACTACGGCCCCTTCTAAGCGATGTGTTTCATTCACACACTACATGGAATGTATTAAGAATATGGTTAGTTAACCAATATGATATATATGATATAATAATGATAATTTAGTGATATTATATACATATATACATATACATATATGTCCTTTTTTTTAATTCTTTCAATACTTCAATAAAATAAGAGCAGTATTCATGCCTACATACATCATATATCTCCATGAATGGTGTATTCCATTTCAAACATATATTGATCATTATAATACACATATAATGAATATTATTGATATATATATATATATATAATTTTTTATATTTTATAAATAATTATATAATTATGAGGACCAATGATATAACAAATTAAGACATACACAAAAAAAACAAAGCGAATATTACCCAAAGTATAACCTTAACATAGAATTGTTAACGAGCAGTTAATATAAAGTCATAATAAAACCATGTAAGGAGTTAAATATAACAATATAGTTCTGTAAAATATGTATAATAACTTTATATTTATAATATATGATGTTCTTATGAGTACTATTAGAGTCAAGTCACATGGTAAGGGAATTGCATATCACCTTTTTATATCTATGAGATACATGCCTTATTCACCACTCACTAATTTTGTGTCATGTATATACTTACTTTGAATGTATTATTTTTATATTATAATTATATTTATTGGTATTTACATATCCATTATTTTATATTTCATTCACGTGGTTTATGTTTCAAAATCTACATAATCGGTAACATAGGTTTGTCTCAATTTTCCTTCTTTAAGACTCACATTTTGTTATGCACTTAAATTTTTTTTGAGGTATGTATACTTTCATTTTAAATTTTACATTCGGAATCACCCTATTTTCCTCATATTTTAGACTTCATTTAATTTAATTTTATTATAGGTAGAGTATCATCCCATGTTACAAAGTGGTAAGAGTTTATTTAAACAGTCACATTGCTTTTCGAGATTGTTAGTGATTATGCTTCCATTAATGAAATTTTATGATCCATATCATAATAACTCACGTAAAGTTTCTTATCCTGTGTTTATTTATAATATAATTACATATTGGAACCATTTTCCACTCTTTTTTACTTTATATTATTAAGAAAAACACTTTTATAAACAATATTACCACACTTCTCTCTTCGATCAGAAAACTATTTTATTTCAAAAACTATGTTTTCAAAAGGTTTTAAAAATTATATTTTAAGATAATATTCCTCGGTAAGAGAGTTTTAAAATATTTAAATATTTTAAAATCTTTCTTCATAATTTTTTAGAACAGTCTTCAAATAAAAAGGTTTTCAAAAAGGATTTCAAGATTCATTAATATGTTTTCATGAAAAATGGATTTCAACAATGTTTTCAATATTATTTTATAAGTTTTAAAGTTAAATGGATTTAAGAAATGTTTTTAAGTGTATTTTATACATGTTTTTGGAAAAATAATGTCAATGATGTTTTCAAGCTTATTTTATATGTTTTCAAGGAAAAATGTTTTCAAAAATATATTCAATCTTATTTTATATGTTTTTTAAGAAAATTATTTTCAAAATGTTTTTCAATATTTAATTATATATTTTCAATCTATTTTCAATGAAATGGTTTCAAAAAAATCAATCCTACTTTTCAATTTTTCATGGAAAATGGTTTTCAAACAAAATTCAATATTCTTTTATATCCATTTATCGAAAATTATTTTCAAAATGTTTTTAATAATTCATTATAATATTTCAAGTTTATTTTCTTGAAAATGGATTGAAAAATGTTTTATGTTTTAAAAATAATTTTCCAAAGAAGAAAGTATATTTTCCTTATGAAATTATTTTAAAATAGATTTTGAAATTATTTCCTATATAAGATGGCATCTATTGGTGTTAATCAAGTTTTTTAGGGAAAATGTTTCAACGATTCTATTAATATTCATTCTATGAATGTAATATGTTTTTATGGAATGATGTTTTCTGAAACCTATTTCTCATTCATGGGTTATATTCCTTTGAAACCCATGTCCTTTCATGGGTTGTGATTTTTATGAAATTATTTTGAAACATGTATCTTTTCCATAGGTTAGAATATGATTACGTGTTTGTGAAAACCATTTCATTTCATAGGTTATGATCTGATTTTTAATCATCTTATGAAACATGTATATATGATTTCATTATGAGATTGGTGGGATTTATATCTACCCCCAATAAATTGGGTAAATATATATATCATGTCAAAGATACTAAGGTGGTCTTGGGATTTATCCTTGACTACTATGATGGCCATGGGTGTGAACCATGACTACCACGGTGGTATAAGGAGTGAGCTCATGCTACTCATATGGACATGGAAGTGAACCATGACTACCAATATGGTATGGGGAGTGAACCCATACTACCAAGAAGGTCTTAGCAGTTATTTCTTTAATGTTGTTGAAATCATATTATATTCTTATGTGTTTTCCACAATTCAATCTTGTATTCATATGTTATAAATTCATGTCCTAAGTTCTTTATTTTCGTATGATTCGTGTCTTATGAACTACCAATATTTATCCCATGTTTCGTGTTTATGATCTTTTATATTCTTGATATGATATTCTATTTTAATGATCCTATTCACATATCCGTATTCACATGTTTATCCTTACATATATCCCATGTTTGCACTTACTAATATTTGGATCTCACCCTTTTTATGTTTCCTTCCCAATAAATATAGATATGTATTATGTATGTTGTTTTTATAAGGGTTGTAGTCATCAAGAACCTAGGGGGAGATATTGTGGATTACTTATGTACTAGTGTTTATGTATGCATGATTCCAAAAGAACTAAACTAATATGTTATTTGTGTTTCCATTTGTGTAATGTTTTATGTTTTGTGTAAACATTATTTAATTTATATGTACTTTAAGGTTTTGTTGTTATATAGATTACACACCCTTTAAGATTCAAAGAAACCTGTGTGGACTCTATATAACATTTCTTACTCTCTTTCTAGAAAAAGGTTTTACCCTTAGCTTTTTTGTACAATCATCATGGAACTTATGCTTGGACATTCAATTTCTTTCACATCTACCCTCATTATATTAATCAGACCATGTTTTTTAAACACATATATGTTATAATTAAACATGAATTATCAATACCTATCTATAAGAAATTTTTCGATAAAATTTATAACTAGATCTATATAAATAATATGCCCTAATATTTATAAATTATTTATATACCCATTCATTTTGATATCATTAGTGAAAAATAATTTACCCTTATTCATCTAACAATGAAATAATTATTTAAAAAAATTATATAAATCATTACTATTTTGTTCCAAATAGAGACTTTTTTAGGTCTTTTATCAATTATAAAAACATGTATATTCCCATGTAAATTTTATAAATCTAGATAAGTGGAAATACTATTCAATATACTGATGTCAATTGAATATTTATTGTTCATTATATTATCATTTAAATTTTCCAATATTTTTATAACTAATCCCAAATTTAAGGTTAGTTCATGAAATTTATACCATTTAGATTGTTCTTCTATAAGATTGATCTCAAAGACAATTTTTATTATGTATTCATTTCCATTTTTATCTATAAATGAAGCATTCATTCAATGGAGTATCTTGTTTTTAAAATATTTACTATAAACATTAATCGAATAAACTATCGATTAAATAGTGACCCTATTTTATGTGATATTTATTTTTTATGTAATGGGAAAAATGTGACCCGAATCACCAAAATGGAACTCAGATAAGGATTCCATGTGACCCCAAGGGACCTCCCTAATCTCCAATTTCTATAGACTAGATTCTTGGGGATTAATGTATATTGGGGTTGTAATTTACCCCCAAGTATTAATCTACTACCAATAAATTAAACCAATACTACATGAATAAAATCAATTTTGTACAATATTAATTTAAATCCCAAGTAAATGTTGACATCAATAATGGATCTCAGATATAGAGGGATAGTCTCTAAACAACTCCTTGACTTAATAACTTCAACATATACTGAAAATATCCACTCTGATTCAAGCCTATCACATTTAGAGAAACAAAACCATACATTATTTTGACTAGATCTTGTTAGTACATGCAAACAAAAGCATGTAAATTCAATTACACTAATGTTCACATGAGTGGTGTGAGAATAAACTAATATGTTGTTTACCACCATGATTAAAAAATATATGCAACCCCATTATGCCTTTAAATTAGATAAATATACTCATTTACATAAATTTATCATACAATAGTTCTATTAGAGGTTATAAATCAAAAATAGATCCAACAAAAAATTAAATCATTATACAAACAAGTGACACCTATAAATAATAACTCCCTATAAATAATGGATACAAACCAGATGTTCCAACTCTGAAAAAAAATGTTCAAAATTTGAGATTTACTGGTCAGGAAAATGATGATTCTCATCCCAGAAATCAAGATTCATGTAACACACATGAATACAATTTCAGCCATACATTTGAGTAGATGGGTGTATAATGATTTATGGTTCAGTACCCACCATAATGGGGAAAGGCAGTGTGGTATAAATTTTGGGAACCATTGTTTACCACACTAAGAAAATGTTTTGTAATCACTACCCATATCAATAAATTATGAACACGCACATGTGGATAGGGATTTAAAACCCTTTAAATGCCTTTAACCTATTCAATAATAATGAATATAGAACATAGATATGTGAATTTTTAACCCTTTCAATGAATTCATCCTATTATCTAATAAAGAGTACCTTCTCAATAGATATATACAACAAAATATATCAATCTGTGATCATGATTATTATTCCAAATTTTATTAACTAACATACTTGGTATATGAATGTTGTGATATTCTGAATATAAAAGAACACAAAATAAACATAGATTAATGATAAATAAAATTATCATAATTCTTTTCAAGTAATAAATTCAAGTAAATATATATTAATTCAAACATATCACAAAATATAGAAAAAAAATATATTATGAACAACATAGAGGAAATTCATTACAAACATTATTCATGGCATGTGATTCAATTAAAGCTTCAATATTCTCTGACCAAACATGGTTCTATGAAAAAAAAAGGGTATCCACTACCATTTCTATGTGATTACTAGATTAAATATATAAGGTTATAAATGAAATTATATTTCTAAAACAAACCCAAGTAAAGAGAAATCGCGGTTCTATATAACATAGCCAAACAAATCACTAAACCCCACATGGGAAGAAACTAGTATGCATCAATACCTTACTCAATTATACATCATATAGAGTATTGGGCTTAGTCAATACATTCACAAATAATTACATGTTTTTATTTAAAAGGAAATGTATGTACTAAATTTTAAACACCCACTTTAACGTAGATATCTCTTTATGGTAGGCTTTCATAATTGAATATATTTAATGGAAAAACATTTTTTGGTTTCCATATCATAAGAAGGTTTACATTTATATTTATAAATCATAAAACATTGTTTAAATAAAATTCTAAAGAGTAATTGGTTTTAATAATAATTCTATTTTAAAATGGATTTTTAAAAAATCAATAATTAATTTTTCACAATTTGGATAATAAATAACTAGACATTTCAATGAAATGTACCCATTTTTTGAAGCTAAACTAATTTAAAAAAAACATTCTTATTTAGGTGTCACATAATTAATTTTGAATCATAATCAATTGTATTATTACTTCTCTACTTTTGAAACTCTTAACTAATGTCAAATATTGATAATTTCATAGTAACGCCCTTCAATATTAACTTTCAAATACCAAAAAAGGAATGATTCAAGTAATGAATGATCACAATACCCATGAATCAATATTTGATCCAGACTAAAATGATAATTCCCATAACAATTATAGCTTCATATTGTATTAGGAGTGTAGCTTTTGGGTTATATAGAATGTTAATTCCACCCGTAATGGTTTGTTCAATAACCTAGAAAATGTATGTTATATACACATATAAATTTATATGGGATTGTTTATTGACATAATTAATTGTTATTAAAGGTTACAACTACATAAAATACACTTTTAATTAAGGTGATACATAATCACATTACAAGACCCATGTTGGATAAAAGTTTACACTAGTTATTCAAGATTAATTAATTTATTAGATTATAAAACACGTTTTCTATACTGAATTTTTGGATTTTACCTAGGTAAGTAAAGGGAATAGATCAGAGATATAAAAAATATAAAATAATTTTATACATATTAAAGATAATTCCAAAATAAATAAGTATCAAACGGAACCTAGTCTACATGTGAAGATTGGATAATTTTTCAAGAGTTGATTAAATTATAATGAAAAACCAAAATCGGTATTACAAAAAATATTTCATGAATAAGAAATGGATTTCATATATTACACACGTAAAACAATAACAATGGTATTCAATGAAAACCATTGATTAATATTTTTAAAGAACAAGTATATTTTAATTGATAAATTTAAGCAAAGATGTGTCTATGAAAAATGAAACAACTCACAACGAAATCCATATGGTTCAGAACCGAAAACTATCACTTAGTCTTGAAATGTTTTCACTCATAATAAAATGAAATCATAATGTCATTAAAAAATAACTGAAATATATTCCAAAAACAATTATAATTAATTACCCATAAATCTCAAATTCACTATATTGTAACACATGTGAAACATATTCAAAATATAGTCCTAACACGAAAACAATAACCACTCTCTAAATAAAATAAATCCTTAAATAAAGAAAATCTATGACTCATAAAACTAAATCCCCAAATGAAGAAAAAACTATTATAAAATTTTAAAATAAGGGTCCCCCAAAACAATGGTCAATCCCCATATAAAAACATAATACAATATTCTTTAACCCATTTAATGGAACTATTGTGTTTCAATGTATTTCACCACGACTTTGGTGAAATATTTATTCATGGGCCCTGTTTTTAATGAAATAATAAGATAATAAATACATAAAGATTATAGAATATATGTGAAGGATGAACTTACATTATATGTTTTATAATGAATGTATATGATTTTACTTTGGGTACAGTTAGAAAAAGGAGGGGGAGTGAAAGAGGATAGAAAATAATAGGTATCATATGGATAAAAGAAATGAAGATCGAAGAAGAAGAAAATATTAGATAATATAATATATTCAAAATGACTAAATTACACTTTTCAAAAAATAAAAATGGTATAGAGATACTAGATAACTTTTGGAGTCCCATCAGGTACCCATTGGCCCTCCTAAAGAAACCACCCCACTACCTCAGACAAAGGGTACCCAATGTACCCCCACCAGGTTCCCATGTACCTCCACCGAATGCTAAATTTACCCCCACAGTATACATTATTACACCTATGACCATAAGAATATCGGTTCCACCACCACAAACATACCCAAACTCTCTCAACCAACTTTGAAACCTAAAAATGAACCCAAAATCATCTATGTATTTATTCTAAAACACCGAAATTGGTATCCAATTTACCAAAAGAGAAATTTTCCCTCAACCAACTTCTAGAATTAAAATTATGTCACGTGTTAGTCAATAAATGTTCCCAAATTTGTTCAAAATAATTCCTTAATCATTTTAGTTAGGAAACGTGTCATTATAACCTCCACACATAATTAATTCTCCTCACTAATAATTCCAAGGAAGGAGACTTCTAAAAAAGTTATCTCCCCTAAGTCTTTAATACATATAATAAACTATCCACTATACACAGCCCCAAAATTACACTCAAACCACAAAAGCATAATCAAATCATCTATATAAAAATCGAAACACACCTCAAAACATATTTAACTCTTCTAATTTATATGTTCTAAATATAATTAAAATCACCTAATGTCATAAGATTATAATATAAATTTTTATTACCCAAATGAAAACATCAATTTCCCATCATGTTTCTATAATGAAAATCCTAAAACCCAACATAATACACTCACTGTAACAATATTTTAATACCCCAAATATATAATCCCCAATTTAATCATCTAGGGACGAAAAATCTATTTTATGTCACCCTAAGGTACTAGCCCTATAACAATTACCGTAGCTATATTTATATTTATCTTACACTTTTCTTAGTTTATTAAAATTGTTCATTTCGGAAAACCAGTTTTCAAAAAAAAATCAAAACAAATTTCAAAAACTCATTTGAAGATCATTTATCCAAACACTATCTTTGATAAAACAAAAATTTCTACAATTCCATTAATGTAATGTGATTTTTTATTTCATTGAAATTCCACTATCACACTTATGTAAACATTTTATTAAGACAAAAAAATTTTCATAACACTTTTAAAAAATAAAATGTTCAAATAGTCAAATGAATAAAAAATTCTTTTAAAATAGAAAAAATAAAACATTCTCTAATCGCTGATAACGCTCAACAACTTAGTTAAATACGCGGTACTAAATAGAGGCATGCTTAGATTATAAATAATCACTAATAATATAGTTTTATGTCAATAAAGTTGAAAATTAAGATTCATCAAATACTTACTACTTGCATGGGAGTAATATATATCAATAAAAAAATAGAATAATTCATTGGAATCAAAATTTCTAGTATAAAAAGAAAACAAATTGGAATATTTTGTACATATGTTAATTTTCATAATGAATGAAGAAAAATGAGTATTCTTTTTAAATAAACGACCAAAAACCATCCATGGGATTTCCTTAAGTTCATATATCTTAATAAATTATATAATTAATCATTGTATACATTATTAGTTACTTATTATTGGAAAAAATTTCAAATAAATTTATGTATATAATAAGTATATATGTCCTCAAATGTTTCTAGACTCGAGATGCATGAATAAAAAGAGAAATAGATATCATTAAAACCCTAAACATGTTACTAGTTATTATTTATCCATAAACAATTTACATGAACTAATACCTCATCCATATTGGTAGTGTTTACATATCCATATTGAAATCCCTTGTAACATTATATTCATATAGAAATAGGTTCGATATTACTTTTTAGGGGTTATTTCTCATGTACTAACTAACTAAGATCACATCTACTCTCAATATCAACCATTTTAGTATCTATATTTTATTTATGATGTAATTTTATCACTCTGATACTGTTTTTATCGATCATGACCTGAATCACCCAAAAGACACTCAGATTAAACACCACGTGATCCTAGAGGCACTCTTTGATCCCAAAGGGTTGGCGAACAATGTCTTAGATCTTAAAGGGAAGCTGGGGAGAAATTTATCTACTATGTTTCAGAAACTATTAATAAAGAAAAATAAAACTACATGAATTAAGTGAATTTGATAAAATTTAAATACATATCCTATGTAAAATTTATTAACATTAATGGTTATGTGATTCAAAAAGGTAAGTTAAAAACCTGACCTCCACTCTTCAACTACATCATTGAGCAGAACTCAATAAAAACCCCCAAAATTCATCCAAAAAAACAAGATCATAATGTCTTCTAGTAGTACATTTTGGTAACTGAAATATAGACAATAGAGTTTCATTTTTGATAAAGTGTACATGCAATGTGTCTGTAAAATATACTTTATATGAAACGACCAAGATTTCAATATATATATAACACTCTCAGGTGTTTTATTTATAACGATCTACTCATTTACATAAGTGTATTGAAAATGGTTCTATATCCTATTATTAGAAAAGAATATTAGTAAGATGTTGTTCCTATTTTGGTTATGTACCACTAAGAGGGGATGAATTAGTAGTAATGTTTCTATGAATTATTCATTGAGATCCAATATCTTAGAGTGTCCCGATCCTCTCACTCTTGAATTACCTAACCTAACCTCAACAGAATATGAAATAAAATACATATAAAAACCATTATTTAAAAGCGTATAACTTAACATCTTACTAATTTATATGATTGTATAGTCACCCCACCCATGGATTCATCACACAAATCCACTTTGATACACTGAGGATCTTCTAATTTAAACTGACATAAAATCCCACTATGATTCTATTTCCAATGTACCACTGGAAAATCCATTTTCTCATTTCCTACTAAAACAATTTTCATACAAGGACAAGAAGGATCTCATTTTTCTCTTGGTTGTTTCAGCACCACTTTAAAATTAACATTATCCACTATTATTCTTTTTTAATATGTCTTCATATTGTACTTATTTTAAAACATTTAGAGTCAATAAAAAAATATAGTCTAATAGTCCTGCTCACCTTTTTCATATCATCCATAATATGGAATTATCTCAAATTATTGAATAATCAGGCACACTCTTCTTCTTCCTTTTTAAAAATTCACAACTTTAGTCTCTTAGTTCCCCATTTGATGCATGATTGTATCATGTTCTTAGTTATTTCACATAAAATAAAAAATTTCCTTATTATATCTATAGATTTTATTATATTCATAGAATAATATCTTGAATATTTTATTCCATAATGTAATTATGAAAACTCCATGATTTATGGATGTAGAATTATTGAAATTCAAAATGTGAGGATTTTTTATATTTTGAATTTAAAAAAAATCACATTTCAACTCCTGACCAATTATACATTAAAAATATCATTTAGTCTTATTAAATTTCCATTATACATGAAATTTAAAATATAAGAATATCCTCTCTACACAATATACAAATGTATGAAAAATACATGTGTGAATCTATTCATGCATTATTTCAACATAGATTTCTTCTTTAAAAAATATAAATCCTTTCATAACCATAACTCGGAACATGATCCATTGGAATGATAATGATATTTGAATCTAGGAATAAAAATTATGGATCATCATCTAATTTATTCTCCCTATCCTTAATATTTTGTCTTCTAGAATTCCTTGATAATTCCATGTTTTGATAATCTCAGAAATTCTTTATGATTTTTTCATAGAAGGAAAAATATGCTATCAACTTATGAATCATATATAGTGCAAAATTAATTATAAATATATTTAAAATCACTCATACTCATCTTAAAATCACTAATACATAAGCACTAAATGAATCATATATATGATTAAAATGACACATATAGAGTATGGATTGACATGTATGTATATCTGGTTCCTTTTCTATATTTTCAATGTATATTCAAAAGGACTCTTACACATAATTCCAAATGACTGATGCATATGTTTAGATAACTCGTACACAGTATGAAACTTTTTCATATTTTAAACATTCCTTGAAAACACAAAATTTCAGGAATTCACATAACTTAAACTAGAGATCCTTTAATCCACCTCTGTTCATTCCCAATAAATCCTATTAAACTTCATACCTCATTAAATGGATCTCTCTACATTTATATAGCAGTGTTTGTCTTTAGTTCCTCATAGATAGGTTTTTTTTCATTTCAACTATATTTTTTTCTTACCAAATATAGTTCTTCAAACTCCTTAACTAGTTAGAAACCTATAAATCCAATACAATGTTGTCGGAACCAATTAAATATAATAATTAATTATATTTAACATGAAGAAAACTAAAAAAATCATCACATATATGTTTGTTTCTATGAATCTATCAATTCAAATGTAGTGGTATATTCATTACCTTTTTCACTCAAACCAAAACATATTGATATTTTCCTACCATTACAGTAGACCTTTTTATTGAAAAATAAATAAATTCCTACATGGTAACATCAATACCCACCATTGTGTCTTTTTTTCAAAACCACAAAACTTATTTATGTCAATATGTGTTCACATAGTTCTTCTCATCATTATTTAGAAAAAATAAAAATATGTAATAAATATGTGCATCTCACTAATCTTTAGTAGTCTTCATAAATTCTCCATAACAAAAATTATTTTCCCAATTTTTTAATAAATTACAACTACATCTACATATTTAGAGAAGTATGGAACCATATTGATCTTAACAATGAGCCTTAGGTTAGACAAATATTATAATATGTGGGAGAACATGGTGTATAAATCAAGAGATAATTATTTATGAAATCATGGTTTGCAAAAATATTCATTTATATGATTCTAACTCAACTAATGTAATTAATGGGTTATTTATTAGATAAGTTAAGAAATAATATAAAAGTAACATTGATCAGAAAGCCACATATAAATTTTAAAGTTAAAGATATGTTACTCTCCCTTTTTAAGCTCAACATATACCCCCTGATAAAAATATTTAAATTATTTAAGATATGTATTAGATAGTAATTTAATACCTCAACATCAACCTTGTATGTATGATATTTAGATTATATATTTAGAGGAAATAACTATTATTTTATATCTTTTCGTAAGATACGATCCCCCTTAATAGATGCACTCATTTTCTCTTGATCAGGGTAGCCAGTAAACTCTATGATGTGCACCTTAACTGTTGTATTGGGTACTCAACACTCATATAACTCCTCATTTTCATTACTATTTAAATTCCAAATATGTTTGTATAAATAAAAAACGTTGGAATAAAGAGGATACTCATAGTTATAAAATTTAAATAAAATGGATGAGATTTTTCTCTCAACTAATATCTCTCATTTCATCCAATCTCAACATGGGAAGAATTCTTCATACTACTTTTACAATCATTAGAATTTTTAAATTTTTTGATTAAAATCATCCCATAAAATATTTCATTGCGTAGAGTTTTATTATACATGTAACCCACTAAAACAACTGAATATCGTAATGATTTCATCATCAATATCATTAATTTTACATGGACCACTAGAATGGTCAAACACCTTTCCATATCATGTCCATTTTGTTCGCATATTCCATAAATATTTTCTTAATTATTTATGTTTTATTTTCTATAAAATACCAATTGATAATGGATTTATTTTTGTGAAATAACTTAATTTACATTATAACTAGAACTTTTTTTATTTCTCCATTTTATTATCCTTCTCTAACTGGTTTAGACATACTATTAGCAACTCTTTCTAAACATGTTAAAATTATTTTTAAATTTTACATGATTTATTTTTGGACTTATAGGGTTAGTTATTATCTCATTTTCATTCAGTACTAATTATCCTTTAAAACCATAGAGAACTTATCTTGGTATTTTAGCCAAGAACTCCATGCCTTTCTAAATCTCTTGCTCACATCTTCCATAAACATCCTCTATGTATGAAAAATATATTTTGGATTAGAAGATTTGATGGATTCCATCTCATAACTTACTTTCTCTTAGAACATGTCCTCATATGCTAAAAAGAGATCCTCCTTGGTTTATTCCTTATACCTAGTAATGACATATTATAACAAAAATAATATGATTTATATCTAAATACCACACAATACAAGCATAATCATTGGAATTTAATCATCCATATTGAGGATAAATATATCCATAAAATTATTTATGTTTTACTTATATAACATGAGATTTAATTTTCCTAAGTGGTATAGATATTATTGAAATATTAATTTCTCAATTTGATGTGAAATGGAGTTTCTCCTCTTCCCCACTACAGCTCGAATATCTAGCGAGGCTTTGGACAGACTGTTTCGTGGCATGCAGAATTAACTATGGGGACGTTGTCTCGAAATGCTCTACAATTTCACCATATGCCAGCCTTCCTCATGCCCTTGGTTGGATGGGGCTCTCATGCGGTGCAGTGACGATATGAAGTTGGAGTTCTCAGTTTTTGCAGTTAGGATGCCGCCATGATTCTACTCTGTCTGGATGCTATTGGATGGATCTGGTCAGAATGTGTGTGCTTGAAGGCGGTGGTGGGTTTGCTATAGGTTTTCTCCTTTCCCTAGTCTTCATATTCTAGTTTCAAATTTTGCGTCATATAGGTAATGTTGGTTTGTGGTTTTCTTCTGGATTTATGTTTTGAAATTGGTAAATTCTGGCCTGCGACGACAGCTTGGTATCAATGAAGGCTAGGATTTATTTTTGGCGTTGTGATTCCGAAAATGGTGGAGCATGAAGGATGATTAAATGGTTTGAAAAATATATTGCAGTATGAATGTTGATGTTGAAAAAATAATTTCTCTGGTTACCAGCTTCGGTGATAGAGGCGAACACATCGAAGTTTATTTTTAATGGATGATGGGGTTTATATGTTTTTGGTAGCGATGGTTTTCAGCTCTGACAATGATAGGGTAGCAACGATGTTGGTGTTTCTTTCTTGATGTGTTGGTGAAGATGGTGAACAGATTGAAGGGGACAACGATGTCGGAGACGAGGCGCATTGGATGCCTGATGATGTTGGGTGATGTGATTGGCAGTTGTGTTTTCTCATGGCCCGAGGTCTCCTCGAGTCCTGTGGATGTTTTGAATTCTGAATTTTCATTTTTGATCCTTTGAATTCAGATACCGTGTTTGGTGTAAGTTATTTTTGGGTATTGTGTTGTTGTGGTTACCACTTACCCATAAAGAAGGTATTTAGAATACCAAAAAAGTGAATTTGTAGTCAATGATTACAAGTATATTTGACATTTCTATGGGAACCCTTTTTCTCACTAACTTGAGAAGACTAATATTTAAAAAGAAAAAACTTGTTGAAGTTCTATTTGATGTTATTGAAATTATTTTTGAGATATTTTTTATATTGATTGTGTCTCAAATAATTCTTCTTCTTTTATAGAAAATTTTTTATCAATATCTCTCAGTATATTCTATTTTCAAGCTAATCTCAGTTATTATTTATTTATATCATCTTTTTATATCCCTTATATTTTAGTAAACTCATATTTTCTATATATATAATATCCTTTTATTTTATCAAATTTTTATTTTCCTTCTTCATTTTGGTATATTTCATTAGACTAGATTCTAAATCATCCAACAACATGTATTCATGTTGTGTTCTTTCACATTAATCATCATTAATTCCTAAAGTATTAAAACCATGTTAAACATGTGAAATAAAATTAGTGTTATATTCATATTAAATGGATGATAATGAGTCAACGTGTTCCTTATTAGTCATCAAATTCTTTGTCTTTCTACTATAATATTTCTTCTAGTTCATACAATATTTTTGTTTATGAGTTTTCTCATTCTCTTCATCTAATTAAAATTTGGTGGCCTTTTGTATTTGGACATTTATTTTCAAAATGACCAATTATATTATATTTATATCACCATGTTGGATTATTTTTTTCCTTTTATATTTAACTATTTATAAAAATGATCGAAAATAAGTAACTATATTAATGCCTTTATTTCCTTCTCTATCATATAAAACACTTTATTCTACAGTTTAATCATCTTTTTTTAGCTTCTTAATGGATTCAAAAGCTATCTCATATTTTTATTTCATCATAAAAGCATTTATCTTTCTCATTTCATGTGAAATGAGTATATTATGTAACATTTCGAGTGAATGTTATTCTCTATCTTTAAAGGGTGGGTCTTTAGGATCAGACCTATCTAGAATGTTTCTAATAAAGTTTTTTGAAAATAGTAGAATCTTATAACTTCTCACTAAACCATTGAATATTGGTAACAATGTCACTGAATCTTGTAAGTAAGTCATGAATATTTTAATAATCACCCATTTTCAAATACTCAAATCATCACTTCAAAACATTTCATTGGATATCTTGACCATTATATTTTTCTCATAACTACTTTATAATTTGTCCCAAATATCATAAGAATTTTTAATACCCAGGACATTTTTTATACATTTTCTAAAATATACATCATAATTTAATTGGAAGAATTTATATCTACATCCATATTTTATTTTTTAGAAATTGTCATACGAGAAATCTAATTAGTGAGTAAAAATTGCACTATTTCTACATCTTCTACATCCATGAGAAGCCAAATAATTTATGGCAGAATAATATTCCTTAAATTGTGATATTTCATTCCATAAAATATATGGACCCTAATATGTTGATAGAACATAAATTCTCAATATTCGTCAAATTTTAGTATCTTTCCTATGGAATCTAGATTTTCTCTCGGACCGCTTGTAGTTCCCTGGCTGGTTAAATACCATTAAGATTGGTGTGGCTCAGTGGTAGAATTTTCTTGAATTAAACTATTAGATTCAACCACTTGGACTTGAAAAATTCATTATCCTCTCACTCTAGAATTACTT
The DNA here is from genome assembly GCA_963277665.1 of Viscum album. Classification (NCBI taxonomy): domain Eukaryota; kingdom Viridiplantae; phylum Streptophyta; class Magnoliopsida; order Santalales; family Viscaceae; genus Viscum; species Viscum album. Next base: position 351,156,903 of record OY728130.1, on the reverse strand, counting down.
AGCCACACCTGAATATAGTAAGAAAAAAAATTCATAGGAACACTAGTATTTGTTAGGTTCATCCTTAAAATCCTGCTTCCTTTCATGATAGGTTAGTCTCCCCAATCATAGATTCTTCACTATAAACCCAAGTGGTTACACTAGGGATCTTCCCATTAACATTAGTATAAATTCACACTATGCTTATATTTCCGTATTCCCACTAAAAAATACTTCTTCCCACTTCTCACAAAAATAGTGTGTGTAATAGAGAAAGAGAGATCTTATTTTTTCTACTAGTTTCTTATTCTTCACTAGATATTGACCTTTATCCTTAACCCCTAAGGATCAACTGCTCAAAACATGGTACCTATTCAATGGCTCCAATTGCTAATAATGATTATTAATTATACTAGTCTTAATCAACCTTTCTATATCTTCAATGATATGGTTCTTCTTCAATGTCTCTAATGCTCAGGAACACACTTCTTATTCCTTTAGAAAATATTTTTACTTCAGTCTCTAACTTATATCTTAGATACAACTATATATCAATTTATCAATTTATTTTAATGAACTCAAAACATTCATCCTTCCTCTATTAACTATTAAATATTTAAAGAATGATATCATAAATATTTGATTCCAAAAATTGAATTAAGAAAACTCTATGCTTTTTTATATAAATATTCTATATATTAAAAACAATAGGATATTTCTAATTTTTAATTCCTAATAAAAATATCAATTAAACTCTAATTTAATTCTCAATTTAAATTTTCCTTATTATATAAGATGCTTCTAATATCAACAAAAAATAAAATACCATAGTATTTTCTCCAAAAAAAATCCATATCTTTAAATTATTTTCAGTTTAGGCCACTTGTGCATCTATCTAAGCATAGTTTAAATGTGTATCTCTTCCTAGAAAAGTATCACTCCACTCATCACAATTGTAGAGATCACAGCCCATTTTAATGGTAATGATATTTAAATCCATAAAGAAACAATATTCAGTATCATGGAATTCATTATCTTTGAGTTTAGAAATTATTCCTCTTGAATTCTATGATATTTTCATGTATTAATTTGTCATAAATTCTTTAATTGTTTTCCTAAAGAATATTATGTTTTTAGATGACTTATACTCATAGAAAAATGACTCAAAATATTTGAATCACTCATGCCCGGCATCAAATCACTCATTCATAGATACAGAATGACTTGTGTATATACATAAAATAATACATATGGAGTTTGGAATGAGTCATATTGAAATATAGACCATTTTTTAAATTCCTTATATAAATTTAAAATTACACTTGCACATAATTCCAAATTACTCGAACATTGAATCGGATGACTCGAATGTGGTCTGGGACATTTTTGTATGTTTAAAATTATTTTTAAACAAGGAATTTTGTGACATTAATTAATTTCAACCAAGTCCACTTTAATTCAACTTCATGCCTTCTCAGTTATCTCAATATAACATAAAACATTATCTAAATTATCTCCATGTACTAATATATTAGAGTGTGACTTTATTAGACCATGGATAGATTTTATTCATTTCAACTAGCTTTGTTTATTGCTTTATATAGTTATTCATATAATTACACTATATATAAACCTCAAAATCCCTTAAATGTTTGTATTTGTAAATTAAATATAATTAGTAATTGTGTTTCATGTGATGAATAGTACAAAATCATCATATATAAGTATGTTACACTAATTCTATCTATTAAAATGTAGTATTATCTTCACCACAGTTTCCACTCAAACCAACACATGTTGAAATCTTCTCCTCATCATGTCATACATCTTGGTCAATAGAAAAAACAATCCATTCATGGTAACTTAATAAAAGACAGTTAATCACATATAAAAATCGGTATCATCTATAAATAATAACTCTTTATACAAGCTGTGTCCATACCGGATATACTTTATTTTCACTAGCCACATGAAATCTAAACATACCAATCAGGTAAACTATTATTATCATCCCATTAATAGAGATTATAGTAAAACACATATATACATATAGAACCACATGTAACGCCCCAAACCCCAGTTACCCTGAGTCGGTGCTTAATAACATAACATTGGCATGATTACATGGAATCATGTACCAAAGGACCGATAAGTTTAGTAGTCATGGAAAATAGATTACACACATGAATTTTACATTAGAATATAAAATGAAAAACAACAACAACATTTTCTCTATTGACCACATTCATATCCCTTAGACTATCCCTTCTGGTCACTCATAACTAACCTCTTCATATCTTGGGAAAATGAAACGTAAGAATAGGGTGAGCAAAAATGCTCAATAAGGGTAAGCAATATAGCGGAGGATAACATAAACATTAGGCATGATGAATAATTAACAACACATGCCTTTACAAATAATAAACATGAAAACATTATGGCAAGAATATGAGTTGAGTAAATGATGCCATAATAAAACATAGTCATGGGTATTCTACAAGTCGAATAACCACAGGAACCATCAATATTATTTTCATAATGATGGAATGTAAAATTCCAAACATTATAGAAAAATCTTTTCAAGGACTTGGAAATGAAATCTAAAAATGATTTAGGCCTCGTCCAAAACTATATATCAATTTGGGAAAGGCCTCAGCCAATTCAACATCTAATTGTCTCATGAGACCTACTGATGCATGGAGGAGCTATATCATGATCCACCTGTCACATACTATGTCTAATACATTCCACAAATGAAAAGGTTTAAACATAACATAAATAATCATATTAAAACTAGCATATGATATGCCAATACTTTAACCATAAATAATGAATGGAATAAAAATAACACATCCATTTTTAAACATATCAAAAAACCTTCAATACAAAATGGACGATTTTTTTCATAATAAATGAACTTCAAAGAAGATTTAAATCCATCAAATGATATTGACATAGATGAAATGATAAATATTTGAAAGAAATACCTCTTTCTATTTTGAAACCATTTAAGAGTAACATAATTATAAAATAAAACATTTATTTTGAAAATATTCTTATAAACTTGTACGGGAAGCTTCAATGATGTTATAATAGCATAAAATAGCACCTCCCACCATATAAGTTAAAACACATTCTTACTGTAATTTTGTCGAAAAGGTTATCATGTAACTTGTTTGGAAAATGACAGAAAGATTCCTTTCAAAATGTATAAGCTGAAATAAGGGTATAAATATCTTTAACCCATAGTCTAGTAAATAGTAAAATGGTTTTAAAATATATTTTTAAGAAAACATGGATGTGGATGATAAATAGGTCCTCGTAGATACTTATGTAAAAACAACCTTGAATAATAAAGAGATTGAGAAATTAACCATTACCTTTTACATTTACATATTAGATTGTATGTTAACCACTTGTATAATAGTTAAAACATTTTTATTAAATTATACATGAACAATATACCTAAATATGATATTTTATATGATCTTTTAATAATACTTTGCTAAAAATATTTTAGTAGTATCATCATTTGGGGTGTTAACTGACACATTTTCCTTTATATGATTCATTTTGTAATCCATGTTTGATATGGATATTATATATTTTATTAATATAAAGAATGATATTATATTCATAAACATTATTTTTTATCATAAAATGAAAATTATTATTGAATGATTATGACAGGGAATGAATCTCATCGCGTTCGTGGTGACGGTAATCCGTACGTATGCACGAGCAAAAATATCATTATATTGATGGTCAAATCATATGTAATTGGATGGTATATCATATATACAGAATCATTGACATGTTATATTTAATATTTATATCAGTTATAGTCATTATTATACCCATCCAAATAATGAAATGTTTGAATAACAAGCTACACCACGACGTGGAGGCGGTAAGTCGTACGTATGCACGTATAATGGCTTTTGTCATTCATATTATGGATAGAATAATGAATATGGTTGTACCATTTTTATAATAACATTATTGTATATAGAAGATAATTTAATTATTAATTTATAATTGAAACAACAAAGGAAGTGGAAGTGGAAGAAGAAAAGAACTTGAAAGATATGATGAAATATTTACCTCTTCATCATGTTCTTCCTTTTGATTTGATCTAAAGGGATTCATAGGTTGGATTTCTGACTAATGGAAGGCCACAGTTATAATGTAGTAAAGTAGGGAGGATATTTTGGTAGGGTTTGACCGAGATAAAGGGCTTTGTAGGTGTGAAATTAAGATAAGGGGAAGTGCCCTTTTATAAGAGAGGTGACGGTCACTTTAAGAAAAGCTTGATATATTATTTTATAATAAAGTAATTTTTAGTTTCTAATGGCTCAAAAATGAATTATTTAGAGTCTAAGGTAGGTATGGGTCGAAAACCTCTCAACCAATAGGTTTTATATAGGTTTAGGTCACCATATTAACATTATCTTTTAGACTTAACTCTTATTTAAATAGTTTGACATTTACCATATCTCTGTGTATTTTAATATTATATGGTTAATAAACATAAAATAACCAGAAACGAGAACCCCATGTGGTTCATGATTAATATATATAAATTTATATAATTCATTTGACCGAACCATATATATTTTAGGAATATTATATCAATTAATAATATATTATTTGTTTTTAAAAACTCAATTATGTCAATTTTGACAATATTTAGTATTTGGTTTTGGTAAAATTCATCACAACCGGATTACTTAAACCCAAATACATTTAATAAACCCTAACATGTCATATTCACCTATAATATTCTTGGATAGCATCAAAACTTTAAAATTATATTTATTTGAATATTTAGAATATTATTTATTTTATTCTATTATTAATAAGGAAAGTACTACATCATTATTGTGTCATAAGTAAATATATTTTTTTTATGTCTAAAATTTTGAAATAAAATATCATCAAGTAGGAAATATTTTTATATTTAAAATGAATATTTATAGTTTAAGAGATCAATTATATAACCCCATATAAAAATGTTTTACTAAAAAATACATGCTTTTGTTATTTTTGTCTTAAATTAATTAATATAAAATGTCATTATCACTCTCAAGTGGCTCCATGGGGTCCCAAAATAGACCCAAGTATGCCCATGCTCGGAAATGTATCAACCAATAGAAATAGGTCACATGTTAGGGTAATTTAATTTTATTATAATTTTATTTTGTTACCCTTATTTACCATATTTACCCTTTAACCATGGTAAATAAAATATTTACCAAAGCAATTATTCATAATTTCTAAAAATAAAAGTCACTTATTTACACATTTTTGAACTCCTGATTCCAAATATGGAATCTTTTTTTCAAAATTCAAAACACAGAAGTGGCAGAAATTAATTTAAAATTAATTCCTATTGTCAAAACAAAAAAGCGTGTTTTTAAGAAATAGTATCTATCAAAAGATTGACACTTGTTTATGTTCCGTTTAAAAGTGAAATTAAATACAATGACCTAAATTATATTAAATGATAAAAATATAGTCTCATGATACTTTAAAACCAATCAAATGTATAATTTAACATGATAAATTATTTCAATTAAAAAAGTCGTTTTAATTAAAATTAAGTATTTTTTTCACTATTCATAAAAAGATGAAAGTTATCAGAAAAGTACCAAAAATTAATCCAAACAAAATTTTTATGTCACTATTCAAAATTTGAATTTAATTTCAAAAAATTTAATATACAAATGTGTTAAATATTTGATTTAGAAAGGGTTCTCCATTAAAAGGTGTAAAACAACATTTTTTTAAAAATACATCTTTTATCTTAAAAATTGAATTTTTTTTATATTATGTATAAGAAACACCAAAGATAAATTATAAAATTATATAGGATATATTTAAAATTTTAAATGTGGTTATTACTATTCATAACCTCTTTTTTGAACAGTTATTTTGGAAAGTCATGATGCGCTCGACCTCAGTGTTGCGTGTAGCGCAAGTTATTGAAATAATTTGAAGGGATAACATACTTTGAAATCTTGGGGTGTTAAATTCTACCATCAGTCAATAAATAGAATCATCTCAATTTGAAATTGTTTTTTGAAAATAAAATATTAAAATATAAAAATACCTTTCTGGAAAACCTACAATGGAAATTGGGTTAATAAAATTTAGTCTTGATAAGATGGAAAGGGAAATGAAAAAGTACCCACCAAATTTTGATCTGGATTAGGAGAACATTTTGTGAAAATTTAATACACATAATTGGAGGAAAAAAATAAATATTTATAGGGAGTGATTGAGGTCATCAATCACAAACAAGTGTAAAATTGAGGGCCTCAAAGCCATCAATCTAGGAAGATTTAGAATTTCATTGGTTCAACAAAACCTAAAGTATAAGGACAATAGATTTTTGGTTTTAATATCCCATAACAAATATTAAGAATTAATTTCTTCATATAATAATTATATATATATATATATATACTTGAAAAGAATAGTTCCATCCTTTAACTAATTTAAACGACAACCTCATCTTTCACTCCAAAAGATAATGGAACTGAAAAATATTATATTAATCATAATCATATAGGGTTCTAGACATATACCATGAAGAAAACTAATTTATGATAACCAGGGAAATCCTATAGGCTAGTGGAAGGTCATAAAGCCTTTTTTCACTTTGGTTACGGGTTCAATTCTAGCAGCTTTGTCCGATGCGACGGGTTATCGCCTGACCTGCAGGTTGTTCTTATTTTTAAAAATATAGTATTATTATATAAAATAATAATATTATCCAATGTTTAACTTAATCAATTATAACCTTTATATCTATCCAAAATAATTCTTCCCAAATTTTCTCTAAATGTTCCCTAAATTTAAAAATCAATTATAACATCAGATTCCCAAAACAATTTAATGTTTCTTTTATTATAACATATGTAAAATATTATTACATTAATCATATTTAAACCTTAATGAAAACAAAAAGTATTAAAATAAAATCCTTATATATATCACATTCTTCTTATAACTAGAAAATAATTATTTAATCTAAAAACCCAAATACAGTAATTATTCAATTTCAATAGTAGTAACAGTATAATCTTGGCCTTGCTGCCTTAGCCTTTTCTAGGGTAGGTTTACTTGGAAATTATGACATTATTCATTTGGATAATGACTCATTTCTCTACAATTATAGCATTCAACATTGACAGCCTCTTTATTTCCCTTGCAATCATGAGCCTGGTGACCTTTTTCTCTACATTTATAACAATCCCCCATTAATTTTAGATATTCACCAGGGTGTTTACTTCCCCAATTATCACATGGTGGAAACTTAACTCTTCCCTTCTTCCTTATTTCCGTATTTCCTTTCCCATAGTGTTCAATGGATCTCTTCTTATCTTGCTTTTTTAAAAGTTGTATGACATAGAGAATTCCTTTTCAGTCATGATAGCACATGAGACAATATCCTCATACGATGAGAAGGATTGTGAGACTAATTCTTGACATATAAATGGTATTATCCCGTCAATGAAATTATCAATCATACTTCTTGGGTTATGTATATAATCTATAGAATGTCTTGTTATCCTTGTAAAGTTAGCCTCATACTTTGCGACTTTCTCATCCTCCTTTTTCCTCAGACTCAGAAATTGTCTTTCCATATCCACTTGATGGTCATGAGGAAAGTATTTTTATTAAAAAATCTCTTTAAATTCCCCCATTCCATACATGATACTTCTTCATCCTCCTTTTTTTTAATTAATGACCACCATTGATCTGCATCTCTCATAAGGCGATAAACTTTCATAAAAACTTTTTGCCTTTCGCTAACCCCCAAGGATTGAAATATTTTTTATAAGGAACTTATACATTTCTCAGCTACAAATGGATTTGTAGACCCATTGAATGTTGGTGGTTGTTTCCTCATGAATCGGTCTAACATTGATCATCCACGTTGTAGATCAGGGTGCTCTATACGGGTAAAGTTTTTATTCATAACCTGAGTGAGATGCATCACCAGCTCCACTATAATAATCTTGAGTAGGAGGTAAATCCCTACATGGATTACGTTAATTGATATTGTTTCCATTCCATCCACTATGCACCATTTCTAAAAAAATGGCATACACTAGGTTGGATCATATAATACTTTATAATCCAAAAACTATAAAAATTCTCAACATTAATGAAATATTTTCACACATCTTGTCTCATAATCATAAAAATAGTTTATTTTCAGAAATATTTACCCATATATCCTTCATAATGGTTTGTAAATAAATTGTGAATTATTCTAAGCATATCCCTCAAAAGTGTCGTAACCAAGAGTGCAGCAAGGCTCATTGTCGTGTACCAGGATACCCTGAGTCATGCTCGAAACTCCTTGTCGGATTTTTTACTCCTCGGTACATCTATTCCAGATCCGCCTATACCTTCTCATATCAAGACATGGATTTATTGCTTAAAAACACACAAAATCTCTACAATACCAAAATTTTTGGAAGTTCTTCTATACTAATCCTCAAAGTTTATCTTATGGTAGTGTTCTCTAATCAATGTTTTTCTAAATCTAGTTTCCAAAGTTATTAATAAACTTCCTCTGATACCAATTGTAATGCCTTGACCTGAGTTACCCAGAGTCTGTGCTTTATTGCATAACATTGTCATGGTTACAAGGAATCAAGTCCCGAAGGACCGATAAGTTTAGGAGTCTTAGAAAATAGATTACATACATGAATGTAAAAGTACATTATAAAATGAAAAAAACAACAATATTGTATCCATTGACCACATTCATATCCCTTTTACTATCCCTAAAGGTCACTCATAACTAACTTCTTCATATCTTGTGAAAATGAAATGTACGAAAGGGGTGAGCTCAAACGCTCAATAAGGGTAAGCAATAGAGCGGACGATAACATAAACATTAGGAATGATGAATAATTAACAACACATGCCATTATAAATAATAAAAATGAACAATTTATGGAAGGAATATGAGCATAGTAAATAATGACATAATAAAACATAGTCATGGGTATTCTACTAGTCGAATAACCACATGAACCATCAATATTATTTCCTTAATGAGAGAATGTATAATTCCAAGTATTCTTAAACATATTGTCTAGGCCTTGGCCAAGATGTCTAAAAATGATTTAGGCCTCAGCAAAACCCATATATCAAATTGGGAAATGCCTCTGCCAATTCCATGTCTAATTGTCTCATAAGACCTACCGATGCATCGAGGAGCAATATCGGGCGAGACACATCACATACTAAGTCTAATACATTTCTCATATGAAAAGGTTGAAACATAACATAAACATTCATATTAAAACTAGCATATGAAATGTCAATAATTTAACTATAAATCATGAATGGTATAAAAATAACACATCCATAGTCAAAAATATCACAAAAACTTCAATAAAATATAGAATATTTTTATCATAATAAATCCACATCAAACAACTTTAAAATACATCAAAGGATGTTGACATTAATGAAATGATAAATATTTGAAAGAAATACCTCTTTTTATTTTGAAACTATTTAAGAGTCACATAATTATAAAATAAAATATATATTTTTAAAATATTATTATAATATTTTAAGGGAAGCTTCGATGATGTTATAATAGTGGAAAATAGCCGCATCCGTTGTATAAGTTAAAAAACATTCTAACCTTGATTTTTTTGAAAAGGTAATAAAGTAACTTGTTTGGGAAACAATGGAAACATTCATTTCAAAACATATAAGGTCAAATAATTGTATAAATTACTTTAACCCATAGTCTAGTAAATAGTAAAAATGTTACAAAATACATTTTAAAAAAAAATTGATTTGGATGACGAATAGGTCCCAGTAGATACTTAAATATAAACGACCTCGGATAATAAAGAGATTGTGAAATTAACCCTTACCTTCTAAATTTATTTAGTCGATGGTACGTAAACCTCATGTATAATTGTTAAAAAATTGTTATTAAATTGTACAATAACAATATACATAAATATGATATCATAAATGATCTTCTAATATTGGATTGTTAATAATAATTTAGTAGTATCATCATTTAGGGTGTTAAGTGACTCGTTTTCCATTATATTCCTGGTTTCATAATCCATGTTTGTTCTGGATATGATATATTTCATTCATATAACTAATGATGTTATTCTCATAAACATTATTTTTAATCATAAAATGAAAATTATTCTTGAATGATAACGATGGTTAATGAATCTCATCGTGTTCATGGAGACAGTAATCCGTACATACTAATGAGCGACAGTATCATTATATTGATGATGAAATCGTATGTAATTGGATGGTATATCATATATAAAAATTCATTAACATGTTATATTTATTATTTAAATCTGTTATATTCATTACCGTACCCATCCAAATAATGATGTGTTTGAATAACAAACTACCCCACGACATGGAGACAGTAAGCCATACGTTCACACATATGGTGACTTGGTCATTGATATGATAGATAGAATAATGAATATGGTTGTACCATTTTTATAATAACATCACAATATATAGAAGATACTGGAGTTAATATTTTATAATGGAAACAACACAAAATGAGGAAGTGGAACAAGAAAAGAACATGAAAGAGGTGATGATATATTTACCTTTTCTTCCTGTTATTCATATTGATTTGATCGAAAGGGCTCTATAGGCTGGCTTTCTTACCAATATAAGGCCTCTTGGATGAAGGGAGGAATGTCGGTAGGATATTTGGGATGGTTTAGTTTGAGCCAAAGGGATTTGGGGTGTGAAATTAAGAGAATGTATAGTTCACTTTCATAAGAGAGGTGAGGGTCACTTTTGGAAAAGCATGAAATATTATTTTATAATAAAATAATTTTCAGTTTATAATGGCTAGAAATGATATATTTAAAGTATTATATGCTTAAGGTTTGAAAAAATCTCAAACAATAGGTTTTAGACTGGTTTATGTTACCATATTAACCTTATCTTATAGATTTAACTCTTAGTTAAATAGTTTGACATTTACCATGTCTCTTTGTATTTTTATATTATATGTTTAATAAGCTTACTATAACCAGCCAAAAGAACCCCATGTGGTTCATTATTAATATATATAACCTTATATAAGTCTTTTTTCTGAACCTTAGTTTTTTATGAATATTATATTAATTAATAATATAGTATTTGTTTTAAAAACTCAATTATGTCAATTTTGACACTATTTAGTATTTCGTTTTTATGAAAGTCATCAAAACATGATTAATTAAAACCAAATACATTGAATCAACACTAACATGTCATATTTTCCTAGAATATTCTTGTATGACATCATAAATTTCAAATTTATTTTTTTCTTAATATTTACAATATCATTTATTTGATTCTTTTATTAATAAGGAAAATACTACAACATTATTGTGTCACAAAATAAATATATTTATTTTATGTCTAAAAATTATAAATAAAATATCACCATGAATGAAATATTTTTATATTTAAAATGAATATTTATAGTCAAAGTGATAAATTATATAACCCCATATAAAAATGTTTTACTAAAAGATACATGTTTTTGTTATTTTTGTCTTTACTTTAAATTAATTAATATGCAATGTCATTATCACTCCCAATTGGCTCAATGGGGTCCCCAAATAGACCCAAGGATACCAATGGTCAGACATGTATCAACAAATAAGAATAATACACAAGTTAGGGTAACTTAATATTATTATAATATTTTTTTACCCTTATTTACCGGATTTACCCTTTAACCATGGTAAATAAATATTTACCGAAACAATTATTCATAATTTCTAAAAACAGAAGTCACTTATTTACACAATTTTTACCTCCTGATTCCAAATATAGAATCCATTTTTATAAATTCAAAAAAAATAAGGAGATGAAATTAATTTAATATTAATTCCCGTCGTCAAAATATAATGTGTGTTTTTAAGAAATAATAACTATCAACAGATTGAATCTTGTTTATGTCTAGTTTAAATGTGAAATTACATAAAATGACTTCAATTATATGAAATGATAAAAATATAGTCTAATGATACTTTAAAACCACTCAAATTTATAATTTAACACTATAAATTATTTTGATTATAAAAGTTTTTTTAGTTAAAATTTAGTATTTTTTCAGTATTCATCAAAATATAAAATTTATTAGAAAAGTACCGAAAATTTATCCAAACTAAATTTATATGTCTCTATTATAAATATGAATTTAATTTCACTAAATTGAATATATAAAATCTTTAAATATTGGATTTAAAAATGGTTCTCCATTAAAAGGTGGAAAACAACATTTTTTGAAAAATACCTCTTTTATATTAAAAATTGAATTTTTCTTATATTATGTCTATGAAACACAAAATATGAATGTTAAAATTATATAAGATATATATATAAAATTTAAAATGTTGTTGATACTATTCATAACCTAATTTTTGAATGGCTAGTTTGGTTAGTCATATTGCGCTCGAGCTCGGTGTTTCGTGTAGCGCAAGTTATTGAAATTCATTGAAGAGATAACATACAATGAAATCTTGGGGTGTCACACCACACATTTTAGTAGATATGTGTATATTTATTAAATGTGTGAAGCATGTCCCAAAAGGGAAAGGGAATAGAGAAACAAGTTAGGGAAACCTAGTTTCTCATCCCAAAAAGATGTTAGAAAATAACTTCTAGTCCTAAGAAATAATGAACAAGCACATGTGGATGAGAATTTATAAAATTTTTCAGGACATCAACCTATTCATTGATAAGTAATAGAGAACACGTGGTTTGGTATTTATAACCCTTTCTATGTCATCAAATTGTTCACCAACAAGTATTACATACTCCAAAGAGATATATATAATTTTATACAAATATATACTCAATATTAACATTCCTTGTAGTATTATACAATATTATTGGTATAGAAATGTAGTGATATTTTAAACATACAATAATAAAAATAAACATGGAATAAATAGAATTTAAATCCATATAATTTATATCATGTGAACGAACCATTAAAATTGGAATCATGTTAAAATATTATCATAAACGAGCTCAGATACCCTGGTACTATAACACTAAATACAACACTTATATAGCCTTAAGGTAATTCCTGATCTCTAGGAGTTTCCATATAGAACCCATACTCATACAAGATAAATGTGTAAATTTTTTTTCCCACAAAAATAATTAGACAAACAAAGACAAATCATTATGCTCAAAGAAAACTTCCAAAGGAGAAGGGACCATAAGTCAAATAGGTATAACAAAACATAAACAATACATCATGAAAGTATCAGATTAAAATCTAAACAACCCGTGTACCAATGAACATTCCACTCAAATACCAAATAATCAACAACAACCACCACCTCAAAGTGTCACTTTCCCATAACATGAATATAGAAGAATGAAATCTAAAAATCCCTGATGGAAAAAGTATGGTGTGAGATAAAATACCTATAGGGTTTCACCACATATTTCATAATATTATTACACAAAACATATACCAAATCATGAATTCAAATTTAGATAAACAATAATTGAAGTACAATTTCAAATTTAAAACATAAAATATTTTCATCTCAATTAATGGAAACATTTCAAACAATGGATTAAGTAAAGATTTTTTATAAAATAGTTTATATAATTCAATATGAATGAATAAAATAGTTCACAATCCATAGAGAATATATATATATATATGTATATAATCACATCAAGACAGATGGTCATCTACAGAGATGTTTTATATTTTCTAGTTATGATATCTTGTCACAATCATATTTGCGAGCATGGAAACCTGCATACATATCCCTTAGGCGCAGGACAAATAAGACCCATTAATATCCCACTAGGGATAAGACTCATTGAACTTTTCTTTTGTTAGAGTATTAATTCATCAATTCATTTCTATGATACCACGATCCTAGTCTGTTTTTTCCAAATAACTTTCTAACTAACCAGGCTTCCATATACTGAATAAATTAATCACTAAATTGAAAATTATTTTAAAACTATTTAAAATAAAATCACCCTATTTACATTTTAAATATTCCAATTTCCATATAAAAACCAAAACATAGGTTTTTAAAAAATTCATCGCATTTTCAAGATAAACCCAATTATAGGATTTATTAAAACAATTAATCCATTTTTCTCAAAATCAATTCACAAATCAGTTTCCACAAATTCTATCAATTTCAAATCACATCCCAATTTTCCAATTCCATTAGAATTGGGGGTTTCCCAAAATTATCATGCCAAATAAATTTCCAATTACAAATTGACATTCATTGTTTTCATAATATATTTGATAGTAATTTTAAACAATCATGAAATTCAAGGTTAAATAAAATATTCCAATCATAAATGGAACTACCTACCTTTTACATGGAGATCATGAAACAAAACACCCACAACGGGGTTTTCCAATGAAAAAGATCTGAAATGTATATCTTTGAATCAATCCAAGATTCATGATAAAAAATTATTTTAGATACATATACGATAAGATGGTCTGATAAACCCTATGGAGGAAAGATGTAGAGAGAGGTAGAGAAATAACAAGGCAAGAACACTTACCAGATAGGAATCGAATTATTTTTACTAAGAATTAGTAAACCAAAGAATATGATTGGAGGGTACAATAGGAGTTATTGAGAACTTCAAGGGCCTTGGAATTCATAAAATATCATGATTGGATCAATCCGGTGAGAAAATAGGATTTTAGGAATATATAAATTAATTATTGGTATTAACTAAGTCTATGTGCATGGTTAGCCTGGTAGGGAGGAACAGCTTGTCAGACCGTGCACTATAACTATGTGTCCTTATGATTGGTTTCATGATATATAATAGGCGGGTGCATGGTTTTTCAAACCATGATCCAACCATCCAAATGCTCATTATTCGGATATGGATGGTTTACCTTAGGTGGCTCCATGGTTTGGGAAAATTATACAACAATCACGTATATCCCAAAAAATTTAAAAATTTCTAAATTTCTTCTTGAACCTACCCGAGATAAACCCCAACTAATGTATCATAAAGAAAAGTATGATTTAAGAGTAAGTAATAAAATTAATAGGATATTAAAACCTCTAAACCATAAAAACCTTTTGTCCCCAATAAGCATGTCAATACGTATACATGTCCAAAATATGTGGCCACTACTCTCTTATTAGTGTCTCTATTTCTCTCCCCGGAATCATTAGAATCAGAACTATGATACCACAGAACTCGAGATAATGGTTTCATACTCCCATTATGTACCTTGGGTTGATAATCAACTATCCTATTTTTATTCTTAATATTGGATAAATGGGGCTCAATGACAAGATCACTCATGCTCAGAACCTGAGATGGATTAGAAATATACTTTCACAACTGTGATATAAGTAACAAGTTATATATTGAATTAAAATATGGGTAAAGTGATACATCGTAAGACACTTTACCCCACATACTCAAAAACCTAAAATTGTTCCACAAAATAAATAGAAATCTTCCCTTTCCTCCAAATACATCGATGAACCAATGAGGTTAAAATATCAAGAAAACCTAATCAACAACTGAAAATTCAAACGGTCTACAGAAATGATCAGTAAAAGATTTATATCGTCTCTGTTCCATAAACATTATCTAATGAATAAAATGAATATTTGATGTCATCTTTTGAGAAAATATTGTACTATACAAGTAACTTTCTCTCATCTCTAACCAACACAAGTAAGGTTTACACGGTTTTCCAGACGATGCCTCATAGGGGACCACTCTGGTCATGAATATGTAACGATTATTATAAGAACACTCAACCAGACCCAAGTGGTCCTCCAATGTTCCACCAGAATCAAGGATCCTAGTATAAATAATATAATCAACAAAATATACAGCCCTCTATATCTGGTCTTCCTTCTATTGATAAGAATCCATACTCAAATGAACCTGAGATCCTAATGCCTTTAGAAGGCCTCTATAAAAATGATAAGTAAACCATGGATCACTTGCAGATACTATAGTAGATGTAACTCCATTAAAATGAAAAATATCTTTCACCAAGATATTTTTTAACCCCTCAACTTCAGATGCTTCACAAATGGGTAAGAAGTGAGTAGATTTATTCAGCTTATCGACCAAAAACCATATAAGATTTATATTTATTTGGTTCCATGGAAAACTAACCATAAAATTGATATAAATATCAACCCACTCCCAATTTAGCACTATATGTTGTTGAAGAACACGTGATGTTCTCAAGTACCCGGTCTTGACTACCAGCACATATAATAATGAGAGAAAAATTCAAAAATTCCTCATCCCAGACTTGGCCACCATAATCATCACGGTTGTTCATAGAACAAATTTTGGTTTATTGGGTTCACATCCCACTAGGAATTATGAAAATACCCAATCACATCTTTTCATCTAGGAATAGGTACCACATATTGATTCTTGAAACATAGGATACCCTTCTTTGAGAATGACCACTTAATAATGGTATCCCCACAATAAATAGAATTCTTAATTCCATGAAATTCATTACCAAGATAATATTCCTAGAAAATCATCTGATGAATAGTGTAGTTCAACTTAAAACTATTCAAGACAACCTTGTACCCTATTTTAAAAACTCTAATATGAACCTATGGAAAAAATATCCATCAATTTTCACTCTTTTGATGATTCTTTCATCGCTTATGTCATAATTTTCCAGCTAGAATCATCGGTAATGAAATTTACTTTCCCTAGGGTATAAGAAAGTTAAAATCAAAGTATTCCAGGTACTCCACTAAATGCCTCTGAATGATATTAAAATATTTTTAATATAAGATATATCTCAAGATATTATGGTAGGTAATCATGGTAAACCTTTCTCCAAAAAAGTTAAATCTAATAATGCTAAAGAGCATGCATCATAACAGTGAGTTCAAGGTAATGGGTCATATAATTCATCTCAAGTTTCATAATTTTTTGTGATCTGTAAGTAATGACATGATCACCCTCCATAATAAAACAACCCATAACTGAACATGATTCCTCACAAAAGACTAAATATCCTTATCAGGTCTCTTTAAGAGTCAGTACTAGTTTATTTGTAAAAATATATTTGATTTTTAAAAAACTCTAATATTTCTAATCCCAAATAAACATTACACTCATATGAAATAGGGTGGAAATTATAAAAGACTACTTTGAGAAATCCTTTATGAACTAGAAATAATATCCTACTAAACTCAAGATTCTCCAAATCATGAAAAAATATAGCGGTTTCTCCCATGTCCTGATAGCTTTCACATTTTCAATATTAACAAAAATAAGATATTCTAACACCGAATTTTCCAGGAATATAAATTCTAGAATCCAGAAATTATATTTTGATATCCTAGAAAAAATTTGTTGATTTCTCAAAAATTCCAAAACTACTCATAGATGATGCACATGATCCTCTACATATATAGTGTAAATAAGGATGTCATTCCCAAATACCACCATTAATGAATCAAGATACTCATGGAGGAAGATATTATTCCTTAAATCCGTGAAGATAGAATGATAATTGGTTAGCTTTAATGGCTCTACATGGTACTCATAATGGACATATATTCTCCAGATGTTGGTTTTCTGAATTTTTGATACTTTTATTCTCAACTGGTGGTAACCTGATTGATGAACTATCTTTAAGAACCACTTCTCCCTTTTAAACTATTCAAATATATCATCTATATATGAAAACAGATACTATTTCATTACCATAACATGATTCATTTTTTGATAAAAAATTCATTGTAGAAGTGATTCATAATCATTCATAGAAAAGAGAACTAGCACCACCCAAGGTGACTCACTCAAGAATATGAATAATTTCTCTAAAAGATCATCTAACTAAGTTTTCAACTCTTTTATTTTATCTGGTGATATTTTTTAATAGGGAATAAATAATATTTGAGTTCCATTAACTAAATAAATAGATAGTTCTACCTCCCATACTGGTGGCAATAAAAATATGTCATAAGGAAAAAAATTGGGAAACTCATTGAAAACCGGACAGAGATCACTTCTCAAATATTCCCACTCCAAATTAAATTAAAACACTACTATTACTTTCCCAAACTCTAGATAATAATATCTGGCTCTACATGACCTTGGGTCTCATTCTTTCGGAACGATATGGATCACCCCATCAGGAACAGTAAAAAGACCCATTGGAGATAACAATCAATTAGGTATTTATTAGCACTAATCTAATCCATCCCAAAAATGAATTCAATATGTTTTATGTTGAGAACCCAATAATTACAAGGTAAACTCAATAATTGATAATGAGAAGACACAAGAAGCACAATTAAGTTCCTTCTCTCTCTTTGTTCTGAGGGGTGTAGCAATATCTGTCACATAAGATAAAAGTTCCATATAAAGATTTATAATATTCATAATAAGAGTAAAAATGAATGAATTAGATACACCCATATCAAATAAAGTATTTACTAAAGATAAATATAATGTTATGGTACCCATCAAAATCTCTAGACCTATATTTACTTACATGGGAGACTCGTCCACTACATGAAGAATATTCATTCCAGATTCTTTTGGATAAAAACCCATTTTCATGAAAAATATGATTGCCCCATAGTACTTTTAGGTGATCATGTTCTTTTCCCTACTATGTGGAGAATAATAGATATGAAAAAAATATTTACAGGAACATGAGCGTCTACATGAACCACATATATTGGGTTCCTCAGTGTAAACCCTTTTAGGGTTCCTAATTATTCCACACTTGTAGAAAATATAAGGGACTCTATTCATAATTATTTTAGGTATAGAAGAACACTTCTATAAAGAACCACCATGAGAATCATCATGATTTATCTTTACTCTAAAAGAAATCACAAAACATCCACTGGGATCTTCTCATTTAATAAAATCTCAAGTGAAAATTATACAGGAAAATAAAAGTGATTTTCATACTCAGTCACAAACCTATAAGCCTATTTTTTTTGAAAAACTCTATATCTTTATACAACACCATATATTATGTGTAAAACTAGTTAGTGAAATTAAATTTAATGTTCTTAAACTCATATCCACCATGCTTATTTTTCATCACCATCATGTCCCACAATAGCTTCGTAGGTCCTTCCAACAATACATTGCCATATTTCTCCATGATTATATTAGGTTCCACTAATAACTCAAAAAAAAGTTCAATTATACTAATCCAATCCTTATCCTCTTGAGGATCATTTGAGAATAAGAACACTAGTGGATTATTATAAAGGAACTCATGATCATACTTTTGGGACTCATCCCTCTGAGGTTCCATAGTTGGATCCTGAATTTGAATGGGTGCATGTTCCAGTCCCAGAGCATGGATAGCACACACAATAACCTCAACCAGATTATGGTCCATTATAATATTCTACTACAATTCTTCATCAGAATATTCCACCCAGATCCTATTCATATATCTTGTTAGAGTTATGATTCTATACTACATCAGAAAACAACATTAATGACATAGAAATATATTCTTAGAAAGTCAAGTCTAAAAGAGAAATAGGAAAATAAATCTCATCAAATATATAACATTATTTGTATTTTAATCTCTCCTAATAAAAATCACATAAAATAATAGAATTAATCCTCAATATGAATTTCCCAAAACACCTATGGTTGATTAAGGCTCATTATAATAAGATATGTCTAAGAACTGACTTGTCAATACCTCTTATGTACTAATATTATCTGAACTACATTCTGGCATCAAGTCAAGATACTTAAACTGATGCCTTGATATCACTTTTTCTTGAACCAGCCCAGATACCCTTGTACCTTGACACCTGAGCCAATACTGACATTTTCCAAAGGGATTTCTTGATCCCCATAGTTTGGTGACAAGAAAATGGAATCATATAAGATAAAAGTGGGAAGGTTCTCTCCACAAAAATAGTGGAATAAACAAAAAAAATTATTATTCCAAAACAGAACTCCCAAAGAAGAATACACCATAAGTCAAAAATTTATTAAAAACACAAACGGTTTGTCACAAAAGTATAATAAGATAAGATAAACAACCCAAGTCCCAAAAGACATTGAACTCCAACACCAAACGATCAACAACAACCATCAACACCAAGTAGAACTTTCCCCTTTCTCAAACATGGTAAATAGAAATCATCAAACACCTGAAGTAAAAGGTAGGGTTTGTTCTAAAATACTAGTAGGGTATCACGATGTATTCCAAAATAAGATGCCATAATAAATAAACCAAATAATAATTTCAATGTTAAATAAATTTCTAGGGATGTAAACATTCTTATTTAAAATAAAACATTATTTTCATCTCGAATGATAGAAACATTTCAATCAATTGACTAAGTAAACATTTTTTATAAAATATTTTATGTAAATAAAAATTAATGAATAAATAAGTTTGAAATAAATGGAATATATATATATATATATCTGTGTGTGTGTGTGTGTCAAAACAGTCACAAAAAGAAACATGGCCATCTATAAAGAGGTATTATAGTTTTTAATTATGATATACTCACATACTCATATCTATGATCATGAAAATGTTTCACACACATCCCTAAGGCAAAATAAGCCCCATCAATATCCCAATAGGGAATAGATTTGAAGTACTATTATTTTTTATACATTAAATTCATTATACCATTTCTAGGGAATCACCATCATAGCATGTTGTTCCCAAATTACTTATTAACTACCAAGTCTCACTTGTGATCAATAAATCAATCAACAATGACAGAAAAAATTAAAATTGTTTAAAATAAAATCTCCCTGTTTATATTTTAAATATTACAATTTCCATTTAAATAAAAAAACATGGTTTTATAATAAATTCATGAATTTTTCAAGATAAAACCTATCATAGTCCCTTATAAAGAATATTTAATCAATGTTTTCTGAAAATAAACCCACCTAACATTTTTTATAAATTCCATCAAATTCAAATGACACCCAAAATTTTAAATTCAATGGAATTGGGGGTTTTCCCAGAAATATCATTCCTAATCAATTTCCAATTTTAGATTCACATGTAATTGGTTTTTCATAATGTAATTTCAAGAAATTTTAATAGATAAATCAAATAACGATTAAATAAATTTATCCAATCTTAAACAAAACCGCCTAACTTTTCCATAGAGATTACAAAAACAAATTTCCACAATAGTATTTTCCAATGAAGAACATTGGTAATAATGATCAAAGAATCAATAACAAATTAAATATCCAAAAAAAATATTTTAGATACATATAAGAGAATATGACCTAACAAACCCTATGAAGGAATGATAGAGAGATGGAGAGAAATAATGGGAGAATAACCCATACTTGAGAGGAATAAAAAGATGTTCACCATGCTATAAACATCCTATGAATAGGTTTGGATGTTAAAAAAGGGATTTTGAGAGCTCCATGGTCCAATATATTTATCCAATCTTGATTTAGGGACAATCGGGTGATAAAATTGGTGTTTGGAAATTTTCAAATAATTTTTTAGAATTAAAAAAGTTTGTCTGTATTGTTAGATAGGTAGGGCCACACAGTTTTTCATACCATGCACCCTAACAATGTAAACCTATGGCAAGGTTCTTAGTTTATACTAGTTGGGTGTATTTTTTTTTAAACCATGTGCTAGATATGCAAACCCCCACTCTTTTTATTTTCATAATTTACCCTATATGGGCTCATAGCATTGGAAAATCGGGTTCCAAACATGCATAGCCCAAAAAGTTTCAAAACGTTTCAAATTTATTCTTAAAACCACCAAAGATAATCCCAAATTAATAAATGATAAAAAATGAGGATTGATGAGTACCTTAAAACATTAATAGTATGTTGAAAATATAAAATAGGGCATGTCGTATTTTTTCAACCCTCTAGATCCATGTAATTTCATACCCATGTCTTGAGGTGGGTGTTAATCAAAATTTCACTCTTATACATCCGAACAAGGCATTAAGAACAATATGGGTTTCTACTAGCATGATAGAGTAACAAATAAATGGTGGATATGGGTGTGAATATAGACAACACATTCTCATAAAAACCCAGATAAGTGGTAAATCCTAGTTCATTATAAGCTATCAAAGCAAGGATCTAACTGCCCCATTGGCAGTAACTAGTATGCATCTGTATTTTTCTCTATAATAGATCAATTATAGTATTCGTATTCATCGATACATTCCTGAAACATTAAAAATTTAGATTTAAAATTAAATATCTTCTTTAAATATGAACCAACAAATTAATAGTGGTGTTCTGTTCAGGGTAGGTTTTCATACTCAAAATTTATTTAAAGGAAAAATCATGTTTTAGATTACAAATTATAATAACATTTAACTTAAAATGTATACTATAGAAAACATGGTGTAAATAAAATTAAATAGTGGAAATTTTTTTGAAAAATTAATCCTTTGATGAATGGTTTTTTAAATAAAATCAAGGAAGAATATTTTAAATTGTGAAAAATAAATAATTATATGTTTCAAAAAAAAATCATTTCTGTTAGTAAACACATTTATAAATCCAATAATTCTTAGGTATTATATCATTCATTTCCACATATATATAACACAACCATTACATCACCCTTTATATACCTCTTTTCCAAAGTCAACATTGTATTGTGGACTTATAACTTATATGGGCATAAGTGTAATGCAGTTATTCCATCAATTTTGCACGTTAGGGACCCAAAAAAAGAAGTCTTTGTGTAATGTTTTATCACTCAAACCATGCTTCACAACATGATACAAATTATGTATACCATTCCTATATCAATAATAAGTCAATAATGGATTAGGAGTAATCCTTTTAGGTTATAATGAATATAAATTTCTCTCAAAAAAATTTCAATAACCTAGAAAAAGAAAATTTTCACACTTCATGATATATAAGATATAATTTCCAAACTTAATTAATGGTTTTAATTGCTTACAATAACTGAGAAAAAATTTATACTCAAATTCATACATAATCACATTATCATTCCCATTTAAGATCAAGTCTACCTATTATTATTCATGAAAATCTAATTAATTTAATTTTAAAAAATGTTTTATTGATGACCTTTTATTAAGTAACATAGTTATGTGAAGGAAATTTATCATTATCATAAAACACATAAAATTTTGTTAAACATATTAGAGATGGTACCAAAAAAATAAATTTCAAACATGACATAGTTTATATAATTTGATTAGTAAATGTTTTAAGAATAATTTTTACAAGAATGTAACACTAGTAAAGTTAATAATACACTTTGTTTCAAGTATAGAAAATAAATTCATATAAAGCTAACTAAAAACAATTTCCAATTATTAACTAAAAATTGCTGATTTCTATTCTATGAAAATACGAGGTTCTTAAATTATTAATTAAGAAAAATCATAGTAGAAATATGTGAATGTTGTTTAATGAATTTCAAATGTATTTTGACCACCAATAATTAACTTATTTATGTGGATTCCTCTCCCATACTCTAATGGAATCATAGATGTTCCTAAAAATTACCAAAAAATAGTCCATAATCATTTACCAATAATCATCTATAAATTACAATGTCACTATATCAAAATGCAAGAAAAACCTAGGTGAAACCTACTATGAATAACAAGGAAAATATATTAGACACCAATTATAATTAATACAGAAATTAATTACACATAATAAGGCATAAACATATGCATAAATTAATAAAACCCTTTTATAACTATTTCATTATGATAATATTCTAAAATAGTTATTATACATCAAGAAAACACTAACAAAGGAATCCATGTAATAGGGATCCAATACATTGGAATAGATTTCAACATGAATTTGGTGAGATATAAATTTAAAATATCTATATATATGAAATAAAAATCAGATAATATTTATAACAAACTTAGTGATTTCATATTGTATCATGTGAGTAAGTGGTGGGGAGAGGGATCCTAAGAGGATTCCAAAGAACATATCCAATACAACTATGAGAAATAAAGGATTAGGGGAAAAGAAAAGGTGATAAATTAATGGATGTGAAAAGAACAAATTTACCTTTTTATAATGAATATTGCTCTAGAGGTACCAGGTACCTACTAGAGGAAAACTAGATACCTTGTCAAACCCCCATGAAAAGACCCCACTACCAAACACACTAATTACATAGAGTTTCCCCACTAGGTACCTGGTTCCACCTATAGTATGATGACTATAGATACCACATCCACAAACTTATGCAAACCCTATGAACCATACATAAATCTTCAACATACACCCACAATCATATAGATATCTTTTCTAAAACACCCATATTCACATATAACATATACAAATTAAAATAACCCCTCAACCAGATTCTATATTTAAAATAGAACCATACATTATTTAGTCAATATTATCATATAATGTCATATTATTTCTTTAATCATTACATCTGGGACCTGAAACATTACATACATGAATATCATTTTAGTATTATTTAGTTTAGTTGTATTATTACCCCCATTACATAGTTCTTTAAATCAACAATTATTTCAATTATACCATATTCCTCTTTTGGATATTCAAGAAATTTTAACTTTCTCTACTCCATATTATGGATTATCTCATCTTCTTTATTATTTTTACTTACCTTTTAATATTAGTAAGATAAGTGTATGCCAAATCATAAATTATATATAAGAACTTATGTAACACCCCCACCTTTTTTATTTAAAAATATATATGTAATATTCCGAATGGCACCTGAACATTCAAATTTTTTTTCGGGACATTACAAGACATGTAGTGATTAATTATTGGATTGTTATTATAACATGTTTAAGTGTTTAAAAAGATTATATTATTTATTAATAATGTTTTTAATTTTAATCTTATGTTAAATTATAATATTCTTTTTGCATTATCAAGTATAATGTGCATTTTTTGAATAGAATTTTATAAATATTTTTGTTTAAATACCCTTAGCATATAATAAAAATATTAATTATTTTGTTTGGATAATTATAATTTGTTATTAAAATTGGTATTAGATAACCCAGGGATTTCTCGAATTCTACCTTTTGATTGTAATAATTTTATTATTACTATTATTTAATACGGGGAAAAGTAAAAGAGATGGAAATCCCATATTCCTTATCCCAGGTATATAAATCCACCATATGGAGGGAGATCTCACATTATATTCCTTATTATTCAACTAGGGAATTCTATACTACTCATTCATTGAATGATTTTAGGTATGTCTTCCACTTCTTATGTCATTTCCCTTCTTCCTCTTCTCTTTTATCCCACTTCACATGTTTTATATAAACCCAGGGTTTATGGATTTGGAAGTTTCTTAATATAATTTTTAAAAACCTAAAATTAATGTGTATTTTATCAAAAATTAAAATGACAGTATTTTATGGTTTATTTACACATGGTTTGAGGTTTTCATTTCATCTTATAGCTTGTAGGTAAGTGTTTACACTTCAAATTCGTAGATGGATTATTTTATTCTTTTGTTTTTTGAGTTTTAATTTATTAATAATGATTAATTAATTATACAAGGTGGTATTAAATGATTAATACCTACTAAAATTTATAATTATACTAAAATAGGTAGATGACTGTGTATTTTTCTGTATCCAATGAATTTTGATTTTGTGATTTTTTTAAATTGGTGTTTTTCTCTCACCCTAACCCATATAAATTTATTTATCTATTAATTTATTTATGTGTTAAATTATTTACAGGATTGAGTGTTTTTATTTTTAAAATTTTAAATATTTTTTTTTGTTACATTATTTTTTCAAACAGATGACTAAACTGTTCGATAACTATGTCGAGAAGGCCTTCATTTGTTCAATGTTATTACATATGATTGGTGGATAGTTTATCCAACCGTATAATCCAAACATGTGAATTACCTTTTATTACTACTAGTTTATTATGGGTTGGATCACTTTTTGGATAAACCACGCAGCAATTGCATGTAGCACCCAATATTTAAAAAATTTGAGCTTCCAAAAATACACTTGTACACTTAAAACCGAAAAAACAGGCTCCCCATTTCCCCTCTCCCACATATGTGAACACACATTCCAAGGCATATTCCCCCATCACATGGCCTCTAAATAAATTCCCTCATACTCATTTATTCTCACAATATCTTGGTTTTTCCATCAGGGAAATCCTACCTCCTCTCTTCCTCCCTCTCTTCCTTTCTTCCCTATCAATATTTCTATTCTCCCATGATGCATGCATGAGTACATAAAAACCTATGTTGTTTCGGAAAACTATTTTTTGAATTATTTTTTTCTTAGGATGTGACATCTTATTTTGAGGTCTCTCCTAAGCCATTCGTTAAGATTTCTACCATAGATTTAGATTTCAACAAGTTCCAGTTAGCTTACTTGATGTTTAGAACATTAAATTTTAGAAACCTTTAGTAATTTTATTTAAAATTTATTTTTTGATTTTAAATAATAATAATAAATTTATTATTAATTATTTGAGGTTAAAATTATGTTTCCTTGAATTTACCATAAATTATATAGTTTTCCCCTAATTTTTTGTTTGGTGAATAAATGATTTAGTTGTTTACATACATCGGGTGTCTTATAAAATACTGAATATCTTTTATTAATATGTTTTGTTATTTTTATAATATATTCTTTTTCCAAAATGATATTCCCTTTGGAATATTAATTCCCCTTTTCATTTCATGTTATTACTTATAATTCCATGATTTTTTTAAATGATTAAAATTTATTTCTAATATAACAGTGAAATTTGAAAAATCCAATCTTCTCTAAGATTGTTATAAAAATAATCTTGGGTAATCATATATATGTTTTTGTGTTTACAAATTCACAAGTTATTTAGTGAATTTTGGTACCTTCATATATATATATATATATAAATGTATGAGTATTATGAAAGTGGTTAAATCGTGAAATATATAAAGGTGTTATTCCATTTTGATTTATCATACAAGTTTCAAGTAATTATTAAAATAAATTATAGGGGTCGATTGAAAAAATTTAATTAGTGTTAAAATCATGTTTTTTGTTCAATGGAAAGCTTCATGGGCTTTGTTAGAAAATTTATATATTTCACTTGAAACACCGCTTGGTGGTTTATTGATTTTATATGGTTTTGGAATATGAAAAAATATTTAGTGAAGATGCATGCAACTATTTTTTACTATTATTATTGTATAAAATTCATGGGAAGACTGAGTTGTTTAATATGATAACCTAATTAATTGTTGGTACAATACTTATTCCATGTGAAATAAACATAGTTCTATCTCTAATGGAAAGTGGAATCATTCTCTTTCTACTCATTGATGGTTTCCCTAATAAGTGAAAATAATTTTATATTTCCCTTACACCTAAAGGAAACTATTTATAGCTTCTCTAATGATTTGTATATTAATTTATTACTTGTATGATTTTGTATTATTTTTTTCATACATATTACATCCCATGAATCACAACCTATTATTATTTAGTGTGTACTTTTAATCTTTAATAAGAAATAATTTTTTATAAAATTGAAAATCCTATAATGAAAACAGTTAAAACTAGTTTTCGAATGTATTAGTTTTACCAATGGGAACGGGAACATTAAAGGTTTCATAAATTATTGTTTTCATTTTCATTAATAAAATAAGAAACTTTATAAATTATTGACAAGACTCGTGTATAATATTAATTAAAATGAGATAAATCCTCTCACACCTGGTTTTTTATTTTTTATTCATTCTAGTTTTTCTTTGGATATTTGTTTTCCTCTCATGTTATGGGGGTTTTAGGATTAAATTTTGAGCTGTTATTTTTTTTAGCTATAGACCCAAGTTTATTTCTTATTTTCTCCTAGGGGTTTTCTAATAAACATGATATTCTGGGATTAGAAACATTTGGCGCATAGTTGGCACATTGTTAGGGGAAATTCTACATTTAATAGGAAACGGTTAGGGTCCTTAGCTGTCTTTAGTCTGGGGCAGAAAACCCACACATGGTTTGATGAACCATGTGGAAGGATTGTGCCTGGTTATGCCATTTTTTTATAGATCCATGTTGTGCGGTGGGTGTAGGGTTTACCAAATGATGCATCCAAACCAAGTTTGTTGTTATTGTGTCCAGTTGGTGGTTCAGGAATGGTGTATAGTTGGGGAAATCATGTATCATAATTTTGAATAGTTCCCAAATCATTAAAAGATCATTTTACCTTTTTACCTTCTAGTTATTTTAGCCCCAAAAAACATCCTCTCTTCCACTCTGGGTTTGTGCAACCCAAAGGGATCCTCTTTCATATACTAAAATACTCACATTCTCTCCCATGGTCTGGATCTTGTGATTTTTCATGTCATAAGGGTGATTTATCAAAGTAATATTCTCCTCTCTTATTCCATTTTAATTTTGTTTTCTTATCTTCCATGGTCCCTTGGATCTAGGGTCCATGATCCATCATGCTTAAATTTGGGGTTTTTTTTCTTATGGATCCTCTAGATTTATCATTCCTATTAGAACCTTCATGGAGTTATCTCAAGCTGGCATTGTTGAAGTGTATGTGATTTTAGGTAGGTTTCCCTTTTAACATTTCCATTAAATTTAATTATATTTTATTTCTTGATTTTCACACTTCCCTTATATGTCAAAATAGTGAAGTATGATCTTTAGAATAATTGGTTGATATTAAATGAGGTGTTTTTCTTGATGACTATAATGTATATCGGATTATTTAATTAAGATATGCACACCAAGTGTTTGATAAACTTTTTGGTTGTATTTTGTAATTTAGTTTTGATTTTTAAAGCACATTTCATCTTTGTAATTTTATTTATCTCATTTTAAATGATAGTTTGGGTATCTTGAATAGGTTTTTGGAGTGGTTTTTGGATTAAAAGTGATTTGTGATAGGATTATTATTTTTTTATAATGTAACAGTGGTGTGTGGCCCATTTTCCATCTTTGTAGAAATGTTTATGGTTTCAAATATGGTAGGAGTTTTTTAATGAAATTTTCTAAATTATTGTGAATTGAAAAATGGTGTGTTTTCAAAATTTTGGAAATTTGGATTCGGTTCATTGGAAATAAATGATTTCTCAAAGGGTTTCTATGGCCCATTTTACATTTTTGTGAAATTTGGTAATCTATAAAAATCTTCTTCGTTAATTATATTTCATTGTTTATATTTATATATGTGGGAGGCTCATTCAAATATGAACCTTTTTGATCGAATAGTTTAAAGGAATTATATAGTTATTTATGGTGAATTATGGGTGATGTTTTGTGTGAATTGATTATGTATGTTATATGTGCATGTGATTGGATGATTTTTTGTCATTGTTGTCTCACCCCCACTTTATTATTCACATGGGAACCTACCATATATAGTATATTTTTGGTGAATGGTTGTTTCACTAGCTTAGAATTTCACTCTGGATATTGTCCCATAGCATTGGATATGTTTTGTTTTTGTTTATATGGGATTTTTCCCCTCAGTCATATCACCTAGGGTGTGCTCGAGCATTTGGTCTAAATTTTATTTCAACAGGTGAGGAATGCATTTGGGATGTGTCAAGATGTAGAGTAGGTTCTATACTATTCCACCAATATCATAGGTTCTCTCATGTTATTTGGATCCTATTTGTCTATTGTAGATGATTGAGATGCCTTCTCGGTTGGTTGGTTGTGCGTGTTATTATGTTCCATCACCTTTATTATATGATCATTGATGTTTTTATCTTATGTGGTGTAATTTTTTTAAAAGTGATGAGTTAGTTTTCAAAGTCTCATTGAAAATAATTTGAAAATTTTTTAAACATCCATTTTATATTTTTAAATGAAAACATCTTCTTGCTTCTCAAAAATGAAAATGAATGATTCTTGAAATGCAATCTGGTTTTGAATAGAACAAAGGGTAGTATACTGTATTGTTATTTAAAGGAAAAAATGTGTGGAAAACCTTACATTTATAAATTTTATTTCAAACCTAAAATTGATGTTAAATTTATTTAAAGGTAGTGAATTTTGATTATATTTGATTAGGTATTCCTAGTATGTTTTAATACTCATGTCTAGAGTTATTTTTTATTTTTAGATTTTTGTGTAGGTTTCATCTTGGTTTATATCTTGGTAAAATATGGTTGGTTTTGGTATCAGAGAGTGACCCCTATGGTCACATGGAGATGTTGTATTTATCATGTATAGTTTGGGATTGTTTTTTAGCATTGGTTGTATTTTTAGTTTTTTATAAATGATATTCAGTTTGAATTATTTTATCTGTTAGGGGGTTAGGTTTTTTTATATAGGTTATTTTATTTATATTGGGAGAAATAATTACCTTATTGTATCTATTGATTACCTAGAACTACATTTTAGACTTAGAGGATCGATAACGCCACTCTATCCTTGCCACATACAACCTCAGGTGATCATTTTGGGGTAAAACTAGGTTGTTTCATAAAAAATAGTATTAGAGAAGGCCGATTAATTATAGTACCTAGATTTAGAGTTCCATTTTCTATTTTTTTGTCAAGGTTGATGGTGAAGGACTGTAATAACATGGCGTGATGGTTTGAGGGATTATCTGTCCAAAACTTTTAGACCAAACTTTTGGGTTACCATGGGAATTCGGTTTTTATTTGGTTTTTCTAGATCATATTGGTTATTTGGTAATTTTTAAATGAAAATAATGCTTGGATAAGGATCTCGGTTAGCTCTTATGGCCATGAAATTCAAGTGGAGATAGGGTCATGGTCCAAGAAATCTCTTTGTGATGATGGAATGATTGGCACATGGCTTCCAACCATATGGTCAAGTCACCCATCAATTCTAGTTTCCCTTGTGAGTTATTTTTGGTATATCCTGATTCAAGAAATTATTTATAAACCCCTTATTTTGAATTGTGAAAAACAAATTGAGAGTGGTAATGGTTTGTTTTTTATAAGATGGAAAATGGATTTTCAAATTTGTTTTTAAATAAATATTTACACAAATTTATTTTCATAAAATGATCATTGGTTAAAATGGGATGTGATCTTATATACATTGATTCATCTTGTAGAGATTATGAATCATGGTTTTTGGTGTTTCGTTGGTTTTTAGTATCTTTTGATTGATCCCCCACCCCTTTGTGGAGGGGGTTGATGATTGTCAGTTAGTGCAAGATTGTTCTAAATGGTAGAGAGACCCACCGTGGGTCTCAATGTGATCAATTCCAGATTTTTTCTATTCTAGTTGGTTTTTAATTGTGGGGAGTTCATTTAGGCCTTCTTTGTTGATATTATATCTTGATTTTGTTGTGTTTAATTTAAAATGGGTGGTTTATTTGAAGTGATCAAATTTGAGTTTGTCCCTTTTTGAAGGAAATTATTGGATATTGGAGCACACCCAATGGTTATGTTTATTTATGGGTTGTGCTAGTTTTAGTTTGAATTTTATGTCATTTATAGAGAAGTGTCTTGGTTTTGTTGGTTTTTTTAAGTAATAAATAGGTATGAGTTTTTTTTTGTAGTGATTGAGATGTTCATGGCTTGAGAGGATAGATCTTGTGGTTGTGAAATTTTATTTTCTTTCATCGATCAATTGGAGATTTTGTGGATTTATGGGTGAAGAAAGTGTTATGTTGGGGATAAATTTCACACTCATAATTTTCATAACAATATTTATTTAGTATTATCTTTGGATAATTGTTTTACTCTTGATTTCAAGGTGTTTTGGATTTAAATTTTGAGCTGTCAATTTGTTTATCTATGACCCTAGGATTAATTCAATGTTTCTTTGGACGTTTTTAGTAAAAGGTGGGGATGTTTGGCTCAAATTATGGTGAAAACCTGGTTATGGGAAACCATTCCTCATTCCCAATGAAAAAACGCAGGTCCCTAGTTGTCCGAGATCTAGGGAGCACGTCCCACGCACGGTTAGGCAAACCATGTTGAAGACATGCCCATTGATCTTCCATTTTGGAAGGAAACATGTCACACATTTGGCGCATGGTTTACCAACCCATGCAGCCAAACCTTGTGACTACCCAAGGTATCTATTAAGGGTTGTATTATTGTATTATAGTTTGGGAAACCTTGTAGTGTATCAATGCATAGTACCAAGGTAATTAAAAAGATGATTTTACCTTTCTACCCTCTTGGTATTTTTAACCCATAATATCTCCTCTCTTCCTCTCCTGATTCGTGCTGCCTAAAGGAATCCCCTCTCTTATCCTCCAAGACTCTACTATAATTTTATAGTGTGGATATAATGGTTTCATTAATTTTTAAGGGTGATTTCTCAAGGTAATACCCTCCTCTCTTATTTACCTTCCACTTTATCCAATTTTCATTATGGTTTCTCTTCTTCTGTGGTCACTTGGATCAATATTCCATGATCTATTATGTTTAAATTGATGTTCTTTTTACTCTTAGGGTTCCTCTTGGTTTATAATTCCTCTTGGAACCTTTATGGAGATATTTTGGGTTTGAATTATTAGAGTGAATGTGATTTGAGGTAGGTTTACCTTTTCACTTGTCCTTTAAATTGAATAATCATTGGTTTATTTCTTTTTTACCTTCTTTATATGTTAATTAGTGATTTTTTATCTTTATAAAAAAATCGGATATAAAATTCACTGGTTTTATTGATTTTTTGGAAGCCTACTTCATTGTTTCATTAATATAAGAGGACCAAGTGTTTAAAAAATATTTGGTCAGCCATTGTAAGTGATTTCCAATTTTGAAAGCATGGTATCGATTTGTAGATATAGTTTTGGTATTTGAAATGATAGTGTGCATTTCTTTAATGGTGTTTTCAAGTGTTTTTGGACTAAAAAGTGGCATGTTATTGGATTATGAAAATGGTTTGGCTTGTGACAATGGTGTGTGCCTCATTTTAAATATTGATAGAAGTGGTTTTTGTTTGCGAATGTGGGGGGGCTATTTTAATAAAATTTTATAAATGATTGAGAAATTAAAATATTTTTTCCCCCTTTTTGGAAATGTGGATTTGGGTTTTTAGAAAATAATGATTTTTCAAAGGGTGTTTGAGGATTGTTAATTTTTTTTTGTGAAATTTGGTAATCCTGAAAACTCTGCTTGGATAATTCTCTTGCTTTGGTTATGTTTATTTTTATGCGGGTCCCACGTTGAGAGGGTACCTTGTGATATAACAGTTGAAATCGAATATATTATTCTTTAGGGTTACTCTAGGTGACTTATTGTGTGAATTTATTATGTATTATATATGTTCATGTGATAGAATTCTTGGTTATCATCATTCTCCCACCTCCCACTTTTGTCATGGCATGGTTACCTGGCATAAAAAAAGGATTTTTGGTGAATGGTTGTTGCATTAGATAAAGAGTCTTCTATATCTAGTTTCCAATATAAGGGATGTGTTTTGTTTATATTACTATGCGATAGTTCCCCTTGGTCAGACTCGATAGGGTGTGATCAATCATGTGGGTGAAATTTGATGTCATTGGGTGAGTTATGCCATTGGAATGAATCAAAATGTATAGTATGTTCTAGATTATTCAAATGAGATTCATAGTTTCTCCATTATTCTTGTTCACTTAGTTTCTAGTAGTGTATGATTGAGTTTCATTCTTGGTTGGTTTCTTGTGCATGTTATTATTTTCCATCACTATTATTTTGTGATCATTGATATTTCTCTCTTGTGTGGTGTACTTATTTTGAAAAGTAATGAGTCAGCTTTCAAAGACTCATGGAAAAAATCTAGGAAATATTTTACACCTCCCCTCTCCCTTTTTTAAAGAAAACATCTTCTTGATTCACAAAAATTTTAATTTATGATTCTTGGAATGGAATCTGGTTTTTAATGGAAAAAATGGAAATGAATTGTGTTTTTCATTAAAGGAAAAATGTGTTGAAAATATTAATTTTATATTTTCTTTTCTTAAACCTAAAATTGATATTGATTTTATTTAAATGAATTTTGTTGGAAATGTTTTTGTGCAGTCATGAAAACTAAATTATAATAGTCACACCATTAGGTATTTGTTTTTTTAGCTTTTGAAGAAGGTTTCAACATGGTTTTGATCACTATGGGAGATGGTTGGTTTTCGCATTAGAGAGTGACCCTTAGGTCACATGGAGAAATTTTAGACACCAGGTTTCATTATTGTTTATTATTCGGGATTTTTCTTATTTTTCTTTTTTTATAAATGATATTCAATTAGGATTATTTTAATTATTTGGGATTTAATTTTATTTTATGCTAATTATTTTATTTATATTGGGTAAAATAGTTCACTTGGTTTCTTTATTGGTGATCCGACACTAGTTTCCATCTTGGGTGGATTGGGAACGCTTCCTAGGCCTTGCCCCAGACTACTTTGGGAGGCCGGTTTTGGGTCAACCAAAGTGGGTTCATGAAAAAATAATCCTATTTTAAATAAATGTATTTCAAAATTGTACTGAATAGATAATTTATTTAAATTATTAACATGTTTTATGGTTTACATAGCATAATCACTAATATTACTGCTCACACCTATTATATTAATTCATTTTTAGGTTTTGGATTAGTTCTTATTAGCTCATGGAGCTACTGTGATTTGTAGTAGGGTGGTAACTCAAGGAGTCACAATGAGGTATGTTTGAATTTTATTTTTTGATTCCTTTATCACATCCATAATAAAATAATTTTAATTTATTTCTATATCTTTAGGGTATAAAAAACTACTAGATCCTTAATAAAATGAATATAGTGTCAGTTTTCAGGAATTTTATCCTAGCATGGGAGGGAGACTAATGGTGAGCATAGTGTTTATTTTCTTATTATGTTTAGAAATTGTTATACTTATTCTTGGTTATTTTTATTATTACCTATCTCTTCCATGTTCATACAACAAAAAGACATTCCATGGTAGTTTTTCTATATATTTTATGATAATTTTTTAGAATATTTTGTTAAGACAAAATCATTCCCACAAGTTCATCCCAATGCCCAAGGAATTTTATGCCACCCCAGGGTGATTGGGAATGTTCATCGAGGTTATTGTGGGCTGACTCATGTTTCTTACAGCAGGATTTATGAGGACAGTTCATGAGAATCTTGATATAAAAGAAGTAATTTTTTATCTCAATTATATTATATATATTTTATAATCATTTTTTCGTATTTAAATATATTATGAGGAAAATAATAAATTATAATGTATAATTAAATTTTCATTAAGTAATTCACTAAAAATATTTTCTAAAATTTCATAGATATTTTGTGGTGATTTAAAAAAATTAGTTTTCATATAATTATATGATTTAATTAATGTTGAATCATTTTAATGTATTTAATATAAATTTAATGAATAAATTGGTTAATGTCCTGTGTTATGTGATTAAATTGACGAAGGGTTTGGAGTCTTGGCACAATATCCATAAGTTTTGTATTTTTCCATATTCAGGAATGGGATTGGGAATTTAATCCAAAATATGTGAATGATTATCATGAAAAAGTTTGGATTCATATATATAACCTCAATTTCTAAAAATGGAATCTTTAAATCTCATGGTACATTACATCCTCTTTGGGGAATCTAATCAGAATCAGAAAGCAGATTGATAATACCAGTTTTGAACATTATGCTAGAAGACAAATGGAAGTTTACATGTCTTTAACTATTATTGAAAAATCGGTTCCATCCAAGGGGGTGTCAGTATCAAAAAGGATATTCAATATGATGGAAATCCAAAAAAATCCACAATTGTAAATTTTTTCGTCACTTTACAATTAATTACAATAGAGAAAAAATATATCTCTTTTAGTATAATTAATGGAAATAATGAATCTATTTTGTCAGAAAAGTAAAGGGAATGAGAAAATTCATTTATATGATATACTAAGTTGGTCAAACTATGGTTTTTACAAGGAAGATACACCATAAAGATAAGAAATTTTTATCCCATCAATCTCTAATGTTGGAGATCCTAAGTCTCATGATGATGATTTTTTAAATCAAGGAAGTGTCTCTAACATGAATGAACATCAACATAAGCAGGATTTCCTTTGGTCAAAAAATAATGTAAGCCTAGTATCTGTGAATTTTGAAGTAGGCTCGTAGGATTCCTCATAAGAAAACCAATTTTACCATTATTAGTATATTTCTGGTGTAATTACAGTGGAGGAAGGGTCGGTTCATGGGGGTTGAAATGGTCCTAATAGATTTCTACAAAGAAATATGGATATACAGAATGATAATGGGACTTTTTTTGTCAAACATGAGAATCAAACTGAGCACACTACTAATTTATATGTTCATATTATTACAGAATTGGTACCTGGTAATGGGGATAGAAATGAACCCCAAATGGTTAATAATAATGAAGTAATTATCGATGGAATTAAAGATACTCACACTGGAAGTGATCCTTAATATGATGAAAATTTTGTATCACGATTTGATGAAATTGTTGATGAAATCATTGTAATGGATACTACAAATTTCATTACAATATCCAAGGATGCTACCCTAAATAGGATTCAATATTCTATTTTAAATTCTGTTAAGGGATCTAAGTAATGAGACCCTTTCTCACAAGTACAACCATCTAAAAATTCTAGGATGTTGACTTCCATGGACTGACCTTAGGAAAATATAAAATATATGAAATAAAATTCAAGCCATTAAGTATTTGTTATTAGTCTGATGACATTGAACAATCACAACTAGGTGGGAAGAATCAGACCATAATAAGTGACAGTATGAAGGAGGAGTAGGACCCTTGTAACACCCCGAAATTTTATGAGATATATTATTTTTAATTTCTTTCATATATTCTGTTGTACGCTACACCAACATTATCTTGTACTATATGAAAAACCATATTATCTTGCAATATACACAACACTATTATTGGCTCGTGTAACACACAATTTCAAGTTTGTTTTGTGGAAATTATTGTACGCAACATCAAGTATAGATTTTATTTAATATATAAATGAAATAAGTTTTGATTATGTTATATGCAACACCAAATGGAGCTTTCACTACATGCAACCCTGACTTGTCTTGCATTACACGCAATCCGGACCTTCCTTGATTGCGTGTGTAGTACGGAATACCGGGATTCACTAAACAAGAACATATTGTTATAATATTATTATGAACTAGATGTTATGAATAGTATTAAATAAATTTTGAATGTTATAGAATTATCTTTCATCTTACACATTTTCTATAACATCGTGTGAGAACAAAATAAATATTTCGAGTAAAATAAGTATTTTTCAAAAACAAATGCAGTTTTTCCACCTATTGATGGCGCACCCACTTTAAATATAGTTTTTTACATGTTTATAAGTTAAATTTGAAAAAATAAAATTCTTCATTGGAATCAGGATATAAAAATTTACTTTGGATAAATTTTTCATATTATTCTGATAACTTTTATATTTTAATGAATAGTAAAAACACACTATATTTTAATTAAAAACAACGTTTTTCATCGTAATAATTTATATGGTTAAATTATAATATTGAGCGGTTTTAAAGTATAAATACTTTATATTTTTACCATTTAATATAATTTATGTCATTATCATTGATTTTGCATTAAATTCATAGGTAAAATCAATTCAATCTTTTGCAATGTTTTAACTTTTAAAACTCATTTTCGTAACAATGGGATTAATTTTAAATTAATTTCGGTAACTTATGTGATTTGAATTTGGAAAAAATGATTCCATATTTGGAATCAGTAGGTCAAAATTATGTTAAAAAGTGACTTTTTTATTCATTATGAATAGTAACTATGGTAAATTTTATTTACCATAGTTAAAGGTGAATCGGGTTATTAAGGGTAAATATAATATTATAAAATTACACTAACACCTGACAAAATTCTATTTGATGAATAAAAGTCTACAAATATTACCTAAGTTTCAAAATAGATTCATTTTAGGGAATTTGTCCATGAAAATGATGTAATAATTATTAAACCCAAAGAAAGTGACAACATGTCACTCTCTTATATCTTAAAAGTGTAATAATTTTAATTTGGTGATAAAATTCATAAAACCTAGAATATAAATAATATACAGAAATATAATACAATTATCTACATCATCAGAATTTATTTATAATTTTTTGGTATTAAATAATTTTCATTGATGGTGACACAATAGTGATGCAGAAATTGTTCACTTAGTGAAAAATAAATAATATAGTTTTTATTAAAATAATAATTTATATCATAAGGACCAGAAACTTGACCAAAATTTATTGGTCGAGTATATTTATACCGTAATCATCTAATCATCTATTTTTGGACCATTTGGAGTCTTATAAAACCGATTTGGACATTTATATTATTTTATTTTAAATGGTGTCAAAGATGTCACCTTCATAATTTAATAAATATAACAATTTACATGTTCTGATTTTAAAATGATAAATTCGAGTAAAAATATTATTATGAAGGGTATTATAATTATGTTCATCGTAGGATTTTATTTTTAATTTTTATGCAACTAATAAGT
The DNA here is from genome assembly GCA_963277665.1 of Viscum album. Lineage (NCBI taxonomy): Eukaryota > Viridiplantae > Streptophyta > Magnoliopsida > Santalales > Viscaceae > Viscum > Viscum album. Next base: position 351,118,396 of record OY728130.1, on the reverse strand, counting down.
ATATTAAATGATTATACAAGAATGATGTTGTAATTGTTTTATTAAGAGAAATATCAAAAAAATGGTTTTATAATTATTAAAATAAACATTATATGAGCAAATTCATGTTCTCCACAAATTTTATAGATGAATATGACATGTTATAAATCTATTAAATTTTTTGGTTCTAATATATCCTATGTGTGAATTTTATTTCAATTCAAATAAAAGAATAGTCTAAAAATTAACACTATAGTTATTTTATAAAAATAACATATTATTAAATTGTTTAAAAATCACATAAATACTTATAAATTATAAATTAAAATTTATATGGTCTAAAATATGATAAAGTACCCAATAATTTATAATTCACAACACATAAGTAATTATTTATAAAAAGGTAAAATTTAGAATATTATTACCACAAATAAGATTAAATAAATTAAATAAGGATAAATCAAATTGATAAGGTTTAAAATAAATTTCCAACATGTCTAAATTTTATTTTATTAGGAGATTAAAACCCTATCTCATCTAATATTAGAATATGAGTCATTTTCGTAGGTTTTTAATTGGGTTTTGAATTTATTATAAATTAATATTTCTAATGTTTCCAAAGGTGCCCCTCTCCTCCCTTATAAAAGGGCACCTCCTCCCTCTCTTCTTAACAACACTTTGAGCCTTAAAACCCATCCAAACCATGCCCATTTATCTTCTAAACTTCCCTAGAAACATTTTGGAGGTTCTTGTCTTGTCAAAAGACCAAATCTAGTTCATTAATAGGAATCTTCAATGAGGTGCGTCGGAGAATATGCAATCTCTTCTAATGATTCATTCAAGTATCGTTCTTCTTCAACTTATTCTTCGTTAGATATTTAATTATAAAGTAATAACATCAGTATCAATAATATACTTATATGTTATTCTAAATATGAATCAACCCCATTTTACCTTCTATCATTCCTACGGAAAACAAAATCACGGCGCGTGCGTACGTACGGAATACCCTCTCCACATCGTTGTGTAATTAGTTTTTCCACCACCACCATACTTGGATGGGTATAATGGTGTAAATAATAACTATATATATGTTTATTACAACTCGATACTAATTCTGAGATATTATATCATCCACTCTAATTCCATGGGAACAATATCATCGCTTGTGTGTACGTACGGATTACCGTCTCCACGATGCGATGAGATTCATTCTCCATGTTTACCATTCAAGAATGATTATAAATTATATATATTAAATAATCATGAAATATATGACATATTAATGATATTTGATTTATGTATATGTTATTTACTTACTTTCATTCAAGTCAATAAGGAAAGGAAAACAGCGTTCATGTGTACGTACGCCATACCGTCTCCATGAATGGTGTGTTTCATTTCATTTATCTATCTATTATCTATATATATACTAAATATATATGATATATAAATAATGTTTTACATTCTAGAAGTAATTAAATCATGATATAAGAAATAATAATATCAAGAACAAAAAGTCCAAACACGTACGATAAATGAAACAATTTTACCCAAAACGCTGCTTTAACATGGAATTTACAAAAGAATGGTTAATATAAAGTCATAAGTGAATCAAATATGATATCATAAATATTATTATGGTTCTGTTATAAGTTAATAATATTTTTAAACCCACTATACATGAGTTTTGGACATGTACGGATGAAATTGGAACTATGTTAAGGGTTATTTTTTCAATCTCATTTTTATCTGAGATTTCTTATACATAAGTATTTACTAGGGTTATATTTTTCATCCATACCCATAAAATGTTTTTCATAAAGTGTTTAATATTATTCCATGAATTTTTAAGGTCATTTTTACCCTTCTTTGACATTTACTTTGTGTTATGGAAGGAATATTTTTGTTGCTTACCATACATGTTACTTTTTTATTTTTTTGTTAAAAGTATAAGGAGAATGTTTTTTAACTTATACGGAATGAATGGATTTTTACGGTTTTATAAGGCCTTATTTTCATTAATATTACTCTATAATATTTCATGACTATTTTCAACAAAATATTTTTCTTATAAAATTGCATGTCATTTTGTTAAAATAAAATGATTTTGAAGAAGAAAGGATATTTTCCTCAAGAATTCATTTCAAGTGTTTTATCAAAACCATTTTCCATATAAGATGACATTGTTTCATATGTGTATGTTTCAAGTATAATTTCTCTATGATTTACATGGTTTCACTTTTCTTATGATGAAATGATTTCCATTTTTTATATGGATTATTTTATGATGGGATGATGTTTATGAAACTCATTTTATTCTTTGGGTTATGATGAATGATTTATGTTTATGTTATGGCACACATAAGAATTATTTCATTATGATATGGGTGGGACCTATATCTCCCTCCAATTAATTGGGTAATGATTTATATCTCAAGATATATCAATGGCTAGAATAGTAAGTTAATCTGGTTCAGGGATACAGGACCGGAACGAGAAGTGAACTCGATTCAGTAAGGGACTTTGTCCACTAAGATGTTCTTGGTAACAATGACTTGGATAATATGGAAATCATATCATGTGATTAATGGTTTTCCACAATTAAATGTTTTAATCCCATTCTATTTTATCATGATTAATGTTCCTTTATGATCTATGCCTTACGTACTACCAAGATTTATTTCACAACTTGAGATTTTTTTGTTTAAACTTTATGTTCATGTTTTGATGTTAAAATGTATATGGTTTTTTTTTATTTTCTCCATGCTTACCCTTACTGAGCATTTGATCTCGCCCTTTATATTTTTTCCTTTCCCCAGGATATAAATAAAGGTTTTATGTAGGAAAAAAAGGGAAGATCTTTATTGGAGATGTTGAAGATCTTTCCCCAAGATTAGAATATTATGTTCCATGTTTCAAAAGACACTAAACTATTACAGTCATTTAGTTTCTATTTGTGTTATGTGTTTAATATTCTGCAAAAGTAATATAATGTCTATTTATGTCAATATTTGGGTCTCTACAGTTGGTATCAGAGGAATGGTTTAGTCGACCTTTGGAAACTAGGATGCAAAAACTTTAGTGAGATCCCAAGAGGTATTTCTAAGGTATGTCTAGGGATGTCCCTAAGGTTAAGTATAAGTATAGGTTATAGACCTAGAATTATGGTAAAAATGTTAGAATTAAACCAAATATTTTAGATATTGAAGGTACTCCCCCTTGATTATGATTTTTTCCTCTCACACAATTCTTTTTGGGTTTTAGACAATGGCTGAAACCCGAAGGAACTGTGTTGATCAATGTAATAGACAATGAAATGATTGTCCTCCTGAACAAAACAATGTTATGGGAGATGGAGTGCAAAATATTATTGTTATACTTACACAATCTATGAATCATTATGGACTTCCAAATGAGGAGATAAAGAAACAATATTCTTTTGAGTCCTTCATGAGGAAACATCCACCTTCTTTCAGTGGGTCTTCTGATCCACTTGTTGCAGAATAATGGATTAGTACCATTGAAAAGATGTTTTCAATACTTCGATGTTCAGAACATGACAAAGTCATTTTTTTTGTTTACCAGTTAGAAGGTGAAGAAGACTAGTGGTGGAATCTAATTAAGAATACAAGGCCCCAAGTTGAAATTGAATCCATGAAATAGGATGAGTTCAAGAACTTATATTTCAATTTATACTTCCCTCGTATTATTCGAACAAAGATGTAAAATGAGTTCCTTGAGCTTAAGAAAAATGATGATGAATCAGTTGGTATATACGAAGTGAATTTTACAAGGCTTCCAAGGTATGAATCTGGATTAATCATCCAACCTGAAAATAAAGTTGATCGATTCTTCAGTGGCTTAAAACCAAGCCTTCGAAGGGAATTAGCTATAAGAGAGTTCAGTAGATATGAAGAAATTGTGTTTTTTTTTATCAAGGTAGGTCTGGATGTCGATGTTACATATTCATATGATGGTTCTAACAAAAAATAAAAGATGGAGTTCAAGGAAAAATCTCAGAAAATGGTGAAAAGAAGGTGTATGTTTATTTATGCTCAACGTGTGGAAATAATCATGGTGGAGATTGTCTAAAAGGTACTAGAAAATGTTTCAAGTGTGGAAATGAAGGTCATCAAGCAGCTGAGTGCCGAAGTATTGGGAAAAATGTTTCTAATGACGTGAATAGATAAAAGACTAAAGATAACTCTCCACCAACACTTCAATGCATCGAGTGCAAGGAAATGGGGCGTTATGCTAATCAATTCCCTAATCCATGGGATAATGATGATCGATGTGAGAAACCTCTTAAGGAAAAGGAAAAATGGAAGTCACATGTGATCACTATTTGTGATTTTGAGTATGAAAATGATGTTTTGGAATTATTAAGTGTTTATGTAATGGGATTTCAAAATAGTATCATGGAATCTCATTTATAGTATTGTGGAATTGGTTTTCAATAATTGTATGATACTGGTAACCATGAAAAGTGATTGAAATATTTTTGGAAAGAGGATGATATGAGCATAATGATGGGATAAGGATAAAATGAAATTTTTTATTGTATTCATGAGCTCATGAATGATATAATGACAAAGTGATATCATGGTTTGAGTATATAAAATTTTTGGGATTTTGGTACGTGGAAATAGTTATGTTTTGATAGCATTTATGTTTTCACTAAGGTTCTATGGTAATTCATGTTTCAGAAGAATATAGGATTAAGTGATTCACATGTTTGGAATGTGACCAACAAGATATATCTTATGATATATGGGGGAAAATGATGGTATTCATGTGCTTTTTATGTGACCTTTCAAGTAATAGTTTTCTTTATACTATGAGATTGGACAGATGTATTTTGGATAAGACTAAAGATTGGAATGGATTATGTTGGACATAAGATAGTATTATTTAATAATAGAACTTTTTTTTAAATATTATTTCTGGAATGTTATAATATTATAGTTTTAGAAAAAGGACAACACATAGGACGAGCAACAACCTGTCGTGTCGGACATGGTTGTGGGAATCGAACCCACAACTGAAGTGAAATAGGACTTTATCACATACCACTGGCCTATAGGAAGTCCATGGTTAGTATAAATTAGTTGTAATTTAATAATTGGTATGATAAATGAAGTATAAGTCCATTTTAGGAACCATATATGATTAATCTCACTATAGATGGACTTATGTATATTTAATAACTTTTGGTAACCTTTTGTTTGAGACAGATAGAATAACCTATCATTCTATCACATTATCTACTAACACTTCACAAATGACAAATTCAACTTCATTTAATTAAGAGAATAAGTGGGAATTGTTCAAGGAATGACCAACGGTGAGATTGTTCCAAAATTAAGAAAGTATTTCTTCTAATTCAAATTTTTTCAACTTTAGGGAAAAGATCCTGAAATCCAAAAATGTCGTCATATTTCCCTCATATCTGATGAATCAGAAAGAACCTTAGATCATAAAAAATTTATGGCTTTGTGATTGTTGGATTTTTCATAGGCATGTTCTCAACCACTCTCCATCAGAACTTGATGGTTAGATTTCTCTTCCATATACATATTTTCACCTATGTTCTTCTATGTGGAAACTCATTAATTAGTTAATTTGGGTTGCTGTTATGTTTCATAATTTAGTTTTCAAAGTTAAGTTTTGGTAGTCCTTTATATGATGTAGGTTTCTATTAAAGAAACTTTCAAGTAGTAAACCATTTACAACCTCAACGAATTTCGAGGGCGAAATTCATTTTAAGGGTGGTAGAATATAACACCCCGAGATTTTAAGAGATATATTATTTTTAATTTCTTTCATATATTCTTTTGTACGCTACACCAAGATTATCTTGTACTATACACAACACCGTATTAGCATGCAGTATGCGCAACACTGTTCTTGGCACATGTTACACACAATTTCAAGTTCATTTTGTGGAAATTATTCTACGCAAAATTAAGTATAGATTTTTTTTAATGTATAAATGAAATATGTTTTTATTATGTTATACACAACACCGAACGGATCTTTCACTACACGCAACCCTGAATTGTCTTGCATTACACGCAATCTTGACCTTCCTTGATAGCGAGTGTAGTACGCAATACCTGGTTTCACTAAACAATGACATATTGTTATAAAAAATGCGGTTTTGTCGCCTTTCGATGGTGCACCCACTTTAAATCTATTTTTTGAAATGTTTATAATTTAAATTTGAAAAAATAAAATTCATCTTTGGAATCAGGATATAAAAATTTACTTTGGATAAATGTTTCATATTATTCTGATAACTTTCATATTTTAATGAATTGTAAAAACACGCTATATTTTAATTAAAAAAAAACTTTTTTCATAGTAATAATTTATATGGATAAATTATAATATTTAATGGTTTAAAAGTATAAAAAGAATATATTTTTACCATTTAATATAATTTATGTCATTATCATTGATTTTACATTGAATTTATAGGTAAAATCATTTCAATCTTTAGCAATGTTTTAACTTTTAAAACTCGTTTTCTTAACAAAGAGATTAATTTTAAATTAATTTCTGAAACTTCTGTGATTTGAATTTTGAAAAATGGATTCCATATTTGGAATAAGTAGGTCTAAATTATGATAATAATCTACTTTTTATTTTTAGTCATTATGAATAGTAACTACGGTAAATTTTATTTACCATAGTTAAAGGTAAATCAGGTAATTAAGGGTAACAATAATATTATAAAATTACCCTTAAACCTGAAAAAATTCTATTTGATGAATAAAAGTCGACCCATATTACCTAAGTGTCAAAATAGATTCATTTCATGGACTTTTGACCACGAAAGTGATGTAATTATTATTAATCCCAAAGAAAGTGACAACATGTCACTCTCTTGTATCTTATAAGTTTAATAATTTTAATTTAGTGAAAAACTTCATAAAACCTCGAATATAAATAGTATCCAAAAGGCTAATACAATTATCTATCTTATGAGAATTTATTTAGAATTTTTAGGGATTAAATAATTGACATTATTAGTGACACAATAGTGATGCAGAAATTGTTTATTTAGTGAAAAATCAATAATATAGTTTTTATTAAAATAATAATACCTATCAAATGGACCATAAATTTGAACAAACATTATTGGTCGAGTATATTTATACCCTAATCATCCAATGGTATATTTATGGGCCATTTGGAGTCTTATAAAACAGATTAGGACATTTATATTATTTTATTTTAAATGGTGTCAAAGATGTCACCTTCATAATTTAATAAATATAACAATTTAAATGTTGTTATTTTAAAATGATAAATTCAATTAAAAACATTATTATGAAAGGAATTATATTTATCTTAATCATAGGATTTTATTTTTAATTTTTATGAAAATAATATGTATAGACAATGATTATACAAAAATGATGTAGTATTTGTTTTATTAAGAGAAATATCAAATAAATGGTTTTATAAATATTAAAATAAACCGTATATGAACAAATTAATATTCTATAAAAATTTCCTAGATGCATATGATATGTTATGAATTTATTAAACATTTTTTTCAGATATATCCTCTGTTTTGATTTTATTTAAATTCAAATAATTGAATAGTGTAAAAATTAACAATATTGTTATTTTTTAAAAGTAACATATTATTAAATTGTTTAAAAATCACATTAATATTTAAAAATTATAAATTTATATTTATATTTTATAAAATTTCATAAATTACCCAATTATTGATAATTCACAACACATAAGTAATTATTTAAAACAATTTAAAATTTAGAATATTATTACCACAAATAAGATCAATTAAATTAAATAAGGATAAATAAAATTGATAAGGTTTAAAATAAATTCCCAACATGTATAAATTTTATTTTTTGATGAGATTAAAACCCTATATCATCTAATATTTGAATATGAATCATTTTTGGAGGTTTTTAAGTGGGTTTTGAATTTATTATAAATTAATATTTCTTATGTTTCCAAAGGTGCCCCTCTCCTCCATTATAAAAGGGAACCTCCTCCCTCTCCTCTTAACAACACTTTGAGACATAAAGCTCTTCCAACATCTGTCCATTTATCTTATCCACTTCCCTAGAAACATTCTGGAGGTTCTGGTCTTCTCAAAAGACCAAATCTAGTTCCTTAAGAGGGAGCTTAAAGAAGGTGTGTCGAAGAAGAGGTAATCTCTTCTAATGATTCTTTCAAGTTTATTTCATCTTAAACTTCTTCTTCTTTAGTTGTTTCATTATAAAGTAATAACATAACAATAAATAATATACTTATATGTTATTATATATATGAAGAAACCCCATTTCACCTTTTATCCATCCTACGGAAAACGAAATCACCACACGTGTGTACGTACGGAATATCGTCTCCACACCGTGGTGTAATTAGTTATTCCACCACCACCTTAATTGGATGGGTATAATGGTGTAAATAATAAATATATATATGTTTATTATAATCTGATACTAATTCTGAGATATTATATCATCCACTCTAATTCCATGGGAACGATATCATCGCTCGTGCGTACGTACGGATTACCGTCTCCACGACGCGATGAGATTCATTCTCCATGATAACCATTCAAGAATGATTATAGAGTATATATATTAAATAATCATGAAATATATGACATATTAATGATACTGGATTTATGTATATGTTATTTACTTACTTCCATTCAAGTCAATAAGGAATGAAAAACAGTGTTCATTCGTACGTACGGCCTACCGTCTCCATGAACGGTGTGTTTCATTTCATTTATCTATATTATATATATATATATAATAAATATATATGATATATAAATCGTGTTTTAAATTCTTTAAGTAAGTAAATCGTGATATAATTAATAATAATATCAAAACAACAAGTCCAAACACGTACAATAAATGAAACAATTTTACCAAAAATGTTGCTTTAACATGGAATTGACAGAAGAACGGGTAATATAAAATCATAAGTGAATCATATATGATATCATAAATATTATTATGGTTATATTATAAGTTAATAATATTTATAAACCCACTATACAGGAGTTTTGGACATGTACGGAATAAATTGGACCTAAGGTAAGAGATAATTTTGCAGTCTAATTTTTATCCGAGATTGCTTATACGTAAGTATTTACTGGGGTTATATTTTTCATCCCTGCCCATAAATTTTTTTTCATAAAGTGGTTAATATTCTTCCATGAATTTTTAATGTCATTCTTACCCTTCTTTGACTTTTACTTTGTGTTATCGAATGAATATTTCTGTTGTTTACCATACGTGGTACTTTTTGATTTTTCTTTTAAAAGTACAAGGAGAATGTTCTTTTAACTTATAAGGAATGAATGTATTTTTATGGTTTTATAACGCCTTTTTTTCATGAAGATTACTCTACAAAATTTCATTACTATTTTCAACAAAATCCTTTTCTTCTAAAATTTAATGGTATTTTGTTAAAATAAAATGATTTTGATGAATAAAGGATATTTTCCTCAAGAATTCATTTCAAGTGTTTTATCAAAACCATTTTCCATATAAGATGACATTATTTCATATGTGTATCTTGCAACTGCAATGTCTCTATGATTTACATGGTTTCAATTTTCTTATGATTAAATGATATCCATTTGTTTTATATGGATTAAGTTATGATGGGATGATGTTTATGAAACCCATTTTATTCTTTAGGTTATGATGAATGATTTATGTTTATGTTGTGGCACACGTAAGAATTATTTCATTATGATATTGGTGGACTTATATATCCCTCCAATGAATTGGGTAAATATTTATATCTCATGAGATAGCCACGGCTGGAATGGTAAGTTAATCTGGTTCAGTGATACAGGACTTGAACGAGGAGTGAACTCGATTCAGTAAGGGACTTTGTCCACTAAGATAATCTGGGCAGCAATGCCTTGGCTACTATAGAAATCATATCATGTGCTTAATGGTTTTCCACAATTAAATGTTTTAATCCCATTCTATTTTATCATGATTGATGTTCCTTTAAGATTTATGTCTTACGTACTACCAGGATTTATTTCACAACTCAGGATTTTTATGTTTAAACTTTATGTTCATGTTTTGAAGTTCAAATGTATATGGTTTGTTTTATTTTCTCCATGATTACCCTTACTGTGAATTTGAGCTCACCCTTTATATGTTTTCTTTTCCCCATGATATAAAGAAGGGTTTTAGGTAAGAAAAAAAGGGAAGATATTTATGAGATATGTTCAAGATCATTCACCAAGATTAGAAGATTATGTTCCACGTTTCCAAAGACACTAAAATTATATGGTCCTTTGGTGTCTATTTTTGTTATGTATTAATTATTCCGTAAAAGTAATGTAATATCTATGTACTTAAAGCTTTGGGTCTCTATAATCCTACCCCCCCCCCTAAGAACCTAGTCAATGATGGGATATGCATAATGCAATGACAAAGAAAGACTCCACTCTAAGGGGTAATAATAAGGACTTCAAATTGAAAAATAAGAAAGAAAATTTGGATGTCGATCACTAAAAGGGTCCCCATAAAGGGTCTAAATCCTTATGTAAATTAAGATCCTATATTGGAATATCCAATGGTTTGGGAACTCCCTAATGGTCAGATCCCTTGGGCCTTATATTAGGGAAAAAAATCCAATTTGATTGTAATTTTTTACCCTAAAATGTATTTTTAGATATGAAAAGTTTTCAAATAGGCTTATCTTGGATATTTATTTATCTCTCAAGACTAGAATGATATAAACCTAGATCATTTATCGATTCTTATACATGATAGAATTCAAATTCTCTCATTCACAAAGAAATATTATAATGTTACTATGTCACTAAACACTCAAGGATCTATTTTGTCCATCTCCTTTATGTATGCTTCCGTATCATACATCACAATAAGGGACTTATAGAAAAAATTATCTTATTACTAAAACAATGAATGACAATTGTATTATTTTAGGTGACTTAAATATAGTTCATAAACCAGAGAAAAAAACTGGTCTCAATATTAATAGAATTTTGTTGGGAAAAAATGCCTCAAGGTATCATTGAAGCATTTTTTAGGTGGTTGTGTTTGTTGAAAAAGTGGACAACTATGTTGTGATTGTTGTCAAAGCAAACCATGACATACAAATTTGTTGAAAAAAGGGGATTTCATAGAGGCATTCTGATTTCAAGAGCTTTCGTTAATGATCAATGTTTGATTCAAGAACTTCGACAAAGGAATGGATGATCTGGAGGCGGTACAAAAAGAACAGATACAAGGTGGTGCCGTTTTCCAGTGTTTGCCAAATTTTTGGGCCTGAAAATCGAAAAATGAAGAAAAGTGGTTTTTGGAAAAGGGACTTACGCGCCGTGTACTTGATGGGTTGAAAACATACGCACCATATTTTTTTCAAGATCAGATCCTCAAAATATGGCAAAGGGATAAGGGTCGCGCAAGTATTAAGTTGGTCGCGCAGGTGACTTGCGTGCCAAGAGAAAGGACTTGTGTGTCGTTGCCTATGAGGATTGGAAACTTACGCGCCTGTTGTTTTTCAAGATCCAAACTTCAAAATATGGCAAAGGAAAGAGGTTCGTGCAAGTTTGGATGTGGGTCGTCCAAGTGACTTGTAGGGGTAGAGACCTGCGCATTGAGACCTGCGCACCGAGGTTGACTTGTGTGCCATCACGCAGGGTGGTCAAATTGCCTACAAATACGGGACCACCCCTCCTCATTTATCAACATAGTTTAAATCTTTGAAAATTCAGAGCTCCCACCGCACAGGTGTGTCGGTCCCTCAAGTGGTGGGTGGTCACGCATGTGGAGTTGCGCACCAGTGGTAGAAGTTGCACGCCGGTTGGTAGAAGTTGCGCGTCGGTTGGTAGTTGTGTCCCACTATTGGTTTGGGAGTAAATGGAAGATAGTCAAACAAGTTTGGAGTTGGAGAAGCTTGTGTCGCGCAAGTCTTTGAGGAGGACTTGTGCGCCGGTTGTGACTTGCGCGCCAATACTTGCGCACCGAGGTAGACTTGCGGGCCAAGTAAGGTTGATTCCCCAGCTATATTTTCGGGCCGTGTGGAAGCTGGAAGATTGCATGATACCTTCAGTGCAAAGTGAGATTCATCAACGGGTGAAAGTTGGGCTTAAAAAGAGCATCTACATATAGATAAAGATGCATTCTTTCATTCAAATGAAGAGACCTCTAGGACTATAAACTGTGTGTGCATTCTTTCTAGTGCAGTGAGCAAAGGAAGAGGAAGAAGGTGATCCTCTCCATCGGCAATGATCCAGAGAGAGAGAAACAGGGAGTGACCCTTGGGAAAGTAGTGAACTGACCTTAAACCTTGTAAAGGCAGTGATCCTAGGACAGAGTGACTATGCCCAAACCTTTTAATCCACATCTATTGAAGTTTAGTGGAATTTGGTATGACCGGAAACTTTTCGGAGTATGCTCCTTGGACGTAGATCTGTGAGTGTGAACCTAGTAAAAATATATGTGTCATGTGCCTGATTTACTTTCTGTTTATATTTTGCAACAGGAAAGAGATAGAAAAGTGTTTTTCTTAACATCGAAACAAGATTAGAATGGGCTTTAATTTTAAATTAGTCATACCCTAATTCATCCCCCCTATCAGGGTATTCAGCCTTGTGGACCTAAAAAAATTTATCCTTGGAATTCTGCACATATATTGAAAAATTCAATCTTGTTTAGATTCCAATTTATGGAACTAAATTCACTTAGAGAAAATATATAATACATGGAAGGAAAGACAACAAACATGGCGGTTTCATTGCCTAGATTGATGATATATGAGAGGTTATTTGGGTCTTGAGTTTTTCACTCCCAAAATGTCATTCGTATCATTATAGTATTATTTTGGATATCTCTACTCACATGCAAATTTCTTCTCTTATGTCCTCAAAATTTAATAATGGATGGATCAACATGCGTGGATGTAAGGAATTTCTACTTGAAACATAGAAGATGAAACCATTGGGAATTCATTCTTGGATTCTTCCTCAAAAACTAAAATATTTCAAGGAATGTATTAATGACTAGATTAAAAACTCATTATCTCTTCATGGTTCTGAAAAAAAAATATTGAGGAACATCTGGAAGATTTTCAGGTTAAAACTGAACACCAAAACACCACTTCTAGAGAAGAATAACAAGTAGAAAAATGGAAGGATAATTTTCTCCCTATTTAGGAAATACATAACCGATGTCAAATCGAAATCAAATGGATGAAATATGGGAAAAAATATAAAATTATTTCATAGAAATTATAAATAAAAGAGATTTATAACATGAAACAAGGCCATATCCCTGGATGGTAATATGTAAACCTATGAAAATGATATTAACAATGTTTTCAGGGTGTACTTTGAGGGGTATTATTTTGATAATAGAGTGGAATAAACTTCAAGGATGATTGATAACATTTCCCTAGGCATTGAGGAAACTATAAATAAATCACATATTATGGTTCCTTATAAATAGGGTTGGAATAATTATCTCTTGTCTCTCAACATTGAGATTTCCCCTTTCCTTAATGGCTTCACAAAGAATTTTTTTTTTTTGAAACTTTTGAAAGAGAATATGACCATTGAAATCAATGGGTTCTTATCTCTTGTATATTCTCTATATAGGATAAATTCTAACTTTATTTCTTTACATCCCAAAAAGGATCATTCTAGTGACATAAATAATTTATGTTTTGTTTCTCTTGGGAATAATATTCCTAATGTTATCAGTAAAATCATCATGAATAAATTGGGATCATTGATTAATGAACATCTAACCATGTACCTATTTGGGTTTTTCGATGGGAGGAATATTCTGCACAATTAATTCACTAAATTTGAAAGTATATACTTTATAAAGAAGAAACAAAATACAGGGAGTTTTTAATTCAAGTTAAACATTTCTATGGAATATGAAACAATGAAATAAATAAGTATTTATGTTTTAATTAGAAAATATGGTTTTTAATGATTTCATCTATCTTATTAGGTTCATTCTTGGGTATTACAGGATATCCATTCTTATTAATGGATATCTGAGAGGGTATTCTTAATTCATAAGAGGTGTTAGACAAGGAGATCCTCTCTTAGGAATCCTTTTTTCAATTTATGAGCATAATATAAGTACATGTATTTTTTATCTTCTATATATTGGTCTTCAAAACATATCAGGGAAGGTAGATATGTGTTTTCTCCATCACATATATTATATATTTATTACATCCTACTTCTTGGGAAATCAATAAAGGAAACTGTTTCTATGATCAAAGCCATATTCATATATTATAAATATGTTCCTGGAAAACCCATTAGCTAAAAAAAGCCTTTTATTATTTTGGGTGTTGGCATAACTAGTGTAAAATAAAGAAGGATCACAAGATAACTGATAGTGAAAACAAAAAAAATACCTTTTATTTATCTTAGGGTTCCATTATTTTGGTGAAATATGAGGGGAAATATCATGAAGGAATATTCAATGGTATTGTAAATTCGATGGATTGATGGAAGGGTAAGACTATGTCACAATTTGGAAGGGTGCCTTTTCAACTCGATGCTACATCAATCTTTATTTACACTTTTACATTATACAGATAGCTTATTGGTATCTTAAATGAACTTCGGTCCATGATTAATAATTTTAAATGGATTGGTTCAGCCCATGAAAATAAATTCATCTCTGTTTATTGAAAGGAATTTATAAATCCAATTGAGATGGGTGGGATTGAGATCAAATATCTAATAAATTTCAATCACGGCATGCTCAGAAAATTTACATGGTATCTTCTGAATTTGGATAATTCCTCTCTTGAGTTGTTATCAAACTGGTTCAAAAAGTTACTTCTTTGTGGATACACTCATTATATTGCATCCTCTATATGGGTATCTTTTAAACACTCTTACAATAATATCATGAAAATTTTACACTCGATTATTTCTAAAAATTCAAATATGAACTATTGGAAAACAACTTGGTTAGAAAGCCCTATTCTTAAAATGATCATAGTTCTATCATAAAGGAGTCACATGATAATTTTTGAACTATTGGATAGAATTAATAAAGGTGAAGGAATTGTTCCACACTTAGTTGACAAGGAAATCATGAGGTACTCTTTTCATTGATATAGACACATATATAGGTAATTATAATATAAATGGAATTTTTAATTCAAGGGAGTACTATCGGATGAAATTGTTTTCTTCCTTCATGCCACAACCATGGTAAATTAATTTTAAGGTACCCTTTATTAAACCATTGAAACTCATTATAATTTGGAAAATATGGAAAATAGATTAACCACTTATGATCAATTGAAGAGGGTAGTGCATTATCTTCCGTTAGTTTTATATCCATGATTTAAAGAATAATAAAATGTGAAGCACTTATTCATGGATTTCAGGTATGCTTGGAAACTATAGAATTATGTTAGTATCATCTTTAATTTCATAATATGTAAGGACTTTAACATGAGTCATTTCATGAAATATATTGATAAAACATGTTTGAATGGGAAAATTTTAAACATATTTTATGTTCCATTTCATGTATTTTATCTTTTATATGGATATAAAGGAACACTTGGGTTTTTAGAAACCAAATGCTAAACATTCATAAAGGAGTTGTCATGATGTCGAGGGAGTTTCATGATAAAAATATCTTGATTTGTGTAATGAAAAATGACATGAATGGTATAAATATTCTCATAATGTTGGGTATATAGGTCAGAAATAATAATCATCTTACACTTAAATATGTGTACTGGATTCCACCAATTCCTTCTTGGATAATGTTTAATGTGGATAGAGCAGTAATGGGAGCACCAAGACCATCAGGTTGTGCAGGTGTTTTTCACATGTATCATTTCATTGTGAATGGTTTATTTCAATATTATATTGGAATTTTTGGGGCATGTTATGATGAATTATTAGTCGTAATTCATTCCATCAATCATTTTTCCTATCATAATTAGATATATTTATGTGTTTAATCTAATTATAAACTTACTATCAATGATTGGAAAGAGAGGACTAGTAATTTCCCTTAGAGACTCCTACCCCAATTGATTGAATGTCTTCATAAGGTCTAATATATTAATTGCACTTCCTCTAATGTATATAGTTAAGTGAACCAATTAGAAAATTCACTATTAAAGAGAGAGATTATGGAGATGAGAACGATGTGGTATTTTAGGACCCCAGGTTTTTGTTCATCGATAGTTGATGCAGATATGAGGGGTGAATATCACTCTCACCTCTATAAAACTCATCTTATTTACTGTCATTGTCCTATTTAATTTTTATTTTATAATGTTTAAGGTTCCGGGACCATGGATGTTTTGGTAGGATTACTGGGATACTCAACCTTGTGAATTTAACATTATATTTCCCGTCAAAGATCCATGTTACTGTTCAATAACATACTGGATAGATAATATCATTATACTACCCATTTGGGTATATGTTAGTGCATAAAAAACCCATATATAATAGATATTAGTTGACACTAGCCTTTATAAGTCTACATTGGTGCATATTAAATCTCTATATGACATATAACATACTTTCACATTCTCATTTTCAATAAATATATATACATAATGTTTATTTAATGTTATGTTTTAAATATAATAATACTATATTATTTTCATTACCTGAAAATAAAAATGGTAATTTTAATGTTTTAGATCAAACAATCATGTTATGGTTTGAGTTATAAAGGTTATGCATAGAGCACATAGTGTGATCCTACTGGGAATGTTTTCCCACACAATATATACAACCATGGTTGTATATATAGTTATTTCATTTGGATATTTTTGTATTTTTATATATCATATTTTCTATTTTTATATATTATACCATTATCTATATTAGGGATCAATGGTGGTGGGTGGTACAAAAAAGAGTTCATTTGTCAGAATTAGTTATTGGTGTTTTCTTATAACATTTTTATAGTCTTTTATCTCCTGTATTAGTTGGGTATTACTTGGGATCACATTTCTAGAGATGTAATGTTATATTTTATGTGATTTTTTATTTTTATTCCATATTGTTTTATTATTTTGATCTCATTTCTATAATATAATATTTATGGGTCAAATCATTCCCATCATTGATAGTTGATGTCCATAGAAATTTTTACCAAAATGTAGTGATTGAAAATTCTCTTCAAGCATTGTGGGGAACCTACTCAGGTATTGGTTCCAGGTAAATCATTTTGGTTCATTAAAAACAAAAATTTAGGGTTACACGTATTATACATACCTTACACAAGATAATTCATGGGAAACTAACTTTTACATTCACTTATACTAAATGGCGGAGAACTTTGTTAGTGTTTACTTTATATTTCATATGTTAATAAACAAAAATAACATAATTTAATCTCATTAATGGTTAACTCTTCATACAATCAATAATATTTCATTTATATCTATAATAAATAAAATATTATAATATTCAAAACATATTAATAAGGATCTCTTGAAAATGGTTCTTAAAACCACATTACTCAACAATTAAAAATTGTATAAAACATAAATCCCACTCAATATATTATATAGTGAAATTGGCATCCAACTTTATCTCTATAAAAAACTATAGTCTCACGTTTGGTAGATGTACAACCCAAATTCCTTCTATTAATTAATCAATAATCATAGATGATTCATAACATTAATAAAATTTTATGTTAAAATATATATGAATTTTTAAAAAAAGAATTTACATTTCAATTATAATCATCAAACCACTATCCTTGGGTGAAATAATATATATTTTATGTTACGGATCAAAATGAAACTCATCAAAAACATGGTAAAATATCTTATATAAGTATTTTTAAAAATCAATATATAATATAAAAATTCATTATAATAAAAAAATTATTCATGAATGTGTGATCAAATAAATAAATAAAAATTCATAAATTTATACATGAATTATAATGAATATTTATTTAAATATTAATATAAAAAATTTATTTTTCATAATAAGATAATTTTACAAACCATATATTATAAATAAAAATGCTTTATATTTATTTAAAAAATAAAACCACCTCATGTTTTGTATTTTTATGTCTCGTGTGCGTGTGTATTTGACTCCGTCATATAAAACATATGATTTATAAAAAACAACAACCTTTCATATATTTAATTCTATATGATAAAATAATATTTAAAATGTTTATATTTTAAATTTTTTAATATCATATATTTTATAATCATTTAAACCCTGATCATACCCACCATAACAATTTCTGAATTGTTTAAATAAGTTATCAAAATAATAAATTTAATATGAACATTTCATATTATAATATATAAATATTTAAGAAAATAAATATAAACACATTATATTTACATAATATTGAAATTTATAGACACATTATAAATTACATAGTTAATTTATTGTAAACATTTTAAATAAAAATCATAAATTGATACGATGTAATTTCACGGAATTGAATATTTTCAATTAATATAAAAAATTATAATTAATTTATAATTAATTCATTTATATAAACATTATGATTTTTAAATAATTATTAATAAGAAGATGTTAATACTAAAAAAATTTACTTAAAAATATTATTTTAAATTTAGGATTTATAGTTTAAAATATCATGTTATTGTTTATTTTATATATTCTATACACA
This sequence comes from Viscum album, assembly GCA_963277665.1. Lineage (NCBI taxonomy): Eukaryota > Viridiplantae > Streptophyta > Magnoliopsida > Santalales > Viscaceae > Viscum > Viscum album. The sequence continues at coordinate 351,099,728 of OY728130.1, read as the reverse complement.
TATCACTTCATGGGATCCTATTAAAAATGTTTTCTAACACCCTACATACACACCCAGGTCTATGTTGATTATTTTCTATGGGTCTTTTTTCATATACAGATATCATATCTTAAATTTTTATAGATTAGACCATTAACACATTTGAGGATTAATGGAGGCGGTTGTTTTTAAAATAGTTCATGGGTCATGCAGATTTAGTGGCGTTTTCTCATTTCATTTGTATCTATAATTGTATCTATTTTATTAGTTATATAGTCCTTGTTCATACATTTTTTGGAGATGTAGTTTTGTTTTTCCAATGATTTTTAATGAGTATCAATGTTGTTTTCTTATTTTGGTATCATTTCTCCATTATAATGTTTTTGGGTCAAATAATTTCTATCATTGATAGGTGATGTCCATGGAACGTTTTACCAGATAGCTGTAATTGGGAATATCCCTCAAGCCTTTTTGGGAGACAACTATAGTATTGGGTCAAGGTAACTCAATTTTGTTCATTACAAATAATCTTTTAGGGCCACTCATATTATTCATACCTTACAAAAGATAATCCATGGGGAATGAACATTTAGGGTCACTTTTATTAAATTTCTAGGATCTTGATGAGTTTTTAATTTATATATATTATGTTTATAAACCAAAATAACATGTTTTAATCACATTTTCATAACTATTTATAAAATAATTTATTTTTCACATAAAAAAATAATAAATATTTCCTTAAAATATTCATAAAAGGTTCATATGGATCTCTTAAACTGGTATATGAAACTATGTCCTTCATGGATAAAAAATCATATGAGACTCAAATCCAACTCAAGAGCATGTATGGTTTGAATGGTTACCAACATCATCTTTCCATAAAAACTTATATTCCCTGATCTAGTGTAAATCCCACATACTGTCCCACTATATATATATATATCAATAATCAATGTTGATTCAAAACTACAACATAACTTTAATTTCAAATATATAAGAATAGTAATAATAGAAATTTACCTTTAAATTATTATCAACAAACCACCAGTATTCTATGGAATAGAATATATTTTATGTAACAAATCAGCATAAAACTCATTAAATGCATGGTATAACATCTTATAGAAGTATATAAACCAATTTAATCATATCTTATAAACATTCATAAAATGAATAATTTACATTCATTGTGGAGGAACTAAATAAATAAACAATTTCTAAATTTAGACATGACATATAATTAATATTTCATTAAATATGAATATGAAAAATTTATAATTCATAATAAAATAATTGGAACTATACATATATTATAAATATAAATAATTTATATTTATATCACAACCATTAACACATAAAATTTTACATTTATATGTCATGTGTGTGTGTGACTCCATCGTATAAAATATATTATTTATAAAAACATAAACATTTTATATTTTTAATTAAATTCGAACTCTTTATATTTATAATGTGAATTATGTATATTATTTAATATAATATATTTTATAATCCTTTAATCTTTCATTACGTCCACTATATCCATTTTTACATGGTTTAGAAGAAATCTTAAATATGAAACTTAATAAGATAAATTTATATTATTACTTATTAATATTTAACAAATATAAAAACATTAATTTTTATAATGTTGGAATTTATAAAAGGTTTAGAAATTAATTTATGATTTCAATATTAAAACATTATATTATAACAAAAAAATAATACCATTTAAATTAAGGATTTGAATACATACACTTATTATTAATCATTTTATAAATAATAAAAAATAATTCATAATTAATAAATTTATGAATTCTTATTACTTATTAAATAATTTTTACTGAGAATATGAAAGCATTAAAAACTTTATTTACATAAAATCAAAAATGTAAATTTTATAGTTGTAGTTAAAACTATCATGTTATAGTTTAGTTTTATAGTGGTTATGCATAAGGAATATTGTGAGGTCCTAATGGTCTTGTTTCCTCACACCCTACATACACCCCTATATATACATAGATTTTTTCCTCAAGATCTTTTTGTATGTGAAAATATAAATTCTTCCATTTTTAGATATTTTACCATTATCTTGAGGAGAAAAGAAATTTGTGGTATGAAAAAGATTTAACGTTTCCAAAGCCATTAGTGGTGTACTTTTTATTTTATTTTTATTTACTGTTAAATCTCGTTTATTATTTGTGTAGTACTTGTGTTTACATTTTTTGAGATAAAATGTAGTCTTTTATATGACTGTTTATCACCGTTTATATTGTTTATTTATTTTGGTCTCATTTCTCCATTACATATTTTATTTGTTAAATCATTCGTATTAATGATATTTGATGCCCTTGGAACTTTTTTCCATCTTTTAGAAATTTAAAATGATCCTTGGTCCTTATGGGGAACCATCTTTGGTATTGGTTCAAGGTTACTGAAGTACATTTGTTACAAACAATGTTTTAAGTTCACTGATATTATACTTATCTTATACAATATAATCCAGTGGAACCTAACTTTTATGTTCACTAATATTAAATGATAGATATCTTGATTTTGGTATAATTTTTTATATATTATATTAATAAACAAAAATAAGATATTTTAATCACATTAATGCATAGCTCTTTATAAATTAATAATTTTTCTCATACATCTACAATAAATTTTTTATTATATTATTTAGAACATAATAATATGTATCTATTGAAAAGAGTTAATAAAAATATTTCATTCAAGGATTAAAAATAATATGAAAAAAATCCCCCTCAAGAGTATGTAGCATGTGATAGGTTTCCAACTTCATCTTTCTAGACCAAATTATTGTGAATAGTATAGTAAAAGTCCAAATAAAACTCTCACTATCCATATATAAATAATAAATTATGATTCATAACTTCAACATGATTTAAGCTTGAAATATATAAGAATAGTTATGATACAAATTTTCATTGAAATTATATTCCTCAAACCACTATGTTTGGTATAAATAAATTAAATTTTCTGTTAAAACCTAACATGAAACTCATTAAACACATGGTATAATGAACTTATATAATTATTATTAACAATTAAAAAAATTACATAAAAACATACATAACATGAATATTTTATATTCATGATTGGGTGAATAATTCAATGGATGAACAATTCATAAAATTGTACATGGAATATAATAAATATTTTATTAAATAATAATATAAAATATTTAGAATTCATGATAGAAGATTGTGTAATTTCCATATATAAATAAATTTTATATATTTCGATCAAAATTAATAATACCATATATTTTACATTTATTTTTCATGTGTGTGTGAATAATTCATATAAAAAATATGATTTCCTAAAAACATAAACTTTTATAATTATAAATATATATAGAAACTCCATATTTAAAATGTGTGTAATTCATATTATTAAGTATCATATATTTTCGAATCATTTTAAGCTTAATCACATTGACCATGGAATATTAATTAACACTTTATAAATTACATAATGATTTCAATATAAATACATTAAATTAAAATAATAAATTAATTCCATATAATTTAAGTTATTGAATATTTCTAATTAAGATTAAACATTTAGAAACTAAATATAAACACTTTGAAATTATTTAATCTAGAAATTCTTTTTAATTTATAAATAATTGATAATATATATATTATTTTATTATTTTATAAGCAATTTATAAATTAAAAATTCATTTTAAAAATAATGAACAAAAACATTAAAAACACTTTATATCATGGGTGGTGATACACACTTAACATTTCCTAAAATATTGGACAAATTATAATTGTGGTAAAACACTTGTTCTAAAATTTATATATTTTTTCCTTACCATATGTTGTTATATCTCTATATAAATTATTACGACACAATATTTGAAATATATCTCATAACTATTATGGGCATGTTTCCCCATAGGTTTTGAATCACGTGTAGAAACATATATATATATATATATATATATATATCTAATCACATTTCAAAAAAACACACAATTTGGACAGTATTTTGATTTGGATATCCTATATTGTAACCATTTTTTGACCCTGTATTTTCGATATAAGTGAATAAGAGAAATCACATATAATAATATCCTATATCACTATATGTGATATCTTGATTGAATACTATGATATGACAAAAAATTCCATTCATATATCATAGGAAGTAATATCAGAGTATCATTTATATTGATTTACTTTTTGTTAAAAAAAGTTTAATTTTTTTAAAACATTATATCATTTTTAAAACTTAGTGGAAATGGATATGATATCACATACAGGTTTTAAATGTTAACTCCTTTCTTAAATGTATTATAATGACTTTGAAAAAATAATTTCAAGTAGATATTCAGTGATAGGGTTAAAATAATAAAACACTAATAATGAATAACATTATAAATTCTGAAGATGATCCTTCAATATAATATTTAATTAAGATATACTAGTGATATGAAATGGATCTTTACCTATAAATATATCCATTACTTGTGAAAATATCTAAAAAACATATTTTTACAATTTATCTCACTCTATGGTTTGATAAAAACATACCATTTAATGATAAGAAGAAATGAATACATATTAAAATTTGAGATATTCCACACACAATATTAGATGTAAATATCACCTCTTAGTTTGATCCTTTATTTATAGGATAGATTCAGTTCTACATGGAGTAAATGGCTACAATATTTCTCAAATATTTGATATGTTACAACCATAGTAAAAGAAAATAAATTACTTATTATCAAAATAAATATAAATATTTAACATTTAAATCCTTATTTGCTTATTTTGAAAATACCCTAAATATCATCGTATGGTATTAAATTGATGGTTTGATAGCTTAGTGTGAATGAAGTGGGATGAATATACATGATATCTTATATCATGTGTATATCAAACCATGTGATAAACTTATATCACACCTAATGATAAGTGATTCATAACTATATTACTCATAGTGATAATCCATTGTCTCTCCTAGTGATATAAATCACATAAATATAATTCTCTATATGATGCAAGTATATCTCATTACACATATCTATATCAGATATAAGGATACTACTACATACCAACATATGATTTACAGTTTTTTATATAATATAACATTAAATGTATTATTTAGATAATTATTAAAACAATTCCACAAAATTATTATACATTATTTTTTAAATGTATATTAGACTTGGAGATTAAATGGGGTTATAGGAAATTATTTTAAATGAACTGTGATATTCGTTTCTAAATTTAATAAAATTCATAATTAGCTAGAAATAAAATTTAATTTATAAATAGTGGGATCTATGTCTCTAAAGAAGAAAAAAAGACAACTGGAGAAGTATTAAAATATATTTAGTCAGTTATGAAAGTTGATAAAACATTATAAATAAATAAAAAGTTATAGATACATGTATTTACATATCGATTGAGCCCAAAAGTCATTAAATTTTTTTTGAAAAATTAATAATCAGATGTATCATTTTAAAATTAAATTCATATATAAGAAATTATAGAATTATTACAGTCCATATTTATATCTTTTTGTATTTTCATTTTTATCTATTTATTTATGGTTTTAATTGTTTTTTGTACTCAATTTATCATTAAAAAATATTTTGAATATCTTATAAAATCAAGTGTCATATTCTTTGTTAAATGTGATGAGCATTTATAGGGGAGGGGTAAATTGTTCTCAAAAATAATTTTCCATCAAAACACATTACTCTCATTCTTAGTTAGTTCATTATATGAAAAACTTAACTTGAAAAATTATAATGAAATATAATTAAATAAATAATGCATAAGAACATCTCGTTTGTTACATGTTTTTCATCTCATTACAAGAAGATATCCCTTAGTGATTGGAGGTGTTATCCCAGATCACAAAATATTTTTCTTTTTATCAATTGAAAATTTTTAGGGAAAGAGAACTTAAACCCTTTGTAATGATTACATTGACTATGAAAGTGTGCCTTATACATGTTATAAATTAACAACTGTAAATATATTAAAATAATGATAAATTATTAAGGGTAAATTGAACAAAAATGACTATTATCCTTCATAAGTAACATCAATCCATCATTGAAGAGACTATTTAATATTTTATAAATAACTATCCCTTTACTCTATAAATATATCATAAAAATTTTCAATGATATTTCTTATTCTATTAGTTAATTTTCATGTATTTATAGAGATAAAAAACTATTTTATCGATAATGAAACCAGAAAATGTTTTATCATGATCAACATTAGATTTAATAAACATATTATATCGATTTATTCACTAAAAAAACCAAGAATTTGTTTCCAAATAAAATCTCACACATTTAACTGTCACCAAGATTTGATTTCTCATTATCCCTAATTTGGTTTCTCTTCAAAATCCTAAATTCCTATCTTTAGAATAAAATTCATCGAACTATGATTTTTTCCTCCAATAATACATTTAAATTATAAAATCATGCATATTAAACAAACCATTATAATTTTATATATAAACCACAATATAGTTTTGTAGACCATGATGTTTTTCCTTTCTCGTATAATTTAATTAATATTTAATTCCTCTTAATAACCCACGGTTAAAACCGTAGTTTTAATAATAATGTTATTATCAATTTGTTTTTTGCACATCTATGCCACAATGAGTTTGATGTCTCAATATGGAATTATTTTTAATATCTCTTTATTTTTTAGTCCATTGAAACATTTATAACTGTAATAATACTCAATCTATCACATGATCATGATGAAAATAAATAAAACATGAAATAAAATTCATCATCAATGAATCATCATCTCAAGAAACTAGTGTATAGTATACACCTAATGTGAAATTTATTTAAACATTGTATTACCATATACAATATTATCTATGATATAACTCTATATCACAGTTTACTTAACAATACTATATTAAAAAAATATCATTATATCTCATTTTTTATTTAATATCCGCTTTTTTATTAGATATATTAAAGGATCTTCAATTATAGCTTTTATAATAATTTGAAACATGATATGAATAAATTTATCATTCTAAAATTAGAATAACATCATGTTTTTTAAAATCCATTAGTTCTTCATTTATTAATCTCCTAAACATTCCTTCTTTAAAATTATACACCTTTTAATAGGAAGATACAAATACATAATCATATTTGATGAGGATAATATTCATACTTATACCCATTTGATAACAAGTTGAAAGTAATATATGATATAATATATATAAAACATACTCATAGATTTTTAAGATTTAATGATATCCTAACATGATTAATAATTAATAAAATGGGTCACTAAATATTAATTTCATTGAGATATCTGTACAAATTCTCTTAGCTGAAATATATTCCAAGTTAATTTTATCACTTTCCACATTATGCTTGGTGAAATGGAATTTAATGACAATATAGTTTAGTATTTAATGTTAAACCATATTTCATAAAAATCATTGTACATTGTTATTGTACCTAATACTCAATAGATATGAAACTTGCAATACAATATCTATAATTTGTGATTTCCTTAGAATAATTTTAGTCATAGGTTGTTATTATAAAATTTAATAATTTTTAATTATTCTCAGTGTGAATAAATTTTTTCTTTTTAGTGTAACATGAAATATATATTCATTCAATAAAAAATGTTTCTTCATAAGTTCACATTGTATATCCAAGGTCACATTCCTAGTCTGTATCAATAAACATATAATTATCAATAGATTTATTTATATCATATCTAAATCTACACTCATGAGTTACTTTGATATATAATAATATCATTTTCATTTATATAATATATTAATCATTCATGTTTTTTTATAATAATTCACATAATATAATATCGTAAATAATATTGGGGCCAAATATCAATAGTTATAAAAAACAATCATTCAATCCTAAAAATTTATTTTAATACACACCCTTTATATCATCATCCTTAAATAATTTAGTCCAAAATAAAGTAAGATAATACACATCCATTAATTAGTTTATTTTAAATCACTTCATAAAATCACAATCATATTTTTATTAGAATAAAAAAAATTCGTTACATTCACAACATAAAATACCAAGAAAAATTTAATCTATTTGGTCATTGATATCTCAAATATTTTTTTTCATTTAAGTAGAAAACACATCAAATGATTTTTCTTAATTTTGAAAAATAATAATTCTATCAACACAAACATTCAAAATTTTTGATATAGTCTTATAATCATTGATAGAAATATTATTGTATGCATTAAATATTTTAAATATTATACTATTAAATTAGTTTTTTATGATTACCATTCTTAATTAACTTTATTAATCCACTAAAGTTCCTTTTTATCTTTCCTACTATGTTTTCATCACCATAAAGATTAATTTCATTTATTTGTTTAACATATGCCTTCTCATACTGATCCCCCTTCCAAAAAGAAAACATTATATAAATTTGGATGATAGTTTATATATTTATGTGTATATTGAAAAACATTATTTCAATCATTTCAAGAAATTCAACTATAGAAAATGTCTCATCAAAATAAATAACCTTAATTTGATAATAAAATTCAAAAATTAAACAAACTTTGATTCATAATTCTTCCCCATTCTCATTGAGTTTATTTCTAAAAATAAATTATATCAATATCATATTATTCAAACAAGAATTTTACACTAACTATTTTCTACTATTCATCTAAATTTAATTCAAATTTTTTTCCATAGTAGTAATCCAATAATTTTATTTTAAAACTTATTCTATACTTTTCTATTTTTTTCAGAAAGTATGATTTTATGACTTGGTTTCCTTAAATTCCATTGATTTTGGACTCTATAATCATTGTTACTAATGGTTTTTATAATATAAACATGTTTCTAAATCCATGTTTACTTTATTCCACTTAAATAAATTCCTTCTTTATAATTAGAGATATTAGAATCATCATTTTCTTCATTCAAATATGATTTACCCGCATCGATTGTACGTAGTGGTTTATTTTCCCTAGGATCCTCTTTAATCCCACCTTCAACCCCAAATTATTTTCATTTATTAGCATGTTTCTCTAATAAAATAACATCTAAATTTTCCATTATACATTTATATTATTCTTATAACACTAATAACATATTATATTAAGTGTATTACCAAGAAACCCCACATCATTGAATATTTTATTAAAATTTACCATATTCATTTCTTTAATCATGACTAATAAAGGGATATGAAACACTATAATTATTAAATGATAAGAGATAAAAACTGATAGGGGGATGTATCAGTGCTTACAGATTTTATTCTATATCTCAACCACTCTCTTTCTAATTTAGCACGACTCCCTTATACTCAAAATGATAAAAATATAACAAAGAAGGTTTATTTATGAGGTTCTCCATCATGATATATAACTATATCCCCAGTGTGTGGTAATTTTTATCATATGAATATAATATAATTCATTTTTATCCATAATAAACTTAGTCAGGGGTATAACCATGAACCTATACAAATAATGGCACAAACTAGACTTTCATAAAAGCACCAAATATTTTTAATATTCACAAGTGAAGATATTTTAAGAATTATCACCAATTAACATTCATGCCTCAACTACTGAGCAGATGTAATCTTCCTCCTTCTAAACTCACCAGTATTCAGTTGTCATCTCCTCCATTTACTTTACTCAAAATCCGTGTTCATTGTTTATCGATACTATAGTTCTAAAACTCTTACTCATTGTATTGGATTCATTAAGATTATTCATTATTACAATCTCACCTCTTTTATATTTTAATCATGAGAGCATGATTCTATATTTCAATATAGAAATATTCATTAAATGGTTGCAATTATTTCTCACTAATTCAATTCAGTTTTTATTATCATTAAAATATTGATCAAATATCTCTTTAGTCTTACATCAATGGAATTTTGGATATCATTACCTACATGATATTATAAAATATCATTACTCTCTCCAAAAAATTTCTAAATCTTAAATATATTACATAATTTTATGTTTTTTATACATTAATCTTCTTGGTGAAACCCTTTACATAATGACATGAATGAATCATCACTTCATTTGTAATAAAATTTTCCAACGTATAGAATATTATATTTAATCATGAGGCTATCTTTGAATATATTCATTAATCAAGATTTATGAAATTGGAAAATACTCATGGAAAAATAGCCACACACTTCGTACAGTAGCCTTCATCTTGTTCTTGATTCTCATCTATAATCACAACCGTTCAGAATTATTATAATGTTTACTCAAGGAATATGATCATATAATTTTATTGTTTTTTCCTCTAAAACATAATATAATTTCATAATTCTTTTATCATAAGAGTACAAATAATTCTTATAGTATTCCTATATAGTCCCTTTAATTTGTTCTTATTTTAATTAAAATGATATGTTTTGAGACTATAATAAACCTTATGGTATCTCTTATTTGAGTATTTAACTATTTGGAAATATAGCCATTATAAATTTTTATAAGTGTAAATTACACTTATGGTATAGAAACTACTATTAAGGATTCACAATGACACCTAGAAATACCCATTATTCATAAATAAATTGTATATTACTCTTATGGTATTTCAATGACTTTATGAAGACTCCAAATGATACTTACGAAATAGACCATTTTTCACATTTCTAGTCTTAAATCAGATTATAAGACTAAATAACCAAAATTAAAACATTATTTCATTTTTTAATTACTCTGGACTATAATGATTCATATGAACTTCTAAATTTCTCTTATAAAATATGTACTTATCCAAATTTTATCGATATACTAATAATACTAGACCCTTTTGTAAAGAAAATCAAAATTCAATTTTTTTCTAAAATAAACTCATAACATACTCAATAACTCTTATGATATTTCCAATGGTATGAAGTACATATTAACCAACTTATAAAACCTCTAAAATGTATTGAAATATATATACAACATCACCCTTGAGAGGGTTGAATGACCTCCCCTTTTTTAGGTTTTAAAAAGTAATACCATACAGTTTAGTTTACCTATTACATAGCATTTGAAAAAATATACACCTCAATATATGCATGGAATCTAATATGTAATGACATTTTCTCTCCCTTGTTGAAAATATTGACAAATATAGTTTTATAAATATAGTATCAATGTCTCCAAACCAATGATAAACAAACCAAGAAACTCTATGTTTAATTGATCCATGCTTAGTGTAGAAAAAAATAGTGATTGTATTATGCATCAAATATATACTTTATCATTATAGTTAGTAGATACCATCTCAAAGATTCTTTCAAGATATGTGTCATTGTTATTTTATGTATTTCACTACACTCACTCCAAAAATATAATATAACATATCAAAAATAATTTGTTTAGGACTATCCTCCTATAGATCACATATCCAATTTTTTTATATATTTAAACAAGATGAAATAATGTGGGAAACCCAATTAAATGACATACTTCTATGTTTGAAAGTCGGATATAATGTAACTGAGCATACCATTAAATTTGAAAAAATAAGAAATTTTCACTTTTTGAAAAATAAAATCTATCATAAGATGCCTAATTCAATATTCTGAATCCTAATTTATCCCAATGCTATCATGAAATTCATTTTATGTTTCTCAACTAAATCAAAATGGTACCTTAGTGGAATGATGAGATCCCAGTACTATGTGACCATCTCCATATCTATTTTTCATGAAGACAGAAACCTATATTCCTTATAGATATTCGAAATTTTTAACAAATATCCTAAAAATTCTTAACTTAATCTATGGGTGCTATAATAGGAGATATAAGTGTTAAATAAGTTCATGTGATTTTAATAATATCATGTGGTCGAGTTTTGAACATGTAAAAAATGTTTGATGATTTTAAAAAATTATTTATCTCTCTATAAGAATGAGATAATTTAGGATATGAGAGTTGGACTATAGATTCTTGTACATGGTTTTATTCAGTATTTATTACTCAAAATGAGCTTACATAGTAAGGTCTAACTTTAAAAAAAACCAATTTAAGACTTTGGATAAGTTAAACAACTAAAACTGGCCCAAAATGACATGAATAGCTATGTAAAAAATCTATTAATATCAAGAATATTTCATTACTAACCTGTGACACTATTTTTTTTACATGTGATAAACTATGATCCACTATCTTATTCCATACCTCATGTAAGTATTTTATTAATCTTAATCATGTGATATTCATTTGGAAAATAATACTTTTTCTCATTTACTTTTATAATAAACAAATTGTGAACACCTTGTGAAATATGTTCATTTATATTTACTCTTAATAGGAATAATTAAATTAATTTACCTATTCTCATTTAATTGGATGTTTATTGGCACTTATATGTGGGGATAACATTATCCCAAACTCAAATTTTTCTGAATTTATAGAACCAGTAGATATACATTATTTGTGACCCTCTAGGACCCTATATCAATTGAAGTGAGAATCAATCATAGACCAAGAGATGTATCTAGAATCACATCATATCCCCTAAATAGATAAGTAAAATTAATAGTTTTTACAACATCTTATGAATGCTTAATATGTTATATTATCTTTTTGTCTGGATCTCTCATCAGGCAAGCAGTATTCTTGTGTCATCAACTTATACACTTAATTTTTTATTATTTTAAATTTCGAAAATGAACTCAACAAACCACTCTGTAAATGGTCTTAATGGAATAGTTCTATTTCAATTAATAGTACATGTTTATAATATACTACCATAAAAGGGACAAATACTTTATTGAATTATCCATTATTTTCATACAACTTATAACACACCCAAAATATCCCACCTCACTATTACCATATTTTATTGTGGTTTTCATCAGTACATCAAAGTATTGTATTTATGATATAAATATTTAAAAATATAAACTCTAACAAATAATTCATACATTTATAAATTGGAATATCCAATGACACATCTAACATATAGAATTCCTATTTTCATGTCTGTCATCAAAACCTCCTTTGTTGGATATTTCAAAGTATGAACTTCAAAAAATAAGTTTAAAAGTCATATAATCCTCATTCACCTAAATGTAAAAACATGATTTTCCCAAAAACAAAGATTAATTTATACCATATTATATATGTTTAGTAATATTATTATATAAAGTCAAGGTTCTTATAATATCAGGGAATAGATATGTCCTTTTGATATGAAAAATACACTAAAGAAACTATCACATTAATGTTAGAGAAAATAATAATCATTATTGTATCAGATATTTATTAATTTTCATGTCTTTGAATATACAGGTAAAGGAAAGTACAAATTAATTTTATGGAACTATCTCTAACATAATCCTACTTTCACTAGATCCAATTACAAATTACTTATGACAAATCTTATCTTTATTACGTATCAATTAATGATTTATTAAAAAACAATAATCATAATATAGTATGAAAGGTCATTAATTATAGTGTATTTGGAAATTAGGGAGATTAAGTACCAACTTAATATGTCATATTTTTTAAAAACTTCCTTAACATGGTTGCACTGAAACCTATATGGGATGACCTGAGGTCATACATAAGAAAAGGGTGAGCTATAAATACCAATAGGGAAATAAACATGGGATAACATGAAAAAAGTGATACATTTTATAAAATATCTATATCTATGAGGGCATAAAAGGAGGGAAAATCATAAATGTGAACAATGAGGAATTATATATAAGGATAATCATAATGAAAACATGGGATATGTGGAACCAATTTAAAACACTACATCATAAACATAGTTCAATGTTAAATTTTAGTAAATAATTATGTAAAAGGTACCATGATATATTAGGTTTGATCTCTAATCCATTTAATTATTTCACATGAGACTAAAACATTACTCAATTAATTCTACTGATATATAATTATGGGTGAACCTATCACATTCATTTCATTATCATGCTTAAGTGTTCCACATAGATCATCCAACATTGATTCATTCATAATCATATTTTATTAAACTGTATAGTAGTGTTTAATACATAAATGTAATTCCCCAATCCTGAATTATAATTTCAAAAAGTTCAACACCGTTGATTGTAAATGGGTTCGGTAATTCAATACACAATTGTTGGACTGGAAAATCTTGGTGAATTATCCGCAGTATAACAGATTCACTTAAAAAATCATAAAATTGGTTGATGAGAGAGAAAGGGTTATCTCATCATTTGGAAATAAAATTGACAGTAATAGGGATATGTTAAAACATATCCCAATAATAGGAATTAGAAATATAAGGCATAAGATAATGAAGAAACATGAATAAATAGAAGAATGAGAGGATCCCTTACCTTGAGAGTGTGACTCCAAATGCTTTAGAGCAACTTATTAAGTGCATACGGAACCATTATAGGACTCTATAGAGTTTTAGAAAGAGTAAATAAGCGATAATAAGATTTTGAGTGAATAGAAATTGGATCTTGGTGATTTTATATAGTAAATTAGTCAGGAATTCTTTATCATTTCGTAAACATTGGTTTTGGACTCTATATAATAAATATAAACAAAACCACAATCCATAAAATGGTTTTTTCTCATGGATTATTCAAATTGTGAGTGTTTTTAATTATTTTATAATTACAAGGTCACAACCTATTAATATAATTCTCTTTCTTTTGTAGAAGTGATTCATGTCCTTAAATAAATTATTTTAAAACATTAAAATATATTATATGGGTGAGGTGGTGCCTTGAGGAAAGTGTCAGAAAAAAATTGTGAGCCCAGTTTGAAAGTCATTTCCTCAATCATGTCTACTAGTATCATTTCAGTAATCAACAGATTTTTGTGACACAATATTGAGACATTCCATGTCAGGTCCCACCAACTAAATGGTGGGACCAAAATAATACTCACATACAAATTTGGGAAGTTAGTGTTGGCCATCGTCGATCTGCAACATCATCATTGTGGATCCCTCCTCCATTACTATAAAATTGGAATATATTATGGAATTGGGAATCACTTTTATTATACCTATAATAATGACTTAATTTATATTCCATATAAGACTCAAGATTTATTAATTCAGAAGCTTGGTAATTGCATGCTCCTTCGTAGGAGAAACATTGTTGCAGAAATCCAACACAACAACGCATCTATCACAACTTCTGCCTCACCTTAAGCTACCAAGAAACCAAGCCCTATCTCACCCTATGAAATCATTCATATGATGGTGGTTGAAACCCTCTTATGTTAGTATTATTAGGAGAAGGTTACACCCACTAGGAATATGGTCCACCATAACCAAGAGGCATCAATGCCTCATCGACATTATCACCCTAAAGGTCCACATAGGGGAAAACCAATCCCTATTCCGATGACAAACGAATTTGAAATTCTCCTACTAGAGTGATTTGATAACTCTCTACCCAAAAATGATGAGATAAGGGACATTTAAGTCACTCCTTTGATGAATGTTTCCCTATATCTTCCCAAGAGGACTCCCACCTGGCCTCATCAATAATAGAGTCGACCGGTTTTACAGGATGAAGAGCAATTTGATTTTATCCACTCTCTATGGGCCCTAGTATATTATGCTCAACCCCAATGTTAGAGGAAGAATCGGTACATTTAATAATGAGGTTAATCTTCTATAGATAATTTGGATCATTCCACCACCAATATGTCCCACTAGATCCTTGAAATATGAGAACAAGGATTTTTATTTTCCTAATTGAATTCAGGAACCCATTCGCCTCAAATGTAGGTCAGGTTGACTTTATCAATCATTAGAACCACCCAAAACCATTATTGTATATCCCTTGAATAGTATAATTAGTTTAGAGTTCCTATCTACACCATCATCAAACATAGTGGAGGTCCTCCTCTCTCTTTCAGAAAAAAGTACGGAGTCCCTCCACATACTCTTACCATCCATTACAGTGTTCCACCTTATACTGCTGCCAACCAGTATGGAGGTCCACCACGTGCCACTACCAACCAAAGCAGCTCCCCCCCCCCCCCCCCGCAACAATACCAACCAGAAAAGAGGTCCCCCCACCACTCCAATACTAACCATAATTGAGGTACACCATATGCTCTCACTAATCCAAGTAGAGGTTTTCACTAATTTAACACCGACCATGAATGAGGTCCTCCCAGTTCTAAAGATATAACCTACCCTGATCAAACACCCTGGGGTAGGAGGTAGAATACCCTCAATTGAAAGCAAAACCATAATAAAAATCATGTAATCATTTACCTCATTGAATTCTTAGATTTCGAGTTGACAGATGAATCGATGAGGGAGCCTCCACCCCATCATCCAAAGTCTGAGGCAGGATCCCAATAATTGGGATTCACAATCCTGATACCCGAGGTTCATAAGATCCCCATATCTATCTAGAATTACTTTCAGGTGGAGGGAACTTTGGCTCCCTTCTAGGGGATCATAGTGTAGTCGTCTGCAACACTTCCATTTTTCTCTGCTCTCTACCTCCCCTCAAGAAATGGAAGAGATGTCAATGTCTTGGTTGACACCTTCAGATGGAGAGCAATATTCCAAGACACATATTGATCCATTATCCTCTCACATAGAAAAGTGATGAACATCCCATCCTAAATGGATGTGATGATGAGTTTGGAACCTTCTCCAAGATACTTTTCAGCATGCAATGGTCATTGGACTCATATAATGACTCCTCTCCCAACAAACCAATAGAAATATTTTTCTGTATTAGTGTCGTATTCCATATCTCATCCTATGAAAATCAGGTACCATGCCGACCAAGTGTAGGACCATTCCTCTGATAAATATGGCTTGGGGGGTTCCATCTATAAACCAACTATTTCTAGTGTTTTATTCACCTAAATCTTCATAATTTGACATCTTGAAGTCCCTCACAGTGGACCTGGAAGAAATCTTTCATCCATATTATATAATTTATGTTTCATCACCTCCATGATTCTCAATTTTCAAACCCAGGGAGTCAATATCATGAAAATATCATCAATAAATAGTGTAAAATGGTTGATATTGTAGCGTACCTAGTATAAAAACATTCTAAATCATACCACTATTGACAGACTCTCCAAAAACCCTACGTTAAGAGCCTCATAGTGTCCCACCAATTTATGGAAGAAGCATCTCCACACATGCCAATTGGATGATAGGGATAGTATGATCCTCTCTATTTCATCCCAATATTATGACAGTATGACCTTTCAAATGATGATAAAAGTCCCCCTTCACATACCATCATAGTTAATATGATTTAAAACAAACATCATAAGTATTAGAGGATTAGGGGAACCGATGCAGGGCATGAAATGGAATATTAACCTCATGGGGAAGTATAATACTAGGTAGACCCCCCTTTAGGTGTTCTTAATCATTAGAAAAGATATAAATATGGCCTCATAGATCCCACCAATGAGATTTTGATTCCTACTTGTAAACTTATCAATAAGGGAAATGGAAATATTGGTCCATCATATCCATTCATGGTTATGCCTAAAGTAGGTACATTGCACATGGTAGCTTCTTTTCACACATGGGTTTATGTATACAAAAGGATTACCACTGAACTCATCCCTGAGTGGTGTCTAGATTATGAAAATTATCTATGGGACCCCATATCTCCCCTTATGGGGAACCTCGTCCTCCTCATCCAAGAAACACTAGTCAATCAAGGTAGCCCTATGAATCTAGCTAGAGTAGAGGATGGTGAATATGTGATAGGATCTAGGTACAATTCACTGATCATACTCGAGTAGCGCCACTAACCTCCTTGGGATCCATGATGTGCTACAATTTAAGTGTCTGAGTCATCTCTCTAAGATGATGATCCTATAAATGAATTGGTGGTTATAGATCGTCCTTAATATGAATTGATATCTTCTATCACCACTCACATAAAGGCCCTTGAAACATGATAGGTGGCAATCCCACCTGATGGAAAGTCATACCTGGTGTGGGTGAACAATGTCAAAGCACCCCTAGAGTTTGGAAGATCACGATTCACCTTGTTAAATGGTATGGGTGACTCATGGAATCCCTTATCCCACTTTAAATCATTTTCAAGACCTATGTTGGGGACCCTAAGTAGTAGTATAGCACCATGAATTTATTATTTGTTCAGACACTCAAAGGGAATGCATTTGTATGGTATATCCAGCTGCATATAGGGTTCATTGTTGGATTAGAGGACCTTTATAGATATTTACTCTATCATTTAAGCTCTATCACATGTAATAAAGGTATTTCCAACCACCCTATGTGAAATCATAGGCTTAATGATTGACTCATATAATTTTTCATCTGTTGGAAGGGTCTCACGTATTCATTCGACAAGTCAATATCTCAAGAATATATGTTTATGATGTTCATTGGGAATATTAAGGGTGATTTGGTACTTACCCTCATAAATCATAACATTCTTAGTGGATTCCAATAGTTATATAATTTGGATCAGTGGCTATAGGAATCCTTACAGTAGACTAGACAGTATTTTCACCCATTTCCCCTTCTATATCCTGCTAGAAGACCTGTAAAATTAAAGATTACCACCACAATTCATGAAAATGATCTAGATCTAGTGAACCCTATTATATCCTTTTATAGATTTTCCTCAAATATTTCATCCTTACCAAGTATAGCCTCCCCCAATTCCAAACTTCTAGGATCCAGATGTCCAAGCACAGCTTCCTCAACAAGGAAATGTTGCCTTATCCCCCCTTCTAGGATAGATTCCCAATATTACTTTCCTAAATATAATAAATGGGTCATATTCATTCATGTATTCATAGGTCCTAGGATACTTCATATTTTCTTTAGAATACGAAATTCTATGGTTTAGATAGTATAAGAGGACCTAGGAGGCTAGACTCACTAGTTGTACCGATCATTTCCCATAGGACTATATCCTCAAAATCACCATTATAGAATGATTAATGTAAAATGATTAGGTTTAGGACCAAGTTTTCCAAGACCATATTATGTTGGGGATGTTATAGCACAGGTGACACAATTTTTCACTAATCTCGATAGTGATAGTGAAGAATTTATTGAATGGAAGAAGGATTATAACCACAAGACATGGAAATATGATGACCAGTTGAATCAAAAATAAGTTTCCTAAGCTCATAATTTCATCCACGAAGAATTTAGAAACCCATAATACCTTATGGTTTCACACCTCCTTCATCCACTATTTCATCCATGAGTTTTCCTCCATGAATTCCATCGAGCTAGTGTACCACTTCAGGATGCTCGATAGTGAAAATTTCCATGAAAAAACCCCTTGGGTGCCTCTAAAAAAATTCACTGAATGAAAAAACATAGGACTTACTAGCCATAAAAATTATTATGATAACTGGGCCATTAATTTTACTGAGACCAAGACATAGGTTTTGAACAATGTTTAGCATTCCCTTTTCCCCCACTCTTCTCTATTATGTACACCTCCACAACAGACCCTATTAGTTGATTGAGAAGCACAGCTGTGGATGTGTCATGATCATCAATATCTAGAAAAATAGTAAACTCATCCAACTATTGTTTGGAGTAGTTTATCTATTCAGTACTCTAATATTTCCAACATGATTTTAACCCTATCACATCAGTTAGTAGAATATATAATTCCCCCGTCCAATGAGATACCCTCTATGGGAAAAACATTTCCCCTAGCATGAAATTATTATGTGTTGGAACATCTCTATAGAATAACTATGAGAATTTAAATCCACAAGGCCCTCCGATTATTGATGGAAATGTTTGAGGAACTTGTAGAATCATTGAATATCCCTTTCTAGTTAAATGTTTTGATGGATTCCACTCAGGCCTACTATGCGTAGGAGGATTATAATGAGTAATTACAAGGTATCATCTCATTTTTTGGTGAATACTATGGTATCCTTATTTGGGGGAATATACTGCTATACATCACATGCTACTTTAATGGCATGGAGATAATACAATGCCTGGTAGACATGTTCCGGGGTTAAACTCATCTTGACATGGACACTCTACAATCTTGGACTTACCGAAAAAGATATAACTCTCTCTAGCCTGAAAATTCTGGGTTATGATCAGAGTGAGTAGAAACCTAGTTATAAGATTTTTTTGAAGACTTAGTTTGGTGTGTTGATATCGATAATCAAATTCATGGTAGTATTGTAAGATATTGCCTATAATGAACTTATGGGTAGGCCCTGGCATCATTTACATGCATTGGTCCCCTCCTCGTATCACTGGTACATAAATTATTCCCTCAAGAGCTGACTACAAGTATTTCAAGGTGATAAATCCCCCTTTGTGTCTTTTGAATCATGTTATCTATATGCCATCTATTATAAGAGTGAAAAGAAGAAATTGCAGACCAATGGGATTGACCACATCAATGTAGCCAATGATTTGATAGCCAATGAAGTCAGTCCATAGGAAGACTTAGATGATATATTCATCCTCATAATTCATCAGTAAGATGCCAAAAATCATATTGGGGGGAGTTATCTCCACAAAAAAGGGTTTAAACTTCTCTAAGAAGAAGGATTTTCTGTAGATTTTCTGATACTCTTAAGATGTATAGGACAAGAAAATACCAAAATCCTCTATTCCTATGAGGTACTAAGAATTTATCCTTATGGCCACCAATCCCCATTATTATCACATATTCCACAAAGTAGGGTTGACATGAAGAAAAATGATTTGCCACCATTTCTTTGACATTAAGCATGTACCTCATGGTAGGAAGGAAGATATAATTGGATTGACAGGTTCTGTTACACTAGTTTTAGTAGGGTAGGAACCCATCAGTAAGTATTTCATGTCTTTTGGAGTAGACACCAGTGCTACCCTAGAGTCTACTAGCCTAGAAGATCCACCTCCTCCAACTGATTCACCGATCTCAGAAGAAAAACATGATTTTGAAGATACCCCTCCTACATTTGAAAAGGGTGTCTCCATCAACATTGATGAGTTGACCTAGGTGAAACTTGGTACCAAAAATTATATAAGAATAGTTTTCATAAGTGGATCCACATCTCTAGAAGAGTATTAGTAGTGTGTTGCCTTCCTAGAGCATCATCATGATGTGTTTTCTTAGATCTATGACAACATTCCATGACTGGATCCCTAGGTCATAATTTTCTACCATGACCTCCTAAACGTTAATCACAGGTTTAATTAGCCTCCTAGAAAAATACACCCCTCCCACAGTGTTATGGTCGATGCTGAAGTTGACAATTTTATTAAATCCAAATTCCTCAGGGAAGTTCTGTATCCCATATTCATATCCAACATCATCCCTATCGAGAAGAAGAATGGGAAGATCAAATTTTGTATAACCTTCCAAGACCCAAAATATCATTATTTAATGGATGGTTTTACACTTCTAGTTACATTGTTATTAATTGATGATATACCTAGGTTCTATGAAATCATCTTTGTGGATGGATACTCTCGGAAAAATCACATATGGATGACCCCTAAGGATGAGGATTCCACCACCTTTAGGGTTCCTCAAGTAACTTTCCACTATTATGTGATTATATTTGTCTAAAAAAATAAATGTACACTTATTAGAAGTCCATGAACCAAATCTTGAAAACAATACTTGGGTTGTTTTTACAATATTACATGGATGACTTGGGGGTCAGATCCCTCCGGTGTCAGAACCATCTCAAGGATCTTGAGAAATGTTTCATCTTCCTACACTCCTATAATTTGAAGATAATCCCTTTGATTTTTTTTTCAAGGTTACATCTGGAAAGTTTCACACCTTCCTCATAAGATAAAAAAATAATTCAGATTGTTTTGAAAAATATCATAACTATCAATCAGATGGCTCCCCCAAGAAACTATCAGGAGATATGGGGACTTCAATGATATTCATTCTACATATGATGATTTATCACAAATATAGTTTACCAAGGTGATCCATTTTTAAGTCTCATGAATAAAAACATTGTTTACTAGTGGTACTTGGAATACGAGACCATGTTTGGGGACATCATGAAGAATATTCTAGAGCCTCATGTTTTTATGCCAACCAATTTGGGAATTAATTGGTTCTCTGTGTGATAACCTTTTAATAGTAACTATGTGATCTAATAAGATATAAAAATAAAAAAGGTGTAGAAAAGTGTTTATACTATCTCATTATCATGATCCTCGATATGGAGACCAGATAGTCCCCTATCAAGAAGATCTACCTCACACTGGTTTTTTGTAGTGTATAATTTATAGAATTATCTATAGAATCATGAAATATATTTGGTGTCCTGAGTGGAACTATTAAAGAATATCCTCAATCACCATATTCTAATAAGACAATGGTAATTTTGGGTAGTTATCCATTAGTAGTTCGACATATTGTTCTACCTATAGAAGGACCTCAATGGGAAGGAACTAGAAAATTTCCTTGCCACCAATCTAGAACCTGAGTAACAACCCCTAGATAATGGTTTCCTATATTAGGAAATAATCTTAGTAGATAATTTCATGATGTTTTCAAAATTTCATTTTCATGGTGCCTTCTAAAGCCCATCTTTTAGAAGGCCCAACAATCCCATGCTCAATAGAGTAGGCCTATGGATCATCATCATCACCCCAGCATAAGACATTCTGCAATAAATGTTCCTCTTAGCAGAATTTTGAACCATAAATGATTTATAGCATTAGGTTTTCAATATTGGACTCATGTTTTCCCTTTCGATTGATGTGTCTCTCTTTCATATGAAGGGAGACTCCGAGTTAGTCATCAAAAAAATCAATGGTAACTATATAGTTACAAAGTAAGAGTTTTAGAAACTTATGGATTATATTTATAAGGTAATGGCCCATTTTCCTTCCCAGGAAGAGGTGACTAACATCCTTCAGTCACAAAATGGTCACGAAGATGCATTAGGAAACCTAGCCACATCTCTCATAGAACCTGACCAACCTGACATGGTCAATCATGTGTCACACTGTAAAGTCGTCTCTAACTCCATTTCATATAATGATGATAGGGAACATGGTAACTAATTGGTTGTCATTACTTCTATTCTACAAACCCCAATTCCCTCCATTATAGATAAATGAAAATTGGAAAACTCATTTTCTCGAGAATCTCTAGCATCGAACTCTCTCTCCATACTGAGATGAACGTGATCAAATCCATCAGAGTTCCACATACTATACGCTAAATAGTGTTCTTAACCTTAATTAGACTCTCTATATATATGGGAATTATAGATTTATCCATATTGTTTTCCCAATAATAGTGTATCCCTTATTTTATGCAAGAAGTACACGTTGGGTTCTATGAAACCCATCAAGTGGGGTCAAAACTCTTTCATGATATTCAAATGTTGGGATGCTTCTAGAACACCATGGTCTATCATTACCTTGAATTTTGAATGTGGTTTCACACATTTCAAATCCATTCCAAATTTGGGAATCAACCGTAGAAGATCCTATGCACAAAAAAGTGTTCTTGGACCTCTACAGTATGGGGATTAGACATCATGGGGTCGTTCCCACCAACAATATATCTCCAGTGTATGTTCACTCTAACCTAAATGGACATCTTCTTCAAATATAAAGAAGTAATTCCCCTTAAAAAAAGTCAAATCCTAGTATATGATAATGTTTTTGAGCTCCCACGTCATCTATAAACTCAGAGTTCCTTTCACTATTCTCAATGAAAATTATACCGACATTCAGGATTTTGAGTTGATGAAATTTTTGGCCAAGTACAATATCTGGTCCAACCATATTTCTCTCTACCATTCACAAGAGAATTTAAATATTGTGGCATTCAAAAAATTCCCATATAAAATATTGTAAAACTTGGAAATCCATAATAAGAATATTTTGATGGTAAATCTCCCCAATGCCAGTTAGGCCGATTGTACGATGACTCAGAATTCCACCCAGGTGACACCATACTCTATTGTGTATGAAAGAAAGGTAGTCCTACCCATCAAGGATCCATTTTCTACTGTGAATAATTATCTATAACCATATGATTCTAGAAAAAATGGAAGATGACTGTCTATGTAACACACTGAGATTTCATTGTATATTTTTTTAAATAAATTTAACAGCTTACATTGTATGCAACATCGAGTTTGAGAACACTATGATCTACATAGTTGCAATTTGAAAAGAAAATACAAGAATTTTTAACCACATAATGAAATTTATAAATTTTATTTTAAAAAAATAGACTTCATTTTTTGAATTTTTAATATCAAAAAAAATTTGGTGTGATTTTTTGGGATTTTTCTGAAATGTTTCAATTTTTTGGTGAATAGTGAAAAATATAAAATTGTTGTTAAAAACAAGATTTTTATTTTAAATAATTATTTTACATTAAATTGACATTAAATTAAAAATAGATAAATAATACAGCTATTAATCTACTTTAGGTCATTGGAATCTTTTTTATAATAGAATTAGATATAAAAATTTTGAACGTCTCTTCTACCCGCCTTCTATCCACATTTGTGGGATTAGCATTAAATGTAATTTTACCACTTCTCTGAATAGAATTTGGAAAAAAACATACATGGTTTTAATTTGTATGAAATTTTATTCATAATAAGAACAACTTATGTTTTTTTAATATTAACTTTAGTGAATTTTTATTTATTTACCATGGTTAAAGGTAAATTATGTACTTAAATGTAAAATTAATTTTATAATATTTTGAAATTACCCTAGCATTCATCATAATTTCATTGGATAAGGTTTTATCAACCAAAATCATCATTAGGTCGAATTTTGGACCACTTGAAGTCACTTGCATGACTTTAATATATTTATAATATTATGTTTAAAGAAAATACAATTTTCTTATACTTTTCTTTTTAAAAATTGAAATACATTGAATATGAGGATATATAAGTGATATGGTCAACTATATATAGTCATTATAAAAAACTTATCTCCATTATGGTAATTTATTTATAATTTTATAAAATTAATGATTAAATTAAATGTGGACACGATGATGATGCAGTAATTGATTTGTTGAAGGATGAATCAAATATATGATATTAATTATATTAAAATAAATATCAGTTGAAATATTTCACTTCATACCAGATTTTTCTGGATGGAGTTGACATGTTAAGGATGGGTAAATATAGTTTTTTAGTATAAATGAAGTATTTATGATTTTATCAAAATTCAAATGATAAATAGATTCAAAATTGACAGAAATGAGATTTTAAAATAGATAATATATTATTAAATGATATAAAATTCCTAAATATATAATTCAGCTAAAAAACTAGTAAAATGTTAAATATATCATAACTATTCTAATTAGGGTTATTTTGAAATTTTATAGTAACTATATAAACCATTTAGTGTAAAAGTACAAGTTTTCACGATAATAGTTAAATTGTTTAAATATGGCTTAAAACAAAACAAATAAATATTAAAAAATAAAAACAAATTTTTGAAAAAAAATTATTTGATGGATAATATTCGACCATTATCAAATTTGGATCTATTTTGAATCATTAATTATACCCTTTTCTATGGAAATGAAATAGATATTACAAAAATCAATGAATGTGAAAAAATTACACACACTCATTTCTTATAAGGATAATAATTTTAATATGGAGATAACATAGAGCTAAATTAGATCATAGTTATTATTTACAACTCTAATATAATTTTATACACCATATGAATTTATTTATATTTTTTAGAGACTAAATAATTTCCATAAATAATGACACAATAGAAAATATATTATTTTTTTATTAATAAAAATATTGAAATAAATGATTTTAAAAATATGAAAAGAAATATAATTTCACTTAATAGCATTGTTCTAGGAATTTTATATGTAACTATGACATTTTATAAGTTTATTAAATGGTTTGGTTCAAATTTATCTTTCTTTTTCGACTTTATTTAATGTTGATATAATAAATAGTTACAAAATTGACACTATTGGTATTTTATGAAAAATGGTAATTTATTAAATTATTCTAAAATCATAAAAATCCCTAAAAAACTAAAAAATAATAATTATATGTTCTTAAATGTAATAAATTATCCATTTATGAAAAATTGACACCATATAAGTAAATATTTATAACCATTAAATATTTAGAGTATTATTACCATAATTAATATTTAACACATTAATTAAGGATAGATCAAAATGATAAGGTTTAAAATAAAACATAAAACATGTATAATTTTTATTGGTTGAGATTATTTAGACCCTTAATCATCTTATACTTCAAATAACTCAATTTTCAGCTATTTTAAATCAAAAATACTTTTATAATGAATTAATAGTTTCGGGATTTCAAAAGTGCCCCTCCCCTCTCTTATACAAGGGAATGTTTCCTTATCTTTTATTCACACATCTAATCCATTTATAATGGCCAAACCTGACATATTTATCCTACCAACTTCCTTTAATTATTCTTATAGTTCATACATTGGGTAGAATTACAACTTAACAAAACTTTTGTACAAATCAAAAAGAGATATTCAAAGAAGAGGAAATTGTGTTACAAATTAAATTGAATTTATTTTCTTCTTCTAATTTCTTTTACTATGTTTTTACTGAACTAATGTTATAAATACATACCATGTTATATAATTATATTTTATAATTATTATGTAACAACCATACTTCCCTTTTTATACATACTACTAATAACAATATCACAATGAATGTGTATGTACCGCTTATCATCTCCACGTTGTGTTGTAATTTGTTATTCAACATAATTTATTTTGATTAGTGTAATTATGACTATAATGTATATAAATAATTAATATTACGTAATTATGATTCTTTATAATTAATATATCATTCAATTCCATACCATTTTATCAATATGGGAATGATATCGTCACTCGTGTGTACGTATGGCCAAGCACCTCCAAGACGCATTGAGATTAATCCTCCATTACAATCATTTCAAAATGATTATAAAAATGTATATACTAAATAAATATGAAATATTTGAAGTAGTAATTCTAATATATATATGTGTGTGTGTATGTGTGTGTCTATGTATTTACTTTCTTCCATTCAATATGATAAAAAAACAAAAACATCGTTCATGTATACGCATGGTCTACTGTCTCCATGAATGGTGTGTGTGTTTTTTATTGATAAAGATGAGCAAGGGGGCTCTAAAATTGATGAAACAAAAACATTACACAAGATGGAAAGAAGGATGTTTACATTTATCCCTGGTAAGAAGCGGGACCATGTCACTAGGAATGGTGTATTTCATATATTTTATATATTTATATATTTATATACTGAATATATATGATATATAAATAATTTTTTAAATTATAGAATTAATTAAATCATGATATAAGTAATTGTATTAATAATAACAAGTCAAAACACATATAATTAAAAAAGTAGGTTATTACTCGAAACGTTACTTTAACATACATTTGTTAAATAAACAGGTAATATAATGTCAAAAATGTATCATATATGTAATAATAATTTTTATTATGATTACATTACGAGTTAATAATAAGTTTAAAATGACTATTCTAAGATCCTGGTTTTTGGAAAGTTATGTTTTCATTATGTTTTTTTTTGAATCCCTTATTTCGGGATTCAAGGGATGTTTCATGAATGTGTGAGAGGCCTTGGGGATGTTTCGGGGGCTCAGGGAATGGAAGAAAGGAAATTTTGGTAAGACAAGCCAGGGCGCACGGCCTGAGCATGGCCAGAAAAACCGTGTGGCTTGCCTAGGATAAATCGTGCAACCCTTCCTCCTCTGGACAGAATCATGCGCACAATTTGTGCACGGTTTTCCAAACAGTGCGGCTAAATAGTGCGACCCTTCCTCCTCCGGACAGAATCATGTGCATGGTTTTCGAACTGTTTTCCAAACCATACGGCTAAATCGTGCGACCCCTCCTCTTCCAGATAGTGGCATGCGCACGGTTTGCGTACGGTTTTACAAACAGTGCGGACAAACTGTGCAACCACTTAATGTTGTACAAAAATTACAAGCTTTCCACTCCGGGATTTTAAACCCCAACTCGGTATTTTCCTCATTTCATCCCCTCTCAACCCCAGCGACGAACATTGCTGACCCAAGCTTCCCAATGGTGGTACTCCTTCAATTCTAAGGTGTTTTTGGTGCTGTTGGTTGCAGATCGATGCTCTGGGTAAGGTTAATCCCATCCTTGCTTCTCTTTTTGTTTTTTGGTGTGTATCTTCTCTCCCTCTCATTCCAAATCTCTAAAACCCTAAATTTTTGGGTTGTTTTAGGTTGAAGCTCTAAAGGTTGGTCGGATCAAGGTCTAAGGACTCGATTGAGAGTGTGTTCTACCGCGGTTTTGAGGTAGGTGGTCTACAAGTGATATCCCATAGTTATTTGGGTATTCGTGCATGTTTAGTTGTGTTCTTTCTTTCCTTTGGTTATGTTTTGGATAACCATGGAATTTTTGGTAATAATGGTGTATAAAATGGCAAATGGGAACCCTCACGATCCCCGTGGGATGTGTTGGGATAGACTTGACCTAATTGGGGCCATCCATGTGATGTGCTGGCATTTCCCGGATTTAGAGATTGATATTAAACAAGTGATCTTGTTGTAATGAATTGTAGATCCCTTGATAAATGTGTTGTCCTAATTGGTTGTGCTTGGAATTGATGTTAGGTGATGCACCTATACTTGGTAATAACCAATGGTTTAAAGTGGAATGGGTGAAATGATTGATTCATGGGAATGATGAATGGGTTAAATGGTTTAATGCATAAACGGATTAAATACCATAATGGAATATATTATGGGTTTAATGTTGAATGCTTAGTGAAATAGTCATAACACATGGAAATTGGTTGAATGGTTAAATGATGTGAAATGGTAATGTGTTAATGGGTTAAGGCATGATGTGGTTTCCCATGTGGGTTCTGGTGAATAGTGTTGCTGAAGGGAAATGGTTTGGATGGTTGATGGTTACTTATATATAAGCATGTGCAGATGGATTCGTAGAGTGGGGTATGACTTAAGGATCTACACCAATGGGTTGAGTGAATACTGAGGTTCTAAACTCCACCCTAAATGCACGGGTTAGGAAAGGGTACTGAGGGTCTATTCTCCTAACGGTTTCATCCACCTGGGCTGAGGCTTTGAGGTTAGGTTATGGTTTCTATGAGGGGTTAGTCCTAGTGAGATAGGATAACGATGTGTTTACCCTCTTGCATGTGATTGTTCACCTTAGACCCATGTAACATAATGTATGCGATTAACCCATGGAAATGTGATGAAATAGTAAATGGTGATAATGGGTGTGTAATGAATGGTAATGGAAGTGGCGTTGGATTGGATCTAATTGGTTAGTGGTACCTTAAATAATCACTTGGAAACTATCATTCATATTTCCCTTGCATTCACTATCTATTTAGACTGGATATTTTTGGTAGACACCGTGGGTGGTGGACTACTAAGTTGTACTCACACCCTTCTCGGGCTGTTGTTGGGTACCCGAGAAGACTTCATGTTTGCAGGTCTGGATAAGGGAAAAAGTTCTTACTAGACAGTGAGTGAACATGGGTAGCACTTGGTGGAGGATCTGGACATGGAGTCAGGACCGTTTTTGGGATTTTGTCCGATTGTCTTTATTTTGGGGTTTTGTCCACTTTTGCACTTGTATTAAGACAAGGCATATTTTTTTTGGAATTGGTTGTTATACAGGTTCAATGTTTATTGATTATTGTTTCCTCTATTGGTATATTTCTGTTGTGGAATACTCTGATAAAAAGGGGGTATAGTCTCCCCACTTGACTACATAGACCCCCTCTACTAGTCGGCATCCTTTGGCGTATGGGGATACACTCTTAAGGTTGTGTAACCACCTGGTTTGGAGTACCGGTTTAGTGGCTTCCGGGTCAGGGATGTTACAAGGTGGTGTTAGAGGAGGTCTTTCTTCTCCTTCTCTGAGGTCTTGTTATCTGGGATTGGTAGCCAAGGGTTAAGATGTGTCGGGCCTTGGTAATGAGCTCGTTCTTGGGAGTATCTAACCCAGGTATGGGGGAATCCCAAGTTACCCTTGGTGGGAAATGAATTTCTTGGTTGTGTGATGTTACAGTTGATGATATTTCACTGTTGTCTGATGCACATATGGTTTGATGTGATTGTTTTATGACGTTTGTCTCGTGGACTTAACGGCATGAGGATTTGCATACATGCATCAGTATAGGAACCAAGGGAGATAGGTGACAAGCATTGTATTAGACACACGCACGGGATGGGTGTGTGAGGCAGGAAAGTAGGGTGCATTATACATTTCATGAAACCAAGAAATAATGAGAATAATGAAAAAAACAAGTGGGTATATGATGTTTAATGGAGTAATAGGGTTTGAAACAAGTTGTAAAATGTTGTTGGTTTAGCATATGAAAAGTGGTTTGTTGTAGCTAGTAAAGAGATTTTGATATAGTTGTGAAAGTTATGTGGTATGTGTGATAAATCTCTTGCTTGGAATTGTAGAGAAATGCCACCACGACGTCGGTTTCCAATTGGGAAGCAGGAGGATATTGCTGAGAACACTCCTCCAGTTGAAGAGAACGAAAATATGGCGATCAATGAAGGTAGAGAAGACATGTTCTGAGAGAACATGGCTCACCTTATGTAGATCATGGATTGGGACCCAGGGCGGGTTGCACCGAGTATGTTTGAGCTGACTAGGGAGTTCTAGCTGTAGCACCCTCCAACCTTCACCGGAGAGGGTGGGCCAGAAGCAGCGGAGTTCTGGTTTGAGTTTTTTCAGACGATATTGGACCATCTGGAGATCCCTGTGGAAAAGCGGGTAATACTAGCCGCTTATATGTTGTGAGGACAAGCTAGGCCTTGTGGGACATTTAGGCTCAAATCGAGTAGGCTGAGGGAATTTTGTTGAAGGTTTTTTAGGAAACGTTTCTGGAGAATTTCTACCCAGAGACCTTGAGATAGGATTGGGCTGTAGAGTTTATGAACCTGACTCAGGGATATCTATCGGTGATGGACTATGCTAGTCGCTTCCCTGATTTGAGAAGCTTCATCCCAGTGTTAGCAGGGGATGAGGCAGCAGTAGCAATACGTTTCTAGGATGGGCTGAGACATGAGATCAGGTATCAAGTAAATATCTTCTGCTTGAAGAGGTTCGCAGAGGTAATAGAGTAGGCACTGATCTCAAAAGGAAACCTCAAGGGAGCTTCGGGTAGTGGGCTTGTGGTGTCAGTGGGACAGATGAGAGGTGCAGCTACCGAAGGTCGAAAGCGACACCATGAGAGCTCATAGCATGTCGAAAGTGTGCAAAGTGGCTAGAAGATAAGGTCTGCCTCTTAAAATGGAAATAAGGTGTTCTGCTATCAGTGCTGTAGGCCGGGGAATATGTGTGGTCACTGTCCTCGACCTCCATTCAAGTGTCGTTCGTGCGGTCGGATGGGGCATGTGAAGAAGTTCTTCAGGAAACCTCAGTAAGTGGGCGAGTATAATTGTGGAAGGCAAGTACCAGATACGGGAAGGTGATCAGTTGCCCCGTATTAGGTAGCCAGTTGGAGCTCCATGATCTGTACTGGCAGAGGTGGTGGATGTGGAACCCCAAGGCAGGATCGCTCATGCCAACAGGGCAGTGCAGCGCAGGGAGTTCAGGATAGAGCCTAGGGTAGAGGGTCAATTCAACTTTAGGCAGTTCAGTTTGCACCTGGTGACGGCAAGGCTGGACCGTCAACTGTTCGAGGTACGATCCTAGTGCATTCAACTTTTTCTAGTGCGTTGTTTGACACATGTTCCACACACTCTTTTATCTTTTCTCAACTTATGTTAGCACTGGGTTTACCTATGGAGGGGGTGTGTGGGGTGATGTCAATTGACACTCTGTTGGGGTGCGGGATGAGGATATCAAGCAGTGCAAGGGATGTTCCATGGAAGTTGGTGGGTATCGTTTTCTGTGGGACTTTTTCGTTCTCGAGATTTCATTTTTTGACCTAATCTTGGTAATGGATTGGTTGGGTGTTGTATCAGGTGCACATAGATTGTTACCGTCACAGAGTATCGTTCAGGTCACTTGAGGGTGAAACTTATGTCCACCATGGTGAATGGGATGTTCGATCAGGGCGTTCGGGTCCGTTTTCTCAACAGATGAGTGGACTCACGGCTCGAGTGGCATGTTTCATTCTTGATGACAATGCAAGAGGGGAGCAGTCTGTTTTCCCTCCTGTGGTGGATCGGTTTCAGGACGTGTTTCTTGAGGATTTCTTGGGGTTACCCCCTGAGAGGGATGTTGAGTTCATGATTGATTTGTTGTGGGGAGCGGAGCTAGTTTTTCTTCCGCCATACCGAATGGCACCGGCAGAACTCTAGGAACTGAAGGTTTAGCTTGAGGAGTTGGAGCATAAAGGGTTTATCCATCCTAGTATGTCTCCTTAGAGATCTCCCATTTTTTTGCAAACAAGTCTAATTGGTCGTTAAGGTTGTGTGTTGACTATCGAAAGTTGAATCAGATGACGGTGAAAAATCGGTACCCTCTTCCTAGAATTGATGACCTATTTGATCAGTTTAAGGGTGAATCAATGATTTCTAATATTGATCTGAGGTTGGGTTATCACCAGTTGAGGGTGAGGTCTTCCGACATACCGTGG
Source organism: Viscum album (assembly GCA_963277665.1). Lineage (NCBI taxonomy): Eukaryota > Viridiplantae > Streptophyta > Magnoliopsida > Santalales > Viscaceae > Viscum > Viscum album. The sequence continues at coordinate 351,067,089 of OY728130.1, read as the reverse complement.
AATGATTTCCAGAGTCGAGACGGGTTGTTTGACTTTGTGGTGATGCCTTTCAGCTTGACCAATGCACCAGCGGTGTTTATGGCCTTAATTTACCAGATCTTTAATCCCTATCTAGAACATTTTGTGGTTTTATTTGTTGATGATATCTTAGTGTACTTGAAAACTCACGATGATCATGCCCAACATCTTGACATCGTCTTGGGTATGCTAAGAGATCATTAGCTATATGCCAAGCTATCCAAGTGTCAATTATGGATATATGAGGTACATTTTCTGGGTCACATCATCTCGGAGGTATGTGTGTAAGTGGATCCAAAGAAAGTGCAGGCAGTTTTATCTTTGGAGCAGCCAAAGATCATTTCTGATATTCGGAGTTTTCTGGGTTTGGTGGCGTATTACCGAAGGTTCATTCAGGATTTCTCTCGCTTGGCAGCACCACAATCGGGATTGAACAAGAAGGGAATCAAGTTAGAATGGTCTGAGGCTTGTGAGAATTCCTTCCATGGGTAGAAGAAGCAGCTGACGACCACACCTATCTTGATCTTACCTGATCTAGGTAAGAAGTACATCGTTTTTTGTGATGCGTCCGAAATCGGACATGGAGCTGTGTTGATCCAAGATGAGCGGGTGGTGGCTTATGGGTCAAGGTAGTTGAGACCCCATGAGCGGAGTTATCCCACTCATTACCTTGAGTTAGTTGCAGTAGTGTATGCCTTGAAGTGCTGGAGGCACTATCTATTGGGAGAACAGTTTACCGTGTTTACCAACCATAAGAGTTTAAAGTACATCTTCTCACAGCGGGATCTGAATCTTCGGTAGCGAAGATGGGTTGAATATCTCTATTCTTTTGACTTTGAATTGGTGTACATGCATGGAAAGGAAGACAGTGTTACTAATTCTCTGAGTAGGAAGGTTCTGAATCTGGTGGTTCAGGAATCCAGTACTGAGTGGAAGGTGATGGCTTTGTTTGCAGAGATGCACCTGGAGGTTCCGGAGGAGAGTGGTCAGGTCACTCTTGCTTCTATAGAGATGGATTTGACGATTTTAAGTCGAGTTAAAGAAGGTCATCTTGATGATCATAAGTGTTTGATCATGAAGGAAAAGCTTAACGGTGGGGAGTTACCTTCTGGTTGGGTCGTCGGTGTGGACGGAGTTGTTTGTGTTCATGATAGTGTGGGTATTCCATAGTGTATACGGGAAGAATTTATGTGTGAGTTCCATGCATCAAATTGGGAAGTGCATCCTGGTTTGACCAAGATGTACCATGATCTCCAAAGGCAGTTTTTGTGGCCTGGGATGAAGAAGGAAGTTGCGGGCTTTGTGGCACAGTGCCTTACCTGTCAGTAGGTGAAAGTCAAGCATCAACACCCGGGTGGTTTTTTTCATCCATTTCCCATTAAGAAATGGAAGAGGGATGATGTGACAATAGATTTTTCTGTGGTTCTTTCAAGGACGCCACCAAATAATGATGCAATATGGGCTGTTGTGGATCGGTTAATGAAAGTGGCTCATTTCTTACCGATTCAGGAGACCCATACAGTCAACCAGTTGGTTGAACTGTATGTTCGGGAAATAGTGTGGTTGCACGGTGTTCCCCAGACCATAGTTTCGGACCAAGATCCATGTTTCACATTGCGTTACAGGAAATGGTTGCAAAAGGTTCTTGGTACGCTGGTGTTTTTTATTATGGATTTCCACCCGCAGATGGACGGGTAGTCAGAGCGTACGATCCAAGTGTTGGAATACTTGTTAAGAGCTTGTATCTTGGACTTTGGTGGTTCTTGGGAGAGACACCTATCGTTATTTGAGTTTTCCTACAACAACAGTTTTCAGGCTAGGATTCAGATGGCCCCGTTTGAGGCAATTTATGGGAGACCATGTAGATCTCTGTTTTGTTGACTATAGGTCGGTGAATCCGAGTTGTTGGAGCCAATTCTCATGTATGAGACTTCCGAAAGAGTAAAGTTAATCAGGAAGCGGATGGCTACGGCTCAGAGTAGGCATAAGCCATATGAAAATTGGAGGTGTAGACCTTTTGAGTTTGAGGTGGGTGATAAAGTGTTCCTTTAGGTGTCGCCAAGGTTGGGTCACCGAAGGATTCGTATGTAGGGTAAGTTGGCACCCAGGTATGTGCGACCTTTTGGGATTGTGGAGAGGATCGGACCAGTGGCATACCAATTGGCTCTTCCATAATGGTATGGTGGGATGCATGATGTGTTTCATGTGTCGCGGCTTCGACGTTATCACCCTGGCCCATCTCACGTGGTTGATATTGAGGATGTGGAGCTTGAGGCCGATGCGTCTTTCGAGGAGCATCCAGTTAATGTGGTGGATCATAGTGAAAAGGTCTTTTTCAGCAAGGTTGTTCCATTAGTTTGAGTACTATGGCAGCATGGGAAAGTTCAGGCAGAAACTTGGGAGCGGGAATCAGATATGCGGGCTCAGTGGCCCGAACTCTTCTCTTCGGTGGAGCAATGAGGCTTAGGAACTCGGCTCGAGGACGAGCCATTATAAGGTGGGGAGATTGTAAGATCCCGTTTTTTTGAAAGGTATTTTTTCATTATGTTTTGGTTGAATCCCTTATTTAGGGCTTCAAGGGATGTTTCTTGAATGTTTGAGATGCCTTGGGGATGTTCCGGGGGCTTAGGGCATGGAAGAAAGAAAATCTGGGCAAGACAGGCCAGGGTGCATGGCCTGCGCACAGTCAGGAAAACCGTGCGGCTTGCCAAGGACAAACCGTGTGGCCCTTCGTCCTCCGAATAGAATCATGCACATGGTGTGTGCACAATTTTCCAAACCGTGCGGCTAAATCGTGTGAACCTTCCTCCTCCGGATAGAAGCATGCGCACGGTTTGCACACGGTTTTCCAAACCGTGCGGCTAAAGCGTGCGGCCCCTCCTCCTCCAGAAAGTGGCATGCGCACAGTTTGTGCACATATTTCTAAACCGTGCGGCCACATAATGTTGGAAAAAAATACAACTTTTCCGCTCCGGGATTTTAAACCCCTACTCGGGATTTTCCTCATTGCATCCCCTCTCAACCCCAGCAACGAACTTGGATGACCCATGTTTCCCAAGGGTGGTTCTCCTTTGATTCTAAGGCATGTTTGGTGCCGTTGGTTGCAGATCGAATCTTTGGGTAAGGGTAATCCCATCCTTGCTTCTCTTTTTGGTTGAGGGTTTTTATCTTCTCTCCCTCTCATTCTGAAGCTCTAAAACCCTAACTTTTGGGTGATTTTTATGTTGAAGCTCCAAAGGAAGGTCAGATCATGGTCTAAGGACTCGATTGAGAGTGTGTTCAACCATGGTTTCAAGGTAGGTGGTCTACAAGTGATATCCCATAGTTATTTGGGTATTCGTGCTTGTTTGGTTGTGTTCTTGCTTTACTTTGCTTAAGTTTTGGATAACCTGGGCTTGTTTGGTAATAATAATATTTAAAATGGAAAATGGGAACCATCCCGATCCATGTGTGATGTGTTGGGATATACTTTACCTAATTGGGGCCATCCATGGGATGTGCCAGCATTTCCCGGATTTAGGGATTGATATTAAACAAGTGACCTTGTTGTAATGAATTGCGGAGCCCTCGATATATGTGTTGTCCTGATTGTTTTTGCTTGGAATAGAAGTTAGGTGATGCACCTAGACTTGGTAATAACCAATCTATTAATGTGGAATGGGTTAAATGATTGATTCATGGGAATGATGAACATGTTAAATGGGTTAATGCATAAACACATTAAAGACCATAATGGAAGAGATTATGGGTTTAATGTTGAATGCTTAGTGAGATAGGCATAACACATAGGAATTGGGGGAATGGTTGAATGATGTGAAATGAAAATGTGTTAATGGGTTAAGGCATGATGTGGTTTCCCATGTGGGTTGTGGTGAATCGTGTTGCTGAAGGGAAATGGGTTGGATGGTTGATGGTTACTTATATATAAGCATGTGCACATGGATTCATAGAGTGGGGTATGACTTGAGGATCTACACCCACAGGTCGAGTAAAGACTGAGGATCTAAACTCTACCCTAAATGCACGGGTTAAGAAAGGGGACTGACGGTCTATTTTTATAATGGATGCATCCACCTAGACCGAGGCTTCGAGGTGAGGTTATGGTTTCTATGAGAGGTTAGTCCTAGTGAGATAGGATAACGATGTGTTTACCCTCTTGCATGTTATTGTTGGACTTAGACCCATGTAACATAATGTATGTGATTAACCCATGGAAATGTGATGAAATAGTAAATGGTGATAATTGTGACAACCCTGCTTTTTATTACAACTTAAACATGCTTTATTACATAAAACTTCACTTGATACAACAAAGAAGATCGAGAGGTTTAGTGTCTTTGGGGATTAGGATCATTACATAAAAACTTTAAACTTGAAATACAACATCCTTATTGAAAACTTCCTTTACATGACCACTACATTCCTTCGTACTTAGCATTGCATGGGATAACCTGAGGACATGCATAAGAAAAGGGTGAGCTATAAAGCCCAGTAAGGGAGTACACAATGAATAACATGAGGAGTACAATACATGTTAGGAAATAGGCATATCAATAGAGCATAAGAGAGACATGAACATAAAGGCATGATAAAGCATGATAATCATAACATGGAAATGTGGCAACAACACTTAACATTGAATTAGCATGAGCCAAGGCTCATTGCACATGGAGCATGAGTAAACCCTCATTGCACTTGAAGCACGAGTAAACCCTCGTTTCACTTGAATTAGCATGAGTCAACACTCATTGCACATGACGTATCATGATACTATACTTTACCCAATGCATTGGAGCGCTATAAAGGGCGCACCCTTCTTAAACATTTCATTTCATGCATAAGTGTGCCACATGGATCATAAAACATGGATTCATAAAACATAATCATTTATTCCACGATAAAGGAATGTTGAATTAATACATGAAACTTTATAATCAATAAGTAAATGTGCATAAAGGTGAATACCCTCGATGGAGAAATGGGCATGGTATTCACTACACAAAGACATTGGCTTAGAAAATCGGTGCGATTTCGGCAGCGTAACGGCGCGACATAAGAATTCATAAAAAAAGGTTGATGAGAGAGAAAGGGGTTCCTCATCATATTTACATGTAATGGACAGTAAGGAGATCAACAATAGAAATGGAATTTAGATTCATGATACAAAAGTATTGCTTGAATATAAAAGAGGAGAAAAAGGTTCCTTTCGGAATTTCGGCATAGTAACGGGTGTACATGGGAGGCATTTAATGAGAGAGAAAGGGGTCTCCCATCATTCAAACAATAAGAGGGAAGTATGGGAGAGGTTCGAAACCATACCCCCAACATTCATAATTGAAATTAAAAGGGAAATACAACTTAAAGAAAATTGACAAAAATGAGAAAGGAAGAAAAACCCTTACTTGGAAGTGTGCTTCCAAAGGCTAGAGAGAGGCTTGTGAGAGGCTTCTTGGGAACTTGGGGCACCTTGAGAGGATTCTAGAGAGAGTAGGAAAGAGGTTGGACGAACTTAAAGGGCTTTGAGTGAGGAGGAAGTGGGAGCTTGGGTGGGTTTATATAGGAAAGGTGAGAGAATTCTTTATTATTTAGGTTTGGGACCCCTTATATTAAAATAATCCAAACCACAAACCATCCCATGGTATTTGCCCATGGTTTCTGGAAAAGGAAATAGGAAAACAATATTTTACAAGGCCAAGGTCCGAACTTATTAAAAAAATAAGGGTTGCTTATGTGGAGGTGAGTCACACTCCCATGGAAATTAATTTAAAAAGGAAAAGTGTTGAATAAGTCTTGAGGGCTCCATTAATGCTTTGAAAAGTGAGTAAAACAAACCCAAAACCTCATTATTTTAATGATAAAACACATATTTGCCGAACATAAGGATTATGGTATTTTATTACATCACCATTGGGTCATTATGATGTCATAAAACACATTATATATTTAAATGGTATTTAATTTTTACCCAAAAATTTGACTGTCTCAGAAAATTATGAAAAATTCACCGTTGGATAATTTTAATGTCCTGATTCCAAAAATAATATTTATTTTATCTAAATAATTTTCTAAATATGTGAATTTTCACTTTTAAAATAAAAACCGACATTTATAAAAAAATTCACGGGTTTTGACAGAAATGGCTTTCAAACCTTAATAAACATTTTAATTGCATTCATAAAATTATAAGATCATTTATATTTAATAAAAAATATTTAATATTAATAATAATATTTTATTAAAATATTATTTAATTCAAAAATCCTTTAATTTAATAAAATATAATTCTTAATTAAATAATAACTAAAAACACCGTTTGTACTTTAAAAACTAATTACAATGTATCAAAAATGACTAGAAATTATATTCATTATTATATACAAAAATAATGTACATGATCATGGTTCTACTTATTTGTTACATAACCCCTTAAAATAGCCGCATAAGACCTAAGGGTAAGGTGCGCGATGGTGACAGACTCTTGGGGCTGCTCGGATAACATCGCTCGAGTGGTAATCTCTATCAACTTCCATTTTTCCCGTAGACGATCACGTTCGAGCTTGACTTGATGAAGCTCAGCTTGGGCTTGGTCAAGGGAAAAGCCCAAAGACGCCACCTCTTTTCCGAGCTCCGACAAATGGGCTTCGTAAGGGGCAATTCTACTGGATGAGGCCATCGCTTCCTTTGTCTGAGTAGAAAATTGGTTCGTTAAAGCCTTATATTTAAAATACCCAGATGATCACTGTTCAACGGCTATAAAAGTAACGGTCACAAATTTTAACGTTAAACTAAAGAAGTTGACATCTTATAAAAACATTTTTTTCATAAAGAAACATTTAACTGGATCAAGAGGGTTTTTCCATTAATGAAATTTTGGGTCGTTACAAAATTCCCCCCTTAAGAAATTTCGCCCTCGAAATTTTCCTTTTCCCACACTAAAAAAAATGTGGGTAACTTAGCTTCATCATATCCTCCTACTCCCATGTTGCTTCTTCAAACTTGTGGTTTCTCCACAACACCTTGACGAGGGGCATTGTCTTATTTCGTAGAACTTTTTCTCTACGATCCAAGATCTTCACTGGTTGCTCCTCATAAGAAAGATCGTCTTCTAATTGTACCACCTCAGAAGAGAGTACATGTGAAGGGTCTGGTATGTACTTCCTTAAGAGGGATACATGGAAGACATCATGCACCTTGGCTATAGTAGGTGGAAGTGCTAGTCGATAGGCCACAGCCCCAACACGATCAAGAATCTCGAAGGGGCCGATGTACCTTGGACTTAACTTCCCTTTCTTTCCAAACCTCGTGACCTTCTTCCACGGAGATATGCGTAAAAACACCATGTCTCCGACTTTAAACTCAAGGTCTCGTCGAAGATTATCTGCATAACTCTTCTGTCGACTTTGGGCTGCCTTGATATGCTGCTGAATGGTTTTCACCTTCTCCACCATTTCTTCGACCATTTCTGGTCCAAGCAGCTTACGTTCACCGACCTCATCCCAACATACCGGTGTTCTACACCTTTTCCCATACAGGGATTCATATGGTGCCATTTGGATGCTCGAGTGGAAACTATTATTATAAGAGAACTCAACCAGAGGAAGATGTTGATCCCATCCTCCTTTAAAGTCCATTGAGCACGCTCTCAACATATCCTCAAGTGTTTGGATAGTCCGCTCGGATTGGCCATCAGTTTGAGGATGATAGGCCGTACTGAAGTTCAGTTCAGTATTCAGAGCATGTTGAAGACTCTTCCAAAACTTAGAGGTAAATCTTGGATCTCGGTCAGACACAATAGATAGTGGTACTCCATGCAACCGTACCACTTCCCTGATATATATCTGTGCCAGTTGATCCAAAGAGAAATCCTCTCGAATAGCAATGAAGTGTGCAGTCTTTGTAAGACGATCCACAATAACCCAGATTGCATTGTTGCTTTTGGATGTCCTTGGAAGTCCAGTGACGAAGTCCATGGTGATGTTCTCCCATTTCCATTCTGGTATGGGCAATGGTTGCATCATCCCCTTAGACTTCTGCCTCTCTGCCTTCACTTGCTGACACACCAGGCACTTTGATGTATATTCAGCGATCTCCTTCTTCATATTATCCCACCAAAAGTTTTCTCGGAGATCTCGATACATCTTTGTGCTCCCTGGGTGAATAGAGAAATTTGAACTATGTGCATCATCCAAAAGTTCCTTCTTCAGCTCCGAACTTGATAGGACACATAGTCTTTTCCCAAACCGCACAATTCCTTCTTCATTAACATTAAACTCTGAGGATTTTCCCTTTTTGATAGCTTCCACTTTTTCTTGGATTCTCTCATCATCCTTTTGAGCATCCTTTAACCTTTCCAAAAGAGATGGTTGAGCAATCATTTGTGAAAGGATTGATGATGTTCCCTTCTTTATGGTTCCCACGTCCATCTTCATCAAGTCTAAGAAGATTGGATCCTTCTCAATTCTCATCATTGATAGAATTGCTGGATCCTTTCTACTTAGGGCATCTGCCACCTTGTTCGCCTTCCCAGGGTGGTAATGTATTGAACAGTCATAATCCTTTATGAGCTCTATCCATCTTCTCTGGCGCATATTAAGCTCTTTCTGTGTGAATATATATTTAAGACTCTTGTGGTCAGTATATATCTCACATTTCTCTCCATAGAGATAATGCCGCCAGATTTTCAAGGCAAAGATTACCGCCGCCAACTCCAGATCATGCGTTGGATAGTTTCGCTCATGGATTTTCAACTGTCTTGAGGCATAGGATATCACTTTATCATTCTGCATCAGCACACATCCTAAGCCCTTCTTCGAAGCATCACTGAATACCACAAAAAGCTCCCCACTTGTGGGTAAAGTGAGCACAGGTGCAGTGATAAGCCTCCTTTTCAACTCCTTGAAGCTTTCTTCGCATTCATCACTCCAAGAAAACTTTACTCCCTTTCGAGTTAGCTTGGTAAGAGGGTTGGAAAATCGTGAGAAGTTTCTCAAAAATCGTCGATAATATCCAGCTAACCCCAAGAAGCTACGGATATCAGTTACCGATGTTGGCCTCGGCCATCCCTCAATTGCATCTGTTTTGGAGGAGTCCAGAGATATCCCATTGCTTGTGATGATATGGCCCAAGAATGAGACCTCCTCCAACCAGAACTCACACTTGTTGTACTTGGCATAGAGCTTCTCCTTGCGCAAAGTCTCCAGTACAGTTCTTAAATGCTCCTCGTGGCCCTCCTTGGTTTTGGAGTATATTAGAATATAATCTATAAAGACTACCACAAATTTGTCTAGGTAATATCTAAAGACTCTATTCATCAAGTCCATGAATATTGCTGGAGCATTGGTGATTCCAAAAGGCATTACTATGAATTCATAGTGCTCGTACCTTGTACGAAAAGCAATCTTGGGGATATCTTCCTTCTTCACCTTTACTTGATAATATCCCGACCGGAAGTCGACCTTGGAGAAGTATTGTGCTCCACGCAGCTGATCAAAGAAGTCATCGATTCTTGGGAGAGGATACTTGTTCTTTATCGTGATTTTGTTAAGTTCACGATAATCGATGCAAAGCCGCATTGACCCATCCTTCTTCTTGACGAAGAGGACTGGTTCACCCCATGGTGATGCACTTGGGCGTATAAACCCTTTATCCAGATTCTCCTGTAGTTGTTTCTTCAGTTCTACAAGCTCAACCACAGCCATTCTATATGGAGTCTTGGATATTGGTAGCACCCCAGGTATAAGTTCAATTGAGAACTCAACATCTCTTCTTGGAGGAAGACCAGGAAGTTACTCGAGAAATACTTCAGCGAATTCCCTCACAATAGGAATTTCTTCAAGGGTGGTTTCTTCCTTGGACTCAATCATCTGAGCCAGATATGCGTGCTCATAAGGCAGTAATATCCATTCTTGAGATGATGGAGCTAAAGGAGATTCATCTTCCTCCTGACACTTGTAATGAATCGGGGGTCGATTCTCCATATGGAGTGTGATTTCCCTCTCCCGACAATTTATGTTGGCTCTATATAAGGAAAGCCAATCCATGCCAAGAATTACATCAAATTCCACCAAAGGGAGTATGAAGAGGTTCGCCGGGAAATTAAATCCACAGATTATAACAGGGGAGGACTTATACTCATGGGATGCAATGATTGCCCCATTTTCCGTACTCACCGACATCTTTACTTCCATGATTTGTGGTGGTGCAGGGATTGTTCTACTAAACTTTTGAGATATAAAAGAATGCGTAGAACCTGAATCAAAAAGTACGTTCGCTATTCTTGAATGAATAACTAGCGTACCTGTCACCACTTCGTTGTCGGGGTTCACTTCGGCAGAAGTGATGGCAAAAGCTCTTCCTTGCTGTCTTGGAGGTTGTTGATTGCCTCCGATAACCCTTGGATTAGGGCAATGATTCGCAAAATGACCCGGTTCTTTGCATTTGAAGCATTGAACAACGCGTTGAGGTTCGAACGGAGCGTTCCTCCCCTCCTTCGCAGCCGCGGGTCCTTCTTGATGACAGTTAACAGCTAGGTGCCCTTCTCTTCCACACTTGAAGCATTTTCTTGTCCCCCTAAGGCAATTTCCAGGGTGCTTCTTTCCACACATTTGGCAAGTGGGGTGCTGGAATTTCTTAGCGCCGTTGGATTTATCCATCGGACCACCAGCATTGAAGTCCACCTTCCGCTTCTTGTCCCCATGATACCCCTGTGATTCTCCGATCTCCATTTCAACCTTGAGGGCACATCGGACAATTTCCTCATAGCTGTCGAAGTCACGGATCGCTAATGCTTTCCGCAAGCTAGGCTTCAGCCCACCAAAGAAGCGGTCAACCTTGCATTCGGGGGTAACGACAAAGCCGGAAGCATATCGTGCAAGCCTTGTGAAGTTTGCCTCGTACGCTCCCACAGATTCCTCATCTTTCTGCTTGAGGGAAAGGAAGTCCCTTTCCATCTTAAGACGGAGGGTGCGTGGAAAATATTTATTGAAAAACATCTTCCGGAATACCTTCCATTCCAAAGCCTCGATCTCCTCCTCAGGATTCTTATTTTTGATCAACGTCCACCATTGATCAGCTTCACCCTCCATACGATAATCCGCCAGGAGAACCTTCTCTTTTTCAGAGCATTGGAGGATGGAGAATATCTTTTCAATGGAGTTGATCCATTGTTCAGCAATCGTGGGATCGGATGATCCACTAAAAGTAGGAGGCCTTTGTCTCATGAAGCTTTCAATAGCGACTTGTTCTTTCTTAGGGGGGGTTGAACATTCCTCTTGACAAGTGTTTCTATTCAAAACTTGATTTAGCTGAGAGAGAAGCGTGACAAAGTTTGCGATTCCCGCTCCCATTGGATTGGGCATCTCATAAGTACAATCATCACACTGATCTTCACAACGGTTGTTAGCCCAAGTTCTCCTATTACCGGCCATTGGCTGGAATAAAAGGAAAGTTAGGGGTAACACATAAAGGGTAATCCAAAGACAACAGTTTATGACTTATAAATAAACTTTAATCTCTTTAACTCATGAGTCTATAGGATTCAATCCAGGCTTTTCATGATCTTCCTTCTAACATATATTCTTAGGGGAATTTTTCCCTTAATAAGGGTTCATACTAAGATTGTGAATTTATCAAAACATATCCCCCGGGAGTATCGTAACCAAGAGTGCTGCAAGGCCCGTTGTCGTGTACCAGTTCCCGTTCGAGTCTAGCTCAAAGCGGTGTTTTCGGGTTTTACCCCTAGGATACATCTGTGCCAGAGCCGCCTCTACCTGCTCGTATCCAGACATGGATGTATTTGTTTGATAAACCACTTACTTAGTATTTACCAAAACTTAGGGATGTTTTTATTATGCTTAGTCTTCTATCTAAGGCTTTACTAGGGTTTCCTAATCCCAAAAATAACTAAACCTATCCTCTGATACCAACTGTGACAACCCTGCTTTTTATTACAACTTAAACATGCTTTATTACATAAAACTTCACTTGATACAACAAAGAAGATCGAGAGGTTTAGTGTCTTTGGGGCTTAGGATCATTACATAAAAACTTTAAACTTGAAATACAACATCCTTATTGAAAACTTCCTTTACATGACCACTACATTCCTTCGTACTTAGCATTGCATGGGATAATCTGAGGACATGCATAAGAAAAGGGTGAGCTATAAAGCCCAGTAAGGGAGTACACAATGAATAACATGAGGAGTACAATACATGTTAGGCAATAGTCATATCAATAGAGCATAAGATAGACATGAACATAAAGGCATGATAAAGCATGATAATCATAACATAGAAATGTGGCAACAACACTTAACATTGAATTAGCATGAGCCAAGGCTCATTGCACATGGAGCATGAGTAAACCCTCATTGCACTTGAATCACGAGTAAACCCTCGTTGAACTTGAATTAGCATGAGTCAACACTAATTGCACATGACGTATCATGATACTATAATTTACCCAATGCATTGGAGCGCTATAAAGGGCGCACCCTTCTTAAACATTTCATTTCATGCATAAGTGTGCAACATGGATCATAAAACATGGATTCATAAAACATAATCATTTATTCCACGATAAAGGAATGTGGAATTCATACATGAAACTTTATAATCAATAAGTAAATGTTCATAAAGGTGAATACCCTCGATGGAGAAATGGGCATGGTATTCACTACACAAAGACATTGGCTTAGAAAATCGGTGCGATTTCGGCAGCGTAACGGCGTGACATAAGAATTCATAAAAAAAGGTTGATGAGAGAGAAAGGGGTTCCTCATCATATTTACATGTAATGGACAGTAAGGATATCAACAATAGAAATGGAATTTAGATTCATGATACAAAAGTATTGCTTGAATATAAAAGAGGAGAAAAAGGTTCCTTTCGGAATTTCGGCATAGAAACGGGTGTACATGGGAGGCATTTAATGAGAGAGAAAGGGGTCTCCCATCATTAAAACAATAAGAGGGAAGTATGGGAGAGGTGCGAAACCATACCCCAACATTCATAATTGAAATTAAAAGGGCAATACAACTTAAAGAAAATTGACAAAAATGAGAAAGGAAGAAAAACCCTTACTTGGAAGTGTGCTTCCAAAGGCTAGAGAGAGGCTTGTGAGAGGCTTCTTGGGGGCTTGGGGCACCTTGAGAGGATTCTAGAGAGAGTAGGGAAGAGGTTGGACGAACTTCAAGGGCTTTGAGTGAGGAGTAAGTGGGAGCTTGGGTGGGTTTATATAGGAAATGTGAGAGAATTCTTTATTATTTAGGTTTGGGACCCCTTATATTAAAATAATCCAAACCACAAACCAACCCATGGTATTTGCCCATGGTTTCTGGAAAAGGAAAGAGGAAAACAATATTTTACAAGTCCAAGGTCCGAACTTATTAAAAAAATTAGGGTTGCTTATGTGGAGGTGAGTCACACTCCCATGGAAATTAATTTAAAAAGGCAAAGTGTTGAATAAGTCTTGAGGGCTCCATTAATGCTTTGAAAAGTGAGTCAAACAAACCCAAAACCTCATTATTTTAATGATAAAACACATATTGGCCGAACATAAGGATTATGGTATTTTATTACATCACCATTGGGTCATTATGATGTCATAAAACACATTATATATTTAAATGGTATTTAATTTTTACCCAAAAATTTGACTGTCTCAGAAAATTATGAAAAATTCACCGTTGGATAATTTCGACGTCCTGATTCCAAAAATAATATTTATTTTATCTAAATAATTTTCTAAATATGTGAATTTTCACTTTTAAAATAAAAACCGACATTTATAAAAAAATTCACGGGTTTTGACAGAAATGGCTTTCAAACCTTAATAAAAATTTTAATTGCATTCATAAAATTATAAGATCATTTATATTTAATAAAAATTAATTTAATATTAATAATAATATTTTATTAAAATATTATTTAATTCAAAAATCCTTTAATTTAATAAAATATAATTCTTAATTAAATAATAACTAAAAACACCATTTGTACTTTAAAAACTAATTACAATGTATCAAAAATGACTAGAAATAATATTAATTATTATTTACAAAAATAATGTACATGAACATGGTGCTACTTATTTGTTACATAACCCCTTAAAATAGCCGCATAAGACCTAAGGGTAAGGTGCGCGATGGTGACAGACTCTTGGGGCTGCTCGGATAACATCGCTCGAGTGGTAATCTCTATCAACTTCCATTTTTCCCGTAGACGATCACGTTCGATCTTGACTTGATGAAGCTCAGCTTGGTCTTGGTCAAGGGAAAATCCCAAAGACTCCACCTCTTTTCCGAGCTCTGACAAATGGGCTTCGTAAGGGGCAATTCTACTAGATGAGGCCATCACTTCCTTTGTCTGAGTAGAAAATTGGTTCGTTAAAGACTTATATTTAAACTACCCAGATGATCACTGTTCAACGGCTATAAAAGTAACGGTCACAAATCTTAACGTTAAACTAAAGAAGTTTACATCTTATAAAAACATTTTTTTCATAAAGAAACATTTAACTGGATCAAGAGGGTTTTTCCATTAATGAAATTTTGGGTCGTTACAATAATGGGTGTGTAATGAATGGTAATGGAAGTGGCGTTGGCTTGTCCCTAATTGGTTAATGGTACCTTAAATAATCACTTGGAAACTATCATTAATATTTCCCTTGCATGCACTATCTTTTTAGACTGGATGTTTTGTAGACACTGTTGGTGGTGACCTACTGAGTTGTACTCACACCCTGCTCGGGCCGTCATTGGGTACCCAAGAAGACTTCATGTTTGTAGGTCAGGAGAAGGGAAAAAGTCCTTTCTATATAGTGAGTAGACATGGGTAGCACTTGGTGTAGGATCCGGACTTGGATTCAGGACCGTTTTGGGGATTTTGGCCGATTTTCATTATTTTGGTGTTTTGTCCACTTTTGGGCTTGTAGTAAGACATATAATATTTATTGTTTGGAATTTGTTTTTATATTGGTTCCTTTTTTATTGATTATTTTTTCCACTATTGGTATATTTATGGTGTGGCATACTCTGACAAAAAGGGTGTATAGTCTCCCCACTTGACTACATAGACCCCAGCTACTAGTCGACAGCCTTTGGCGTACGAGGAGGCGCTATTAAGGTCATGTAACCACCCGGCTCAGAACACCGGTTTAGTGGATTCCAGGTCAGGGTCGTTACAACTACACAGGATTTTTTTACATGTACAAAATAAATCGGACCTAAGGTAAGGTTTTATTTTCCAATATTTTTATTATCTAAGATACTTTATACATAATTATTTATGGGGACATATGTATCATCCATGTCCATGATTCTTAAAAATGTATTTAAAAACATTCATACTATTATTTTACAATTTTTAAATAAAATTTTACATTTTTCAATTTTACAAAAGGAATTTTATTATTATTTTCCTTACAGGGTACTTTTTATTGAAATTTTCAACAAAGTACGAGAAGAATGTTTTTTAACTTATAAGACATGAGTAGTGTTTTCCACATCATGATGCCTTAATGTTTTGAATCTTACATTATAATTTTATAGGCTTATTTTCATTGAAAATATTATCTTTTTTAATTTTATTTCATTTTAAATAACTATTTTCAATAAAAAGTGGTATTTCTCTAAAGAAATTTCTAATTATTTTATTATGAACATTTTCATCTATTTCAGCATCCTTTGTTGGATTTTATGCTTAATTAATGGTGTTTTATTATGATACAATCTCTTATATTTTATTTAATTTTTTATGATATTTTTTTCTATGGGTGAGCTATTTGGATACAATTCATGGTTTATGGATAAAGTATTAACATTTTGTATGCTAGTTAAATATGAATATTTATGTTGGTTATGTTTTAACCTTTCCATATGAGGAATGCATTGGACTTAGTATGTAATGGTAAAGGCCTACTATAGCCCCTTTATTCATTGGTAGGTCTCATGAAAAATTCTTGTTTGGGTTTTACCAGTTTACGCATGGTATTAGCCTAAGGCCTTGATAGTATGGTTATGATGTCTAATATTCTGCATTCCCACATTATAAGATCAGTTATTGATATTACATGTGATTATTTGACTAGTAAAATATACATATGAATGTTTAAATATAATTATTTTATTTATTCGTGAATTATGATACTAAGGATCATGTTTAAAGGTCTTGTGTTTATGTTTTATACCATTCCTTAAAAGTTTATTCTTATTTATGAAAGCATATGTTGTATTGTTTACCCTCAATGAGAATCGAAGCTCACCCATTCTCATGTTTTACTT
This sequence comes from Viscum album, assembly GCA_963277665.1. Lineage (NCBI taxonomy): Eukaryota > Viridiplantae > Streptophyta > Magnoliopsida > Santalales > Viscaceae > Viscum > Viscum album. Next base: position 351,050,789 of record OY728130.1, on the reverse strand, counting down.
TCCCGAGGTTCCAATATGTCTATTATAAATAATATTTAGGGTTAATATATATTAATAATGACATTCTCAAAGAATTATCTATGTTTTTTTTCAAGTTTTTAATTGTAATTTAAAGTTCATATACATAATCTATCTTACAATATTGCTAAACCGATTGGTCCTTTGGTATATAATTCTTTTCAATCATCTTAATGTAATAAAATAATTCACTGGCTTTGGGCTTCTAGGTTCGTGGTATAACAATTAGTATTAAATGAATTTTAACAACAACTATGAAAATTAGATTTTGAAAAAATAAATTATGGAACATAACCCTATGATAGACTTTGAGGATAAGTCTAAGTATATGATATAATCCTTTATATTTGGTAAAGGATAACCCAGGTTCATTCTATGTAGAAATGGATTTAGGAGAAGATTCCACCATTTAGAGATCATATAAATGGTTCTTCATGACTACATCACTATGATTAGTGTTTCTCACATTATGCTTTCTGTTTTGGTCAATGGTTGAAGTTAGCAATTTTATACAAGTAATGGTTATACTGCTCATATGGAAGAGGATACAAAATAAAAAATTATATGGATAAGGTATTAACGAATAAGATGTGCAATAATAGTTAATTGTTTAAGAATGAAGTGGAATGGTTAAGTTTATTTAATATTTGGATTCAAGAATTATTACATTAATGTTTACAAGTTACAAGATTCATGATATATATTATGATTATACTAATGTACATATTCATCAAGTATTTAAAATAATGAATTATTTCATTGATGTTATTTAGGTTATAAAGGTATTTTTCAATAAGATCTACATTTTTTTGTTTGGGTAATCTGATGTTATGATTATTTTGGAAAATTTAGAGACCTTTTTAGACTGTTAATTTGGACAGATGTATTTTGGAAAAGTCTTAATATTGGAATGGATTAATTTGAACATTGGTTATTATTGTTTGATGATAAATTATGATTTATTGGATACTTGGGGATAACCTTCTTGGTTTTAGTAAACATTTAGAGGATTAATAAATACCATCCAGACTTATTATAGATGAAAAGTGCTTCAGGATTGAGAAATTCATTTTGAACATTCTTTTATAGGAGTAAGGTATGAAGTGAAAATTGATAAAAGCACAACCAAAAGATGACATTATGCTTTTGACATGGAAATAAATCAATTATGTTCTTATTCGAATAACAAAAAAATTCATCTCTAGGGAAATGATCTTGAAACAAAAAATTTTATTCTATTACTTTTTCAAATGAATCAAATAGTCCCTTAGATCATTAGATATTTAAATCATTGTTATTGTTAATATTATCCTAATCATGTTCATTATCACTATCTATTAGAACATGATTTTTATATTTTTATTTCATGTCCATGTTTTCCTACATAGAACCCCTATATGTGTTATCTATAGTAATTTTTGCAGTTCTGTTTCTTTATTTTAAATTATACCTTTTATCAACCCATGTTCTAATGTGGTATTCTAATAAAGGAATTTCTAATAGTCATATCCAAGTTACTGAACAGAAATTCAAAAATTACATATAAGTAATTTATTGAAGGGGGGTAGAATGTAACACCCAAATATTTCACAGAACATTTTATTAATAAATTCAATAGCTAGTGTTGTGTGTAACACCGAGTTCGAGCACACTATGATCTATCAAACTATCCATTTAAAAAATAATTTATGAATAATATTAACCAAATAATGTAATTTATAAATTATATTTTTCAAAATGGACTTCATTTTTAAATTTTTTATATCAAAATTAGTTTAGGGTGAATATTTTGTATTTTTTGAAAAGGTTTCAATTTTTGATGAATAATGAAAAATACTGCACTGTTGTTAAAAATTATATTCTTCATTTAAATTAATTTATTTAATGAAATTTATTTTAAATTTAAAATTAATATATAATACATATATAAATCTAGTTTAGTTTATTGGATTCATTTTCTTAATAGAATTAGATATAAAATTTTTGAACGCCTCTTTTATCCTCCTTTTAGCCACATTTGTGATATTAGCATTAACATAATTTACCACTTTTGTGAATATAATTTCAAAAGACAGACATAAAAGGTTGTAATTGTTATGAAATTTTTCTTCTAATAGTAACAACTTAATTTTTTGGTGAATAGTAATTTTAATAAAAAAAAATTTATTTACCATGGTGAAAAGTACATTAGATAATTAATGGTAAAAATAATATTATAATATTTAAATTACCAAAACATTTGTCCAAATATCATTAGATATGTGTATTTTGACCTAAATCATCAGTCTGTCGATTTTGGCACCACTTGGAGCATCTTGTGTGACTTTAATATATTTATAATATTATATTTAAAGAAAACAATGTTTGACATAATTTTTTAATAAGAAAAATATTTTTAATATCATGTTTTATAAGTGATATGGTTGACTATAAATAGTAATTATAAATATAAAAGGTTTATCCATATTATGGTATTTTATTAACAATTCAAAAAATAAATAAATCAAATGGTAACCCAATGATGATGCAGTAATTGATTTATTAAAGAATAAATCGAAAAAATTATATGAATAATTTTAAAATAAGTATCATTTGAAATATTTGATTTTATCCATGATTTTTTAGAAGACGTTGACATGTTAGGGATTGGTTAATTTAGTTTTTTAAAATTAATCAAGTTTTTATGATTTATAAAAGGTTAAATAATAAATACTGTCAAAATTAACATAAATGAGATTTCAAAATAAAAAATATCTTCGTAAATGATATAAAATTCATAAAAAAATATATATTTCACCCAATGGAATATTATAATGTTAATGGTATAATAAATGATCCAATTGGGGTTCATTGTCATTTTATAGTAACTACATAATCCTTATTGTGTAAAAAGACATGTTGTCACAATAATTGTTAAATTGTTTAAATAAGGGTTAAAAACGATAAGCATTAAAAAAATAAAAAAACTATTCAAAATTTTTTTTAGAAGGATAATATTCTACCCTTGTAACATTATGATAAATTTAAATCTTTTAATGGATATTATCTATGAAAATGGCATAGATATTATATAAATAACAGAATGTGACAAAATGTCACACTCTCATTTCTTATATGTATAATAATTTAAGTATGGGGATAACCGGGAGATAACAAAGATCATAAGTATTATTTGGAAACATAATATAATTTTATACATCATAGGAATTTATTTACTATTTTTAGTGATTGAATAATTACCATAAATAATGACACAATAGTGAAGAAATGGTTATTTTTTTAATATAATTATCAATTAAATAATTTTTAAAATATTAAATGAAATAAAATTTGACTTAATAGTGGTTCTATACTAATTTTATTGGTGACAATGATATATTGAAATTTTATTAAATTTTATGGTTATATTTTATATTTATTTAGTATTTTATTTAATGTCAATGTAATGAATAGTGTCAAAATTGACACTACTGATATTTTATAAAAATAATAATTTATTAAATTATTAAAAAAATTTAAAAATATTTTAACACTATAAAGTGATAATTAAAAGGTAAAAATGTCACAAAACTTCTATTTATGGATAATTTACACCATATAAGTAAATATTTATAACTATTTAATATTTAGTATATTATTGTCATAATTAAGATGAAAGATATTAATTAAGGATAAATCAAAATGATAAGGTTTAACATAATATCAAAACTAGTATAAATTTTACTATTTGAGATTATTTAGAACTATACTCATCTTATCATCAAAATAACTCAATTTTGATCTATTTAAAATAAAAAAATCAATACATAAAAAATTAATAGTTTTGGAGTTTCCAATAGTGTCCTCCCCTCACTTATAAAAGGGAACCTCTAATTCTCTTTTATTCACACCTCTAAATCACATTAGCTCAGCCAAACAATAAAACTTTATCTTTAAACCTTCCCTAACATAATTATAGAGGTCATACCTTGGGAATAAAGCCTTCCTTTGGAAACCTTTTGTGCAAATTAAAAGGTGTTACTCGAAGAAGAGGTAGTAGTGTTACAAATTCAATTCAATTCCTTTTCTTCTTATAATTCCATTTCCATAGTTTTTTCCATTATAAAGTTATAAATATAGAATCTAATATAAAATTATATGTTATTATTATTATGTAACAACCATATACCTTCTTTTATTTATCCAACAAATAATAATATCACCATGCCTGCATAAGTATGGCTTTCTGTCTCCACACTGTGGTGTAATTTTTTATTCAACACTAATTTATTTTGATAAGTATAATGATGAGTATAATGGATATAAATAGTGAATATGTCATGATTATGATTCAGTATAATTAATATACCATCCAATTCTATACCATTGAACCATTATGTAAATGATACCATCACTCGTGCGTACGTACGACCTACTATCTGCATGACACGATGAGATTCATCCTCCATTACAATCATTTTAGAATGATTATAAAAAAGTATACGCTGAATAAATATTATAGCAACCCAAGCCTTTTATTACATTACTATTACATCATTTAAAGGATAAAGAAAATAATAGTATTACACATAGAGGATCCAAAGGATTTGGGTCTTGGGCAAACTAGGACCATACATAACAAATACAACATCAAGCATAAACATTTATTTAATTTCTTTTTCTCTAGATTCTTATTGGTGCTTGTCCTCTGTTTAGTACATGTAGCCACATGAGGATATACATCAAAAGGGGTTATCTAGAATCCCAGTAAGAGGATAGATAATAACAATATATCAATTGGTGAGCATAATCATAACATAGGCAAAAGGTCATTAACATGGGAGGAGCATAAATAAAAGACTTGAAATCTGGTAATGCATAAAAATGAAACATCATGTCTTAGTGGTTAACTACCACACATACTTGTGAAACAAGATAGAGTATTTTTCACACCTAATTTAACATTTACTCATGAGATTAATCACTTTACACAAGGCATTGGAGAGTTGTATAATTTTGGGCGCACCCATCACATTGAAACATTCATATTGTGCTGTATAATTCCGAGCGCACCCGTCACATCATAAAATTATCATCATCCTGCTTTCCACATAGAACACATATAAAAATTTACATAACTAAACCATGGAATTTAATGGGTTTAATATTATAATAACACATTCATAAGCTTTGGTTTCCCAAAAGAAAGAGGGAATAACATAAATGTTACAAGAACTGTCCACTTTGAGTGAGAAGTAAAAGGGGAGTTCTTAAAAGATGAGTTATTTTGGAAAACATTTGGTTTGACATAAAAACTAGTGACAAATATCTATATCCCAGAAAAGTAAATACAATGATGAAAAAACTATCTTTAAGGACTAACCATATCAAAAAATGGAGTGGAAGGGGGAGAACCCGAAGAAAGAACATTGGGTTCGAGATTTCCCCTTACCTTGTATCTGAAAGCTTCCTTCTATTTAATATCCTGTATAATGATATTATATTCATTAATTAGAAATTATAGAAACTTTTATACATTAATATGGTTCATTCTTATTTTATTATGTCATTTTATGTTCCATTGGATGACTTATAGAGTTTAAAAACATTGTTCGGGGATGTTAGTGTTTATGGTTTTTCTTGGGTGGTTCACTTGTATTCATAAATTAAAGTTTGGTTAGAACATGGGTAAACATCCAGAAATGATATTACAAGTCATTAATGATATTACAAGAGTTTTAATGATCTTATAATGAATTATATTAGATCCATGTGGATGAATCATTAGATAATAAATAAATGAAGATTGTTTGGGTTAATTTGGGTGGTTTTTTGATCACAATGAAGTTGTTTTAATTTATCACTTATTAATATGTTCATAAGTCAGTTGCAGAACTTTAAATAGGAAATAATAAATATAACATAATCTGGTTCAACCATAAAAATGGTTTCCTGACCAGATCTGAAGGTAGAAATGGAATAAGAAAGCATGTCATTCTTGAAGGTGATAAATTAACTCCTCGTGAACAACGTTCTCTTTAATAAAATAAAAGGAAGAGGGAAAGGAGTTTGGATGATATAATATCCCATTAGAATCATAAAATTACATTATATTTATAATAATGGAGTTAAAATACCATTTGGATGAAGATAGTTAGGGAGATATCAATAAATGAAGTTGAACTTGAAAAAAAATTAAAGGAGAAGAGAGAGAGAAATTACCTCTTGAATCCTTCCCTTGAGAACCTCCTTAAGTGAATAAGCTTGGAATATTGATGAGACTAGAATCTCTTCAACATGAGGTAGGGGATAGGGAAGTATTTTGGGTAGAGTTTAGAGAAGGTTTAGAGCTTGAGAGGTGTGAGGAAATGAGGGTGTGAAGGGTGGCTTTTATAGTGGAGGGGATAGGGGTTTCCTTAATATAAAATTCATTAGTTTATTAATTTCCCCTAAGACAAGGAATAGTGAGTATTGAATGACCAATAATAGTAATTTTATCATGTTATCCCTAACCAAGTGGGATTACATCAGCAGAACAATATCGATGACTCAATTAATCCACTATTTATCATTTATTGTGAATTATCAGATTCTACTATTCATAAAAAATTCAAGTATCTCAGAAAAATCCCAAAAATTTACCCCAACATTTTTTCCACATGTAGAATCCAAAAATAAATTCCATTATTAAAAAATAGTTTTCTAAATATTATTAATTGAATATTTAATTAAAATCATAATTTACTTAAAAACAGTTATTATGATGGAAACTTATTTTATAGTGCTTTCAAAAATTACGTAGGGTCTTATAAAATTATCTAAAAACTATAAGAAATTGATTTGATAAATAATGAATACATTTTAAGAAAATAAATTTTTCTTTAAATTGATTAATTAGTTATAATTAATTTTTTAGGACTTACAAAATTCCAAAATGTTTACTAAGGTCAAATTGTCACTTTCTAAGATGTCTAAATTTTTTTAATTATTCATGGGTCAGGTTACTCTTATGTTGGATGATTTACTATTCATAAGGGTCATATTACTATTCATAAGGGTATGTTACTACTCATAAGTGTACATTACAATTCACCAAAAATTATTTTTGTTTCATTAGAATCCAAAAATCATCTTGAGCACAATCATGTATGTCGAATTTTCAAAATTCCAAACACAGAAGTGACAAACTTATGTTTAAAGGTCACTTATCACCTATGTTGTGTTTTCATGTTATTTAATGAACTAATTATAAGAAGTGAATATCCATTTTAAAACTTTGGTCATTACATTCTTCCCCCCTTAAGATATTTCTCCCCCAAAATTTTACTTTACACAAACATGTGAGGGTGCTTCTCTTTTATTACCTCTTCTAGTTCCCAAGTTACTTCCTAAAACTTATGGTTCCTCCACAACACTTTGACAAGATGGGTTGTCTTGTTGCATAGAACCTTATCTCTCTAATCCAGAATATTTACTCGATGCTCCTCATATAAGAGATCATCTTCCAGCTGCACCACCTCTGAGTTAGTACATGTGAGGGTCCAGGTACATACTTCCTCAGGTGTGATACATGAAATACATCATGAACTCAAGCCACATTTGGTGGAAGTGCAAGATGATAGGCCACATCTCCTATGCGGTCAAGGATCTCAAAGGCACGAATATACCTTGAGATTAGCTTCCCTTTCTTACCGAATGATATGACTCTCTTCCATAGAGATATTAGAAGGAAGAATTTATCTCCAATGTCGAACTCTAAGTCCCTTTGACGGTTTTCAGCATAGCTCTTTTGCCAACTTTGAGTAGCTTTGATGTGTTTCTGGATGACTTGAACCTTTTCTGTCATCTCTTGAACAAGATCGGGTCCAGGTAGTTTTCTTTCTCCATCTTTATCCCAACTGGTTGGAGGTCTACATCGCTTTCCATACAGAGCATCATATGGAGCCATCTGAATACTCGAGTGGAATATGTTGTTGTATGAGAACACAACCAATGGGAGATTCTGATCCCAACAACCTTTGAATTCAAGAGAGCAGGCTTTTAGCATATCTCCAAGAGTATGAATAGTCCTTTCAGACTGGCCATCAGTTTGGGGGTGATAGGTCGTGCTGAAATTTAATTCAGTACTTAAAGCATGTTGAAGGCTCCTCCAGAACTTAGATGTGAACCTTAGATCATGGTCAGAGACAATTGATAGTGGAACACCATGCAGTCTCACCACTTCCTTCACATATATATTTTCAAGTTGTTCAAGTGAGAGATCTTCCCGAATAGCAATAAAATCGGCATTCTTGGTGAGTCGATCAACCACAACCCATATAGCATTATTTCCCTTTGACGTCTTTGGGAGACCCGTGACAAATTCCATAGTAACATTTTCCCATTTCCTCATGGGTGTAGGCAATGGATGCATCATACCCTTCGACTTTTGTCGCTCAACTTTAACTTTCTGACATACCAAGCATGTTGATATATATTCTGCAATCTACTTCTTCATTTTATCCCACCATAAGTGTTCTCGGAGATCACGGTACAACTTGGTACTCCCAGAATGGATAGAGAAAGTTGAGCTATGTGAATTATCCAATAGCTCCTTCTTTATCCTAGGTGATGAAGGCACAAAAAGAAGCGTTCCAAACCGAATCACACCATCATCATCGATATGGAACTCTTGCAACTTCCCTTCCTTTACTGAACTCACCCTCTTTTGTATTTCCACATCATCCCTTTGTGCTTCCTTAATCTTCACCTGGATGGATGGTTGCGCAATTATTTGGGCAAGGTAGGATGTACCCCCTACCCTTATGATTTCCAAATCCATCCTTTGCATATCCAAGAAGATAGGGTCTTTCTCGATCTACAACATGGATATAGTAGTAGGTTATTTTCTGCTTAGAGCATCAACTACCTTGTTCTCCATTCCAGGATGATAGTGAATAGATCAATCTTAATCCTTGATTAGCTCTAACCATCTCTTTTGACACATTTTGAGCTCCTTTTGGGTGAATATATACTTTAGGCTCTTGTTGTTGGTGTATATGTCACACTTCTCACCATAAAGGTAGTGCCGCCAGATTTTCAAGGCAAAGAATCATGGCTGCCAGCACTTGATCATGCGTCGAGTAGTTCTACTCATGGATCATTAACTATCGTGAGGTGTAGGCTATCACATTATTATTTTTCATGATTACACAACCCAATCTTTTCTTTGAAGCATCACTGTATATCACAATACTTTCTCCTCTTTTTGTTAGTGTGAGTACAGGTGTAGTGATTAGCCTTCTCTTTAACTCCTTGAAGCTTCCATCACATTCTTCCGTCCATACATAATTTACCCCTTTCCATGTTAGCTTAGTTAGCAGGCTTGAAAATCGTGAGAAGTTTCTCACAAAACGTCGGTAGTACCCACCTAATCCAAAAACTACGGATTTCTGTGACACTAGAGGGCATGGGCCATTACTAAATCACCTTTGTCTTTGAAGGATCCACAGAAATTCCCTCACTTATGATCACATGTCCCAATAATGTGACATGATTCACTCAAAATCCACACATGCTGAACTTGGCATAAAAATTCTTCATTCTCAATGTCGCCAACAGAAGTCTTAGATGTTCTTTATGTTCCTCCTTTCTCTTGGAGTAGATGATAATATCATTGATAAACACTAACAAAAATTTGTCGAGGTAATGTATAAAGACTCTATTCATAAAATCCATGAAGATTTCCAGAGCATTAGTATGTCCGAAGGTAATTACCAAAAACTCATAGTGCCCATACCTTGTATGGAAGGAAGTCTTTTGAATATCTTCCTTCTTCACCTTTACATGATGATATCCAGAATGCAGATCCACCTTTGAGATTTATTGAGCTCCTCTTAACTTGTCAAACAAGTCATCAATCCTTGGGATAAGATACTTGTTCTTTATGGTGATCTTTTTGATTTCCTGATAATCGATACACAACCGCATTGTTTCATCCTTCTTCTTCACAAAGAGAACTGGTGCACCCCATGGTGATGCACTAGGGCGTATGAACCCTTTGTATAGATTCTCTTGCAGCTGCTTCTTTAACTCCTCTAGTTCGATAGGATCCATCCTATAGGGACACTTCGATATAGGAGTTTCTCTAGGTATGAGTTCAATTGAGAACTCTACCTCATGATGTTGGGGAATTCTAGGTAACTCTTCGGGAAATACATCGTCGTATTCCCTCACGATGTGCATTTCCTCAAGTTTGTCACTTTCCTTCAACTCAACCATTTGTGCGAGGTATTCTTCTTCATAGGGAATCAACACCCACACCATTGCAGGATTTTTCAAAGGAGATTCATGATCTTCCTTGCATTTGTAGAGGATCATGGGATAGTTCAGAATATGATAAGATATTTCCTTTTCCCGACAGTTGATATGTGCTCTATATATTGATATCATATCCATTCCTATTATAGAGTTGAATTACACCAAGGGAATTATTACAAGATTTTTCGGAATAATCTTCCCACATATGCCAACAGGAGAAGAGTCAAAAACTTGGGTTGCAATTATTGCACCACTTGGTGTTTTTTCGGATATCTCTACTTCAAGGTTTTGGGGATTTGATTCTATAGTTTTAGAAAACTTGCATGATATAAAGGAATTTTTAGAACTATAATCAAATAATACTTTGTCTATTCTTGAGTGAATAAAAAGTGTACCTTGTAGGACTTCATTATCATGCTCCACCTCCGCAGTAGTGATGGAATAAGCCTTCCCTAGTTCCTTTGGCTTTGGTGGCTCCTAAATCTGATTACCCTCGATAACTCAAGGTTTAGGGCACTGGTTTTCATAGTTCCCTAGCTCCCTACAGTTGTAGCATTGAACCATGAGTGGTTCTCTCCTTTAATAGGCTACATTATCCTTCCTTTTCGTGTCATTTCGACACTATTGAGCATGGTGTCCTTTACCACACTTGAATAATTTCCCCATCCCAATGAGGAAGTTCCCATGGTGAAACTTTCTACATTTTTGGCATGTGGGTCATTGAGTTTTTTTCCTACCTTTATCTCTAGATCCATCGGCTTGAAACTCCATCTTTCCTTTCTTATCCCCATAGCCATGGGACCATTCACTAAACTCTATCTCCACTTTTAGAGCACACCGAACAACTTCTTCATAACTCCCAAAGTCTCGAATTGCAAGAGCCTTTCAACGGTGTGGTTTAATCCACTAAAAAATCTATGAATTATTCTATCATTGTTGATAACTAAACCCGAAACGTACCATGCGAGGCTTGTGAAATTATCTTCATAGGTTGTGATAGATTCTCCTTCATTTTTCTTAAGCACGATAAATTTTATCTCCATCATCGTGTGAAGAGTTATTGGGAAGCAATTATTAAGAAACATTATCTTAATGTCTTCCCATTCCATCTCTTCAATTTCATCCCTTGGCGTGGTGTTTTTAATCAAATCCCACCATTGATCGGCTTCTCCATCTAGACGATAAATGGCTAGATTCAACATCTTCATCTCAGAACATTGAAGAATAGAAAATATCTTCTCCATGGATTTGACCGACTATTTTGCGACTAGTGGATCGGAAGATCCACTAAACGTTGATGGTCGTTTCCACATAAAACATTCGATAGCCAGTTGCTCCATCTTTGGTGAAGGAGGAAGTTCCCCGTTATTATGGTTATTGTTCGTAACCAGAGATAATTGGGTAAGTATCTCCCTGAAGTTTTGAACTCCACCTCCTAAATCATTGGGGATATCGTTCGGGCAATCGTGGCATTGGCCCTCGTAAGAGTTTTTGGCCTAATTTCTCCTGGTTCCCACCACTTTCTAAAATAGAAAAGGTTAGAACAAAACATAAGTAAACAAGTCATGAATATATAAATTATTCATTTAAAAAATTTATACTAAAACCATAACATATGGGATCCCTATGTAAATATTATTGTGTGCATTTTTTTACTTAGTCTCATGCTATAGGTTTTCCCTAGGGTCCACTACTCCTAATTCCCAAATTAACTAAACTTTTCCTCTTATACCAACTATAGTGACCCGGGCCTTTTCTTACATAACTATTATATCATTTTAAATATAAACAAAATAATAGTGTTACACATATAGGATCCAAAGGTTTATTGTCTTTGGAAAACTAGGACCATACATAACAAATACAACATCAAGCATAAAAATTTATTTAGTTTCTTTATCTCTAGTATCTTATTGGTACATTTCCTCTCCTTAGTATATGTAGAAACCTGAGGATATACATAAAAATGGTTGAGCTAGAAGCCCATTAAGAGGATAGATAATAACAATATAGTATGGGGTGATCATAATCATAACATAGTCAAAAGATCATTACCATGAATGGAGCATAAATAAAAGACTTGAAATGTGGAAATGCATAAAAATGATACGTCATGCCTTAGTGGTTAACTTCCACACATACTTGTGAACCAAGCTAGAATCCTGTTCAAACATCATTTCAAATTTAATCATGAGATTAATCACTTTACCAAATGCATTGGAGTGCTTTATAATTTTGGGCTCACCTGTCACATTGAAACATTCATATTGCGCTATATAATTCCTAGTGCATCCGTCACATCATAACATTATCATCATAATTATTTCCAAATAGAACACATATAAAAAATGTACATAACTATCCCATGGAATTTAATGGGTTTCATCTCATAATAACACATTCATATGCTTTGGGTTCCCAAAATAAATAGGGAATAACATACATGTTACAAGAACTGTCCACTTTGAGTGAGAAGTAAAAGGGGTGTTCTTAAAAGATGAGTTCTTCTGGAAAACATTTGTTTTGACATAAAAACCAGTAAAAAATGAATATCCTAGAAAATAAAAGGAAATTATAAAAAAATTATCTTTAAGGATTAACCATATCAACAATGGAGTCGAAGAGGGAGAACTCGAAGGAAGAAAATTGGGTTCGAGATTTCCCATTACCTTGTATCTGAATGCTTCCTTCTCTTTAATTTCCTATATAATGACAATATATTAATTAATTATAAATTCCAGAACCTTTTATACATTAATAGGGTTAATTATGGTTTCATTATTTCATTTGATGTTCCTTTGGATGACTAATAGAGTTTAAAAACACTGTTCGAGGATGTTCGTTTTTATGGTTTTTCTTGGGTGGTTCACTTGTATTCATAAATTGAAGTTTAGGTAGAACATGAGTAAACATTCAGAAATGATATTAAATTTTATTAATGATATTACAGAAGTTTTAATGATCTTATAATGAATTATATTAGATCCATGTGGATTAATCATTAGAAAATAATTAAATTAAGATTGTTTGGGTTAATTAGGGCAGTTTTTCAATCACAAGGAAGTTGTTTTAATTTATCACTTATTAATATGTTCATAATTCAGTTACAAGACTTTAAATAGGAAATAATACATATAACATATTCTGGTTCAACCATAAAAATGGTTTCATGACCAGATATGGAAGTAGAAATGGAAGAAGAAAGCATATCGTTCTTAAAGGTGATAAATTAACATCTCACGAACAACGTTCTCTTTAATAAAATAAAAGGAAGAGGGAAAGGGGGTTGGAAGATATAATATCCCATTATAATCATAAAATTAAATTATATGTATAATAATGGAGTTAAAATACCATTTGGATGAAGATAGTTGGCGAGAGATCAAAAAATGAACTTGAACTTGAAAGGAAATTAAAGGAGAAGATGGAGAGAAATTACATCTTGAATCCTTCTCTTGAGAACCTCCTTAAGGGACTAAGCTTGGTCTTTTTATGAGAACATAATCTCTTGGACGTTTGGGAGAATCTAGAGAAGGTGTTTGGGCAGATTTTAGAGAAGTTTTTCAGCTTTAGAGGTGTGAGGAAATGAGGGTGTGAAGGGTGGCTTTTATAGTGGAGGGGAGAGGGGTTTCCTTAATATAAAATTCATTAGTTTATTAATTTTCCCTAAGATAAGTAATAGTGAGTCTTGAATGACAAATAATAGTAATTTTTTCATGTGATACCGAACCAAGTGGGCATACATCATCATTACATAATCGATGACTCAATTAATCCATTATTTAGCATTTATTGTGAATTATCGGATTCTACTATTCATCAAAAATTCAAGTATCTTAGAAAAATCCCAAAAATTTACCCCACCCATTTTTCGATATTTAGAATCCAAAAATGAATCCCTTTTTTCAAAAATAATTTTCTAAATATTATTAATTTAATATTTAATTAAAATCATAATTTACTTAAAAACAGTTATTAAGATTAAAACTGATTTTATTGTGCTTTCAAAAATTATGTAGGGTCTTATAAAATTATCTAAAAACAATAAGACATTGATTTGGTAAATAATGAATACATTTTAAAAAATAAATTTTCCTTTAAATAAATTAATAAGTTATAATTAATTATTTATGACTTACAAAATTCCAAAAAGTTTACTAAGGTCAAATTGTCACATTCTAAGATGTCTAAATTTCTTTTAATTATTCCTGGGTAAGGTTACTCTTATGTTGGATTATTTACTATTCATAAGGGTCATTTTACTATTCATAAGTTTATTTTACTATTCCTAAGTGTACATTACAATTCACCGAAAATTATTTTTGTTTCATTAGACTCCATTAATCATCTTGAGCACAATCGTGTATGTCGGATTTTCAAAATTCCAAACACAGAAGTGACAAACTTATGTTTAAAGGTAACTTATCACTTATGTTGTGTTTTCATGTTATTTTATGACATAATTATAAGAAGGGAATTTCCATTGAAAACTTTGGGTCATTACAAATATGAAGTATATGACATAATAATTCTAATTCAATAATATATATATATATATATATATAATTTTTTGTGTGTGCCTTTTGTGTGTGTGTGTGTTTCATTTACTGGCATTCATTAAATACAATAAGAAAACAGAAACATCGTTCTTGTATATATATGGCCTATCGTCTCCTTGAACGGTGTATTCTATTCCATATATTCTATAAAAGTATATTTTTATATACTGAATATATATGATATAGAAATAATTTCTGAGATTCTAGATGTAATTAAATCATTATCTATGCAATATTATTTAGATTAATATGTCAAAACATACTAAATTAACAAAGTGGGTTATTACTTGAATCATTACTTTAACATAGAATTATTAAATTAATGTGTAATATAAAGTCATAAATGAATCATATGAGATATCATAAATATTATTATGATTATATTATAAGTTAATAATTTTTTTAAAACCACTATACAGAATTTTTGGACATGTATAGAAGAAATTAGACCTAATGTAAGGGTTACTTTCTTAATCAATTTATTATTTGAGTGTGTTTATACATAAGTATTTACTGGGACATATTTATCATCCAAATCCATTATTCATATATTTTTAATTTTTATATATGGCCTATCTGGTGACCCTTCCCCATGATTTTAAGTGAATACAGCCTATGGGATATCATGCCACTATTTTTAGCCTTATTTAGATAGAGATCATTGAGGTGATTAAACATTTTATACACATTAAATGATTTTGTATATCCTCTAGAGATCACCGGACATAGAAGCTAGAATACAGCACTGCACATATATCACATCATATAAGTGTTTTATATAGACATATATCTCTTCCTCACTAACATTATTGCTATGAACCTTAAAAATAAGGGACTATGTCATATAAGACTTATATTCCTAGAATAGTATAATTCCAAAAAATAGTACCACTCCTGGAAGTTACAACTGATAATGGGATATTCATTCTCTTGTATGAATCACAATGATAATGTCAAATTCAAAAAAAATTCCATTTTATATAATAAAAAGGTTTGTTCCTAATACATTATCTAGATCACCAAAAAAATTATAGAATAAATTTTATTTAATATTCTCTTGTTATTTTATCAAAAAACAATAGCCATTTTCATTGTTTTTGGAATATATTATAATGGGGATATTATATTGGAAATTATACATATTTCCCTTTTAATAACCCAGATGAGGGGATGAAAATTTATTTGAGCTTATATAGGTATGTGGTTCTTTCCAACATCATTAACTCATAATTACTTGTTCTATTGAGTGAACTCTCCATAATTGAAATTATATACTTATATTCCCTCAACGCATTCCTAATAGTAACACCAAGCCATGCATAGGGGATCCAAACTTGATATAAACTTTATTAAATCAACCAAAAACATCTATTAAAATTTTATTATAATTGATAGCACCATGGATGAGTCAGGATAAGAAATTTAAACAATGGTTGTACCTTAACTCATGTAATAGAATACTTTATCGACTTTTTTTTTCTTTTAGGTGATATTAATATTTTTGCATAAATATCCTCATTTTATATCATTAAATGATTTTTAATATTTATTGGGTTTTAATTAAGGTATTAACCATGTTTGGATAAAATATTTACATCTAATCAAAATTATTTTAATTCCATATTAAAAGATTGCTAATAAATTAGTTTTATATGATCATGATAAAGTGTCAATAAATAATTAATCATGTAACTCACAAAAGATTAAAATGATAATGTTTCATTATAATGAGACTTATATTGGTCATTTTATTAATAAAATTCTAAATTCACCCATGACCTAATAGAAAAACTCATAGAACAATAAATTAGTTCAAGTTTTTTCTTTCCACCCGTGATCTTATGTATTTCCTAGGTTGTTTTCACCAAGGCTCTGATCTTGAACCACCACTATTAGACTAAGAGATATGTTCTCTATATATGACTTACATCATATGTAGGTAAAGATAAATAGCATACACTCAAGAATGTACATAGTAAGTATGATGGATTAAACAAAGACAGTCATTTTAATTTAATAATATTTATTAAAAACTCATGAATTAATAATTAAATTCAATACAATACAATGCATAATTATGTCATTCAAGATCATGATTATACACACATATAATGAATAATCATTTTTAAACTATAAATCATTCACTTCAATTCATTCTTAATTAAGATAAAAACTATTAAATTTATAAATTAATTATATTATAAATTAAAATAATTCTATAATCTTATTTTCTATCTGAGTAGTCCTAGAGATTCTTATCCATTGTAATTTTAAACATATTAAATAATTTAATTTAATTTAAAAAAATAATTTCATATGTGTACCTAGAGTAATAATGGCATGTACACATCTAAACAACCAATAATTTGGTATGATTGTGTACTATTTACTTGCATGGTATGTAAGTGTACCTGTCATGAATTTTCAGTTATAAATGACACATAGACACGTATTGAATTACACATTCTGTATCACTTTTAATGAATGATTAATACATGGTGTGTAATGACCTTAGACATTGTGTAGATTCATATTTAAAATAAGAATTTAATTTAACATTTAATATTCTTAAAAACTATCAAATTGACTATGATATCCATTAAAGAAAAAATAATATGTTTTAATTGGGTTTCAATAAATCAATTAATTAATTTTATTTCTTTCTATTCTCATAAATAGGTATGATATACAAAAAAAGTAAAACCTAGCAACACACCTAGTATTTTAATCTCCATCTATCTACGATACATTCCTACAGACTCAAATTGTACTTCACTATGTACAATAAAAAAATTAAATGATCCTTACCCAAGATAAATTTCATGTATCTTTTTTTATACAGTTGTTAGTCCCTATGCCTCATGTATTAAATACACAATTTGAATTAGACCATGAATTCTCCACAAATTTCATTGTAAAATTTCATGGACTACATGGTGTGTACATAAGATACACATAATGTAGTCTACAAAGCAATGTTATTGTCTATCCCAGTCAATATACGGTCTATAATAACACTGAATACCATTTTCTTCACATGATGAATCCAAATTAATTTCATTCTCATCATAGTATAAATAACTTGAGTACATTGTATTTAATTATATGAAAAACACAATATAGTTTTTTTTATCTTGAAAAAAATACTTGGCACATTCAAATGGGTTCTTTATATGTTCTTTGTCTATTTTTTACATTTTAATCATTATATAAAGGTGAACAATGAATATATCTCAACTTTTAGATTGCATAACTAATAAACTGGGAATGAAAATGTAAAAAATTTTAAATCGATCAATGATTAATAAATAATTATAAATTTATATGGGACAAATCTGATACCACTTGAATGATATGGGGGAACAACATAACAATTCAATTCCATTCTAAATAATGGGTCTTCATCAACATGTTTAGATTAACCATTAGAACAAGATGAATAGAAACCTCAGAATCCATGAAGATATGATCATCACATATAATTTATAATTATTTCATGTTTATAATAAATTACATGATTTTTTAATTCTTTATTTTTTTGATGTTTCGATTGACCAATTTCTAACGTACAGTCAATGCATATAAGGATTAGAGAGTAGAATCCCTCTAGAGGTGATCAACACATACTTCTTGAACCTCATACCATCATCATACAAATCATTGGATGTTAGCGTGGATGTATCTAACACTTGAATCATTCACTATTGATCAAAATAAAAATTCATTTTATGATTAAAAAATCATCATCATTCTTTTGAGGTGGGAGTGGTATGATTAGGATTAGTTATCATGGATCTAGAGAGAGTTCTACATAATTTTCTATCTATTGTTGAGAGAATCTCTCAATAGGATGTGTTGTGCACAACAACATCTATACTTGGAAATGATATAACTATATATTTATATATCTAGGATAAGAATTGGTAATCTCATAGAGGCCCTTAAATAATTACTTAATTTTTTTGCACATTATATCAAATAATATTGTTATTATTATTTCCTTTACATTCCCAAAACCTTCATATATATAAATATAATCTCTTAAATATATAAATTAATAGTTTTTCAAATGACATTTAATATATATATTTTCTATTGAACCCTTAACCTGGACTGGCTTTCATCATCTATAGTTATCAAACCTTGAATAATAATCATTTATTTAAAAAATAGATTATTTATTTAATAAATAAATAAATATTATATACACTGAAATACTGAATAAATATTTATTAAACATTAAACACATATATTCATTATTTTAAATAACTGGTGACTAAATATATTAAATCAACATGATCGAATAAATATTAATTCTCATATAACTAAAGAATAATATTCAATTATAATATTGAATTAATATATAATTTAACCAAGGTTATAGATATACTTTGGGTGTGACCCCCTAAACCCCCTTCTCAATGAAATTAAGATAAACTTTCCTAAATACTGTGATTATCATTGAGAATTTTTTTGTAAGAACCCATAGAGAAAGGTGTTAATTTCAAAATAAAAAAACCTGTATGAATATTCATTGTGTAATATAACCCATTTATCATATTTCCAATAAATTAGGTTACATATCATGTTTCATAAAATTATATGCTTGAATCGCTTACTTTTAAATTCCATAAATGAAATTGTTCATAAAACTGCTATTTTGATGGAATTAATCTGATAGTTCCATTATAATCAAACGTAATGAGACATATACTTTCATTAAACTCAATATATATAAATAATTTACTGAATTATTTGTTAATTCAAAATCAATCATGACACGCCCAATGTATATACCTAAATATGATCATATGAAATTTTGGTTTTCACGAATACATCAAACTATGTGACTCAAGACATTAATTAAAAATAATATCACATCTAAGAACTAATACTCACATTCACATATAGGAACATCCAATGAGATATGTAATATAATAATTTTGTTACAGTGGGTTTATTCTCATAAACTCTTATCTTGGATACTACCAAGGATGAACATCATGAGGAGAAGTCTCAATGTATTATGAGCCTCTTACCACAAAAACCATGTGTCATTAAGGTTCTTGGTGAAGCAGAACCCATTTGGTTCCATGCTCAATGATGGTTTTTCCTTATATAAATTGAATAGAACATAAGAACATGATGAAAAAAATGTATCATTTTTATATATGAAGAATCATGATGAAAAAACCCTATAAACAAAGAGATGATCTTTCACGTCAAATTTATAAGTAATTTAAAATTATGAAAAATACCTTGGTTTGGAGTTATTTCTTAAATGAACGTATTGATTGACCAAAACATTATTTGAGTTTCACAATTGTTTCACCTAGAGGTTCCAAAATAAAATCCATGTGTTATCCTTAATCTTGAATGTTATTTACAATACATTGGGTGCTAGCATGGTGGTACAAATCATATTTTGTTTTTATCCTTTGATCATGATACAACCCTTGGGGTATAAAATAATTATTCTTGTTCTCTTATTATTGGAAAGAAAGATAAAGGTGGAATATTTATTCTGGTCTTGAGAGTAACCCTAGATATTTCCTTAATTGATAGATAATTCTCTAGGGAGGGGATATTTTTTGTATTACAAATTATTCTCTCACTATAACAGAACTATTGTAATTATGTATATAGATCTAGGGGTATAGAATTGGTAATTAAAAAAAGGCCTTTAACTCATCACTTAATCCTTTGTGAACCCCATGTCTAATAATATTATTATTATTTCTTTGTTGCATGCATGTCTCATGGATACCATAAATATAAATAAATATATTAATATAGATTTAAATGTTATTTAGTATATCGTGTTCATTACCCCATATCTATATCGACCCATGTACCGCCCTCAAAATTTACTAAACCTATAATAATAAAAAAAATTCATTTTATAAATAAATAAATGTTATATTTATGGACTTCAAACAAAAATCAAATTTATCTCTGACATAAATATGGTGACTGAATATTTTTTATCAATAAATACAAAATAAATTTTATTCATTAGTCTAGAGAAAAATATTAATTGTAATTGATAAGTTCTAAAATAATTTTTATAAGATAAATGATACACTATCTGTGTGACCCCCAAGAATTATTCCTCTATGGAATTTGGTGGGTTTTTCTAAATTCCAATATGATGGTCTAACAACTTGTAAATTCACCCATAGATAAATAAGTAAATGATGAAATTTAAAAAACCACATACAAATTATCACTATGTAATATAATAGATTTTTATTATTATATCATCAATTATCATTTAAACTTAATTCATCATCCCTTATTTTTCATATGTATTTCTTTAACTTCCTGAAATTAACATTGGTATATATTATTGTAAGAAATTTTTTGCCAATGGTTTCATTCCAATAAAAGGGCCATTATATCAACTTATATAATGTCAGCAATGAAAAAATATTTACTTTTATTATTCATTATTAACATATCATTTTTGATTCAACCAATGTACCTTACCTCACCAATAATAAATGTCGCCACGGTTTATGGTAATACATCTAATAACATGACTTGTTATATGTATTAAAAATAATAATAAATTATAAGGATAAATACACACATTTGAATATAGGAATATCCAATTACATGTAAACATGTGGATTTTCTATTGATGTGTTTTTCCTCATAATCTCTCATTATTTATATTAACAAATGTGAGCTTCTTTATTTAAATTCAAATCTTCGTATTAGTAATCACACCTCAAAAAATACACAATTAATGTCTCATTAGATTACATCAAAGAACTATAGGGAATATAGTTTTAGAATATTAATATAGAAATTTAAGGTTCTCATCATAGAAGGGGACTTCTATGACCTTTTCAATGTAAAAAATATTGTGCGATATTGTCACATTAAAATCGTAAAGAATAATTATCAATATGTGACAAGATTTTTAATAATATTCAAGTATATGAATATACAAAAAATCTAATGTAAAAAAGTAGTTAGTTCTAGGGAACCAGCAATAACAGAATCCCACTTTTACAAGATTAAACTAATAATTAAATTTTAATTCTCACATGTTAATCTTTATTCTACAGAGTATGGATATAATTGACATTCCAATAATTTGTTTTATTAGGATTATAATTACCACATTCTATCATACAGCATCAACTTATTATGACCTTACTGCTTTGAGAAAATCTATTAAGTTTTAAAATATCAACATATCCACTTATTATTCCCTTTCTATAAATCTAACATATTGGTACAAAACTATTATTAATTTTTATCATTTAAATGATAATACTATATTACAATGGTATATCCCAAATAAGAACAGAACATCATGGAATCACTTCTTAAGCTAAATGAGAAGTCATAACATAATCAGTTATTATATATGTGGAAATCAAATGTTTTAATAAGTTTGTATTTTAAATTACCCGATAATAACTATAATTCAACATCAAAATTATTTTATGTACAACTAGTGTTATATCAATCGATCACTATTATTAATATTTATCTATTTACCAATAATGCATCCATTTCTACTTTCTTAATTACTATCAGATAGTTATAACTAAAATACATTAAAATTATTCTTGGTATTGTTTTATATTTTCTCTCCATGAAACATGAATAACTAATTTCAAATTTCACTACATGTCATAGTATATTAGGCAGATTTGTATAACTTGAGCTTATGGAATTATATTCATAATATTAATCACCTCCTATGCTCACACATGGTATATGATATAGATTTCATACCATGTGACATGGGTTTTAATTTAGTTTTAAATTTTTCGATTATACATTATTTAATATATTGTTAACATATATAATATGACTAAATTTATCAAACCCATGATCTATATCTATTGATAAATCTCCCTATAACTGGATTGAAATTTTAAGTCATTATTGGAGATTTATTTATTTAGACTTAAAAAACTTGTATAATGGAATATCTATTTTTATATTTTATGAAAATATTTTTCTTATAAAACTATATTTCTCCAACTAACATTTTGTAGACACATGTTAGTCCCTCATTCCAAAAGTCTATTTTATGATCCTTATGTTTACTTCCATCCAAAAAATGGATATATGAAATTTCATATCTTATTAGCAATAGTTGGGGTAACCTAAAATTTTGGTTATTTCATATAGAAATGTTTTATAGGATCTATAATAAGTAAACTGGCCTGGATATCAAACTACATAATAAAATGACCATAGAATATTTTTATGGAAATGAGAATTCAAATAAATTTTATAATGATGATTGAAGTAAAAAAATGAAAGAATATAACATAAAAATATTTTGTAATAACCGTTTTTAATTTATTGTTACTGAAATGTACTATCCATATAGAGTTTATCTTAAATACTTACAATCTGTATAAAATATAGAAACATACAAAATATGACGACCATAAATTTTGGTGCATGGATTTTGTTACTGAATCCATATATACTTTTTAATCTTAACAATTTTACATTGATTATTTCTTTATAGGATTCATTATTCACATTTAAAAATATTTTAATAGTCTTGGTGAATATAAAACCATAATTTTGGTTTTAACTTTCTATACAATGTGTGTCTCTTGGAATAATTACTCCCACTATGATTAGTGAAGTGTATGTTCCTATGTCAGCTCATGTGAATTCAGAGCCTATAATTCATTAAAGTCTTTCCAACACTCACTTTTATAAATTGATATTTGATTACCTATTATATAAATATAGTTATTAGAGGAAAATAATGGATATCAACATCGTTAGTGGTTATAGAATAATTAACTAATATTCACTTAGTGTTTCTTTGATATTTTGTTGTAGATAAATATGGATTTTAACAAATAGTTCTCATTAAACACTAGAAATTATTCATAATAGACTCATTATCTTATTATAGTTTATATGATATAGAATAGTAAAAATAATTTGTACATGTTTAGTTAATATTATTTTTATATATGAAATATTCCATGTAAGAAATTGTAGAATATTTGAAATGATTTTAAGATTGATTATCAATCCCCTTTTACTACCATTGTAAATTAGATGTAAAATGAAAAATGAGTAGGGTATTACCTTAACTCCACATGATCGATGAATACATGGTTATTTTATAATCTAAAAATCATTCTCATGTGATTCTTATTCTTTACCAAGTGTATTTATTTCTCCACCAAGAATTCCTAAAATGTATTAAAAATCTCATGAATTATGTGAAATTATCTCTTAGATTAACCTTTATAATAATTCATGTGGTTAAGTAAAACTAATTCTAGTATATTTTTAGATTACCATTATTTATAAATATTTATTTATCAAAAACAATATAGTTAATTAGCTAATATCCCAGGTGTCTTAGCTCATTAGAGACTAGAAAACCCGTTAATTATAAACATATTAGCTACAATATATTTTAATTAAAAAATAATTATCTTACCATAATGATTTCTTCTATATCTTATATTTATATTCATTATTGATTTCTAATTTAGAATATATGAAATTAAAAAATTTACAAACTATTAATTGAGTCAAATATACCAAAACAACATCTATTTGAAATATGAAACAATGCATCATTATGTCTAATAAGACACTAAGATAATTTTTTTGTAATAATAAATACAAAAAATTATTTCACTAAAATATATTGGGAAATTGTAATGTTTTTAGTTCTTTATATTGACTTAGGAATCAACCTTCCTCATATTCTTTATGAATGAACCAAAAATCTAGTATTTTCACTAAACTCACTTGATTGTTGTGTTCTAATACATATATTTAAAGGTATTTTATTAAATAACTATTAAGTGAGAAATGATAATTTCATTGATGAATATACCTAAATTAGAATATTATATGTCATTTCATTTTAGTTTCTCTTCTAATGTCCATTCTTACCACATGATAATAATATGGAATCTTATTCTTTGGATTTACTGTTGATCCTTATACTCTTTGTTAGAAATTCAATATATCCCTTATAGGTAGATTTAGTCATAGTTTCTTTTTTCACTACTTATTGTTCAAAAAAAGTAAAGAAATATTTTCAAAGACCATTTCCTTATCTACCTCGAGAAGCAGAGTAAGGAGATTTAGGATTGACTTCTCAATATTTTTTATATTACAATTCATAATAAAGTTATAGAATCTCTAAGGGGGTGAAGAAATTTTGAGATACATGTATAATTCATCAGGTAGTTTAAACCCTAGAATATAGATACACTTGATGTTTATAATCATATTCTCTATTAAGGTACACCTAGTGTTCCCTATCCATGTTTTCATGTAAGTATTATCATGTTGATCACAAACCACTCGTGTTTTTGTCTCTCCTGATGAAGAATATGGAGATGCTACAATAATATATATGAATCCATGCTCTCTTGAAACATAAGGAGTACATCAAACATATATGATAGAATTAAACCCTGGACATCTAGTTTATCATTAATATTTTTTTAGTAAACATAAATCCCATATTCACTTACCTCATTAATAGGTTAATAAATAGGGATTATAGAATATAAATATTTTTTTAATTTAGAAATACAATGTGAATGTGGTTTTACTATTCCTGAAGGCTTCTACTAGTAAGGAGATTTTATTTTTCTATTATTAATTTTATGGATAACTTAATCTATGAGCATTACATTTTACAAAACAATATAAAATATGGATTAACTACCCTATATGGTTAAACAAAATATTTTAGATAGAAAATTTTATTTTATTTATTCTCTGTATATTTTATCATGTCCCAATATCCCTCACCATTAGAATTGTAATTTCCTAGAATATGGAAATTCTAGTGGAAATGATCCAAAGATTCATTCTCATGATCCATACATTGTCCATGAAAATTATTATAGGGTATTTAGTTAGGCGGTCTTACCAACTTCTATTTTCCACATTCTTGATCATTGAGTGGACTTCCCAATCCTAAGATACTAATATATTTTTCCTCAAAACTTGCTTCAAATTCATTATTGAATATATTATGAGTGTTAAATTCAATAAAATCTCTGATATGTTTGTTGCAGTTTTTCCCTATAACCAAATTCCTTGTACTAGATTAAATATATTAATTATATTAAAAATTTATGAATTTTATTATCACATCATGATTATTTCTCTACATTAAATTTATATGTGATAATTTCCTAAGAATATATTTCATATTAAAAGTCCATAGCAGTTCCCCACTATGATGAGAACCTATAGGTTCCATGATAGTATTATGGAATTAATTTTCTATATCTGTATAATATTTTCTGATTGGACATGGTCGATATAGGCTATTAAGAATATGAGACTCATAATACATTAGGACACCTTCTCATGGTGTTCACCTATGGTAATATCCAAGATATATTGTTATGATAACATTCCCACCATAGGGAAACCCATATTTGGTGCACCATTGGATGTTCAGATCTATAGATGTGTGTGTTGATCTATATACTTTAATATTGACATTAATGGATACCATGACTATCACGATATTATTTATTTATGAAAACCAGTATGACATATGCTCAAGATGATCTATGATTAAATGGTTGTGTCCTAGGTGATATTTCATCAACGGATAAGGTGAGAAAAAATTTATCCCTTATTTCATTTATAGAAAATTGATATCTTAGGTCTTTTGATGGGAATGTAACTTCCTAGATAAATCTATGTTCATGGGGTTCTATGGGCGAGTTTATTAATTGAAAATCAAATAAAGATACATCGAGCACATAGTATAATAACACAAGTATGCAACCTACTAAATTTGAGATATCATGATAAATGGATTATATTATATGATAAGTATATGTATGATTTTTTATGTTTTCATGACATTAAATACATTCTCAATGTATTCCGTGGTGTGTTTCCATAATGTAACCATGGAATTTAGGTAGTGTTACATATTTCATCCATGAAAGATGCCTAGATACTCACATTATAAATGCATATTCAATATTAGTTAAATTCATTATTGAATTTAAGAAGTTAGAGTAAATAAAAATTATTCAGGTTTTGTTTGATCGGGAACATTTAATCACAAATTATTCAAAAGAATAAGTGATTTAAATAGTATTAATAAATATTTTTTACAAGGATTATTTAATATATTATTTATTATATTTATTAATGAATAATGCAGTGACATTTATTTATAAAATAAATAGTCATTATTCAAGGATCGGTAAATGTTAAGTAGGATAAGTGGACTGAGGTTAATGGTATGATTGGAAATAATATAGATGATATTTATTTATTATTTAGTGATTCATATGTTAAGTGAATAATAATTATATTATTATTAATACGTGGGTTTTTTAATAATCAAGTAATTATAGAGGGGATTGTGTGGAAGATTCCAACCCTAAACCTAAGATAATACATATATAGTTATATTACATTCCAAAAACACAGTTGTTGTGATAAATAGATTGAGAAAAACACTATGAAATCCTAGAGAGAGTCTTAGAGATATAGAATGTACTCTCTCCTCTTATTATATCAAGCCCTCAATAGATATTAAAGAGTTATACATCCTCATATAATATTTTTCTTGTGATCAATTATGATTTATGTAAGTGATCAGAATCAGCCGTGCTGGTACTCAGAGATTCTATGATGATGTTCAAATATTTTTTTGAATGTGTATATCATCTCTAGATGGATTCTGGACCTAGACCCTATAGTGAAACAATATTACTATGAGATCTAATCAACTAAATCACCAACGAATAGATAATTAAAATCCATGCTTCTTTCATATCTACTTATAAATAAAATATAAATAACATTTTAAGATCCTCTTCTTCTACTTCCGTCATTTAATCTAGTAAAGTAATCTATGAATTTTATTTGTCTTCACATTCTTTATTATTTACCAAAAGTATCACTCATAAAGTAAGAATAGAATGTAGATTTTTCCAAGACATTCAAGTACTTACATTACACCTTGAACCAACAAGTGGTATTAGCGCAGTCACATGTTAATTTATAATTATTTATTAATCATTGATTTTTTTCAGGTATTTATGATTTATTTTAATTCAGATTGATTCATTTTTGGAATGCATACATTTTAATATCTTTCTATTCATTACTCTTTTCATGACCTAATACACTGGTGTCATCTTGGCTAGTATAAATATAGGTGTGACAAGCCCAATCCCACCTCTAATAGGCCAGGGGATAGTGAAAAGTATTGACAAGTCATAACTGAAATGGGAGGCTATTTTAGTGGAAATAACACAATAGAACATGAGTTCGGTTTGGACCAAATTTTGACTATGGGGGTCAATTTATTTCACAATCATTTACATCATGTCTCTATTTTTATTCTTAATATAAAATTCCAATGGTTACCACATCCTTAATTAGGTACAGACCTGCTTTCCAAAGGTAGGAAGGTAGTTGGGGTTTCAGACCTAGTTACACTTAAGGACTCACATTGGTCAATAGGATGGGAGGTCGGGCTCATCGCACCCTTTTGGGGGGAATTTTTTCATACTTTTGGATTCCATTATAGATTTAAGACATTTTCCTGAATCTCTTCTTAATCCCAAAAAGGGACTATTGACCCTAAAAATGACCATTGGTTAAACCTCTTTCTATTCCAGACAAGGAATCAATTTCTTCCAAAAAATGACTACAGGTTAAATATATTTTAAAAATTAAAGGGGAATATTTTAGTAAATTCATCTATATATATCCAAGGTTTGTCATCAATTTACCCTGATGGGTGGTTTATTATATACTATAGACTTATAGTTAGGTGATTTTGAATTTCCTACCATGTATGGAGGTGTTTAATATGTCGACAAAAGGACTGAGTATCTATGTGGTGTCCTATATAACGTTTTTATAGTAGGAATTTAATCCCATGTAGTTCGTTGAAAAAATTAAATTTAATATCATGTAGAAAGGGCATAAGTGTGCACACTTAGGCATTAGGAATTTAAGCTCGAGTCTTGAGGAAAAATCCTACATATCCTGGTTATGGTATGAATCAAATTTATCATAGTTCGATCACACCGTAGGATTGGTCTCAAGGTATATTTCTTTATATGGATGGATTAATATCACACCACTCATTAGGGACTACACATTGAAGATTCCTTGAATAGTGTAGATTCATGATATGAATGATAATATCATTCAACTCCATATTCCCACAACACTCATTCTCAGTGTGATAAATAATGGATAGAAAGTAATCAGTCTCAATGCATATAGATGTTAAAATTATGTACTCTCCCGGTACTTTGGGTGTTTAATATGGAGATTGGGACTTAGGAAGTCATCATGTGTATCCTAGTTATTGCAGCAATCAGATTCATCATAGTTTATTTCACTTCTCATTCTACTGATGGATGCAGTATAGAGATCATCCCATGAGAATTATTGGGTTCTAATGGTTGAGATGTCAAAGACGTGTCGTGAATTACAATGAGGTGGAATCCAATTTGATCTTGGGCCTTAGGAAAGAATCATACATATTCTATTTATTTTAGGAATTAGAGTCATTGTAGTTCAGTACACTTTTCAATTTGCTGATGGATGAGGTAGAAGTATCATCTCAAGGGAATTATTAGGCCTCGATTGTTGAAATGTTAGAGACATGGTGGGACATACAATAAAGTGGATACCCATTTGAGGTCGGTCATTAAGAAGGCTTCATACGTATCTGGATTACCTTAGGAATCATAGTTCTCATAGTTTAGTATATTAAGGATTACCCCCTAATATTTCCCTTTTAAACATTAATATGGATATTGGTCCCTAGGAAGAGGTCCTATGTATCCTTTAATTAAATGAATTAGAGTAATAATCGTTCAATATATCAGTTCTTAAAAACTGAGTTTTACTTTCAAAAGTTTAATATGGATATTGGGCCTTAGGAAACCATCGTATATGTCCTGGTTAATATAGGAATTAGATTCCTTGTATTTCAATAGACCAGGAATTACAAACTGAGGTTTACCATATTAAGTTTAATATGTAGCTAAGGCTATATGAAGGCATCCTATGTCTCCTGCTTATTGAATTAATAAATGTCATTTTAGTTTAATATATCAGAGCTTACACACTGATTTTTCCCTTACTATAGTGTTTGTACAGGGTTATCAAGTCCTTGGATGCCTGCTTCACCTGGTCTAGTTTCCTATATGGCATGCATTGATTGTTTCTCTAACATGCCTTGATTTTCTTCCTGATATGTCATAGGATATCTTCTCAACATGTCCAAATGAAATTAGATAATCTAGTTGAATTTTTCAATTAACATCGCATAATCATGATGGTATATATTAAGGTCATCACACGACCAATTATTACATGTATGGAGGACATCACATGTCCAAGGATAAATTTTCCAAGGGACTTTACATAATCCGAAAAGTATACACAATGAGCATCGCGTGATCTAGGTGACATGTATTAGTGTTTTCATGTGGCCTAGGTGGTTCATAAAATGCTCATGTAGATCAGTGTATATGTTCTTCACATAAGTTTCCCTTATTTTTAGTCTCTATTCCAGCCTTTAATCATATATTCCTTAGATTATTAAATTTATATCTTCTCTAATTCTTATGTGATTCAGCTAATATGTAAGATATCCTCTGCATAACCCATTAGAAGTCTTTTTAATGATATATGGGTGATAACAACCAGTGAATATGCATTTACCATGATATCTTACATTGTTTTTCATACTTTAACAGATGGAAACCCATTCTAATCATGAGATTAGTTGCTTATAGAACTCTACTCTGTTGCTTGGGAATGCTAATGTGAGGATCCCAGGATCATAGTCGTGTATTTTTCAATTTAGGATGGTAAATTTATAGGATTTTCCACCCAAATTATTCACAAATTTACATGGTGTGTATTTTGAAAATCTAGGCTAGATTCGATGTAGGGCTTTTATTTCATCTGTTTCGCGAGATCCTACAGTAGGTTATTCTGGGGGCATCACATGGTTTTCCGCAACCATGAGACCATCCCATAAACACCCCATTAATTTTATTATATTCAATTAATGTGGTATTTCCTAATCATGTGGTCATGAAAAGGGGATTCCATATTGTAAGTATTACATGGATGAGGTCCTTCGCAAGATCAAGATACCTATTGAAAGGCTTTTGTGTGACCTGGGGTGAATTTTCAGGGATCATCCATGAAAAAATGGCTTAATAGGGGGCCTTCAAAATATTAGATCATAATTATGAATATATTTTTCTAGGTATTATGAAGTTCACTAGAATATCAAATTAATTTTATGGTATTAAAAATCTCCCTACTTTTGTATATTTTACTCCCTGTCTTTTGAGGATGTTTGGATGAGTTTTTAACCATCTGCCAATTGACAAATCGTAAGACTTGGGGGAGATTATCTGGATATCATCATGTGATAAGTGAGTTTATGGGTTGCATTTTTAAGAATATAAGGGGTTTTAAAAGGGGATGTGTGAGATATTTTCTGGGTTTTATGTTTTTCAGGCTCATTTGTGTGACCATCGGATTTTCTTGCGATCAAGTGTTACTTGGAGGCTTACGCGATTTGTAAGTTCTAGACACATTTTATTACTTTTTTCGTGGGGAAAATTACACCCATATTCAATAATTTCTCCAATTATGGATTTTATAATGAAAATTTAGTGTGTGTAAACAATCCCCCCCCCCCCCAAGATCATTGTTTGCAGAAACAAGGGATCAATTTTTAGGAAAGTAAATGCATGTCTGAGGCTTTGGTGCTATATCCAATCAGTGTCATGGGTAACACATGATCTAGTAGGAGAAGTTTGGTATTCCAAAGAAGGACATTTAAATTATGGAGTAAAGCGAGGATCATTCACCAGCTACCCATCCTTTGGATCTCATGTTCTTTGTATTTGTCGTGTGGCCCTATTGGAAGACCATTTTTCAAGAACTCATTATGCGACTCTTTCGTAGGACCATTTCATGAACACTGATTCACAGGTCATGTTTTTTCCAGGTTACTATTCAAATCAACTATGAATATATCTTCGATAATGGTTTGAAACACATTTATAGGTAAACACACTTTTTTAGGTTTTGTAGGATCCACTAGATCGATCCCATGATCCTTTGACTTTTATAGAGATCATGTGACCTTGCCAAGGTCACATGATCACAATTCTTATGAGGGTTTATATGGTTGGATTAGGTTTTTGGGGTTTATCGCGTCCATGAGATATTCACAAGCCATGAAATTTAAAAATCATAAATGGGACCACAAATCTCCTAAAGAGTCATGCGATACACATGAGGTTTTAGTGATTTATGACTTTCCTTTGATAAGCTTTCAATTATCTGACATATGATCCTTTCTTTTGTGTAGATGAATTTTGGATTTCTTCATGCATCTCAGTATCCTTCTAATTAGTTACTTAAGGAATAAATGGCTCATCATGACTCTATCATAGAATTTGTGGATACTACTTTCCATCATGTTGTTGGGTCATTTTAGATTAGTCTGATCAAGCTGATGGGACAGAAACTTGTGGAATATCCACATTCATATTCTCTAAACCTCTATGGGTTTGGACTGACCATCAGACCTCCCATTCCTTCACTAAAATTTTTAATTTCCCCATTCCTAGATTATGTAAACCCACAACACCTTTTGGGTCAACCATTTAAAGGTAAGGAACTTCATTTTCTTGAGGTAACGCACTGATGGGAATCTATTGAAATTCATGCCTACACACTTTTTCAAGATAAAACATGATCCTGATTTGGATTTACATATGTAATGCTCAATAATATGGAATTATACCACCATCTTAAAGTTTGGGTGGGCCACTAACTAGGACTTCTGATCATGTGGTAGCTATGGAATGGATTGGGTCTAGCTCTTTGGGGTGAAATATATTACTTCTGAATTTTTTATAGAGTTGCTGATCATTAGGATGTACGAGGATGTTTGGATTCTTCAAATGTTTTCCTATTTAAATGGGGGTCTTATGTCCCATGAATCATCAATGATACCCATCATGGAAATAACATCAATTAATATTGAATGACTAGATATTAATATTTATATCATAGTATATTCTTCTTGACAAATACTCATTAATTCCCACCAACATGATATCTCTTATTGACATATAATCTCCATCTATCTTGAGATTACCTGATTCACCAAAGGATAAATTGTGTAGAAAATATGTCCCAAAGGGAGTGTGATCTCTCTTTTTTCTGTTGTTTATAGACTTGGAGCACGTAGTTTAATTTTTTCAAAGACTATATAGTGGGACTAATAGTAAATTTTTATTCCATTGCAGACTAAATTATTTATTTACTATAGTTTAGGGTATTTTATCATGTACCTTCTATCATTTTCATTTATGTTCTTCTAGATTAAAACTTCTATTTCTATAATTTAGGGACATTTAAATCGGACATTCTATCACTTTATTTTAGGTCTTTTTTGTTCAGACACCTTCTATAATTTTATTTTATCATCTTTTAGCTTTGACATTCTATCATTATAGGTTAGGGTATTTTATCTCGGACCTTCTATCATTTTAGTTTTTGGTATTTTTCTTGGACCTAATTGATGAATAGGGGATATGGGGTAAACATTATAAGGATGAACCAAGATACCATTAATTTTTTAGAACTTTCACGGTCTTTCCAAGGCTCACATAGATTAGAGTTATTTTCCAAAAAGGAAGAGATTCCTCTGGTTGTTTGCTCTGATCCCTTTATGCATCGATAAAATTTTCAAACAAAGGTGTCCCTAAATTTCTCATAGTGTTATGCAAGATTTATGGTGGTGATATTGGATGAGGGTTGAATACTAGATATGTGAGTTCTACCATGATAGTTGTAATATAAATGATGAAATTTATTACCTAGATGTTTGGGCTGATGAATGTGGAAGGAGGCATATATGCAAGGAATGACCCATAACACCCTGAGGTGTCAGGTTCTTCCATAGTTTTACTAGGGATCAAATGGACTGGAGTTCCCTTCCAATAATGAGAGATTACTTTAATTTGTTTTCTAAATACATTATTAGTTGATATTATGGTCAATGAAAGATTGTCTCTACTCCTTTCCTAGGGCCATAAAAGATTTTCAAAGACTCAAATGTCCATATGATGATGTTGGGTATGGAAAGTGAGGCTACCTAGAAAGTTTGTGGTCACCCTTTGGGCATTCATCTATTTAATTATGAAGCTCAAGTACTATTATATGTTCTTTAAAATCATGGTATGTGGTCTATAAAAATGTTTGTAAATTGAGTTTCGCATCCCTACTTTTATAATGGATAGAAAACACAGTGTGATAACATCGAGGATATCTAATACACATGAATGTTCTTGGTATAGGGACAGAACATCATGGTCCAAAGTGTTTGGGTCATGATTATTATGTTTGGAAATCATGTCGGTAATTCCTTAGAACACACTAAGGTGATTAGTTATTTCATTGTGATGCTAGGGATCATAAGGATAAGAAAGACCTTCTTGCATAGTGATTATTTTTTTTATGACCATGGGTGAATAAATAGGATTCATAGGCATACATTCCTAGTAAAAAAAGGGTCCCTTAAATCTAGGTAACATTTTGCAAGAGCCATTGGGGATTGTGGTGGTCTGACAAACTCAAATTACGAAGTGTGGTTTATAGGGAACGTAATATTAAAGAAGGGTTCAAGTACCCAAATTTTTTTTCACCTCATAATAAATAAATTATCATGGAAATTATATGTGAAAACCCATTACTCTATCTTTTTCATGGATAGGGGGGTCTATTGATCATAACTCATCTTTTAATAGGTCTAAAAAGTGGGGACTATTTTCTTTATGACTCATTAATTTACACCTAAATGTTTTCCTAAAATCTGGTGACGAAGAGTTTAGTGAGCAAAGACTTGAATTTTACTTAGTAAAACCTTTGAAGTTTTATTACCTGTCATGTTTTGTGTATCTTTTTTGTTGTTTAATGTTTAGATATTTGAACCATAAAAGGATGTATTTTATGTTTGAATAGATTTGAATGGAGTGCATTCGGTTTAATTCCATGAGTCATATAGACCAAATATTGGGGAGATATTGCACAAGAAACCACATAGGATACCCAAGGTAAATAGTACTCCAATATTCTTCTATGTAGGATAGAAGAATGTTGTAAATCATGGCTCAAGATTCTCATGTTGGGTTTAATGATATGGGAAAAACATGTCGAGGATGACCCAGAATACACTGATTTACTGAAATATACCAAGGTCACATCAATCTCACAATGATATAAATCAACTATTATAGATCCAAGGTGTATATATTTTTTAGTTTTGATCCCTTTTCCATCGATATCATGGTAATGGAGAGAGATATATTTTCTTTTCCAAGGGCCATGAAAGTTTTGTAGAAACCCATGTCACTCCGGACATGAATTGTGATTTATGGATTGAGGGGATTAAAAGATAGTGGAAGAACCCCTATACTCTATTTTACCAGGGTCACGCTCTTGTAGTCCTTTGATAAGGGATAATGATGGGGGATGGCCTGAATACATTAATTTCATATAGTGGGGACATATTTTTTTGGGATTTTTAATGTCATATGACCAAGAAATTTTTCTTTACCTTTAGTATCATGTAGTAAGGGCATATCTATTTACATGTAGTTTAACATCAGGTGGGAACCAATGTTAATATTTTTTCAATATATATTACATTCACATGTAAGCCATATACAGATCTGAATCATACAAGGGAAATGTGAGCTTGTATGAATCAACTGAAATACAGTTGGGGGAGTTCCTTGTGCATTTATGGCATGCATAGAGGGATGGGGGAATATTTTGTTTTATTTTAGATGGAACTAAGAATCAGAGATCTAGGAGTCACAACATGTCATGTGAGGGTAGGAATAAAATCGTTCATAATTCTTTAATCATAATCTCTCTACATAGGTATAACCCATCTTAATATAGGGGAATTATTATCATTGATAATTTTAGATTTTCCCGGTATTGGAGATCCTAGATTCACTATGTATCCCAAGATGATAAGAATCAAGACACATGTAGTTCATGAGAAAACTCCCTACACAGTTCTAACGTGTAAGTAGATAGGGGAATTTTTATATGAATTATTATAGCTAGGACCGAGATTAGAGATCCAAGAATCACTTCATATCTTCTGATGACATAAATCAATCCAAACCTGGTTCTGGAAACCCCTGTATCTGAGTTTTGTATGTCAAGTAAATAATCCTTGTAGTTTAATTTCATGTGGAGAGGACACCATAATAACCCTTTTGTTAATTGATATACCTCAATCACTTGACGATATCCTTTACCAAAATTGGTAATCTCATATTGGATATGGTCAGGGTGAGAAAAAAATGGAAATGGTTCTCAAGGGCATGGAGGGAATTAGAGGATATATAGAGGATTTGTTTACCATGTGGTGTTTGGGCCCAAATATAGTATTTAAGAGTCACTACATATCCTATTAAATGAAAATAATGTTGTAGGTAGTTCTAAAAACCCATTCAGTTTAATATTGTGTGGAAAAGATAGTATACCAGAAGTTTAATGTCATGAGGTAAGGACATGGGTGACTCTTCATAATAGAAGATGAATGTTTGGAATCTGTGTAGTTTTATATCATGCATTAAGGACATATTCTGTGATTCTTAACATATTACAGTAAATATATGGGCCACCCTATGTGGAAGAACAATTATTATTGTGGAAGGACTTGATAATAGATGTTTGGACATCACTATGTATCCTATGGTGGTAAGAATCAAGCCACATATAGTTCATTAATGAAAATATTCTCTTTTTGGATATGACTCTCATACATGGTTATTTCATATTCATTTTGCATAGATATAGCTCGTGTGTGGAGAATTATTGGTGAGATGATTCTTTCTATGTCTTTTAATGTCATTCGGTGAGGAATTCAGTCATGAAATTTATCATCTTTTGGTAAGTATATAGGACATAATGAATTTTTACATCTTATTGTTAGGAAGGTTTATGTATATTTTAACATAATTTTGTTAGGCCAAGCTCCATATAGTTTAACGTTGTGTGCTCAAGATGAGAGATGTTTTACAGTTTATAATATTTCTACTATGATGGGTTTTTGTAGTTTAGCATCATACATGCATGATGTAATCCATACAATTTAACATCATATGGTTAGGATGAGGGACCTTGTGTTGTTTAACGACTTAATTATTTGATGGGTTTTTGTATTTTAATGTCATTTATACAAGATGAACTTATTCATTATAAAATCATGCCACCCGTATGACAGACATAATGTAGTTTAAAATATTGATACTAAGACATGTTTGTGTCATTTAACATCATGAATCTTGGATGAACTTGTGCAGTTTAATGTCATACAACCAAGACAAGAGACATTGTACAGTTTAACATCTTCTTGATAGAATGGGTTTGTATATTTAAATTTCATTCATCCATTATTAACTTATGTAGTTTACCATCATGAAACCATGAAGATTAATTCTTTATGATTTTTAGGAAAATTATTTCTTGACAAATATTTCATTATGGGGGTGTGACATGCTCCCAAAACATCATGGACAATGAGTAGCCTCCATTACGATAGAAAATATGTATAATATAAGGCCCTTCCCATTTGGGTTATTTAATTAGAGTCTTATTTCCTCATATCATTGGTGACCTAAGAGGAAATACCAATTCTCCTTGGAGGAATGAATGATGGAAGAACTTTTTATGGAAGTCATGTGTGATTTGATCCTGATGGGCTTCATGGTTGTGCAAGGTATGCAACGTGTTCTCGTCGATCTACTCAAATTCATCCAATCAATTTTAAAATTTATCATCATCTGATATTTATCTGGAAATGGATATTTGGAGTGAAGGTAGCTAGATGTATTTGGGTAACAAAGCCTCATACTTGTACACCAATGAATATGAATTTTCTTATATAGAAGTATGAGTGGTGGTAAAGTAATCCCATAAAGCAAGGAAGAACTTCTCCTACCAGTATTTATTGTAATTGTTCACCATCTTCAAGAGTATATTTCATAGAGTCTTATTAAAGGCCTCTTTGTATCTATTTTCTACTAAATGATAGTGAGATGAGTGATTTGACTTGATTTGGTATTCCTAGTATAGTTTCTTCAACATTGAAGAAGAATAGTTGGCATTGTTGTCTATCAATATTATCTGAGGGGTCCCAAATCTAGTGATGGTATGGGACATTATGAAGTTGATTATATTACTCATACTAACATCATTAAGGGGTATTGGCTCAACTCATTTGGAGAATAAGGTGGTAGCTGTAAAGATATACTTGAAAAACATAGATATGGTTGGATGATATAGCCCCACAACATCTATTCACCATATAGAAAACAGAAAAGAATAATTAGCACTATAAAAATTCTAGGGGTTGATGTTTTAATTTGTCATGGACCTATAATGCATGAAATTTTATGGGGAATTTCACACAATCCTATATCATGGGTTTTCAGTAGTTAACCAACCTATTGATTTGGTAGGAGAGCTTGGTCCCAAACTAATGAGCATCACAGGAGACTTCATGGACTTCTTCCATGGTGGTGAGTGTCTCTCTTTCTACTAAGCATCTGAGGAGAATCTCATCGAAACCACTCTTGTAGATGATTTTTTTATCATTTTGACCATCTTGTGGGATAAATTTCTCTACTCATCATCAAATTTGTTCACTTCCAACTCAATCTATTTGGAGATTCTCATTTTAAAGATAATAATTTATGGGTCCCATCCATCTAGGGTGGATACTAATTCATCATCCTTTGTGAATGTGTTGACCTAATTGATAACATCCATGGTGTAGATGGTGATTGAGGAGACCATTATTTGGTGAGAGATGCATTAAAAACATCCACCTTATTAAGGACTTCTAGGAATATGTCTATATTATCCAATCCATTAGAACAATCATTATATGATATAGTAATATGATACAATATGGGATCAAAATTGAACTCTTCCATTATTCCCCTGGTGTATCTAGTGATAGGGTCCAATTATTCCTTTATAATGGAATATTCACCATTGTTCTTCTATTTCACTTGCTCTGAATCCCCTTTAATTTTTAGGTAGTATATCCTTATCTTTCATGCTGATTCCAAGCCATCTATTAGGTCTTAGTATTCTACCTCATTATTTGTGTTGGCTTTAGACAATGTGAAAGATTTGGGAAAAACTTTGTCTATAAAAACAAATATAATCCCTCAGATGACCTGATTGAGCCTTGGTTTTTCTTGTCTCTTGATGATAGGACACTGAGAGGCTCTATAAAAATACATATCCCATGTCAGGAGAGTATCATGGTCATAAAAACCCTCTTCATATGGATGTTTGATGTCTACTAGTGTGCTTTCTGGAGTAGTATGTGCTAAAATGAAATCATATAGGGTATTTCCATTCATTGAATTTTATGAAATTATGAGAATGTATTATTGTTTCAAAATGATCACCCATGAGGCCAAACACCCAGTCAGTATGGGACAAATAAGGATGTACTCAAGAGGTTCAATACAAGAGACCATGTGGGATTTGTGTTTCTACAAGTAATGCTTCATCTTATGCACTACAAAGATGAGTGATAGGTATTTATTTTCATTGTTATAGTATCAAGTCTCATCATCTATCATTGTCTGATGGAGGTATAGGAGACTTTTCCTTCTCCCGACATCATTCTTCTATGCATGGACGGAACCCAGTGAGTGTTCCATATAATCCAAATGTAATATGAGTGGTCTTCCTTCCCCCGGTGGAATCATGAACAATGGGTTCAGTAGGTACTAATTGAGACTCTTGAAGGATCCTTGAAAGTCCCAATCCCATTGATAGGTGATTCCATTCATCATTAGCTTGGTGAAGGGGACACATTTTCCAGCCAAGTTGGTTATGAAATACCAAATGAAAGTGAGGTTCCCTTGGATCCCACTCATATATATGAGATATCTAGGGTGTGGCATTGCTATAATATAACTACCATTTCTAGGGTCAACCTCTATGTCATGGTGCCATACCAAAAAGACAAGGAACATCCCAAATGTTACTCCAAGGTGAATTTCATCATATTTTTCTTCAGACTACGCTTCCACCACTTGTTGAAAAATATATGAAGATCCATGAAGGGATAACATCACTTTAAATATTTCACTACTAGGTCAATGACATATCATGTGGTTGTTCAACCTAAGAAATTCGTGAAGATATGAAGCGTAGTGTGTTGATATGTGGAACCATTATTCCTTAATCCTAATGGAATTACCTAATAGAAAAGGATCCCATTTGGTGCTCTGATGGTAGTGGCTTCCTCATATTTAGGGGATATATTTATCTAGTTGTACCCTGAGTACACATCCATGAAAGAGAGGGATTGGAAGCCATCAATTACATAGATCGAGAGTTCTGTGAGTGGAAATGAGAATTATTCCTTTGGAAATATTGATTAAGGTATCTAAAATTGATGCATACCCTAATATAAACATTATTTTTTTCATAGGGACAATATTTGTAAGACATTTTGGGTATTTCACTTCTTATAAAAAAGTTTTCTTTGATTAAGTTTAGAACATGCACCTCTACATTGGTCTTATGAGTGGGGTGCATCCTCTTGGCTTCATGCATGAAGCATCGATGATCGTCAGATAAGATGAGATGGTTTTTAGCCACATATAGATTCATTTAGGTCATTTATATATAATTTCAACTGAACACATTTAAATTTTAATTTTGAAATGTCATTATCATATATCCTCGAGAGATATAGAGTCACTAATCAGTGTTGGATACAGGTATTATTTTGTTCCTATATTTACCTTCCTAGTCACATAAATGGTTGTAGAGATGCCTCCCTAAAATGTAGGAGGTACGTTCATGAATTCATCCTCTTCTTCTTCCACCTCCAACTCTACGGAGAAATTTTTAGACAAATTGGGTAATATATAGGAATCTCTTTCATTATTAAGGTGATAGAGGCCATGAGAAAATACA
Organism: Viscum album; assembly: GCA_963277665.1. NCBI lineage: Eukaryota > Viridiplantae > Streptophyta > Magnoliopsida > Santalales > Viscaceae > Viscum > Viscum album. The sequence goes on along the minus strand of OY728130.1, from coordinate 351,009,876 downwards.
TTATCACCCCTTATTTCTAGATTCATAGTAGAGAGATTTTTGAGGTAATTTCCTTTTACACAGTCACTAGAGAGAGATGGGGCTTAGACATCTGGCATCAGGTCTATTTCCTGCAATAGATTTATGGGGAGTAAAATGTGACCTTCAAGCATACACTGTGTATTTTTAGGGGTCATCAAAAATCCATTAGGTGATGAAACCTGTATATCATCATCAACCATTGGTCATTTTCCTCCCCTTTAATAGATGTCTGCTTCAACATATGTGGCTTCACAAGTCTTAAAGGGGGAAAAATCATCGTGTAGTATGTATATGCTTCCATATATTGGGTATTTCAATCATTGATGGAATTTTTAGGGTAACTCTACATTGATGTGGACCTAGGGCCTTCTGAGCAGAACATAGTATCTGGTGTCTTCCTGGATAATAATAAACATGGATTTAGATGTGAGATCCCCAAATTATGTTCTGAGATTGATTAGATTGTTTGGACTTTTATCATGTTTATCGTATCATTGAATAGTCATCTTTTTTTAGAGAAACGTCCACATCACTATACCCTAATTATTAGAGGGTTTAAATTAGGATGAGGTTGATCCCGAAACCATTTTCAATCAAGGCCCCATGGAAGTTAAAATTATCAATTCTACTGAAACCATACAGGGTTTTGATGTGTCCTTGGATGACTTCTTTCTGATCTTGATCTATGAATGAAATGATGACATGGCAATCTGATGGAATGGTATCTACTTGATATACCTCAAATGCATCAAATTTTGTCTCAAAATACTTAGGGATCTAAATGGATTCAACAAATACCTAACTGAGTTCAATTAAAATATGGAGTGTGTCCAGTAATGAGATCTTGTCATGGAAAATCGCAAAATGTTTCATAATGTCGTGATTTTTTGCTAGAGCTCATTGCTTCCAAAGGGTTGTTTTCTTCATACTAGGTGTATCGAGAGATGATACATCGATAGTAGATGGGTTCAGTGATTATAAAGTGATTGAGGGATCATTTTATAGTAGTGTAACTATTCATGTTTTCATTCCCCAATTTCTAGGATGATCAGATAATCTCACCTTCGCAAGGAGGTCATATAAGACAACTAGGCATGGAAGAACTCAGAATAGTCTTGGGACACCTCTATGACTCTTTTGGGCATGTGGAGTGATTCCCCATGAGTCTCGGATACATATATGTCTTTCAATGGTACACGGACAAAATATATGGTTTGATTATGCCCATGTTGTTTGTAGTAACCTTGGTTCCTACTTCTATAGCTTCATGTCCCTCAGTTAAGTGTGGGGAACTCATTTGTAGAGGAATAATAATCATTGGAGAAGGGTCCTTCCTAGTGTATCACATTGATAGAACCAAATATGAACTCTTTGTCTGATGAGGTTTATTTTTGGTGGGTTAGTTCATGTGCTTTAGATAGTTCAGTGAATAAATATACAAGGATCAAATATTACTTCAAAGCAGAATATGACTCTTCCTCTTTAGTTTCTTCGGGTGTCTGATGGTCGTGTACACCTTCAGAAGACATTTCTGATGTCACCTCCTTAATTGGTGGAACTATTATGGGTCTGTGAAGTTTTTCTCTCATGGTGTCATGAGCTCAGTAAAATATCTGTTGATTCATCCAATTGTTGAACTTTTCCCTACACTTGCCATGAAATTTTTACCAATCACCTTCTTCTTCTGACTGGGTGATTGTTATACATGTCATCTAGTTTGGTGATTTATCCAATATCACCTTTCTAGAATTGATGATGCCTTAGAGAATATCCTTGAAGATTAATCAACCATTTATGTAATAAACCAATCTCTTATGAAAATGGTAGTAGCCAGGATGGTCAGTGAGGTTGACCTCATTGGGTTTCCTAGGTTGTGGTAGGTTGAGTAGGTTATTTTTAATGGATTCCAAGAAATAACTGGGGACTTGTTTATTTTGAAATTAGTATGCTTTATTAATCCATTCCTCAAATATTGAGAAACTCGGATCTCTTATGGATTATTTTTTATGGATATTTTGTTGTTATTTCCACTCTATATGAGGCGTTTGGTGGTTCAGGACCTACCTTGGTGCTTGAATTGGAACTGCTACTAGTTTGAAGGTAATAGTGGAAGTTTCTAATTTTCCATGTCTTTTTTCCTTTTTTGAAGGAATGAGCCAATATATGGCTTGCGTTCACTAAATGGAATCTTACATATGTTGTTATATTTTTAAAAACTCATGGAACCCACCTAGATACTTCGTTTGGATTATATGGTTTTATAACTAATCATAGGGATATTCATCAGGGATTTTGAACTCTCCCTCTTCTATTTATACTTGTGTTTTAAATCATCTTAATAATTGATTATCTGGGGAGTGGAGGTGGTATCATATACTCCATCACCCTGATGGATTGGATTCTGTCCCAGATGACAATTATGTCAACTACGACTACAACCTGTTTTACGTGGCATAGCTATGCTCATGTAGAAGCTGGGTGAAATGGAATCCCATGTTGGGAGTTAATTTATATAGAAATATTTTGAGTTGATTGTAACATCAGATTCTACATCTAAAATGAATTCTCATTTCTTAAATGGGCCAAGTTCAAAGATCTTCTAGTTTTCCTCTTCCTCTATTCATGATTTCATAGAACTTTTAATGTGGGGGGGTTTCTATTATAGTGACTAACTAACTCATGTGTTACCTATTCCTCTTATTGTTTTGCAGTCTATGACATTATAGGATGTTGTATCTATGGGATTTTACTATTTAGATAACATATTAAATTGAAATACTCTATATTTTTCCAATCCTCGTATATTTAGAATTGGAGATCCTCTTGAAATTAGTCAGCATAGATTTTTAATGATGCAGAGACAATCAGTACATATGTTTTCTTTATTCTCCTCAATTCCCAAGTTCTAAGATATAGAAAAGTTGTTCATATAAATATGACAACAAAGTGTATTGATGAACTGAATGGGATACTTATATCCTGAATAAGGGAGATGTCTAGCCTTTAGTCACTGATGAGTATCCCACATATTTTTTCATTTATAAGGCTTGCACTACTTTTTTAACTAACCTAGGAAATTTTATTCATAAGTAGTGAGGGGATAGAACATGGTGGGCAGTTTCTTTCCTGCTAACTCTCTCCATATTTCAATGTAATCCTCCTCTTCATCATACTCACATGCCTTGATTTGATCAGACCAAAGAATATGCTTCTTGGGGTCACCTTCTGACTACAATGGAGTGTTGCTGGGAATTGATAGGGAACTATATGTGGTTAATCCTGATGTTTCAATCACCTCTCTATATAAAGTAATTTGAGTTTTGAAAACCACTATAGACATATGTTTTTGGGAAAACATGGGATTTCATTATCCATGGGGGATATCACCATGGGAAGGTTGAACCTAGTGAATGTCAGTAGGAGAGTCTCTGTTGTCCATCTCCTCACAACCACAGGGAGGAATATCATTGTAATGAATAAATTATTCTTAGATTAAAGAGTCAACGGACTATTGGGGCGTTGATAGTGTGTCTCAAAAAACCTCAAGGGTAGTTTAATTTTATAGATAAGGTATATGAGCCACATTCTATGTCAAGGACAGAATATGTTAACCTAACATTTGGGATTGTACATGGATATTATTCTATTGTATGATGGTATCCATACCTTGTTGATAAATATCTGGTGATGCGGGAATATGTGCTCGCCATAGGGAAGCTTCTAGAATATGTCAATGATATTCTTCTTTATTTGAGGAAATTTGATCTGGTCCCAAGGCATGTGCCAATATTAGTTGGTGATCCTCGGTCTAAATGAGAATATGATCCCTATATTGAGTATTTTTAATATTCCACTAGTATTTTTTGATAATGATATGAGCCTGTACTAGGGAATTTTCCACTCCCATTTGGTGAGCCCTAGTTGGAGTGGAAATATTAGCCATTCCCGAATATGCATTACCCGCTGGAATATTCTGATAGACCTGTACAATAGGAGAAGTGATATCAACCTCATCTTATATATACTCAAATGTTTATTGGTTCATTCTTTTATTAGCGGTTTAAGATATATGAGCCTGGATTTCACTATCTGTTATAATATGATAGTTATATTCACTTACAAAAATATGAGCATGTCTATACACATCTTCCGCTCTCACATGGTGATCCCCATAGATAACAAGAATATGGTCCAGATCCTAGGCCTTTGGTGTATATCGTTGGTCTTCTTCAATAGGAATATATGACTCTCCCAAGGGATTTTTTTCTTTAAATTGGTTATCCTTGTCCTGAATGAGGATATGAGCCCAATCGTAGGCCTTTGGAATATGCTGCTATTTTATATAGGTATGTTCCCCTATCCTAAGGTATGTGTCACTCTCACTTGGTGATCCCCGATTGGAACAGAAATATGATCCCAGTATGACGCCTCACCCTTTATCGGAATATGCTAATAATCTTACTAGATGGGAGAAAGAATGTATTCTTGGTATATATAAACCACTTTTTCATAATAATTATAGTGTTGAGCTACCATGGATGTAGGGATATGAATATGTGCATGTCCCGGTATCTATACCTATGAAGTAATATGTTAGAGGAATTATTCAGATATTTTTTAGTTATAGTAGAATTTTTGAAAAGTGTGTGTAGGAATATAAGCATCCACATTTTCTATCTCTACTATATACTAGTAGATATCTTCGATTGAAGATAGAATATGATACCACTTCTATCTTCCTTGTACCATTGGAATATTTGAGTGGGCTTCATGCATAAGGGTTGAAATATATGCCTCCCCCATGCCTGCTGTAGGAATATGCCTACAGACTTGTTCCCAGTGAGTAGGGATATAAACCTGCATGCTGGTTACTACTAGATTATATTGGTTGACATAATTAATGGGAGTGTGGATATGATTATACTCATGATATTCTATATCTTTCCTCTCCAAATGTGTCGTCTTTAAATCCCTTTCATGGGTATCATAGGTTTTAGTGTGTTGGGTGGTACTCTTAGCAGGTGACTGAAGGGTACATATGGGATAGAACTGGTGATGTTGGTTAACAAGATCCCTACTCAGGAGCCATGGAACTAGAAGGGGGTTATATTTGAGTCCTTGTTCATCCATAATCACATACTACTGGATGTAATTATCACATTTTGTGGATAAACTCTTGAAGTGGTTGGTTGTGGTGGTGAGTGTCACTGGCTTTACTGCATATTTCCTTGGTTTAGGTGAACACGCCAGTTTTAGTGCCTACAGATCCTCAGGAGAAGCCTTAGGGATCAAGATCATGACTTTTCTATGGTAATCTAATAACATTACATTCCCCACCCTAGGTTGAGTATGATAGGTGTGATATATAATTCAGATGCCTGTCGGGGTTTCAGTTGTAGCTAATTTTTCATATTGGTTGTTGGATGAAGACATTTCAGATCAGGGTGTTTTTTGTGAGGACAAGATATGCAGTCACTAAGACAAAGAGAAACAAATTTTATGATCAGTGCATCATAATATCCTTGAATTGTGATTAATTAAATATGAATAGATATGATAATTTTCATTTTATTCTCAATCTTCTCATCTAGACTTTTCAAAAAGCGGATGGACTTATTTTATAAAAACATCATCAATAGGGAATAATCCATAAGATTTATGTGAGGTTTTTCATTTGTTTAATGTGATATGAAAACAACGTGTCTTGATTAATGGTGGATATATCATTCTATTATTATAGAGATGCACAACAGTTTCACCATTTTTTTCTATATATTATGAAAACAAAATGAAATGATGCATGGTCAACCGATCATTCTCTTATTTGATAGATTCATGTCCGGTTCACCATTTTTTTCATGGATTATGAAAAAAATGGAAAAACTCATGGTCAACCAATCATTATGTTATTTGATAGATTCGCATTGGATTCACCATTTCTGTTTCTATGGAAAAGACACAATGTAACATGAGTTTGGTTTCGACCGATGGAAGATTGTGGGGGATTCAATTTCTTCCATAATCATTGAAATTATGTCTCCATTTTTTATTAATGGAAAATATCAATGGATTCCACATCCATAATTGGGTTTAAATGTTCTTTTCAAAGCTAGGTGTTCAGTTGGGATTCCATTCCCAATGGCACTGAGGAACTCATATTGGTCAAGAGGATGGGAGGTTGGGCTCATCGCACCTTTTTGGGTCGGAAATTATTCCTACTATGTAACTTCCTTATATGTTTAATATATGTTCATGAATATCTTCTTAGACACAATACGAGACTAGTTACCCTAAGAAAGTGACCATAGGCTAAACCTCTTTCTATTCAAGATATGGAATCATTTTATCCAAAAAAATGACTATATTTTCAATCCCTTTTATACATGAAGGGAAATATTTTCATTAATCCATTTGTATGTATTCAGATTTCTTCATCTATTTCCCATGATGGGTGGATTCTTATATGTTGGATCAGTATAGTCAGGAACTTCAGAATTTGCATCCACATAGAGAAGATTTTAATATATTGAGGATGTTATTAAGATAATACGATGAATCCTATGTATCATATTTTTAGTAGGAATGTAAGGACATATATTTCATTAAACTCGTGCAGTTTAACATCACGTGTAGATGACATATGTACAGGCCTGAATGGCCTGAAGGCCTTCATTTTTATTGATTTCTTGATAACCCCCCTTTCAAGGGATGAGGGGGAACCCATAAAAGGCTCGTAGGATTAGAACTGGTCCCAAGGTATATGTCCTTATATGGATGGTGTTATATCACGCCACTCATCAGGGATTACACAATAAGTTTTCCCTAGATGGTGGAGATTCATAATGAAAATGATATGAGAAATTCAACTCCCTGATCCCATATAATCCATGATCAGTTTGAGAAACAAGGGATGGAAAGTAGAAAGTCTCACTATAAATAGATATAGGAATTATTAACAGTCAAATCCATTTTTATGTTAAATATAGATCTCAGGCCCACATATGCGTCATTATATCCTGATTATTGCAGGAATCAAAGTCATTGTAGTTCATTTCATTTATCAGTTTTCTAATGGATGAGGTAGAAGGATCAACCCATTGGAATTTTGGGGTCATGATGGTTGAAATGTTAATGACCTGGCAGGACTTATACTAAAGTGTATCCTCATTTGATCTCAAGCCTTAAGAAGGAGTCCAACATATCTCGGTTGTTGTAGGAATAAGAGTCATCATAGTTTAGTACGCTTCTCATTATACTGATGGATGAGGTATAACGATCATCCCATGGTAATGATCAGGTCCCGATGGTTTAAATATTGGAGACATTATGGGAATTACACTAAAGTGTATTCCTATTTTATATGGAGCATTAGGAAGGTATCCTACATATCCTGATTATCACAGGAATCAAAGTACTTGTACTTCAGTTGATTGACGCTTACACATTGATGTTTTCCTTTTAAATTTTAATATGGAGGTTATGACTTAGGAAGGAATCCTATGTATCCTAGTTATTGTAGGAATTAGAGTCATTGTAGTTCAGTAGATTGAAACATACACACTGATGTTTCCATTCTGAATTTTAATGTTGTGCATGGTCTTAAGCAAGGAATCCTACATATCCAAATTATTTTCAGAATTGGATTTTTCATAGTTCAATAGATATGTTATTGCACACTAAGGTTTTCTATTTGATGATTAATATGGAACTCATGACTTATAAAGTTTTAATATGTATACTAGTAATTGTAGGAATTAGATTAATCATAGTTTGTTATATTGGGGCTTACACACTGTTATTTCCCTTACTACAGAAGATGGATAAGGTTATCAAGTCCTGGGATAGCTGCTTATCCTGGACTGGATGTGTTTTCGACATGTGTTTATTGTTTCTATGGTATTATTTTATTGTCTGATTAACTTATTGAAGGATTTATCCAGACATGTGTAAGGAAAATTACATGACCTATTTGACTTGTCCGAGGGATGTCGCATAATCTAGATGGTACATCTAAAGGTCATCACATGACCAAGTATGACTAATCTGGAGGACATCACAATACCCAGTTGGGTGATCATGTCGACCATTGCATGATATTTATGACACACTTGGATTGAATTGCATGATCCAGTTTACATTCCATGGTTTCATTGTGAAAGGGAGATGAAATTCTTTGAGGGTTTCACGAGAGTCGGTGTGATATTTATTGAGGGTGCTTCATGTCCAATCTATCTTTCTAGGTTGTCATCATCAAATCCAGCTGACATGTCTAGAGTACATCACAAGATATGGTTGTCCTATTTGTAGGACATCATGAGAGCCAGTTGATATGCCCTGGTTACATCAAGAAACTTAGTACACATGTATTGGTGTCACCGTATGATTTGGGTGACACATCTGAATGACATTAAAAGGGTTGGATGGTGATCTTGGAGGGTTTTTCGACACTTTAGTGGCATGCCTGAGGGGTTTCATGTGATTTTCTTTGAAATTTCTAGGGGACTTCGTATGGTTATAATAGTATATCCAAGGTGCACCATGTGAATTGGATGAAATTTCATGTTTATGTCACATGACCTGGGTGGTTTATGAAAATTTCATGAAGATCAAATTATTTGTTCTTTACATAATTCTCCCATACTTTCAGTCTATGTTCTACTAATTTATCAAATATGCCTTATATTTGTTCAGGGAGAGCGGTTTTGTCTCACGTTATTCAGTAGATATGTGGGTTTTAATTTTTTAAATCCACCAGAAGTCTTTTGCGTGATCTATGAGTGATCACAAGAAGTGCATATGTATGTTTCATGATTTCATAGGTTGTTCCCCAAACATTACCTAATGAAAACCCATTCTCATCATGAGATCATCCACCCTAAGAAATCTTATCTACTTCTTGGGTGAGCTAGTGTCAGGATCTATGAATCATAGTCGTGCATTTGTTATACTATGGTGGGAAATTTATAAGCCTTAACACCCAGATTATTTTTTGTTTTTTGGAAAACATAATACGAAAATTAATGATGGAGTGAGTAGAGGGATTTTATGTCTTTTTTTAGGGATCCAATTATAGGTTATTGCGAGGGTGTCTCATGTTTTCTATAAATTGTAGTACCAACCTATAAATTCCACATTCATTGGATTATAGCCCATTAATGAGGTATTTCCTAATCATGTGTTCATTCCAAGGGGATTTCATATTGTCAAGTTGGCATGTCCAAGGGCCTTCACAAGATCAATATGCCAATGTAAAGGCATTCATGTGACCTGGGGCGACTTGTCGGTTATCTTCTATGAGACAAAGATGGATTTCTAGGGTGCCTTCTCAAGATCTGGTCGTCATTCCAAAGTTATTTTTCTAGGTCCTTTGGAGAACACAATCTCATCAAATGACGTTTATGACCATAATATTCTCCCTCCTTTAGGATCTTATACTCTATATTTTTGAAGGATTTTCTATATGGGATTTTAGGAATCTCATAATTGAAAAATATCATTACTTGGTAGAGCCTATCTAGCTACCATCACATGATTAGTAAGTGTATGGGATGAATTTTTAAGAACATAATGGTTTCTCTAAGGGGCTCTATGGGATCCTCCATAGGTTATGCACTGTACATGGATCCTTCGTAAGACCTTCTAAAAGTCTCGTAATCAAGTGTATCTTGGAGTATTATGTGATCATAAAGTTCTGGACACCTTTCCTTACTTCATTTAATGAGTAAAATAACACCCATATGGAAGTATTTATCCCTTTGTGGATTTTATGATGCTCATTTGGTGAGCACCAATAGAGGCCTTTTCCTAACGTACTTGTACACAGCCATAGAAACATCTCCCAAAAAAATTATTGGGGAATAATAGAGAGGGATGTACCATCTAGTGTAAAATCAGTCCTGAAATAACTTCTAGGAAATACATAATAGTATGATAGTATAAAATAAACTATAAATGGTCTATAAATGAAATCTCAACCTGAAAAATACTAGAATAAAAGAAAACTGAGAGCTCCCATCCTATGATCTCCAATTTCTTCTATTGTACGTGGCTTATACACCCAAGTATCACTATATGTAGCAACCCTTACCACAAAATCCTACATTAGGTTCTTGGTACCATTAAATTGGAATAATATATAAGGGAATTTAAACATAAAATACTAAATTGTTTACTAATCTTGGTATACAATATACATACATGATCCCTGAATAGAAATAAAATACAAAAATTATATAATATTTTTATCTTATCATTTTTTAAAATAACTTTATTATATATAATGTATCCCTACATATAATTCATAGTAATATGCTTGTAATACTCAGTAACATACTCAAAATATGGTTGATCTCAAATTCTAATTAAGGTTTAAGTACAATGGAAGTAATAATGAACCAATAAGAATAATCAACATTTTAAGGTAAAGAATTGAGTATACATGCCAATTAAAAAACCTGATAGGGAAAAATTAATGTGTAAAGTTAAATATCTGAGAACACATGACATTAAAATAATTGTATAAGGCATAATAAATATGGAGAGTTAAATAACTAATAAAACATTCCCTTTAATCAATAAACACACAATGAAATCCATCCTAAGATTCTGTCAAAGTGAAAATATTATGGATAATAATAACTAAATTTGGAATGAATGAAATTCTTAAACATTATACGCCATGATTTCTATGTAAATAGAACCTTTACCATTAACAACATTCATGAGAAGGTTTAAACCAAATCGGTAAAACCACATTTAGCTATGTCCAGAAAATTGATTCATCCTATGAGACTAACAATGCATTTAGGGGAAACCTAAAATTTGTCCCAACCGATATCATACCATTCAAAATAGTTTATCATATATCTAATAATCAATTTAAGTCAAAAATATAGAACTTTATCAAATATTTGTATCGAGTAAAAAATATAGATTTATCAATATTTTCCCAGATTTACAAATAACATTAAAAGTGAAAACCATTTGTAGAAATGGAATAAGGTTTATGAAATAATCATATCCTGGATAAATAAATATTGTGGATATTTAGGGGAAAACTTAATTTCTACTGATCTTATAAAAATGAACATTTTAAAGAAAATTCATTGACTAAAAATGAATTAAGGAAGCAAATGTTAATACTTTCCTTTGTTAAAATGATCATAAACCATCCATAGATAAAGTTAATATGGTATTAATACAACTTATACCCATTGTATGAAGAACAAATGGTTTTTTTCATTGATGAATAGAAATAAAATAAATATATTTTTAAAAACATTCATGAAGAAAATATCCTTTTCATTTTGAAAAAGATTTTTAAATATATATTTATTTAAAAATCACTTTTAAAAATATTTTGTTAAAAATATCTTCCTAAAATTGAAAATTAGTCTTAAAATAAATTGTGCTTCACAATTTCTTACTAGGTAAAAATAAAATTTATTTCTCATTGTAAAAAAGTATAGAAAACTTCCTTATTCAAAAAAAAGATAAAAATATTACATTCCAAACATTTGTTAAAAAGTAAATGTCAGTAAAAATGACTTCAATAAATTTTTTTGAAATGGTTAAAACCCTTTTTAAATTTATTTTGGGAAAACATGGTTTTTGAAGAAAATGGATTTCCATCCAAAGGTAGAAATGTAGTCAGGATTTATTAAAATGCATTTTATAAAACTTTTTAAGAGAAAAAGAGTAAATAAAATGGTATTATTACATGAAAAATATCATGAATAACCATAGGATAATAAAAGTGTTTACTAATTTATGGTTATATAATTTCCGATAATGGAAATTCAAGAGTAAATAATCCCGACTAGAATGAGATTTTGAAATAAACCCTTAAAATAATGGTAATATTGATGTGTGAATTAAAAAATGAATCATTGTATCAAATATAAATCCAAGAAAAACAAGTTTGAAAACAATAATATATTTTTAAAAAACTTTATACAAATAATCAGAGAAAATAAATGTCAACTAAGAGGTAATATAACCCAATGAAAAGATATTGAGTTAGAAAACTTCCCTACAACTTTATAACATTATGATTAAATACCATTAGTTGAAATTATTAAACTTTAAACCTAAATACCATTATGAATTAATTATTCATGATATTAAATTTAAAATGGGTATTATATACACCTTATAAAATTATTTATGTACATAGCATTACGATATTCCTTAAATGAAATGAAATTTAGATGAAATACCTTAACTCACACATTCCTTTTGGTCTTACATTATTTAACCTGATTCATAGTGATTTAAAACAATTTATTATCTTATTAAATAACATAATTAAAATTTATGATATCATATATGATCCTTTTATAACATATTAATATCCATTCATTAATAACCATTCATTATTTTCATTATTTTGGGAAATAATTTTCTTTACTTTTTGAGTATGTTTTGACATGTAATTTTTTCCATATTAATTATTCCATTTATTAATTATATCAAAAATTTAAACCATGGTTTAAATATCATATATATATTTTTTATATTTATTTATACAAATCCATAGTATTTTGTGATAGTAAATGAAATCCAATTTTCAGGGTGATGGTAGGTCATACGTACGCATGAACGTTGTCTCCATTTTATTATCATATTGAAAGAAAGAAAAGTAATATATATATATATATGAATTATAATTATTTCATAATTATTATTTCATATATATTACATTTGTTTTTTTAAACATTCCTTAATACATTACATGTAAAGCGTGACTGAATCACTTCATGCGGTAGCCCGCCATACAAACGAGTGACGTTAATGTACTCCCACAAAATGGAATACATGAAATTATGTGTAATATGTTTAATAAATAAGTATAAAAACAACATAAATATCATATATAAAATATTAATTAAAAATAAATTATTATTCCCAACCTTTAAATGTGGTCATGAAAAAATGAACGACATCGGTTCGAGAGGCGGTAGTCTACCGTACACAAAAACATTGATTCCCCAACCAATTTTATAGAAGTGTGTGACATTTTTGGTAATGAAAATTGAATAAAAAAATATTATTATATTTAATATATTGATTTTATTATATAATCATGGTATAATATAAATTTATGTATCTAGAGAAGGAGAAAAAATAAAAATACTTTTAGAAGAACATTACATCTTCCTCAGGTATCCTCCTCAGGATTTCACTAAAACCTTAAAAGTTTATATTTATTCCAAAAATAAGGATTCTAGGATGATTTTATGGAAATTTGGGAGTGATTTATTCAGGTATTGGCCCAACCAAAGTGGTTTTATATGTGAGAAGATAGGAGGACAGGGGTGGCTTTTTATAATTGCAGTGAGTGGAAAACTGGTAAATTTTTGAAAGAGTGGATTACATCCATGTTTTTTCATGTAAAGTGCCTACCATAATGAATAAAACTAGATAATAGAACTTATATGGTCTAAATATTTCCATCCAATATGTTTTTTATTATTTTATTTTTTATTTGGCCCCTTAAGTTTAATGTCTAGTCTCTCAGTAATCTCATTTTTCTCTTAATCGATGTAATTAATTTTAACTACTTCCACAAACAAATTTGGTAAAATATTAAGTTGGAATTATTAGAAATTATAAATTATTATGATTAAAAATATCTAATTTATGTTTCTAAATTCAATCCATATAATGTAAAATTTTAATTTAAAATTAATCCCCAAAACAGGATGAGAAAGTGGGTTTTTAAAGATAAAATGGTCCAACGTTTACTGAGACTTCACATCTAAATTAAAAATAAAAATAATTCTCATGGCCCAAATTGGGTTAATATATTTATAATTGATATAATTTTACTTTATAATAAATTTAAAATATAATTTAACATTATAAATTATTTAGATGAAAAGATGATTTTAAATTAAAATTTAGTATGTTCATTATTCATCAAAAAATGAAACTTCTGAGATAAATAATAAAAACACATTCTATGATAATTTTGAAATTACGCTTTCAAAAATAAATTTTAGTTTTTCAGATAAATTTTATAAAATTGTTATAATTTATTTTTAAAATATTTTTTCATTAAAAAAATTTAAAACTTCCTTTAAAAAATACACCTTTTTATGCGCAAAATTGGATTTGTTTTTATCTTATGTCTATAAATTCTATTTTATGAATGTAAACACCTTTTTATGAATACATAATATATAACTTTTATTAATATAATTAAATGGTATTAATTAATTTAATTTATTAAGATCAAATTCTTTTGGCGCATAAATATTGTTTTTTATAAAAACATTTCCTTTATATTCAATTGGTTTTTTAATCATTTATAATTAATCATAATCTAATCAATTAAATGAGATATTTTCATAATTTATTAAATCATATTCATAGAATCCATTTTAATGTCTAGGAGATGAATTTTATTTTATATAACAATACTAATTGTATTCGGTAAAACTTATCTTGCATGTAAAGAAAGCCATCAATGAAATTAATTATTAGATGTAATGCAAGATAACCTAGTGTAGTGTGAATTGAATGCTATAAAAAAAGATTTTATTTATTTAAAATTTTAAATATATTGTAAAGTATAAGGATGTAATATTCCCTTCTAATCATATTTTACTGTTTCATACATGTTATGGGATATGATATTCATATTTTAAAATTTCAGGGTGTTACATTCTTCCCATCATAAATATATTGTTTCATCGTAATTTAACTTGTATCTCGTTAATCAAGGTTTTTACATTTGGATATACATTTTTTGAAAAAAAAATTGTGATAAGGGTTGGTAAAAAATCTTCTTAACAAGAGATAAACAGAAGTATAAGGGTCATGTGGAATAATATATAACTAGGTTTCTAAGTAAGAAAACATCAGTGGATAATAAATATATGAACATGAAGGAAAAGAATAAATATTTATAATGAGTGATTGATCTCATTGATCCTAAACAAGTTAATGGTCAATTAAAATTTTAGGGGCTCCAAACCATAAATCTAATAGGTGGTAAAATATCATTGATATCATCAGAAATTATGGTAATAAGATGCCATTTTATTTGAATATCCTTTTTAAAAGTTTAAGAATTATTTTACTATATAATAATATAATGAAATATACATAATTGATACATTTATATGAGAAAAATTTCATAATTTGGTTGTGTTTCAATCACTTACTATAAGAAATGGATATCAGTAAATGTATTTTTTATGCCCAAATAACTAAAATTTTCTTTTAATAGATCATAAGATCTATTAAAGAGTGAGAAGTATTTACATATATCTCTAAATATTTTCCAAATATTATATAGTTACAAAAATTTATCCAATATAATACATTAATATGTAAACCTAAAAATTAATACCACTGGTTAATCATTAAAATTTATTCATCAAACAATGTTGATAAAGACATTAATCAAGACATCATGTTTGTCGGTGATAGGTGTAGAACCCTCATATTCTTTATTTCATGGCTTCAATCCCCACTTCCTTTTCAGAAATGATGGGTTATCACATATAATAAAGGTTGTATTTTTTATAAGATATATTAATAAAATTCTAAAAATAAATAACATGGACATCCTTGAAATTTAATCATTAAATAATGTTTTTACTAGTGTTTTCCAGAAAAATATTTATTTCTATTTTTATTTTTAAAAAGTATACTAATCTTATTTGATTATTATTTCAATGTAATTTATGATCATATAAACCATAATGGTTATCAATACCTTTAAACATATGTCTACAAAATGTAATGGAATTATTTCTCAAATAACTTTTCCACTAAAATATATACTTGCACTAAATTTCTAAAAAACTGTCCTTAAGCTTGGAAGACTCCAATTGAATAAAACCTAAAAACATGTGTTTGGGACTTTTAAATTATGATGAAACTTAATCTCAAAACCCATAATGGTGTTCTTAACTCTTACATTAATGAATACAAAATTGCTTCTAAATTTAATAAAAATCTTATATGTTTCATGATTTCTATAACCAAAATACCACTTGTAAATTAAATATACAATTCAATTATTTAATATAAATACATAATTAATTTATTCTTTTTATTTTTCACATAGTTATTTCCTAGGTCTAGGGTTTAAACTAGGTCTTTCATTTACATTATCTATTTAAATCCTATATAATGGTTTATAAAGAAAATATTAAATATCCTAAGAATATCCTCTGGGAGTGTCAAACTAGGTGCATATTAAGGCGCATTGTTTTTTTCTAAGTTACACTCAAGTCAAATCCAACACAACATTTTTTTATTTATTACCTCTAAGTACATTTATGCTAAAACCACATCCACTTTTAGTATCTATAAAGGGTTGTATTTACAGGAAAGACCACATAATCTCTACCTAACCAAATCTTTAGGATGATCATCTATACTTATACTCAAAATCTATAATAGGGTTACATTACTTAATTTATTTTTTCCTAAATATATTTATCTAGGTTTCTACTAATCTTACTCTGATATCAACTATACTACTATAGACCCCAATAGCTAGACGACAATGCATTCTACCATTACATTAGCATAAGTTACAAGTAAATCATATTTTAAGGAATAAATAGTTTATTTTTCTTGGTAATCAGGATACATACATGAGAATTAAATAAAATTTTAATTCAAAAATTATAACATCATTTCATTTCTTTTCTTTTTGAATAATAAATTTATTACATCTAGTATATCCCTGCATATCATTCATAGTAAACTTCATGGAATCTTGGGGAAAGAAAAAAAAGATAAGGGTGATATAAAATTCTCATAAAAGGTTAAATGTAACCCAAGAAATAATTAATCAATGAGAAAAATCAACAGATAAAGGTAAATAACTAAGCACATGATCCATTTAAATAACTTGATAATAAACCATTAATATGGAATAGTAAATAACTAAACACACATTCCATTTAAATAAATGGGTAAAGAAATCGTCAATATGGAATGGTAAATAATTTAGAACACATGAAATTTAATAAATAATATTATAATGAAATGAAACCATATATGTTTTTAGAATGAAAATCTCATGGATAATAATAACTGGATTCTAAATAAAGTTAATGCTTAAATATTGGACACCATGTTTCCCGGTTAAGTGGAACCTTTACCTTTAATACCTTTTAGAAGACAATTTAAAAATTATGGGTAGAATACCATTTATATGAGGATAGAAAACTAATATATCTCATGAGACTACTAATTCATCAAGGTCCTATCTATAAAAGGGCCCCACCCATGGCATACCAGTCCAAAGAATTCCTTGTATATAAAATATTCAATTTAATTCTATAAAATATCTATATTGAGTAAAGAATACATATTTATCAATATTTACCTATATATTGAAATAAAATTCATAGTCAAGACCATATGTAAAAATTGTATTTGTTTTAGGGAATAATAATATCCATGATAAATAATGTGGATATTTAGTGGAAACATTAATGTCCAATGATCATAGGAAAGTAAATATTTCAAAGAAAATTTATTAACTAAAAGATGAATTATAGAACTGAATGAAAAAACATTCCTTAGTCATAATGATAATAAACCAAAAATAAAAATAATTAGGATGGTACCAATACAACATATACCCATTGGTGAAAGAACAATGTGTTGTTTTATTGATGAAGAAAAATAAAATAAATATATATTTAAAAACATTGTATAAGAAAATATCCATTTCATTCTAAAAAACATTTTTAAAAATACTTTTATTTGAAAATAATTTTCAAAAAAAAATTCTTTAAAAATATATTCATAAAATTTATATTGAAGCTTCAATAAATCATGGTGAGATATTCCATACAAGGTAAAAAGAACATACTTTTTTAATTGTAACATGGTTGAGAAATATCCTCGTTCAGAAAATGATAACAAGATTCCTTTAAAAAACATTGGTAAAAAATGGAAATGGTTAAAAATTTATTTAATAAATAATTTTTATAAGGTTGAATTTTTTTTGAAAATATATTTTTGAAAACAAAGTTTTGGAAGTAAACTAGTTTCAAGATTTAGAGACAAATGATGATAGGTTTTCTTAAAAAACATTTATAAAAACAATTAAGTACCAAAGAGTAGGAAAAATGTACTGTTACTTAAAAATATCTTCAATCACTAGAGGTAAGTAATTTTTTTTATTAATAAATGATCATATAATTTTAAATTGTTGAAATTAAAGAATAAACAATCTCGATTATAATTATATTGTGAAATAAAACATTTAAATGATCATAACATTGAAGTGAGAATTATATAATGAATCAATTATGTTTATCAACTAAAAATACATATACAAATTTGAAATAAAATAATATATATTCAAAAGTCAATATACATATAATCATATAATATCGATGACAATGAATAAGCAATATATCCCATTAAAAATAACTTGTGTTATGAAATTTCTTTACAACTTGGTAAATTTAAGATCAAATCTTCATAGATGAAATAATAAAAATTAAAACCTAAAATACCATGATGAATGAATTATTCATGATATTAAATGTCAAAGTTTATGTATATACACTATATAAAATAAGTTAGGTTCATAACATTACAACATTCCACAATGAAATGAAATTGAGATCAAATTCCTTACCTCACACTTTCTTTTTGGTTGTACATGATTTAATCAACTATATATAGGTTTTAAACATGATATTATCTGATTATATAACCATATTAATATTTATGATATCATATATGATCCTTTAATAACATATTATTACCTATTTGTTAACTATCTTTAATTATTTTCATTGTGTCAGGTAACAACTTGCTTCATTTTCCAAGTATGTTTTGAATTGTTATTTTTTGTTCTTAATTATTTGATTGTGATTTAATCATATATAGAATGTAAACCATGATGTTAATATAATATTTATTCAATATATATGTATTTATATTAATCTCTAATATTTGGTGGGAGAAATTAAATATACCATTCATGGATATGGTAGGTAATACATACGCAAGAACGGTATTTCCATTTTATTATCACATTGAGAGAAAGAAAAGTAATATATATATATATATATATTATAATTATAGTTTCATTATTGTATAATATATATAACATGTGTTTATCGATAGATTCATATTTTTAATGTATTTTTTGATTTAAAACACGATGTTTCTGCACATTAAATGCATAAATCTTCTGGTATTTTAATGTTTTTTATGTTTTGTGGAAGGATATAGAGTTTAATGAAAATGAAAAAAAGAGAGTAATATAGTGTTCCACACACACTTGGCACCAAAAAGTGATGCAGTGCGGCATGAAACCAGAATTTTGAAGGTATATTGATGCTCCTGTAAGGTCAAGGACATGATAAGAACCAATTATAATGCTCTAAAATGGTGAAAAATGATGAAATAGAGAAACAAAAATCTGGAAAATATAATTACACATTGTGTAAGTGAAATTAACATCATGAAACATTAAGGAATATTGACGGTGAAGCAAGCTATGAAAGGTTCATGACCCCACACATTAAATGTAATTTATATTGATTATACATCATGTAAATTCTTATATAGGACCAAAAATAGGATAATTTGATGTAATCAAAGTATAAGACAAATTTTATGAATATAGGACCCATAAGACTGACTTTTTGACCTATTTATGATGCCATTTATGGAACCTGGGGTGGATTGTGGCCAATAAATAAGAATCTAAGGTGGAGAATTCAATATCAGATCTTGAGGATCCACCGTTGTGCTTCAATGTAGGTATACTACTACTTTAGGCATCCTTTCTATTTCTTTAATTTTTATTTTGAATTAATTTTCTCATTTAAGGATATACATATTTTTAATTAATGTTTTTCTCATTCTCCATCTCTTTCTTCTTCCATTCCCAATATTTCTTCCAACCCTAATTTATTTATATCTTCTATCTTCCTCTATGATTTATTTTCACTTTTCAATGTAAAGTGGCTAACATGAGGCTTGTCCCTATGGAAATACATGATTTTCATTATTATTTCACTTCAATCCAATGCGATTTAATTTATTTTTTGGTGGATGTGAGAGAATTTCACGGGTGTGGTGATATCCAACCATGGCTTGGATCTCAAATTCATTTCTATTTACTATCAAGGGTATGGATATTTTATTGTTGAATATGTTTCCTATGATTTTTTATTATCCTGATCATGGTAGGGAATCAAAATCTATTTATGGAAAGTAATTTATTTTCAGATTGAAATAAATATTGAATGAACCCAAGTAGCCAGCCCTATAAACAAGTCATTTCTTACCTAATTTCATTTTCTTCATATATATGCATGTTTGATAATTTCAATTCTTCATTCCATTATTTTAATTTCATATTTTCCAAAACAAATCCAAAAACCATTATTATAATAAAATAATAAAAATGACAAAAATAATTAGATTAGCTGAATAATAATTAGTGATGGAATCGATTATGACGCTACTCAAATGGCATGAACCTAGTCAGCCACTATGTTACATTAGAAAAACTAAAATTGATATGTACACACCCTAATACAAGAATGAATCACTTTTAGAAACCATCCTTAATACATTCCATGTAAATCATGAATTCATTAGATTTCTTCGTGAGGCGGTACTCCTCTATACACATGAGCGACATTATTTTATTCCCAAAAAATAGAAAGCATGAAAGTATGTCTGATATATTAAATATAGAATCTTGGAAATATCATAAATACATTATATATAATATATAAACAATAAATATATAATTATTACCAACCTTTAATAGTGGTAATGGAAAAAATAATGACATTGGTTCACGTGGTGGTAGTCCACCGTACACACGAATGATGATTTCATAACCCATTTAATTGAAGTGTCTGAAGTTGTAAGTTATACCATTAGAATAAAAAAAATCTTAGTATATGTAATATACTGAGGTTATTATTTAATAATGGTTTAATATAAATTAAAGGAGGTGGTGAAGGTGCCAAAACTAAAATTATTTTAGAATAACATTACCTCTTCTTCGAGTATCCTCCTTATGTTTGCACTAAAACAAATAAATTTTTTTATTTATTCCTAAAATAAATATTACAGGCTTATGGGAAGAGATTTAGGGTTTGATTTGGGTGGGGAGTTTCCATGATAAATTGTTTTTTAATATGTAAAGATATAAGGATAAGGGGTGGCCTTTTATAAGTGGGTGAGTGGAAAACTTGTAAATTTTTGAAAGAGTGATTCCACCCTTCATCATCATCATGTAAATTTTTATTAAAAGAACGAGGCGCTAGGGCCACAAGAAAACAGGGCTCACGGAGGCCTGATGTTGTGTAGACCGAGGGCATCCCCTCAGATCAAATTGACTCCTTTGGATTTCAATGACATAACATTGTGGAGGACTAGGGGGTCAAGGCCAATAACATTAATGGAAGCAAGGTAGTCCGCATCTTGGTTTCCCACTCACTAAGTGTGTATCAATTTTTTATTACTATAGAGTAATCCCTCTGCACTTTCTGATTATGTAACGAATTGATCGGGGGGAGGGGCTTAGGGACATCAAAGCATTATACAAGATCTTGGAGTCAGTTTTAATATTGGACAACTCAATGTTCTCCTAGTGGAACTAACATATACCCTAGAGTAGAGCCATGGCCTTTTCTTGGAGGGAAGAAACACAGACAAGGAGGGAGGAGATAGAAAGAATCATGGACCCCTTATTGTCTCGGACCATGCCTCTACCATGAAAGACCCCCATGTTGTAGGAACCATCAGAGTTATATTTGAGACCCCTGGAGGGAGAAGCCATTGAACCTAGTAGCCACTAAAGGTGCATGTTTCTGGCTGGGTTTCATGGTAATTACATTGATGAAAACGAAGGGATAGCACTACTCGCGAGATTTTGAAGATATGTGCCAAATCCAGTAGTTTATTTTTGGTCCTGATGATTATGTTTCCACCGGATGTGGAGACCCTATCGTGACATGCCTTTTTCTTGCTTTCCTAATTCTCAAGAACCCAACGTGCAGAATACTGGTACGTGCCTCCCTCTCTACACCCCTTTCTCCCAAGCCATGAAACCACCTCTCCAGAAATGAGGTGCCAGCCATGCTGAGGTCACAAAGGGCCATGAAATCTCTAAGGAAACTACAAATAGCACTCTCACAGTTATCTCCGAAGAAGAGGTGATCGTGAATTTCTTCTTTTTTATTTTTGCAGTAGTGGCACCGAGAAACCAAATGGATACCATAACTTTTGATGTTATCATCCATTGGGATTGATCTATTCAGGATATACCAAGATAAGAAGTTATATTGTAAGGGGAGAAACTTGGGCCAGAGGTTTTCATCCCAAGGTATCGATCCATCCTGAGGGCACAGTGTGCTATGGAAGTCCTAAGAGGAGAAGGACCATGGGAAGGATTTATTGAACATACTGTGGTCAGACTTCGGGGAGAGTTTGATGATATTGAAGGTGTACTATTAATTGTTGTCTAGCCCCGCTTTGGTGAAATATGGATAGAATTTTGCTTCACTAAAGGATAAATTGGCAGTATAAAAACACAATGACATAATGACCTCCCCAGTCCAGTTGTTTTACCAGAAGGAGATATCTATCTTTCCCAAGATCCACCAAGAGTGTAGTTGAAGGCTAGAAAGGAGGGCTGAATGGATGACCAAATCAGAGATCCTTGGATAGCCTCCAAAGGGGGGCTACGAAGATGTTTGAAGTACATGGTTATTTTCCCAGAGAAACTATTTTTTAAGTATTTCCTAGGAAAGTTTGACATGAATGCATATGATGGTGTCTTCAAGGGATCCAGTGTTCATGCCACCTTCCCTGGCCTGATGAGAATCCTTCGGCCATGATTCCTAATGGAGTTTCCCTTCTGAATTTTGGTCCCAGATGAAACATTCCATGATCTTGTAAATGTTATGGATCAACCCTGTGGGAATTAGATAAAAATAAATAACATGTATGGGGGTTGCAAGAATAACAATGTTAATAAGAGCAATTTTGCCTCCAAAAGAAATTTACTTGTTTTTTCAGTTCAAAATGCGGTTCGTGATCTTGTATGTAAGAAAATCAAAATATCTGATATAGAGTCTACCCAATGAAACAGGGGATCTGAGATAGTCTATGGGAAAATATTCCCTGTTCATTTTAATTTTCTTTTAGACCACCGTGATCCGGCTTGAAGTGTAGGTGTTAGAAATATATAAGGTTCATTTGTCTTTACTGATCACCTAGCCACTCTAGTGGTAATATTCCTCAAGAAACTTTTTGAGGCCCTTGATAGATTTGTTCCCAGCATTCATGAAGATGAGGATATCATGTGAGAACACAAGGTGGGAGATGCGCTTCCATATCATGATTATTTTGAAAGAGATCAACTCTCCATTGTTGAATCTTCTGTTGATGTGGATACTAAGGATGTCCTGAGAGATAAAAAAGAGACTTGGGAAAATTGGATCTCCCAATATAAGCCCTCAGTTGGCTTTAAAGAATCCATATGAATTTCTAATGAAGGTGACTGCTAGACATGAGGAGATGAAACACCTGAAAAGATGGTAAATATTTACAGAGGTGAGTCACATGCCTGCCAGAATTTTGTTGATGAAGCTCCACTCCACTCGGTCATATGGTTTGTTCTTGTACAAATTAATGGAATCATTGGAGATGTGGGTCTTTATGTTTGTTTCTTTTATCATCTCTTTGGTTAGAGAGATAGTTCCTTGGATCAATATAACCTTAAAAACCATGTTGCTCCATAGGGATCCACCGAGGGAGATTCGCAGATTGAATGGAATTGATCACACCGGCCAAGATTTTATATGGGAAGTTTCACAGGCTTACCGGACATTAGGGCATAACAAAGGTTGGATTCATTGATTTTGGAAGAAACATAATAGATGTGGTTGAAGAAACCCTTTTAAGGATAACCCCATGGAAGAATTCATGAATGGATAATACAATGTCCTCATTCACCATGTCCCATGAGGCCTAGTAAAAGGATCCCAGGAAACCATTAGGACCAGGGGAAATGTCAGGTTTCAGGATCAGCATGGAATCATGGATTTCTTTTTTCTATGGCATCATACTTAGCCCCTCATTTTTTGGGTAGAGAAGACGGTTGGGTTCACTTCAATGAAACCAGTTTCTCCAACTAGGTAACTATTGGGAATTATAGGATTATAACACGAAAGAATCTCTTGGAAGAAGGATTGAGTATGGTTACCTAGCACATCCCTATCATCAAAGTATGATCCATATTCTAAAATAATATTGGCCTTAATTGGAATTTTCAACTATTTTATGCACATATGAAAAAATGCGGTGTTTTTGTCTACCTATTTGATCCACTTGATGCACAATTAATCCCTAACCATTCATTCCTTTCTCAACAGAATTTCTGCTAATATATATTTATTATGAATGAGGATATCAAATGCATGATCATCCCAATCCTCCTCTAGATATCCTTCAAGAAATTAAAGTTTATTCATGGAACAATCAACCTCACTTTCACTGAGGAGGTAGTCCTTCCCCCACACTTGTATGCTATATTTAAGTCGACGAAGCTTGTTGTGAATGGAAACCCACAAGTTCCCTAGAAAAGGATTATTCTAGATGTCGTTAACAAATTAATGATATGTTGTAGAATTTTCCTAGTGTTTTAAAAACTAAAATCATTTGGCACTTCCCAGATAGGAAGAGAGTCTAACCAGAAGTGGGGACTGGTCTGAAAGGCTCCGAACAAGGTGGCTCACTTTATAGTTATAGAACAAGATGATTTCTTTCTGGTTGGAAAGGAACCAATCCAAGAAGCTCCATGAGAGATGGGTACCCCTTTGGTTGTGTCACCAGTTGAATCGGTCCCCTGGGAATCCAAGGATTATGAAACCTTTCCTAGCCTGGAATTGGGTGAACTCCAAACTAGCTATCCTCTCAAAGGGACCCCTGCTTTTCTTTACCTCTGATTTGGAAATGACGTTGAAATTGCCCCCGTTGATCCAAGGGATATTGAAAGGATTATAGATAGTAAGTTCACTCTAGATATATTTTCTTTTTTTTTGTCATAGCTCTTATAAACAACTTACATGAAGAACAAAGTGTCCCTTTTGGTCACCTTGGTTTTGATGTACCATTTATCGGCCTACACCTGGTTGATGGAAATACTTTTATGCCAGAAGATACAAATGTGGTGGTTTGATGGGAAAACATGCATGGATCCATTCATGAGGATATTACATGCATATTTGTTGAGATTTTATAAGCTTTTTTATGCTTTGGAACTGCATCGATCAGAACCTTCTATTTTCAAACATCTGAGGCAAGGAAATCTGCCATGGCCCGGGCCCCGAGTCCATAGGCATTCCATATGAGAATAGGAATAATTTGAAGGAGAGTGTTTTGTAACTTTATCAAGAAGTAGTGGAATTTTTGAAGTAGGAATACAATATCTCCTTGAGCCTCCTGGATTGAGACTGGGTGCACACTCTCTCCGTTTTGGGAGACATCTTGGAAGAAGGAAACGTAGGGGAAACTATGGAAGATTTGTGCTACTTCCATTTCTCACCACAATGGACCAATAAATTGCCTAGATCATTAGGGTTTGGGGAAAAAGAGATTTTGAAGGGGACACATATGAACCATATATCTAAGGAATCTCTGGGCACCCACCATGAGTGACAATCATGAGAGGCGGTGGTTCATCTTTGAGAAAAAAAGTATCTAAAGGGGGCTCCAAGGAAGGACTAGAGGGGGTGGGGGTTGGGCCATAGGGCCTAATAAAGAAGGGAATAAGAATTTCAAGATATCCAACATGTTAAAATTATAAAGAAAATAGGATCCAAGAAGAGGGGGTAGCACCAAGCCCAGATAATGTGCTGACAAGAACCTAGGGATAGAGAGAAGAAAGCCTAACTAGAGAGCCGCGACATCTTCAGACTCAAGGGAAGAAGGAAAAAAGAGAAACATTTCACAGGAGGCTAGATAATCCACCACTTAGGCCTCTAAAAACTCTAAAGTTGACACCGAGACAAATTCAGGAGAGGGAGTTTTAAGAAAAGACCACATTCATACACTTGGGTCGGTGCTCTTGAGAGGACAGCGTTAGGTTCCCCAGCATCTCCCTCTACAAATAATGAACCAAAATATATAATAGAATGTATAATGTCTAAATGTTTCCACAAAACTAGTTTTGGAAATGTTTATAAGTGATCTGTATCCTTATGTTTACTATTTACTACCGTGTTAAACTTGTTTTCCCTTAATCATTGTAATTAATTTCAACTTATTTCTGAAATCACTTATGTAAAAAAATTATGTATCAATTATTATAAATTTTAAATTATTCTGATTTTCATTATAGAATCTATTTTTCTAAATTAAATCCACATAAGTGAAAAAAGGTAATTTAAAACTAATCCTATAGATGGGATAAGATAGCAGGTTTTTAATTTTAAAATGTTCAAAAGTTTACTGAGTTTTTATATCTAAATTAAATATAAAAATAATTCCAATGACCTAAATTTTATTAATATATTTTTAAATGTCAAATTTTACTGTAAAACCAATTTAAAATATAATTTAATGTTATGAATTATTTAGATGAAACTTTTGTTTTCAATTAAAATTTAATATTTTTCACTATTCATAACAAATGAAACATCTCATAATAATACCAAAATATAACCCTAAAATAATATTGAAATTCATATTTAAAAAGAAGTTTATTTTTGAAAATAAAATTTAGAAAAGTGTCAAAATGTAGTTTTAAAATAAGTGCTCCACTAAAAGGAGGTAAAATTACCTTTAAAAAAATACATCTTTTTATGTGTAAAATTAGATTTGTTCTTGTATATTTCCTATAAAATATATTCGCTGAATTTAAAAACATTTTATAGAGTATATAATATAAAACTTTTATTCATATCATTCCATAATAGTGATTAATTTAATTTTTTAAGATAAAACACCTTTGTTGCATAAAAATAGTTTATTTTATAAAAATAATTACTTTATATTATACTATTTTTTATATTGATTTAAAATTAATTGGTAACCATTGAATTGAACCATGTATTTTCATAAGTTAATTAATAATATTGATAACTTCTAATTTATGGTCTTGGAAATAATTTTTATTTTTTATAATAGTATTATTATTATTCCGTAAAACTTAGTCTCACGTGGAATACAATCCATAGAAAAAAGACATTTTTTCTTATAATGCATGATAACTCGGTGTTTCATGCATTTTACTATATATAATAGATTTAATTTATTTAAAATAATAAATATATTATAAAATCTTGATATTTCATATTCCCTTCTATGATTGTTGTTGTGTTTCATATACGCTATCAAAAATGATATTCATATTTTAAAAAATAATTGGGTGTTACACTATGCTCCACAGATATTGTTGTATAATTGCGTGTCAATGGTATAACACACGATACCTGTGACCAAATCCCATGTAGGGGTGATTATATACATACCCAGTAGGACACCCCATAATCCATAAAGGGATAAATATTCATATAGAGTAGAAGTATGATAAACTCAAAGAAATATGGAAACTAAACACAATATATGTGTGTGTGTGTGTGTGTGGGTCTGTGTGATCATAAAAAACAATATGAGAGGGAAAGGGGATATAAATGTCTAAAACTCAGCCTAGGATGATGATTCTACCTATGACTACAATGGTTCATCTCATATTCCCAACATCTTTTATGTCTATCAGAGAAAGTCATGTGGTGGACCTGCACCACCCCACTACTTCACAGCTTCAGGGGAAATAATCTCTAATAGAGGACTCACCCCCAAGTGTGACATGGGGTATTACTCAATATATAAAGGACTCACACCCTAGTGTGATATTAGGGGAACTAATCAGTAGGTAGAGGACCTATACCCCTGTGTAACTCGGGGGTGACCCTGAGTATATATAGGGTTTGTGCCCTAGTGTGATATGGGTGCGACGTAATGGATGGATGAACCACACCCTAGTGAGTCATGGGTGACACTCAGTGGGTGGGGAAATATGGGGAACCCATTTTTTAATGCGCCCATGGGTTTACAAAAGCAATATTTCTATAATAATCACACATGATCAACAATAATTTTCAAGAGTCTCGAGAAGAAGCATCATGCTTGCAACCCATCACATCATATATCAAAAGACACTAAAGAGGATTCCATCGCATTATTCAAGGAAACTCTATCAGTATAGGCTATGTAAAGACCAAAATTTGATTCTATAAGTTGGAGATGAGGTTATTTTAAACTCCCATGAAAATTACATAGCGTGCACCTAGGGTCACATGGTGTGTGTCCTCGCATAGACACCTTGTCATGTCCTCACCGGCACATAGCTTGGTTGGCCATTTATCACTACATGAAATGTATGGTTACTACACTATATTTATTGGATACCCATGTCCTACCCATGTTCTCTTTTTCTTTCTTGTGTACATCAGCTCATGCATGTGTACATCTGGTTGTGCATGGGAACTTCAAGCCATGTTCGTGTACCTAATTGTATCCTTGTATAGGGCCACACCCATGTATTCTTTGTCATGCCCATGTATATGGTCATTCCCACTCTCATGTACTCTTATAATACACATTGGAATACTAGTACTGCTTCATAAATAATCTATGGGGTCACACATGGTGTGTACTCTTTATCTTCACCCTATACCCTAGCTACCACAACTAGGGGACTACAAGACATGTGTTTTTAAACTATACACCGTGTATCCCGATTTTTCACAGAAACATAAGAAATCTCTATGAACTTTTCCAACATTTTCATAGTCATCATATATATTGAAATTCACTTTGGGGGTCTTTTATCTAGGACCTTCCATGCCCAATCTATTTCTAGTGGCTAGATTCCAGCCACCTAAACCCCATACAACCCATCTTGTCACACCACCCTACTATCACAACAAAAGGATGAAGAATCAGACCTATAATTCATGTATCAATCACCTAAAATGTAAATTAGTTCTAATCCATTCAAAAATCAATAATATATTCATCATTCACATAACTATCATGAATTTTTGGGTTCTATCACGCTCGAACAAGGCCTGCTAATTTCAAATCGTGACCTTGTGGTGCAACGGTTAATAACATGAATAAAGGTGGGGAGAAATGCATAAGAATAGGTTAAATCAACCATTATCCAAGATTTTTCATCCAATGATCACATAAACGAGGATATGAATTGCTAATAGGAATTGGAACAATGATTTTTCAGATCAAATAAATCAAAAGAATTTTGGTAGGTCTCATGTGATGATTGGAAAATGCCAGAATTCAATGAAAATATATTAATCCATTATTTATTAAATTAAAATGGTTTAAATATAATAAATAACATTCCCTACCTCAATTAAGGATAAATATTTAGTGAATAGAACATTCTCTAGTGATGAAGATCTTCTTCATTCACCAAGTGCCTCTAGATCCACCTCAATATGATTATCGTACATTCTTCAATCTTGATCCACCAATGAAAAATGCATAATTATCCTATAAAATCCTCTTATGGTTACATGGATAACCCTAGAGATTTTTTATAATGATATATTTATAAATGATTAGATTTGGTTCATTTAAAATAATGTAAAGAAATTATTTATTTGTTTATTTTAATGAAATGCTCTGACCAACGCCACCTACCTAGGAACATTTGATTCCCACAAAACATAGGTCTATCCTATGGTAGAACATATGTTTTTTAATCAACTATGGTCTTCGATTTCCTATATGGGGTCCCAAACAATGGGAAAATAATTTATATGTAAATGATGCATGTGCGTGCATTAGAATATATTAATATTTTTAATACATTAATTAAGGGGTCCCAAGACACCCAAACACCACATCAGATCAAAGGAAATCAAGATATATATACATATAAATATTCCAAAGAAAAATAAAAAAAATAGATTCATTGAATTATCCTCTCTTTAAAGGACTTTTACACACACAAAAAGTTATAAAAAAGGTATAGGTACTGAGTCCACGTTTTACTCTCTCTCTCTCTCTCTCTTTTATGAGCTATCTTGCATACTCCCATGCTGTCACAACACACAAACCCAGGGAAAGGTACATCCTCAGTAGATCCTCTCCTACTGATCCCCGATCACCACTTGGTACTATATGATCCATACTTGATGTCTATATTCACCCGGTCAATAATTGATAGAGGTTCATGCATGTATCTCTTTATCTTCAAAGCATGGAAGATTCCATGAACTGGATCAAGCTATAGGGGTAAGGATAAGAGGTAAGAAACCTCTCCAACCCTCAATAGGTTCTGAAATGTCTTGATTAACCTTGGACGTAACTTTCCACTCCATAAAAACCACTACAATCTTGATCTTGGGGGGAATCTTAAGAAAACATGGTATCTCTTATTAAATTACAAGGGCCTAAAATATTAATATACACAAGATTTATATCATCTCTAGGTTTTTATCATTTCTTCATGGATCAATTGAACCATAGTTTTCATCTCCAGAACCATCTCTGGCCCAAGAGAATATGTCTTTCCAATTTCAATCTAGTATAATGATGACCTACAAGGTCTCCCATATAGGGCCTCGATAGGTTTCATATCAATAGTAGAGTGATAGATGTTATTATAAGAAAACTCTGCCAATGGAAACTAATCCATCCAAGTCTAGATAAATTATAACACATAGGCCATCACCATATCCCCAAACACAAAGAAGGTTCTCATTTTAATCCTGTTCTTATGGGGGTTAAATGTTGCACTCATCCTCAATTAGGCCCTAAGAAGCCTCCAGCAAGCCTCTCCGCAATCGTGTCATGTCACTAGAATCAAATTATGTGACAATTATAAAGGGAAATTCAATAATCCATATGTTCTCTTGAATTTATAATTTCCCCAGACTCAGCATCTAAGTCTACTCTCTAATGGAAATATATTTTTCTGATGTTGTGAGTCAGTCAATAACCACTCCAATATCATCGTGTTCTCTTAATATTTATGGAATCCCTATCAAAAATTCCATGAATACACAATTCCATTTCCACTATGGAATCTCATTAGGATTTGTTAAACCTTTCAAAACCTGGTTATCAACCATTATTTGTTGATGTGTAAGACACCATGAGATGAACTCAGTTAAACTCCACCTCATTCCTACACACAAAAACTAATTTTTAACGAACATTTACATATTTTCTATAACATGAAGTATATATAAGGGGGGAGTGTGAAACTCCCTCATCAACTCCTCATGGAACATGAATGTAACCAGTGTCCATCTTGAGGAATGTTTTATATTATCCCCTACTTCAAAAAATCCATTAAGTTCATCTATTGAGGTTATCTAGTCATGAAAAACCTCATAATTGATGCATCCCAATGGGGCCTCTAATAAATTCTGAGGAAGTGGAAAAGTCACCACCATCACACGAATAAAAGTTCCACACCAATCCTATAGTAGGGTTAACTGAAAAGAATCCAACTAATCAAATGCCTCATCCACCTAGAGAGAATGATACTTCTCACTAAGGAAATCGGACACCACATTTTCCATACTATGAGTATTGACATTCTAAATGTCATATTCCTATAAGAAGTTCAACTAACACCTTCTTTTCAGGTTTAGATCTCTCCAAGTGAAGATCTACCTGATGCTCTCGTGGAAAAATTACACAGAAATGTACTCACCCATGAAGATAATGCCACTATATCTTCAGATAGAAGACTAACACAACCAAGTCAAGGTTGTCAGTCACATATTTCTACTTGTGGGATCTCATCTACCACAACCCATATTTTATCACTTCATACCTATTAATCAATACAAAATCAAGTCCATCTCTAGTGGCATTAAAAACACCATGTACTTCATGTTATCCTCTAGTATTCCCAACATAAGATAACTGGTTATCCTCAACCTGAAATCCTCAAATTCTCTCTCATAATGATTAGTATAGATAAATTGATACCCTTTACATTTCATGGAGGTCATGGGGGTGAAATCTTGGATAAGCCTTCCACAAATCTCATATAGTACCCCACTAAGCCAAGAAATCTCTACACCTCCTACACACTCTTAGGTCACTCCCAAGAAAGCACCACATCAATATTCACTAGATCCACTTCTAAACAATGATTATAAATTACATGAACCAAAATTTAAACTTAAAAAATACCAAATTAGGACTTCAAGAGATTACCATAATGTTGGTACTTCAGGAGTAATTCTAAGAACATCTGCATATGCTCCACATGCTACTCCTCTAAGGCGTAGTAAATGTATATGCCATCAATGAAGACAACCACAAATCAATCAATGTATGGCTTGAATATATAGTTTATAAATACATAAACATAGTGAGGGAATTCATCACACCTAAATTCATCACTAGGAACTCATAATTTTCCTAGTGACATAAGAATTCAATCTTGAGAATATCATCCTCATCAAGCCTCAAATGGAGGTATCTTGAGCTGAGATCGATCTTTAGAAACCAAATCATTACTAACAACTGGTTAAAGAAGTCATCAATCCTCAACAAGTGTAATTTTTCATTATCATAACCTAGTTTATATGATGATAATCAACAAAAAACCATCAGCTCCTGTATACATTTTTCAAAAACAACACTAGAGATACCTAGGGGAGGAACAAGGTTTGATGAAACCCTTCTTTCAAAGGTCCTATAACTACACACTCATCTCTCATAGATCATTATGTGACATAAGATATTCCTTAGAAGTAATAGATGTGGTCTTGGGGAGAAATTAAATACAGAGGTCCATATCCTACCTTGGAGGTAGTCCTGGAACATCATTTGGAAAGATTTCCATGTCATTCTCAACTACCGATGGAATCCAGAATCTTAAAGAGCCCATTATACTGAGGGATAAACTCACCAAATTATGGTTGATGAGTTATAGATTCTATCTCACAATACCCCCTAAAAAATTGATGTCTAATATATTACACACAATGGATAAATCGCATCCCATCTATCTAAAGACATATAACTAATCTATGATAATAGTCTATATGGTCATGTACCACGGAAAACCAGTCCATTCCCAAGATTAAACCATAAGGTTTCATCATAATGTCCAAGAGGACCCTAAGAAACTCTCTCCATCGAGCATCATCTCAAACTAGAAATAGATATGTGATATCGAGGAATCACTCCCTATAAGAACCTTTTATTGTATATATAAGGATAAATTCTCAACTGGGATCTCCATATATAATATAAAATATATGGAAATAAATAAATAAATAACACTTATGTGTATTAGTACTGGGGAAGAGTAGAAAATACACAGATCGTACATCGAATCATCTCATGTGAAACCTGGTCATGGCCCTCCATAGGATGTAGCTTTCTAAGGCACAGAACGCCAACTCCCTGAGCCTGGTGTGGGCCGCCTGGTGATGTTATTGGAAGAATCTCATAGCACTACCATCAACCAAAAATACTTCCTTTCCAAGTTCCACCTTATTTGCTACCAACTCCACCTACTTGTGGAATACCCTTTCCATGCTTGGTAGATCCCTGATCATAGTGCTACCTATACAGTGGCAGTCCATTCACTCCCAAAATTCCCTTCTCATCACATCAGTTTAGGAAATAACATGTCATGTGACCTCTCCCATTACATTCATAGGACCACCCCTCTCTTGGGTGTCTAGATCCATAGCACGAACCACGTACTACACATTTAGGTGCTTGAGCCTTATTAGGGGGTGGTCTCATGCACTGAGACATTGACGAATGGTATATTATACCACATATATATGACTTATCACAATGATGACCACAACCGGATCTATATGATCTACATCCCTCTACCAAGAATATTTCTATTACCATATATTTCTCTAATACTCTATCACAAGTACGTATGCATAAGGAGACTACACCATCTCAAATTTCACAACAGAGACCCTACTCAAACTTCCATTCTTGAAGAAAAACATAGCATACTATGTTGATGGAGTATCAAATGAGGTTAGTAAACTTGGAAGTGTACTCAGCAACCATCATATCACCCTACTACAGATCAAGAACCTCCTGAATCCAAATTAGGTGAAAACAAGTGGGGTAATACTCCTTAAAAAGATGCTATAATTTATTCCATGAGGGAATCATAACATAATGGGAATAAATGACAATAATAAACCAGTTCCCATCTACTCTATAGAATTAACTGGCTTATTGCACAACCATTTGATGAGTTGGGGTCCACCCAAGCTAAAAGTCCTGGATCACCAACTCAGTACAATCCTCTGTGTCCTAGGTATATGGTTCACCATAAAAACTTAGCGATATCTGATGATGGAAATCATGAATAATTATATGAATAATTGTATCATTAAACTATCCATCTATTACTACTGGTTTCTCATAAGGATATAGTGATGTAGGTTCTAGGTGCAGTTGAAGTGTGTGATGGGTGGTGCCCAACTTTGATTTTTTCAATAACCGGTGATCTATCCAAGATATATATTATGATTAATCATCATGATTAATGGAATTGAATCAAACATAGAAAACATTAATCATGCTAGAACCAGAGATGGAGGATCATCACATATTATTTATAATAAATTTAGTTAAATAAGAATTACCTCTAAGGAATTCTTTCATTATTGATGAATACGGCAATAGATCTATGGTTCACCATTATTGCATTGTAGAAACAATGTTTATATTTTCTCTATCTATAGTTCACATGTGTTCTAGAAATCTCTAGAAATCATTGAATGAGTCTTCGGGTGCTATAACATATGGTACTTGCACTTGTGACGTTCACCTTGATCTCCTGGATAATTGCTTCAAAAGAGTTCTCCTTGATTTATTGGAGGAGGATTGATTTCCATTCTTGGGAGCATTCTTTGATAAGGTAGATCTATAGTCTTGAGAGGATTATCCATGTTTGTTTTAAAAAACCAAAAAAAAATGAATTGGACCATCAGAAAATAAAATAACTAATTATTTATATTGCTAGGGTTAAAATAATATAATTACACAAGTGCACTCAATTATTTATTTAATACTAGAAAATATCTGTGTAAAATAGTAATACAAATATTATTATTTCCCTACATGTTCTCAACATGAAAATTATAGTTAAATATTTTTGAATAAAATAATATTCAATTTTATTATCTCTCATCGGACCAAAAAACTCATTCCTCCATTCCTCCAGAATATTCACCAGACCTTGAATAATTTCTATTTATTTATTAAATAAATAATAATGCATTTTTATAAAATAAATAAATAATTATTATATTTACTAAATAGTAAATAAATATTTATATGATATCAAGATTAAATTAATAATTATTAAACCACATATAGGAATAATATTTAGTCAACATGTTAAATAATAAATAATAATATATTATTTAATTGAGATTCTAGATACCCTTAGTGTGTGACCCTCTAGGACTTTTTTTTAGTGGCATTGGGTGAAGGATCCTAAATTCCAATGTTATCATCTTGAAAAATTCCAAGGAACCCATATAGAAATAAGTTAATGTCGCAATGAAATGTTACCACATATAAAGACTTATTGTGTAAAATATTCCATTTATCATATTGACTAAAATAAAGAAGTTTTCATGCCAGTATAATCAACCTATGTGATCAATGTAACATTATTAGACATTCCAAAAAATGAACATTCCTAAAGAACAACAAGGTCATGGATTTATTTGATCGTTATCATTTCTATCAAATGGACAGAGATATCAACTTCAGATAAATAATATAAGGGATAAATACTCTTTCACATTTTTTTAATTAATGCAATATTACTCATGACACACGCAACGTATCCTACCTCTCTTAAAAAATATTACATCACATTTTTCATCAATACATATATGTGTGTGACTTATAATACTCATTAATAATAATTTTAAGGTGTAAGGACCAATAGAAACATTCACATATAGTAACATACAATGAAACATATAAATGTGGATTTTCTACTGGCATGTCTCATTCTCATAATATCCTATGGGATATTTCCAAGAAAATACACTACTACAAAGTTCGTCAAAGTCCTATCAGTCTCCACCCCTGATAGCTTATATCATTTGTGTCCCTAAAATGATATCATTCTGCAATAGAAAATATTTATAAGAATAGTGTCGTATAACTTTTGGGTTTGCATCACATCAAAGAACTGATATGACCTTTTACTATGACAGCTACTCTTAGGAAATTATCACATACTATGTTAAGTAAAAGAACAATTTTTATTTGATATTTATTTTATTAATATTCAAAACAATGAATTCAGGTTTATCATAAAGTATAAAGAAGTTTGTTCTATATAACCAACTCCAATAGACTCTGACTTGAACTAGATCCAGTCTCTAAAAACCTTGAGTCTACTAGAGCACACATGATACTCATGCTTTTGCTAAGATAGTACTTTAGTCAAGGGATCTTCCATGTTCTCTTCTATGGGAACTTTTCTTTTTGCAACTTCACACCTCTGATAAAAATCCCTCAACAGGTGATACTTCTAGAGTATATTATATTACCATTTATATGACCTTATATCTTTTTCAGATCCACAATTGTAGTATTATCACAATACAATGTGATAGGGTATTTACTACTAGGAACCACATCAAGATCCTAGACAATTTTATGAATCCAAATTGCTTCATTTCCTACATCATATGCCACTAAATACTTAGAATCTACTATATAATCAATGAAAACTAGTTTCTTTGAACTCTTATATATCACAACTCCTCCATTGAGATAGAAAACATATCTAGATTTCAACATCATATCATTCTGATCTATCTAAAATCTAGCATCATTATAACCCACGTTGACCAGAACCTCGTATGCTCTATACACCAGTAACATATCCTTTTTTCTTCTCAAATAATTAAGTAGATCCTTAAATGTAGTCAAATTTTATTCTCCTAGATCTTCTTGATATCATACTATCATTCTCAATGAATTAGAAATATTAGGTCTAGTACATAACACGGCATAAATGACTAATCCTATTGCCAAATAATATGGGATCATACTCATTATCTCTTTCTCTTATTATTTATGAGCACACATTTTTTTTAAAAAGATGTTAACCATTTGACACTCGAACCAATCCCTTCTTGGATTGTTCCATACCAAATATATTTAGTATCTGGTCAATATATGTACTTTGACTTAGTCTAATTAGCCTCTTGGATCTATCATGAATGATATTGATCCCTAGAATATTTGTTACTTCACTTTAGTCCTTCTTGTAGAAGAACTTTTTTAACCATCCATTAATAGATTATATGACTAGTATGTTGTTTCCAATAAGTAATATATCATGAACATATACTACTAGAATAATGACCGCATTCCCATTAAACCTTTATTAAACACATGGATCTCATTCATTATTAATGAAACCAAAATATTTTATGGCTTCATCGAACTGAATGCTTCATGACCTATATGCTTTCTTCAATCCAGAAATGGATCTCTACAACTTAAAAATTCTTTTGGAATCACTGGGAGTCACAAACCCTTCTGGTTGTGTCATATAAAAATCTTCTTGAAGGTTCCTATTAAGGAATTTAGTTTGGAAATTAATATTCCAAATCACACAGTCTTGGTAAGGTAATATGGAAAGTATGATTCTGATATATTTAATCATGAAAACGAGTGAAAATGATTCATCATAGTCAATCCCTTGAATCTATTTAAAACCTTAAGACACTAGCCTTTCTTTATTGGTACATTATTTAACTTTCAAGTCCATTTTCCTCTAGAATAACCATTCTCCACCAATACGCTTTGCAACAACTGGTTCATCGACCATAACCCAAACATGTTTTTGATACATGGAATTCATCCTATAATTCATAGATTCTAGCCATATTGTAGCTTTTAATCTCCCTATTGTCTCCTTTTCAAATAAAGGATCATCATTGTAAACCAATAATGATTCAACATCCAAATTGACCAGTAAACCATATCTCTTTGGATATCTTACCTATCTTAAGGTCCTATGTAGTACATATATTTCATAAAATACTTCTTCCATGAAGACCTGTGGAATCGTTTTTTGTACCAGCTCATTTGTATCTTGAGAATAAACTTCTTTGAAGTAAATATATCTCCCACTATCCTTTTTGAGGATGTTCCCACTATCAAGAAAGAAGTCTTGTTTGGTGATAATCACTTTCTTTTCTGAGGGGTTATATAGGCAGTATCTCTTTGATTTATTTGGATTCCATATAATGATATACCTCATGCACCATGGTGCTAGTTTCTTTCTTGAAAAAACCTTAATAAACACCTCTCAACCCCAAACACTTGTATGACATTAAATTGGTTTCATTCCACTCCATAGCTTGAGGGGAATTCAATTTTCATTTTATTTGGTTCTTGATTTAATGTGTGTGAGAAAATTTGTAATGTATATCCCCAAAAGGATAATGGGAGATCTTCATGAATCAACATCGGCCTTATAATATCAAAAAAAATATAGTTCCCCCTTTCACAAACAAAATTCCACTATGTTGTTAAAGTGGAGTTAGTTGAGATTGAATCTAAAAAGAAAGTCGATGAACTATTAGTTAAGACATTCACCGCCTCAATCTGAATAAAGATTCTTGATCTTCTTACCATGTTTATTCTCTACTTTATTCATGAATTCATTAAATTTCTCTAAAGACTTAGACTTATACCTCATCTTGTAGATATACCATATCTACTAAATTCATGAGTAAAAGTTATGAAGTAAGAATATCCACTTTTAGATTCTTCTGGAAATGGTCCACACACATCATTGTGTACCAATCCTAGAAGTTTTGTGTCCCTTTCAACCTATCCATTGAATAGTGTTCTATTAATTATTCTTAAAAAATAGTGTTACATATATCTGGTGGTTTTAGTACAGATGATTCTAAATAACAATCTTGATTGATATTTGTCAGATGCTTCATTTTCATATGACCAAGATAATGATTCCATAGATAGATATTATTTTAGTCATGTGAACATGATTCGTTATCGATTACCAACACTTGGTTTTCATAATTTAATACATAAAGACCATTATTTAAATGTGTCATTCCATAACATATGTTGTCCACATAAAAGAAACAACTTTTATTTCTATATTCGAAAATTAACTCGTCTCTATCTAAACATGACAGAGAAATTATATTCTTGGTAACTATATGTACATAATAATAATATCTTAAAACCAAAATCATTCTAATTGGCAATAAAATATGGTAGTCACCAATGGCCATAGCAGTTATCCTCACACCATTAGCAGCCAGTAGAGAAACATATCCCTTAAAAATCATCTAGAATCTAATTCGTTCCTATATTTGGAAACAAATGTGTGCACCAAATGCTATATCTAATACTCAATGTGTAGAAATGGAAATATATCACTCAATAATGAATGAAACCTTAACTTCCCCTTGATTCATGGCGTAGTTCCTCTCCAAGTGGTCTGGATTGACACATGAAAAACATACTAATTCTTTTTCCTTTCCCTGTCTCTTGATCTTACACCTCTTGGAAGAACGGTGATTGGGAGCTTTAGACTATCTATAATTCTTGGGGACCTTTTCCTTGTTCTTCCTTTTCCTGTTCACTATAAGGACTGTGGGTTTATCACACCCCATGTCCTTATCCACTTGGAAAATCAAGGTCATCAGTTCTGAAAAAAAAATCTCATTATTGATCATATTATAATTCACAATAAATCTAGATAAGGTCTTAGGAAGTGATTAAATTATAATATATATACACAACTCATCTAGGAATTTAATTCCTAAGATGATCAATTGTTCAATATAGCTGATAAGTATGACTAAATGAGGCCCATCTGGCATAGACTCTCCATGATTAGTTGTGAAATAACCATTAGAGATCTAGTACCTCTCTTGATAGAGATCCAAAAAGTTATTCATCATGCTATAGGAATCCATATCCTCGTGTTTCTTTAAAATATTATTGGACATGGATGATATCATGAAGCACTAAACATTTGTAGAATCATTCATACTTTTCTCATAGAGAGATATCTTTTCAACACATGCCTCATTGTCAGGCATAACATGTAAATGTTCTTCTAGCACATACAATTTCCTTTCATGGAAATGAATGACACATAGATTCCTTTTCCACTCATGGAAATTTATTTCAGTGAGAAGTATTTCTTTTTCATGCATGGATTTCAATGATATGATTGTTTTCAATTTAATGTTGTATCTACAAAATAAGATAATCATAATTTTAGTAATTTATCTGATAAAAATTAGACAAATAAATAATTTTTATATTTATTAGTCTCCCAATATTTTATAGAAACCCAATAGCCCTCACCATTATCGTAGGAATATCTTGTTTCCTGGATATTATAGTGGGAAGGATTCATATTCCTTTCTTATTACCCCAACATTGGTTAGTCAAGAAACATAAATAGTTTTTGGTAGGCATTCTGAATTCCAACTGGATTAATTCAAAGTTCCTTGATCTACTAAGTGGACTCTCCAATCCTAAAATCATTAATTTATATTTCATTAAACTTTGAATTTTAGTTACACCATGTCCTACTTTGGAATTCAACCATTGTTGTGAACCAAGTTAAGTCAACCCAAAATATCATGTTATCATTTCCTAATAATTGAAAGCACCCCATCTTTGGATGGTCAAGCACATTGAACTATGGTTTGATTCTAACCGAAGTAATGGAATGTTATACTGACATAATATCTTCTTGATGGATTTTATACTACTATGTGTAAATTTACAATTACTATTTTTATCATATTCCTGTTAAAATTAAGTGGTATTACATAATTCATTAACCATGACTTAGATAATAATTACACATAAGCTAGTTTATTTTACTTCTATCTTGCATTCTTGTTAATTAATTAATTGTGTTGTTGAAACAAAACATCCATAATGAAACAACCATACAACTGACAAAAAAAATAATGAAGTGGTATGACCATGAGAACTTACTAGTGGTTATTTTCTCTAACGGTTTATAAACTAACCGTTGACCTAGGGGAATGCACCTTGAACCAATTAAGGTTTTTGCTGCAACTTTGAACCATTACACCTTTTTATCTCCTTGTATTGGTTTCTCCCCGACTCTAAAATTGAACCACCTCCAGTAGCTTGGGTGATCCATCCATTACATATGCCTTTTATTCACACACAGGTGAGGGGGAAATTGAGTTCACCTAAAAGAAACCATGAGCATGTAGGGCCTATATAATGAAAGGAGAAAAGGAATGCATACCAATAATTTAATTTAATAATAATTAAATGGAACCAATAACATTCAAAAGTTTTTTTTTCTAGTTGATGATCATCCACATGAAAACAAATAATTAAACATTTAATAAAACTAGTATTCAATTTTTAATCATATCTATTTAAGATAAATCATGCTGAAATCAATTAATTATCA
Source organism: Viscum album (assembly GCA_963277665.1). Taxonomy (NCBI): domain Eukaryota; kingdom Viridiplantae; phylum Streptophyta; class Magnoliopsida; order Santalales; family Viscaceae; genus Viscum; species Viscum album. The sequence continues at coordinate 350,968,346 of OY728130.1, read as the reverse complement.
TCTTTAATTAATCAATCCTTTTATATTAATTCTCTTCTTAATTTCCTTGAGATTACCATACATTATAATTTAAAAATAAATCATTTAAAATTTAATGTGTACATAAAATTACCTTATAGGAAACACGGTTAATACTCATCTTATTCTATGTAACATGTATTATATTCGTATACTATTTTACCCATGTGACATATGTCATACACAGCTTATCATATACTTTCACAATGTGAACATCATGGATTATTACACAAATTACATGATTTTTCGATCACGTGTCATGCTTAAATACACAGAGAGTAAAAACTTGTAATACAACTCATACATGATATGTAGATCTAAACCTTACACAAAGACTAATTAAACATTTAATATTTATGTAAATTAAAAAATATCTCATGGAATATCAAATCTTTATGGAAACATGCTTGTACATGCCTCAAGGTTTATATCGTAAAATAAATAAATTTTAAATCAATGTAATGTGGTATAAGTACACAGCATGTAGACCCAATATACATGGCATGTACACCTCTTACCATTTATCCAAGATACACACCTAGGGACTCTTCATGTAAAATATACCTTAGAAAATTTGGAGTACACGGTATGTCCAATCGGCCATGTATCATTTTGTCTCCCTTTAACTTTGTCACCTGTCTGGTAGGACATGTATGGAATGCATGTCTCATCTCTAACCCAAAGGGACTACACATTTTGTACATGGGCTACATGGTGTCTAGTCCGGATAATGGTATGCCATTTAATTCAAGTCCACATGTAGTGCATTTAATGGTGTAATTAATGAAATAATGAATTCATAATCTCGAATTGATTTTTGAATCAAATCATGAAGTGTTGACGTTATAGCATGAAACTCTGGTTACAAGATGTTTAGTATGGTGTTGTTCATAAAAAAACCTTGGCACCTCTATATGAGTTCTTTATTTTATTTTAATAATAAAATTAATCATCTGAATTATATCTACTAGAAATGAACGAGGAAGAAAAAAATATCACAATTTATATTAAAATAACAAATAAACATGAATTGATAAACTAAATTTTTAATTTGTAAATCAAAAAATATTTGTAAATAATTTTGAAAAATTATATGCCCTCTCTTAAACCACATTTGGGTTTCGAGTGCAGTGGATGAGTGTGACGTGTGGTTCCCAACCTTTTTTTCATAATAGATGATCAAACCAAGATCTATATGATGTCTAATCACTATGATTGATGGAATTGAATCAAAGATAGAAAACATTAATCATGATAGAACTACAGTGAGGATCATCTCATATTATATATAATCAATTTATATAAATGAAAATTACCACTAAGTAATTATTTCATCATTGATGAATCTGAATAAAGATCTATTGTGCACCATCATTACATTGTAGAAACCAAGTGTATATTTCCCCTTACAGTGTTCAAAGCATGTTCCAGTAATCTTCAAACATCACCGAAGGAGTCTCTAAGTGCTATCATGGAATATCCTTGGGCTTTCATCATCTTCCTTGATCTCCTCAATAAATTCTTCCAAAGCATTCGCGTTGATCTAGTGGAGGATAATTAATCGATGTTCTTGGGAGTGATCTTGGAGAAGGTATCTCTCTAGGCTTGAGAGGATTATCCAACATTGTTGTGTTCAACCAAAAAAATTAATTTTCCCATGACAAAATAACATAATTGAGTATTCATATTTCTAGGGTTAAATAAAATAATTTCACAACTTCCCTTAATTATTTATTAAATCCTATAAAATCTTCATGTGAAATAATAATACTAATATTATTATATATCAACATGCCTATAACATGTGAATTAAAATTAAATATTAATAAATCAAATAATATTCAGTATTATTTTTTCTCATCGTACCATTAAACTCAGTCCTCCATTCCTCCACAATATTTATCGGACCATGAATTATTTGTATTTATTTGTTAAATAAATACCACTTCATTATTCACCAATAAATAAATATATATTATATTTAATAAATAGATAATAAATATTTAGATGTGGTCAATAATACATGAATAATTATTAAACCACATATGGGAATAATATTAATTCAGCCTATTAAATAATAAATAATAATGTATTATTTAACTAAGATTCTGGATACAAGTAGTGTGTGGCCCTCTAGGCCTCTTTATCAGTGGAATTAGGAAAATTATCCTAAAGTCCAGGATAGAATATAAAAACACACCGAGGAAACTATAGATAAATAATTTAATGCCTCAATGACACGTTACCACATATGGATTCCTACTAGGTATTATAATCCCTTTATCACAATATCTCAAATTGAGCAGGTTTCATGTCGTGCCATTAACCTATGTGCTTGATGTCTCTTTATTAGAATTTAAAGAAACATAAATTCCCTATAGAACACCATTTCCATAGAATTATTTTTGCTATATCGTTTCCATAAAAGTGATTGATATATTTACTTTTGTTAAAGAATAAAAGTGATAAATTCTTTCTTTCATTTTCCATTAATGCAATATTACTCCAGGAGAACCCAACGTATCCTACCTCACCATGAAAATCTATCGTCATAGTTTCTTCAATACATATATGTGTGAAACTTATAATACTCATTAATAATATTTTTAAAGTGTAAGGACCAATACATTAATCCTCATATAAGAACAACCAATGACACATATATATGTAGATTTTTTATGGTGGGTCTCTTTCTCATAATATTCTACTAGATATTACCATGGATGTACACCATGATAAGGTTCCCCAAATTACTATGATTCTCCATACCTATTATCATGTATAATTTTTGTCCCTCAAATGATATCATCCGACTATAGAACATATATTTAAGAATAGTGTCATTGCACTTCTAACTTCTCATCACATCGGGGAACTACTGTGACCTTTTAGTGAGACAACTACTCTTAATAAATTATCACATACTATGTCCCACATAATAAAATTCATGATTTTCTAAGTATTTTATTAATATTAAAAATAATTAATTAATTTTTATCATAAATTATAAATAATTTAGTTCTAGTGAACAATCTCCAATATGTGCAAATCACTGCCTTCCTATATAAAAAAAGAATATGAGATGGACCATTAATTGAGGAATCATCACACAATGGATCATATTCATGGTCTGGTATCAGTAACCCAGCAGGATATCTATGTAGAATAATCCTAAAAGTTATTAATATGTACCATAGTTATATGATAATATATATGGTCAGCTGAGTCAAAAAGGATAGTCAATGTAATCAATAAAATATGATGCATGTACCATGGTTCCTTACAACCAATGTCTTGGTATAACGAGTCGAAAAGAATGTAGTCAGAGTCTTACTGTATGGGTACATCATCTTTCACACTAATAATGGGTTCCCTAACCAAAACGACAACTTTATACACTCTGAAACCACTAGAATAACTCCCAAAAAACCTCACAAAGGGGAAAACTCCAAACACAATATCAATGAATAAACTGCTCTGATACCACTCTGTCCTAACATAGTCCATCAGGTCCTACCTAGTTGGTGGAAAGTTAGGTGTAAAAACCCCAACCAGACTCTAATGGGATACGGTATGGAGAAATTTACCAATAATTATTAACTAAAATAAGAGGCCTTTTTATAATGTACTTTTCTGCACACACCAAATCATATCCATGAAAAAGTGTAAATAATTAGTTAAAAAGGGTTATAACATCTAGATTAAAACCCTTCAAGAAAAAACCATTATTTAATACATCAGAATATGAAAGTATAAACCAAATTGTAAAGGGGAAGAATACACTCCCAATACAAAATGAGATCACATCATAAAAATAACGAGAATAAAGAAAAATGGATAAATCCTGAATATTGATCTGCAAGTTCGATCATTGTAAGTGGCCTATGCACCCATGTATCACTTTTCTCCACTGATGTCACCTTTGATAATCATTTCATATTCTTAATAGATGAAATGTGTGGAAAATTTTCATATAGGGGTGGTTATGTAAATACCCAGTAAGATGCCCTATAAACCACAAAGGGGTCAATAGAAAAATACAAAAAAAAAGGTAACTCAACACAAAGTATGAGGAGAGAAAAGCCCAATATATATGGGTGTGCTCATAAGAAACATAAAAGAGATAGAAAGGGGATCTCTATCTTAATATCCTAGACAATGATGATGATTTTACCTATAATTTCAAAGTATCATCACCAATGAATATTATCTTGCATTTCTACCTAACAAATCCTTGTGGAGGACCTGCACCACGCCACTGCTCCATAGATTGAGTGGGAATAATCTCTAATAAGGGACTCTCTACCTAGAGAAATTGGGGTACTAATTAATAGATAGAGGAACTATTACAAGGTAAAATATGGGTACCACTCAGTAGATAGAGGACCTCTACACTGGTGTGGTAGGGGGAAACTTCGTAGATAAAGGACATGCGCCCTTGTGTGACAGGGGGTACCACATAGTGAATGGAGGTCCCATGGCTAGTGCATCAAGGGGTTCCACTCAGTAGGTGAAAAAATATAGGGGACTTTCACCCTAGTCTGAAAAGGGGGTTTCCAACCATATTATCACTCTAATGATACTTCTTAATCCCTACTAATAGACAAGAATATCCTAAAGAAGCTTCATGCTAGCAATATCTCATTCTATATATCCAAATATGCTACAAGTGATACCACTCCATTCTATATGAAAAACTAACCAAAATAGAATACTAATGGTCAAAAATAAAAGTTGATAATAAAGATATATGCTTGACAAAAACTACTTAGATAAGTATATAGTGTGCACCTGGTTTCACACGACCTATGGTCTTGCCTTGACATCTTGTTGTTTCATTTCCTACAAACGTCTTGGATGGATATATAGCACTACAAGACAAGTATGGGTACTACAAGACATGCCTTGGCACCCAAGGTTATATCATTTCCTCTTATGTGTCTATGTTTACATTATCTCATGCTTGTGTACATCAGGTTGTGTCAGTATACTTTGGATTATGTTTGTCTAACTTGTCATGTCTAAGTACCATGTTTTTCTCATTCACCCCTTATCATGTAAGTGTTCTAAGTCATTCACAGTCTCATGTAATCCCAAACCACATGTAGTTCCACCATCATAGAATCACACGAAATCTATGGGGTCATAAATAAAATATGATCTTTATCTACACCAAAAATTCTACCATTTATAGCTAGGGTACTGCACGATGTATGTCCATGGACTAAATGATGCGTAGTTGGATTTTTTCCAGAAACCAGGAAAGCTCTATGTTATTCACTGAATCCATGTCACAAATTTATCCATCATGATTCATTATATGGGTCACATATCTTGATCCTTCTGTACATGATCCATCATTGGTGGTCGAGACATGTCTTGTAGTAAATGCTCGAACCTGTCCTAGTAATTTCTAACAGCAACCCTATGGTCCAATGGTGAGAAACATAAATAATGGTGGTGAGAAATGGGAAATAATAGGGTAAATCCATAATTGGAAAATAGTTCCTGGAATTAATCACATCAATGGGGATAATTAAAGGTGATAGAAAATATGACAAGGATTTACGGGATCAAATAAATCAAAAGAATTGTGGTAGGTCTCATTCAAAGATTGTAAAATTACCAAAAACAAAAATATAAATTAATCCTTTATTAATTAAATACAAATGGAATAAATCCAACAAATAACATTATCTAACTCAATTAAAGATCTGTCATTGGTTAAGAGTGTGTTTTCTAGTAAAGAAGATCTACTACATTCCACGCCTGCCACTTAATCCTCCTTGATCTGACTATCCTTCATTCTCTAATATATATCCTCCAACTAACAATACTTAGTCCTTCTTTAATATCCACCTAGGGTTATGTGTCTAACCTTACTGATCTTTTATAATCTGATATTTTTTAGGATTAGATTTAGGTCATTTGAGATAAAAGAAATTATTTATTTACATATTTTAATTAAGCACACCCGCCAATGACCACCTCCCTCATAACATCTAACACCGACCAATATTAGATAATATCTAGGGTGAAACCCACATTCTAGAATCAACTATGGTCTTGTATTTCCCATTAAAGTCCTGAACAATGGGAAGCACTATTTATACTAAAACGATGTTTTCACAAGAAATAAAATATATTATTATTTTTAATATAATAATTTCATGGTATTGAGACTCCCATACAATATCTCAACTCTATGAAAAATCAAGATATATATATAGAAATATTGAAATTGAAAATCCAATAAAACTACAGTCGTTACATTATCCTCGTCTTCAAAGATTTTCACCCTCAAAATCACATGTTAAGCCTAATGGTGGGGGTACTAAGTACGCATCTTTCTCTCTCACTCCCAGGATCTCTTCAACATGATCTCCTACTACCATAGAACATTAAACAAAGGAATGTTACATCCTTGTACTATCATCTCTTATCTATCCTCGATCACCATTGGTACTCTCTGATGGTGGATCCATCCTCGATTTCTAACTCTCCCCAATCAATAATATGTGTTGATTCATAAAAGTATCTCCTTAGTTGTGACACATGGAAGATCTAATAAACTCTAACTAACTATGGGGGAAATTCTATGTAATATGAAACATCTCCAACCCTTAGTCGGATCTAAAATGGCCTGATGACCATCAAGGATAACTTTTCTCTCCATCCAAATCTCAATAATTTTCATTATGGGGAGAATCTTATGAAATCATGGTCTCCCTTATCAAACTATAAGGGACTACAACATTTATATTGGTATTATTTCTACTTATTTTTGGATATCCAAATATTTTCATGGTTCACCTAAACCTTATCCACATTTCCTTCACTATCTATGGAATAAAAAGAGAAGTATCACCAATATCAATACAGAATAATGGTGACATTTATTCTCTCCCTTATAGGGCCTCATAAGGTTTCATTAAGATGTTAGAGTGATATATATTATTATAAGAAAACTCTACCAATCAAAAGTGATTTTACCTACTTTGGTTTATGTCTAACACATAGGGCCAGAGTATATCCTCCAACACCTGGATATTTCGCCCATTCTACCCATCCTTATGAGGGTAAAATATTATAATCATCAACAACTAGGTCTTAAAGGCCACCTACAATAATCTCCAAAACCATTATGTTAACCAAGAATCATTATTAGTGACAATTGATAGTGTTTCCCCATGAATCCAGATAATCTCCCTCATGTACAACTATCCCAGACTCTCCACCAAAGTCTACTCTCTGATAGAAGGGGAGTGTGTCAACTTTGTGAGTCGTCTAGAAATATCCCAAAAAGCATCATGGCCTATCATTTTCCATATAATCGCCATCAGAAATTCCATGTATATACCATCCTATTTGTACTCTTGGATCTCAAGAGGAAATGTTAAACCTATTGGAACATGGTGGTTAGCCTTCACCTACTGACATGCGTGACACCGATAGACAAAATCAGCTACACTTTGCCTCATGCTATCCCATCAAAACTGTCAGTCATAGTACTTTTACATATTTTCCACAATGTTATATCTCACCAAGGGGGAATGTGAAACTCCTTCATCAACGCCTCATGCATTGTTTCTAGAACCACTTTTCTTCCCTAGAAAAGGATGACATACTCCCCTCCTTCATAAAATACATTAGGTGAAACTCATAAGGATATTGGTTCATGTATAACCTCATATTTGATGTATCCTAATTCTGATTATAACACATAATAAAGAATATTATGAGTCACCACCATCGAATAAAGAAAATTTACACCCCTCTCCTTTACTAATGTCATTAGTAAGGAAGCCAACAACTCATGTGCCTCTTCTACCAAGCAAGAATAGGACATCTAGAAAAGGGAATATTATGCCATATTTTCCTACCTAGGAGTATAGACTATATCAAAGTAATAATCTTATAGGAACTCCAACCAATTCCAATTTCAGATGTTTATATCTCTTTGAGTGAATATATACCTGATGATCTGGTGGTTTGAGTAGACCACAAATCACTTGTGGAGAATATAGTTCCTCCACATATTCTGAGAAGAGAATACCATTTTCAACAATAGGTCACGAGTTTTAAAATTCTTCTCTTGGAGTATCAACTACCTTGACCCATATATGATCATTTCCTGGATCTACAAAAACAATCAACTGAGCCCAAATACAGATCCATCAAAAAATATTACATTCTCCACACCCTCCTCTGGTACTATCAATATAGGAGAACTTTTCAGTCTCATCCTCAACTCCATGAAGGATTTATAACACTACTCGGTCCAAATAAATAGTTTCCCTTTCCATGTAAGGGTGGTTAAATGGGATCCAATCTTAGAGATGTCTTCCACAAACCTCTTATAGTACCATTCCAAGCCAGGAATACTCTACACGTCCAACACACTCTTAGGTGGAACCCAATAAATAAATGAATTAATCATCATCAATTACACCACTAAACCATTCCCAAAAATGACATAACCCCAAAAATTGAACCTCACATATTGAAAATTGGACGAATGAGATATAACTATAAAGTTGGTCCTCCTATAGTAAGTCTAATACCATTATCAGGTGCTCTGCATGCTCCTCCTCTAACACAAAGTAAACGAGTATATCATCAATGAATAAAACAGAAAATACATCAATGTATGTCTATAATGACTAGTTCATAATATCTATTAAAATAGTGGTGGTATTCATCTCATCAAATTAATTCATGAGGAACTCATAGTGTCTATAATGACATCAGAATTTTTTCTTTGGAATATCATCCTCATGAACCCTCAACTGGTGGTAGTCATACCCGGGACAAATCTTCATGAATCAACTTGTGCTTCCCAACTAGTCAATGTAGTCATCAATCATCACCCCATGGTACATGTACATTATCATAATCCAGTTCTGGTGATGGTGATCAATATATTGACTCATCCTCTCATCCACCTTTTTCATGAACAATACTAGAGATACCTGGGGGACACATTATGTTTAAGGAAACCCTTATTTCATGGTTCCTCCAACTGCACACTCATATCATGGATCTTAGTACTGTCTATTTGATATTCGACAAAAGTTATAGGTGTTTCACTAGTGTGAACATCAATGAAAAAGTTCATCTCCTACCTCAGAGGTGGTCCTGAAACATCCTTGGGCAATACATCCATGTAGTCCTCCACTATTGAAGGAATATAGATGCCTAAAGAGCCCACTATGAAAAGGGATAAACTCTCTGAATCATGGGTTATGGGTTACATATTCCATATTGTAGGTCACACTTAATCAACAATGAGATATCACTCGACCACAAGAGAGAATCCCATCCCATCTGTCTCAAGGAATGTAACACATCTATGGTGAGAATAAATCTAGCCCATTACTGTAGAAAAACATTCCATTCTTAATATGACATTATAAGGTTTCATTATGACAAAGACTAAGTCACATGAGGAACTCTATACCCCAAGAGTCTTATTCCACATCCATAATACATGTTATATATATTAATAACTCCCTATAATAACCTTTAGTAGTAGATTCTAGGATAAAGTCTCTACTGAGAGATCCAAGTCTCACACAAGAGATAAGGTGATAAGTGAATAAATCATTCTGATGTCTACTAGTACTGGGGATATATTATCGAAGACACATATCACACATCAAATAATCTTGTACATATCCAAGACATAGCCCTCTATAACAGGTAGTTTCCCACATCCCCAACCTCCATCACACTAAGACTAATGTGGGTTACCTAATGGGGGTGGAAGTATCTTATAGAGACACCCTCCATGAGTGGATCCACCATCCTGAGGTCCACCTTCTCCTTTACCAATACTTACTCCCTATGAACTACCCTGGACTTGCCTAGATGATCCTTAATCATGGAACTATCGCTTCCATGGCAGTCCACCAGATACCTGACATCCCTCGCTGTTATGTAGGGTCATAAATTCATGTTCCATGTGACATCTCTATCCATATTCATAGTACCACCACTCTCTTTGATTTTTATATCCTCAATGTGGATCATATGCTATAGATCCAGTTGCATGAGTCCTTCCATGGGTGTTATCTTGCACTTACACCTTAACAATTGGCTTTTGTTGGTTGTTATAGATGACTCAGAATAATAATAAACACTTTCATCACCATCCACTCATCATTCCACTACTAGGATTATATTTGTAACCAAATATGACTTTATTACTCTAGTATAATTAAGTATTCATATGGATACTATGTCATCATGAATTTATCTATAGAGACCAAGCAAGAACTTCTTCACCTAGAAGGAACCATATCATACTATGTCGAGGGAGTATCATGTGAGGTCAGTAAACCTCACAAAGTACTCATAAATTGTAATATCACCCTATTGAAGCTCATGAATCTCCAAAATATGAATAGTTTTCAGGAACAAGTGGTAATAATCCTCATGAAATAGCTACTATAATTTCTTATACATGATATAATCGTCTCATCCTGGGTCTACATAACTAGAATCCACCAACACCTAGTTGCTCTATGTAAATTATTGGATTTTAGTGCATCCATATTATCATTCGGGCTATGAAGAATAAAAACATATTTATATCATAAAATCAAAACAATCCTATAGTTATTACTGATATGGATCACTGGGAAAATTTAGTAGTCACTAACACTGGAACTTTTGGAGTGTGTTAATTTTATGTGCATCATTATCCTATCATGTTGTTACTATCTGCTACTTGATAAGATGGTGCACTACTCCCTCCCTTCTAGGAGGAAACACCTAATGAAATGGACCTTGAACTATAGCCTCATCACTCAACAGATTATCATCATGATCCTGTATTAGTATCCTTGTTGTCTATCTTCACTGAGGCATCCTAAAATTGATCAAGATGTATCATGGTTAGATAAGAATATATATATATATATATATATATATATTATCAGGGGGATTTGACTTAAAAATAACATTCAATGATCTCAATATAATATGATTCATGTACAATGGTTTCATGCAATCAATTTCTTGGTATTCCAAGTTGAAAAGAATGTAGTCTAAGTCCTCTTGAATTGATACTTTGGCCGATGCACCAGCACTGGGTTCTTTGGCTTGAAATTCACACTCAAGACACTCTATCACTCTTTCCCTACGTCTCAACCAATCCTCATAAAGGGGACAAATCTAAACACCATCCCAAGTAATGAACTACTCTGGTACCACTCTGTCACAACACAACCCACTCGAGCCCTCCTAGATAACAAAAAACTATGTGTGACAACCCGAAGACCTCTTAAAATAGGCTTGGTGATGGTGACAGGTGACGATATAAAAAAAATTAAATGGGTGTCTATTTCCTAATATACCAGTATGCACACACCCAAACATATCCATGAAAATGTGTAAATGAAAAATAAAAAATGATTAAAAATATAGAGTAAAACCATTCAAGAAATTACTTATATGGAATACATTAGAGTATCACTGTATATAATGAGGTGTAAATGGAAAAAATACACGGTCATCCAAAAATGATGTACCAACCTGATAAAAACTTGAATAAAGGAAAATAGAGAGATCCTAGATCCTAATCTCTATGTATGTATGTTATATATAGCCAATCCACTAAAGTATCACTATCACTCCATTGATTTCACCACTAAACTATAAGTCATATTCATAATATGTGATAGGTGTGGGAAAATCCCATACAATAGTAAGTACATAGATACCCAGTAAGACACCCTGAAAACCACAAAGGGGGAAATAGGAAGTTAAAATAGAAGTCAACACCTTTCAAAGAAATACATAAATGAAACCCAATATATGTATATTCTCATAAGAAACCTAGAAGATATATAATAGGGGTACCCATCTCCCCAACTCATTCAAGGATGATGGGTCAACCTGTAACTCCAAAGGTTCATCTTTGATTCCCAACATATCACATGTTTATCCAATAAATCCATGTAGTGAACTTTCACCTCACCACTACTCCATAGACCAAGGGGGCATAATATTTTGATATCGCTCAATAGATATAGAACATAATCGCTGGTGCAATAAGAGGGTCCAATCAATATATAGAGAAATCACACCCTGGTGAGATAGGGGTACCAATCATTATATGGAGGACTCTCACCCTTGTCCATCAGGGGGTTCCACTTAGTAGTTATAAAAATATGGGGGACCTATTCCGTAGTTTGACAAGGGGTTTCCAACCCTAAAATATCTCTAATGATCTCACATAATCCATACTAATATTTATGTGTCTCTTAAATAAGATCCATGCTCGAAACATGTTATGTCGTAACTCAAAATCCATTGAAAATGCCAAAATTTAATTCTACATGGGAAAAATACATAGGATAGTCAACTCATGGGAAAATATATTTCTAGAAGAATAATATATTCAAGGTGGTAATTATTGATAAAAGTATACTACATGCCCCTAGGGTCCATGGTGTGTGTCCTTGCCTATACACCCGGTCGTTCCCTCTCCTAAAAATGGATTGTATGTCCATGTAGCACTACATAGAGTGTATGGGTACTACACTTCATTTCTTGGACACCTGAGGCCAACCTATGTACTCTTGGTCATGCTCATGTACATCATCCCATGAATGTGTACCTCTGTCCATGCTTGTGTACATCAGTTTGTGTAAAGACCTAGAAATTTCAAGGTAATTTTTTTCTTAATTTCTCTAGGATTTTACAAGAACGCAGATTCTGACAGTGCTTGATTCTGAGCTCCAGTGTGCCCGAAATCAATTTTCCGAAGTTTAGCTCGGGTACATTAAGTGAACGAACAAGCGGGTTTTTTTAACTTTTGAACCGGTGCATGGAATTGAAATCGGAGGGCACCGATGAAACCGCAGCGCCGGTAATTGCTTAAGAAGACCCTTTCTGGAGTTGTGTTTTCTCAGAGGGTTGATAAAAAAGGGTGAGGAATGAAAATATAATTGTTTTACAATTATATTTTCATTTCTTGTTAAATGGATTAAGTGTTGTGTCACAACACTTTTCCCCTCTCTTATGTGGTTATAACCTAAGTAAGGGAGTTGGGGGTGGGACCCATTTGTAGTTAACTACCTATGTGAGGATTAAGGTGGGGTGGGGCCCACACGAGCCCAACCCCTCACCTTCCCCTAACGTTCTTAACTTATTCCCTCTTAAATTTTTAACTCTAAAAAAGAAAACCCGCCCTTTTAATTAAAGTCAACTCATTAATTGAGTAGGTTTTTCAAAGTAATTAATTCTTGGATTCATTTGAATTTCAAATGAATTTTTGACTTGTGTGTTAATTAAATAAGACTAAGTCATATTTTGGGGGAGGATAGTTGGTGGTGCGAGAGGATTTGGAGAGGAAAAGCTCTAAGTTCCGAAGGACGTTATTCCTCCTTGAAGAACACGAAGAACGCACCATCGCTGACGAAGAACGCCGACCTCCGACGAAGGACGACGGTGAGAGATGCCTTCCTTGGAGATCGACGACGCAGCACCATGAACCGTGACGCCAACGACCCTCTCCTTCCACGACGCCTTCTTCCGCGATGTTCAATTCTGCGACGAACCTTCGTTCGACGATTTCTTCGAGGTAGGGGAATTATATTTTATTTTCTCATATCTTTTGAGAAAAGGATGACGAGCGCGGATCAATCTCTTCCCGGTTGATCTGCGGATCAGTCGTTCTTGCGGTTTGGTTGCGGGGTAAATAATAGGGGGGTTGGTTTATTTTTATGTGGATTATATCCTTGGCCTTTGATTAATTTTTTGATAGTTGTTGAGCCGCCTGTTATCGTAATAATGGGAGGAGGTCGGACAACACGAACACAACCGAACCTCCTCCCCATTTTATGATTGTTCTTGTTGCGGCATGAGAAACGGCGGCGCAGTGCAGCAGAACCGCATGAAAACAATGAAAAAGCGCGGCACCATCACGCCCCGTCGTTGCGGCGTTTCGAAGGCTCCACAGATCGTTAAATGACGGCGGATCGTCGGGCGTTGACGGAACGGGCAGCAGTGGTGTTTTGAAGGCTTAGCAGAGAAGTGTCGGTCCCGGGAGGACCGCCGGCGAAGACTGCAGGCAAAATAGACCACCGGAGCACGTCCGGTGGTATGCGGAAAATCCTGCCGGCGCGCCAGGCCGGCACGGCGGCGCCGGCAGCCGGCACCGGCCGGGTGCCAGGAAGCTCTGCCACGGCTGAAGCCGTGGTGGTAGGTGGCAGTCTCGTGGCCGTGCAGGACCAAGGGAGAAGCGGCGGCCATCACCGCGTCGCTGGCAAGGAGCGGCCCCCACGTGGGGGTCGAGGCTATATTCAAGGGGGGCAACCACACCCCCCTGTTCCGCTCAGCCGGACAGCCGAGTGCGCCATGCGGCCATGCCAGTGCTGCAGGCCAACCGGCCGGGCCGCGCCCACCGGGTCGGGCCGTGCCCACCAGGTCGGGTCGTACCCTATTGGGCCAGACCCGGACCCAGTTCTGGTCGACCCAGTTCGGGCCGACCCAGGGGGTCTCGGGCCTGGTCGGTTCGGGCCTGAACCCCCTTTTATCGGGCAGTTTTTGTTCAAACACCCATATCTTGGGCTACAAACCTCCGATCGATGCACCTTCACGTGCGATGCAATACTTGGATCGAGATGGTTGTTTTGGTATATTACACTCAAGGTTATTGAGAACTTTGGGTATGGCCGGGTTGGTTCGAACCCGAAACCAACTGGGCCCTCGGAGCGGTAACGCTTATAACTTGAGCTCCTGACGTCCGATTGACGTACTGTCGACTTTGTTGGATTCCTCCTGATCAGATGGAACTTTTGGCATACTTCTCTTGAGATTTGGATGCAGTTGGATAGTGTCCGAGTTGGATTGAACTCGTAATCCAACCAGGCCCCTGGAACGGAAAAGCCGATAACTTTCAAACTGGACGTCCTTTTGACGAACTATTAGCGGCGTTGGTGATCTCATTGAGAAACAGTCCCTTTGAGTATACCCTATGAGAGTTTGGGGTACAGTTGAGATACGGCCGGTTTAGTTCGCACACAAATCCAATCGGGCCCCTGGGACAAAAAGGCTAATAACTCACAGACCGGGCGTCCGATTGACGTGTCATCTATTGTGTTGAGACCCCTATGACGAGGTGGTCCTTTGAGATACTTATTCATGGTACATTGTTATACTTGGAGTATCGACCAGTAGATCGTGCAGTGGACCCTCCCAGAGACGAGCATACAGAGTACGGAGGCCGTGTAGCCGGTTGAGACCTGACGAATGCTTGACCGACTCGACTTGGAGTGAGTCGACTAGCCCAGTGGACGGAGCACTACTATGTTTGGGTGCAGACCCATGGCAAACAGAGCACTACTTTTTTTGGGTGCAGACCCGCGGTACTCATCTGGAGAGTACCTCTGCAGGATATTAGGGGGTGTGCACTACTGTGTTTTGGTGGCATACCCCGGTGGGAAGCACTACTGTGTTTGGGTGGCTGACCTGCGGTACTCGACAGGAGGAGTACCTCAGCAGTCTTAGGTTAGTGAGCAGAATCTCGGAGTCGTGATAGGATCACTGTACACTCCAGAGACGGGGCTCTTCAGCAGTTACAGTTTCGATAATGAAAATCCTATTTTGAGCTGAGTCATTGACCTTTGTGTTTACCTCATGATTGATATGGGTCACTTGATAACTTAGGTATATGTATGGGCATATATCGAGGTTTTGGTTATCTGTTGATTTCATAACCTTTGTGTTTCCTCATGATTGATATGGGTTACTTGATAACTTAGGTTTAAGTATGAGCTTATACCTAAGTAAGGGTTATCTGTTGAGATCCTTCTTTGTGGTTATCCTTGTTGGATTTAGTGAGACCTTGAGGGTCTTGGGGTCCCTACTGAGTATCGTATACTCACCCCTGCACGGGCTATGCCTGCACCTCATTGTGTTGGTTGCAGACGACGGGCAGCGCTGACAGAGGCCGAGTGTTTGAGGACTGGACGGTACCCAGAGGTGGACCTCACGACGAGTCAGTATCCGGAGGTGGACTTCACGGCGAGACGATACTCGGAGGAGGCCGACGGGAAATAGCATTTTGGAGGCTATCTGTACCTACCCTTTAGGTAGGATCCGTGGTGGACGATCTAGGAGCTACACTATCTGTACCTACCCTTCAGGTAGGATCTGAGGTGTATGACCCAAGAGATGTATCTTTTCTTCCAGTTTCTTCTCTTTCTTGTTGTAATTTCGTTTAGTTGTAGTTGTACTTTCGGTCGGGTTTGTATTCTGGCCCATTCACTTTTCAGCACTTCTTTTGTACTTAGTGTATAACTTCCGCTTGTACTCTGTGATGTTTTGTTTACTTTTATAAAGGAAATTCTTTCCCAGTTATCGGGATTTATGCCTTTGGTGCTAGTCTCCAACCCCTGGCCTATGGAAGGCGAGATTGGGGTAGTCACAGAACAGGCCCCGAGGACGGGTCGTGACAAATTGGTATCAAAGAAGTCGGTTCTACCGCAGAACTTATAACTCTGATATTTTCTTTCTGTGAAGCAATAGTGTTAAGGGTACCGAGTTTGGTCTTCAGTTCAGGGAGTCCAGTGTTGGTGCGGACGGCCGACATATCCATACACTAGGACCCTGACTTCTGATTTCTGACTCAGTGCGTGAAAAAATTAATTGCGTGTGTGTTTTCAAGGGTTTTCCCTTAAAACATCTCAAACCAGGTCATCTCACTAGGTATAGTCATTTGACCGTGTCACATTGTTTCTTTCAGGATGCCTTTCCATGGAAGACCAGCTAGAGCCCAGAGGGATGTGCATACTCACAGACTGCCAAGCGACAAGGCTTTGGTACAGGGCCCTCTTACAGTTGAGGCACCAGCGGAGGCACTAGTTGTACTACCATACATTGGCCACCGATGCCACCATCCCCAGCAGTAGGTGATGCATGCCGCTTGAGTGCGCTCCACGTGTTCCAGTTCCAGAGGCCGCCCAGGTTCTGGGGAAAGACGGACCCACAGGCGGTTGAGGATTGGCTGGAGGCTGTGGTGAGAGTTTTCAGGATAGTGGGTGCACCAGCAGACTTCACGGTGATCTTTGCTGCCAGCCTCCTTCAGGAAGCAGCAGGCAGGTGGTGGATCCACTTGTTCTAGTTTTGCGACAGGATGACCTTCAAATGGGGAGACTTAGATACCTTTTTCAGGGTGGAGTTATTACCAGTAACTCTACACCCCGAGCATGTTCAGGAGCTGCTGCCTTTACGGCATGATTTTCCATCAGTAGCTGAGTCATCTGTAGGTAGTAGACAGATTATGCAGAGGTCCAAGAGGACCAGAGCCAGTCGTACGAGGAGCAGGAAGTGTTATGAATGCGGCAGGAAGGGTCACCTAGCACGTGACTGTCCGACCCCCCGCACAGTTAATTTGCGGGTGTTCGAGGATCCACCGAGTCAGAAGCAGCAGCGGGTGCTTGAGCAACAACTGAGCAGTGGACAAGGAAGTAGAGCTCCGGGAGCAGGTGGACAGGAGCGGAACTAGTGGATTACTTTTGTTCTTGGTACTTCTAGTTCCATTTTGCTATTGTATGTGTGTCTTTTTACTATGAGCTGCTGTAATAAAAAGACACTTATCATTGTGATGTTTGTTTTCCTGTCCTTTTTATCGGTTGTTACTGAGAGGTTCCGGTGAAAAACTGTTGACTTTACCCTCACTTTCGAGATTTCTACTGGAGGAGACCCAGTGAACTCACACTGATGCCGACAGTGTGACTCGACCCTTGGAGGCGAGAGTGACAGTTGGATCTCTTGGTAGTAACGTCGAGGCCTTACGACGTCATCCATGGCATGAATTCATCAATCATGTCAGGATTGACTGTATTTGGCAATCGGCGTGGTTCATCCAGGGGATGAGACCGAGTTTCTCTTTTCGGAAAAGGAGAAATCTTATCAGTTCTTACAGATCATTGGCAAAGAAGGTGTAGATCATCTAGGAGCGGATGAAGATTGCACAGTGCAGTAAGGAATAGGAAACTGGCGCCAGTCTTAGAGACTCAGTCGTGTTAAATGCTTCAAGAAGAGGAATCTTTAAGGAGAGGTGAGTCTACGAAACAGCAGACATGGAGGTAGAGCTAGGAGAGCAGCATGAGGTGGTGTACATTTTAACATGATACAACCACCCACCTTAGTTTTCCCCACCAGGCTCAGGGAGCTAGAGGGCAGGGGAAGATTGTAGCTTCATGCGGTCAAGGAATGTGACCCAATGGCTCTAAAAATGATTCAAGGGATAGTCTGTGTCCACTACTAGCTGCCGTAGTAACAGATGTTGATATGAATCATTACATCCTTCCATCCACGAATCTTTTCCCAGACCTCGAGTTTCCGGTAAGCCGTAGACTTGACCCTCACGTCTGGAGATACCTTGGGAGAAGACTTGATAATCACAGTTACGCCGACAGTGTGGTCTAACCCTTGAGGCGAGAGTTTTGGTTAGAATCTCTTCGTGGTAGCGTCGAGGCATTACGACGTTGGTTTGAGTGTGGAATGGACAATCACAGTTCATACACAAATTGACGGTATTAGGAAAAAAGGTTGTGGTTTAACTACGACGTCGGGATGAGTTTTCCTTGGTTGGCAAAAAGGAAACCCTAGGCAGCATGGGATAAACACATGCATATGAGGGTGCGGTCGATCACTCTTTAGTCGATCAACCATACCCTCGTGGTAGCAGGAGTTTTGAGTTTCAGTTCGAAACAGGAATTGGAGACCTCTAGAGTTCGAAGATGACGATCACGTCCTTATACGGGTCTCACCTCGACATGGTTTACAGAGATGTGGTCGAGGCAACAAGTTGTCTCCAAGGTTCAACGGACCTTTCTAGGTCCTCATCAGGGTGGGTGAGGTGGTTGACCGCTTGACCCATCCACCTCAGTTGCACCAGATGCACGATGACTTCCACGTATCTCAACTTAGGATATACGTTCTTGACCCAACGCATATCATCGACCATGGGGAGCTTGACTTGGGAAATGGGGTGACTTTCACGGAGGTTCCAGTGGGTATCGAGGATCGACAGGAGTGGATCCTATGAGGATGGTCGATTCATCGGGTGCACTTTCTCTGGAAGTACGGGAACCTCCAGGTGAGCACATGGGAGTGGAATGCTCACATGTGTGCTCAGTACTGCTTTTGTATCCCTAGTTTGTGTTAAAACTTTAGGAGGAAGTAAAGCCCTGAGGTGGGAGTAATGTAAAGACCTGTAAATTTCAAGGAATTTTTTTTCTTAATTTCTTTGGGATTTTACAAGAACACAGATTCTGACGGTGCCTGATTCTGAGGACCGGTGTGCCCAGAATCAATTTTCCAAAGTTTAGCTCGGGTACGTTCAGTGGACGAACGAGCGGGTTTTCCTAACTTTTGAACCGGAGCTCGGAATTGAAATTTGAGGGCACCGATGAAACCGCAGCACCGACAATTGCATAAGAAGACCCTTTCTGGAGTTTCGTTTTCTCAGAGGGTTGTTAAAAAGGGTGAGGAATAAAAATATAATTGTTTTACAATTATATTTTCATTTCTTGTTAAATGGATTAAGTGTTGTGTCACCACACTTTTCCCCTCTCTTATGTGGTTATAACCTATGTAAGGGAGTTAGGGGTTGGACCCACTTGTAGTTAACTACTTGTGTGAGGATTAAGGTGGGGTGGGGCCCACATGACCCCAACCCCTCACCTTCCCCTAACGTTCTTAACTTATTCCCTATTAATTTTGTATCTCTCAAAATGAAAACCCCCTTTTTAATTAAAGTCAACTCATTAATTGAGTAGGTTTTTCAAAGTAATTAATTATTGGATTAATTTGAATTTCAAATGAATTTTTGGCTTGTGTGTTAATTAAATAATACTAAGTCCTCTTTCGGGGGAGGATAGTTGGTGGTGCGAGAGGATTTGGAGAGGAAAATCTCTACATTCTGAAGGTCGTTCTTCCTCCTTGAAGAACGCGAAGAACGCACCGTCGCCGATGAAGAACGCCGACATCCGACGAAGGACGACGATGAGAGATGCCTTCCTCGGATATAGACGACGCGGAATCGTGAACCGCGATGCCAATGACCCTCTCATTCTGCGACGCCTTCTTCCGCGACGTTCAATTCTGCAACGAACCTTCGTTCATTGATTTCTTCGAGGTAGGGGAATTATATTTGATTTTCTCATATCTTTTGAGAAAAGGACGACGAGCGCGGATCAATCTCTTCCTGGTTAATCTGCGGATCGCTCATTCTTGAGGGTTTTTTGCGGGGTAAATAATAGGGGGTTTGGTTTATTTTTATGTGGATTATATCCTCGGCCTTTTATTAATTTTTTGATAGTTGTTGAGCCTCCTGTTATCGTAATAACGGGAGGAGGTCGGACCACATGAACATGGCCGACCCTCCTCCCCCTTTTATGTTATTCTTGTTGCGGCACGAGAAAAGGCGGCGCGGTGCAGCGACACCGTGCGGAAAAAATGAAAAAGTGCGGTGCCATCGCGCCGCCCCGTTGCTGCTTTTCGAAGGCTCCGCAGATCATTAAATGACGGTGGATCGTCGGGCATTGACGGAATGGGCCAAAGTGGTGTTTTGAAGGCTTAGCAGAGAAGTGCTGGTCCCGGGAGGACCACCGGCGAAGACAGCAGGAAAAACGGACCCCCGGAGCGCGTCCGGCGGTCCGAGGAAAATCCTGCTGGCGCACCACGCCGGCACCGGCCGGCCGCCAGGAGACGGCGGCGCCCGGTGCGCCACTAGGAAGCTCCATCGCGGCTTCATCCGCAGTGGCAGGTGGCGGTCCCACGGCTGCGTGGGACTGAGGGAGACGCGGCGGCCAGCGCCGTGTCGCTGGTAGGGAGCGGCCCCCACGTGGGGGTCGCGGCTTCATTTAAGGGGGGAAACCGCACCCCCCTGTTCCACTCAACTGGACAGCTGAGCGGGCCACGCAGCCACGCCAGCGCTGCAGGACAACCAGCCAGGCCACGCCCTGTTGAGCTAGACCTGGACCCGGTTCGGGTCGACCCAGTTCGGGCCGTCCCAGGGGGTCTCGGGCCGGGTCGGTCCGGGCCCGAACCCCCTTTTCTCGAGCAATTTTTGTTCAAACGCACATATCTTGGGCTACGATCCTCTGATCGATGAATTGTTAGCTGCGATGCGATCCTTGGATCGCGACGGTCGTTTCGATATATTACACTCAAGGTTTTGGAGAACATTGGGTACGGCCGGGTTGGTTCGAACCTGAAACCAACCAGACCCTCGGAGTGGTAACACTTATAACTTGAGCTCCGGACGTCTGATTGACGTGCCGTTGACTTTGTTGGATTCCTCTTGATGAGACGGAACTTTTGGCATACTTCTCCTGATATTTGGACGCAGTTGGATAGTGGCCGGGTTGTATTGAACCTGTAATCCAACTGGGCCCCTGGAACAGAAAAGATGATAACTTTCAAAATGGACGTCTGTTTGACGAACCTTCAGCGGCGTTGGTGATGTCGTTGAGAAACGGTCCCTATGAGTATACCCTATGAGAGTTCGAGGTACAGTTGAGATATGGCCGGGTTGGTTCGCACACGAAACCAAGTGGGCCCCACAGACGAAAAGGCTAATAACTCACAGACCGGGAGTCCGATTGGCGCGCCGTATGTTGCGTTGAGACCTCTATGACGAGGCAATCCCTTGAGATACTTCTTCGTGGGAATTTGTGATACTTGGAGTATAGACCAGTAGCTCGTGGAGCGGACCCTTCCGGAGACGAGCATACGGAGTACAGAGACCGTGTATCCGGCTGAGACCTGATGACTGCTTGACTGACTCGACTTGGAGTGAGTCGAATAGCCCAGTGGACGGAGCACTACTATGTTTGGGTGCAGACCCATGGTGGACGGAGCACTAATTTTTTTGGGTGCAGACCCGCGGTACTCATCCGGAGAGTACCTCTGCAGGCTATTAGGGGGTGTGTACTACTGTTTTTGAGTGGCATACCCCGATAGGAAGCACTACTGTGTTTGGGTGGCTGACCTGCGGTACTCGACAGGAGGAGTACCTTAGAAGTCTTAGGTTAGTGAGCAGTACCTTGGAGTCATGACAGGATCACTGTACACTCCAGAGACGGGGCTCTTCAGCAGTTATGGTCTCGATAATGAAAATCCTGGTTTGAGCTGAGTCAATAACCTTTGTGTTTACCTCATGATTGATATGGGTCCCTTGATAACTTAGGTATATGTATGGGCATATACCTAGGTAGTGGTTATACGTTGATTTCATAATCTTTGTGTTTCCTAATGATTGAGATGGGTTACTTGATAACTTAGGTATAAGTATGGGCTTATACCTAAGTAAGGGTTATCTATTGAGATCATTTTTGTGGTTATCCTTGTTGGATTTAGTGAGACCTTGAGGGTCTACGGGTCCCTACTGAGTATTGTATACTCACCCCTACACGGGCTATGCCAGCACCTCGTTGTGTTGGTTGCAGACGACGGGCAGCGCTGACAGAGGCCGAGTGTTCGAGGACTGGATGGTACCCGGAGGTGGACCTCACGACGAGTCAGTATCCAGAGGTGGAATTCACAGAGAGACGATACTTAGAGGAGGCCGACGGGCAAGAGATTTGTGGATTCTATCTGTACCTACCCTTCAGGTAGGATCCATGGTGGATGATCCCGAAGCTGCGCTATCTTTACTTACCGATCAGGTAGGATCCGAGGTGGATGACCCAAGAGCTGCTTCTTTTCTTCCAGCTGCTTGTCTTTTCTGTTGTACTTTTGTTCCGTTGTAGCTGTACTTTTGGTTGGGTTTGTATTCTAGCCAATTTACTTTTCAGCACTTCTTTTTTACTTATTGTATTACTTCCGCTTGTACTCTGTGATATTTTGTTTACTTTTATAGAGGCAATTCCTTCCCAGTTATCGGGATTTATGCCTTTGGTGCTAGTCGCCAGCCCCTGGCCTATAGAAAGCAGGCTTGGGGTAGTCACGGCACGGGCCCCGAGGACGGGTCGTGACAAGTTTGTTCCCCTTTACTTGGATGAGTCTTAGTACTAAGTCTTACCCTTGTACACATGGTCATGCCTATATACCTTGTCATTCCCATGCTTGTGTACTCCCAGAGCACATATCAGGATGTCATCAGAGGATCACATGGCACACATTAGGACAAACATGACATGTTATCTTTATCCCCTCTTGAATCTCTAGCCACCACAGCTAGGGGACTACATGGAATGTGTTCTTGGACTGCAATCCATGTGGTCAGGTTATTAATGGAATCCCAGGAAAGATCTACATGCTTTATTCATGCTATCATATCCATCCTATCCATTGTGATTCACACAAATGGTACAAAATCTATGGTATATCATGCCTAATATGTCTTTAGTGGCTGAATTTCAGCCTCCCAAACCTTGCACGGCCCATCTCATCATGCCACACTGATTCCACGGCTAAAGGATGAATAAAATGTCCCATGATCCATGTATCAATCACATTAAACCCATAAACTTTTCTTGATCCATTATAAATAAGAAATATATTCATCATTCACATAACCTTCATGAATAGAGGGGTTCGATCATGTTTGAACATGTCTAAGCCACGTTGAACCATGACCCTGTGGGAAACTAGAGAAAAACTCAAAGAATGGTGGCCATATATTAACTTGAATAATGTGAACCATCATTTTCCAATAACTCTAAGATAATTATCACATAAATGAGGATAATAAATGGTGATATAAAGTGTAACAAGTATTTTTTAGATTAGATAAATAAAATAATTATGGTATATATCAAGTGAAGATTGATAAAAACCATAAATCAATGAAAATAAATTAATCCATCCATGAATAAATAAAAAAAACAGAAATACAAAAACTAACATGCCCTATCTTAATTAAGGATTGATTATTAGTGAATACCACATTCACCAGTGATGATGATTCTCTACTTCTGATGTCTGCCTCTCAATCCAGCTCGATCCGATTGTCATTCGTTCTAAAATCCCGATTCGCCAATAAAGAATGTCTAGTCGTCATCTAAAATCCTCACCATATTATGTGGCTAAACCTTGTGATTATTTATAATGGGATATTTATAAATTGTTAGATTTAGTTCATTTAAAATAAAATAAAATAAATTATTTATTTATTTATTTTTATTAAACACACCCGCTAATGGCCACCTCCCTCATAACTTCTAACACTGACCAATCTTATGTCATGCCTAGGGTAAACTACATATTCTGGAATCAAATTTGGTTTTGGATTTCCCAAATGAGGTCTCAAACAATAATAAAACCCATTTATATTTATTTGTTGCACATCTGTGCATTAAAATATATTAATAATTTTAATCTATTGATTCTAGGGTATATATATGAAAAAACCCAATACCAAATCTAAGGAAAATATATATATATATACATATAAATATTAAAAGAAAAAAAACAAAACCAGAGTTGTTATAGTTCTCACTCACATAACCAGTAAACAGTTAATGATAAAATTAAGAAACATATAAAAATATTATCTGGAAGTTATAATGTTTATGATCATACAACACAAGACTAAACAACGTGTTATACCAAACTACATTTAGTGTACCAATGTATCTCATCTATATCTCGTGATAAAATAAGACCACTCTAATGAAATATGATCATTGATTCGATAAATGAAGATAGGGGAGTTGATATGGATAGGTTAGTGTATAGTTTAAAGAACTAAAGATCATATAACCCATGTACACGATGTGTAGTGATGATTTTCTAGTGGTTGATAACATATGGGGTCCAAGCATTTTTTTTTCTAGTAAACAACATGAGGACAGATAAAATATTCAAATATAATTAAATACACCATGTAAGAACCATTGAATCTCATGTACCTCATACACATCCATGGAGACTGACACGCCCAGTCCATATGCATGTGACAAAGACATTGGAAAAAGAGACCACATTTTGTGTAACCAAGTACACTCTATGTATTATGATAAAGTCAATTTTTTTGATTCAACATAGAAAGAAGATTTGAATATATAATTATATATATTGACGTTTTTTTATTTGTCATTTATTTGATAGTATAATCCATGAAATGTGATTTTTAATTATATATTAATTTCATTCCATGTTAAATTTCAAATCTACAAGTTTGTGTAGTATTTTATATATGGAACTATGCATGAATCAAGATAATGAGGATCATGTCAGTTAGTTTGTTTAAGTAAATACTTTTACTTCTAAGTAAACTTCTCTATTTCATTAATCTTAAATGAAATTAATTTATTTAATTTGTTTAAAATTTTGGATGATGGTAATTTAATGATGCTTGGATATAATTAAAATAAATTAAATTAGTTGGATTAATTTGTGGAATTTTATCTTGAATAAATAAATAATTTAATTAATTTATGGATAAATTGAAAATGTATGTTCCTTGTATGTTTTTTGGTTGATCGTGAGATTAGACCAGTCCAATGTATGTGTTTGGTTAACTTTTAATATATTATTATTATTAAATTAAAATGATGGTATGTGGGATGGACCCTTCTCTTTATTATGTAAGGGTATGTGTTCCCATGATTTATTTTATATAAAAACCCTATAACTAATCCATTGGATCCTCTAACCTATGTGTCAATAAAAGATTATATAAGGATTGAGATCCTAGGAAAGGGGAGGTGATCTGAGCCATTGATTAGAGGTGAAACCAATAATGGTGATACGTAGGAACTGAGGTGGAACGCTGAAACACGAACCAATATATGGTTGATAGTGTTTTCTCCTAGGGTTGAGGGTTAATTTATCATCTTTTAGATAACCATGCCATTATATAATATCATGATCATGTAACTTATATTCTATATCTATTAGTTCAATGGTTAGTTATTTATATTTGTTGTCACTTAACAAGTGAATTATCAAGAATGCAAAATGGAATAAAATAAATCCGAATTCTCCATAAATTTTATCGGACATTGTTAATTACTTATGTAAAATAGAATTAATATTGAAAATGTATATGATAAGAAAAAAATGTATTTTACCAAAAAATAAAAAAAGCCCTCAATGAAAATATTTAGTTGGTATAGGCCTTCATTACTTAAGTTAGAATTAAACTCATAGTTCAAAGCGTTTAATCACCCCAAGTTGAGATGATTTCAATTATCGGTGAAATTTTAGGAAATTTTTTTGGTTCGAATTAAATTTTTTCACATCAAGGGTTTAATATCCAATCAAGACATGATGTATCTAAGAGGAAAGGGTTGAGAAAATATTTGTCCAAGATTTTAGGATTGGGGAGTCCACTCAACAGATCATGGAACTATGTGTTAACATAGTTGGAAATATATACCAACCTAAAAGTCTTCAAATAACTTGCTCGAACCATGTCTGGGTAATGAAAAGGGGAATATGGATCCTTTCAACTAGAATGTATATGCAAAAGTATATTCCAAAAATAATTTAGAGGGATATTAGGTCTTAAAAAAATTTTGGTAGATTAATGGAATGTAATGGAATATAAATTTATTAATCTATTTTCGTAATCAAGTAAGTACCAATTATCTTTTCTAAATTTGTAGAAATTTAAAATGAGAAAATTTTTACAATATCACAATAATATATACTAGATAAGGAAAAGATTCTCACTGGCTCGCCATTCATGGAATGATATAGGTGCTTACACATTATACAATTCCATGAAGAAAAATTATACAAGTTGGAAACCCCACTTCCTATGTTTCTTGAAATAGTGTCTTGTAAATAAGAAGTATTTCTCTACCTAAACAATTTGCATGATGCAATAGATGTACAATGATTCTTGATATCCTCCATGTCTAGTTCTCTTCTAAAGAAATACGAGGGTATGGTTTCATATATTATAATTTCTCACATTTATGATATTTTTCGACAGAAGACAATACAAGAGTGATTTGATATCTCTAATACATTGTTCACATGCATGACTGGAGAGTTATCTCATTATGGACCTCATGTATTCAATAGTTTTATCTATATATAAAGTATATACATCATAGGTTTTAAGATCCTATATGAGTTATGCATAGTTCTCATTTTTTCCACACTACCTAAAACATTATATATATTTATTTTAAATTATAATATAATTAATAATGAGAATAATCTTTTGGAACTCCTTACTCTTATTCTCCAAGTTGATAAAGACATGGAGTGAAAAAACCAAAAGTCATTATAGAGAAGAAGAAAATAAGGGATAATAAAAAGGGACTAAAGACTTATTCCAAGTCTAAGTCTCTAGAGAACCGTCCCTCTAAGTAGAAGAAAATCTAGTGGTAAGGAAAGTAATAGGATGAAATGTGTTTTGCATGTGGTAAGGACATCCACTAGAAAAGGAACTGCCCCAACCAAAGAAACAATGAGAAGATTTAGCTATATTAATTGTTGAGTGTAATATTTCTATATATACATGTTTTGTATTAGAAATTGTATGTGGATATGAAATTTATATATAAATACCATAACTGTGTATATTTTAGAAGGTTTCAAAAATAGAGGTGGATATATGGGTTTCCGATAGAGAAATTTTGGATACTCTCTATATTAGAGACTACTATTTCATATTTCTAAAAAGATTGATTTTAGTTTTAATCAACTGTTATTATGTTCTAAGAGTTATCAATAACATAATTTTCCTTTCCTTTTAGACATAGATGGATACATTTTCAGTTTATAAAATAATATTGGATAATTTTATAAATATAGAATATGCTATGATATGAAAAATCTCAAAAATGGCCTTTATGTATTAAATTAAGAAACAAATATTGAAAATTGATAATGAATAAAATATGCATGACTCATTTATACCCAGTTGCTCCATCTCTATCTTGTTAATATAAACAAGAGTCATTGGATAAATCTCTATCAAGATTATTAATTATAATCTTTTAATATAGAATAACATGAAAAATGTCTTGTTTCTTTACAGGTATAGATGACCAAATCGATGTTTTTTTGTTAAGGTGAAAGGTCCATAGACATTCTATAATTAATAAACACCAATGTATGGAGACCCTTTCAAGTATAATCTAGAGGTGTATTATCATAATTTATTTCTTTTACTGACTACTTATATTGGTACATTTACATCAACAATATGCAGTACAAGTCTAAATACTTTGAGATTTTCATGGAATTCAAGAATGAATTTGAGAATCATCTTGGTAAGAAGAAAATGAATGTTTAATCAGATCAATGTGGTGAATATCATAGCCAATATTTTTTCAATTTTCTATTGGATTATGGGATTTTATCTCAAATCACCCTTTTTTGATAACCACATTGGAATGGTGTTTGTAAAATGAGGAACCATGCCTTGGTGGATATGGTAAGGTCAATGATGATTCACACAAGGATAAATTATACTTTTTGGGTGTGAATTACGCACAGTAGCATACATACAATACCGAGTGCTAAATGGAGAATAAAATGGTATTCCCTTTAAGTTATGGAGTGAAAGAAAATATGTTTTGTCAAATACCTTTACATGGGTGTGAGAAGTTTTTTTTGAGCTAGCTCAAGAAACAAACAGTCACCTAGAGGAATTATGTGTATCTTTAAAGTCACCCTAAGGAAATGAGTGCATACTACCTATATGATCCAAAAGATTAAATGGTCATAGTTTATAGGTCAGTTTTATTTCTTAATAGGGAACACATACTCAAGGAGGATAGTGGGAGTAATATTGAATTCAATGAAGTTGATGTTCAAGAAACACCATATCTGATATAATAAAAAACTTCCATAGGTCCCCATGGAAGAATTTATTACTAAAACACAAGTACTATATAAGATTACTGGAGATGGTAGAGAATATGAAAGATATGGTTTTATATTCTCAAAATATTGTGTTTAATTATTGATTAAAAATAACCTCTATGTAATTTCTTGGATTTTGTGTGTATTATTTTTAAATATTATATGGAATTATTATGAGTCCGAGCGCGAAGACGGCACCGCATTCCGAGATCCGGTGAGCTCAGAATGGTGGTTTGAACTTTTTTTAGGCTATGTGAGTCGGCGCTTGTGCGCGGTTGTGGAAGCTTCTAAATGGATGCCCGAATTCAAAATATGATTGCACCGTT
This sequence comes from Viscum album, assembly GCA_963277665.1. Taxonomy (NCBI): domain Eukaryota; kingdom Viridiplantae; phylum Streptophyta; class Magnoliopsida; order Santalales; family Viscaceae; genus Viscum; species Viscum album. The sequence continues at coordinate 350,939,205 of OY728130.1, read as the reverse complement.
GTGTCTAGGATGATGACTTTACCTAAGAACGGGCCTAACCTCGACCGGCGTGGGTTTAGGGAGAATATTAATTTTCGGACGTTTTAGTAATGTAAAAATAAAATAAATTGCTAAATATTTATTTTATTTTATGGAAACATCCGCTGCAGCACAGCAACAGGATATCTATTTCCTAAATTAATGACGTGTCATAATGACTCAAAAAAATGGAATGTTGGTTTCATTAATACTTCTGCGTAATTAAATTCTAGCATGCTTCCCTTTCTAATGGGTTAAGCAATTGTTGATCGTTGGCGATGATTGGGAGGAACCTCTGTCGAATCCGTCGAGCGTTTGAGAAATTTCTCGGCGAAAAACGATGAAGGATCGAGGCTGTGAATCGCAACGCCAATGACTTTGAAGGATCTCGACGACGACGACAGTGCGACACCTTCGTCAAAGATTGATCCTTTCTAAAGTTAGGGGTTGTTATTTAATTTTTCCTCTTTCCCTGTTCTTGATCTAAAACGACGAAAACTGATCAACCACGAACAAGTTGATCTGCGGATTCACACGTTCTTACAGGAGGGATTTTTCTCTTGGGATGATTATGGGGAATTAATCCATGTTATTTATTGATGTTGATTTCCGATCCGTTAAGCCTATTAATGGGAGCAGATTAATGTCGTGATGAACGACGACGGAGGTTCGTTCCTCAATTCGTTTATTGGATTTCCTCCCCTTTTTCTTTTCTCGTGCGTTCTTCATGTTCTTTATTGTGTGATGAACAATGGATCATTTTGTATCCATTCTATGACACAACGATCCCAAATCCAGTATTCGACACCGAAACGGCTTTGTAGAGGTGCGACGACGAAGGCGGACGACGAATCAGACAGATCAGTAAAAGGCGTTCTTCGAGCGTTCTTCACGTGGGAGGATGAAAACATGTATTCGGAGCCAATCAAAGGCTTGAAAACACCGGAAGCAGCATCTTGGTGTTGGGGCGTCCAAAACCTGAAGGTTTCATGGCGATCGGATGGCCGGATTGACGATCGGAGCAGCACGGGAGGCGCGCCGGCGAAGAGCTTCGTTTCTAGAAATTTCCAGAACACACGGCGTGTACTTCCGAAGAACATGTTGTGTAGTACTGGAGGTGGCTAGGGTTTTAGGGGTCAGAGAGGTGTCACGCGTCATGTGGACTTGGTTAAAAGGTGTGTTGAACATTCCCTGAAGCTCAGCATGTGTTTGGGAAATACACGGACACAGGATGATCTACACGGCTTTAGGCGACATGGTGTGTACAACGTGGCAGAGGTGGCAACATGAAGCTCGGCGTGTATCTAGGGGATACACAGACGTGGGTTAAAGTACACAGGTAGATAGTTGTGTATGGCCACACGTCCAGTGACACAGGGCCAACCCCAGTCACTTGGAACATAGCGTGTACATCGTACTACACACTGTGAACTAAGTTTTTCTACACGACCAGTTCTACGACACGGGCCGTTGCACATGGGCAGTACCCTGGGTCAAATAACATGGCATGTATCTTTTCTACACACCGTGTACTTTTTGGAAAACAGCATGGTCCTCTTGTTCACTGTATCCTAGACATCTTTTGTTTGGGTTAGTTCCCCTACTTCTCATTTCTCTGAAGGTCAGGCATCGTTTCCTTCTACGGGAGTATGATCCCTTCAGCCGGACATTCTGTGATAGAGTCGGCATCCCTATGAGGGGCCCGGAGTGAGATCCTCTATCCATTCCTAACCCTAGGTAGATTCAGGCATCAACGAGACCAACTCTACTAGGCGTTGATCCTCTATCTAGATGGTGTATCACCTAACTGGTGAATCTGAATGAGTCCCGGTATCCGCCATGGCCCTGGAAGTGATCCTCATCAGTGTATCATGATCTTTCTCACCCAGGAGATTGTCTCTCATAATGAGTGCTTCCCTTCTATCATAACCTTCCCACTCAGGGGTGTGTCTCCCTTAATGAGTGTAGCTACCTCTTGTGATGGTTCCAGATGAACAACACTTCTCAGACAGACGTCATTAGAGTTATAAGACTCATGGAGTGTTTTCTCCCAGAACGAGTGCATCTCAGAATCTTCTTTCTGAATCCCTAATGGGGGTATGCGGTCATGTGACTTGTCTCTAGACTATGGTCTAGTTTTTGAGTATATCTGGTTTGTTCTATATGTTATGTAGATATATACTGTGCATAGATGACTGTACCTTTACTTTGTGTACTGCTTTGTGGTTTTCGGGGTCCTCTACTGAGTATTGTTATACTCACCCCTGGACGGGCTTTGCCCACACGTCTGGTGTCTTGTGCAGAGGAGCAGCCTTTTGACTGAGTCCAGGGAGGACTAGGACAGGACCGAGCTTTCTGAGTTCCCTACAGGACGACGTGTTCCTACGACTACGAGCAGCAGTCCCAGTACCTTTTGTGCTTGCAGGTTGGACTTTGTAGTTTTCAGACTCTTGTCTGTTTGTTTTTTGTGGGATTGTATTCTGTAAAGTTTACTTTTATAGTACTCTAACTTTAATCATACTCTGTTGGTTGGGGTTTAGTTGTATTCATGCATTTTGTTCCTTAGTATTTTACATTTCAGCATTTGTGGGCTTGGAGATGTGTGTGTGTGTACAGGTACTTAGGAAATCCCTCCCATGTTATTAATATGCCTACTCGATGCTAGTCACTAGCCCCTGGCCTACTAGAGGTGGGCTTGGGGAGTCACGGCGTGGGCCCCCTGTGACGTGTCGTGACAGAATGGTATCATAGGTGTTCGTTTCTACCTTTGGACCAAGATTCTGTGAGTTTGGTTTGGGGTAATAGTGTTATGTGTTTCGAGTTCATCTTTCAGGCCAGAGACTCCAGTGTTGGTGTGGCGGCTGACGTATCCATACACCAGGGCTTTGATAACCTGCTTTCCGACTCGGTACACGAAAACACTGGTTGCAGGGAAATAAAAAGGTACATGCATCATATAGGAATGGTTTGTGGTTTCCATGTCCTTTGTGTGAGTTATCAAGATATACTATTTGAATATGGTACATATTGTTTCCTTATAGGATGCCTCCATGACGCATACCCTCTAGGATTCAACAGCATGATCACGAGGATGACCCCCTCAGTGACGAGGCTTCGATACAGCGACCATTTTCCTAGGCGTTGCCACTGGGTGGTGCACCCGCTATGCCACCACCAGTGGAGCAGCCAGTGGTACCTACAGTACTGACCGGTGAGGAACGCAGGATTTGCGCACTCCATGAGTTCCAGAGATAGAGACCCCTCAGGTTTCGAGGTGATTGTGACCCTCAGGAGGCTGAGGACTGGCTTGAGGCGGTGACCAGAGTTTTCTGTCTAGTGAAGACACCAGCACACCAGATGGTGATCCTAGGAGAGAGCCTTCTTCAGGGTTCGGCGGGACGATGGCGTAGTCTGACCACACAGGCTCACAACGAGGAGACCCTTTCATAGACGGAGTTTGAGAGACTCTTCAGGGCGGAGTTCTCTCTGGTTACACTAAGAGTTGTATGCATCCATGAGCTACTCCAGCTCCAGTAGGGCAGTATGACAATGTCTTACTATTCATCGAAGTTCACCAACCTTTCCAGGTACTCGATAGATATGGTCAGGGATTAGTACTTGAGATATCGAACCTTCGAGCGAGGTCTACGAAGAGACATCTGGGCTAGTGTCGTGCCTCTATGCATATCGACTTATGCTGGAGTGCTCGAGCAGGCCTTGGTGATCGAGAGCTTCTTGGCAGAGCAGAGTCAGCCGCCGGCAGTCAGCAGCAGGCAGACAGGTGTAGAGACCCCGGCAACTGGGAGCCGACATCAGTCATAGGGACCTAGATCTGGGAAACATCCTAGGAGGACCCAGGACATGGGATCGATAGTCCAGGGGTCTCAGGCTGGATCCAGTCAGCCTAGGGAGAAACGATGCTACGCGTGTGACAGTAGGGGACATCTTGCTAGGGATTTCCCGACCCGTCGATCTGCTGACTGGGAAGCGGTGGATGGACCACTGAGGAAGAGGCAGAGAATAGAGCAGGCAAACCCGCCAGGTGGCAAACGTGGCAGAGGAGCAGGGAGAGCTGAAGGTGGTGGCAGAAGCTTCGACTTACTTCCCCCACCACCCCCATGAGGTCCGCACCAGGCTTAGGGAGCTGGGGGACAGGGGCGGGGACAGCTGCATGTGGTCGAGGCATACAACCCAGGGGATCGAGGGATGATTCGAGGAATGATCTATTTCATTTCTACCTTAGTTGTCGTACTCATAGACACAGGTTCCAGTCATTCCTTTATAGCCACATGACGTGTGAAAAACCTTGAGATTTCGGTAGAACTGTTGACTCGATCCTTATGCTTGGAGACGCCTACGGGAGGAGACTCGATGATCACGCACCTTTGAAGAAAGATTGATATTACCCTTGGAGGATAGAGTTTCGGTTGGAACCTCTTGGTGGTAGCGTCGAGTCCTTACGACATCATTCCCGGTATGGATTGGTTATCTTCGGTCCATTCCCAGATTGACTGTTTTAGGAGAAGAGTGTGGTGTGTCTGCCGTGATGGAATGAGGTTTTCCTTTATCGGAGAAAAGGAAACCCATGCCGCACAAAATGGGCTCATGCCTAGGAGGGTGCATCTAATCACTCATGAGTTGACTAGCCTTACCCTCGGAGCAGTAGATGTTGTGAGCTCTCAGTTCCCTGCAGTGGTGGTGGAGTATGAGGATGTCTCTCCCACAGATGTTCTAGGATTACCTCCCCACCAGGAAATTGACTTCTGCATCGACTTACACCCCGGGATGACACAGATTTCATCATCAGCATATCGGATGGCTCCCGCGGAGCTTCGAAAACTGAGGGTGCAGTTGGAGGATTTGCCGAGTAAGGGTTTTGTGAGACCCAACGTCTCACCCTGGGCGGCCCCAGTCATGTTCACCAAGAAGGAAGACGGGAGTCTGAGGTTGTATGTGTATTACTGGCACCTGAAACTGGTGATGGTGAAGAACAAGTATCCACTACTGAGAATCGATGACCTCTTTGATTAACTAATAGGGGCACAGTGGTTCTCGAAGGTTGACCTTCGATTAGGCTATCACCAGATACGAGTGCGGGATGAGGATATACCGAAGACGGCTTTCAGATGCCGCTATAGTCACTATGAGTACTTGGTGATATCTTTTGGTGTGATGAATTCCCCCACAGTGTTCATGGGACTGATGAACCAGATCTTCCAGCCGTACTAGGACCGGTTCGTAGTGGTCTTCATCGACGACATCCTCGTGTAGTCGGCATCAGAAGAGGAGAATTAGAGACACATATGGATAGTTCTCGACGTACTTAGGGAGCACCAAATTTATGGGAATCTATCAAAGTTCTAGTTATGGATTTAGGAGATCCACTTTCTGGGACATTTCATCTCAGCAGATGGAGTAGCTGTGGACCCAGCCAAGGTGGAGGCTGTGTTAGCATGGGAGCCACATCGGAGCGTGACGGATGTGCGGAGCTTGCTTGGGTTGGTAGGATATTACCATAGATTCATTCCTGATTTCTCCTGGATATCAGCACTGATGATGGCCTTGACTAGGAAGGGGCAACCCTTTGTGTGGACAGAGAAGTGCCAGCAGGATTTTGAGCAGCTGAGGCAGATTTTGACAAGTGCCCTAGTCTTGAGATTGCGGGAGGAGGGTGTCGAGTACGTAGTTTTCTGTGACGCATCAGGGACCGGGCTCGGTTGTGTCCTGATGTAGCAGCATGAAGTGATTTCTTATGGTTCATGCCAGTTTAGGCCACATGAGCTGAACTATGCGACACATGATCTCGAGTTGGCAGCAGTAGTCTTCGCATTGAAGATGTGGCGACACAACCTCATGGGCGAGCGGTTTATCATCTACTCTGACCACAAGAGCCTCAAGTACATATTTTTACAAAAAGATCTGAATCTACGGTAGAGACGATGTCTAGAGTTCCTCCAGGACTATGATTTTGAAATCATCTATACTCCTGGAAAGGGAAACAAGGTGGCGGATGCTCTTAGCAGAAGGTCGAGCTCACAACTGTTGAGTGTGGCGACACAACAGTTAGTCGCGTTATAGTTATCCTTCGTGGATGGGGTGGATACAGCTTACCAACAGTCGATGGTTGTCACCCCTCCACTCTTACAGCGAGTTAGGGAGGAACAGATTGGGGATGTCGACTGTGTGGCTTTACGTGCTTAGTTATCCACAGGATATGCTCCTGATGGATATTCACAAGGTGGGGAGCACGTACTTCTTTTCAGAGGATGCATTATTGTACCAGTGGAATTGCAGGAGGAGGTCCTGAGGTAGTTTTATACGTACCCTTTGGTGGTACATCATGAGGTGGAAAAGATGTACCAGGATCTCTGACGACAGTTCTAGTGGTCAGACATGAAGAAGGAAGTAGTGGATTTCATTTCTCGATACCTCACATGCCAGCAGGTGAAGGCTGAGCACCAGGTTCTAGTGGGATTAGCTCACCCCCTAGAAGTTCCAGAGTGGAAGTGGGATGGAATATAGATGGACTTCATGATAGGCTTACCATGGACGTCCAAGGGGAATGATTCCATCTGGGTGATCGTTGACCGACTCACCAAGTCGGCCCACTTCCTAGCTATCCAGGAGCAGAGTTCCGTAGAGAGCTTGGCACGCCACTATGTGTAGAAGATGGTTCGTCATCATGGAGTTCCCTCGACTATAGTCTCATATTGATATGCTCGTTTCATGTCCCAGTTGTGGAAGGGATTGCAGGAGGCTTTTGGGACTTAGCTACGCTTGACCACAGCGTTTCATCCCCAGACTGATGGTCAGACGGAGAAGACCATTCAGATTTTGGAGGATATGTTGCGAGCTTGTATCTTGGACTTTGGTCACAGTTGGGAGGACCACCTACCACTAGTGGAGATTGCGTACAACAACAGCTACCACTCCAACATTGGTATGGCACCGTTCGAGGCCTTGTACGGGAGACCCTGTCGGTCACTACTTTGATGGACCGACCTCAGAGAGTCAGCACTATATTGTCTAGAGTTAGTGTGAGCTACTACAGAGAAGGTGTAGATCATCTGAGAGCAGATGAAGACTGCACAGAGCCGGCAGAAGTCCTATGTTGACCGATGACGGAGGCCTTTGGAGTTCGAAGAGGGAGATCACATCTTTCTTCGGGTCTTACCTCGATAAGGGTTGTGGAGATTTGGCCGAGGCGTAAAGCTATCTCTGAAGTTCATCGGACCCTTCCAGATACTATACAGAGTTGGTGCGGTGTTTTACCACCTAGCTCTACCGCCACAGTTGCATCGGTTACATGATGTCTTCCACGTGTCGCAACTGAGGATGTACGTGCACGATTCGTCGCACGTCATCGACTGGGGTGAGTTGGACATCGAGGATGGAGTGACCTTCGATGTGTACCCAGTGGAGATCAAGGATCTGCAAGAAATTATCCTTCATGGGTGATCTATTCCCTTGGTGCGGGTCTTGTGGCAGCACAGGAATCTTCAGGAGACCACGTGGGAGCGGGAGGCTCAGATCCGTGTCCAGTACCCTCATCTTTTTGTATAGATGTTGTTTTGGCTTTTTGGGGATGTAAATCCCAATGGTGGGGAGAATGTAATGTCTCAGATTTTCCGTGTATTATTCTTAAATATTATATGGAATTATTACGAGACCGGGCGCGAAGACGGCACATCATTCCGAGGTCTGGTGAGCCCAGAATGGTGGTTTGAACTTTGTTTTAATCTAAGTGAGTTGGAGCTTGTGTGCGGTTGTGGAAGCTTCCAAACGGATGACCGGATTAAGAATATGAGTGCACCGTTGCGTCCAGGACGGCAAATTTACCTAAGAACGGGTCTAACCTCGACCAGCGTGGGTTGAGGGAGAAACTTAATTTTCAGACGTTTTAATAAAGTAAAAATAAAATAAATTGTTAAATGTTTATTTTATTTTATGGAAACGTCCGCTGCAGCGCAGCGGTGGGATGTCTGTTCCTAAATTAATTACATGTCATAATGACTCAAAAAATGGAAAGTTGGCATCATTAATACTTCCACATAATTAACTTCCAATAAGTTTCCATTTTTAATGGGTTAAGCAATTGTTGATCGTTGGCGATGATTGGGAGGAACCTCTACAGAATCCACGAGGCGTTGGAGAAATTTCTTGGCAATAAACAATGATGGATCGAGGCTATGAATCGTTGTGACAATGACGTTGACGGATCTCGATGACGACGACATCATGACACCTTCATCAATGATCGATCCTTTCTAAAGGTAGGGGTTGTTATTTAATTTTTCCTCTTTCCCCGTTCTTGATCTAAAACGAGAATGCAGATCAACCACGAACAAGTTGATCTGCGGATTCATACATTCTCGCGGGAGGGATTTTTCCCTTGGGATGATTATGGGGAATTAATCCATGTTATTTATTAATGTTGATTTCTACTCTATTATGCCTATTAACAGGAGAGGATCAACGCCGTGATGAACGACAGCAGAGGTTCATTCCTCAATTAGTTTATTGGATTTCCTCCCCCTTTTTCTTTTCCCGCGCGTTCTTCATGTTCTTCACGGGGCGATGAAAAACGGATCGTTGCGTATCCGTTCTGTGACGCAATGATCCCAAATAAAGGATTTGACACCACAATGGCCTTGTAGAGGTGCGACGATGAAGTAGGATGATGAATCCTATGGATTGGTAAAATGCGTTCTTCGAGCGTTCTTCATGCGGGAGGATCAAAACACATTTTCGAAGCAGATCAGAGGCCCGATAACATCGGAAGCGGCTTTGTGGTGTCGGGGTGACCAAAACGTGAAGGTTTCGTGGCGGCCGGACAGCCGGATTGACGATTGGAGTAGAATGGGAGGCACGATAGAGAAGAGATTCGTTTCTAGAAATTTCTAGAACACATGGTGTGTACTTCCGAAGAACATGTCATGTAGTACTGGCGGTGTCTAGGGTTTCGGGGGTAAGAGTGGTGTCACACGGCGTGTAACCTTGGTTAAACGGCATGTTGAACTTTCCCTGAAGCCCAGCATGTGTTTGGGAAATACACGAACACGGGATGATCTACACGGCTTCAGGCGACACGGCATGTACAACATGGCAGAGGCAGCAACGTGAAGCTCGGCGTGTATCCATGGGATACACAGACATGGGTTAAAGTACACGGGTTGATATCCATGTACAGCCACATGACCAGTGACATGGGTCCAACCCCAGTCACTCGGGACATTGTGTGTACATCGTACTACATGTCGTGTACTAAGTTTTTCTACATGACCAGTTCTACGACACGGGTCACTGCACACGGGAAGTACCTGGGGTCAGACAACATGGCGTGTATCTTTTCTACATGCCATGTACTTTTTGGAAAACAGCATGGTCCTCTTGTTTACCATATCCTGGACATCTTTCGTTTGGGTTAGTGCCCCTTCTTCTCGTTTCCCTGAAGTTCAGGCATCGTTTCCTTCTACAGGAGTATGATCCCTTCAACTGGACTTTTTGTGATAGAGTTGGCATCCCTCCGAGAGGCCCAGAGTGAGATCCTCTATCCATTCTTCAACCTAGTTAGAGTTAGGCATCGATGTGACCAAATCTACTGGGCATTGATCCTCTACCTAGCTGGTGTATCACCTAACTAGTGAATCCGAATGAGTCACGGTATCCGCCATGGCCTTGGCAGTGATCCTCATCTGTGTATCGTGATATTTCTCACTCAGTAGCGTGTCTCCTGTAATGAGTGCTTCCCTTCTATTGTAACCTTCCCACTCCGGAGTGTGTCTCCCGTAATGAGTGTAGCTACCTCTCATGACGGTTCCCGATGGACAACACTTCTCGGACAGATGTCACCAGAGATATAAGACACGTGGAGTGTGTTCTCCTAGAACGAGTGCATCTCAGAATCTTCGATCTGAATCCATAACGGGGGTATGCGTTCATGTGACTTGTCTCTAGAATATAGTCTAGGTTTTGAGTATATCTGGTTTGTTCTATATGTTAGGTAGACATATACTGTGCATAGTTGATTGTACCTTTACTTTGTGTACTGCTTTGTGGTTTTCGGGGTCCTCTACTGAGTATTGTTATACTCACCCCGGGACGGGCTTTGCCCGCACGTCTGGTGTCTTGTGCAGATGATCAGCCTTTTGACCGAGTCTAGGGTGGACTAGGACAGGACCGAGCATTCTGAGTTCCCTACAGGCCGAGGTGTTCCTACGACTACGAGCAGCAGTCCCAGTACCTTTTCTGCTTGTCGGTTGGAAATTGTAGTTTTTAGACTCTTGTTTGTTTTTTTTGGTGGGCTTGTATTCTGGACAGTTTACTTTTATAGTACTCTACCTTTCTTCATACTTTGTTGGTTGGAGCTTAGTTATATGAATGCATTTTGTTCCTTAGTGTTTTATATTTTAGCATGTGTGGGCTTGGATACGTGTGCATGTGATCAGGTACTTAGGCAATCCCTCCCATGTTAGTAATATTCCTACTCGGTGCTAGTCACCAGCCCCTGGCCTATTGGAGGCGGTCTTGGGGAGTCACAGTGCGGGCCCCACTAGGACGGGTCTGGACACTCTATACTGAAAATTTGAATTAGAGATCTTATAACCTTCCAAATGTAAAGAATATGTCAATTCTAAGATGGATTCCATGTATCAGAACCAAGTTTGGATTTTAATAGATTTTACCATTAATTTAAATCATGATGGGTGAAAATGGGTATTCAAGGGCAAATGGTCATGGAAGTTTAGGCTAGTACCTATAAAGCATGGCTAGGAGATAGAGGTTTTGGACAATGTTAATTCATTGATTTCAAAAGAACCCTTTCAATATTTTCCTTGTTTAAATCCATTAGTATTATACTTGATATAGAAACATTCCATGACCATGAGAGTAGTAAGATGGATATAGAAACTATTTTACATAATGGGAAAATTTGGGAATATATGTATATGACAAAACTAGAAGGGTTTGGGACTCCATGGAACTCCAAAATGATATGAAACCAACACAGATCTGTTTATGGATTAAATCGTGTTTCCATGTCATAGAACATTAAATTTGATGAATATGAAAAATAATATAGTTTCATTATTCCAAAATGGGATCCTTGTGTTTATAAAAGGTTTGGTGGGAATACATTTAAATTTATATTATTATATTTCAATGACATATTACTAATTGGATAGATGATACCATCCTTTCAAGAGGTTAAGGAATTGTTTAAAAATTTATTCTCTATAATTTACTTAGTTGAAGAAACCTAAATTATAAGGATCAAGATCATGTGGGATGGATCCAAGAGGCTTCTTGGACTAATTCAATGTACATACATTGACTAGATACTAAAGATTTTCATTATGGAACAATCCAACAGGGTATTGGTTTTAGTGTCATATGGTATACATCATTCCAAGAAAAGATATCCTTAGAAACAAGAGGAAATAGAGAAACTAAGTATGATCCCATACTCTCATACGATAGGATATATCATGAATTTTATATAATGTATGTGTCTTGATGATTCCTATAATTTGATTATGGTATTCAGATATCAAGAATTATGAGGTGAATAGTATTTTACTATTTTTAAGGTTTTCCTTAAGTATCTGAGGCAATACAAGCATATGTTCTTAGTGTATGGTGGAGATGAAGAGATATATATCATGATGTATATATATTCTATATTTTAAATAGATCAAAATTATTTGAAGTCATAGTCTGGATATTTATTCCATCTCAATGGAGGGTCTGTGAGCTGGAAGTGTTCTAACCATCCAGTTTTCACAAATTCCACAATGGAGTCTGAGTATATTGTGTCTTAAGATGTAGGATCACCATTCATTGATACATATTCTCATAGTGTTCACCCTTGGTGATCTCTAAGATAAGAGGTTATGAGAATGGACCCGCCTATAGGAAATCTACATTTTATGTGTCATTAGAAATTCCTATCTACAGATTTGTGTATTGATCCTTAGACTTTATTATTATCATTAATGGATACATTTAGTTTTTAATTTTATGTATTCATTAAAGCCATAACAACATATTCTCTTGGAAATGTTGGATACATTGGGTGCATCATGAGTGATATTTCATTAATGGAGTGTGTGAGAAAGGATTTATCCCTTATATCGATTGAAAAAAGCTCATATAACAGACCCCTTAATGGGAATGAAATTATATGGATAAATCCATTGACATATTTTTTTTGAGAAGAAAGAAGGATAATATTAATGATGAAGATCAGCAGCTGTACATAAGCAGAGCCATGAAGGGAAATTGTCCAGCAATAGTTGGTTGACATCGAAGGGGCCTGAGGCCGCTAGTAGATGGGCCGCATTGTTTCCTTCCCTTTTGGTAAATGAGAAGGCGAAACAAGAGAAGCCTTGGAGCAGTGAGCAAATTCTCCGGATGATGAAGTAAAAGGATTGCAGTCCGTCGTCATTGTGGTTAATGGAATTGATAACAAATAGGAAGTCAGACTCAATGATAATATCAGCCCATCCACGTTCCACAGTGAGCATCATGCTTGCTAGGATGGCAGCGGCCTCAAAAAATGCAGGTTCCTAGGAGGACTGATGGGATTCAACTTTTGCCACCACAATCTTCCCTAGATGATTACGCGCTAGGATGTCGAGAGCAACAGGCCCATCATTGGGGAGAGAAGTATCCGCGTTAAGCTTAAGACTCCCTTCCGGTGGGGGGGTCCAATGAGGGGGGAAGGAGGGGGGAGCATCTGGCCCAATGTGTCCTTTTCGGTCCTTCTAGCCCTCAATCCATGAAGTTGCATGTTCAATACAGAACTCGTGAGGGTGATGAACGTGGTGGAGAACCGAGTCATTACGCCGATCCCAAATGATCTAGGCCAGGGTACAGTAGGATCTGGCATCGATCGATGACAGAGAGGAACACCATCGCATCAGAAGATCTGGGAGATCAGAGACAATATCTAGAGAAGCATCCGAAGCTGGGCCCCATTTGTTCCAGATTTCCTTGGATCCCGGGCATTAAGTGATGGCGTACCAGGGAGTTTGAGGAATATTTGGGCAGAATGGACAAGATTCAGCATTGGACATGTGACGGTAAACAAGGAGGCTCATGGTAGGGAGGGTTCCCATGCACACCTGCCACCAAAATTGGTGTATTTTTTGGGGGACGTTGAGCTTCCAAAGTGCTTTCCATGGTCCATCATCATGGTCGAGAGAGTGAATGCCACGAGCCAGTCTGTACCCGGATCTCACCGTGTAGTCTCCTGAGACATCATTGGTCCAAAACAGATGGTCGGGGCTTGCATCAGACACACAGGGGATGCACAAAATAATTTTTTTGTCTCTTTCATTGAACCAGTCCTGGATCTTTTCAACACACCAACCCAGGCCCTGATCCGAAAAGAGGCAGTTGACAGTGGCGTCTTCAAGACCAGGTTGGGCAGGGGATGTGGCCCGCATGCCATCCTTGTCGACAAGCCAGGTATTGGTTCATATGTTGACAGATGAACCATTACCAATCCTCCAGGCCACCCCTTTCTCAATGAGATTTCGGGCCCCCCAAATACTTCTCCAGAGGAAGCTAGGACGGGGGCCCAGAAAGGAGCCAAGTAAGTCTGTATCGGGAAAGTACATGGCACGGAGTACCCGTGCACACAAAGATGATGGACGGTTCAAAAGGTGCCATCTTTTCTTGGCCAGCAGTGCATCATTGAATAGAAGAAGGTTCTGGAATCCCATCCCTCCCTCCGACTTGGTTATGCAGAGTTTCTCCCATGCCACCCAGTGGGGTCTATTTCTTCCATCATTTTTTCCCCACCAGAAGTTGGCAGTATGAGAATGGATCAGGTTGACGATGGCCGCCGGGAGTTTAAACATATACATAAAGTATCTGGGGAGAGACTGAATGAACTTTTTAATGAGGGTTCCTTTTCCAGCTTTGGAGATTCTTTTTAGGGTCTGTCCTTGAATTTTTTTCTCAATTCTGTCCCCTAGGGATGCAAAGATTTCTTTTTTTGGACCGGCCAATCAGCGTAGGGAGTCCGAGATACTTTTTGTGTTTATTGGCCATATGGATGCTTCCATATGCACAAAGCCCAGCTCTATTGGTAGGAGTCACCCCTGCGCTGAATGATATTTCCGATTTGACGTGGTTGATAGACTGTCTACACGGCCACTCATATTGCTGAATCGTGTGGCTGATCACCCGGCACTCATTAATAGTTTCTCTGGAGAAAAGGAGGTTGTATTTGGTGAATAAAAGATGTGACACTTGTGGGATCTTACGGCAGACCTTTTCTCCATGAATAGACGAAGAGGATGCAACACTGGAAATAAAGTTAGAGAAGACATCAGCCACCAAGATGAAGAGAAAAGGAGAGAGAGGATCTCCCTAGTGTAGGCCTCGGTTTGGGGCGAATCCTCTGGGGAGCTCCCCATTGACCTTGATTCTGAAGGAGACGGTCGAGATGCAGTGCATGATGATATCTGTCCAATTAGTGTAGAAGCCCATTCTCAGCATCATAGCTCTTAGGAATTTCCATTCCACTTTATCATAGGCTCTGGTCATATCCAGTTTCCAGGCCATGGTTCCTTTTTTTCACAGTGGAACGCATTTTCATATAGTGGAACACGTTATGGGCCACAATTGCATTATCAGTAATCGGCTGCTTGGCCACGAAGTCTCTCTGGTTTTCCGAGATAATATCGGGATGCCACAGACACAACCGATTGACAAGTATTTTTGAGAAGATCTTATAAGAGACCTTACATAGGCTGATATGTCTAAAATCCAGGATCTCCTGAGTTTTCTTGATTTTCGGGATGAGGATGAGGATAGTTTCGTTGATGGAGAAAATGCTTGTATTCCCCACCCAGATGTTTTTTTATCATTTTGAATATGTCGGGACCGACAATGTACAAGTATTGTTTAAAAAATAGGGCATGAAAACCATCCGGTCCTGGGACCTTAGTGGGGTGGATTTGTTTCAAATCTAGGTTAATCTCATCATTCGTCACATCTTTTGTATGTTGCCGATTAATCTCATCAGTGGTCACGGGTCTGATGTATTCTTCTACTTCAGCTAACATGAAAAATGTTCATGTGAAGAAGTGGTTCTTGAAATAGTCTACCAAAGCTTCGTGTATGCCGTAGGTGTCAGAGACTTTGCTTCCATCAAGTCGTGATAAGCTCATGATAGAGTTTTTCCGATGCCTAGCTGACGCTTTCATATGGAAATACCTTGTATTAGTGTCGCCCTCTTTAATTTGGATGTCACGCGCCCGCATAGCCCAGAAGCTTTCCTTAACACAAAGGGCCCCATCCAACTCTCTTTGAGTAGCACCAATCCTGGAGATGTTTCCATTGGATTTGGGTTGCCTGAGTAAGTTGTGAAACTTTTTTTCAAGGGCATCACAATTCCTATCAGGTTGGTTGAATTTCTTGTAACTCCAAGATCTCAGACCGGATGCAACCTGTTGGAGAATGAATCCAACATCTTTGTGGGAGATCTTCCATCTTGATCAGATCACCTCTTTGCATTCCTGGTCTTTTGACTAGAAGCTCTCAAATCTGAAGGGTCTGATGGGTTGTCGCTTATGTTTTCCTTACAAACAATCAATGAGAATTGGGCAATGATCTGAACAGTTAAGGTCCAAGTGGCCAATATGAAACATGTTGAATAGATTAGTCCAATCAGTAGAACCTATGAATCTACCAAGACGCTCAGCGATGTGGGTTCCTTCAATGTTTCTGCAGAACCATATAAAAGGATTACCTATGTATCCCAGATCGACCAGGTTTTCCCTAGTGACTGTGTCCTTGAAATTAGACATTGAGGTTGAATGTCGAGTATTTCCACCTGGCTTTTCCTTATGGAACATGATCTCATTGAAATCTCCACCAAAAGAATAGGGATAGGTAAATCATGTCACAACTTTCCCAGAAGGTTCCATGATTGGGCTTTATCAGCATGGGATGTCCAGCCGTAGAATCCCACAAAGGTCCATGGTGGGTGCAGGGTAGTTTGAATAGTTGTAGCCACATGGTGCGAGGAGAAAGACAAAATTGTAACATCAATATTGTCCTTACAAAGGAGGCAGAGGCCCCCAGAATGGTCTTGTCTGGGCACCAGAAAGCAGCCTTGGAAGCTACAATTCAGAGCAATACCATTGATGTCCTTTTTTTCCAGTATGGTTTCAGACATGAAACCCATATCGGGGTGACTTTGAGCGCAATTGCACTGAAGCATGCGAACCGTGCATGGGTTGCCAAGCCCACGACATTTCCAACATAACACAATCATTGCTCTAGGCGGGGCTGGGTCTCGCCAGCCGCCGCCTTTGGTTCCTCTAGACTTGTTTCTCCACTTGTCGTTTTCCATCTATTGGTGGGATTCCTCCCTAATTGGCATGTTTCAAATTCTCTTTTCCAGATCCATGGGTTAGGGTCTTCCGCACGATCATTACTTGCTCCACATTGCACCCTTTTCCAGGTGCGACGGGTGATTGGGCCCAGCATTGGAGTTCCCGTCATTCCATGGGCCTCTATTGGTGATGTGTTAGTTATAGACGGTTGTGGTCCCAGATCCAGATCTGGTGGTTCGAAGTTAACTGGATTTGGCGTTGAGATTTTCCTTGGGGGTTCTTTTTGTTGTGTTGCTGACCTTGTGGATTATTTATTTTTGTCCTTCGGGGGGTTAGGATGAACGCCAGCTTCCCTCTGAGTGGGATAGTCAGCATTTGAAAAATCCGGAGGTCCCAGCATAATGAATTGTCCGTGTGTGGGTTCCACCTGACTGGTATGTTCCAACGTGAGACGGTCACGGTCCTTTTGTTTTTCCATCTCAGGGATGAAAGCAGATTTATTCACTTTTTCACGGAGCCAAGGGCCATATTGGAGGGTCATGTAACATGATCCACTCTTAGGTTTTTTGTATCATGTTCTTTCCATGTGACCAAGTCGACCACAAAAAAGGCAGAAGAGTGGGAGTTTCTCAAATTCGAATGATATCCAGGTTTTGGCATCTTCGATTTTTAGGAACATTCCCCTCATTAGGGTCTCTGATACCTCAATAAATGCCTTGATCTGAACCTCAGGGCCCATTTGTATTGGGTCGAAGCAATCCCATTCAAGAAAGTGGCCTAGGCAGTCCCCAATTTCCCTCATTACACGCTCCGTTCTTTCATAGAAGGGGATTCCTCTAATTTGTATCCAGAAGGGGGAGCGGGTTAAAATCACCCGCTGGATATCGTCTCCCCCTTTGAATTATTCCATGAGGAGGATTTGATTATCGAAGGACCACAGTCTTCCATGCAAGATTTTTTCCCTGTCTCTCTCGTTAATGAACTCGAAGATGATGCGATTAGTTCCCGCCTCCCTAATAGCCACTCCTGCATCAAGTTTCCAGATGTTCTGAAGAGTTTTTTTGAGAGCCCCTTGATTAACCAAAATGTTTTCAAAGAACATTCCCACCACGAGTAGAGACATGCGTTTTTCCAAGAGTGGGTATTCATTTCTCCATGCCTCGATCACCTCTTTTTCTTTGTCCGTTAGGGATAGCCTCTTCCATTGGTCAACAAAGTCAGCATCCATATCGCAAATCAAAGGTTTAAAGCACAATCTGCCTAAGGGTCGACACCTTTGAAAATCCAAACCCACCCTCACAACAATCAAGACCGGGTCCAACAAAAAGGTCTCTAGACCAGAACCCACTTCTCGGCCCCTAACGCAGTCCACCCACCTAAGCCAAGATCCCCAGCCTTTGCTGTCCACACTGCCTCAAGAACCCACGTCGCCCCCCCCCAGTCTTTGCGGGGCAACACACCATGGTGGACTTCACGTCACACGGACTCAGGCTCTTCGCAGGGCAACTCTCCACACAAGGCCTTCGCAGCTTCAGCGCCTCAGTCATTTGGGAGCACACACACACCTTGGATCTGTGCGATAAGAACTTCACAAGACGAACACTGTTGTATTCACGCAGCTCCTCCGACCCTCGCTGCAGATGATTCGCGAGTCGGCCCCTTCACGAAATCACCTCATGACCTAGAAAATCGTGCACACATAGCACCACAGGCCTTCGCGACCGATGCTTCACAGAGCAAACCTCTTTGTGGCAGGTGCTTCGTAGAACCGCCTCTTCGCGAATCAATCATCTTCGCGGCAGGTGCTTCGCGACATTGCCTCTTCCCAAGAAGTCAAGAGCGGTGAACCCTCTCGGAGTGTTCTACGCGAGTCAGAACCCCAAATCATTAGAACTTTGCGCCTGCGTGAAATCTTGAAAGCTGAAAGCTAAATGCTAAGCTGAGCCCCACCCCCAATCCTTCTCCATCTTCGCGAAGCAGGAGACAAAGCCAAAAGAAACCCCAAACAGTGAGCGAACGGGGCTAAGGATTCAGATCCGAGATGAATTTGGAGCTTGAAGTGTTTTTGATCTGGAAACGGTCTCCCCTCACAGGTCTGACACCCACCGGAGATGACGGCGCCAAGAGGGGTTGAATGGTCCCGGGAAAGGCTGGACCTGCGCTAAAAGGCGAAAAAACGAGAAGGGAAAGTCGGCTGACTCCCTCGGCAACACAAAGGGGTTCTAGGAGAAGGTGGAGACTCCCAGGATTCAATCGAAAACAGAAGTTTCGCCATGGAGAAAATAGAAGCGGCACAGAAGAAGGGGACTCATTCCCAGAAGAGGAAAATAGAGAACACTGCAACCGTGGACGATCCGGGTGAGCCGAACCGACACCGTAGATCAGATATCCAAGGAAGAAAGGAGACATCGGCCCTAGGAGAAACCCTAGTAAGAGAACTCTCAGCCGCGGCTACGAGAGACTTATAAATCCATTGACATATTTTTCTATGGGAAAGTTAATTTTTAAAAATACAAAGAATGAGACATCGAGCATATAGGTTATTAACACTATTATGAAACCTACAAAAAAATTATAACATAATAAAGGGATTGTATTACATGGTAACCATCCATAGGAGGTTTTATGTCATTATGAAATTACCTTGTTTATCTATCAATTCATGGGAATGTCCCTAGATTCTGACCATAGATTTTAGGTGGATCTTGATAATGTCACCAAGAAAAATTCATATATTGTTACACAGTAAGTGTATCTTCAATATAATTTAAATTAAATATTAAATTAAAAAAATTAGAATAAATAATATTTACTCAATTTTTGGTTGATCACCAATATTTAATCACAAGTAATTCGAAATAATAAGTGCATTTAATAATAATAATAATAACAATAATGAATATATTTTTACAAGGTTTTTAGAATAAAAGATTTATTATATTTATTGATGAATAATGCAGGGATATTTATTTATTAAGTAAATATTCTTTATTCAAGGATCGGTAAATGTCGATGAGGATTAGAAGACTGAGTTTAATTTTTTTATTTGAAATTATATAAATGGTATTTTTTTATTCTTATATGAAGAATATTTAATTTTTATGATAATTAAATTATTATTAAGACATGAGATTCACTAGGAATTATGTAATTGGAGAGGGGATTGTGTGAAAGATTTCATCCATAAACCTTCTATAATAAATATCTAGTCATGTCACTTCCCAAAAAAACTCTTTTGTGCACTATAGAAAGATAGAATCTCACTCAATTAATATAGAGAGATATATAGATATAGAGTGTTCTTCCTACCCATCTTCTATCAATCCCTTGATATATCATCAAGAGTTCATCATTATTGTTTAATAATTCAACTATGATCAAAAATGAATGATGAAAATCATCAAGATCATCTATACAAGCACTTGGTAATTCTAAAACTATGTTCAAATATTTTAGTGTATGTGTGGATCAACATTAGAGGGATTCTACACTTGGATCCTGTAGTGAAATGATGTTAAAATGAGATCATGTCAATCAAATCATCACTAATGAGATAATTACAAGTAAAGGTAATTCTATATCTTCTTATAAATTAATTTTAAATTACATGTGAATATCCTATTCTTCTTGTTCCATCATTTTACCTAGTCAAGTAATCTATGAATTTCATTGGTCATTATGTTCTTCATTATCTATTGTAATGATTATTCATAAATCAATTCTAAAAATTCGAGTTTTCCCTACCATACATGGGCTTCCACTATTCCTAGAATCTATAAAGTCTACATGTTATATTTTTTAAGACTTTATAATAATTAAAAGTACCCCCTAATTATGGATTAAACTAAAACTTTAACAAGGTGTATAACATAACTCAAATAATGGAAGGATTATTATGACTTCATATTTTATTGATTGATTTTTTTATTATGTAGAGACATTTCTTTTTAATATAATGTGAATTTTACATAATTAAATAACCATTTTTTATAAAATCAACTTAAAAAATAATAATATTTATTTTAATTCCATCTTGAATGCTTATTAATACATTAATTTATGTTATCACAGTAAAGAATCTATAAAATTAACCATGCCCTTAGAAAAATATAAAATTAATAAAATGAATTCATCATGAGTATGATAAGACATATCTTTAAAACACCTCAATTCATGATTTATCATATAAATTTAAACATAAAAAATCCCCAAATATAATGAAACCTAGAGTATTTGGGTAATTAAATACATAGAATAATAACATTGAACATGAATACAACAACATTATTTAAAAACTCCAAAACATACCCTTATAATCCCTCAAACTTATAAGTCTACACATGATAAACCGGGGGCATACATATGATAGGGGTGTGTTATAATGCTCGGTGATGGAATAATCAAAGTTTAACATGATGACATTAATAAATGTTTGTCAAGATTCATATCAAGGGGACATAAAAATTTAAGAATCATAAACATGAACATGGAAACCTGATATAAGAAGATAACACCAAGGAAACATATGGATGTGGTAACAACATAAAATGGGACATTATAAGAATAAGTCAATAATAACCACCATGAAATCATAACATAGTGTTCTTAGGATAGTCTCAAATGCACCATTCATGGTATCTCATGAGATAAAAACAATACTAAATGCATTTGAGGGATAAATAATTCTGGGGCCACTCATTACATTTATATCATGTACATGAATTAGTGTGCCACATAGATCACACAATATAAGAACACATTTCATCACTTTTAATAACATGATTAAATAGTAAGAGTTACATATATGGAATTAATTAATCAATTATGTATAGTTACATCTTGTTTAATACTCTTGAGTTGGAATGGGTGTTGTTATTCACTACACAAATTTTTGGCATGTAAAACAACAAGATAATTTCGATAGCACAATGAGTTTACATAAAAGATTCATGGAAGTGTTTAATAAGAAAAAAATGTGGTATCTCGTTACATTTATAAAACATTGATAGAAATAGGTATGTGAAAAAACACATTCCAACAAGAATATGTGGAAATCAAAATGCCCAATACAAATAATGTGCTAGAATAAAGTGGGGGTAAGAGAATCTCTTACTTTAGAGGTCATTTCTAAAAGCTTATGAGGATCCTCTAAAGAGTTTGGGAATACCTTGGTAGGGATCAAGAGAGGAAGATAGAGAGTAAAATCATACTAAATGGGTTTTTAGAGAAGAGGGGTGGGAGGTTGGGTTGGAATTTGTTGTTAAAGAGAGGGGAATTCTATATTTATTTCTAAACATAGGTTTTGGACACTATATAATGAAGTAAAAATTCCAAAAAACCTTCCAATCGTTTTCTACCATGGTTTATACCAATGATTAGTGTATTTTTATATTTTATAACTTCAATAACTGAACATATTAAAATAATGTCATTGGTTATGTGGAAGTGAGGTATAATCATAATGAATTAATTTTTAAAACATTAAAAGTTAATTTAGTTTTTATACGATTCATTAAGGGTTATAAAAAATTAAATTACTTTTAAAACATTTTATTTTATTGGGTATACATATAATTTACCATGGATACATTTTAGGGAATTTATTACATCACCTTTGAGTCATTATGATTTCATAATAGAAATATTGTATTTATGGCATATTTATTTTTTACCCAAAAAATTTGAATGTCTAAGAAAATAATGAAAAATTAACTCTTGGATAATTTAGATGTGATGATTTCAAAAATAATATTCATTGGAAACGTGGGACCTTTATGACATTAGGATTTTTCTTTTCATAAGGCATTTTCCTCTGTGATTGTAATGGGTTACCTCTTTACCCATATATCAAAAGAAGTATATTTTTTATGTTCAATAAAGGTGGATTTATCCTCAACAAATTCAAGAAAAATTATCATTGATATATTAATAAATAATATTTAATAATGTTAATTTATGAAAATTATATTTATTTTGAAAAATCTTAAATTTTTCAAAAATATTATTTTAATTGAAACTATATCTTTCACTGAAAAATTTATTTATTCAAATAAAAATAAAATTTCTATCAATATTCTTATATAATCATTTATAAAGTAATTATAAAAAAGGGATAAATTGTATGTTCTGAGCACATACTAAGTAGTGAATAGGGCATGCCCAATTTATATTTTTTTCATGATTGGTGATTAATATGAGAATTAAAATATGATAATTAACATGATCAATGAAAATTAATCAATGATTATTGAAAATATAGATACTCAGAAACCAAATCATATGATCATAACATTTTAGATATAATCAATTTAAGCTTTTAAATAATTAGCTTGCGAAAAATTCTTTCTTCATTGATGGATCGTCCAACATCTATATATAATACTATCATTGTGTTGTGTTAATCATTATTATATTCCCTCTAGTATTTATCTACACATATTCCATGAACCTTCAAACATTTTCATAGGAATCTATGGGTACTAGCACAGTAGGTCCTGACCCTAGTATTTTTCATCTTTGACTGCCCCAAGAATCACTTCAATGAAGGGTTATATTCGATCTCTCTAGAATTTATAGTGGTGTTAGAGGATGATCACTCTCTATTATAGATAGTGTTCTGGTAGAGTTGTATCTTAAGAAATTAGATAAGATTATCTCTATATTTCATTGTGCATAAAAACAAAAAATGGATCTCTTAAGAGAATAATATGATTTGGGTTTATACCATAAGAGTTTTAAAATAATAATTTCACTTGAAAGATTATTGTCTCTTAAATCCTTACAGAACTCCATGTCTATAATAATAAAAATATTATTATTATTTCTTAACATCATCTAAAATCATGAATTAAATTAAATATTAATTATTCAAAAAATATTCAATATATATTATTTATCCCCAAACCATTTAACTCGGCCTATAATTACTCCATAGATATATTGGGCCTTGAATAAGTACTATTTATTTAACAAATAATTATCACCAAATTATTCACTAACAAATAAATTTATATTATATTCACAAAATAGAAAATAAATATTTATTAAATATGTTTCTCACAAAATATTCTATTGAATAAATGGTGATAGAATATATGGGAGCATGAAAACATGAATAAATATTAAACCATGTGAAATAATAATATTTATTAAACTTATTAAATAATAAATAATAATATATTATTTTACTTAGATTTTGGATACACATGGTGTGTGACTGTTTAGGCATCTTTCCCAGTGCTATTAGGTGAAGCAGCCCAAATTACAAGGTTATCATCTAGAAACATTTCAAAGAAACCATATAGAAACAAGTTAATGATAAAATTATATAATACATCATGTGGATTCATACTATGTAATATAATCCATGTATTATGATCTCTTTAATCAAATAGGTTTCATCTGGGTGTCATCAACCTCTATGCTTGATGTCTCCTTCTTTAACTTTCTATAAATTGATATTTCTTACAAAATAACAAATCCATGGATTTATTTAGCCTTTATCATTTCCATAAAAGGTACTGATATATCAACTTAATTTAAATAATATAAGGGATGAATCCTTTCTCTCATTATTCCTTAATGAAATATTACTTGTGACATACCCAATATATCCTACCTCACTATGAACAAATGTCATCCCAATTTTTTTCAATACATAATGGTTTATGACTTATGATAATAATTATTAATAATATAAAAGTATAAGTATCAATACACTAGGCCACATGTGGTAAAATCTAATGAAACATATAAATTGGGATTTCCTACTAGCAGGTCTTGTTCTTATAATATCCTACACTAGATATTACCATGAGCGTACACCAAGAAAAGGTGCTTCAATGTCCTATGATTCTCCACCCCTGATAGCCTGTATCATTTGTGTCCCTCAAATAATCTCATCAGGACAAATAATGTATCTTCAATAAAATTTTCATGGTACTTTTGGGTTCTCATCATAGTGGAAAATTTTTATGACCCTTAAGTGTGACAACTACTCTTAAGATAGTATCACATACTATGTTATGTGAAATAATAATAATGATGTTATTAGTATTTTATTAATATTTATAAAAATACATATATATTATCATAAAGTACATATAAATTTGTTCTAAAGAACCAACTCCAATTGACCAAAACATTCCCTAAATCCAACAGCTAACAACCTCCAATCCACTAGATCTCACATGATTCTCATGTTTTTGATGATATAGTCCTGTAGTCATGTGGTATTCAATGGTTTATATTTTATGAACTCTTATTACTAAAACTTCACCCCCTCTAAGAGAAATCCCTCCAGAGGTGATACTTCTAGTGTATGTGCTTTTCCAATGGTATGACTTTGGATCTTTTCTAAGAGCCACTATTATAGTATTACCACAATAGAATGTGATAGGGTATTTACTTATTGGTACCACATAAAGAACATAGATAATTTTTCATATACAAATAGATTCATTGTCTACATCAAAAGCCACTATATACTCAGACTCCACTGTAGAATCAGTGAAAACTATCTTATTTGAACTCTTCTAATTCACAACACCTCCATTGAAACAAAAAACATATTTCTACTACAACCTTGATTCAATTTGATCTAATTGAAAAATAGAATCAATAAAACCCCTTATGACTAGCTCTTGATCTCCTCCATGAACAGGAAATATTCTTTAGTTCTTCTCATATACTTAAGGATAGCCTTAATAGAAAACAAATATTGTTCTCCTAGATCTTCTTGATAATTTCCTACCACATTCGATGCATAAGAAACATAAAGTTTATTACAAAACATGGAATGCATGATTGATCCTATCACTTAAGTGTATAGGATCTTACTCATTCTCTCTTTCTCCTATTGTGTCATAGTACACCTTTTCTTAGAAAGATATATACAATTTGAAATAGAAACAAATCCCCTCTTGAATTATTCCATACTAAATCTATTTGGTATCTGTTCAATGTATGAACTTTGACATATTCCAAGTATCCATTGAAATCAATCAATAATTATCTTGATCCTAAGAATATAGGTTGATTCACCAAGTACTCTATAGATAAATGCTTGTTTAACCTCTCCATTATAGACTGTAAGACTAGTATTTGATTTACAATAACTAATATTTAATCAACATATACTACTCGGATAACAACTTCATTTCCACAAAACCTCTTGTAAATAAATGTATCACAATCATTCTTAATGAAAAAAAAATTCTTTTATAGATTTATCGGACCAAAAGTCCAATTACATGGATAATTGCATCAATCCACAAATGGATCTCTTTAAATTAAAAATAATACACCTCCTAGTGTATAAAACCCTTCTAGTTAAGTCATATATACATCTTCCTAATGGTTCTTATAAAGGATATTCGTTTTAATATCCATATTACAAATTTCATAGTTATGGTAAGAAGCTATATAAAATATAATTTTGAAGGATTTAAACATAGAAACTAGTGAAAAGGTTGCATCATAGTAAATTCCTTGAAATTTTTAAACCCTAGGTATTTAATTTTACTTACATGTTTAGTTTTATCTTAAATAAAAAATTTCACCTTATGGGATTTGCATCAACTGGTATATAGACCAAAACCCAAAATTGGTTGTGGTAAATAAAATCCATTTTTGAGTTCATGGATCCTTTTCATATTATAGCTTTAGATATCTCTACTGCATCTTTATACAAGATAGGTTCATCATTATCTACCAATAATGAGTCACTATCTTTGGTGACTAGAAATCCAAGTATCTCTTGTTCTCTTACCTCTCTTGTGATCCTACGTAGTAATTTTGTTTTGGGAACTAATTTTTCCATGGGGACCAATGTAATATATTCATATACCAACTCTTATTTGTAATAATAATAAAATTCATCAAATTAATTCCTTCTCCCACTATCCTTTTTTAGGATTTGTCTATTTCAAGAAGGATACTATGTCTAAAAACAGTCACCTTCCTATCTTAGGGTTTGTATAGGTAGTATCCCTTTGTTTCCTTAGGTTGTCCAATAAATATACAATTTGTTCCCTATGGTTATAGTTTATTTCCTGATAAGTCCGTGAAAAATTCCTCACAATCTCATACATGTGTATGCAAAAAAGGGCTTCTTTCCACATTATACCTTAAAGGGGATTATTTTCCTCTATAGGTGGTACTTGATTTAGTGTGTATGCCAAAAATGTTAATGAATATCCTCAAATAGATAATGGATGGTCTGCAAGACTCATCATTTACCTTTCCATGCCAAATAAGGTATGGTTCTTCCTTTCACTAACACTATTCCACTATGGTGTATAAGTGGGGTCAGTTGTGATAGAATACCAAACACCCATAGAATGTCTGTAAACTCTTAGAAAATATATTCACCACCCCAATATGTTTGAAGCTTATTTATATTCATTCCAAGTTGATTCTATAATTAATTCTTAAATTAATTAAACCTATCAAAGGAATCAGACTTATATCTCATCATGTAGACATATCCATATCTACTCAAGTCATTAGTAAAAGTAATTATGTAAGAATAACCACCTCTATATTCAATAAGAAATATTACACACACATTAATGTGTACCAATTGTAAAATCTCTATGGACATTTAACCCTTTCCCACAAATGGGGGTTTCCATTTTTATTTATAACAAATCATGCTATATCTCTGCATTTTTTAGTGCAAAGGAGTCTAAATAGACATCTTGACAGAGCCTTGTAAAAGACTTCCCATTTACATGAACAACACAGTGATTTCATAGATGGGTGTTTTATGAGTTGTGTGAACATGATTATTTATCTATTTCAAATACTTGTTTTGGGTAATTTAATAAAAAATTAACATTATTTAAATTCGTTTTACCATAACATCTGTTGTATTTATAGAATAAACAACAATTGTTTTCAAATTTTAAAATAAAACCGTATGTGTATAGGTATGATAAAAAAATTACGTTCTTGGTAATAGTTGGTAAATAATAAATATCTCATAAACCCAATATTCTTCTTATTAGAAATGAAAGGTGGTAGTCACCAATGTCAATAAAAGCATGTCTCACACCATTTGAAGATCTCAGATCCTCCTATCGCTGTCAAATCTTTTAGAATCAAATTGCTTCCAATATTTTGATGTAGATGTGATAACCACAAGATGTATATAATACCCAATGATTATATATTGAATGATTACACTTGATAATGAATGAAACTTTATCTTCCACTTAATTCTTTTTTAGCTCATATTCTAGTGTCTTTACTTTATACATAAAAATATAATACTTCTTTTTCTATTCTCTGTCTCTATATATTCCTCTTCTTTGAAGAATGGTGCTTAAGATTATTATACTTTTTAAATGTCTTTGTACCCTTTGACATGTTCTTAATTTTCTTATTCACTATTAGGATTGTGGGTCTTTCATTCCCCATTTCATTTTCCATGTTATGAATCAAAGTAAGAATCTCTAAAAGACTCTTTACATTATTATTCATGAAATAATTAACAATAAAAATGGTGAAGGACTTAGGTAGTGATGAAAGTATAAAATCATTATGCATATCATCTTGGGATTTAATCTCTGATATTCTAATGCATTCAATGTATTTAATAAGCTTTACTACCTGATTCCAAGATATTTATAATTGTCCAAGCTTAGTAGTAAATAGAGCAATGGATATCTTGAATATCTCTTTTCTCTACTTCTCTTGATATAGATCCTGAAGGTTATACATCAAGATATATGTTTCCATGTCCTCATATTTTTCTTCAAAATATCATTGGTCATGGATGATATCATGAAATAGTAAACATCTATGGAATTGTTTAAAAGTTTCTCATAAAGAGATAGCTCTTCCCCCTTATCCTCTTTACCAGGATCTTTAGAAATAGGTTCCTCTAACTAATAAAATTTCCCTTCATGGCATATGATGACATGTAAGTGCCTTTACCACTCTTGGAAATTTTTTATGGTGATAAGTGTATCCTTATCAAGTATGGATCATAGTAATATGTTTGAATTCATGTTTATTTCCATTCCTATAAATATGATCATCATAGTTTTTGTACCTTATCTGATAAAATTTAGACAAATCAATAGATATTATAGTTATTAATCTCCTACTATATTATCAAAACCCAATATCCCTCAACATTGGATTTGAAATATCATTTTTCTGGGACATTCTAGTTGAATGGATCCATATTCCCCTTCTAATCACCCCAACATTGGATGGTTATGAAATTTTTAGGTTTTTTGGTAGTCATTACAAATTCGAATAGAATTAAATCATAGTTCCATGATATGTTCAGTGGAATCCCCAATCCTAAAATCTTTAAATTTTGCATCCTCAACCTTTTCCTATTAGTTACACCAAATACTGATTTGGAAATCTTCCCTTGATGTGAACTAGGTTAAGTTAACCCAAAACACCAAATTATAATTCCCTATTAATTGAATGCACTCCAACATTGTCTACATATAAATTTGAACTATGGTTCCATTTTTACTTAAATAGTTGAAGGATATGCCAAATTAATCTATATAATTTATGGATTTAATATTTATTAATAAATTTACAATAATTATATTTATTACATTAATTTTAATATTAAGTGGATTTAATTAAATTATTAACCATTTCTTAGATAATTTTTATTCATAAGTCGGTTTATTTTTCTTCAATATTTCATTCTTGTTAATTAATTAATTCATGTGATCATGAAAAAACATCCATAATGAAATAAGCCTGAAATTTTATAGACATAAAATAATAAAGTGGTATGATATTTTACTAATGGTTAATTTATATAATAGATAATAAAATAATTTTCAACCTATGAGAAAACCCCTTGAAAAAAATTATTCTTCATGTTTTTGATTTCCATTGATTCACCTATGTATCTATCTTGGATTGGTTTCTCCTCATCTCAAAATTCTAATATCCTCCACTATCTTGGGATATATATCTATTAAATATGTCTTTATACACATATAGGTGAGGGAAACCAAAGGATTGGTTAATGGGTTTACATAAAATAAACACTGGGCACACCGACCCATATATAATGAGAGGAAGGATTACACACAGAACAAATTTTAATTAAATAAAAAGTTTAAAAACCAATCACATATAAAGGTATAGACTAGGATCGTGGTCATCTATATGCATGTATCAAATTATGTGTTTAACAAAATTATCATTAAATTATAATAGTTTTTATTTAAGATAATCATAACTGAATCAATTAATTACCTTCTTTGTTTAATCATTTATTTTATATTAATTCACATTTGAATTTTAATTCAATTATCATACATCATAATTTTAAACAAATTAAATAAATTTATTTAAAATTAATGGTTTACAAAAACATATACCTTGGAGGAAACATAGTGAGTACCCATCTAAACTAAACAATGTGTATTAGACTCAAATAATGTTTACTCTTGTGACATGTGGCATAAAACACTCATCATATAACTTCATAGTGTGTAATATCACCTTCATAACCACATGGAATTCCATGTATTAATGTAGTGTGTTATTATTCAATGCACATGGAGTAATAACTATAATATGACTTATACACATTATGTAGATATGAACATTACCCTGAAATTAATTAAAATTTTATATTTATATATATACCTTGTCACATGAAGTTCACTATCAAATTAATGACCACATAGAACATATGCAGATAATGTTTCAATAATAAAATAAGTTAATTTTCAATTCTACATATTTTGGTAAAATTACATGGTGTGTACATTGCAGTTACATGTTGTGTATTATTCTCAGCATCTATTCAAAATTGATGCCAAGGGACTCAACTTGTAACAATTCCATGATAAATATTAGATTACATGGTATATATATAAGCTATATATAATTTGGTTTTGAAGTTACACAATTTCCAGTCATGTAGGTCATCTAATAAGATACATGGATCATCTATGACCAAATCACTACTTTTTGTTTATAGAAGGTACACGATGTGTACTCTAGTTGACAGTGCACCAAGATGGCATGATCATCATATGGTGTGTAATTAAATTCACCACAAGTAACAAATCCACATGGATCGAATAATTTATAAATTAATTCATAGTGCATTAAACAGGTTTACATGCAATGTATCTTCGGGTTACACATTTTGTACTCATGTTTTGTCCATCCAGACTTCTAGGAACCTCTGAAAAAGATTTTAGATATTTTTTCAATCATAAAATTATTTTATTTGATTATATTTTTTATAATGAACAGAGATAAGATCATGTCACATGATTCATATTAAGGAAATTTTTAACTAGAATTTAAAACTAAAAAAATGTGTAAATGAAAAAATAATATTTAAATAACTATAAATAATTATGTAACCCGCTCTGATACAATTTAAAGGTTTTAGGTGTAGTATCAGTGGAGAATAGGGCATTCCCAACTCATATTTTTTCATGATCGGTGATTAAACTAATATTTACATGAAAATAAATGTTTTCATGAATGAAATTGAATCAAATAATATAGATAATACATGAATGGTGAAACAAAATAACAAGATCATCACAAATTATTTATAATTAAATTTTGAAATTAAAGAATTACGATGTGAGAAATTGTTTCTTCATTGATGGATCTTACAACATACTTAATTCCTAATATCATTTCATTTTAGGATTTAATAGTAGATTCCCCCCATTGTTGATCCAAATTTGTTCCAGAAATCACCAAATATTTTCATAGGAATCCCTAGGTTCTAACACGGTAGATCCTAATTCTATCTTCATTCATCTTTAATCACCTCGAGAATATCTTCAAGGAATGGTTCTCTTTCATCTCTCAAGACTAGAGAGTGGTGATAGAGGACGATCACTCTAGGTTATTTAATGTGTTCAAGAGAGGGAGAACTCCAGGTCTTTGATAGGATTCTCTCTATATATCCTTATTCCCCAAGAAAAAAACTCTATTAATAAAATAATATAATTCAGTTTATATACCGTTGGGGTTAGAAAATAATAATTTCACATAAGACCTTATAATTTACATAATCCCTGTGAAACCCCATGTCTATAATAATAATAAATTTATTATTATTATTATTTATTGGAATGTGATAAACTCATAAATTAAATTAAATAATATTTATTCAAATAATATTCAATATATTTTATTTCTCTCTGGACCATTAAACTCAGTCCTCCATTCCTCTACAATTTTATCAAGCCATAAATAATGAATATTTCGTTAACAAATAAGAATCACTTCATTATTCTCCAATAAATAAATAAATATTATATTTAATAAATGGGAAATAATTATTTATTGAATATTTTAATTAAATAACATTTTCTCAAATGACTGGAGACATAATATATGTGATCAAGAGAACATGAATAATTATTAAACCATGTATGGGAATAATATTTATTCAACATGTTAAATAATAAATAATAATATATTATTTAACTCAAATTGAAGATACACATACTATGTGACCCTTTAGGCCTCTTTCTATGTGTCATTAGATGAAACATCCTAGATACAAGGTTAGAATCTAGCAATACGCCAAGTAACCCAATGAGAAAGAAGTTAATGTTGCAAAAAAAATACAACATGTAAAATCCTATTTTTTTATATAATACCTTTAATATTATATCTCTAATTGAGTATGGTTCATGCTGGCTCCATAAACCTATGTTCTTAATGTCTCTTTAATTGACTTTTGGGAAATCAAACTTTCCAACAGAACACTATAGCCATGGATTTATTTATGCAATATTGTTTCCATCAAAGGGATTGAGATATCAACTTCCATTGAAGAGCATAAGGGAAAATCCTTACCCACATTATCCAGTAGTGAAATATTTCTCATAATGCACCGAGCATATCCTACCTCACTAAGAACATAGGTCATCACAGTTTTCCTAAAGACATCAAATTACTTAACTTATAATAATCAATAATAATATTATTAAAGTATAAATAATTATACACATTTCTGCTGATAGGAACATCCAATGAAACATGTAAATATTTATTTCATATAGGCGGGTATCATTCTCATAACATCCTACACTAGATATTACCAAGTGCGTACACTATGATAAGGTGCTTTAAAATTCCTATGAGTCTCCACCCCTAACATCATGTATCATTTGTTTCCCTTAAATGATTTCTTCTAGATATATAACATATATTTATGGATATTCTTATAGAACTTCTAGGTTCTCATCATAGTGGGGAACTACTATGTTCTTTAAGTGAGGAAAATACTCTTAAGAATTTATCAATTATTATGTTATACAAAAGAACAATCATGGTGTGATAATAAGTTTATCGATATTTAAAACAATGAATACGTGTTATCATAAAGTACACAGATGTTGAATCTAGGGAACCAACTCCAAAATAAATTTAGTTATTATTTTATATAAAATTTAATATATAAATTCATACTAATATGGTCTAGATATATAACCCCTTAGTACATTAGTATACACCCTAATGGTAAGATATGTGATAGTGTCACTTTTTTGGGGAGGTTCGACAAACACGGTTTCGTTCATGGTCTTGATAAGATTTAACTTCTCTAGTAAAATGTTTCATTCATGTTTTTTTTTTGAACTTCATATTGGTATTGGTCAAGGGTTAATCCCAGTGATTCCATCTCCCTTATAAGATTTGATAAATGGGATTCATAGGCTATGATCTTACTAGTTGAGGCCATCACTTCATTCAACTTTTCCAATTATAATTTATCATAACCCTTACTATATACTAATTTTAATAGTCACTGTATAGTGGATATATTATAAATGGTTATGATTCTTAATGGTCTTTTAAATCTGATCATATATATTTTATAACGGTCCAAAATAACTAAAGTGTTGCATGTGTTTTAAATAAATACATGACTTAATTGGGAATTTATTTATTCAAGGAGGTAATTACATTTATAAAATTTTGGTTCATTAATTTATTCCCCACTTATTAAATTTTACCCAGAGAATTTAATTTTATACCCTAGAATAGATTAGGGTACTTATGATTCATCACCTCTTCTAGTTCCCATATTGTCTCCTCACAATTTTGGTTCTTCGACAACACTTTCACCTAGTGAGTTTTCATGTTTCATGGAACTTTGTCTTTTCAATATAAGGTCTTCGCTATCTCATATTAATATAGTATATCAGTCCACAAAGGCACCACCTGTATATTCATTACATATGAGGGTTCTGGTATGTACTTCATCAATAGGGATACAAGGAACACATCTTGTATATAAGATAGGTTATGTGGTAGTTCTATTCAATAGGTTATAGCTTCAATGTGATCAATAATATAAAAGGGGTTTATGTATCTTGGACTAATGTTTTTATTATTCCTAAACAACGCGACATTCTTCCACGGTGATATACAAAGGAATAATATATCTATGAACTCAAACTCCATTTGTCATTGATAATTGTCTCCAGAGATTCTATGATGATTTTTTTTGATTTCATATGATGTTGAATTATTTGAACCTTTATTTTCATCTCTTGGATAAGATTAGGTTACATTAGTTTCTTCTCACCAACTTCATCATAGCATGTTGGAGACAAAAACGTCTTACCACACAGAGCCTTATATGTTTTCATTTGAATGTTAGAATGGAAAGTATTATTATATGTAACTACACTAGGGGAATGTGTAGATACCAAAATACTTGGAAATTCATTAAACATGACCTCAATATATCTTTTATATTTTTAATGGTTCCTTCAATCTAAAAATCCATCTGAGGGTGATAAGCAGTACTAAAACTCATCACTATTTGAATCACTTATTAATGTATTCTCTAGATCTTAATGGGAAACCATGGATATCTATCAAATAAAATGGAGAGCGGAACTCCATGACGTCTTACCACTTCCCTTATGTATAACTTAGTGAGTATTTCAAGAGATAAATCTTACTTGATAGCAATGAAATATTCTAACTTTGAAAGGTAATTGACTACCACCCAGATGTAATTATTTACTTCAGATATCCTGGGGATTCCTATGATAAAATCCATGTTTATGTTTTCCCATTTTTATAATTGAATGAAAATAGGTTACATCGTACCCTTATACTTCAATCAGTTATCCTTTACTTGTTGGCATACCACGCAAAGAGATACCGATTCTACAATCCCCTTCTTCATGTTATCCCAAAAACATTTTTCGTTAGATATATATACATATATATATATATATATATGTAAGTACTTTGTAGGTAAATAGATAAGGATGATCTATGTGTGTCATCCATTAGTTCCTCATTTAGATCTAGTTTT
The DNA here is from genome assembly GCA_963277665.1 of Viscum album. Lineage (NCBI taxonomy): Eukaryota > Viridiplantae > Streptophyta > Magnoliopsida > Santalales > Viscaceae > Viscum > Viscum album. The sequence goes on along the minus strand of OY728130.1, from coordinate 350,904,519 downwards.
TATCGGACACATATTTGGATTCCCAGCCATATAAATCTATCTCTATAAAAATTAAAATCTTGAATATTGGGTCCATTATCTATATATCCTCATCATCTTTTTGAGAATCCTTGATCATATCAAGAATGGATGGTTGATAAGTTATTTTATAAAGGTAGGATTAAGATCCTTTTAATATTCACATGTATGTCCTTTGCATGTCCAATAATATTGGATCCCTTTAAATCCTCATTATGGGTAGGGTTACGATATAACTTCTACTCATAGCATCTACCACTTTGTTCACCTATCCATAATGGTAATGGATTTAATAATCATAATCCATGATTAGATCTAACCACCTTTATTAGAACATATTGAGCTCATTTTGTTTGAATATATACTTAATATATTTAGGATCCAGATAAATGTCAATATTCTCCCTGTATGGATAATATCACTAAATATTAAATGTGAAGATCATCACATACAATCCTAGATTCTGTTTTGGGTATTTTGTCTCATGGGTCTTTAATTGGAAAGAGGTATAGGCAGTCACTTTTTCATCATGAATGAGTACACAACCCAATCCATTTTTGGATGCATCGTTGTAGATCATAAATCCATCCCACTAGTGGGTAACATGGGCATAACTGTAGTGATTAGCCACATCTTTAACTATTTAAATCTCACCATCCATTTTTCATTCTAGACAAACTTCACTCTATTCCAAGTTATCTTGGTTAGTGAAATTTTAAATCATTATTAGTTTATAAAAAATCAATAATAGTACCAAAACATTGAAGGAAACAATTTATCTCCAACATAGATGATGTTCTAGGTCATCCTTTAATTGCCTTGTGTTTTTATGGATCAATTGATATCTCATTGCTAGTGATAACATGCATCAGAAATGTCACATAATCTATTATATGTTTAATTGATAACTTAAACAATATGTTAGTATAAATATTGTAAAGTTATCTAGAAAACACATCAATGTATTCACTCAGAATGTGCATGTTATCCAGGATGATGTTTTACTTAGTTACAATCATTTAAGTTTGATATGCCTGATCGTAAGGAAATAATATAAATACTTTAGATGATGATTCCAAAGTCGATACATCATTCATATTGCACTTGTATATAATGGGAGGGCAATTCATGATACAGAGGTCGATTTCATTCTCTTATAAATTTATGCTGTCTATATATAAGTAAATTCAATCGATTCCCAGAATGGAATTGAATTCCAATAATAGAGTACCAAAATTTTCATTAGGAAGTTCAACCCATAAATATAGACATGTGAAAAGTTATATACTTAAGATACAATAATGTACCCATTTTTTATTTTCACTGATATTTTTACTTCAGAATTTTGAGGTGGTTCTTGAATATTTCTACTAAAATTGGTTAATATGAAATAATGAATAATATCATAGTCACATAAAGAATTTGATGATCATGATTAGATAATAAATTTCTCTTTAACTGTTTGATTTTATTTCTAATCATTTAATATATTCAATATTGACATAGGGGTTGGAATTTTCAAACTATTAAACAAAATGTAGAGAACCTATGATCATTGAAAGGATAAATCGTAAATGATATATATTCCTTAACCTATGAATTTCTAAGTTTCAATATAAGGTATCATGGTCTATTTCCTAACATAATTTTTATTGGAATTTTTGTTCCCATAATGATGGTTCATAAGGAGCTTGTGAATTTACTTGATCATATACCTCAGAAGTTTCAGAATCGGTGTATAGATAGGCCTATTTTTTATGCACAAGGTGATGATCAACTTAATACGCAATGCATCCTTTTGAGGTTATTATCCCAAGGTAGAACAATTCAAGAGTCACATCCACTTATAGTATCTAGATAGAGATTTTTCTAATTAGAAACCACTCACTCGTTACCTTTCCAAAATTTGGGGATTTTTTCCTGTGTTTATTCATACACATAAGGCTTTCACTAAGGTTTTATAATTCTAATACCTAAAAGTAAGCAGTCATTACCTAGATAAAAACTATAAAAATACATGTATTTAATTCACCTTAATTCATGATTTATAACATAAATATACAATTAATAAAATCCAAAAAGATCATGAGGCATAGTAAATTTTGAAAATTAGATACATATCACAATAACATGAAACATGAGTATAAAATAATTATTTAAAAACTCTAAAACATTACTTTATAATCCATTGATCATCTAATAATATTACTGATAACCTGGGGATATACACAAGAAATGGGTGAGCTATAAATACTGGCAAGGTAATAATAAAGCCACAAAATTATGAAAGTAGTACATGTTAGTCAATAGGTATTTCAAGGTAAATTAAAAAAACTGAGAATACTAAACATGAACATCTAATCATGATAAAATATGATAACATAAAGGCAAAATTAGAATGTGGAAACAACATAAAACATAACATCATAAGAATAATTCATGGCTGATCATTGATACATCATAACATATCATGCATAGGATAGCCCTTAGGCATCATACATGGTATCCCATGAGATAAAAACATTACCCAATGAATTGGAGGGATATATAATTCTAGGTCCACCTACCACATTCATATCATGTCAATGTATTAGTGTGAAACATAGATCAAAGAAAGTTATAATTACTTTTATCACTTTTAATCCCATAATTAAAGAGTGTGGGTAATATATATTTAATTCCCCAATCAATTAATTCTAGGTACATCAAGTTGAATACCCTTGAGTGAAAATTATGATGGGTATTTACAACAAAAATATTTTGAATGGAAAATCATAAGATAATTTCGATAGCATAATATGTGAACATAAAGATTCATGGAAGGGTTCAATGAGAGTTAAAGGTGGTTTATTTTAAAATTAAATCATAATTATAGTAAAATTGCTACGTAAAAACATATTCCAATATAAGCCATTGGAAATAAAATTTCATAATACAAAGTGCTTGAATAAAGAGGTCGAGATAACCCTATACCTGAGAGGTTGATTCTAAAATAATGGGAGAAGCTTCTTAATATATTGGAAAAACACTAAGAGTGATCTAGAGAGGGTTATGGAGAGTAAATTAAATTTAAATTGTATTTTAATAAATAGTATTTGGTGGTTGGGTGGGTATTTATAGAAAAAGACAGAGGAATTCTTTATTTATTTCTAAACATGGTTTTTGGACTATATGATATAATAATCTACACCACAAACCATACCATGGTTTCAAAAAATACCTTCCACAGAAGAGGAGTGTTTATAAAAATTATATAACTAAAAGATATGAATATATTAATATAATGTCATTGGCAGTGTGTAATTTAGTCATGTTCATAAAGAATTGATTTCAAAACCTTACAATATAATGTAGGTTTTCAAGGATTCATTTAGAGTATATAAAATTAATTAAATAACTTCATAAACAAATTATTTTAAAGGATAGATATAGATTTCATATTTTATTAATTTTTAGGAACTTATTAAATAACATTTTTTTATTATGATTTCATAATACAAACCATATATTTATACCGTATTTAATTTTGTCAAAATTATTATTTAAATATAATAATTTACACTTTTAAATAATGATCCTTAATAACAGAAAAATACTTGTTTTTATGATATTAATGTCGTTATTCCCTTTATAAAAATTACACCAGACTTCATTAAATTATATTATCATCTATAAATAAGTAAATATTATTTAATATGATTATCTAATTAAAAAAACATGTATTCCAAAAAATCATGAATTGATCAAAAAATGTGTTTTAATTGAAATTATATGTTTACCAAGATACAATTTTGATTTCTTCATATCAAAATCTATTTTTAATAAAACTCATTAAATAATCATTTATAAAGTAATAATAAATAGGGATAAATATAATAATTATTTAATTTTAAATTAAATATCAAAATTCATATGATAAGGTTCTATAAACATAACCTATTATTACACTAACATACTCCCTAAAAGTAAGGTGTGTGATGGTGGAAATTTTTTAAGGTGGTTCGGCAAACATGATTTGGGTCATGATCTCAGTAATCTTTAACTTCTCTTGAAAATAGTTTTATTCATTTTTTAGTGGTTGAATTTATTCTTGGTTTTGTTAAAGGGGGAATCCTAGTAATTCCATCTCCCTCTAAAGCATAGATAAAAGAGATTCATAAGGTGCGATTGAAATGCTCAAGACCATCGCTTCTTCCATTTTTATTAATTAAATTTTCTCATAACCATTATTATATACTAATATTTATTGTCAATATAAAATGGATATATTATCAATAGTTAATATTCTTAATGGCCTTTTAAATTCGACTAGTCATATTTTATAAAGTTACAAAATAACCAAAGTATTTAATGATTTTTCTATAACTACAATACTTATTAAAGAATTTATTTATTAAAAAAGGACTTATTTTATAAAATTTCAGGTAATTACAATGAGATTTATAATTATTAAGTTATTTATTGAAAAATAAATCAACCTATCACCCTAAAAGAATAAACTTCTTGATCCTTTCTTAGCATGAGTTTTTTTATTCCACCATAAACCATTATATCTTATGGGTTTATTTTATGGCATTTCAAAAAATATATAATTTTTTATATTAAAATTCAAAATAGACTATGTTAGAAAATTATTTGGGTAAAATGAATATAAATTTTTAAATCATAACATCTAAATATTATGAGTTTTATTTTTTGGGAATTTTCTGAAATACTTGAATTTTCAGGAGAATATTAGAAATATCATTTTTTTCTAACTAGTGTATCTTAAATTACATAATCCAAGATGTAATAATGACATAATAATTTCTATAACTTGATTATAGATTAAAAAATATTTAGTTTGATAAATTATTCAATAAAATACAATAAACAGTATTTTCAAACCTAAAAATTACTTTCCAAAGTCTAAAGTAAAAAATTATTCCTTTAAAATATCCTTTTTCCACATTCAATTATAATAAATTAGTAAAAAAAATATCAAGGTGTTTAATGTCCTTAATAAATTACACTATATTGATATACGATTCATTATTTAAAAAATATCACTATTAAAAGGGTTACCTTTGATATAGTGATTTATTTAATATTTTATTCTAAAATGATCCCTCTCTTCAAGTATAAATAACCCCACAAAATAAACTTAGAAAACCACTCGCACCTCACTTAAAAAAGCCTAATATCAACCCAAATGCACTTTTTTAATCCCTTAGAAATCTTATTAATGTGTTTTAGTAAACAAACTCTAATCATTAACGAATTAAAGAGTCGTAAAAGATTTTCAATGCAAATAAAATAGTATGTTTTTATCAAATATTCTCACATGTTCTTGAAATATTTTATTTTCTTCTAATAAATTTCAAAAAAATAGTATAATATTTATTATTTGGTATTTTAAAATTATATTAATAATTTTAACCTACTTTAAAATTTATATTTTTTTCCTTTATATTTTATACCTCTCTTTCTCCCCCCTTGAACAATGTTCCCAATAACTATTAGTTAACCACCAACGAGGACATTTCCAACATATTTTATATAACCACCCATATGGATGGTTGTACTAAATTATTTATAATATACATCTATATATTAATATTCTAGAATTAACATTACATATGTAATAATTACTTTGAACAAAATAGAGAAATCGAAGAAAAATGATAAATATATAAGGAAACCATGATATAAAAACACTTCAATTTTATCAAAATAAGTTATGAAATATAATAAAATTATTATAATTTATAAATAGTGAAAAAATTAAAATAATTCACTTACGGTTCAATGTTTTAATAAAACTTCGTTTATTATTTTAGAGGAGTAAAAGAGATGAAATAATGTTGGATTTAAGGTAAGGTAATTCTCAAATCCAAATATTTATTTGTGTTATTCATATTTAACATCACTTTCTGTATGAATATTCCCCTAATATTCCTTAAATAACCTTTCACTAATATGATCTTTTATTTCATGGTATTTACATTTTTCAATATTGGGAAACAATTTTTAAGCCAAATAAAAAAAATAATAAAAACTTTTATTTCCAAAAAACATCATTTAATCATCTTGAGTTGTTTCTTCCTCACTCATAAATGATTGTTTTTATACAAACTATTTTTTTGCTTGTTCATTTTGGAACCATAAATTTAATTCAGGAATCTATTCTTTAATAAATCTTTTTAAAACCCATTACTTCAATGGGTTATTTTATAATTATGATTATTATATGTTCTATGTGGCATGAATGATTATATGTATTTATGATGTTACAGGTTCGGTTGGAATTATATAGCCCTACAATGAATTGGGTAATGTGATGTATTGCAAGATATTTTGTGAACTATTTATTAAAATTATTCTTGATTTTTTTCATAATTATAATGTTATGATTTATGCCTATATTTTGTGGATTAACATGATGTTAGATTTGTTCACAAATATTTATGGTATTCAACCACTATAACATGACATTCCATTATTATTTGTGTGCCTCATTCTATGTCTTTAACAATTTTTTCCCTCAGGATTTTGATAATGATCCTATGCTTATGATATGATGATATTGATTATACTCTCCCATGTATTCTTTGATTTTGGTGCATTGTTCATACTCTTACTAGGCTTTATCTCACCCATTTTATTGATGTATATCCTTAAGTGATTATATTTACTATGTATAACACAAGATTTTATAAGGATAAAGAAGAATTATTTAAACAAATTTTACTGCTTTATTATTTACAAGTGATGTGTGATCCTAATTTCACCAAAACACTAAACTTTGTATACTATATTATTAAAACTATTGTATTGTTTATCTTTAAAATGATATAATAGTCATACAAGAAAATATCATCTCAGTTATAATATCATGGTTCAGTTAATTTTGGAATTAGGATTAGAAAATGTTAGTGAGAACCAGAAGAAAAAAACCTTTTTTTAGGTAGACAACCTAGAAGAGTAATTTTATAAAATGTCTAAACATAGTTATCCTATAATATATTCCTTTTAAATTAATTTTTTCAAAATAATAAAATATACATTCTGGATATTTTGTCTTAAATTTAGTTCAAACCATTTCTTTGTTAGAAAATGGTGGGAGCCAGGAGAAACCAGGCCATCAATCCATTTGAGGGACAATACATTGATTGGTAGAATGACACCCCCAATTCCATAAGAGGTGGAGTTCAAAATATTATGTAAATTATTACCCAGTTGTCTTAGGCTATGAATAATAAGATGAACTATGTGTAATTTACACCATAACCTAAGAAGGATCCATTGAATATCAATTATTTTATGCAACAACGACAACCACATTCCATGGGTCTTCTAATACACTTATCATTGGCAAGTGGGTTAACTAAATGAAGAATATCTTTTGAGTACACAATGGTTTAGAGAAGGAGAATGGGACTTTGGTCATATATCTTTTTATAAAGAAGCTGATCAATGATGGAAATTGATAAATAACACCAAGTAGAAGGATTAAAATGAAAAGTTTAAGTGGTAGTAATTTAAGAAAATATTTCTTAATAATTATTTCCCCAAAACTCATCAAGTAAAGATAGAGATAAATATTATAGATGAAGTAAAAGGATGGTGAATTATTTACAACTTATGAGGAAAACATCCCAAAGATTATAAAAAAACCACTAGTTTTATTATCGACAATAACATAAAAATAGATAGATTCTTTAGTGTTTTAAAACCACATCTCAGAAAGTCTCAAACTCTCTAAGACATTAGGAGTTAGGAAGAATTATTTTTTGTGATCTCAAAGTAGAGATGTATTTTAGTGAATAGTCTCATGATTTTAGAGATACAAAAAATAATGGGGTTTTAATATGGTGGGTCAAATGAAAATGGAGGAAATATGATCCAACCACCCACATGTAAAAAATGTGAGAAGAAACATCTTGGGAATTTACTTAAAGGGATAGTGAAATGATTCAAGAGTGGTAGAGAAAGCTGCCAGACTCATTAATATAGAAGATATAGGAAGAAATATACCAACATGATAGATAAAATTATGGAACATCCTAATACACCACACATGGTACAATGCTTCAAATATAGGGTCTAAGGGAACTATCCTAATTAGTGTAATAAACCATGGGTTCTTGAGGGATATCAGTTTTAGAAATCACTAAATATAGAGGAAAAAAGGGAAATCTTGTGAAATCATTGTGACTAGAGTGGAACTTGAAAATTATGGCGTACATGGTACACATCTTATTCACTAAATAATGGAAAATGTTTTTATTTTATTCTGGTTCTAAGAATTTATTTATACCCTACATTCTTTCTAAAACTATTGAATCAAAGCCCAGATACCATGAAGTATAAATATTTGTGAAAAAACCTAATGGAAATACCATTGCAACCCAGGTGTTGAAATTTTCTCCTGTTAGAATTTGTGGGATCATTATTCCAATTAATCTCATAATCCTTCCCTTACTGAAATTTGATGTTATATTGTTCATGGATTGGATATTCTTATATTGGGAACACATCAATTTTCTAGAAACTGAACTCTCTTTCTACACTTCAAACCATCCCATGACGATCTAAAAATAAAAGTAATATCATGAATCTCCTTTGGAAACCCCACCAATGGTGTGGGTGTTATTACCCTGTGAATAATCATACCTTTCCCAAATAGTTAATTGAAAGGAAAGTATCAACCTAGATGAAAATTCCATTGTGAGGAAATACATTAATATATTTCCTAAAGAGTTACCCAAACATCCCCGAGATCTTGAGGTAGTGTTCCCAATAGAGATTATACCTCAAGCCACTCCTATATCCCACTTTTTCTATAGGATGGTTTCAATCAAACTAATGGTGTTAAAGATTTAGTTACAAGATAACATATATAAAGGGTTCATACACCTTAGTTCATCACATTGGGGTACACCAATTTTCTTTTTCAAGAAAATGGATGGATCAATGCTACTATGTATAAATTACTAGGACCTCAAAAAGATCAACATAAAGAATAATTATCTTCATTTAATGATTGATTACTTGTTCAATAAATTATAATGAGATCAGTACTTATAAAAAGTGGATATTCATTTTGGATATCATCAACTGAAGGTGAAGAAGGATGATATTTAGAAGAATACATTCCATAAATGGTATGGACATTTTTAGTTCATAGTTATCCCCTTTGGACATATTAATTCCTCTCAAATATTTATCAATATGATGAATAGACTCTTTATAGACACCCACTACAAATTTTTGGTAGTCTTTATCGACGATATTTTCATTTTCTCCAAGAGAAAGGAGGAATATGAAGAGAATTCTATGATTGTCCTAGTGATATAAAGGAAGTATAAAATGTATTCTATGTTAAAAAAAGTGTGAATTTCGGGCAAAAAACTCACGTTCTTGGTAAACATTATCATAAGTTAGGGAATTTTTTTGGACCCTACCAAGACAAAGGCAATTAATGAATGGAGTAGGCCCATGAGTGTCATATAAATTCATAGTTTTATCATCTTAGTAAGTTATTACTGATGTTTTTTGAGAAAGTTATCATCATTTTCTATCTCATTAACTAAGTAAACATGGAAAAGGGAAAAGTATGTCTAGATTGAATAATGTGTAAAAATATTTAAGGATCTAAAGAAGATTCTAATCATTTCACATGTACTCACACTACCAACAAGGGGAGAATGTTTTGTGATATATATAGATGCTTCATAACAAGGTTTGGATTGTGTACTCATGAAGAATGAAAAGGTGATAGCCTATGCCTCTTGAAAACTAAATATACAGGGGAAGAACTAACTGAAACTTGATTCTGAGTTAGAATATATGATATTGGACATGAAGATTTGGAATCACAACCTCTATGGTGAGAAGTGTTTCATATATACTAATCCCAATATTAAATAGTATATATTAACACAAAAGTTGCTCAACCTATGTCAAATAATATGATTAGAGATAATTAAGGACTACGATTTATCTATTTAGTACCTCTTGAGAATGTGAAACAAGGTAATTGTTGCTCTTAGAATAAAATACCTTGTTACTTTATCCATGACATGACTTGAGAAAGACCATATCTTCATGGATATGGAAAGGACGTATTTGGAAATCATAATGCCAGGGAATACATCCTTCCCTGGAAAAATGATTTCTCAACTATATATCCAATATAAGATTAAGGAGGCATAAAGGGATGATATAGAGGTTAAAAATCGTGAAAGAAGTAAAGGAATGAAAGATTCATGAGTTCCACATCAATGAAGATAGTGTGATTTGCTTTAGAACAAGGATTTTTGTTCCTTTATCAACTAAAATAAAGAAGAATAATTTATATAATAAGAATATATCATCTTTCTACATCCATCCTAGAATCAGAAAGATGTATTTTTATCTCTGAGAGAACTTCTAGTTGGATTACATGAATAAAAAGATCACTAAGTACACCTCAAAGTGAATGATATGATAATAAGTTAAAGTAAATTGAAAAAAGTACATGGGGATGATGTAATAATTTCCTATACCCATGTGGAAATGGGATAATATCTTTATGTCCTTTGTCATTATACTCCTGAAGACATCCAAATAAAACAATGTGATATGGGTTGTAGTGGATTGACTCACCAATGCTTCCCACTTCATCCCTTCCAAGGAATATTTCTTTCTTGAAATAATTTCCAATATATATGTAAATTAAGTGTTTAAGCTATATGGGCTCTACTTTAAATCATCCATAATCAATATCCAAGGTTCAAATATAAATTTTAGAGAATTATTTAATATGATTTTAATAATGAATTGAATTTTAGTACGGATTATCACCCCCAATTTCATAGCCAATCTGAAAGAACTATTCAGACTCTCAAGGACATGATATGATTTTTATCAATGGAATTTAAAGGAGGAGTGGATCTTCATATCCCATTAGTTGAGTTCTCACACAACAATGGCTTCCACTCAAAAATTCAAATGGCTCCACGTGAAGCTCTATATAGAATGTGATGTATAACTCATACTTTTTGGAATGAAGTTGGAGAAAAAAATCTAATTAGACTTTATATTATCCAAGGGATGATACAAAAGCTTCAAACCATCCAAAAACATATAAAAGATACTCATAATTGGAATAAGAGTTATGCTGACAACCATTAAAGGGACTTAATTTCAGAAATTAGAGATAAATTTTTCCTTAAATATCACCATGTAATAGAGTAATGTCATTTAGAAAGAAATGGAACCTTATAACTATGTATATTTTCCCCATTGAGATCCTTGATTGTATAGAATAAGTGGGTTAACAACTTTCACTTCCACAAAATATGGCTCAAGTTTATCATGTGTTCTATGTATCTCTCCTCAAACTATTTTTTTTATTTTCAAATGATACTTATAAAGGGGTAATTGTGAACCCTAGAAACTTCATCCAAAAAAAACCAAAAAAATAATCATCTAAATCAGGACTACAAGATTCTGCCCCTCCCCAACATCTACATCATTATGTCAAGCCTCTGCCTTCAAATAGACATTCGGACAGTTGTCTCGTGCAGGGTTGCACGGTCCGGGTACCGACGGTATAATACATATCCTCTTGTTCTTCCAAATCTTAAAGGCTATGCTCTGGTGAGTGCCTCCTATTCTGAAACCTCATCTGGAGATTCCCTTGTAATGAGACTGAATTTTTCTACACAAAAATCAAAAAATACCAACTTCCAACATATGATCGAGATCCAAATCAAAATCCCACTTTAGAAAAACAATAGAATTTAAAAAAATTATTATGGAACTTCACCATATTCAAATTTCACAACATTAAACCACTGCATTGATAAACCTCGCCAAAAAACTTCCTCAACATCACTATCTAAGGGTTGGCTTGTGCTGTGGACAAATACTGGCCTCCGCAGACCACCCGAACTGAACACATCACATCCTCTGTCAACACTTCAAAGATTATTCACCACCACCATCATCTTCACCGAATTCCACACCATTTTCACCATGAAAAAAAAACTCTATGATAGGAATACACCAGGCATGTCATCTCCATCCAAAATCCATGCTAGTGTCGAAAAACCAAGATGTGCAGGGATCCCCATCAAATTCCAAACCCCACCTCCCAAATCCTATAAATACCACCATTCTAGATCAACCTTGGAGAGGAGAAAATAGGCTTAAGTATAGGGTTGTTATTTGAAAGGAAAAGACCTCCAAGCAGTGATAGAACTGCAAGAAAAAAAAACATGATAAAAAAATCCAAGAACTTGATGCCACAACCACACCAGAGAGGCCCTCAACAACTGCACCGCCAAACCCAAAACCACAAAGATTTCATCTCTATATATCCTACTTGGAGAGGTACGTTGAACCTTGAGGTCAGAGGGGGGGTAACCAAGGTTATCGAAAATAATGACCATCATCCAAAAAAGCCTCCCTTCGAAGCAAGCCAGAAGAAGGCATCACCATTAAAAAAGGAGAGAAATCAAGCACAAATAAGAAAATGAAGAAGGGGGAATATTAACACCCCGACCCAAGATACCCAGAGTCAGTGCATTATTATATAACATTGGAATAATCACAAGAGATCAAGTCTTTAATGACCGATTAGTTTAGTAGCATGTGATGTACTAGATACATACATAAGGTTTACATTACATAATGAAATAAAATAACAAATTTGTGTGCCCTTTTAACACACTCATATCTGTTATCTTATCCCTATAATTCAATCATAATATACTTCTTCTCATCCTGGGAAAATGAATACAAAAGAAAGGGATGAGCTCATATGCTCAGTAAGGATAACAATATACCCAAAACTATCATAAATAAGCATAAATTTTTTAAAAAAAAGTATAATACTAAAACAAAAGAAATTTAAACATAACCATTAGAATAATATGGAATTGATAAATCAATTAATGCTATTTAAAATTTACATGGATATTCTACTAGTCGAATAATCACATGTAATATCAATAGAGAATTTCATAATGATGGAGTGCATAATGTTGGACATCATAACCACATAGTCAGGGCCTGATGACCGGACTACAAATTAGATTTTTTCAAGGCCCTGTGAAAAGACACTAGTTTTTCTCATGATACCTACCGATGCATCGAGGAGCTATAGTGGGATCCACCTGTCACTTACTAAGTCCAATGCATTCCTCCTATGAAAATGTTGAAACATAACATAAACATTCATATTAAAACTACCATACGAAATGTTAATACTTTAACTATAAACCATAAATGGTATACAAATAATACATCCATAGTCAAACATATCACAAAACTTTCAATACAATATAGAAGATAGTATCATAATAAATTAACTTCAAAAAAGTGTAAAATCCATTAAAGTATGATGGCATAGAAGAAATAAAAACAATTTGAGACAAATATTGCTTTCTATTTTTAAATCATTTAAAAATATTATATTGTTTTATAAAATAATCTTTTACATAAATGAGTGTTTAAAAAAATATTATTTTATAAAACGATATAATATTTATAAAAATCTATGGTTATTAACAAGTCCTGTGTGGCCACGCAAGTCATGGTCGCGTAGGTGTACCTGCGCGAAACATGGGTACTTGCACGGTGGTCGACCCTTAAGGTAATACTTGGGTGAGACTTGGATCAAGCCTTTAGTATTATCCCTAGGGGCTTCCAGAAGGGTGATGTACAAGTTCTGTTTAAGGGGTAAGCTGGCGTGCAAGTGTAGCCATTTCCCTTAAGGGATGGCCAATTAGGCACACAAGTGTTGATGAATTTCAACACTTAGGCCTTACTCCCCCTCTTTAGATATTCCATTCTATGTAATAAATTACCTTAGAAGTTTTCAGAAGACTTTCAGAAGAGACTTGAGTGACCAGAGATCCAATATGAGTTTTGTAATTTTTTCGTCCCTAAAATGGGGGGCCCACCGGGGGTATTTATATGCTGGTGAAGACCCTGGGCAAAATTCAAAGAGGGTATGCAAGTCACCTGCACGACCATTGGGCAACGTGCAAGTATACTTGCATGACCTTGGTGGAACTTGCGAGACCCAAGTGAAAATTAATCCTTGTTCATGCCTTTGTTAATTTTTGATGTTTCTTCAAAGGATGAATTACTTTTCATTCAAGGTATTTCCCTTTTCATTCATTTAGACTCTATGACAGAAAGGAGCGTCAAAAAAATTCCCCCCTCAGAGTTGGATCTGAAATAAATAAAGAAGTGACTCTGAGGTAAAGAAGAAAACCAAGGAACATGCAGTGCACAAGTGTTGAACGCACAGATGGCATCGCGCAGGTGCGAGTCACGCAAGCATCAGCGCGCAGGGTTGCGCGTTCTAGATTTAGGCGTGCAAGGTTGATTCATGGCCTATATATATGTGGCCATTCTTGCGCAAAGCACCCAGATTTCAAACTTTTGAGCTCTTGCCATGCAAGTTGCCTTTGCCGTGAAAGTTGCTCTTTTATCCTCTGTTTCTTTGCTATCACACTGCTGTAGAGGTATTTGGACTCGTGCGGTGATACTTGTATGCCAAAACTTGCACGAAACACTGATACTTGTGTGCCAATTTTGGGACCTGTGCTCCTTAATGCATTGGCCATTTTTTCACTTTTATTCACAAAATTTATGAAAAATAAACTTAATTAAGAGTTAATTATTCAACTTTTGTGCAGATTAAATGGCTCCCAAGAGAATCGGAATGGCTGATGAACTGGCTAGCAAGCGAGTTGATGATATGATGAGCATCATTGGCCTTGATTATTATACTATCTGCGACAGCACTCTTCCAGAGTTGGCGAAGTACTTGAAGAAGTATCATCTTGACTTCCCATAGAGTATTTATCTACCTTTGTATGGATATGGTCATCTGCGAGAAGTCACCATTCCAGAGGCAAAGAATTATCTCCCAATTTCTTGGTTTCAAAATTACACCAATTTTTCTTCCGCAAATATCTCAAGTGGAGGACTATTTGTAAATGCTGGAATAGTGGAGAAGGCCTATATAATTCATCATATCCCATGTACCTCAAATCTGGAACCTCACAAGACTGAGCTGCAACCACATTGTTATCCCTCAATCTTCTGAAACTCTTAGATGGATCAGTCCAAAGGCTGGAAGAAGAGTTGGTACATTCATCCTGGAGGAGGTGTGAATCCAACTTGGATGTGGGCATACTGGGTGAGACAAACCTGCGGAGAGTTTTTCGAGGATTTGCAAGTATCTGCAATATATGAAGTCTTCTGGGCTAGGAAAACATTTTTTATAGGAATGATGACTTTGTGCCAGAGATACTCATTCATTGGAGGCCAGAAACCAATTATTTCCATATGACTCATGGAGAAGTAGGTATCAGTCTTTGGGATGTCCACAAGATCTCAGGGGCTCCAATTTTGGGAGACATGTATGATGAATTCATCCACCCAAGGTGACTTGGAATGATTCGGAGAAGACCCCGGATTTGACTCAGGAATTATTGAAAATCTTTCACAAGCTCAAGAGTTGAGAGACCTCCTTAACTCATTCTAGAAATGATATTCATCCAGATGAGTGGATGAATATGTTTCTTATCAAGAATCAAAAGGAGGAGTCGAAGGATAAGGGATCGAAGGAGAAGGGATCGAAGGGGAAGGGGCCCAAGGAGAAGGGGCCCACTCGTCCTACCACCTGTCCCAAAACAAAGAAGAGAGGTACTCCAGGCACATTCTGGCCGACCTTAAAAGCAGGAGAATTTGAGAAATGGGGATATGATGTAAATTAGATAATCCCAAAGAAGACTCATTTGGAGGGCTTCTTGGCCTTGTGGCTCAGTCTTTATCTTTATCCAGTCAGGGACTCGAAGGGAGGCGTCAGGACAGGGACCTTCATTATTGTAGCAAAGTTGGATGAGGGGAAAATGGTTGGGTTGGCTACCCCCATTTTAGAAAAGATTCACAAGAGCTTACTCAATGTCTTCATGGGTAAGTCTCCTTTGATAATAGTGGGACCATTCTAAGTTTTTTGGGGATGGAACGCCACTCACTTCAGGACATATAATGTACAGAATGAAGTACAGATTCTCGAAAGTTCTTCCAGGCCATCCGTGCAGGAATTAAATGGAATTTCTCCACTAGGTCTCAATTCCTATGACATGAAGGTGAGGATGAGCATGTATAAGGAATTAAATTTCTTTCCTTATAGAAATCCACAAACCGGGTGGTTTGTTGATGACAGAACAACCATCTAGGAATTAAGGGCATACATGCTGGCCTGCAGAGATGGTGTGATGGTCACCAGGATTGATGGAGAGATTATATACGAGGCCTATTCTCCATACAGATTTGTACGTCAATTCAGGTGTTTGCAGCAGACTGTTGTATCTCCCCCAGTGCATGTCAGGTCAGAGAAACATCCGATGGTTTCCCGACAACTATGGTTGCTGACATCTAGGGAGACGACTAGGGAAGTATTTGATCTACCATTTGATAAAGTGGAAAATAACTTGACTACATGGTATGACGAGAACTGGATAGCATCATACCCTGGAGGGGTGCTAAATCACCCGGTTTATCAGGTGGGGAAAAGGAAGAGAACTATAGAGAAAGAAACCCTTCATCTGGAAGGTGATTATTCTACACCACCCAAAGCTTATTCGTCGGATTCCCAAGATGGGGATGATGAGGCACAACATGCGGAAAAGCTTCTTTGTGCCAGATATAATCCCCCTTTCAGAATCAAAAGACCCACTCCAACAACTCCTAGTGAGTTACTTCATTGTGGAAATTTAATCACCATTACTTTATAGAGAAACAAGTCTTATTTTCTTATTCTCTATCTGTAGTTGTAGGAGCTGGGAAAAAGATGAATTATAAGGTTTTAGGACCCTCCTCGCAGCCTTCTGGTATACATACTGAATATCTATGAGCAGAGGTTGTCCAGACATGGCGGAGTTCATACTACGGTGCTGAAACTGCCTGGCTGGATTAGTGTGAGGAGCTACACCTCCATGGAATAAGGAATATTCTGGCTTCTATAGATATCTGTTAAAAGGATAACCCCGATTAAGTGTGGGCTTACATTAGAGAGCTAGAAATTCTCATATATGCCACTGATGATTCTATTCTTGTCACTAAGCGGGTGAAGGAAATGATAGATCGTGGCGCCACTGAGGGGACTGGTGGTTCTGGAGATGAGGAGTGGCATGACTATGTGGCTCCTGAAGATTTAAATCTCTTTCCTTATATTATTCGAAACTTGATTCTAGTCAAAGATTTTTTACTCAAGGAAATTATTCTCTTTATCCTGCAGCTTGCAAATAAAGGATCCACTGAGGTTACTTCGCCACAGTATAGCCCTGGTGGTACTGCAATCGGGGCTGCTACTGAATCTCCTCGTGAGTCGGGTGAGATATCTTCAGGCCAGCAAGCCATGGACGAGGAGTTGGATATGGCTTTCCATTCTACAATTCATGTACCAGTAAAGGAGACTGCCAACACTCCCAAAATGCCAAATAAGAAAAAGCATCGAAGGAGGATGTCCATAGCTAAACGCTTCATCAGTAGTGGTATGTCCTTTAGATAATCATGAGTCTTAGCTCATGAAAATATTGCTCGTACTTTTTGGGATTGCAGGGGCTTCTTCAATTTCCCCTCTGAGGGGGAGGATTGACCTTCCTCTAAGAACAACGGAGGGTGCTGGTGAATAATCACAAGTTCAGGCTAACTTGGTTTCTCCCAGAGAAGAGCCAATGTCTGTTCCCAGTATCCCTCCTCCTGCTATTGAAAATAAAGAAGATCTTGCTTCTGGTAAGTTAAAAATGTTTCAGAAAATGTTGCATGAAACATCCACTAATTTCCATTCTGTGATATTTTAGGTTCAACCCTTGCACTATAGATTTTGGAGGCCATTGCAACTGATGCCGCTACTTTATCTGAAGAATTTGTCCAGGGTCAAAGGCCGTAGAATGAAGGTCGCCAAGAAGAAATATCAAATGCTCCCACTAGTGAGATTAACCAGGATTCTGAGATTACATTGGAGAAATGATGGAACTTGGCAAATCTTTTGATGATTTTTTAGATCATGTTAAATTACCATGTAATTTAGAAGATTATGGATGTGATTGTT
This sequence comes from Viscum album, assembly GCA_963277665.1. Taxonomy (NCBI): domain Eukaryota; kingdom Viridiplantae; phylum Streptophyta; class Magnoliopsida; order Santalales; family Viscaceae; genus Viscum; species Viscum album. The sequence continues at coordinate 350,886,395 of OY728130.1, read as the reverse complement.
ATCCTTTGTCCTATTAAAAATAACTTCTTATTATATTTCTAATCATGATCAGTTGAAATTTGCAGTTCTATCTGAGCAAGCTGCTGAACTGCCAATTCCTGAAGGGGGTATAGAAAACCCTACTATTGTAGAGACATTAGCTCAAGTGGAGCTGAACCTGGTAGAGCTTCCTAAAACTTGTCTTGAAAATCCTGTTAAAGCTAGGAAAAATGTGGACGAGCCTTCTCAAGTTACCGATCTACCGTTGGGTATGAGATAAAAAAAATTTTGTGACTATACTTAATTTGCAAGATACCCAATCCACTTTTGTTATCTTTTGAAACTAACCAAAACATTCAATTGATTATGCAGGGACATCAATTTTAGTGGCTAGATCTGGAGGTGAAGGCTCAGCATCCGCCCCAACAGGAATAGAGAGTGAAGAAAAATGGTTCAGGGGGGGAAGGAGAAGAACAGGGCACTTATTTAAGTGCATTAATCCCGGATTATATTCCCCCTTGTGACAGTGATGCTGATTCGGACCCAGAAGTACAAAAGGCACTCCAGTTTTTACAACGCCAGGCATGGAAGAACATATGGATGATCATATCTGATGTGCCTTTAAAAGAGTTTTCATCGAAGATCCCGCGACTGTTATCTCTGTTTTTCATGCTGGGACTTGGCAATTTTGGATATCAAGAGATCCATGCCGTAGTGAAACAAGTCATTTTAAAGAGGGAGCAGGAGCAAAAATGCAGTCAAGATTTGACCTGGGTGAGGTTGTCATCCAATATCAGCGAATTTGAGGCTACGGTATCCTGATCTAAGGCTGATTATGCTGCCAAGATAATGGAGCTGAATCATAAGATCAAATATAAAGTCGTCCAACAGATGTACCTTCAGCAACAGTTAGATGTTGTTACTGGGGAACTTGACCAACTGAACAATTCACTGGAAGGAGCACAAACGAATGGTATTAAAGCCATTGCAGATGCCAAGAAAGCACTCCATCATGCTGAAAATAGTGAAGTTGGCTGAGTGCATCAGCTTCAAGTGGTTGATGATGAAGCTTGGGATGTTGTAAATCAAGTGAAGACTTATGTTGAAAGCCTTTTGTAATTCTTGTAAAAATAGAAGAGACTCCAATCTGTGAATGTCCTTCTAATTCTTGTACATCAAATGGAAAAACACTTTCATTTTCAATCATTTGTGCACACATTTTCCCACTACCCATTTTAAATTTTTACCTAAGTCAATGGGCCTAGTAAGAATAGTTTTATTTTTTCAAGGATTATTATAAATAACTCTACAAATTTTGAATTTGTTAATTGCTCAATATTACCTAAAATCATACAAAATTTATGTTTAGTGAGCTAGGACTTGACTTTTATTCAGAGTTCCCTTGTCTTTTGTGGGAAGTTTAAAGTCATGCACATCGGACACAAAAAGGCTAATGTTTAAGGTCGAAATAGATTTGACCGAGTGGATTAACATTGAATCAATTCCTTGATAATTTATCTAAAAACATATTACCATGTTCAAGTATGAGGGAAAATATGTAAACGATGGCTTAAGAAATTTTGAATATGAGGAATGATATGAAAAAAGGCTAAAAGGCATTAAAAGAAGTAGTTCCCAAGAATAAAGTTACCACTATTTAACAAACCTGTTAGGGGTTTGAATTATGCAGGGCCACCTATGGGCATTGGCTGCATAGTCAAATAATAGCATCTTTTGGCTGACAAGTCTGTTATGTAGACTGTTTATGCAAGGCCTTCTAAGGGAACGTGCTGTATAGTCAGGAAAAAGAACTATCAGAAATTTACTTTCCTACTGCTAAAAATCCAGTGGAAGTTTATGGAGATTCAAATTTTCCAAAGCATAGAGTTTGTTGTATGGAGAGAGGTACTTGAATATGGAGAATATATTTCCAAGAAAGATCATCTAAGAACTAGATGAATGTCACTCCTATTAATTTCTGACCCAAACGTAGGGAAGAGAAATATAAACCACAGACTTGAATACTTTCAGTTCATGAAAAAGAACATGGGACAAATATGTTAAGGATTGATATTTTTGCAGATCCTTACATATTGTTGATAAGACCAATAAGGAAAAAATAGGTTTTCTTCCTAAGAATGAAGTTACCATTATTTGAAAAACCCGTTAGGGGGTTGAATTATGCAGGGCCGCCTAAGGTCATTGGCTGCCTAGTCAAATAATAGCATCTTTTGGCTGACAAGTCTGTTATATAGACTGTTTATGCAAGGCCACCTAAGGGCATGTACTGCATAGTCAGGAAAATGAATTCTCAGAAATTGGACATTTTGTGACCAGAATTAAAGAAAATGGTTATGAAGATCTGGGAGTGTTTAATTTTAGGAGTATGACACATAAAAATGGGCATTTGTTCAATGCATGTAGAGATACACAGACCAATGCTAACCATAATCATGTTGTGGCTGGGTCCTGAATTAAGATGCTGGACTTCACTACGTATCCCATAAGGATGATAATCAATCCATACGTAGTTCTTGAAATATAGTTTAACGCCATGAGGGACGAAATTATGGAAAATATTAGTTTAGGTTCATAGAAATTGGACCATTATAATGAATACACAGTGTGCGTTTTCATAGGGACTTTTCAGCTAAGGGACTGAAAGTAAAATTTGGGGTTAGTCCCAAAGACTTGGGGCTGGATTCGAGGGTTGCTCGAATGTTACTACATATACCATAAAGATGGGAATCAAGTCGCACGTAGTTCTAGAAGTACCCTCTGTATAGATTTGGTTCGTACAAGTGATGGGTGAAGGGGACTTTAGTGAAATGATGATTTGACCCAAGATAAAAGGTTCGGGTATTGCCATGTATTCATGTAGTCTTTAGAATATAACATGATTGGAGATAAATGTAAATAATGATTCCCTCTCAGGTGAGGGTATCAAATAATGGTGCAGTTTATTGTCATAAAGGACAAAAGGTTTCATTCAGTTTAACATCATGTAGCAAGGACAAAGGTGAACCAATGTGAAGATATTGGTTTTGGGCTTGAACCTCAGGAGGTTGCCTACGTACCTAGCCTAGAATGCAAGGATCAAAGTCCGCATAGTTCAATTAAAGAATGAATTAGTGATCAAGTTGTTCTTGGGGACAACAACCAAAAAAATGGTGTTGGGACTTATGCATGGTTAGCGGCCCAGAGAGGTTGTTATGGTTGAAGTTTACTCTAAGCTCACGTTAGTCATACTCGGTGTGAGAAACAAGAGGTAGCAACAACCTTAAAAATGCACAGTTTAATGTCATGTAGGACATATAAAGGGACTATGTAGTTTAAAGTCTTACAGTGAGGACTATTGGTGTTTCACAGTTAAGTGTCATGTAGCAGGGAAAAAATACAGTTTAACGTCATATAGGACGTATTAAGGGACTTTGTTCAGTTTTATTTCATGTAGGACGAATATAGGGACACAGTTTAACGTCATGTTGGATGTAAGGGTACTGCACAGTTTAGCATCCTATAGCTATGATGATGAGGACAATACATTTTAACATCATGTTGGATGATAGGGGGACTGTGAAGCTTAATGTCATGTAGTAAGGAAAAAAGAGGACACATTTTAATGTCATGTTGGACGTATTAAAGATTTTTTCATAGTTTAACGTCATGTTGGATGATGGCACAGTTTAATGTCATGTTGGATGATGGCGCAAATAGTTTAAGGTCATATGAATGGACCATATATTATGTAGTTTAACGTCTTACTGGACGATGTGGATGCAAATAGTTTAAGGTCATATGCATGGACCGTGGATGGTGCAGTTTAGCATCTTTCTAGATGATAGGTATGCAAATAGTTTAAGGTCATATACATGGACCATGGATGGTGCAGTTTAACATCTTGTTGGATGAAAAAAAGTATTTGTGTTACACAAAATAATTCTTCATAAATCTAGCATTGGTTGGAGTAGTGATGAGTTCTCCATTAATTGAGATTAAAGAATAAGCTCCATTAGAGTAGACCTTATGTATCGAATAAGGTCCTTCCCATTTTGGATATAGATTGGGAGGTTTCTTTCTTGGTATCATTGGAGTTCTAAGAACTAATACCAATTCTCCCTGAACGAATGAATGAAGACAAACTTTTTTTGTTAAAAGCTCATGATATTCGATTCTGATAGACTTCCAAGTGGTGAAGGGTGCACAATATTTTCTCATCTAACCGTTCTAATTCATCCAATCACTTTTGAGATTGTTCATATGTACATGACTGGTCACAAATGGATATTCTGGGTGAGGGTAATTGAACCTCAATGGGAAAGACTGATTTCGTTCCATATACAAATGAATATGGAGTTGACCATGTTGCAGTGCGGGTGGTGGTTTGATAAACCCATAAAGAAAGAAAACGTTTATCAGGCCCTGATTTCTTATCTTTATCCACCATCTTTTGCAGTATGTTTGAAAGAGTCTTATTGAAAGCTTCTATCTGGCCATTAGCCACTGCATGATACCGAGATGAATGATTGGATTTGATGTTGTATTCTTGATACAACTTCCTCACCTCAAATGAACATAAGTTGGTGCCATTGTCTGTCAGTATGGTATGAGGGACACCAAATTTGGTAATGATGTTAGACTTGACAAAGCTAACAATGCATTTAGAACTGACTTCTTTGAGGGTTATTTCCTCTACCCATTTGGATAAGAAGTCACTAGTAGTAAGAATATACATCAACTGCTTGGCTGTAGCCGAAGGATAAGGTCCCACTACATCCATTCTCCATGTGGAAAATGGCCATGAGTATTTAGCTGTATGAAGAAACTCTGGGGGTTGATGAATGAAGTTGGCATGTACTAGGCATGAATGAAACTTCTTTGTGAAATCAACACAATCTTGTATCATTAAAGGCCAAAAGTATCCAAGCCATCGGATTTGATTAGACAGTCTATGTCCAGACTGGTGGGCACCACAGACTCCTGCATGCACTTCTTTCATGACAGCCATTGTCTCTTCACCATCAATGCATCTGAAGAGAACTCTATCAAAACCTCTTTTGTAGAGAATTTTTTCTAGGTGATCAGGGCTGTCATAAAGAGTAAAATTGACCACACGTCTCCTGACTTGTTCTTTCCCAGCTCTATCAGGTGGAAGTGTTCCATTTTGAAGGTATTCTCTGATAGGTGCCATCCATCCTGTAGTATTATCATATGGTTTAGAGATGGGACTAATTTCATTGATTTCCTCTATTTTGATTTGAACATAATGTGAAATTGTACGATGGTGAGAAATACAGTTGGTTGTCTCATCTCGATTTAGATCTTCCAGAGTTGTGGCTATAATAGCCAGTGCATCAGCTTGGGCATTTTGTGATCTCGGGACATAAGAAACTGTTGGTTCCAAAGTAAATTCCTCCATTAACTCTCTGACGTAATCATACAAAGGTATTAGTTCTTATTTTCTGATTTCATAATCCCCATTGACTTGTTTGATTACCAGTTCTGAATCACCTTTCACCTTTAAGTGATTCACTTGTGCTTGAAGCGCCAACTCCAATCTTGCGATAAGAGCTTGGTGTTCTGCTTCATTATTTGTACCGCCTCCCAATAATGAGAAGGAATAAGGTAGCATTGTCTTTTCTGGGGAAATGGGTACAATTCCTAATCCAACAGTGTTGAATTTAGGATCTTTCAATTTCTTCCCTATTGGACTTCTAGAAGCACCATCAAAATACATTTCCCATGTTTGAAGACTATCTTGAATAAATAATACTTCCTCATGAGGAAGTTCAATATATGAATATGTATCTTCTACTGAAGGATGTTCAGCAAGGAAATCAGCCAGAGCTTGGCCCTTTATTGCCTTTTGAGACACATACTGAATATCAAATTGTTGCAAAATAACTGCCCACCTCGCCAGACGTCCTATAAGCATTGGATGACTAAGGATGAATTTGAGTGGGTTATTGTGAGATACCAATTGGACCTCGTGATGTTTCGGGTAGTGTATAAACTTCTGAACTACAAAGATTAATGCTAGGGTGCACTTCTCAATATTGGAATATTGGGTTTCTACTTCAAGCATAGTCCGACTAAGATAGTAAAGGTTGTTTTCATTCCCAGTATCATTTTTCTAAGCAATAAAGGAACCCAATGATCGCTCTAAATATGTCACATAGAGGATAAGTGGTCTTCCTTAAACATGTGTCATTAAAATCGGTGAACTCAAGAGATACTTCTTGAGAATATCGAATGCTTCTTGACATTCTTCAGTCCACTTATAAGTGACTCCCTTCTTGATCAATTTGGTGAAGGGTAAACTTTTTCCTGCCAAATTAGAGATGAAACACCGAATATAGGCTAAGTGTCCATGAAGTCCTCTCAATTCATTTAAATTTAGAGTAGGTCACACACCAAGGATTGAATTTTTCTTCTCACAATTGACTTCGATACCTCGATGGTGTACAACAAAGCCGAGAAATTTTCCTGAGGTTACCCCAAAAGCACATATTAAGGGGTTCATCTTCAAATTATGTTTTTGAAGATTGTGGAATTTGATTTCCAAATCATTCAAGTGATTAGAAATTTGTTTGGATTTAACCACCAAATTGTCCACATAACATTCAACAAACTTCCCTAAAAAGGGTTTGAAGATACGATGCATGGAACACTGATATGTTGCGCCTGCATTCTTTAGTCCAAAGAGAATTACCCAATAACAAAACACACCCTGAGGGGATCTGAAGGATGTAGATTATTCATCTTCTAGAGCCATTTGGATTTGATTATATCTTGAATATCCATCCATGAAGGAAAGTGCTTCATAGCCATCTGTTTCATCAATTAAGATTTTTGTAATTGGTACTGGAGAATCATCCTTAGGACAATGCCGATTAAGATCTCTGAAATCAATGAAAACTCTAATTTTACCTTTCATCTTTTTCACTGGGAAAATATTAGCCAACCATTTGGGATATTGAACTTCTCTGACAAAGTTATCTTTGATAAACTTATCCACTTCAGCCTCAATTTTCGAAGCATAGGTTGGGTGTGTTCTTCTACCGGCTTGCCTGAATCCTCGATGTTCTTCTGGAAAAGACAAATGATGAGTGGAAACATCAAGATCAATCCCTGGCATATCTGTATAATTCCAAGAAAATATATCTCGATTTTTCTTTAAAAAATAAATATACATCTCTTGCTCTTCAAGAGTCATGGTCGCACTAATTAAAGTTGGGCGTGGATCTTCTTTTTTACCCAGATTTATTTCTCTGAGTTCATCCACGGTGGTAGAGATACCCTCTTCAAATGATGGAGGATCATCCCTAAGCTCTTCCTCTTCTTCTTCAACATGTGTTATTTCTTCTGTTTTTATTTTCATAGTAGATGAAGAAGTAGAACTTCCATGATCAGAAGAGATGTTAAAATTTGAACATCTGGAAGAAGAAGCTTTCATTTCCGACCTGATTAATGATGAAGGGTCTTCCCTGGGTAAAATAGAGGAGATGATGGATTAAAATCGACATCATCATTCACCTCTAACATTGCTATAAATTCTTTTGATCTAGTTGGCGAAGTATGGACTTTCAGGATTTCAGCAGATGAAATGAAGACATCCCCATTTGAGCTTTCATCATTGCTTGGTGGATCACCAATTTCTACCATGCTGTCTGGCTTGATTACTGTAAATAAAATTATGGAAGTTTCTATAAGAGTATTTTGATTTGGTTCTATCCTGTCAATATGACTGATAGGAAACACATAATCTATACTCACATGTGTAAAAGGGTTTACTAGAATCTTTTGAAAACCATATGGAGCATTAACTTTGGTAATCCCCCTTGTTGTGGATTTCTCCTTTCCCTTCATGTGATAGAATTCTGCCTCAATGTATTGAGATTCACATGTATTGAATGGGGACTTATCACCATACAATGTACCAATTTGACCATCGAAACAATATTTGAGACATTTATGGTATGATGAAGGGATATCTGCATGTTGATGTAGCCAGGGTCTTCCATGCAAGATGTTGAAGGATGAGTCTTGACCAACAACCATGAAATCTGAATTGGATACATGATCTCCAAACTGAGTTCTGAGTGTAATCTCGCCTAGTGGTTCTTTTTCATTTTTATCATATCCTTGTAACATCAAAGTAGAAGGAGATAAATCATATTCTATGAGGCCCAATAGACAAAGTGTACGAATGAGGATGAGGTTGACTCCTGAACCATTATTAATGAAAACTCTTCAGACATCTACACCATTGACCTTTCCAGATAAGTACAAAGGTCTAATGTGTCCATGCACGACATCATCTTCATCTTCATCAGTAAAAGATATCACTGCATTGAATTCTACATGATTATTCTCTACATGGTAGACTTTAGCTGCAGAAATTTCAGTTTCAAACTCATGAGGAATCGACAGAGCCTCGACGAGCGCCTCCTGAAGATCCTTTGATAAATTCAAAGCATATAGAATTGATAACTTGGCTGTTATTTGGGACAAGTGTTTCAATACATCATACTTTTGATCCAAAGGTCTGTGTTTCCCAACAGAAACATGTGGTTTCACAGGTGACTTGGATGTTGATGCTTTGGAAGTTGATGCATATTGTACCGGGATAGGAGTTGGTAATACTCCTAGCTTTGGAATATTAGACCGATTAGGTCTATTTACTTGCTGAGAAGATTAAGGTGAAAAATCCTACCGATATTCCAGAATAACTATGCCAGGACTGAATCTGCCTTTTGTAGAAGAACTTTCTTGTTCTTGTTGAGCTCGTTGAAGGGCTCTGCCACAAGTTTCTACTTCATACACAGTTCTAGCAGGGGTAGAATTGGAATAGTGGCCTCTAAAAGATCCATGTCTTCCCCTATATCCTGAGCCTTTGGAACCTCCTATGATTCCACTATTTGATATGGGGAACCCCAGTTCATCGAGTTCAAAACTGTGATTGGCATAAGGATCTATTAAGTGAATCATATTAACAGAACCGAAGATTAACTCTTCATCCGATGGAGACTCTGCATGACTATCCAATTTAGGTTGTGCCATTTGATGGGGCGGTACCTGTGGCTTTGATGTATATGGCATAAAATCTTCCATATTCAAATACAATTTAGTCTTTGATACAATTTAATCTTCATTTGGTTGTTCCTCTTTCTTTAAATTATGCCTCCCCTTTGAGGATTTTCCCTCTGATGAAGAGGGTTTTGCTACGGCATTCATGGAAGAATACAAAACTGGTTTCTTCAATTGCATTCGCAAAATGGAATGAGTTCGGTTGATACTTTTTCTAACCATCCAATCGTCATATTTTTGCGCATTTTTGTTCATAACTTCTTGCCACTCGCCTTCTTCCTCTGGATCTATAGCAGTAACACATGCTACCTGAGCTGAAGAACCTTTCAGTTTTACTTATCCCAAGTCGACCATTTTTTGCATGAGGTCCTTGAAGAAAAAACACTCCTGAATGGGATGACCCAACATTTGATGAAATCGGAAATAATTGGGATGGTCTTCATCTCCTTCCTTGTTCAGCCTCTTGGGCCTTGGAAATTTAACCAAATTATTTTCCATAGCCGAAATGAAGTAACCAGGAACCTGTTCATTTCGGAAAGAGTAAACTTTTCTTTTCAAATCCTCAAATTGTTTTCTCCATTGATCTCTTTGATCATCTTAACGAAACGGTATATTTTTTTGGCGCTCAGGAGGTGGAGCCCTTTGAAAAGATGAAGGTTTTGAAGTAGAAGCAGGTAAAAGTGCTTGTTTAAGCATAACTGCAATAGTCTCTACTTTACTCATTCTCCTTCTTTGATCTGATGGAATTACATGAGCTTTATCCTTATTCTTCATAAGAGAATCTTCAATCCATTGAGTGATTGAAGTAGGGTCTCGAAACCCTCCTATGTATTTCACAGGGATCAATGGTGTGCGCAACTCATCACGTAAATTTTCCACACAGATTGGCAACAATTCCTCTTGAGGGGGTGCTAAGCTCAGGGAATATGTTAATCCCTTCCAGCGTGCAATGAAATCTGAAACCCTTTCATTCTCCCTTTTCTTACAGTTTGTAAGATCAAAAATTGTTGTCTTTGGAAATGTTGAGCCGAATTAAAGAAGTAATATATTGAATCTAATATATAGATGTATATGTATATTAGATGGAATAGTACAAGAGGGGGGTGAATTGTAGGTTTAAAAACATTGTGTTTAAATAATTAATAGATTAGTTTAAAATATCTTAAACTAATACAATTAAAACAACCACACTTTTATTGAATATAAAGGTATGATGTAATGTAATACTATTATAAAAGTAAAGTAATTTTATTCAAGATGAAAACAATAATCAGAGTAATACAAGTGTGAGAGATTCTACCATAAAGCGTATAGAATCTATTAATACAATATGTAATAGAATAATCGTAATTGAAACAATTACAATTGATAGTGTAAAGAAGAAAGGAAATAATAGAAATTCCTTTCTAATACAAACAGCAGCGGAAAAGTAAAAGTATTACAATTCTTTTTACCCAAAGGGAAGGGTTAACCTTTCACCTAGTATAAGAGTTCTATCTTACCACCACCTTGGTAAGCCCTCGATACGATGATCGGTTCGTCTGTCTGCCCATCCCTAGCAGCCCTCGATACGATGATCGGTTTTTCTGTCTGCCTATCCCCGACAGCCTTCGATACGATGATCGGTTCATCTGTCTGCCTATCCCCGGCAGCCCTCGATTTTGTAGGTAATCAGCACCTCTATCTTTCAATACTTGAAAGCCCTCAATACGAAGATCAGTCCCACAAATCACAAAGCATGAGAGAAGTCACAGCGTCTCTCACTAGAACTTGATAGAAGTAAAGTTTCACAATTATATCATTGTTATTCTTTCTCGGCTTCAAATGACCTCCTATTTATAGGCCTTAGGTTCCAACTGTCACATTTCCTCCAATAATCATATTTCATCGAAAAACTCGGATGGCCTTGGACACCTGGCATTATAACGGTCATATTGAAACAGAAATCATGACATCGTTTTTATTAGTTTTCAAATAACTAAATGACATCGTATTGGTTAAAACAAAAGATATATGAAGATGATAAAAAAGAGTACGATAAATATGAAACAGGTGTTTTGACTAAGTACCAAAACAATCAAGAAATGAAAGTATGATTATTATAAGTATTACTAAATGTAATGTATTTATATGATACAAAGTAAGATAAACGAAAGTGAGTATAATTGACAGAGATAGTACGATACGATTGACAGAGTTATTATGATACGATTGATAGAGTCAGTATGAAAATTATAGTCTGTATGATCAGTATGGTCAGTATGATCAGCATGGTAAGTACGATCATCATGGTCAGTATGATCATCATGGTCAGTACGATCATCATGGTCAGTACAATCATCATGGTGAGTAAAATCATCATGGTTAGTACGATCATCATGGTCTGTACAATCATCATGGTAAAAGAAATTTTTTATTTCCAAAACAAGGTATAGAAGTCAAAAAAGAACTTTTGACTCAACAGAATCGTTGGAGGAGATCCTCCCATCCGGTAATTGACCGGGATTCCAAGCTTGTGTACCAGACAAAAGCAGGCCCTTTTAATGAATATACATAACACCTGAGCTTAACTATTTTCTGTTGCTGAGGGGTTCCCATCATAGGATCACAATGAGAAACAAAATGTTTTTAAGTGTTGCTATGGTTCTCCCAAACCATTAAACATTGGGAATGTGGTACTTGAAAAAATTGATGGGGGAGGAATTGCATCAACCCATCCAGGGTAATCTCTCTTTTCTAGTTTAATTTGAGCATGCTTCCCCTCCATATCTTCCAACCAAGCTATTAATGACTCAATAGTATTTATTTACATTTGAGAAACATCCGGTTGAGCTTGGATCTAAACAGGTGAAATTACTGGAGTTTGGATAGGTATGGAGACCAGGACTTCCACTGATGGTAGTATTTTCGTTTGTTGTTGCACTTGACCCATAGGATTAGACCACTGAGGGTGTACTGGTAAAGGAGGACACTCTTTATCCATCTCAATAGCCTTAACAAATTCCCTTGGTTGACTAACTCCAGTACGCTTAGGAGGAAGACTACTTTGAAGTAGTTCTGCATTCAACCTCCTTAATTCATTCATCTCTTCCTCTTGTTGTGAGAATCTTTGCTCTAGTGAGAGTGATTGGACTTCTCCAGAGGAAGGGTATGAAACCTGATTCTTTCCTTTCCCCTTATTAGACACCTTTCAGAGAGGGGTAAGTGGGTTACTTGAAGGATTACCTAGATTCTGGGTAATCCTTTGATTTTGTGTACGCACACCTTATTCATTTGTGTCTGTGCGTACAACCTCTTGAGAAAGAACCTCTTCATCTGATCCCTCTGAGTGAGCCTCATCTAGAGGAGCAGCAATAATGGAATTGATGACATTGATTGATGCATAATGCATTGCATCCCTTCTATCAGCATTTCTATGATATTTTCTTCTTACATGTACTTGATGAGACATTACCTTTTGTTGATTCGATCCCTCAAGAAATTCTTGATGAACTGTAATGTGGAGAGGATCTCCTAATAATTCGGCTCTTCGTTCCTCTTTTGGATACTTCCCTAATCGAGAGAAGACTGAATTTCTCTGAGGTAGATATTGAGGATTTGAAAAAGTCCCCAGTCCTGTGGACTGGGGATATTCCTGTTGTTTCTGTTCAACTCCCTGAATACTATTTATTGATTCTGAGGGATGGGTTAAAAGAGTCCCCAGTCTGGAAAGCTGGGATGGTTCTTGAGTTTCTATATTTGAGACGTTCTTAAAATCTCTCCTAATCTTATGGAATTTAGTCCGGAAATTGGCTGGATACATCAACCTACATACACTCTTATCACCCGGCTCAAAAGACCGTTGGATGATTTCTGACACTTCTATCACTTGATGATGTGCTCGATCCAAACGAGAGGACTGTTCAATATTCTCATTTTCTTGATTCAGGAGTAATTCAACAACTTGTTCTCTGTATGCTTGATTTTGAGAGGAACTAGTTGAGGCATGTTCTTAAGTGAGCCTTTGATTACAAACAAAGCTAATTGGTTGTGGCTGGCCATGGGAAATAACATTGCATGAAACCATTTTCATAGGGCTTTGTTGACTGGAGAGTATAGTGAAATGTAGTGCTCCATGAACACTCAATCCCCGGATATGAATACCAAATGGGGAATTGGTAATTAACTGGCACAATCTTCTTAGTGCGCCAAGGTATGAACGCTGAAGGGATCTCTACTGCTTTTCAGCCTTCGGATATCAAGAAACTGAGAGAGATGCCAAATCAATTTTTCATTGTAACCCTTCTATTATATTGACATTATTTTTATATTCATCATAAGATAATATTTTCTTTTTCAACTGAAATTTTTTTTTCCATATGTTGAGACGAATATCATGAATTCCATCTTCCGTCAACATCTCTACAATTTCATACTGAGAATCAGCCAAAGGCGAAAACATTACTGGTACTTCACCTTTCGCCAGTTGTTTTATCATATTCAGTACTTCCTCTTTATCATTTGATGAAGATTCTTCTAACTGTTTAGACTAGAGTTGGTGCTTCCTTGTTACTTCATCGGATTCAAAAATATTGTTAGAGAATTCACTGATCAAACTAGAAGATGAATGACCTAGGGGTGGTTTAGAGAATGACCTACACCTCAGGATATATTCTAACTGAGAAATTGTTTCACCTGCTAGTGGTAAAGCATCAGACATGACTGGCTTCACATTTGCAAGTGCCTCAAGATAAGAGGTCTTTCTCGTCACTACATTGTCCATTGGTGCATTTTCCAGGCAATGTGCATTATTACTGCAGAGAGTACTTTCACAGATAAATTCATCATCATGGGGAGGACCACCATGGTGGGTTACAGAAAAAGATAAAACATTTTGCTCCTTGGTCTTCTGACCACACAGAGGGTTCCTGTGGATCTCATCTGAGGATGAAACTTTGAGGTTGACCGCATTTTCATGAAGAAATACTTCATGAGTAAGTATCTGATGCAGACCTTCGGAATTAATGATCCCACTATTGCGAACTAAGAGAGTGGAATCTTGAGTTGCAACAGATAATTATCTGAGTGCATCAAGAACTCCAGTATCAATCAGGGCCTTGTTACATGTTGGCCCTTGATTTCTTGACTGTGCTGGGTGGGTATTCTTTTTAGATGCCTTCTTACTCACTTTAGGAACCACTTGTTGACGAAATTGGTCATTATGGGCAGGTGTATGTGCCTACTCAGAATAAATGATTGGGTTAGGCTGATTATCTCCACTCAAATCAGGTGTATGTGCCTACCTTGGTTGTCTATATGATATGGGGGAGTATGCCCTACAACCCTCTTGGAATGGAACAGAGGTGTGTGTCTGTTCTGGAGTGAGCTGTTGATGTGTCACTCCACTGGTAGGGATAGATTTATGTGTCTTTCCCTAAGATACTACTGAAGATATTATAATATCCTGGCAGGCATCTAGAATACGAGCAGGGATTTTCTTCTTCTCCTTCACCACTGATAGAATGTGCTTGGTTACTTCAGCTACAAGAATGGGAATATACATACATTCTATTCTTGGAGCAGGTGTGTGTTCCTGCTCCTGTCCTCCTTTTCCTATCAGTGAATTATGACAGTACGCATGTGTGGGGGAAGAGAGTTGAGTCTGCCTCCTATTTGTCGTCAGAGGTTTCTGACTGACTTCTCCGAATGGTACCCAACGAGACTTTTGGTAGGCTTGATCAATACTGGAAGGTGTATGTGCCTGCTGATTGCACCCCACCAAACGTGGTTGAAGAACTTCCTTTAATACTGAAAGACGAAGCTGCTGGTAGGATTGATGAGTGTGAGCAGGTTTATTTTCTTATTTACCAGTTGTCAACACATTGGGTTGGCGGACTCTATCATATGTAGTCAGATGAGTCTGCTGACTAGCTGATGATTTATAAACAATTGTATGTTCTTGTCTGTAGTACCCCACCGGAATTGCCTGGCGGGATTGGCGTTTTACTGCCAGACGAGTCTGCTGTATAGAGGAATTAAAACGAACTGGTGTGTGTGCCCGCTCGTTGCTTTCCACCAAGTTAGGTTTGTGGACTTCTCCGAAAATGGAAGAGATAAGAACC
Source organism: Viscum album (assembly GCA_963277665.1). Classification (NCBI taxonomy): domain Eukaryota; kingdom Viridiplantae; phylum Streptophyta; class Magnoliopsida; order Santalales; family Viscaceae; genus Viscum; species Viscum album. The sequence continues at coordinate 350,871,225 of OY728130.1, read as the reverse complement.
TGCTCATTGTTATGTTGGCCCTCTCATTGAGTTTAAATAGGTCCCTAACAAAATCAGTAAAACATCATTTTAACTTGGTTAAGGATTCACGTCGGGTTCACCATTTTTTGTTTCCTCTGGAATTGGGGATGACCTCATTGATTTAAGTTTCAAACATTGCAAGAGGTTTCTAACATGTTTGTTCGTTGAACCAGAAACATCCAATGATTCCATATCCATTTAGACTACTTTGTAAAGGTAGGTGCTCATTAGTTGTGGACTAATGAGACATAAGAATTTTCATTGGTCGAGAGGATGGGAGGTCGGACTCATCACACCTTTTGAGGGTAATTATTGTCTACTCCGAGACTCTCTTTATAGATTTAAGTTATGTTCGTTAATCCTTATTACATTACCAAGTATGAAAATGAGCTTCCCTATATATCTGACAATCAATGATTGGTATGTATGAGATTTATAGAATCTTTTATATTTATTAGAGGTTCTTAATTGATAGATAATCATCTGTATTTGTTAGATATTCTGGGTCAATGGTATCATTCGACACATTATATAGATATCTTTTGGTTATTAAGATAACCATACTGGTTTTAAAGCCACTCAGTGGGGCACTTGAAGTTTGTTTTCATTCAGAAGGACATGAATTATTTCATAGTTGGGACCATACCTACAGATGGTCTACCTATGTATCCTTTGTTTTGGAAAATGAATCAGAACCCACGTAGTTCGACTAAAGAAGTATGAGTTTTATGCATGATTGATGGCTCAAAGAAAGATTTCATAATTACTTTTACACTCTAAGCTCACATGAGTCATAATCGGTGTGAGAAATAAGAGGTATTGGTAAAACCAGACAATTGTGCCATGAAAGATGCAATTATAAGAAATGATTCAGGGCTTATGTATGGATGACTGCCCAAAATAGATGAATACTGGGTTTCACTTCAGGGAAGAAACCCAGGAACAAGGTCCATAAAGGTATATATACTTTATGGAGATTTGGATACTCTAACTTGAGGCTTATTCCTAAGGAGGATTCCCAAATTAGGAGGGGACTTAGGATTGGGTTTTAAACCTGAGAAGGAAGCCCAAGTCAAAAGTAAATTAAGACTGGTTAAGAGAAATTATGACTATGTCTTATTCCTGAGATGGAGGCCCAAATTAAGAGAACATGGACTGGGGCTTACTCCTGAAAAGGAGGCCCAGTTTAGGGATCCTCGCATCTTAAAGGATGAGGTTAAATGAATGAAATCTTTAACCTTAGTGATAAAAAGACATGTAAATCACTAGGTTTTAAGAAATGTTCAACAGAATTCCTTTCAGATAAAAAAGCCAACAAGGGAGACATTCCAAAAGAAATGGCTTTGAAGAATGTCTTGAAGACAAAATCTTGAATAGGAGAGGTCAATAGGAAAAAGAGAGGTGAAATAGGTAGGAGAGGCACCCAAAAAAGAGAAGGGTGCGCAAGTCCTGCGTGGGCGAGCAAGTCATGGTCACGTAGGTGTACCTGTGCGAAACATGGTTACTAGCACGATGGTCAACCCTTATGGTAATACTTGGGTGAGACTTGGCTCAAGCCTTTAGTATTATCCCTAGGGGCTTCTAGAAGGGTGGCGTGCAAGTTCTGCTGAAGGGGTAAGGCGGCATGCAAGTGTAGCCGTTTCCTTTAAGGGCTAGCCACTTAGGTGCACAAGTGTTGATGAGTTTCAACACTTAGGCATTACTCCCCCTCTTTAGATCTTCCATTCTAGGTAAGAAATTGCCTTATAAGTGTTCGAAAGACTTTCAGAAGAGACTTGGGTGACTAGAGCTCAAATATGAGTTTTGGAATTTTTTCTTCCCTGAAATGTGCGGCCCACCGGGGGTATTTATAGGCCGGTGAAGACCCTGGGCGAAATTCAACCAGGGCGCGCAAGTCACCTGCATGACCATTGGGCGGCGCAAAAATATACTTATGCGACCTTGGTGGAACTTGCACGACCCAAGTGTAGATGAATCCTTGTTCATGCCTTTGTTAATTTTTGATGTTTCTTTAAAGGATGAATTACTTTGGGTTCAAGGTATTTCCCTTTTCATTCATTTAGACTCTGTGGTGGAAAGGAGCATCAACAGCTACAACATCAATTCGTTCTAGTATTTAGAAAGGTCCAATGTACTTTGGACTTAATTTACCCTTCTTACTAAAACATATAACACCCTTCCATTGAGATACCTTCAAGAAAACATGATCAACTACTTGAAATTTCAACTCCTTCCTCTAGTTATCGGCATAGCTCTTTTTCCTACATTTAGCTGCTTTGATGTGGGTTTGGATAATCTTCACCTTTTCCACTATTTCTTCAACAATTTATGGTATTACAAGTTTTATTTCACTTGCATCATCCCAAAAAGTAGGTGTGTGACATCAATTTACATATAATGCTTCATATGGTTCCATCTGAATACTTGAATGGAAGCTTTTATTATAGGAAAATCCAACCAGAGGTAAATACTAATCCCACATACATTGAAATTCAGGTGAGAAAGATCACAACATGTCTTATAAGGTTTTAATAGTCCATTCTGATTGTCCATCAGTTTGAGGGTGGTAGTCAGTGCTCAAACAAAGTTTAGTATCTCGGGATTTCGGAATATGTTTCCAAAATATTTATGTAAAATGGGAATCACGATCAGAAAAAATAGATAAGGGCACACCATGAAGTCTTCAAAATCATTAATATATAGTCTTACTAAACATTGAAGTGGAAAATCTTCTCTTATGTTAAGAAAATGTGCTAACTTGGAAAGATAATCAACAATGACCCATATTGCATCATTCTTTATAGGATTATTTGGTATCCCCATAAAAAATTCAATTGGTATATAATCCCATTTCCACTCAGGTATGGGAAGAGGTTGCATGACTCCTTCAGGATGTTTTCCTCTAGCATTCACCTACTGACAAACCATACATCTCGACACATAATCAGAAATATCCCTCTTCTTGGTGTCCCACAAAAAAAATTCTTCAAATCTCAATACATCTTAGGGCTGCCAGGGTGTATAGAAAAATTGGAGCTATGAGAATCATCTGATAATTACCTTTTTAGATCAGGTATGTTTGGAACACAAAGTCTCTTCCCAAATTTCTAAATTCAGTCTTAATATACGAAGTCAATAAATCATTCATCATTCACAACTTTAATTTTATTTTGAAACACTTCATCATCAATATGTGAACATTTCATACTTTCTAGTAATGATGGTTTCGCAACCATTTGAAACATTATTGAAGTTTCACCTTCTATGATTATTCCCAAGACCATATTTACAAGATCCATGAATATATGATACCTTTCAACCCTCATATTGTTTAGATCTCCATGATTCTTTCTGATCAAAGCATCAGCCTCCTTATTTTCCTTCACTGGGTGGTAGTGTATAGTGAAATCATAATCCGAGATTAGTTTGATCCATCTCCTTTGCCTCATGTAGAGTTCTTTCTGTGTGAAAATATACATCAAACTCTTGTGATCAAAATATATCTCACATTGTTTCACCATAAAGATAGTGACTCCATATCTTCAGAGAAAATATTACAAGTGTTATCTCAAGATCATTAGTGGGATGGTTTTTTACATGAATTTTGATCTTCCATGACGCATATGAAATAATTCAATCATTCTGCATGAGGACACAACCAATTCCTTTCCTTGAAGCATCAATATAAATAACAAACTCATAATTCCTTAATGGTAGTGTCAATATAAAATCATTGACTAATGTTAACTTTAATTCTTCAAAACATTCTTCACATTATTCTTTTCAAAAAAATTTAACCCCTTTACATGTGAGCTTGGTTAATGGGTTATCCAATCGGAAAAAATTCTGAACAAAATGCTGATAAAAACCTGCTAAACTAATAAAATTGCATACCTCAATTATACTCAGCGGTGCTAGCCATTCTTGGATTTCCCTTTTTGTTAAAGGATCAATATAGATTCTATCCATTGAGACAATATATCCAAGAAAAGTAGTCTCCTAATGCCAGAATTTACACTTGCTAAATTTCCCATATAATTTATTTCTTTTAAGAGTTTTCAGAATAGCGTACAAGTGATTTTCATGATCATCATAGATTTTGGATTTTAAAAATATATCATCAATAAATACAAATAAATATTCATCAAGACATTCCTTGAAAACTCTATTAATTATATCCATGAAAATAAAAGGTGCATTAGTCAGTCCAAAAGGCATTACTGTAAACTCATAATACCCATACCTAGTTTGAAATATTGTTTTTGGAATGTCTTCCTTCATCACACACAACTGATGATATCCAGATCAAAGGTCAATATTTGAAAAATATTGAGCTAGATGAATTTTCACTACCATAAAAACAGTTTTTCCTGGTTCCATCTTTTATCAGTGCTAACGAAAAAGCACTGATAAAGGGGGGTACCTTTATCGGTGCTAAAAAAGTATTGATAAAGGTACCCCTTTATCAGCACTTTTTTTAGCACTAATAATGTGAGAAATTAAAAAAAAATTAAAAATAATATCTTAATATATAAATATATTTATATAGTTATATTTATATAAATATAATATATAATTTTTAAATATATTTTAGAGAAGTATGAATATACATTTACACTTAATATACTTAATATATAAGATATTTAGTGAAAATGGATTATGAAAAATTAATAAAATATTTTTCATTTATAATTTTTTAATTATAATGGAGGAATAGACATTTCATAACAATTTGAAGACCCGAAAAATCCAAAATTTGAAAAAAGACCCAAAATATGTTGAAAACGCAACTCGAACTTCAAACGGCCATAACGTTTGATCCGGGTGTCTGTTTGAGCTCTACCACATATCAAATTGAAGCCTGCGACGAGCTATACACCTATATAATTATTGTAACCACGATTTAGTTTTTTACGAGGCCAAAAATGGTTCAGAAAGCCTCCAAAACTTTGTTTTTATTCTGGATACCCCGATTTTTTTAACATTTTGTGGATTTTCATCCTCATTTAATGGGGTATTATTGTCTTTTTTGGTGGGGACTGAATTTATTACAAGGTATTACATTCATATTGATATTATCTCTTTGAAATTTTATCATTTTGTATAATTTACTGTTATTTATAATCAAATATATAACTGTACATACATATTTTTTATACATTCACACATAAAAATTTATTTTTTAAAATCAATAATTAAACATATTTACATATAAAATATATTAGCTTTATCTAAATAATAACTAATATCCATTTTATTTAAAATAACAATATATGAATATTTATATAACTATATCTTAATATAACTATATATATGTTAATATAACTATATATATATTAATATAACTATATATATTAATATAATTATAAATATATGTATTTACAGATACATGGTACTATTATATTCAATGAGTAGTATAGGATTTGTTCCCCTTACTCGATAGAGGTTCATCAGGTCCCACGAATAATGGTGCATCAAAAACCCCATTTTTGTTTTAATTTTCCTCCAACTCCCAGTATACCATACCTATGTCGTGATGGATTAGATGAAATTTTTGTTTCCAATATATTATCTTTATCTAAATAATAACTAATATCCATTTTATTTAACATACCAATATATGAATATTTATATAACTATATTTTAATATAACTATATATATATTAATATAACTATATATATTAATATAACTATATATATATTAATATAACTATATATATATTAATATAACTGTATATATATGTTAATATAACTATAAATATATATACTAATATAATTATATATATATAACTATATATATTTTAATATAAATATATATTACTATACTAGTAAATATAACTAAATATATATAAAAATAAATAGATATATCATAAATAAGAGAACCACTACTACAAATCTGGGCTATAGCCACAGACCTATAGCCAAGGTTTTATAGGTCTGAGGCTATATCTCTTCTACCGCTACGATTCATATCCCTCTCTGTGGCTAAATCATAACCCGTTTTTTTTTCTCCCAATTATCATCAGGCGCCTCCTCTACCCTCTCGCCGCGCCCTCCTCCTCCCCGACACCTCCTCGCCGCGCCCTCCTCCTTCCCGACGACTCCTCGTTGCGCCCTCCTTCTCCCTGATTCCTCCTCGCCGCGCCCTCCTCGTTGTGCCGTCCTCCCCGACGGCTCCTCGCCGCGACCCTCCTTCCCGACGTGACCCTCCCCCCCCCCCCCCGACGCCTCCTCGCAGCGACCCTCCTCCTCGAATCAGCTCTTCCGACGGCTCCTCGCCGCGACCCTCCTCCTCACCGCGACCCTCCTCCCAGACGCCTCCTCCCCGACGCCTCCTCCCCGACTCCTCTCTTCCGACGCCGAGGCAAGTTTTTATGTATGTAATCATATGAATTATATAATATTCTTCCTAGTTCACGGAGTTGCAGAAATTTTCTCTAACCTTGGGTGGTGATGAGCATTCTATGTATCATCGGTTTGAGTATGGGTTGATGTTAGACATGCTTTCAAAGGTTTATCACATTTTCTTCCTAATTATGAAGGATATAAAATGTATATTTTTATTTAAATTTAACTTGAGGTGAATAATTAGGAGATAACAGGATCATAATGATCTAGTAGAAGTAAGAATAGGAAAGGAGATTATTCTACAAGTTGTGGATGATGATCAATTGGTTTGGGAAAGACTTTATAATTCCCTTCTTCTAGAGTCAAAGGATTCATTTTTTATATGTGGAATAAATATACACACTCAGATGGTTTTCCATTTTGACCCTAGGAAGTATCACTCATGTAGATATGGGCCATCTTCTAATGATTTTTCATTATGGTTGGAGTGGCGGTTATAATTTTACTTTTACAAAGGAATTGTAAGCACAGTTAGTGATTTCTAGTAGAGTGGGATATATAAATTATCTAGGAGGTTAGTATGTGGTGGATTTAAAGGCACTAAAGGGATGGTTTAATAGTTTTATATAGATCTAGGGAACCATATTAAATTTATGTAGGGTCATTGTTTTAGTTTTATGAGGTTTTTTATTTTATCAAGCATTGATGGATTCATCTCATTATTTTATGTCCGTTAATATCATATATAATATATATTTTTCTATTGTGTTCCATTAATTAGTTTTATTATTTATAACGATTTAGGGATGAGGGAGGAGGTTATCATATGGGCTCTTTCTTATAATGTTGACATTTGCAGGATGCAGTGAAATGCAGTGATTCGCAACAGGTGTTTTCTCATATATTCGTTGAATTATTTAAAGTTCTCTCCAAGAATTTTCATTTCCAGTTTCACTTGAGTTTGTTAAACATTTTTACACTACGTATCAACAGGATGCAGTGCAATGTAGTGATTCTCAACTAGTGCAAGAGGGCAGTGGGGGTGTCCAGGGTCTGTCCAGGGGGCTTTTATTTTCCCCTTTCTTAGAAATTAGTAGAAAGTGTATACAATTCCAAAAATAACTCCTCTAATTAGTAATGACATCCATGACACATATCCATCATAAAAACTGATGAGATGTTTTTTTATTGAGGAGAAGATACTATAATCCCATGCACCATTTTCTAGGGGGTGTCATAGGGCACAACAATGTGAGCTTTTTTACTTTTACATCACTTCACACCAAGATTTCACTTATTTGCAGTTTACTGTGCTAGTTCTATTTTATCTTGTTTCACCCCCTAATGTGTAACGTGAATACGTAGATCGGAAGTGGTAAGACTTGCACAATGTTGGGTGACATTGAGAGAGGCAATAAAAGAAACAATGTACTAGAAAAATTCTGGTCACAGTGTGCTAGTTCTATTTTTTAGCATGAGTTGCGCATAGCCAAGTCTAAACCATGTAGCCCCTTGGTGAAACAATGTAGGATATTTGGGCCAGTGCAGGGGGGTGTGGATGGGGGACAAGTGCAGGTGGGATGGGGTAGCAGGGGGCTGGGGCAGCTGGGGGCTGGGGTTGGGGGCTGGTGCAGGTGGGCTGCGGGGGGGGGGGGGGGGGGGACTGGTGCTGGTGGGCTGGGGGTGGCAGGGGGCTGGGGGGGCTGGTGCACCTAGGGGTTGGGGGCTGGTGCAGGTGGGCTGTGGGGGGGTGGAGGTGGTCTGGGGTGGCAGGGGGCTGGGTGTAGCAGGTGGCTAGGGGGGCTGGTGCAGGGGGGCTGGGGAGGGTGGGGGAGACTGGTGCAGCTGGGCTGGGGGTGGACTAGTGCAGCTAGGGGCTGGGGGCTGGGGTTGGGGGCTGGTGCAGGTGGGCTGCGAGGGGGGGGGGCTGGTGCAGGTGGGCTGGGGGTGGGGAGGGTGGGGGGACTGGCACAACAAGAGAGAAAATAAAAAATATGAATGTGAGGAATTTATGTGACAGTCAATGCTTTGCACAGGCACATTCAGGTTCACAAGCCCAAGCTTCTTGGAATTTCTGAACCTAAAGCTTATTTTTCATTAGGCTTTGCTGGACTTAATAAATTTGGTTTTAATTTGGTTGTTGCTAGTAGTTCCACTAGTTAGGGGGATCTTTTATGGGTTTTTTTCTCATTATTCATTCGGAAAGGTTGAAGTTATTTCCATTGATGGGCAGATTATCTCCTGAATGTATGTGATTCAATTTCCAGCGTTTATCTTCCTAAATTTTCTTCAGATCACCATCCTATTCTGGTTATTTTCAATAGTAAAGAGCAACAAATGCCTCTTCATTTTTTATTAAATAATGCTTGGTCTTTTCAGACTGAATGTGACAACCTTATTAAAAGTTTCTGGTTCAGCATGAATTGTAGCTGGGGTGAATCGGCCTTCTCTTACAAGTTGAGGTTACTAAAGTCCCAACTGAGAATTTGGAGCAAGGCCAATTAGAGTGGGTTGGATAAAGAGATCATCACTCTCGAGTCGACTCTGAAACATATTCAAGATGAAGCTACTAATTATGATTTTAGTCAGGACATTTCAATAGAATTGGGTGTTATATCCAGGCTGAACTCTCTTATTACAAAGAGGGAAGGTGTTCAAAAGGAAACTTTCATAATCAAATAGATACAGGATGGGGAAAGGAACACAAAATTCTTCAACTATCTTCAATGAATTCGAAGGGCCAACTGGCCTTTATCTTTTCTTAGAACTGGATAATGCATCTTGCATAACAAGGAAGTAATTGCTGAACATGTTGTTGACTATTTCACTAAGCTTTTCAATGGACCTGGAATGGAGGGGACCTTAATGGATGGTATTGTTCCTTCGATGGTTTCTGATGAGGATAATCTTTTTCTCACAAGCACCCCCCATGAATTTGAGATTAAGGATGCGGTATTCAGTTTCAATGCTGGTAGTGCCCCTAGTCTGGATGGATTTGCCAATTCATTTTATTTAAAGTATTGGGAGGATATTAAAGTGGAAGTTTGTAAGCTGGTCTCTTATTTCTTCACCTCAGGGGTGCATCCCCATGGTTTCAATGCCCAATTTATCACTTTGATTCCTAAAGTTGAGAATGCTTGTGAAATTCACCTCTTCAGGTGAAATAACTAGATTGAGTCGAGTGATATTCTTGAGATATTCGATCCAATGAGTAATAAACCACTATGGGACATTCCATGTTCTTGATTACAAAGTCTTGGAAGCAATTTCTGAGTCAGACTCAATCCATAAGCAGCTCTATCATGCTGAGGTGAAAAATTAGTTCTTGATTATTGAACAACCTTGAATTCCTTGTAGTACACACAATAAAAAAATGATTCCACTATTTCTAGAAGAATATTCAATACCTACTCGCTGCATCTAGCCTTGGAGACCTACTCAAGAAACTTGGGTACCTATAGGTGAGTGTTAAATGACATCCCAAATAGAAATCCAGCATATTCCTATAGTTTCTGGTCAAAGTTATATCACAAAAATAAGTATTGATAATTTTCTCTATCCTGGAAGTAAATAGATCAACCAGAAACAATATTCGACCCGGATTTTTTAAGCTAATCATGAGTTGCAATTTGATTTTTTCATATTTTATAGAGAATAAAAAATCTGGATAAATGTATGAATGGTGATCTAAAGTCTATAATCTATTTTGGTGGTCTATTTGGGCTGTTTCATTCCATCCTGTAGTGAACTCTAGTATTAAACTGTCCAATCTAGTTTTTCTTCCATATGATGATGTCATAGTCCATGAAATCATAACTCTAAATATTCATATTATCCTGTGTACTCAGCAGATCATCATGACTTTGATATTGTGAAATAAATTCATCAATGATCATATGAGGTAAATCTAGTGGTATGATAACAATGTCCTGCAGGGGGTGCTGTCCAGGCAGGGGGGAGGGGTGTCCAGCAGGGGGGAGGGGTGTCCAACAGGGGGTGCTGTCCAGGCGGGGGGGCTGTCTAGGTAGGGGGGAGGGGTGTCCAGCAGGGGGGGTGCTGTCCAGGCAGGGGGGGAGGTGTCCAGGGGGGAGTCCAGTGTTCAGGGGGGTTTCCAGTGTCCAGGGGGAAGGGGGGATGCAGGGGGGGCTATCTAGGGGGGCTGCATGGGGGAGGGGTGTCCAATGTTCTTTCCACTTTTTAGGTGATTTAGAGGACGAGGTTCAGGATTAAATGTATCCATGTATGAGAAGAGTAAGATAGAGAGGGTCAACTAGAAAGATAAAAGGGATTACTCATATTTTTCTCTACCAATGGGGACTAGGTCTATGAATATGTCAAAGGACAAATAGAAGTAATGTAACCCACCTCTCCAAGGTGGTCTTTTAGTAGTGGGATATTCTTGATAATCCTTTCAAAAATTTTGTGAAATCATAAGATGATGAACCGATTAAAGATACCCTTTCATTTACTTTGAAAAATTATAAAATTGAGGGGGAGAGGGCAGGGTGGAGGGGGGCTGGGGGCTGGGGGCTGGGGGCTGGGGGCTGGGGGCTGGGGGCTGGAAACATGCATGTCCTTTCTACAATAAAGCTTAGATTTCCTCCAAATAATGGCTTGTCTTGAGAGAGATTCATAATGCTTGAAAATCCCCTTGATGAAAGAAAGTGATCGGTCATCATTTTGACAAAAAATGATAATTTCATCAACATAAAACAAGTGGGTGGGTCCTCTTATCTTTCTAGTGGCCTTAACTGGTGATAAAGACCCATAATCTGTAGATTTTAGGAGGCATTTCATATATTAATCCCTGAAAATTCCAAATAAAAGAGTTGAGGGAGGATCCCCCTATCTCACCCATTAGTTATGACCGAAGTATCTTTTGTGAGACCCATTAATAATGAAAGAGAGTCTTGATTTGTAGATAAGTTCTTGAATAATCTTAATAAATATAGTTGAGAAACCAAAACTTTCAAGTACTTAAAAAGTGAAATCCTAGCTAAGAGTGTAAAAATCTTTAGAGATGTCAATATTTAAATCAATATTTCTAGGTTTGGATCTCCTCTATAATATATTCACACATTCAGAGTTAATATATAAATAATCTGTCACTTCCATGTATAAGCACCAACTAATACTTCTTCCATATTCAATTATCTAAGAGTTAAATGAGTTTTTCATGTTATTTTAAAACCATACATTGGAAATCGTAGCCATGTAGCTTCTCATATATTACAACCAATCACTAGTTGAAAACTCATGTAACATGAGTCGCCTTTTTGGGGAGATCATATTTCTTCTCTTCCTTGTCTAATTCTTATGAAAAGTTAGATGATTCTGTTGTTGCTGATGCATACATTGATCTCTTGAAAATTTCATTATCCAATTCCTTGCTTGGTATGGATTCCAATGATCCTCCTAAAACATTTGAAACCATGAAATTTATTGGTTCTATATTTTCCAATGTAAGAACTAGCTTTCATAAAAAAACATGATATATGTGCTTTTACATGGAGAAGAAAACTTCTGTTTCATTTGAGCATTGTTACAGATAACTGCCCGGAAGATGATAATGATGATTTATCATTCATTCCAATGATCCAAATTTCTGAATGGATGGATGAGTTCTCGTGTCATCTATTTTCTTTACTTCTACACTTGGAACCATACAGTTTTATGTAAGTGTTTATGCCTTTTTTTTCTATCCCTTTCTTCAATCATTCATGTATTATTCTAATATTTAGTTATGAATTGTCTAGTTATTAAGTAGTTTATGGTATTGCAGAAGTTAAGGGCTACACTCTTCATCAGTTTTAGGAATGATCCTGATTGAGGATGGTCCCTATTACTTTTTCATGCTGAAAATCCTGCTTGGGAAGCTCTCTCAAAGTCTCTATAGTCAGGTATGTCCTGTAATTGAAGATTGTTCAATGTAGTAGCTTCAAGAATCCATTATTATTCATTTTTTAAGATGATTTAATCTTTGAAAAATTTGTATAATTACCTAAATTGTGTAAAATGTGTCCTTTTTTTCTATCTACAGTTGACACGCTGATCACATATATATAAGAAGTTGTTATATCTCATTTCTTTTCCCACTATTTTCTTATAGGTGGTTTCTTATGATAATACCGGTTCTATACACCACCATCGAAGACAATGAGTTCAAGATTTGGGTAAGGTTTATTCCATTTTTATTTTTTCAGCCACCTATGTTCAATATATGAGTAGTCATTCAATTTGACATTACTGTTTATCTGCTTATAGGGTGCTTCTTCTGGTACAAGATCCCAAACAACTGACTCAGGTACTATATCAATGTCATCATTGTACCTAATGGTATGTAATAACTTATTCCATCATGCTTTTTGTTTTATGTACTCTGAAATCTTTATTGAAATTACAAAATTGTAAATGTGCTTTTCAAAATATTCTCTTAATGAAAAATATAATTTTATCTTATGAAATTTAATTTCTCCATGCATCCAAATCTAACATATCATTCTTTATACATTGAACATCAACTATTATCTATACTTTCAAGGGAGTTATATGATTATTAGCTGCTTTATTGTATTTATTACTCAGCTCGATTGTATTATTAACACATGATCATCAGTAGTTGCATTTTTTTTTGCTGCTCCAACTCTTGTGTATGTAGATTCATATCATAGTCTTTCAATTTTTCTACTACCGGGTATGTTATACCTGAATCGTCTGATCATAGGGTGTCTACTTAGCGTACAATTTTATTGGACCATCCGATGATCCTCCATTGCATATTTTATTCTCACAGTGCATATTCTTTCCTCTGATTGCAGTGTACTCCATCCAATGATCAATCTGATATTCTCACTCTGCCCATTCATGTCATTGCACGACCCCTTCATTTGGTTGTTTTACATTAAAATTCCCATACTGTATCTGGTTATCTTGAACCATTTCATCTATGATTATAACCTTCTGATAGTTACTGCATGCAGAAGTATTGCTAGATCACCTCTATCCGAGCAATGGAGTCTTGGTTTATCCGAGCATCTCGATCGGTGTATTTATGTCTGAACATCCCCCCTGCCTGCAACACCCACCCTGCGGTCACGCTGTGATTTGGCCCTGCTCCAGCCACATCCAGCCCACACAAGCCCCCTTCCACCTTCATTTCAGCCCGCTGTCACCAGCATTCCAGCCCGCAACAACCCCACCCCCCCCCCCCCACCTTCGAATCAGCCCGCACCATCCCCCCAACACCTGCAACCAGCCCCCTTCCACCCGCATTCCAGCCTCCTCCCGCTCCCTTCGCTCCTGACCGGAAGATGCTACCCCGTGGATGTCACTGGATCGGGCCAACACGCTGCGGTCACGCTGCGGTCACGCCGCGGTCACGCCGCGGTCACGCCGCGGTCACGCCGCGGTCACGCCGCGGTCACGCCGCGGTCACGCCGCGGTCACGCCGCGGTCACGCCGCGGTCACGCCTCGGTCACGCCTCGGTCACGCCGCGGTCATGCCACAGTCACGCTGTGATTTGGCTCTGCTCCAGCCACATCCATCCCACACCAGCCCCCTTCCACCTTCATTTCAGCCCACTGCCACCGGCATTCCAGCCCGCAACAGCCTCCCCCCCCCCTACCACCTTCGAATCAGCCCGCCCCATCCCCCCAACACCTGCAACTAGCCCCCTTCCACCCGCATTCCAGCCTCCTCCCGCTCCCTTCACTCCTGACCGGAAGATGCTACCCCACGGATGTCACTGGATCGGGCCAACACGTTGCGGTCACGCTGCGGTCACGTCGCGGTCACGCCGTGGTCACGCCCTGATTTGGCCCTGCTCCAGCCTCATCCAGCCTACACCTGCCCCCTTCCACCTTCATTTCAGCCCGTTGCCACCAGCATTCTAGCCCGCAACAGCCCCCCCCCCCCCCCCCACCACCACCTTCGAATCAGCCCGCACCATTCCCCCAACACCTGCAACCAGCCCCCTTCAACCCGCATTCCAGCCTCCTCCCGCTCCCTTCGCTCCTGACTGGAAGATGCTGCCCCACGGATGTCACTGGATCGGGCCAACATGCTGCGGTTGTTGGAACCAGGTTCTTCAAAGCATGATTTGGTATATGGTTTGTGTTTGTTGTCAATCCTCAGTGGAAGTTCAGGGTGTGTACCAACAAAGTGATCATACCGTTCAAGCAGAAAACAGTAGTGAAGGTGGCGCTGTTTCCCAGTGTTTGCCAAATTTTTGGGCCTAAAAATCGGCCAATAAAGTAAAGTGTTTTTGGCAAAGGTACTTGCACGCCGTGCTCTTGGAGAATGAAATACTTGCGCGCCACATGATTTTGAGGATCAGAACATCAAAATTTGGCTAAGGCAAGAAGGTCGCGCAAGTGTTGGTTGGGTCGCGCAAGTGAGTTGCGCGACAGAGTTTATTGAAGACAAGACTTGCGCGCCGTCGGGGACTTGCGCGCCGTCGGGGACTTGCGCGCCGCCGGCGCAGGGGGTCCAGTTTGCCTATAAATACTGGACCACCCCTCCTCATTTGTAACGAAGTTCAAGGCCGAGAGATTGTTCGAGCTCTTGTCGCGCAGGTGGTTGAGTCGCGCAAGTGGTTGTTTTGTCACGCAAGTAGAGCTTGCGCGTCGGTGTTTGGCTGTGCGCCCAAGGTGGTTTGGAAGAGAAAGGAAGTGGACCGCGCAAGTTTGTGGTTGGGGAAGGAAGAGTCGCGCAACTGTGTTGATGACACTTGCGCGCCAGTGTGGACTTGCGCGCCATAGTGGGACTTGCGCGACTGTCTTGGAGAAGCGCGCCTGGTTTTGCTGAAGTCCACCGGCGTGTTTGGAGCTGCACGAAAGCCGAGAGACTACTCGGTTCATTCGAGGAAAAGTGATATTCTTCTTCTGGTGATAATCGGACTTCAATAGAGCATCTACATACAACAAAGGATGCACTCTTATGCAAATGAAGAAGAGACCTTCACGTCTATAAACTGAGTGGGACTTCACCAACGGTAGTGAGCCAGGGGGAGTCAACGGGAGTGACCCGAGGGACGCAGTGAGCTATCCCTGAACTATTGTAAAGGCAGTGATCCTGGGACAGAGTGTCTGTACCCGAACATTTGTATTCGCAGCTAGTGAAGCATAGTGGATTTAGGTACGACCAGCAACCTGTCGGCATATGCTCCTTGGACGTAGCCCTTAGTGGTGAACCAAGTAAAAATGGCTGCGTCTTCTCTGTGCATGTGAATGTTATCATTTTGATCATAATCATCTTACAGGTTCAACAAGTTCCTACCAACGTGGGAACAAGATCCAACACATTAAAAGAAAAAGTGGTCACCCAGATTCACCCCTCCCCTCTCAGGGTGTCCCGGGGTCCTTCAAGTGGTATCATAGGTTAAAGGTTGCTGGCGTTGAATCTGACCTTCTTCATCATGGAAAACGCGATCAATGTCAGGGGAGTCCCTCACTTCGATGGAAGCAATTTCCAGATCTGGAAGAACAGAATGAGATCTCATCTAAGATCTCTTGGAATGGAAGTTCTTTTTTCTACTGTTCAAGGAATACATGTCACTGATCCAACAGGTCTGGCTATGACTGAAACAGACAGGAAACTTCTTGATGCAGATGCTAAAGCTCAGAATGCTCTCACTGCAGCCCTTTCTGATCAGATTTACCTGAAGGTGATGAATTGCACCTCAGCAAAATCTATGTGGGATAAACTTGAGAATATTTATGAAGGTGATAGAAAAGTGAAGGAGGCGAAACTACAATTGCTACACAATCGGTTTGATGATCTGAAGATGCATCCAGACGAGAATGCAGACTCTTTCTTCAATCGAATTACTGAAGTGGTTGGAGCAATTCGGGGTCTAGGCGAAGAAATCAAAGACATTGATATTGTAAAGAAAATATTAAGAAGAATTCCACCTCTGTATAATGCGAAGGTGTCAGCTCTTGAGGAAAGATATCTTTCCAAACTTTCTCTAGATGACCTACTGAGCAGTTTGGTAGCTTATGAAATGAGAGTCAAACCAGAAGATGCTACGACTCGGGTGAGCAAGGAAATGGCATTCAAGGCCATGGATAAATTGAAAATCTCAAAGGATAGTAGCGGTGATGATGACGAAGAGAAAGAAATTCTTTCTCTCATTGCAAAGAAGTTCCAGAAGGGGAAAGGGAAATTCAAAGGGAAGTTACCTCTCGCATGTTTCCGTTGTGGAAAAGTTGGGCATATTGCTTCTCAGTGCTTGAAGAATATCAATGATGATGACAGTGAAGATGAAAACTTCAAGAAGCCTCAAAGAAGGTTCTTCAAAAAGGGAGACTTCAAATCTGGTAAGAAAATGCAAAAGAAGAGTTTTGTCTGTGAAGAGGAAGAAGATGACAATGAATTCTGTGATGAAGAAGAACCAGAATTCAAAACTGGGAACCATACTTCTATGATGGCCACTGTTGAAAAGTCAGAAGATAATGATGGTGAAAAACAACTGAGAACTTGTGTAGATCCTGAGGTGCAACTTAAGGATGCAGTTAGTAAGCTTAAGATTAAATGTAAGAGCTGCAATAAGTGGAAATCAATTGTGGAAGAATCAACTGAATATGTTGATCAACTTGAAGCTTAAATTGAACGACTAGAAGAATTTGTGAAGGTACAGTCTAAAATAATTGAAAGCAATGATGATGCAGTTGATCTGAAGCTGAGAATTGAAGAGCAGGCAAAGGTTATCAATGACCTCACATCCAGACTGGATGAAAAATCCAAGACTGTTGAGGGTCTTGAGGAGGAAGTAGTTACTCTAAGGAGTAAAATGGAGACAGAATCAGTTCCAAAAGAATCGAGGAAGAAAATACAGTTCGGAAGATTCTCAGATGCAGAATTACTTGCAAGAGCCAAGTGTGGTTCAGATGGGGTTGGAAAAGTCTTGAGTGATCAAAGACCTGCTTGCATGGGAAAGAGTGGAATTGGCTGTGAGGCTGAGTCATCAACTGCTGGAAGTGAAAAGATCCAAAAGAAAGACAAGATGAAAGTTGAACATGATGAAATGTTACCTAGAGTGCTGAAAAAGGAACCCTCAATCCAAACTAAAAGGATACCTGAAAATTATCCTCAAACTTTCAAAAATGGCAGACAGTCTTACTATTCTCCCAAGGAAGAAGCTATAAGGAGAAATTCAAGTGAGAAGACATTTCCTCTCATGAAGTGTCAGTTCTGTGGCTATCTGGGCCATACCATGTCTTATTGTGAAGAGGCAAGAAGCTATCTGAATGGAGAAGATATAGATGCTCAACAAAGGAGAACAATCTCATATCCTAATTCTCATATAAGAAATAATTTCTATGGATATTGTTTTTGATGTTCTAACTTTGGTCATAAGGCCATTAATTGCAGGCAGAGAAGAGACATAGAAACCTCATACCGAAGTTCAAGACAATTCAAGTCTCGTCAGTAAGACAGTGTTGCTCGTTTAAACAGGTTCTCACCTCTCACAGAAGACTTTGACTATGAAGAACCTGGGTATGCGGAAGAGATAGTTGAAAGTCCATCAGTCCTATATACTCAATCTAATGTCTCATGGAAGGAAAGGAAGAAGATTGAGAAATCGAACCTTGCAGAGGTAGCCCTCAAAGCTACAAAGAACAATAGTACCTGGATTCTGGATGGCGGTTGTTCATCTCATATGACGAGTAATGCCGGCCTACTAACGAATGTCATAAAGAATGTTGATGGTACAGTAAGATTTGGTAATGATGGGGCTCTGAAAATCAAAGGGAGTGGAAGTACCCAATTAGCTAATGGAGAACTAAAGAAGACTGAAGTCCTTTACGTAGATGGCCTACGCCATAATCTCCTTAGCGTGAGTCAACTCTGTGACTCAGGACTTATAGTTACTTTTAATCAGAAAGGCTGCACCATCAAGGGAAAAACCGGCAATTCACTTATGAAAGGATGCAGAACAGAAGGCAACTTGTATCAGGTTGATAGTGAAGAAAATGTATGTTACATGACTGTTGAAGAAGAAAACAATTTGTGGCATCGGAGATTGAGACACATAAATCAACAAGAAATGGAGAAAATATCAAAATTGAGAATTGTCATGGACATCCCCAACCTGAAGCGTGAGCGTGAAAAATCCTGTGATGCTTGTATTCGTGGGAAGCTGGTCTGCAGTTCATATCGGCCAAAGAAGAAAAAGGCATCTCACCTTCTTGATCTGATTCATACAGATGTTTGTGGTCCAATAAATGTTGCCGGAACTCATGGAGAAAGGTACTTTGTCCTTTTTATAGATGATTACAGTCGAATGGCATGTGTGATGGTCATTCACCGGAAACGACAGGTCCTTGACTGCATGAAAACATATCGGCGAATCGCCGAGAATGATACTGGACGAACAATCAAAGTGTTGCGATCTGACAATGGAGGAGAATACACGTCCATTGAATTTGAAAATTATCTGGAGAAGCATGGGATACAACATGAGGTAGCTGCTGTGAGAACTCCACAACAAAATGGAGTTGTTGAACGAAGGAATCGACAAGTGAACAACATGGCACGAACTATGCTGATTGAGAGTCGTATTCCACGACATTACTGGAAAGAGGCTGTTCAAGATGCAGTGTACATTCAGAATCGAACATGACTTTATATGGGTGAGATGAAGACACCATATGAATTGTGGCATGGACGAAATCCTTCTCTAAAATACTTTCGTGTCTTTGGAAGTAAGTGCTTCATCAGGAACAAAGAAGGAAATCGGGGGAAATATGGTGACAACGCAGATGAAGGAATCTTCCTCGGTTACTCAATGAACAGCAAAGCCTACAAATGTTTCAACAATCGTTTGGGAAGGATTGTGGAAAGCAATGATGTTAAGATAATTGAAGAGAAAACCACAAATGCTTCACGGACGTCATATGCTGATGTGATAGAAAGTCATGAAGAATGTGGACATGAAGAAACTACAAATGCAGAAATAGAGGAAGCTGTTCAAAACACTCATCAATCACATAATGATGTTGACTCAGAAGAAGAATCTGAAGAAGAAACTATGGCTGAAGAGAATTCTACTGAACCTCGCAGGAGAAATCGAAGAGCTGAGATTGATCCATCCAACATAATTGGGGATAGGAGTGCACCCACTCAAACCAGAAGGATGAGGAATACCACGCAATCTGCATTTCTATCAGTTGTAGAGCCATCCTCATTCGAAGAAGCTGCAAAAGATGAATCTTGGGTGAAAGCCATGAATGATGAATTAGATCAGATTGATAAGAATCAGACATGGGATCTTGTCCAGAGACCCGAAGGTCACAATGTGATTGGTACCAAATGGATCTTCAAAAATAAGTTTGATGAGCATGGAAGTGTTATCAGAAACAAGGCACGACTGGTATGTAAAGGATACTCCCAGATTGAAGGTATTGATGTTGAAGAAACCTTTGCTCCAGTTGCTAGACTGGAATCAATCAGGCTTTTCCTTGCCATGGCACTCCAAAGAGGATATAAAGTATATCAAATGGATGTTAAGACAGCATTCTTGAATGGTGTACTTGAAGAAGAAGTCTACATTGAACAACCGGTGGGGTTTGTCTTGGGTACCGATGAAACAAAGGTCTGCAAACTAAAGAAAGCTCTATATGGTTTGAAGCAGGCACCACGGGCATGGTACTCACGGCTAGATTCATATCTCAAGAAGTTGGAATTCAAAAGAGGAGGAGTTGATCACAATCTCTATGTGAAGAATTCTCCAAAAGATCAGTTCATGGTTCTTGTCTACGTTGATGATATCATTTTTGGTGGCAGCAGGCAGAAATCAGTGGATGAATTTTCCAACCACATGAAATCAGAATTTGAAATGTCTATGATTGGGGAGCTCACATATTTCTTGGGGTTACAAGTGATTCAAAAGAAGGAATACACTTTCATTTCTCAGGAAAAATATGCAAGAGAGTTGCTGAAGAAGTTCAATATGCAAGACTCCAAACCAATGTCAACTCCGATTGCTGTTGGAACTAAACTTGGAAAGCATGAGGATGGGAACTCTGTTGATCCCACCATGTACAGGAGGATCATTGGAAGCCTACTGTATCTGACAGCGACAAGGCCAGATATTGTCTTTGCAACATGCCTTGCGGCCCGCTTTCAGAGTAATCCAAAGGAGGAACATATGTCAGCAGTAAAAAGAATCATGAGGTATATTCAAGGCACACATAACTTCGGGTTATTTTTTGCTGCAGGCAGGGACAGTGAATTATCAGCGTTTTCTGATGCTGACTGGGCTGGGGATGTAATAGACAGAAAGTCCACTAGTGGTGGAGCTTTCTATATTGGGCATAAATGTGTTGGCTGGTTGAGCAAGAAGCAAGAAAGTACTTCTCTTAGTACTGCTGAAGCTGAATATATCTCCGCCACAAAAGCATGCACTCAACTTCTTTGGATGAAGCAGCAGCTAACAGATATTGGTGATAAGGTGCAGCAACCAATGGTGATTTATTGCGATAACAAAAGTTCAATTGATCTTACGAAGAATCCAGTTCAACATTCTCGTACAAAACATATTGAAATACGGTATCATTTTATCAAAGAAAAGGTTGAACAAGGAGTGATTAAAATGGATCATGTTGGAACTAATGAGCAAGTGGCTGATATCCTAACCAAGCCATTGTCCGCGGCTGTGTTCGAGAAGCATCGGTTGAACCTCGGTGTTCGACCACCTCCTACTGCATAAGGAGGCACCGGAAGTCCCCTCTCCCCGTTTGTTTTAACTGTTTTTATCTGCTTATGGCTGTGATGCAGGTTTATGGGGGAGATATTATCCCGGGGGAGTATGGCTTGAGCTGAACGTTGAAAAAACTTTTCGGTCTTTGGTTTTATTGTCAATGGGGGAGAAAGGCATAAATTCAAGGCAAGAAATTCTTCTGTGATGAGAAGTGTAAGATTGTGATGAGAAGTTTAATAAGGATAACATCGGGCGTCATGGAGAATTTCAAAACACTAAGACCCAATTCAAGCTTTCTCTCTTGTTTTCTACACCGAGCATTGATCACGTAGACTTAGAGTGTTGGCTGAGTTGATTCTTGCGTTTTGGATTTGCTCATGGTTGGAGATCTATTGAATTTATTCTGATTGCCAACAAACCCAAAGGGGGAGATTGTTGGAACCAGGTTCTTCAAAGCATGATTTGTTATATGGTTTGTGTTTGTTGTCAATCCTCAGTGGAAGTTCAGGGTGTGTACCAACAAAGTGATAATACCATTCAAGCAGAAAACTGTAGTGAAGGTGGTGCTGTTTCCCAGTGTTTGCCAAATTTTTGGGCCTAAAAATCGGCCAATAAAGTAAAGTGTTTTTGGAAAAGGTACTTGCGCGCCGTGCTCTTGGAGGATGAAAGACTTGCGCGCCACATGATTTTGAGGATCAGAACATCAAAATTTGGCTAAGGCAAGAAGGTCGCGCAAGTGTTGGTTGGGTCGCGCAAGTGAGTTGCGCGACAGAGTTTATTGAAGACAAGACTTGCGCGCCGTCGGGGAATTGCGCGCCGCCGCGCAGGGGGTCCAGTTTGCCTATAAATACTGGACCACCCCTCCTCATTTGTAACGAAGTTCAAGGCTGAGAGATTGTTCGAGCTCTCGTCGCGCAGGTGGTTGAGTCGCGCAAGTGGTTGTTTTGTCGCGCAAGTAGAGCTTGCGCGTCGGTGTTTGGCTGTGCGCCCAAGGTGGTTTGGAAGAGAAAGGAAGTGGACCGCGCAAGTTTGTGGTTGGGGAAGGAAGAGTCGCGCAACTGTGTTGATGACACTTGCGCGCCAGTGTGGACTTGCGCGCCGTAGTGGGACTTGCGCGACTGTCTTGGAGAAGCGCGCCTGGTTTTGCTGAAGTCCACCGGCGTGTTTGGAGCTGTACGAAAGCCGAGAGACTACTCGGTTCATTCGAGGAAAAGTGATATTCTTCTTCTGGTGAGAATCAGACTTCAATAGAGCATCTATATACAACAAAGGATGCACTCTTATGCAAATGAAGAAGAGACCTTCACGTCTATAAACTGAGTGGGACTTCACCAACGGTAGTGAGCCAGGGGGAGTCAACGGGAGTGACCCGAGGGACGCAGTGAGCTATCCCTGAACTATTGTAAAGGCAGTGAGCCTGGGACAGAGTGTCTGTACCCGAACATTTGTATTCGCAGCTAGTGAAGCATAGTGGATTTAGGTACGACCGGCAACCTGTCGGCGTATGCTCCTTGGACGTAGCCCTTAGTGGTGAACCAAGTAAAAATGGCTGCGTCTTCTCTGTGCATGTGAATGTTTTCATTTTGATCATAATCATCTTACAGGTTCAACAAGTTCCTACCAACGTGGGAACAAGATCCAACACATTAAAAGAAAAAGTGGTCACCCTGATTCACCCCTCCCCTCTCAGGGTGTCCCGGGGTCCTTCAGCGGTCACGCCGCGGTCACGCCGCGGTCACGCCGCAGTCACGCCGTGATTTGGCCCTGCTCCAGCCACATCCAGCCCACACCACCCCCCTTCCACCTTCATTTCATCCCGATGCCACCGAAATTCTACCCCGCAACAGCCCCCCCCCCCCCCCTACCACCTTCGAATCAGCCCACACCATCCCCCCAACACCTGCAACCATCCCCCTTCCACACGCTGCGGTCACGCTGCGGTCACGCCGCGGTCACGTTGCGGTCACACCGCCGTCACGCCGCCATCACGCCGTTGTCACGCCACGGTCACGACGCCATCACACCGCGGTCACGCTGCGGTCACGCCGCGGTCACGTCGCAGTCACGTCGTGGTCATGCTGCTGTCACGCCGCAGTCGCGCCGTGATTTGGCCCTGCTCCAGCCACATCCAGCCCACACGATCCCCCTTCCACCTTCATTTCAGCCCGCTGCCACCGGCATTCCAGCCCGCAACAGCCCCCCCATACCACCTTCAAATCAGCCCGCACCATCCCCCCAACACCTGCAACCAGCCCCCTTCCACACGCTGCGGTCACGCTGCGATCACACCGCGGTCACGCCGCAGTCACGCCGCGGTCACGCCGCAGTCACGCCGCGGTCACGCCGCGGTCACGCCGCGGTCACGCCATGGTCACGCTGTGATTTGGCCCTTCTCTAGCCACATCCATCCCACACCAGCCCCATGCCACCTTCATTTCAGCCCGCTGCCACCAGTATTCTATCACGCAACAGCCCCCCTGCCACCTTCGAATCAGCCCGCACAATCCCCCCAACACCTGCAACCATCCCCCTTCCACCAGCATTGGAATCTCCCATTATAACCGAGGGATCTAATATAACTCTTGAAATCTAATTCATGTGTTTCCAATGAGATCTTCGACTGATGTAACAGTAGAAAGCATAAACCATTTAACAAAAAGAGATCTGACCCTCGTTAAGGAAGGTGCAAGTGATAAGCTTTCAAGTCGGGTTTCATGTCCTCAAAGCACACAAAATATAGAAAAGTTCTTGAACCGTCCCTACTATTTTGTTTACATCCACATTGCCCAAAAACTAATTCCCAGCTCACCATAATCCTGACAAGGATAAGCTCTCTCTTTTATCCAGTTCTGATACCGCCATCACTAGCTGGTCCATTATGGACACATAATGAGTAGGTTTTCACTAAAGGTAACCTTACACCCTATGCTACAACTCTATTCTACTATGACAATAATGAGGAAATTTCATTTGTCCAACAGGGGGGGCTGTCCAGCAGGGGGGGTGTCCAGCAGGGGGGGGGGGCTGTCCAGCAGGGGGAGGGGTCCAGGGGTGGTGTCCAGGGGGTGTTCTGGGGTTTAGGGGGTCCAGGTGGTGTCCAGGTGTGGTTTCTAAGGGTGTCCAGTGGGGGTCCAGGTGGTGGTGTCCAGGGGTGTCCAGTGGGTGGTGTCCCGGGGTGTCCAGTGGGGGGCAGGTGTGATTGCATTTCTGATAAGAAGTTCTGGAATTTGAAATCGATGAATTATTCACGTGTAAAATCTTTTTGAGTTTTCAATGGCAATCTCTACCTTGGCTACTGGTAATGTTTGTGTTTTCCTACAGGGTCTCAAGAAGGATGTTATTGTTGATTTAGTGGAACAGTGCCATGCATACAAGCGAAGAGTGGTACACTTTGTTCATTTGATATATCAAATTTGTTTTTCCTGCACTTAGAATGTTATGTGTTGTCTTCTGTTATTTTTAATCATGGCTGCTACTATCATCTATTCAGACTTACTAGCTTGGTTCTTTATATAGGAATCCATATCCCCTGGGAATGTATATCTTGAATATGGTATTTTATTCTCATGATTTTATTCTATGTAATTGAATCGTTTCTATACAGAATTTCATTTTTGTTTCTATGAGAATATTGTAATCCTGAATTGATGTGTAATGCCTTTGTTTAATTATTTTTTCTATTTTTCATAGATCATGTGTGTCCAGGGGGAGGTGTCCAGGCAGGGGGGAGGTGTCCAGGAGGGGGGGGTTGTCCAGGTAGGGGGGGAGGGTGCTGCGGGGCAGGGGGTGCAGGTGGGGAGGGTTGTCCGGGGGGGTGCTGCGGGGCAGGGGAGGGTGCAGGTGCGGTGAAAGGGGGGTGTCCAGGTTGGGGGGGTGCGGGGGGGGGGTGTCCAGACAGGGAGGGTGTTCAGACAGGGGGGGTGTCCATACATGGAGGGTGTCCAGACAGGGAGGGTGTCCAGACAGGGGGGTGTCCAGACAGGGAGGGTGTCCAGACAGGGAGGGTGTCCAGACAGGGAGGGTGTCCATACAGGGAGGGTGTCCAGACAGGGGGGTGTCCAGACATGGGGGAGGGGACTGGTAGTCTACACATACCCATATCATCCTATTTGAAACTAAGTGGAAGATGTTACCCTGCAGATGTCACTGGACCGGGCCAACACGTTGTGGTCACGCTGCGGTCACGCCGTGGTCATGCCGCGGTCACGCCGCGGTCACGCCTCGGTCACGCCGCGGTCACGCCGTGATTTGGCCCTGCTCCAGGACGACACCCTGCGGCGGTTACTCCTCCTTAGAGAAACATTGAATAGTTAGCTCTATAATTTTTCATATTTCCTCATTCCTAAACTATATCTCCTCTCAGCGCTGCCTCTCATCCATCTTTCCACAAAACGTGCATAGCAGGTGGTACAAAGGCTCAATTCAACTGAAAACATTGGTTTGGAATTTTCTGGCATATTTTATTCCTCTAGGTATTCCTACACATTTATAGATCTCCAAACCTCACCGAATTAGGTATATCAGGGGTCATCCAATCCTCTAGTCATCACAGATTAGCATTCATTTCTTTAAATATTCTGAGAAAACATCCTCTCATGCCATCCATATCATCCTATTTGAAACTAAGTGGAAGATGTTGCCCCGTCGATGTCGTTGGACCAGGCCAACACGTTGTGGTCACGCTGCGGTCACGCCGCGGTCACGGTGGTGTCCAGGGAGTTGGGGGACTAGCAGGGGACTGGCAGGGTGTCTGGTAGGGTGCAGGGGGGGACTGGCAGGGGGGACTGGCAGGGGGTAGGGGGACTAGCAGAGCCTCTTTATCTTACTATGGACTTTTCTTTCCTTTTAATTAATGAATCCAACATTTTTAATTCTGGTTTTATTACATATTTCTCTCATTTATATCTCTGTTTAATTTGTATACATTTAATTCATTTCTACTTGTTATTGAAATATTTCCATTCAGGGGGGCGGGGTGTCCGGTAGGGGGGAGGGGTGTCCTGCAGGGGGGAGGGGTGTCCGGCAGGGGGAGGGGCTGTCCGGCAGGGGGGAGGGCTGT
The DNA here is from genome assembly GCA_963277665.1 of Viscum album. NCBI lineage: Eukaryota > Viridiplantae > Streptophyta > Magnoliopsida > Santalales > Viscaceae > Viscum > Viscum album. The sequence continues at coordinate 350,845,092 of OY728130.1, read as the reverse complement.
CCCGCAGGGGGGAGGGATGTCCAGCACGGGGGGAGGGCTGTCCAGCACGGGGGGAGGGCTGTCCAGCAGGGGGAGGGGTGTCCAGCAGGGGGGAGGGGTGTCCAGGCAGGGGGGAAGGGTGTCCAGGAAGGGGGTGGGGCTGTCCAGCAGGGGGGAGCGGTGTCCAGGCAGGGGGGAGGGGCTGTCCAGCAGGGGGGAGGGCTGTCCAGCAGGGGGGAGCGGTGTCCAGGCAGGGGGAGGGGCTGTCCAGCAGAGGGGGAGGGGCTGTCCTTGAGGAATGTCTAGCTGAGAACGAGCATGAATAGGTGTAACAGCAGGTAGAGTAAAATGTGGTAGCCCTATTAGTATATGTAATGTGTAACCTATAGGGTGAGGTCTGTAATGATGCTCCTAGACATGTTCTGGTTGTGTAAAAAATGCTGGGAACTCTCTATTTTCTATTTCTTGATTCATGTATGTTGGTTGTTGGTAGCCCATGTTGATTGGATGTTTCATCTTAATTCTAGTTGAGATAGAGAACCCTCTTTGATAAGGTTCTCAAGTTGGGAGTACGAGTTGATGATATGCTTATAGAATATATCCAGCAGAATTGTGCTTTACCAGTTTCAGCATGAACACATCCTTGGGATTCTTATTCCTCTACTAAGTCTTCCTAGGATTTACTAGTAGCAGAATTTTTATACCAGGTGACCTCTTTTTAACCTTCTTTGTATTTTTTTCTAACATAGTGTTTGGTATTAATATTTTTCCCTTTCAGAGCATCTTTCAACGAAGTATTAATAGAGGATGGATTGCAGAATTTCTGTACCATTCTGCACTTATCAGTGGCATGGCCTATCATCCTGCAATGCTCATTGTACATTGGTATGTTTTCTAATACAAAACATACCTCAATAAGATGATCATTTATATTAATAGAAACACAATACAGGGGGTGTAGAAAGGGGCAGGGGGAGGGGTGTCTGTCAGGGGGGGTGTCCAGCAGGGGGGGAGGGTGTCCAGGGGGTGCAGGGGGTGTCCAGTGGGGCTGTCCAGTTGGGGCATGGGGGTTGTCCAGTGGGGTGCAGGGGGCATGGGGCAGGGGGCAAGGGTGTCCAGCAGGGGGAGGGGTGTCCAGAAGGGGGAGGGGTGTCCAAGAAGGGGGGAGGGGTGTCCAGCAGGGTGGGGAGGGCTGTCCAGGGGGTGGAAGGGGTGTCCAGTGGGGTTGTCCAGTGGGGCTGTCCAGTTGGGGCATGGGCGCTGTCTAGTGGGGTGCAGGGGGGCATGGGGGACTAAGGGGGCATGGGGGGTGCAGGGGGGGTGTTTTGTTTCATGTGGATTTGTGGCCTCACCAGATTGGTTGTTCCATTTTGAGGTACTGTAGTGTAAGGGTAGTGATAACCCATATGACCCAAGTATCTTCAAAATCTTGATCATTTGTATTTCTCATCCTCTAAGATATTTCTATAGGTTTCATCTGGTGAAAACCTTGATCGCCATTGCTTCTTTGCTTCATCAGAGCTCTTTCCATACCTATCTCTCTTTGAAATAATATCATTTCTTGTTTTATAGTGGAGATGACGTCCTTCCTTCAAGGAAGAAGTGAAGACCCTTCTTGGTGATAGTTCCACAAGTGCAGAAATGAGAATATGAACTTTTGGATCCTGGTGCATCGTGCATCAAGCTTTCAGCATGAAGATAATGGGAATTTTGGACTACTACCCACTCTAGTACTGTGATTTTCATTTTTGTTTCATTTATATTGAAGCCTATGAGTCTTGTATACTTATGTTATTATCCCTCATATTGTGATTCTTTCTAGTTTACAGTTGTAGGGTTTTTGTTTTCTTTGACCATAATAAAATGTGTGAGTTAGGTTTTGTTATTTTTATGCACGTAGGTCCCCATGGGACTAAATCATGTTAAATAATAGTGTATGTTATATTTCTTTTACATTCTTGCATCTTATTCTTATAGTTCTATAAAATTCAACTTCAAATTCAGGGGGTAGGGGGCTGGCAGGGGGACTAGCAGGGGGGACTGGCAGGGGGTGGTAGGGGGGACTGGCAGGGGGCAGGGGGGCTGGCTGGTAGGGGGGAAAGCAGGGGGTGGCAGGGGGAACTAGCAGGGGGCAGGGGGCTGGGGGGCTGGCAGGGGGGTGGCAGGGGGGACTAGCATGGGGCAGGGGGGAAAGGCAGGGGGACAAGCAGGGGGGGTGGCAGGGGGCAAGCAGGGGGTGGCAGGGGGGAACTAGCAGGGGGCAGGGGGCAGGGGGGCTGGCAGGGGGGTGGTAGGGGGACTAGCATGGGGTAGGGGGAAAGGCAGGGGGACAAGCAGGGGGTGGCAGGGGCTGGCAGGGGGGCTGGCTGGCAGGGGCAAGCAGGGGGTGGCAGGGGGGAACTAGCAGGGGGCAGGGGGTGTCCAGTGGAAGGTGTCCAAGGGTGGGGGTGTCCAGTGGAAGGTGTCCAGGGGGTTCTAGGGGGTGTTCAGGGGGTCTAGGGGGTGTGCAGGGGGTCTAGTGGGTATCATAGGGCACAAAAATGTGAGATTTTTTACTTTTACATCACTTCACACCAAGATTTCACTTATTTGCAGTTTACTGTGCTAGTTCTATTTTATCTTGTTTCACCCCCTAATGTGTAACGTGAATATGTAGATCGGAAGTGGTAAGACTTGCACAATGTTGGGAGACATTGAGATAGGCAGTAAAAGATACAATGTACTAGAAAAATTCTGGTCACAGTGTGCTAGTTCTGTTTTCCTTTGCTTCTCTTTTCCTTTGTCTCTAGTTTTGACCAAGGAAATTCTAGGAGACTGGTGCAGCTGGGCTGGGCTGGGGAGGGTGGGGGAGACTGGTGCAGCTGGGCTGGGGGTGGACCAGTGCAGCTGGGGGCTGGGGGCTGGGGTTGGGGGCTGGTGCAGATGGGCTGCGAGGGGGGGCTGGTGCAGGTGGGCTGGGGGGTTGCAGGGGGCAGGGGGGACTGGTAGGGGGTGGCAGGGGGGACTAGCAGGGGGGACTAGCAGGGGGCTGGGGGGCAGTGGGGACTGGCAGGGGCAGGGGGTGGGCTGGCAGGGGGACAAGCAGGGGGCTGGCAGGGGGGACTAGCATGGGCAGGGGGCTGGCAGGGGGATAAGCAGGGGGACAAGCAGGTGGGTGGCAGGGGGCAGGGGGGACTGGCAGGGGGTGGCACAGGGGGACTAGCAGGGGGTGTGGCAGGGGGCAGGGGGGACTGGCAGGGGGCAGGGGGACAAGCAGGGGGGCTGGCAGGTGGGGCAGCAGGGGCAGGGGGCAGGGGGACTGGCAGGGGGTGGTAGAGGGGGACTAGCATGGGGTGTGGCAGGGGGCAGGGGGACAAGTAGGGGGGCTGGCAGGGGGGTGGTAGGGGGCTGGCAGGGGGACTGGCAGGGGGACTGGCAGGGGGTGTCTGCAAGGCAGTGGGGAGGAGGGCAGGGGGGTCTGCAAGGCATAGGGGAGGGGTGCATGAGGTGTTCAGGGGGGTGTCCAGGGGGTGTCAGTGGGGTGTCAGTGGGGTGTCAGGGGGGTGTCAGGGGGGTGTTAGGGGGGTTTCCAGGGGGGTTTCCAGGGGGTGATCAGTGGGGTGTCTCGGGGGTGTCCAGGGGGTTGGGGGGTATTTTTCTTTATGTATGTGCACACACTATAGCCACGGTTTTAAACCATGGCTATTGGTTTATTGCCACGGTTTTTAACCGTGGCTATATACCTAACTCTACGGTTTCCAACCGTGGCTATAAAGCCTGTCCGGCGTCTAATATTGCCACGGTTGAAACCGTGGCATTAATTATACAGCCATGGTTTGAACCGTGGCTATAGTTCTGGGCCTATAGCCACGCCAAACTTAGCCACGGTTCCTCAAACCGTGGCAATTACCTATAGCCACGGTTTGAGGGCCTATAGCCACAGTTTAGAACAGTGGCTATAACCCGAATTTCCAGTAGTGAACAAATCAATATAGGGGAGTGGCAAAGGATCCAGGCGCGCAGGGGGGAGGTCTCGATATCAAATCCGGGTGGAGGTAGGGGCGCGTGCGCAAGGGTGAATTTAAGGGGATAGCACTGATAAAGGGTGGAGGCGGTGTGTGTGGTCACTGGAGGTGCGGGAAATCACTGATAAAGGGGGGGGATGAAGCACTGTAAAAAGCCCCTGCGAAATTGGAAGGATTTTTTTAAATTATTTTTAATTATTTTTAATTTTTTTTAGTTTTATCTGTGCTTTTAAAAAGACTTGATAAAAGGGTTCTTTATCACTGCTTTCTAGAGCGCTGATAAAGGGGACCCCCCCTAACTTTATCTTCGCCGGCTTTAACAACACTTTTCTAGCGCTTTTAAAGGCCATTTTTAGCACTGATAAAAGGGGTATTTGTAGTAGTGTTGATCAAATAAATCATCAATGAGAGATAGTGAATACTTGTTCCTTATTGTTATAGCATTGATCTCCTTATAGCCAATGCACAACCTCATAGACCCATCTTTCTTCTTAAAAAAAGAACATGGGGTCCTCATAGAGAAACACTAGGGAGAATAAATCTTTTATTACTCAATTCCACTAGTTGTTTCTTTAGTTCCACTAATTCCACAGTCACTATTTTATAAGGATTATTCGATATGGGGCATGAACCAGGAATTAAGTCAATGGAAAAATCAATCTCTAATTCTGGAGGATGTCCGGTAAATCCTCTAGAAACACATCAGCATATTCTTTCACAATAGGAAGATCCTCTATTTGGGTATTCCTTTCCTCACCCATAGTTATTTCACTCTCTTCTCCTCAATAGTTGAATTGTGTAGAGCTACCGGGGTGGATCTATATGAGAATCAAATGGTGATGTTTCTGCTCTAAATATGATGTATTCCTTATCATCATAAAAAATTGTAACCTCCTTATTCTTACAAAAATATTTCACATCATGGTCCAAAATCCAATCCATTCTAAGGATTATATCAAATTCAAACATGGGTGTGAGAATAAGATCATCAGATAAAGCATGTTTATATGCCATAATGGTAACTAATTCACAGATCTTTTTTGTAATGATACTTCCCATAGATGTTTTGAATGATAACTCCCTTGTTAATTCAAATTGGATATAACTACTTTTCTTGAAAAACTGGGATGATATAAATGAATGTGATGATCGATAATCAAATAAATCATTGGATAAATTTGAGGAAATGATCAAAGTACCTGCCACCACATCATTCAGAACTTCAAACTCAGCATTTGTGATCGCATATGCTTGGCCCTTCTCCCTTGGCCTTTTTTTGACGTAATTTTCCTTGGAACTTAAGAAATTAATTTTCATAATGCCCCATTTCTCTATAATTGTAGAATTTAACATTGACAACCTCTTTCTTTCCCTTGCAATCATGAGATTGGTGGCCTTTTTCACTATACTTGTAACAAAATCTCATCCCCTTTAGGCAAGTACCAGGGGGTTTCTTCACACATTTACTATCGGGTGGATATTAAACTTTTTCCTTCTTCCCCTTATTTCCATTTCCATAGTGTTCAGTAGATCTATTCTTCTCTTGATTTCCATTGATGTTGTAAGACTTAGAAAATTCCTTTTCTGTCTTGATAGCACATGAAACTATATCATAGTATAATGAGATGGATTGTGAGTCTAATGCTCGATGGATAAATGGTTTTAACCCATAAAAAAATCAATCAAAATTACTCATTGGGTTACTTATATAATCTGTAACATGCCTTGATAGCCTTGTAAAGTTAGCCTCATACTTTGCAATATTCTCATCCTCCTTTTTCCTCAAACTCAAAAATTGCCTTTCTATATCCACTCGATGGTCACGAGGAAAGTATTTTTCTAATAAAATATCTTTAAACTAACTCTATTCCATATTTCATAATTATTCATCCACCTTTGTGTTTTGAATTAATAACCACCATTGATCTGTATCTCCTGTGAGGCGATAAACTACCATGAAATTTTTTTCACTTTAGTTACTCCCCAAAGAATGAAATATTTTCTCTTAGAAACTTATCAATTGCTCAGCTACAAATGGATTTGTAGTCCTATTAAATGTTGATGTTTTTTTCCTCATGAAAAAGTCCAACATTGATCCTCTACATAGTGGATGATGGTGCTCTATATGGTTAAGTTTATTATTCATAACTTGAGGGATTTGTCCCAGTATGGTTATAATTTGGTCAGCACCAGTTGCATCACCAGCTCTAATATAATTATCTTCCTTAGGGGGGAAATCCATACATATATTAGGGGTTGATACGATCTTCATTCCTTCCACTAGGAACCATTTCAAAAAAATATCATACACTATATCAGTTTATGAATCACAATGCAGGATTCCAAACATAAAAAACACTTAACATAAATTGATTAGTTTGTGCATATAATCCATAATCATAAAAATGTTTTATTTGAGGAATTATTTACTCATAAATCCTTCATAATTATTTTCAATGAAAATGTGAATAATCTTAAGAAAATCCCCCTAGAATGTCAATACCAAGAGTGCAGCAATGCCCATTGTTGTGTACTAGGTTATCCCGGGTCAAGCCTGAAACTCTTTGTCAGAGTTTTCCCTCCTAGGTACATCTCTGCTAGATCCACCTCTACCTGTTTATATCTATATTGGGATTTATTTTCTTGGAAAACCCACATAATATTTACACTACCAAAATTTTTGGATGTTCTTCTATACTAATCCTAAAATATTATCTTAGGGTAATGTTTTCTCATCGGAGTTTATCTAAATCTCTCTTCTAAGGTTTTTAATAAACTTACTCTGATAACAAATGTAACACCCCAACCCTATATACCCATAGTCAGTGCATTATTACATAACGTTGGCATGACCACAACAGATAATGTCTCTAAAGAAAGATTATTTTAGTACCCTCGGATGTACTAAACACATAAATATGTTTTAAAATACATCGTGAAATAATAAAAACAAGATTGTGTGCCCTTTGAAGACACTCATATCCCTAATCCTATCCCTACAAGTAAATCATAATACACTTTTTCACATATTGGGAAGAATAATGAATAATAAAGGGGTGATCTCATATGCATAGTAAGGATAACAATATAGAGAAAACTATCATAAAAAAGAATAAACATTTAAGGAAATGTATAAGACTAAAACAAAATCCATTAAAACATAAACATTAGCATAATATAGCAAATATAAATCAAATAATTCCATTTACTTATTCACATATATATTCTTCTATTCAAATAATGACATGTAATATCAATAGATAATTTCATAATGATGGAATGCATAATGTCGGACATCATAACCACATAGTCAAGGCCTCGTGACAAGACTACAAATAAGATTTTGTCAAGGCCTTATACCAAGACACTAGTTTGTCTCATGAGACCTACTGATGCATCGAGGAACTATAATAGGCTCCACCAGTCACATACTAAGTTGAATTCTTTCCTCATGTGAAAAGGTTGAAATGTAACATAAACATTCCTATTAAAACTAGCATATGAAATCTTAATACTTTTAACATAAGACATGAATGGTATAAAAATAATACATCCACATTCAAACATATCACAAAACATTCAATACAATATGGAATATTTTATCATAATAAATCAACTTCAAACAAGTGTAAAATCCATCAAAGGATGTTCACATAGATGAAATCAAAAATATTTGAGTGGAATATCTCTTTCAATATAGAAATCATTTAAAAGTCATATAATTATAAAAGAAAACATTTATTTTAAAAATATTATTATAATATTTTAAGGGAAGCTTTGAATGTGTTATAATGGTGGAAAATATACACAAAAACCATATAAGTCAAAAAAAGCATTCTTACGTTAATTTCTCGAAAAGGTCATAGATTACCTTGTTTGGAAAACGACGGAAGGAATCCTTCCAAAAAATTTTATAAAAAGAAAAAAAAGGGTATAAATGACTTTAACCCATATTTTAGGAAATAGTAAAAATGTTTTCAAATACATTTTTAATAAACATGGATGTGGATGATAAAGAAGACCCAGTTGATACTTACGTATAAACACATCAGATAAATAAAGAGATTGTAAAATTAACCCTTACCTTGTACATTTCCTTAGTCGACGGTACGTTAACCTCCTATGTAATGGTTAAAAAATTGTTATTACATTATACAAGAACCAAATACATAAACATTATATCATATATGATCCTCTACTATTTCTTTGTTAACAATATTTATGTAGTATCATTGTTTCATGTGTTAGCTGATTCGTTTTCCTTTATATGTTTTGTTATGTAAGTCGTGTATATTATGGATAGGATGTATTTGATTCATATCCAGAATGATTTTAAGTTCTTAAAAATTATTTTTAATCATCAAATGAAAATTATTCTTGAATGGTTACGATGGGGAATGAAATCTCATTGTGTCGTGGAGACGGTAAGTCATACGTATTCACCAGCGACAATATCATTCTATTGGGGGTGAAATCATATGTAAATGGATGGTACATTATATAAAAATAATAATTAAAATTTTGTATTTATTATTTAAATCAGTTATATTTATTACTATATCCATCCAAATAATGAATTGTGGAATAACAATCTACACCACGACGTGGAGACAGTAAGCCATACATACGCATGTATGGTGACTTTTTCATTCATAGGATGGATAGAATAATGCATATTTTTGTACCAAATTTATAAAAACATCTCAGTATGTATAAGTTACTGGAACTATTATTTTTTTATGGAAACATAAAAGAAAGAGGAAGTGTAAGATGAAAAGGACTTTGAAAGAGGTGATGAAATAATTACCTCTTCTTCGGGTGCTTCCTTTTGATTTGATCAAAACGGATCCTTAGCTTGGATTTATGATCAAATTAATTCCTCTAGAATGAATTGAGGATATTGTGGAGGATATTTAAGTAGGTTTTTTCCGAGACAAATTGCTTTGGATGTGTGAAGTTAAGAGAAGGGGATGTACCCTTTTATAAGAGAGATGAGGGTCACTTTAAAAAAATCTTGAAATATTATTTTATTATAAAATAAATTTTGGTTTCTAATGGATCAAAAAGAATTTATTTCCTGGATATGGTATGGATGGGTAAAAATATTCTCAACCAATAGGTTTTAGATAATTTTAGGTCACCATATTAAACTTATCTTATAGATTTAATTCATAGTTAAATAGTTTAACTCTTACCATGTCTTCTTGTATTCTTAGCCAATACAGTTAATAAAATTATTATAAAATTTAAAGATAATATCAAGTGGTTTATTAATGAAATATATATCATTATATAAGTCCTTTGGCTGAACCTTATATTTTTAGTAATATTATATCATTTTATAAAATAGTATTTGTTTTAAATCTCATTATGTTTATTTTGAAACTATTTAGCATTTGGTTTATTTGAGAAAGTCATAAAAACATGATTTCTTAGAAAAAAATCATTTAATCAACCCTAACATGTCAAATTAACCTATAAAATTCTTGTATGTCATGAAAAGTTTCAATTTAAATTTATTTTAATATTTATAATATCAATTATTTTAATCTTTCATTAATAAGGTAGTTACTGCATCATCATTATGTCATAAATAAATTTTATTATTTAATATATTAAAATTATAAATAAATTACCATGATGTGGGAAATGTTTTTATATTTATAATTAATATTTATATTCAAATTTATATTTTTTATAACCCTATATGAAAAAAAATTAGATTTAAAAATTTGAATTTAACACTTATAACCCTTCTTTAAATAACATATAATAAATGTTCAAATATAATCCATGTGGATAAAGAAAGATAATATTTTATTAATAAGGATGATTTTGGTCGAAATACACATATCTAATATAATTAGGACATGTGTTGTGGTAATTATAATATGATTTTTACCTTTAATTACCTTATTTACTTATAACCGTGGTAAATAAAAATCAAAAGTTGTTATTCACCAAAAAATATTTTTATCCTATTGAACCACATTTTACTTACTGATTTCAACCATATTTATCCTATTTTTTAAATTCAATACATAGAACTAGTAAAATTACGTTTTATGAAAATTTGTAAATGTCCCTAGAAGATGGGTAAAAGGAATTAAATTGTTCAATAAAATTTTATATAATAATCTTATTATAAAATTACTCCAATGAATTGCATTGAACTTATATAGGTATTATGTATCTATTTTTACTTAAAAAAATTATTTAAAATGAATAATTAATTAAATAAAATTTTGTTTTTAAACAATAACGTAGTGTTTTTCTCTATTCATTAAAAATTGAGTGTTTTTAAAAAAAACTACCAATAATTTAACTTAAGATAATTTTGGTATTCTGAATCCAAAAATGATGTCCATTTTGAAAAATAAAATTTATAAAATTTCGAAAATTGGGTATTATTATTCATAAATGATTTTTAAAAGGCTAGTTTGATTGGTTGTGGTGTGCTAGAAATTGAAGTTGCGTACTACACAAGCTATTGAATTATTCCAAAATAAGCGTACCATGGATGTTTGGGGTGTTATAGGAAGGAAGGGTCTATGGGAGTAGAATCCTGGAATAAACGCCGACCCCAATGGAGAATATGAGTAAACATTTTGGGGATGAAATGTATAAAAGGTTGAATAAAGTAACAATCTATAGTTTATAAATTATAATTTTTCATGAAATAAATGTTTATTATATTATATTATACAATATTATGCACATTCAAAAGAGAGAGAAACCAATAATACATTATATTATTAATGAAAATAATTGCATTAGTTAGCAATTAAACCCATTAAATTTCCCAATATTGATGGGGGAAAAATATAAAATATAAAAACTACACTGGTAAAATATAGATTTCCCCAATAATCTAGAATCATCACTCCCACAAACAACACTATAGAAACAAAATAAAATATTAGTAAACCAATCAACATTTTAGAAAATAAAAATATAGACCCTTGAGAGAAACCAAGGTTAATAGTGAATGAAGGAATACATTAGAATTTATAGGAGGTAATATGACCATTTTAATAGTAATTTCACCATTGTAATAGTAATGTGATAATTTGAATAGTGACATGACTATTGGGAATATTAACATTAATGTGTTGAATAGTAACCTGACCATATGAAAAGTAACATGGCCTCAAAATAAAAAAATGTAGTATTAATAGTATTTTTCCTGAGTAATAAATGTATACATAAATATTATAATACCATAAAATAAATATCATGATTAAAAAACTCAAATAAAATATACGAAATTTTGTAATATACTCTATTTTAATGTATTAAAAAAATTATTATCTTCTATATTAAAAATTATAATAAGCTATGATATAAAACTATTTTTATAAAATTAATGAAATTTTTTTAATCATCATATTGAAATAATCAAACAATGTTTTTTTGTTAATTTTCTAAATTACTTCATTTTTCAGGTGAATAGTAAAAATCTTGTTTTTCTGTAGCCAGTGTTTTTTGAATTACATCACTCATGATTTAATAATGTACTAATTGTTTTTTAACTTTATAAACAACAAAAACATATTTAATTTGATAAATTATTCATTGAAATAAAATAAAAATGTTTCCAAACTTAAAGGCTACTTTCCAATGTCTAAAGTCAAAAGTATTCCTTTAAAAAACAATTTTCTTCATTGTCCTTTTAAAAAACTAGTGAATTAGAATAATAAAAGGTTTAAAATTCCTAAAACCAATATATTACATTTATATATGATTCATTATGTCAAAAATATCACAATTAAAAGGTTTACCTTTGATATATTATATTATTTAATATTTTATTCTAAAAATACTCCTCTCCTTAAGTATAAATTATCCCCTCCCTCCCCTATAAACCCACTCCTTACCCAAAGTCCCAATATTTTCCCAAATCATATATCTTAACACATAATTAACCTTAGTGACATTTTAGAGTAAACAAACTCAATAAAAAAAGGAATTCTAATGTCCTATAAGAGAAAGCAATATCGAGAAAATAATAAGTTTTTATTAACTCTTCCACTATTTTCTTCATCTCTGTTTTATCCGAATTTATTACAAAACCATATATGATAAGATTAATTAATAATCATGTTTATATTTTATTAATTATGTTAACCTGCTATAAAAATTATATTTTTGAATTATTTATATTTTTACCACTCTCTCTCCTCATTTGGACAATGTTCCTGATAACTGTCGGTTAGCCGCTAACGAGGAAGTTTAAAACTTATTTTATATCACCACCTTTATGGATGGTTTTGATAATTATTTATAATTTATCAATGTATAATTATATGAATTTTATTTTTCTTTAATTTTAATTACTTATGTATTAATTACCTTGAATAAAATAGAAAAATCGAAGAAAAAGAGGAACCTTTTAAGGAAATCATGATATCAAACTCCTTAAATTTGAAAAATAAAAATTAATAAATATAATCCCATGATTATAATTTAAAAATAGTGAAAAAATTAATTAATTCAAAAAAATTAAATGTATTAATAAACATAATTTTGTTATTCATGATTCATAAAGCAGATAAGATAAAGCGATATTTAAGGTAAGGGGATTCTCAAACCCAACTCCTTTTCTTTGGGTTATCCATCATTGTCATTATTTTCAGATTCATTAAATATAATTTCACTATTATTCCCTTTTATTTTTGGGGATATACATGTTCTTCACCTTTCTAAAATTATTTTTAATCCAAATAAAAAGACTTCTTCAAAAAAACCTTTATTTCCAAAACACATCTTTAACTCATCTTGAGTTGTTACTTATTTTCTCACAAATGATGATGTTTATCTAAAATATTTTTTCCCTTATTCATTTTGGAATCTAAAAGTTTATTCATGGAATTATTCGTTATAGAATCTATATAAAACTTATTCCTTTCTATAGATAATTTCATGACAATGATCATTATACCTTCTATGTGACATGCATGATTATGAGCATATATGATGTGATGGGTGGGACCAGAATTATATATCCCTCAAATTAACTAGTTAAAGTGACTTATCTCATGAGATTTTTTTTTACTATTCATGAACATTATTCTACCTTTTTTCATAATGATGATGTTATGGTTTATTTACATATTTTATGCCCGAACAAGATGTTTTCTTTGTTCAAAATTGAGTGTGGTGACCACCATGACATGATGTATCATTATTATGAAAGTTACACATTCCACATTTTTATAAAAAGTTTCCCTCATGATTTTTATGATGATTATATTATTATTATATTATGAAGTTGATTATTCTCACCCATGTAGTATTGATTCATGTATTCTATTCCTCATCTAATCAGGCTTTTAACTCATCCCTTTCATTGATGTATATCCTCAGGTGATTACATGTACTTAGGAGAACACATGCTTTTAGAAGGATAAAGAATATGGATTTAAATAAATTTTTATTTTTTATTATGTACAAGGGGTGTATGATCTGAATTTTCCAAATACACTAAACCTTTGGATCCTACATTTGTAACACTATTCTTTTGTTTATCTTAAAAACAATGTAATAGTCATGTATGAAAATTTTGTGTCTCTATAATAATTATGGGTTTTACATAAAATAAATCATTTATGCATAGGTACTCTATAAAAATAGGAATAGGGATGACACACATATCATCAATTTAATTTAATAATAATAAAACCCTTCTAATTAAATTAAAATAAATCCAACACATATATTAGTCATTCAAGATCATGGTAGGTCAGAAACATGCAATGATTTCACATTTAAAACAATGATCTATAACTCATTTTGATCATTGTTTATTAATATATATTACTAAAATTAATTAATTATCTTATTAATCAATTAATCCATTTATCTCATGAACTTCCAAAATGACCATGAGATTCCCATGCTATGTAATTTAAAAAAACTAATTGAGTGTGTGGTGTGATCTTGGAGGAAACATGGTAAATACAAGTCCAAAATACCTGGAATAGTGATTATCATGTATTGTGAACTCACATTGAACGTATTATAAAATACATTTAATATGATTATATTGAATATACTATTAATAAATAACACACCAATATATATAGAATTACATAGCATTTACTAGTTTAAATTCCCATAGAGTACATAGAGTGTAAGGACCATATACAGAATTTAGTTTCGATTTTTAAAATATAATTTATTATGAAATTAATATTCTATTAAAAAATTTTAGGTGACATGTACTTTTAATTAGTTTAACATGAACATATGTTTATTATGTTTAATGATGTAATTAATTAGTTTTTCCTTTCCTTGTAAAAAAATAAAGGATACATGACATGTATAATTTATTCCCATATAGTGTATTTTGTTCACTCTATATTCATTACACAAGCCAACAAACTCAATGTTTATTTATAATAGTAACTAATTAGATACACGACATGTATAATAAATACACATTATATTACCATTGTGTTCTAAAACTGTCTTAAGGATCAAACAGTTGTGGAAGGCACTAAGTGGGGGGTGAATCAGTGCCAATATTTTTTTTTATAAAACCTATAATACCTTTTACTTATTCAGTATATATCTCACCAATTAACTAAATCATATAATAAATTAATCACAAAAGCAGTTTTAATGAGGTTTATCTCTATAAGGATTACTATAAACCTGGTGAATGGTGTTTTTTATCCCAAGGACACATAAGTAATCAATTATTGTATATAAAATCTACATGATATAGTATAATCTTAAACCATTTATAAATACTAGCATCAACTAGTTACAATCATGTATCTATTAACCATAAACTTATCCTAAATAATGATAATTTAGGAATTTATGATCCTTGTCATAGACTCCAAATTATTGATCTTCCTCCTTCTCCTTGAACCATAATCTCATATGTTTGTTCATGGTTTTTCTCCCTCGATATTGTAATTTATGATTTCTATTATTAAATTCTAAACCCCTCCCTTTTATCATTTTTTCATTTATTCTCATGAATTTTTTTTGAATATTATTTCCATAACAATTTTTAAAATGACCTTTATTTGAAGCTAGATTTTAATTTTTTAAACTCATAATAATTGGGTCAAATATTTAATCAAATTATTCCAGAGAAACCGGTTAAATAATTTGATCTTTCCTTCCTCACAATATTTCCAAATAACATGGTCTTCCACATCATTTAAATCCTCTTTAAAAACCATACATATATTTTTAATTTCAAATATTGTATGAAACATTTATCCACCATGTGTCTCCAATAGGTGTTTACATAGCATGATACTCATATAGATGATGTATACATTGATGATACATTGTGTCTATAGAGAATGCATATGATTTTTATGAATAGTAACTCTTCAAGGAAATCATGATTACAAAGGACTTTAGGATGATTATTCATATATTTATATCATCACTCTATATTTTCTTAAGTTTACATAACTCAATATGATATTTACATAGATATCAAAATGATGCTAATGTGGAATGAGGCTTTTTCAAATTCCATCCTCAAGATCATAAATTTCAGATCACCATCAAACTCAAAAGGAACCTTCATAACTCAACTAAAGGTCTGATTAGACATAGATAATCACTTCAAACTTCATCTATGTGAATAGTAACACACTAATATTTTAAATTACATGTTTTACTTTAAAACCTAATTTTTTCAATAGCATGTTCCATACACAACACCAAAACAATTAACCTTATAATGTTATATAACCATTAAAATATAAATATAGAATTTTTTGGTAAAATAAATCAAACTAAATTATGGAATATATAGAGAAATAAAATTAAAGGTCTTTATTAATACTAATTCATTGATAAAAATTGAATTATTGTAGTTAAATAACAAGTAAGATTGGTTTTATGCTTTAAAACGTAACCTTTCTAAAACTTTTATTTAAATGTTATTTATTTTATGAAAATAAACATATTATGGATGAAAATATTTTTTATATTAACAATATTTTAACAATAATTATTAATTGATAGGAAATAAAAGTAATAACGATTAATATTTTAAAAAGGTTATTTTTATATAAAAAAAATTCACTATATTTTTAAGATTTTAATTAAAAGATAAATTAATCAATTTTAGAATTTAAATTAAAAAAAAACATTTTTGGATTTAAAATAAAAATATCATCTTATAATAAATTGTTTTGTATTTTTCTGAAATAGACAATTTTTTTGTGAATTGTGAAAATATTATTTGTACCAAAACTATAAATTTATAATTATAAAATTGAGACTTATATGGGGTATAAAAACTTTTAATTTTCCAAAAATATTTTTAGTATGTAAAACTATAAATTTCAAAAATACTATGTTGAATTTAGAAGTCATGTGATTAACATTTTAAGGACTTTGTGAATATTTTCCAAAAAATATTTTTTTGTATTTTCTTTTAATTAAATAATTTTGGAAAAATTTGGTTTTTCCATTCTTTGAAAGAAACATAAATTTTATTTTTTTATTATAAAAACATTTTTATCATGAAAATCAATGAAATTAATAATTTTACCCTACACATAAATTTTAACCTTCAAAATTTAGTTTTTAAAAAAATGGGTTTTTATGCCTTACATGGATAATGTTAATATTAAGTTTTTGTTTAAAGAGATTACCTATTTAAATTTATTTAATATTTGTAATCATTAGGTCCATATTATATATTAATTTTAGTTTTAGTTTGAGGAATAAAAAATTATTTACTTATGTAAAAACAAGTTACCATGGTAAAATAAAAAATGGTAAGAGTGAAAATTTAAAGTGCAAAAGACATAGAAACATGTTTAAAACATGTGTTCAAATTAATTTTTGAGGTATTATCAAACTTATCTCATCCCACATACCATTATTTTATATTTTTTTCTTCTTGACATGTAAAATATGTGATGTCTTTATATTAAGTTGAAATATTTTCAAAAATGTCATTCTCACAAATTATAAAAGTGGCATATCACCACCCCTTAAAACCACCACAAAAATTACGTTTCCTCTAAAAACTATAAATTTTTAACATAACCTATAATTGTATTCCTTTTACATGATCCTATACCCACATGATATTGGCCTAAAACATATATTCTCAAGGATTCTTCAAAGGGAATGCCCAAGTCGTCAATGTGAGTACTTTTTTCCTTAACGTCTCTTATTTTCATTCTTAACATCCCAAATATTATTTTATAATTACTATATAATTGAATAATTATTGCATTTATAATGAATTTTATTATTCTAATTAAATAAATATTATCCACCTTTAACATTTTCTGATAATAAAAATGAAGCTATCATCCATGCATTGTTTGGATTGCCTCCTCTATGAAATAACAACATTGGATTTTTATAAATGCCTCTCTTTTCTTTTTTTATAGGTGAAATTAAAGAATTTAATATAAATATATAATTTTATTATGATTATGAAGGTAAAAATTATAATCTGCCTTTTTTTCACTCTCATTCATTGAGAAATGAAAATGTTAACTATGTGTTCTGTAAACTCCCACCTCCACAATGTAATGTATCTCATTTTTCATCAAGTTTCAATTTATTTTATCAAAATATATTAAAATATTATTAAAAACCTTAAAATTATCTAAATAATTTCATTATTATTATTATTATACAAAAAATGATATTATTCTAAAATAAACTACTTTCATAATCATAATCATCAATTAATTATGTTATGTTCGTGTTTTGGTTGATTTAACCACCTGATCGAACGATCAAATTAAATAATAGCATGTATGATAATGAGAAATTATTTATTGATAATATATGGTACATATAAGTAAAAAATGATTTTATTTTCATTATTTAATGGTTATAATAATATTAAACTCATTAATTAAGATACCATTGTTTGTTAAAAATCATTGAAACATGTTTATCACTAATTTTTTTATAAAAACAATAACTAAAACAGCCATAGAATGAAATAATATTATTATAAATAATAATAAATCATCATTTATAACAATTTTAATTATATTGGTGAAAGAATACAGGGCCCATAGTGGACGTCAGTGGGTTGCGGATTTTAAAATTTTCATCAAAGGATCGAAGGAACTTGTCGACGCTGATGATCTTATCCCGGGTAAGGTCCGAGGAACTCTTGTAAATTATAAAGAGCACAACAATAAATTGAAAAACATACCCATATCAAATCAAAAGTTGTGGTCGAATACAACTAGTCAATGGTAATCATTTCTTGAAGGATCTATAGCAGGAACCCTGTAGACCGTCCACATGTGCTACAAAAATCCACGGCAACGTCAATCGTCAAATTCTGGGTGCTAGCACAGAGATCTGACGATGCATTCGACATCTCGATGATCACCGCATCGAAATGGCATCGATGCTTGAGGGAGATCTTAATCCGGTCTCTTGGATCAAGAACTTCTCTCTCTATAGAGTGGGAAGTGATATAGGCTCTAGTTTTTCATTACATAAATGAATGAATTGTTACATGGAAAGTGAGCCTCACTACTATTTAAAGTGGAATTTCCAAATACCCAGTTGGGTTCCCCAGCCCCTCTTTATTTAAACATCCACTAAACAAAAAATTACGATGAATTAATTTTTGTTAATATTATTTATTATTTTTATCACATACCTGTAATATATATAAAATATATTACTTGATAAAAACTGCTTCATTTCATCCAACTCGAAATCCCGGTTAATATTAAATGACCCTTAAATATTAAAATATTATTCATTCGATTAATATTTTCTCCTATTTACTTAACTTTTAATTAAATTAAATAAACTCAATCCAATTATTCATAACCTGAATAATAATGAATTTATTTATTAATTGGTGATCAATAACATGGACAACACTCAGACCCAATGGTGGGGACCACAATGCTCATATACCTATTTAACTGAATTGGATGGATTCTTGAATATGCTATTGTGTGTGGCCATTTATGACATTATCTCAATAGAAGTGAATAAAATCCATAGACCAAGAGCTGAGTCTAGCAACCCATCATGTCCCATAAAGATATAAGGATTGTGATAACAACAACAATCAAACTACGAACACTAACTATGTACTATAATCTCTTTGCCATTAAATATCTCATAAAGTAAGATGCGCACTAGTGTCATCTCCCTTTTCTTGCTTTATTATTTTTTGATCTTTCTAGATGGATTTACCTTTGTACTGATTTGGCCAAAGACTTAAGAAGGTAGCACCATCCTGATCAACCAGGCCTGATATATACAACTTCTTAAATATAGAAGTGACCTATACATTCATTACCATTCAACCAATGACATACCACCAACGACGCACCCAACATAAGCTACCTCACTATGTTTTAAAAAACATGGTTTTTTCCTTGCATAAAATTTTGAAATCAAATGGTATACATTGGTATTGATCTCAAGTTAAGAGACCAACACACAAGTCCGTAGATAGGAACAACCAATGACATGAAAAAAAATGTGGTGTTCCTATTAGTAATTCTTACCTCATGATCTCACTACTAGAGATCACCAAGTGTAAACTTCATAAGAATAAGTCTAAATTCTTATGAGCCCCCAGAACCTGATATTCAAACATCTACTTTGTCCAGTCAGTAAGATGTATCTAGACCATAAAACATATATTTAAAAATAATTTCATAGTATCTAGAGGTTCTTATTATTTCCTAGAATCTACTATAACCTCTTGACACGTCAATTAATCTATGTACATTACCATTATATAGTGGTTTCAAAAACATATACACAATAATAGTAATAATACATCATGTAAAACTAACTATACACATGATATGGTAATCAAAAGTATTGCATAGTCGGGTCTGGGGAACCCACTATTTCAATACTCCCACTTGCACTAGATCCAACTTACTAACCATGCTTGTTAGTTACTCACATGATAAAGATAATGTTTCTATAGAGTAATGTATTTAACTATTAGGTAGTCCATGTTTTCTCTGTGTGGCATATCTGTTGTATGCAACATCATCTCCTTGAGTAAAACTTATCAAGAGATGTTATCCCCGAGTATAACCCTTTTGTTCATTGTCATAACATGAAATATTAGCTAGTAAGAATATCATAATTTATATTATGATAATACATAACATACTTGGTGTGATTCAAAGAACTAGAATAAATCGTTACAATTGATAACTGGTTCTTAGCTTCCTTAGAAGCTGCAATATACTCGGTATTTTTAGGTATGGCTTCCATTGGCTTTTAGGAGCTTGACTCACTCATCAACTAGTCCTAACTATGATATTATATCAAATGGATCTAAGGAAGACTAGTTTGTGTCCTTTAATGGCTAGTATCCTTCTTCTCCACATACCAGGTACATATCATTTGTACATGTCGAAGTACAAGATGAAAGTTCTGACTGCTTCACTTGTAGTTCTCCAGAATGTAATTGATACCTGACAACTATAAAGCATATCCTGTCAATATCAATTATTGTACATAAAATGGCATATGTGATTGATCCATCATTGAAGCGTATGGTACTCAACTCATAACTTTAATCTCTTTTCATGTTCTAAACATGTCAACTATGAGATATTAAGCCATGTGACATTGACAACAATTCGGAACTTTAATTGTTTCAACTTGTATTTTTCAAAACAATTTCACTTTATATATGATTGACTCAGTCCAAACAACCATTAGATCTAATTATATAGATCTAGTTCCCTATAAAATAGGTTTCTACTTAAAGTCAATCACTGGAGAATAATTTTATCCTGGTCTTATTTAACTATAAGACCAAAATATGTTTTCCATATGTTATACATATTTCTCTTGGAAAACATTGAAATTCCCACTAACCTTTGGTAGACACAAGGCAAAGATTCATTTGAAATGAATTCTCTAAGATCATTTTTCTTACTTAAATCCTGAACTAGATTTTTGTAAATTGATACCTTCATTGGAATTAAATTGTTTCATCATTCCTTTCAATTTGCGTCATATAGACACCTTCCATGAAAGATGATCTTGACATCCAATGACCAATAGAATGATCATATAAGTTTATCTATGAAAATTAAAATTCTAATAGATTTAGGTATACCGACTTGGTATAACCTATCGATCCTTATTGGTACCAAGTGTGTACCATCTATGTATCATATCATTTTAATACCCACCATAGTATATAATTTATAATCCCCTTTTAAATTTGATACATGGAATCCATTATTGAATTTTAATTGATCTTTTCAATCTTAGCTAATTTCCATATATTTCTTAATTGTAGGAATTATTATTATCAATGAGTAATATATCACTAACTACAATGAATATAAAAACCATCACAATGGTTTTATTCTTCCAATGCAGTATGTGACTCTGAAACATTCTTGTTCCAGGTACACCTGTGGAACTTATTCCTATGCCAACCATTTTTTCATCTCAATAATTAACTAAACTCGAGTTAATAATTCTCCCACTATCTCAAAAAGAGATGTGTACTGTTATATATATATTCATTCTATCACTTTTCCACATCTTTTCCATCTTAGGGATTTAAGTAATATCTTATGCAACTTTTAGGATATTTACTTAGAGGCACCATGTGTTTAGCTTGATGCATGTTTGTCTATTTTTCGTTAACAAAAGTTGTGCATCTTTAATAGATTTCAAACGGTATGATGGATTTTCATAATTCTATTATTCATATGATATCCATTTATCATTTATTATTTGGCATATTGGTTATGGGATTTCACTGTTATTTGTAAAGCACGTCATGAAATATAATGGAATTTTCTGCAAGTTCGTAACATTGATGCTACATACATCTCTATTTTGATGTATAAAATGCATTTTTATGAATTACTTCAAACTACATTTTGTTGATAAATGTTAATATGTTAGACTCATCATCGATCCTCCTTATGAACATCAATATCTTGATGTAGATAAGGTAACATGCATTTAGAAATTACTCCACACTATGTTATCATGATTGATGAAATTTTGGTCAAGATATTCTTCAGCATGCCAATCTAAAGAAACTCATATCTTCTGAAAACACATATAATTTACTATTACATTCCTTAATAACTTAAAGGAATATTATGAAGTATCTTTTCCTATTTCTTTCTTTTGGAATACTTTTCACTCTCTTGTTGAACAAACCCCGAATGATTCGTGACATAACTTTATTTATAAAGGTTTGTTTGTCTAAACTAAGGATGTTAACAATACCAAATAGGTTTAGTTGTGTCAAGCCAAAATATCATATTGGGTATATTCTTCATGTCCACTTTTAGTTTTACTTGAAAAAGAATCATCTTGATACAACTGGATATGTCTTACATTTTTATATTCATCATGTAATTCCTTTAGTTCAAGTGTTTGAACTATTTGTTCAGTATGTTACACCACAAACAAAATTCATTACTGAACTTGGAATAATTTCTCATTTTGACCAAATAGACACATGAGAAATATTTTTTGGCTATACTCAACAACTTGTTCAACTAAAATCCTTCACTTGGCAATTAGAAGTTAGTGTTTCTCACTACGGACTTAGGAATCACCCTTTCTCAACTACTTGGAGAACACACTTTACTTCTCATAATATTTATATACTTACATGGTTACTATATTTAAATATATATATATGTTATTGTCTTATAGTATTCAATTCTTAATTATTATGTTAGAAATGTTAATTTATATTTATGAATATACCTGAATGATAAACAGGCACTCACTTCTTATATTTCAGTTCATTACATTTTTAAACTTCCATAAATTTATTTCATAATATGAGATGAAAATAACCATCTTTTAAATAACCAATCCCATCATTAAAAGATGTTGTTAGTGTGCCTTTCATGTTTCACATGCCTTTGAACTTTTCACATTTTCTTTCAAATTATTCTCCATAAGAACAAAATATTGTGTTATCTTTAATATTCTTATTACTTGGGTGAATTTTACCTTAAAGGTAATAAAACACTTACTCTATATGGTTCATTTGTATCCATAAATGAAACTATATAAATTGGGTGTAAAAGGTAGAAGAATGGGATTTCATGAAATATTATGAAATTTCTTTCACTTTACACAAATCGAGTGCAATCATCACATTCAAATCTTTCTTAGCTTTCACCTTACAAACTTCTTAGAGATGAGACTACATGTAACATCATCCATGTCATGATGTCGCATCTACAACTAACATCATACATTCATGATATCATTATGATAGAACCATCATATGCTTCATTCATGAGACTCCTATAATCATTTACACCCACACTTCTGGAGCTGGATTAACATGTTGGGACACAAGAACCTTGAATTTCCAATATAGTTGTAATGTATGCAATCACCTATACTGGTCTTGAAATTTTAGGATATTTTGGACTTTAACTCTATCCATTATTTACCACAGTTTTTAATTGTGGTATTACTTTCCATTCTATACAAATAAACATTAGTAGATTAGTTCTTTTTAAGTTGATTACTAAATGCGACATTATAAATTAATTTAATCATTAAATGACTCCCACTAATTTATCGAACTCTAGGAACCATATGTACTAGAATTGAACTACTCCATCGTTTGAGTATTCAAGTGGTAAGGATCTCTTAACCTCACTCATAGTCTACAAGATATGGCTACACCACTAATCAGAAGGTTCGATGTAGGCTTTTGGCTGGCCAACCGCATTTACTTGCAATTCTTTAATCTGTTGAGTGAAGTCCTAGCTTCAAAATTCATAACTTGATTTAATAAATGATTACCTCTAAAATGATATCAAGTTAGATATGGATTAAACTCACTACCAATTTATTTAAGTCGACCCACCACTCTCATAAAAACTCCCTGATAATAAGAGGAACCCACGGCTATGGCATGGTCGGAAACCCAAACACCTGGTTTTGTTCAAACTTGAATAGTGGAAGGTGATAAGAACATAATATTTCTTTGAGGGTTTTGTGTTTTTCTCTCAAAAAATGTAATCCATTTCTATCAGTCTTTTCCATCTATGTTTCCACACACACAACTGAACATTAATAGAAAAAACATATGTCACTTCTTTATACATTTTATTATCTATTATTTTATGTATTTCTCCCAAAGTTTATAAATACATAAAATAATACATAAATGCATAAAGGTAAACTACTAATTGACTGGTATTGAGCATCTAAATGACATAGGGGCATCATACATGAGTCGAAGCTTGACTCTTGATGCAACTCACCCTCATATTGTATTTCTTCATTGTATCTGAAGTATCACCTTCTCTTGAAGGGGTTCACGTCATGTCTGGGAGTACCACCTCATATTGGCTGGATCCATGTGTCGCATTGTACCACCTGAATCAATGTAGACTACCTCATCTTGGCGGGGTCCTCGTCGTTCACCGTATTCATCTGAAGTACAAGAATACCCGCATGCAGGCAAGGGGGACTAGGGATATAAATGTACATCATGTAAAATTGGGTGCGCATGCCCTTATACATTTTAACTGAAAAGTAAGATGATGAGCATGATGTCTACTTAATTAATTACAATCATCGCACATAGCTTAATGATTAATTAAATAAATGAAAACATACACAGGTTGGTTCTCATGACCAGTAGGTGGGTAAAAATAAAGTGTCATAAAAACTAAATTGCATAAATAAGTATGAGGTTCATTTAATTAAATTAAATGGATTTAATAATTAAAATAATTTAATTATTATTCGGTTCATTAATTAATTTAATTTTAAAATTAATTTAATTTTTTTCCCCGGGTATTAAAATAATTAACAAAAATTAATTTTAGTTAATTTAATTTTGATACTAAAATTAAATTAATTAATCTTCATTAAATTTAAACTGGTCCGTACCGGAAACACCATATCTGGCCTGTTGCGGGTCACGCCGAACCTACGTAGACCAATAACGGCCCGAGCAATGATTGTTATGGTCTTATTTGAGCCAAATAGGACTACACCCGACCCATACTTGGTTGGAAAGACCCCTATGGTCCTATTTTGAGGGAAAAAGTGTAAATATAATGGGTTACCTGTATCCCAAGTTTTTCAGGAATCAGTGGAAGCCTCAGCGCTGGTCGGAAGGGAGGAGTAGGGTGGCCGCTAGGCGGTTCCATGACCAGGACAACTGGGCGGAGTCCGGACGGTGCGGCTCGGTCCAGGAAGTGTCGCAACTAGAGAGGAGGTGATAGGAGGAGCTTCTGTTGTTGGTTGAGTGGACATGGATCGGGGAATGGCGGGACGGTGGGACGACATCGGCACCATCGTGTGGCTCCTGTTGGAGGATAGGCACGTTGGGTGGCAGGGTTTCAAGTGGTTGGCCTGTTGATGTGGGACCAGGGCAGCGGTTGTAGGGGTGTTCCCACAAGTGGCATAGGGGAAAACCAGGATGGTGCGGTGGGGTATGGCCATTGCAGCTCGGTCCTGGCTGATGGAGGCATACATGGAAAATCTGGTAGTGATGGTGCAGCGCACTGAAGGACGTTGTAGGAGATCTAGGGTGGAGGAATTGTCCATACTAGAGCTGGTCTGGTGGAAGGCTTCTGGGTAGCATGGCGATGGCGGGCAAGGGCAGCAGCCTGGATCTGGTCAGGGAAGTGATCGAGTGACCTTCTATAGGTGTTTCGGTATATAGACCAGGTGGCAGCCGACTGCACAGGAGAGAGGTAGGGGACGACCCCAATGGGGGGGCATGCGGTCCCCCATTTCCCTTAATTTTCTTTTTTTAAATTCTCCTAACATTTTTCTGTGTGGAATTGTAGAATTCTAGCTTGTATGTTTTTTAAATGTCTCATCCTCCCTTTATTTTTATATTCTAGGTCAATTCCACAATCTTTTATTTATCCAAAGTCTAAATAGACTTTAAATATAATAATACTAAACTATTTTTTTAATAATACTACTTTATTATTATATTATTATTATTATAATAAAATAAATATTATTATAAAAATAAAATTATTCTGTAAATTATTAAATTGTAAAAGTTTTATTTTTTCCTTTAATTGTAATTATATCTGATAAACTGATCTAAACATGATTGGTCCTTCGTAATAAATAAAATTTAATACCTGAAATTAAACCGCAAATTCGATCAAATCCAAAAATTTAAAATTGCCAAAACATGGCTATTTGAAATCGAATCAATGCATGGTTTTAATCATTGGGACCGAATCCATACCCTCTACCTATTTGAAATGAAAAATAATTTTATTTGGCTCAGAAAATTGATGTGATTCCTTTGGTACCACTGAAAGTCTCTAGAGCCCACAGTAGAAGCCTAGGGGCTAGGGATTTTAAAATTTTCATCAATTAATTTACGGAACTTGTTGACTCCAATGATCCGGTCCCCGGAAAGGTCCAAGGATCTCGCATAAAATATAGAGCACAAAAATAAACTGAAAAACATACCCATTTTAAAACTGAATCCATGGTCTACTGCAACTAGTCGATAGTGATCGTTGCTTAAAGGATTCATAGTAGGAACCATATAGATTGGCCACACACACTTCAAAACCCATGGGAGCATTGATAATCAAATTCAAAGTGAGAGCAGAGATTTGATGATGTCTTCGACGTCCCGACGATCACCGCATCGAGATGCCTTTGATGCTTGAGGGAGATCTTGATCTGAGCTCTTGGATCAAGAGCTTCTTTCTCTAGAGAGCGGCATGAGATAGAGGATATAGTTTTTCATTCCATAAATGAATTAATCGTTAAATAGAAAGAGATACTCACCTATATTTATAGTGGAGTTTCCAAATACCCGGATGGCTTCCCCGACCCTCATTTATTTCAACGTCCACTAAATAAATAATTATGACAGACTAATTTGTGCCAATATTTTTTTTATCAAATACCTATAATATATATAAAATATATTACACGATAAAAACTGATCCATTTAATATGACTCTCTATCCCACTTAATATTAAACAAACCATGAATATTAAAATAATATTCTTTCGATTACTATTTTCTAATATTTACATAACTTGTAAATACATTAAACAAACTCAATCCAATTATTCATAACTTTAATAAAAATGAATTTATTTATTTATTGATGATCGATAACTTGGAAAACATTTGGACCCTGTGATGGGGCCCACCATGTCCATATATCTATTCAACTGAATAGGGCGGATTCTTGAATATGCTATTGTGAGTGACCATCTTGGCCCTTATCTAAGTATCATTGAATAAAATCCATAAACCAAGAGCATATTCTAGCAACCCATCATGACCCCTAAAGAGGTAAGGATTTTCATAGCAATGAAAACCGGCCTAAAAACACTAACGATGTACTATAATATATTTTTCATTAAATATCTCATAAATCAGTATGCACACTAGTGTCATTTCCCTTTCCTTTATTTATTATATGTTGATCTTTCTAGATGGATTTACCTTTCTACTGCATTGGAAAAATATTTACGAAGGTAGCACCATCCTGATCAACCAGTCATGAGATATAAAACTTCATAAACTTGGAATCGACAAATCCTTTTTTGACCATTCAACCAACGTCATACCACCAATGACGCACCCAATACAAGCTACTTCACCACGATCTCAAAACCATGGTTTTTACCATGCATCAAACTATGCAATCAAATGGTATACATTGGTAATGATCTCAAGTCAAGAGACCAACACACATGTCCATAGATATGAACAACCAATGACATTCAAAACATGTGGTGTTCCTATTAGTTGGTTTGTCCTCATGATCTCACTACTAGAGATCTCCAAGTGCAAACTTCATGCGAAGAAGTCTCAATTCTTATGATCCACGAGCACCTGATAGTAAAACATCTATTGTGTCTAGTCAATAATATGTGTTTATACCGTAGAACATATATTTAAGATTAATTTTATAGTATCTTGAGGTTCTCATAATAGCCTAGGATCTGCTATAACCTATCAACACAACAATTAATCTATGAACATTTACATTAAATAGTGGATGTAGAAATATATACACTATAATGGTAAAAATAAATCATGTATAACTAACTATAAACAGGATATAGTAATCAAAAGTAAAACATAGTTGGGTCTAGGGAACACACTAGTTCATGAAAAGAGATCCTCACCTCTATTTATAATGGAGTTTCTAAATACCCATTTGGGTTCCCCAAGAACTATTTATTTCAATGTACACAAAATAAATAATTATGATGAACTAATCTACACCATGTTATTTATTATTTTATCACATGCCTGTAATATATCTAAAATATATTATGTGATGAAAACCAAACCATTCTACTTGACACGCTATCTCGCTTAACATTAAATGAACCTTGAATATTAAAATAATATTTGTTCGATTACTGTTTTCTCGTATTTACTTAACTTGTAAATACATTAAATAAATTCAATCCAATTATTCATAACTAGAATAATAAAAAATTTATTTAGTTATTGTGATCGATAATTTGGACAACACTCGGACCCGTGGTGGGGCCCACCATGTCCATATACTTATTCAACTGAATACGGAGGATTCTTGAAAATGTTATTTCTTGTGACCCTCTTGGATCATATCTCAATAGAAGTGAATAAAATTCACATACTAAGAGAGGATTCTAGCAACCCATCATGGCCCCTAAAGAGATAAGGATTGTCATAGTAACAACAAACAACCTACGAACACTAACGGTGTACTATAATCTCTTTGTCATTAAATATCTCATAAATCAGGACACACACTAGTGTCATCTCCCTTTTCTTTCTTTATTATTTGTTGATCTTTCTGGATGGATTTACCTTTCCACTGATTTTTCTAAAAACTTATGAAGGTAGCACCATCCTAATCAACCAGGCTTGAGATATACAACTTCCTAAACCTAGAAGCGACAAATAATTTCTTGACAATTCTACCAATATCATACCACCAACAACTCACCCAACACAAGCTACCTCACCACGATTTCAAAACCATGGTTTTTCCCTTGCATCAAAGTACGCAATCAAATGGTATGCATTGGTAATGATCTCAAGTCAAGAGACCAATACACATTTGAATAGATAGGAACAACCAATAACACCCAAAACATGTGGAGTTATTATTAGTGAGTTTGTCCTTGTGATCTCACTACAAGAGATCACCAAGTGCGAACTTCCTGAGAAGAATTATCAATGCTTATGAGCCCCCAACACCTGATAGTCAAACATATACTGTGTCTAGTCAGTAAGATGTATCTAGACCATAGAACAAATATTTGAGATTAATTTTATAGTATCTCAAGGTTTTCATTATAGCCTCGGATCTTCCATAACCTCTCAACACTACAATTAATCTATGGACATTACCATTGCATAATGGATGCAAAAATATCTACACAATAATGGTAACAATACATCATGTATAAAAAAATATGAACATGATATGGTGATTAAATGTACTACATTGTTTGGTCTAGGGAACCCACTATTTCATGGAAATTCAGCATGGCCTCTATTTATAGTTAAGTTTCCAAATAACTGATTGGGTTCCCCGACCCCCATTTATTTCAACATCTACTAATTAAATTATTATGAAGAACTAATCTGCTTAAATATTATTTATTATTTTATCACATGCCTATAATACATATAAAATATATTATCTGATACAAATATAACCATTTAACTCAACTCTCTATCCCTCTTAATATTAAATGAACCATGAATATTAAAATAATATTTATTCGATTATTATATTATCGTATTTACTTAACTTTTAAATACATTAATTAAATTCAATAAAATTATTCATAACACGAATAATAATTAATTAATTTATTTATCGATGATTGATAACTTGGACAACACCTGGACCCTATGGTGGTTCCCACCATGTCCATATAAATATTCAACTGAATAAGGAGGATTCTTGAATATGCTATTGTGTGTGACCCTCTAGGCCCTTATCCCAATAGCAGTGAATAAAATCCATAGACCAAGAGAAGAGTCTAGCAGCCCATCATGGACCCTAAAGATATAGCTATTGTCATAGAAATCAAAACCAACCTAGGAACATTGACTGTGTACTATAATTTATTAGTCAATAAATATCTCATAAAGAAGGATGCACACTAGTGTCATTGCCCTTTTCTTTCTTTATTATTTGTTGATATTTCTGAATGGATTTACCTTTCTACTTCTTTGGACAAAGACTTATGAAGGTAGCACCATCCTGATCAACTAGGCCTGAGATAAAAAACTTCCTAAACTTGAAAGACACAAATCCTTTTTTGACCATTCAACTAATGTCATACCACCAATGATGCACCCAACACAAGCTACCTCACCAAGATTTCAAAACCATGGTTTTTTCATTGCATAAAATTACGCAATCAAATGGAGTACATTGGTAATGATATAAAGTCAGAAGACAAATACACTTGTCTATATATAGGAATAACCAATGACACCCAAAAAATGTGGTGTTCCTATTAGTAGGTCTGTCCTCATGATCTCACTACTAGAGATCACCATGTGTTAACTTCATGAGAATAACTCTCAACGCTTATGAGTCCTGGTCACCTGATAGTAAAACATTTATTGTGTCCAGACAGTAAGATGTGTCTAGACTATAGAACATATATTTAAAATTAATGTCATAGTATCTCGAGGTTCTCATTATATCCTAGGATCTATTATAACCTCTCGACATGATAATTAATCCATGGACATTACCATTATATAGTGGATGTAGAAATATCTACACTAAAATAATCATGATACATCTTGTATAACTATATATACACATGATATGGTAATAAAAAGTACTACATAGTTGGGTCTAGGTCACCCACTATTTCAACAACAGGGATGATGATCCTTGGTAGAATAATTAAGGAAAACACTGCTATTAAGAGACTAGTTCAAAACAATCAAGATTAGTCACACCCGATATTGAAAATATATAATAAATATCTAATATACATGTAAATATCATTTATAATTGAAGTATATAAAAGGTTATCGATATGAAAATATCTCTAAAATAATTTATTAATATTGTTTTTTATACTAGAGATTCAACCACTTTAGTTGAATTTACTAATTAAGTTAAGGAGTTCTTTGTCTCAAATTTAATTTCTTGAGAAAAATTTATTATTGTCCACCATGATATCTTCACTACGTTGTTGTTACATGATAATAAATTTATTGTAAAATATTCATTTAATTCATGGTTTTCAAAGATCTATATCATTTCCTCACATTATATGGACTCCATTTCTATATATACCAAATTTGTAAGAGCTTTTGTTAACTCAACTCCCTTTATTGAGTTATAATACTTCTTCTTGAACTACTTTCTTCCAAGAATAGTTTACTAAACCCTATTATTTTTTTTCATGATAATCTAACTTCCACTCTATGGATAATTTCAATTTAATCCAAATATGTAACCTTTATGAATCTCTTACCCAAAAAACATATCATTATTAAGAGTAATTCTCATCAACTTTAATGATGGTTTCCCCTATTGGTCCATATTTTTGTTTCCCAATAATGTTATATGTAATAATTTGAAACATAATTATGTTTTATATTAGGTAAACTTCATATTTCTCTTACCCTATTTTAAAAATTAAGTTTTATTTATTTTTATATGATATTATTTTTCAACCAAGATATTTCAAAATGTTAACAATGTTTTCTATATTGTCAAAATGAAACGGTTTTCCCTCTACCCTACATTTATTGTTATAACTTGTATTACTTTTAAAGGATATATTATGATAGTTTTTTTTAGAAAGTAAATTTTCATCATACTTTTCAATTCACCTTTTTGAAACCTTTATGTGTTTTTAAAGGCTACATTATTGAATTTTGTTTTTTTTAAATGTAAATGTTTTGAAATGTTTTTACTTCACCTTTTAAAAATGAATTACTAAAGTGACCAACAATTTTAATTTTTAGAAAAATCTTAAATATATTTTATAAAATATATTTTTGTTTTTTTCTTCCATGTAAATACATATATTTTCCATATTTTTCTTTTTCTATGATATTTCCTCTATATACCTTCATGGTTTCTCAAAGAAATTTTTATACTAAAAATTTTATAAATAAATGTTTTCAAATGGTCAAGATTGTTTCTTATTTCTAAATATATTTTCTAATGATTATAAATTTTTTTTCATATATTTCATTATACTTTGACATATTTTATTATTGATCAAGGATATTCATCAAATGATTCCATCCACCATCTTTCTAAGGATGTATTATGAAATATTATTTTATATTAGGTGAGTTTTACATCATAGCCATTATCTTGCCTAATTATCCACTATGAATAACCATAACACTATTTACAATTCCTTTCATTTATTAATAAACTATTTTCTATTTATTTTATTGAAGTGAGTTCAGCCAAATGACATACATTTATTGGTTGTTAAAATATTTTAAATTCATATACTTGTTATTATGATATGGATGATTTTTTATTTTTCAGGCAAGTTTATTGTGTATTGTTTAACCATCCACTATATTTATCTGGATAGATTATGTTAATTTATTAATGGGAATAGTATTGGAATTATTTATGTTTTTTTAAAACCCTATAAATTTATTTTAAAAGACTACTATTTCTAAGAGATTTCTTAACATGTAATACTAATATTTGAGGGGAATTACGACATACTATAAAAATATTATTTAAATAAGATCTTTATAACCTATTCATTAAATTGGTTGTATGAATAGTAATAAAAAATAATAAAAAATATGTATAATGATTTAATATAATGAATTTTTTTCATTATTGTATAATAAATATATACACAATTTTCAGTAATGATTTCATGACCCCCTCCCCACACAGGTACCCCTCCTGGACCAATAGTGAGGAAAGAGAGATAATCGTTCATGAAGCCCACCTATAATAGACCATGGGTTGGATACAAGGACCAAGGGTATATCATACACACAAATGGGAGGTATTACCCTCTAAAAAGAAATTACGGATTGAGATATGAGACAAAAACAGCAAAAAAACTCATGATCATAATAAATAAAATAACCAAATACATTCATATAATGTCATACAACTATAACAACTAAAAAAGGTAAATTGAATGTATTGAATGAATCATTGGTAGTGACCTAAAGGCCCAAACAACTCAAAAATAACCTACAAGATAGTAATGCCAAGCCTGATCACCAACTAGCTTCTATAGCCCAAAAAATAGTTTATATATATATAGGGTGATCATAATAGGTATACTTAGTAGGATCCTATCCAAAACATCTGGTGAAAAAGATAAATAAATCATATTAAAGCCCAGTGAATAAATAATTGAAACTAACACATGACATAAATAGATATATTATGTTCCCATATTTACTGTGGCTCTATCATAAGGTGTCTCATATAAGAAATAATATAATGCTCAATATAATATCAAATGATGGTACCTTAATACCACATTCCCACTGGTTTTTCACTCTAAACCAATGACGTGCATCCTAATCCATCTCTCTTCAATAAAAAATCTTTCCCACAAACACCTAGTAAATTATAACATAAAAATTACCATGTGTATCATGTTATCTAATGATGAACATGAACATATCTATATAGTGACAATTTATCTTTTAGAAGCTACCAATAACACCTCAGAATGTTCAGGGGTTAAAAGAATAAATGTTACTACCTATGTCAACAAGATGGAACTTTATTTTTGGGATCCTTCATGAACAGAACTCCACCATGAATAATTCTTATCTTGGAGTGTTTATTCATATGGGTTAACTCCTAAGAAGTTTCTTTGGGTGTTTACAAGTGGGGTGAAACACACTAAAAAAATATGTTTTCCTATAGGGACAGTCATTAGTCTGAGGACACACTCAAGCATATGGGTGGCCCTAGGTAGGGGACCACATTTTAGTGGGAAAACAGGTGGTGACTTATGGACTAGGACCTAAATTTCATGTTATGGTAGGGGGTTTATGCTATCAGTACGGTCTAGTTGTTAAATTTTTATCAGAATCATATACATAGATAGAAGTTTAGTGGTAATTCTCGGTATGATATGTAGTGTCCGCAATGAGGTCAGTGTGCTCTAAATATGGGTGAATGTAACACCCCATTATGTTAAAAGATAAAATGGTTAAATGTTACTACCCATTTCAATAAGGTTCATATTTCTTTTTGTGATCCTACTCAATTAGAACTATATAGTTAAGTGTGCTTGGTTTGGAGTAGTGATCATGATGGGGGACTTCTTGGGAAGCTTCCCTGGGTTTGTATAAGTGTGTAAAATACACACCAGAAAGAAAATTTATTGAACTTTGGGGAAATTCATTAGTCAGACGACCCATTTGGGAATATGGTTGGGGCCTAGGTAATAGACCAATGTCTGTGGGGAAACTGGGGGTGTCTGGAAGGCTAGGACCCAACAAGCATGTTAAGGTGAGGTGTATGTATTGCCAGTGGGACCTAGTTGTTACACCACCACATCTTATAAGTCATGGATTATACATCAATCCATTGCATACCATAAATTATATAAACATAATTTTCCATCACCTTTATTTTTTGGGAGCCTATCTGATTATAACTCCATAGGAAAGCGTTCTTGGTTTGGTTTAGTGATCGAGATGTGTAACTTCCTAGTAATTATATTTGGTTGTGTAAGACTATGGTAAAACACACTAAAATGAACATGTTTTGTCCTGTGGGGGGCATTCATTAGTATAATGACCCATTCAGGAAAGTGGGTGGGCCCCAGGTAAAGGACCACATGTCTGTGGGGAAACTGGTGGTTCACGGTAGTCGAGGACCAGACCATCATGTTAAGGAGGGTGTATGCGCTATTATTGGTCATAGTTTCCACACCACCAAAGCCTATACATTATATATTATACATAAATCCATCACATCCCATACATTATATAACTATAATAATCCTTAGGATACTATATCTACAGATAAATGTGTATGAAATAACCACAAGCCATAACATCCCTCTATACAGATGCTTGGGAAAGGTAACCACCATGCATAACAACACATAATACAACCTGGATAAGAGGGAAGGAAAATAGGGGGTATATATCCATTCATTTATAACCAACCTAGATTTTTGGGATAACCCCTCCTAAATTCCACTAGGTGTTGGTAACCATAATGACATGGGTGGGGTAGCATGTGAAATAACATAACATAGGAATATATATAAATATCAGGACCACGATATGGGTAAAAATATATCCCTAGACTCTACTGAAATTATCGCCTCTTAGATAACTAGATACCAATATTAGGTACTCGATATGATTTAAACACACAATCATTTCAAAAGAATTTTAATTAATTAATCTTTTTTGAAACATTTCACATTACATTAATTACTTAAAAACACCATGCCCTCTAGGCATATTCCCATCACTTCCAAGGTTCCTCAAGAATTATCATCATTAAGGAACTCTATTAAGCCTCCCAAATCAGGTTTTAAAAACTTTAACATTAAATATCATTCCACAATTACAAGTACTCTATGAATCATCCTTAGCTACTATAAAAGAAAAAAGACAAAGAATAACTAGTTTTTTTCATGAAGTAGGAAAAGGAATTCAGAAACAATAAAGCCGATCAACCAGTCATTAAAAAAACTTATTATCATGTAATCATCTCAACTTTCATCATAACAATAATGAGAAATCAAAGCTTCAACTTGTTTCATCGGTCCTGGTGTTATCCCTAACACTACTATGCATCTCGTTATCACAGGTGACAACTACTACCATAAACCCAGGCTTTCCACCCATCTCACATAAAACCCTCAACCATCCCAAACTAAAATCATATAACATAGTAAGGATACTTGTACCAATAAATCACACAATGTAACAAGGAAACAACAGTAGTCGATAGGAAAAAATTTCACTAAAACCAAGGCATCCATCCTTCATAGAAAATAGTCTCTCCCGAACCCAATAAATTTTCTTTATCAAACAACCAATTTTTTACCATCACGAATTAAATAATTCATTTATCATAGGTCATATCCATAGGTGACCTAATGTGTTCTATATAAATAAATTTTTATTATTTAAACATATCTCAAGTATAACTTCATGTTTCATCAATTTAAGGAAGAATCATAATAGTTTAAACACTTCTAATTATTATTTAACCAACAATAATTTACAATTTTTAATTATTTATCCAATTTCAAATCATAGAAGCATTACAAAACATATAATAAATGATAGATATCACATTATCTATAAACTTATTAGGCAAACCATTATAATGGTATAAACACATTGCATCACTATAACCCATAAACAATTATTCCTTTAATTCAGTTAAATTCTCATTGAGTTTAATTCACCCTTAACCAATGTGATGAAGCATGGTAAATTTATTATTCCACATGAAAACATGGAGAATTAATAAATTACCTACATCAAATTTTTCAATTTTCTTCAAACAAGAACGGGAAAAAATTATAGATCTCTAATCACCACTCCCATAATGAAGTTACATCCCCTTAAATGATTTTGTGCCACCAATGGTCCTACTAACATCAAAATAAATCCATAATAATTAAGGATATAAACATCCATATCATGGAATGATATAACAAGATATAACTATACCGATCAGATAAGATACCTTAATAGAATGTAGTAAAACTCACATCGGATGACTATGGATGTAACACAGGATGTTGGGGATAAATACCAACTAAATTTGCTTAAAAAATTTCTAAAATTGAACCTCTATCCACATAAAGTTAGAAGAAAATCATAGGGTTTTGAGATAAATAAAATGGGATTAAAAAAATTAAGCACTCTATCAGATACAAATCAATGGTGTGAATGGGTAATTCATGAAATTAATGGATTTAGATTATAACTATCCAAAAAATGTGTTTCCAAAATTCAATAAACTTTGTAGCAATTCAGATCATGAAATTCTTGTTCATGCTAGGAATTTTAAGGGATAGATTCACATAAAATGATCATTTACCCTTTCACTTCACAAACCAATGGTTCATGTCCTGGATCACACTTTATGGGCTTCCCTATCTCAAGTCATAGATTACCATCCATATTGTGAACTACTATATCATGTTATGAATAACTCTTGACATCATGAATTCCTCCTACTTCTAGATTTCATCTCAAAAACTCCACCAAGATTAATATATGATTCTTTCAAGATCCATGAACTTTAGAAACATGCAATGGAATTGTCTATAAGGGTATAACATATTATATATGATACCTATCATACAATTCTCACAATTGAGAATTTAAAACTAAACCCAGGATAAGGGAAGGAAATAAAAAGTCCTTTAAAAACTACCCCGTGAGATACCTCTCAAAAATTTCACCATCATAGGAGCACAACCACCACATTTAGATGAACAGGGCACAAAACTATGCAATACTCTCAAACATATCCCAAACACTCTCACAAGGGTGATACCTCTCAAACATGAGATAATCCATAAAAAATAATCAATAAAGATAGAAACTTCTCATTTACCAAAAAATGGTCTACACTAATAAGAATATTAACAAAAAAGGAACTAAACATAAAGAAAATTGGGATATTGAGTATGTATCTATGACTCACATTCCCAAGTTATCTCTTCCAAAACACAGTATCACCATATGACATGAACCACAATAATTTAATACCCATTAAATGCCTTCTTTTAATAGTCTATAATCTATACAGTCTGCTCCTAGAAGGTCTCATCATCATCAAAAGTGATCTCATCCCAATCAATGATGTGATAATGATCATAAATATAGTGGTGAAAACATTACACATGAAAGACATCATGCATATGTCTCATCTTTTGGAGAAGTTTTATCCAAAAATAAATGTTTCTAAAATTAGATAACACCTCAAAAGGCACAAAAAACATGAGATAAAGCCTACTCCCATGAACAAACATCCACTTCCCATGACAGGGAATCTCCTTCAAAAAAACATGACCTCAAATTTCAAATTGCATTGGTCACCTCATATGGTCATTATAGGACTTATAAAGATCTATCATTATCTTTTCCTTCTCATGAGTCATCTAAACCATCTATTTTATGTTTTTTAAAAGTTTTTTATTGAGAATTATTGAATCAATCACCCCAGCCCAACAAAATAGAGAACAAAATATTCAGACTTAAACATATTCAAATAGTTCCATAACAACAGTAGAGTGAATACTATTAATATAACAAAAATCAAAAAAGTTTTGTGCCTTATCCATGACCCTCCAAAATCGAGTACATAAGTTCTCAACATGTCTTCAAGATTTTGGATGGTCTTCTCTATCTGATTATACATCTGGGGATAAAATGCATAGTTATGTAACAACTTAGAGAAAAAATCATGTTGAATAAATTCCACAACCTAGAGGTGAAATAAATATAATTATTTGGTATGATTATCCCCAAGAGTCCATGATGCCTCACCACATCCTATAGATATACAATTGACAAAAACTCTCTTGAGAGAAACGCCTTGATCGCTAATAAGTGAGTAGATTATGTAAAATGGTCTACTATTACTAAGATAGCATCATAACCACCTAATATTCAGAAAAAATAATGATGAAGTACATAAAAATTTCCTCTCATTTCCAATGGGGAACATCTAACGGCTGGAGAAACTCACCTAGATAATGGTTTTTAGCCTTCACATTATACCAGAAAAAATGTATGGATATGAACTCTAAAACTAAATGCTTTAACATAAGCCACCAAAACTGAACACTTAGATCATGATAAATATTTTTCACACCATGATGTATCTCTAAGGGTTTGTTGTTAACTTTTTGTAGAACCACCTCATACATCACCAAAGTAATGAAAATCCTCTCTTTAAGAAATATCCAGTGTTGATCATCCTTAGACCATCCCTGAGGACAATCACCATAGATAAATCGATCCAACCAAAATTCCACCTCAGAATACCTCATGTGGGGCTAATCCACCCATTAAACCAAATTTATATACAATGTCATCTAAAAATGGATCCTTTTCCACAAACCTTTTTCATATCAATATGAATCACAAAGATCTCTTCCATCACTCTCCAAGAATCTCTATATTCTTGCATAATAACACCACTTTACTTCCTTATTAGTGGATCAACTACAAAAATAACCTTTATTGGAATAGAACAACTCTTGATGTTATATTAAAATAATAATTTCATCAACTTTAAATGTTAAAATATCAATTGACAGATATATAATACATACTTTAGGCACTTTTGACCATTGAAAACCAAAAAACACTTACTGATGAGTTGATTCATCTTAACTTCAAAGAAAACATGATCATATCCAACTCTATATAAAGGGTGGAATAGTTATGTTCATGGGGAAGTAACTTCCATGACCCATAAGAAACAACTTCCATATGTTTCATGAGGAGACATCCCAAGTTAATAGGAAAATAATCATAGAAGACCTCAAACTAGACTCCCTATTCTGGTGAATGGATTACTAGGTCACTAACCAACCTATCCTTTAGGTACTATAATGAATCATAACACTATTTAGTAAAAAAGAATGTCCAACGCATTATAGACAATTTTATGAAATAATTCACACTCTAAGAGAAGTTGGGTATGGACCTTCAATAATATCATAAAAGACTGAGGAAACTTGACACCTCATAAAAATTATTTGGGTAAACCAATGAAATAGACCCTATATCTTCAAAGGGTCCATAGATAATCCATGTTTAGACATGATATTCCCTAATAAAGAAGCTCATGAGACCATAAATCACACATTACTTTCTTCCCAAATAGTTTTTGATAATGAATAACCTCAAAAATAGTCCTCAGGTTCTCTACATGCAACTTTTTAGATGTGGAGTACATAAAGATTTTAGTGATGAATACCACCAAGTACAGGTCCAAAAACTCTCAGAACACTGCATTTATCAATAACATGAATAAAGTTTGAGAATTTATCAAACTGAATGGAATCAAAATGAACTCATATTTCTCATAGTACAACCCAAACAAATTCTCCAATATATCTTTATCCTTCACTTTAATAATGATATTTGAATCACATATTGATATTTTAAAACCAACTAGATCACATAAAATAATCAAATATATAATCAAAACATGGAATAGGGTATCAATTATTCACTATCACTTAGTTCGATTAGTGATAATTGATACATAGATATGAACTTCCATCGAGCTTCTTCATCGATAGAACTAGTGCACCCCAGGGTTACACACTTAGAAAAACAAAACCTCACTAAAAGAGATCATCAATCTATATATGTTACTCCAAAAACTCATAAGGTTCTATAATATATGGAGAAATTGAGATTAGGTAAGTCCTTAACTATAGTTGTATCCCAAACTCAATCTCTTTTGGATGGGGTAGTTCCACAACCTCTTCAAGGAATACATCAGGGTAATCTTCCCCAACCCTAGGAAACATTATTGGCTAAACCAATGACAAGCATAAAAACAACCCATCCATCAATGAAGAAAATTAATGAACACTCCTATGACCCATATAAGGTTATTTATCACCAATGAAGATGGAATAATATTCATTATAGTTATAGAACACAATCTTTCTCCTGGTGAAATTTATGATATGTTGCAATGAATATAGTGTGTTCATGTTGATGAGGATGTCTTATGGTGTATCCATGGACATAAGAAATCTCCCCAAGACTGGTTTTACCCCAAAACTATATCATAGCCTCTATATATGTTACAAAAATAAGTCGACCTCAAACTGGAAAAGTGAATGACAAGGGAATTTGAAGTATCTCCAATTAAAGTATAAAATCACAGGCTATGTTAAGTTTTATTAAGGAGTGTGTAGCTCCTCAATCAGTAAATTCATAAACCCACGGATAAAACAAGCATATCGGACCTTTAAGGATGTCCGTCATTCCTAATTCTAGAAACTCTAACGAATATTGGTTATCAATACCTACTCTATGGCCTCTCTAACCTTAATAGTGACTACCTATATAGTTATTATCTACTCTATGAGGATTTGGATCATCATGGGGTTTTCCTCTACCCCCATATCTTCCCTCTACTGATTGAAGACTAGATTTCCCTACTTCTTTTTTCCTTGTACGGTATTGAAACAACAATAGAACCTGAAGTGGAAACCCTACTGTACTTTTTATACTCTGAAACGCAAGGCAGTAAGGCTGCTAATGACCATGACCTTCATAATAAAATAAAATATTATTCCCTTTATAGGTAATTGAGAGCCACCATCCTTGATGAAACAATATTAATATGGATGGGACATACTCAAATCTATTTAAAAACCTTTTTCTAGGAAACTAGGAACCTCATATGATGGATCTTCTACATAGAGTGTCCTCATGAATCCCACATTTTTAGAATTTGGCTCTAGTAAAAATCCTATAAACAACCATTTCCCTCTCTAGTACCTCGAGACATATCGAATGCATAAATATGGTGTCCCAATGTTATATATTTGGATGTAAGGTCGCCTAAAAAATTTCTCATTATCATCATCATCAATAAGTATATCCAAATCATATCGAATATGGTTTATAAAATGGAGCATGAACTCCCACACACTAGAGATCCCATGTCAATGAGAAATAATCTCCTCATGGTTATCCATGTTTATGGTCAAAGAAAAAAACTCAACATATAACTGGTCACAGAACTTACCCAATGAAATAGCTGACACCTCACGATCCTCAAAGAATAAAAACTACCACTTTCTGGCTTACCCATGAATCATCAAAACCACCAATGAAACTCATTTCTCCTTCTAAACATGGATAAAAATGACGGCTATCTCCACCTCATCTAACAATTCATGTATCACTAAATTGCAACTTGAACCCTCATACCTTTGAAAAATCTCATGCTAAAATTCATAGAGTGACCTCTTCTATGTGTCATCCTTGTTGACCTCAACTATATAAACCTTTATCAGTACATCCTACTGAACATTCTCGGTGTAAACCTAATGAGGACGTAGACATTGATCCATTCCTCCAAAAAAAATGGTTAGGGACTCTTAAACATTGAATACGGTATATTTAAGATATAATTATTTAAGATTTATACTAATCTGAATATCTGCCTCATTCTAACACATGTTCAAAGAACAATGATACCTGATCCTTTTCTAGTTCTCTACTATGAAAATAGTATCACGTCACTTAAAAGATGGATAAAATTAAATGTTTTGTATTGGATCATGGGGAAGTTAAATACTTATGTCTTAGCTAGTCTCCCTTGTGTACATCACATACTAAGTTTATCTGACACAATTTCCATGAAAATACATTAAATACTTACTGGCTCCAACCTCTATACTCCATCATATTCCACAACATAGCCTTTGATATAACTTTATCACCACCCCCTCCCTAAAAAGTTTTCCCTCCTTGTCAACAATGAGGAAAGAGATACAATGACACTTGAATCCTACCTCTAATAGGTCATGGGTTGGAGATAAGCACTGAGGGTATATCATATACAAAAATGGGAGTCTTTTCCCTCTAAGAATAACATAACAAAAGTTAGATAATAAAAAACCCCCAAATAACTTTTGATCATAATAAATAAAAGATCCTAATACATGCATGCAATGTAATACAACTAAAAAAAATATAAAATGGAAAGTAAAAGTATCAAAATAATCCTTATCAGTGACCTCAAAGCCCAAACATATCCTAAAAAACCTATGAGTTAACAATATCTAGCCTGATCACTATATATTTCCTTCAGTCCTGAAAAATAGTTTATATATACATAGGGTGAGTATAAAAAATATACTGAGTAGGATCCTCCCTATATCATCTCATGAAAAAGATAAAGCAATTAAAATAAATCCCATTGAATAAATAATTAAAACTAACGAATATCCTTAACGATTATATAAATTTTCCAACCACACTATGGATCTCCCACTAAGTATCACATACAAGAAATAATATAATACCCAATGTAATATATGTAACATCCCAAACCTAACAATCAGCTTGGAAATAATTGAGGTTTTACTAAACTTAGGTGGTATATTTGTGAAACCAAAGGCTTGAAATAAGTTCCAATGGCTTAACTGGACATTGGGGAGTGATTTTAACTTTATAAAATAAAAATAGAAGCAAACATAAAAAAAGAAAAAGATATAAAAAGGTTTTGTGATGCATGATATGAAAACTATTAAAATAATAAAATAAAAATAAAACCAAAATCAGAGTAACAATGAAAACAATATACATCAACCAATAAATATTCAAATACAACATGACTTTATGAAACCCAAGTGACATCAACCCAAGCATTTACTTGAACTATCCCTAGTCTACAACTCTACCTTC
Source organism: Viscum album (assembly GCA_963277665.1). NCBI lineage: Eukaryota > Viridiplantae > Streptophyta > Magnoliopsida > Santalales > Viscaceae > Viscum > Viscum album. The sequence continues at coordinate 350,801,736 of OY728130.1, read as the reverse complement.
CTTTCCCATGATGTCAATATGTATCACTAGAAAAGTATCACACATTTCATGTTCATGTATCTCATTAAACAACATCTTAAAACACACCATAATTCCCAAGAAGGGGTGAGCATAACACTTGGTAGGTAATCCTCAAATACTTCCCAATACATTCCACTATGACAAGAACATGTTATCAAAATTTATATATAAAATATGAAAAGTAGATAAAAAGGTTTACAAAAATATTTAAAAAATGTACATTTAAGAAAACATTAATCAGATCTTATCACCATTCCTTACTAATTCTAATAAATAACACATTAACACACATAGGAACATGACTTCCACACACCTCCCTATACTCGTGGGTGGTGAGTCATTTTGTCTCTAAGTTTCCACCTAGTGACCCACAATTATGGTGGTTCTTTATGACCATGCTTCGTCCCACTTTTATGGTGATACATCACAACTATGATCTATCCAAAATGAACAATAAAACATTCCAACCATGTATTCCAAGTTCCCATATCAAAAAATTCGATATAAATCATTTATTTCTTTCAAAACATTTAATTAGGAACCTTTATTTTATTAAATCTAAACCATAATTTTAAAATAATAATTTAAATTTATAAAAACAATGGTATTTTCCAAAATCCATTTATATTCCCATGTTCCCAAATCCTAAGGTAAAATGGTTTCCTTCAAGAAATCATTTCAAATTTACTTTTCATGACCAAGAAAAACATTAAAATAAAGAAACATAAAAGTTCTAGAATAAGCAGAGTAGAAAACAATCCTAATACCTCTCAATGGATGATGATAATAAATAATGACAAATAAAACCTCTATATCTGACCATTAAAGTTATTACCTTCATTAGATCTCAAAAAACCCATTAAAATGCACATCATGATATATATATTTATCTATAAATGATTTTTTATATGGATCTATGAGAGAGGAGCTGAGAAGATCAAGATAGAACAAGTAAGTGTGAGTACTTACCATTGATTTTTGAAATTTAAGGCACCTTAATTTTTCAAAAATATCATTTGGATAAAAAATAAATTTCCAAGGATGCTTAGTGAGGGAGAAGATTTCAAGAGTCTTGAAGGATAAGAGAAAAATGACGGTTTCATGGGAGAAATCTGAGTAGATCTCTAATTTTCAAAACATTTAATTCAAATCCCACAATTAGGATACACTATTTAAAATATTTTTCACCAACCATGGGATTGATACTAGAAATAACCTAGGGACCCACACGTTTGTGTCCCACAGTTTAACAAACTATGTGGAAACCATGAAATGTAACTATATCCAAGTCATCCCCACAAAAAAAGTTTTGTACATTTTGAAAAACTATGTGCAAACCATTCATAGACCATTAACTCCAAATGCAAGGGTTATATTATAATGTGTATGGTTTGCAAAAAAAATTCACCATTCATATGTCTATCTAGAACCTATTGCATTGTTTCCTAGAAAAGTTTCACAGCATCCCCTAACTATGCAAAACCGTGAACCCTAAAAAACACTTCAATAACACACCAAAACATACCATAAAGACCTAAAATAAAACCCAAGTATTATATTACCAAAGATACATAATTAAACTGAAAATAACCAAAAATTAGGTGTGTTACATTCACCCTGCAATTGGGATTTCATTCCTTGTAAGTTTAGAGTATGATATTACTTTAGAAAATCTTGATCCACTATTCCAACATTTTCTTCTCATGTTCCCCTATCTCTCCCTAAATCTAACCATGCTACTGTAAAAACCATACTAAACTGATATTTTTCACATGAAACTACTTTTTTTGTCAATGTGAAATATATATCTACATGTGAATCAATAAAAAATTTGGCTCAATATCAACATAGTCCCATTAAATAACATGGTCAATATCGGGTTGGTACTTTTTGAATTAAGACACATGAAATACATTGTGCACATAGATGAATATTGTGGGTGGATTAAACTGATAATTCACTTCTCCAATTCTTTATAATATCTAAAAATTACTAATGTATCAAAGAGAAAGTTTATCATGCTTACCAAAATAACGATTCCATAGCCTCAACGAGACTCTCAAAAACACATGATCACCCATATAAAATGATAATAACAATTGATGATAATACATAAAATATATATTTTTAGTTTGTGTTTTTTGTATTATATTCCTAATCATCTTAATCTTCTCTATCATCTCAAGAAAAATTTTAGTTATAATATGTAATTTCTCACCTGATACCACCAAATAAAGTGGTGGATAAGAAGTATGGATATACAATGCTTTTAAAGGATCCATATATATCAATGCATGAAAAAGTTTGTTGTATGATAACTCCACTAAAGGTATATTATCCTCTCATGAGCCTCCAAAATCTATAAAACATTATCTAAGAAAGTATTTCAACATTTAGATCATTTTTTAGATTGTCCATCCATATATGGATAGTAATTCATGCTCATGGTCAACTGGGTTCCAAGGGCACGCAAAAAGGATTTCCAAAATTAAGATGTAAAATTTTGATCCCAATCATACATAATTGAAATTGGTACACCATAAAAAATTATGATCTCCATAATGTAGAGTTTTGATAAGTATTCATATGTATTTCATTTAAGATTTGGGATAAAATTATCCAAATTTATTATCCAATCCACAATAACTTATATCACATCATTTTTTTGAACTATTCTTGGTAGACCTGTGACAAAATTCACAGTTATATTCTCCTATTTCTATATGGGTATAGGTATGGATTATAATATTATAGTTGGTCATTGGTAGTATAGCTTGACCTATTAATAGGTTAGGTATCTTAATACATACTATTTGGTCCTCCTTTTCATTTCATCCCACAAAGACCATATTATAATAACCTTATACAACTTTTTTATGCCAATATGGAAAGATCATATCAAGTAGTGGTATGTAAAAAAGATTTTTTCTAGATAAGTTGGATGAACCACAATCTGGTTTCTAAAATGAAACATATATTTCCCATATTATATCCATCCCTCAATGGTCTCCCCACTATTAAGTTTCAACCTCATTTTTAGACATTCAAGATTGGATGTCTAAGCATATTTAACCTACTCAATCAAATCAGGAACATGAGAATTAGGGAATAAAACTACAACATCATATTTATCATCAATATCTAGGTTTATTTCAGCTATGACCATCATAATTTTCTATTGATATGAAGCCTATTTAGTGAACTGGATATATAAATTCCTACTCAATGAACCACCCATTGAATTTTCATTACTTAGTGTATACATATAGTTAAATTCAAACATTTGAATGTATTTTTTCCATCTTGGTTGCCTTATATTAAAATATAACTATGATAATATTTGTTTAAAGATCTTATAAGTCAAGAAAAATACAAAATTGTACCCATATAGATAATGATTCCATGTTTTTATGTCATGGATATTGTATCTAACTCTAAATCATGTGTTGGATAAATGTTCTCATATACCTATAACTGTCTTAACCCATAAGCTATAACATGATTTACCTATATGAGAACAAATCCAAAACTAAATCTAGATACATAATAATATACCACATAGCCACATCCTAACTCTAGAATCATAAGGATGGGTAATTATATAAGCCAAACCTTAAGCACTTGAAAATATTTTTAGAACTCATATCTTTATTGGAAAGGAATGCCTTTCTTTGAAAAAGTTGTCATCATAGAGTAAATTCATCAATATTATTTAACAAAACATTTTTTATTTTCTACTAAGATGATGAAACTATGTATATAAAATACATTCTTTGATGATTTTCAAGATATAACAGCTTCCACCTTGTTAGTATCTACTGATACTTCTCTTTAAGAATAGACATGTCCAAGAAAATGTACCTCTTGTATCCAGAAATTACACTTAGATAATTGTTCATATAACCGATGGTTTCACAAAATGACTAACACAATATCTAAATGTTTCTCATGTTCTTTCATAGTTAGTTAATACACCATGATTTCATCTCAAAATAAAAAAATAGAAGAGTCTATATACCATTGAATGATTTGATTCATCAATTACAAAAAAAATTGGTGCATTTATATTACCAAAGGGAATGAGAATATATAAATAATGATTGTAATGACTCCTGAAAGTAGTTTTTTTATCCTCTTCTATAACCTAGAGTTTTTGATACCCAGAGCATATATAAAATTTAGATAACCATTGGGATCTATTTGTTTTATCAAATAGATTATCAATTTGAGGTAGTAGTGATATATTATTTATTATAACATCATTAATCTTACGATAATAAACCTAGAGTCATAGCATCCCATACTCCATCTTAAAAAAGAATAGGAGGTACCCAAGGTGATTTACTTAGTTTTTAAAAACACTTTACTTTCCAATTCATCTAATTTGACATCAAAATCCTTTAATTCTATTTTTTCCATTCTATATGATGGAAGTCAAATAGGATTTTTCCAAAAAATAAGATCGATTGAAAAATTTTATTCCCTTTAATGTGGAAAACTAGTGAAATATTTGGGAAACACATTTGGATATTGATCCACAATTGTAGGAAAATTTATAGACATGATTATTTCATTAGTTCCCCAAGTGACTACTTCTAATTGATAAGAAATAGTTCCAAACATTGTTTCTAATGTTCCTAATTTTTCATCCTTCACGCCATAGCCTCCATTAAAGAAGTGTATTTACCCATCAGTAAAGAAAAATTTATACATTATGCATAATAATTGATATGGGGCTTAAAAAAAACTAACTAATCTATTCCCATTATCAAGTTAAAGATATCCATGTCAAAAATAGAAAATTACCAACTAAAATGGACTCCACTAATTGTAATAAAATAAGTTACACACTTAAATACATTACAATATCACTTTCTTATAGTTTTATAGATACTCATTATGTGTGGAATCATCTCGATATAGAACCCCATATAATCAATGACACATGAAGCAATAAAAATTTCAGATTCACCAATTTCATACTAAAATTATATAAGAGTAAATTTAATAATAATGGCACCTCATATAGTAAAAATACGTGATTGGTATTTCATGGTCATCTTCTCAAAACCATACAATTTCTTACTCACTCCCCCTTGATCCTTTCTTCTATATTGTGATTGTATTTGTTGAGGAGTCATGGTGTCCAAGAATCATCAAGGATAACTTGGTTCTAAGGATGAGAATTGTTTTAATGAGATCCTCTATTCAGAGCATTCAATGTCTAAGATAAATGATATGTATTCCCAGTAGCTGACTTAGTATCACTATGGAAATAAAGTCTAATATATCCCATTTGATTATATTTTTAAAATGTTCTTATTGGTTTCATACAGTCTCTCTTGATGTGACTAAGTGAACCACATTAGAATCAGTCCTGATTTTTTGGGGTCCTTATGTAAGGATAACTAGTTCAATGGTATGGTTATAAGAATATACGCCACCTTAGAAATTGGTTTCTATATTCTTATTGTTCCTAGTATTAGAGTCCCCACCCATTCGAGAGGTGAAAAACATACTTCCTCTAATAGTATTCCTATAAATATTCTATCACACCACTTTCACTATATTAACCATCATCATATAATAAGTAATACATCATAGATTGAATTTACAATCATAATCTAGAATCCCAGATGTGTGCCTTCAAGGATGAGCTAGTAAAGAATTCTGGAGAAAAATGACCAAAGTTCATAAACGTAGTTTCATACTCTATCAGTAATAGATTGTATTAGTTTATACTAAATAAATACATTATTAAAGATAACTTGAATGTGTGAAGTTGCACTTTTTTATTGAACAATTATTTAAATTTTTTCCATATAAGGCTTTGGTCAACTTTTTTTTAGGAATATAAACCCTTCCATTAGTGTGAAATATCCTCAAGTATGTATACTAATAACATGACCTTTCACTCAGTCACGGTACTAAGGAAATAAAAAATATGATTCATTCTATTAAACCACACTTCTGACTTTCATGGTTCTGAATCTCCCAAAAATAATGGTGATTTAAATTTCTAAAACTACATAGAATGACTTGATTATTGAGGTTTATCATTTTTATTTACCTTATCAACATCTTGGAAGGATTTAAAAATTTTCTAATCTTATTTTTGGTTCACCTGTGGCTCAGGTGAAACAAAATTTTCTTTGGCATATTCTAACAAGTTTCTACATTATATACCATATTCAATTTCTTTATTTACAAAATAAGTCACCACATAATCATCAATCACAATAAGTTGAAGAATTATAATATTCCAAATAATTTAAAGTATCAATTAAAGAAAAATCCAAGAATAATTAAAAACATCAGGATCAATGCAATCCTAGTGGGAAGTGTCGCTCCTAATGCATGATATGCTACACTCATTTATTAAACATAAGACGATGAGATAAAAATACACCTAAAATTGTCTTAGAAAACTTTTTGTACCTATACCACTCTATTAAATTTAATTTTAGTATAAAGAAGTTATCTCTGTATTATTACACTATAAATTTCAAGTTCGGATATTTCTAACTCCATGATACCTTTCCAAGATGATGGAATGACCAAACCTAATACCATTTCTATGATCTCAACCCTATAAATTATCTCCGAATGAGTTAAGGTTTCACTAACCTTGGGTGATGTGTCCAAGACAACAAAGGAAAGAAATAAATTACAAGGGATTACCTAAAAATTAGGGGATGATTCTCCCATTATAAAAGTAAGACACAAACAAAAAAGTAGACAAAGGCTATATGATGCATAATAAGAAAACTCTTTAAACAATAAACTCAAAATAAAACCAACTTCATAGTGACAATGGAAATAAGATATAACAACCAAGAAATATCAAAAATAATCATGAATCTATGACACCCATGTGGAGTCATCCCAATAATTCACCCAAACTATCTCCAACCTCAAACTCCACCAACCTTTCATATAATATCAAGAAGCATCACTAGATAATTTTGACACATTTCCTTCTTTTATATCCTCTTAAAAAATATATGAAAATTTACCAAAGTTACCAAGAAGTGAGTGAGTATAGCACTTAGTAGGTAATCCTCATATACTTCACAATACATGCTACTTATAAAATAACATGTAACCACATTTTATATAAAATAGATGAGAAGAAGAAAAAAAAGTTTTATACAAATCCATAAAAAAATTTCCATGTAAGAAAACATTAATCAAAGATTATTACCATTCCTAAACACTTGGAATGACCATCCCATGTTCACATACACATAAAAATTCATGACATGGGCCTCTCTATACCATTTCTCAGTGAGTCATCCTATCATGAAGTTATTACTAGGTGACTCACATTGATGGTGGTACTTCTCAACTATGCTTCATCCCACTTTAAAGATGGTAATTTATGAACATTTTCTATCCTAAATACACATAAACACATTCCAAACATTTATTCCATGTTCCGATATCGAATAATTTCATATAAACATTTATTTACACTAAAATTTTTTATTGAACATCTTGTTTGAGTTAATCCAAAAGCATAATTTTAAAACCATAATTTAAAATTATAAATAAGGAGTTTTTTTCAAAGACCATCCAAATTGACATGTTCATAAATAATAAACTAAAATGGTATCCATAAATAAATCATTTAACACTTCATGTTCAATTTCTTACACTTCTATCAGCACCCCATTTAAACTAGATCCACTTTTTAATCGACACCACATATTCAATCAACGTCACCTATTCCATCATCACTGCCTTTCACCGGCACCACCTGATTAAAAATCGGCACCATATATTTTACATCCAATTGGTATTCAATTGTTTTGAAGTACAATTGATAGTGTCTATTTATCTTCTCATCAGTATGAATTCTTCAATCATCACTACCTATTCTATCTGGATACAATTGTTTTGAAAAAGAATCGGTACCACTTCTTTCTCTCTTCCATTCAGATATAATAAATCTGAATACGATTCTTTTCCAGTTGGTAGAATCTATTTCACTCCCACATTCTTCTATCAAGTTTTCATCATAAATTCTCATTAAAACTCATGATTTATATGAAATGAATATTAGGAAAGCATCATTACAATTGTTTCATAAAAACAAAGTGAAGTGAATTCCTTTTTACAATGTGTATCTTGGAAACAAAAGACAACAATTGAAACCTTTATCACATTAATTGTTATCATGGTACCAAAAATCTCCCCATTGGATTTTGTTTTAAACCATGTTTCATAAATCAATGATCTTTTTAACCTCAAGAAATGGATTACATATCAACAATTCTAAGCCTTTCGTGAGCTAAATCATTGTAGAAAACAAGAATCATTAATAGAAAGACCATGCTATACAGAAGTAGTGATCATGAAAACCTATTTATTTTCGTCATTATTCCTAGAAAATAAATAAATTTTCTTTTCCTTTCCAACAACCACTCCAACAAATAGTTAGAATAGTTCAGTCACAAAAAAATGTTGAATTCATAGCTTACCCACAACTCTCGATTTTATGAAAAAGATTTATGAAACAATACAATTATCCCCCTCGAAAAAACAATAAAAAGTTAAAATGAGAGTGGGGAGAAATACACATACCTCAACTATGAAGAAAAATACGTTGGAAACCCATGTTCAACCACATTTTTGAGAATTATTCCAACGGTAATGTTTTTGTGAAAATATCATCAACTTTTTCAAATGTTGTAAAATACTTCATCTTTAATTCATTATTCTCTACATGCTCTTTGATAAAATGATATTTGATATCAATATATTTTGAATGAGAATGTTTCACATGATTCTTGGTGAGATCGATTGTACTTTTATTGTCACAACCCAATAGAAAGGTTAACTTCACATCAACAAGTAAATCATTCAATTTTGTTTTCATCCACATAAGTTAAGTAATGTCTTGAGTAGTAGAAACATAATCACCTTCATCCCTACTGAGAGTTACTGAATTTTGTTTCTTCTAATTCCAACTAACACAATTATTTCCCAGAAAGAATACACCACCATATGTGGATCTTCAATAATCAACATTTCCTACCCAATCTACATCTAAATGCCCAAATAATTCAATACAATTTGATCTATCATATTTGATTCCAAAGTTTTTTGTGATTTTTATTTATCTGAGAATTATTTTTCCAACAAGTAAATGTGATCCTTCTGGAGCACTTTAAAATATTTCACATAAGGTAACAACATACACAATGTCGGGTCCTGAGGTAGTAGAATACAATATACTTCTAATACGCTTCCAATAATATTTTTGATAAACTTATTTTCCTTAACCATATTTACTCATCTATGTTCCCAATGAAATGGGTATGGAAATCAGTTTTATATTTTCCATTCAAAACCTATTTAGAATTTCTTTTGTATACTTTTCTTGGGAGAGGAAAATGTATTATTTCTTTTTCTGGATTTGTAACCCAAGAAAGTATTTCATTTATCCCAGCATGGAAATTTCAAATAAATTCTTCATTTCTTCATCAAATATTTCACAACTTCCTTCATCATTCCCAGAAAAGATAGTATCATCAACATAAACAATTACAGTGAGGGAATACTATTGAATTTCTCTTATGTAAATATTTATATCCACCCTTACTTTATTGAAATTCATCTTTCTTAAGAATGTATCCAATTTGAAATACTATTCCATAAGAGCTTGTTTTCGTCCATACAAGGCCTTTTTCAATCTTTAAAGATAACCTTCGTATTTTATAATAATAAATCCACACGCACGTTCAATATAAACCTCTTATTCAAGATCACCGTTTAGAAATATAGATTTAACATCTAGTTATAAGATCTTGTAGCCTAATTGTGTGGAAATATAAAGAAATATTCTAATTGTTTTAAGTATTTACACCACAGAAAAATATTCCTCAAAATCTGAACCCTCAATCTGTGATTACCCTTTGCAAACCAATATTTCTTATTTTTCTTATAACTTCACCTTTTTCATTTAGCTTATTCCAAAAAACCCATTTTGTGCCAATGATGTTTTTGTTTTCAGGATTGGGTACGAGTTCCCATGTATTATTCTTTTAAATCTGATCCAATTATTAATTCATGGATTGAACCTATTATGGATGATCAAAAAATTCTTTCACATCATTCGGTTCCACTTTTGAATAAAAAGAAGTATGTGTAATGAAATTTTTTATTCTTCTTGTTTGAACTTTATAATTTTTGATCACCAATTATATTTTGTACTTTAATATGTTTCCTTAACCTTGGATAATATTTTAGATTTTATTCATATTCACATGAAATAGATAAGTCTGATTATTCACCTTTATTAGGATTACTATCATTTCTATCCTTATCATATTTATTTTCTTCAACATGCTCAACTTCTTTGTCTTCTTGTACATTTTATCTTTCTCAGAGATTTCAATAACTGTTACATCAACTGCATCAACAAATCTTAATATTTCATTGTTGAAGTATCTATATCCTTTTTCTTCTAGATAATAGCCAAGAAAGATTCCATCCTCACTTGTCTTATCAAACTTACCATAGTTTCCACCTTTCTTCTTCATAATAAAAGCACACCCAGAAACTCTAAAGTGCTTTAAACATGGTGTTTTTTTCATAAAACAATTCATAGAGAGTCATAATTTATTGAGGCCTGTAGAAACAATTGTTCTGAATATAAACATCAGTACTCATGGATTTCCTCCAAAAGTAATGAGAAATGCCATGATCAAGTAACATGGTTCTTCCCATTCCCACCAGGATTCTATTCTTTCTTTCAGCAATCCCATTTTTTTGGGAGTGTATGGAGATTTATACTCATGCTGAATTCCATACTTCTCAAGATAGCTATTAATCTCTTCAAATTTTTATTCACCACCATTATCATTTCTCAAATTCTTCATAGAATACTCACATTATTTCTATGCTTTTCTTTTAAAACTTTTAATCATTTTAAAAGGGTCTGATTTGTGTTTCATGTACATAACACAAGTAATGTGAGTAAAATAATCAAAGAATGTAATGAAGTACTTATCTTTATGATTTGATTTTTTTTTCATTGGACCACTTATATCAGAATGGATTAGATCTCAGACAATATATCTTTTGAATAACGTACTCATGTTTCTATGAAACATATGTCCAAGAATTTTATTCCATAACTGATTCTCTTCCACTATACTCATGTAACAAGAGTGTTGTGAATCCAAAACTTGAACCAAATCTCATTTCATACATTAGCCTCTTGTAAAAATCTTTCTATATTATTAAATCTTTTAAAAAATCCATCTTTCTTGAACATAACCATGTTACCCTCATCACAAAATTGTGAAACACATAGAATATTTTGTTTCATCCCATCAACTTCCATTGTTTTCTTAGATTTCATCTTTTATTTTCTGATGATGGCTGACACATCACCTTTGATTTTCAATGATTCATTATTTCCAAATGTCATTGTTCCTTCTCTAAAATCTTTAAAATCCTTCAAAAATTTCAAATCTCCATTCATGTGGGAGTAACGCCCACTATCAAGTATCCACAGTCATTCTCATTACATGACTTTCAATGCAGTTGCAATAATAAGAGCCATTTATCTTTCCTTTTCTTTCTCCACCTTCAGCTATTGAGAATTGAGAATCATTTGCTGAGCCGATAAAAAAACAAGACATCCTTTGGAAAGGCGTATAGGTTGATCACATCTATCTCAAATATTTTCCAAGAGTTGGATCCTATTTTAAATCTTTAATTCATTCTTTTCAGATTTCTTCATAACTACATTCTCATTTTTTATTATTTTAAGAGATTGACTCCCCCTTAACCATTGTCTTTCATAACCTGTGCGATAATAGTAATGTTTTTTATTGAACCAACACATACTATCTATGTGTCTGAGTCCCCCCACAATACCAACAATACCCATAGAAAGAGTATTTTCCTTTGAAACCTCCTTTCTGATCATAAATGTGAAAATATTAGTCAACCATCTTATTTTTACATTATTGGATTATTCTTCTTCTTTTCATCCTTGATAGGATCAGAATTATTTTAAACTTTTATAGATCCAGATAAAACCTTTTTGGACTTAGGATGTCTTGTAACTTTTGAATTATTCACTTTGATAACATACATAACTTTCCCAACATTAATCTTTTCAGACACAGCTCCATTCTTCTTGTCACCCTTTGAAGTCATATTTTGTTGAACCCTATAAATTTTCTCATAAATAGAACATTCACCAACTTAAGTGATAATGTTTTGGAAACTTAGACTTTTCCTGTCAGCTTCATAGATTTTTTTATTGGACAAGTTCCAACTCTTCTTCTTTTTTCCTTCAGCATCACTTCCAAATGCACATTACAATTCTTTTCATCTTTGAAATATTTATTCATGTCACAAAATCCATTCACCAACTTTAGTTTTTCATCATCAAAAAATTCTATATATATATTGTTGAGGAACATTCATCTTCCAAATTTTTATTTTTCATCAGAAGCCTTCTAATATTTCTTAGACACTCTTTCAATTATTCTTTCAAATGATATTTAAGATGAGTTTATTCTTCTTCAAAAATACTGCTTCTGAATTCTTCATCATTCACTGTTGAAATAAAAGAATTTTCAATACCATAATCAGTAGATTTTTTAGATTCAACATCACTCTCTTCTTCTTCATTTTTTTGGATAATAAACTTATTATTTTTTATTTGAAGAATTTATTTTCTTTTCCATTATCTCTCTTTTTATTTCATGATCTACTTATCATTATTTATTCAATATAACTATCATCTTATTTCTTTATTCGAGTATAATTAGTCGTAAAGTGACCAATACCACCAAATTCAAAAAAATTCATGTGAAGTTTTCCTTTTTATTTCCCTATACTTCTTTTCAAATTGTTAGAAAACAAGGACATGATTTCATTGAGATTTTTACGTACCTCATTTTCAGATTGAGAATCACTAGTTTATTTTTCAATAACAATATTATTTGACTTTTCTTTCTTAATATCCTTGAAAGAAATTTCTCTATCAACCTCTATTTTTCTATTAATAGTATTCTCTCTTCTCATTTCATAAGTGATAATACTGTTATGTAAATCATCAATAGATAGTGTTTCAAGATCATTATCTTCCAATGAAGACAATTTTTCATCGAATTTGTCAAGTAGGATTATTAATATCTTTTCAAAAAATGTAGAGTCCTTCAGCTTTTCACCAATACATATGATAGTACTCATAGTGTCATTCACCCTGGTAAATAATTCCCCAATAGATTCATTATCACCTATCTTCAAATCTTCATACATCAATCTCTATATTTTTAACATTTCCATATTTACTTTTGTATTCCCTTCATATATGTTTTTCAATTTATTCCATAAACCTTTAGCTATAGAAACACCTTTCACATTTAAGAATTCACTTTCAGAAAGTGATGATAACATAAAATTATTTTCCCATCCATCATTCTCAAGAAACTTCTTGTCAATAAGTGTAACTGGAGTACTATAATCAATTGGAATAAACCCAACTGTTGCAGCTTCAAGAAAATCATAACTAATAGAAATAAGATATGATAGAATTCTATATTTACAGATATTATAGTTCTTTACATAAAATAATGGAATACATTTACTGTTCACACAATTCGCATTCTCCGTCCGCAAAGAATAGAAAAAGAAACCTGGATCTGATACCAATTGAAAGTGCCAAGTCAGAGTATTGTATCACTGAGAGGAGGAGGGTGTGAATCATTAATACTATTTTTCTCTTATGTTTCTTTTCAATTGAAACAACCTTCACCTCCTGTTAAAAAGTTTAATTCCCTACTAAGAAAAAAATCAACACACATCCAAAAGAACCCAAATATTTACAAGGTTCATTATTCAATAAGAATAGGTACGCCCTTGGTATGGTTTGGAAGTGATATGATACCATAAAATACACTAGAAGTAAATCCTTGGATTAAAATGAGTAGGATATAACCTTTCACTCATATAGAACTATGAAACAATACAACTAGCTCGTGTGCACCCTCTTAGCACAATAAGGAAATACAGTTGTTTTGTAACATCTCAGGTTATCTGAACTCCTTTTCAATTAAAAAAATGTATTCAATTGAAATAAAATTCATAAATTCCTTACCCAGAAGAAAGGTAAGAACTACCTTGAATTTGTAATGAAAAACTGAGTTCAATATTTTCTGAGTGTGATTCCTATGAGTTTGGTTCTTACAAAACAATACTCCGAGTCTAATTTTCTGATAGAATACAATGGAAATGAATCTGCACCACTTCATTCCCTAAGTACTATGAAACTCAGTACGATACTTCCTCAGTCCAAAAAACCTCAATACAGTGATACCCAATAGGAAAAATCTCGTTCCAATTAATTCATTTTGATACCAAACCTATCAGAATACAATCCCCATTGAAATGTTATCAATAAAAAACAAAATGGTATCACTTTCTATCACTAAAAACTCCTATTTTCTCTCTCTTCTGTGGTGAATGCTACAAGTATTATAAATTAAAATGTAATTTTCCATTTTATAGGTGACACAAAATTGGTTTAGGTTGGAATCTCCAAACATTTTCCCACTCACAAAAATTCACCCAAATCTGAATTTCCCCTGAAATCTCAGATCAATTTGGACTTCGTCAACACTTCTTGATTCTTACCAAAACTTCCACAAACTTCACCTCTTATTCTTCAAAATATCATTTAAATTGTTGAGACTGATTTCAATTATTAAGAATACGTGGGTCCAATCAACTAACTCTGATATCTCATGTATATTTCTGAATATGATTATCAAAACTGATTTGAATCAAGATCTTATATTTGAATGTTCAAATCCCCCTAGATAAATCATTCAGAAGTCTTATTATATTTTCTTTTCTCTTGAACCACTTTAGAAATAATACATCATTAAAAAAACAGTGCTTGAATCATGAAAGCCTTCGTGACATTGAATTGAATGAGGATCAACATTAGAATCTTCTGACTTCAATTGGAAGGTATTGTAACATTACATTCATTTTTGATTATTTATGTTCATCTCAACCCAAGAATGATCTTTTTTGAATACAAATGGTTTGGATATGATCATCTTGAATATGATCACTCTAGATACAATCATTATAGATATAATCATTTTTTCCTGTGCTCCTTATGGTTACAATCATTCTAGTTACAATCATTATGGATATGATTATTGGTTACGATTACTGGGTATGATCAAATATAATCTAAAAATTAAGAACTTCCCAGATAATATATAATACAATTTGAAAACAATTTCTTCTTGATCATCACTATCTATTTTATTTTCTTCTACCTGAGTATGATCAACTACATTATGAATATGATTTCTTTTTGATCAGTATCATTTGTACTCTCTCACCCAGATCTAATAACTTATAATATGATAATAATGATCTTTGATCGGTACCATTATTGTTCTTTCACTTTTACCCAGATAAAATTATTTTGAAAAGTAATCAGCCCCATCCCTTACTCTCCTATCTGCACCCATTTTCAAGTGGTTTCACTTTTCAATCAGCACCACCTATTCAATCGGTAACACCTACTCCATCAGTACCACTATTCATCAGCACCACCAGATTACAAATCAGCACTAGATATTTTACTTTAACTCAACAGTCAATTGTTTTGAAAGAAAATTGATACTATCTTTTTATCTTCTTATCAGTATTACCTATTCAATTGGCACCACATCTTCAATTTGGATATGATTGTTCTGAAAAATCAATTGATACCACTTCTTTCTCTCTTTTATTCGGATTTAATAAATCTGAATAGAATTCTTTTCTGATTGGCATCATCTCTTTCACTCCCCCTTTCTTCTATCAAGATTTCATCATAAGTTCTCAACACAACTCATGATTTAAATGAAATAAAAATCATTAAATCATGGTGAAAGTTGTTTCTAAAAAACAAAGTGAAGTGATTTCCTTTCTATAAAAAATATTAGGAAAAAAAATAAAACACTTGAAAACTTCATCACCTTCATCAACAGCTTATCCCTAACACAAATCCATCAATTAATTCTGAAATTTCATTTATAAAACAATTTAAAAAACTATAAAAATATATATCATTCAAA
Source organism: Viscum album (assembly GCA_963277665.1). Lineage (NCBI taxonomy): Eukaryota > Viridiplantae > Streptophyta > Magnoliopsida > Santalales > Viscaceae > Viscum > Viscum album. The sequence continues at coordinate 350,785,603 of OY728130.1, read as the reverse complement.
AAATGATAGAGGCAGAACTACCTACTTTAAAATAGGATCGCATAGGCCCAAAAAGGGATCCAATAAATAGAAATAATTAAAAGACAACTATAAAGGTATTATAATAAATCCACCTTTCTCTGGATCAATTAAATTTAGAAAAAGGGTTAGCGAACAGAGTAAGAAACAGGATACCTCTAAGAAAATCACAAGACACATCACTACCAATATAAGGTTAAATCCTTCAGAAGAAGATCACATATAAGGACTATAAATAATCAATAATATTATCGTTGATGAATAAAAAATTCAAAAACACAACCCTGTTGTGCTATTGTGATCGATAACAACAAAGAAATATAAGGATTACTCACCCAAAGAAACACATCACAATGACAACAATGATCAATCACTGAACAAAATAATCTAAAGGGTGAAGAGGCCTCTAAAATGACATGTTAGATCTCCTAGGTTGAGAGGGAATAATCCTATGGTAGAATTAAAAAAATATCATCCATTCAACTCCTAAAAAACAGTAGTTGGGGGGATTACACAGTGTGTAATCCCTTTTCACATCCTGTAATTTGTGAATCCCAAATACAAAGAAAAAAAATGTTTAATCGAGTTAAAATTCCTAATTTTACAATTAGAGAGTTTGTAATATACATTCATGGTGTGTAATATTAATACCTTGTATCAATTCATGGAATCTTCCCAACTCCATTATATGATGGGTAAACATGTTACATGGTGTGTAAACTTCTCACGACCTGTACAGGTACACAAAATCTTCTCGGTGACCAATACGTGGAATTTAAACCCTTTATCCTTCATGTATTTATCCCTCAATCAACGAAAATTCCATATTCACCTCAAAATCACCAAAACAACTCTATTTTTCTCCGAACTCTTAGATAACCCCACAAAACCATTAATGCATTCGTAACTAAACTCCTTTAATTCAATCAAACATATTACCCTAAACATTAGGTCATTTTACCCAAAAATTTATATCCACCCTTGGGAGTCCTAATATCAACCCAAACAAATAGGGAAAATGAAATATAGAAGACATATACATAAAAATGGGTAACGAGGTCTTACAAAATCCCCACCATAAAACATTCCATCCCCATAAAGTCATGTGGAAGAATGATGTCGGGAAAAGAGGTGATTCCACTACTCCCTCATCAATGACTCACTATCCAATGTCTTTTAAGAATATGATTCATGCCTCCATAAAACTAACTAAAATAATTGACTTCCCATGAAATATATTCACTTGAGAGTCCACAATCTCCACTTGCTCCTCCATAATAGAAACATCTGGCACAAACTTAGTATATTCCCAACTTAAAACATCAGTGGGATTAGGATGGTATTGATAAAGATATGATATGTGGAAAGTATCACGAATCCCCATTTAATTGAACCATAAATTCCAACTGATAAAAAATCTTCCCATTATTTTCAGTGATCTAAAATGGTAAAACATATATCAGAGCCAACTTTTCCAGTTTTCCAAATGTATGATGACCCAACTGAGTAAAAAAATTTAGAAAAAACTAGTCATCAATGGAAACCTAAAAATGACGACACTGTTTATCCACATAAAATTTATTTCAACTCTACGCTATAATAAAACACTGACATATATCTTGAATTCTCACTAATGTATCCTGAACAAGACTATATATCACTAAAGAGGCTTCACCCACCTCTTCCCAATAAATACGTGATCTGCAAGGGTTACCATAAAAATCCTTGAGTGGGTCAATTATGATCAATGAATTATACATGTTATTATAATAAAACTCAACCAATCCAAGATGGTTATCCCATGATCCACTAAAATCCAAGACACATGCACAAAGCATATCCTCCACGATCTAAATAGCATGCTTCTTATGACCAGCAGTCTATGGATGATAAGTTGTACTCAACATGAACTGAGTTCCCAATTCCTCCTAAAGACTCATCCAAAACCATAAAGTAAACTTAGGATCCCTGTCAGAAATAATAGTAGAAGTAACCCCATATATCCTCATGATAACTTGCACATATAGATTACCTAGATATTCAACTTTAGTGGGGTCCCTAATTTTAATGAAGATAGATGACTATGTCAACTAATCAATCAACACCCAGATAGTATTAATCCTTTAAGGAATCTATGGTAATACAAAAACAAAGTCAATGGACACCTAGTCCAATTTCCAAATCATCACTGAAAGAGGATGGAATAATCTATAGGGTTTCAGATGCTCTGTCTTTATCAGTTGGTAGGTGTAACAGTGGGAGACATAGTCAGCAATGTCACACTTCATACCAAGCCACTAGAATCGACATATCATTTCAAAATACATCTTCACAGTGCTCAGATGAATGACCCACAAAGAACTATGATAGTAGATATTCTCACAGATTCTGGGATGAAAAAAAATCCCCAAAATGAAGAATACCATCTCAAGAGAGAGACCAACCAAAAGAAATATCCCCACCATAAAAGGGTTTCTTTAATTCCTATGAACACATCATCCTGCTACAAATTCTACAGAATATATTCAATTAGAGATGATGATAGTTGAACACTATCCAAAACCATATAGAAACATCCTACTAAGTACCCAGGAAAAACTGAGTGAAGATCCTTCCACTCTTCCTTAAATTCCATAAAAGACAGTGATTGAACTTTTTATTGAGAGCATTTACAATGACAATACTTTTTATTAATTGTTATTTGAATTAAATTTTGATATTCCACCCGTAATCAAAGTGAACCGTCTACATTCATAGCATAGAGAACTAGGGTAGCCTAAGGTGAAACACTAGGGAAAACAAAACCTTTCAACATTAGATCATATAACTGAATATTGAGTTGTTTCATCTCTACTGGTTCAATATGATAAGAATGTATCAAAATTGGAAACATACCTGGAACTAGATCAATTGTAAACTCTACCTAGCTCTCTAGAGGAGGACTAGATAAATCATCTAGGAAAACATCAGGAAAATCCCAAAAAATGGTGTGAAGATAAAAAATAGAAAAACATCACCAGACTCAACTACTATGACAGAAAAAAAACTCATGAACAGTGGGTGGGAAGGTCCTACATGACCAGACCTCAAATCACACTCTCCCTAAAACACCTATGAGTTCCCATTATCTTATATAAACAAGACACAATGATGATAATAATCAACCCCAAAATGGTGTGAAATAATCATATCCATCCCAATGATTTAATCAGATAGATATAGATTGAGAATGAAAAAATATCAAGCTGACTCTGCAATAGATACTGATAGTGAACAGGGACACTGAAACCCATACTCTTTCATCTTCCTTATAGGTTTCGATAACTCCATGTAAAAGGACATGGTCTTCATTTGATGTTTAATATTATCAGAAAAATAGCCTGATATAAATGATTGGGAAGAACCAATATCTAATAAATAAATTTCTACAAAAGATTTGATAAATATAGTAACTCTCACTATCGTTGGACCCTCATATACCTCTGTTGAAAACATATCTACTACATGAATATTCTTCACTCTTGAGGCCTTTAGCTAGAGCCCTCTAGTCTTTGAAGCATCTGACTATGCCACAGTAGCCTTTGGAGACAATAATCCCTCACCATAATAAGGATTAGAAATATCCTTAATTAAATGATGTAGATGAGAATAACATCCACAACTATTACACATATTCTAATGTGTGTGACATGATAGTATGTTGTGTCCAACTTTCCACCCTGGTAGTAAGTTAGAGGCACACCAATTACTGTAACTAAAGATGTAGAGTAGGATTGTCATTGAGTAACAAATACAACATTCCTAAAATGATCTTTCCACTCCATCTTTTTCCATTATACAAATTTGAAGCTGGAACTATGTGGAAGAGAAGAGGCAGAATACACAACCATTCATGTTATATTCATTTTTGTGAAAATTTCCATGTCCACCATATCTGTATGGTTCAAAAGCTTCAACATTAATACCTACGATCCTATATCCATTTATAAACCCTATAGGTGTTTCTGAGCCTCTATATGGCCATTATTTACTACTTTTTTAGCAAAACAAACCATCTCAGTAAATTGACTGGTGTACGCCAATATTGAATTCTCTCCCTACTGCAAAGAGAGGAATGCTTGAGTCTTTTCCATCATTAAATACTATGGATAAAACTATTAAAAGAGGAGGGTCTTAAAATAATTCATGTTTAATATAACACCAATGATTCTCGGGACCCTCAAATCTAAATGTTGTACATTTTATTTTAATACTCTCAGGTGTATCTAAGAAAATAATGATTTGATTCATCTTATCCAACCAGTACTTTTCCTTTTGATATTTTTTCGTAACATTAAATGAAATTGTATTCTCATGAAGGAACTACCATGATTGATACATGTCTCCTCAAACTCCTATTCATTCCTCAAAAATTGTATTCTAGACTTGTTATACATTTTGGTCAACATCATGAACTATCAACATGATAGCCTCTACAATATTCTATTATATAGGAGGATTCCCTTGGGGAGAATTTGTTGCACCCTCTTAAAGAACCTATGGAACACATATTAAAGGAATAATTCTACACACCTAAATAGAATAATGATAAAACAATAGAATAATATTTTTTTTAAATCAGAAAAAATAATAAAAAACTTGGAGTAAGATAAAGAACTTGAAATATGATACACACATCCCAACTTCCCATGGTAACTTCAGTCTCTTCACTTCAAGAGTATGTGAGGATCTCACCAAAACCTACCTCTCAAGTCCCAATAAACATCTATAGTCTAAAATAAACTCCAATACAAATACTCTTGAGGACAAAAAAACCTTTGATAACAAAATATGATAAACCTGACTTGTATACCCTCTTAAACTGGTACCCGACCTGATTTGAAACATGCTCAGAGGGCGTTCCTGATCCCCATAGGTTGATGACTAGCAATCAGAAAATAAATAAAAACCATACAGAATTATTTCTTCTAACCAGAACCTACAACATGACATTTATATACACATAAAAGAGAAATATTTTAGGATATTAAAATATTCTATAATTGAAAGAAGACAACGGAAATAATAAAACTCAAAAGTAGTCAGAACATCCCAAAAGACAAGTCTAACATCAAATGAAAACTGAAATAGAAATTTACTACTCCATATTATAGCATGGATGAACTCCAACCATCTCACCACCAGCTACCCAAAAATAAAAGATAAAAATATTCACCACCTCATTGTGGTGCCTTTTCTTTCCTATCATCGAAGGACATTGCAAGGTCTAAGCATTACTAAAGGGGTTTACTAGTTTTGAGCTAATAGGTTTAGTAGGATCCCACCTAGGTGTTCTATAAAAATTCTTTGTACAATAATCTAAATATTCCTAAACTTTCATAAAACAAGACATGTTAAATAGTTAAATAGATTTTATATCAAAATCATGGGAAACATTTAATTTTCCCATTTCCCAAATTCTGAAAATAAGATAGGTAAATAGTTTCAAAAAAAATCATATATAAAAGAATTCAAATCAAATCAAATCATTTATCACATATCATATCTAAACCATTGAAGTACAAGAAAAAAATACAAAAAAGGCAGAGGTAAAATCATGCCAAGGATCATTGTAGGTCAGGATAGAAGACAAACCATACCGGAGTCAATAAATATTGCACACCCAGGTCTTTAGATCATTGGCCTAAGAATATATAAAAACCCTATGAGTGAATTCCCCAATAATGTCACTATAAATTCCCTAGAACAATGATCCTAGAAAATAGAGGAACACCCCATGAGTAAACCCCTAATAATACATGGATGATGACCTGAAGTTTAACCTTCCACATAACTACTCAAGGCTTCCTATGTGCTCTATTTTACAAACCATTTCATAAATTCCCTGATTTGAAAACCATTTTATAAATCCATTTCACAATGCTTTGAAAATACCCTTTTATTTTACCAAAACAAGGGAAAACTCATATTTTATAAAAAACACATTTCACACGCTCAAATTTATCAATTAATATTCCAGTTAATTTGTGAATTAATTAATAATAATAATATAGAAGTAAATTTCATCCAAAAAATACTAGAGAAGGAACCATCTACCTCAAACTAGGGTCACACATGCCTACAACTAGATCCACCAACTAGAAAGAATGCAAAGACAACCACGAAGGTTCTATAATCATTCCACACATATTTGGATTAGTTTAATTTAGAAAAGGGATCACTAAAGCGGATATATCATAATATACCTCGAATAAACTCACACTCCATACCGAAATAAATACAAATGTTAGACTCTAGAGTAATATCACCAATTGATCTAGATGGAATCCACAAGATTATCATCGTAGGAAAATAGATCAAAAAATAAAACGTAATGGTGGTACTATGATCAATAACAATGAATAAATAGAAGGATTACATACTCGAAGAAATTCACCACAACCAAAATGATTATTAATCGCTGAGAAAAATGATCTGGAAGGAGTGGAGGTCTCTAAAATTTCCTAGGAGAGCTTCTAGTTTGAGAGGTATGAAGCTTACAACATAATGAGAAACACATCATCTGTTTTGAACCATAAAAACACAACCCATGAGAATTAAATGGCATGTAATCACTTTTCACATCATGTAATTTAAAAAAATAAAGTACGATAAAAACCCCATCACCTTAGGTTTAAAATCCTGATTTTACCATTACACATCATGTAATATAAATTCCTAGCATGTAATCCTCTCTCCTTTCACCAGTTCATGACATATTTACAATAACCATTACATGAAGTGTAAACACAATACACAACATATAAACTTATCTCATCATTTACTAGTTTATGACATCTACTTGGTGAGAAACACAAGGCATGTAAACCATTTTCATGGAATTTATTTCTCCTACTGATAGTGAAAATTTAACATTCATCTCAAAATCCCCAAAACAACTTTGGTATTCTTTAAAATTAGGTATAACCTCTCAAAGGCTTTAACATTTTTATAGTCAGACTCCATTAATTCCAAAAAAACATACATCCCAAAACATTAGGTCATTTTCCCCAACAAATTATCTTCGCCCTTAAGAGTCTTAACATGCACCCAAACAAAGAAAAAAATGAAAATACAGAAGATAAATACATGAATATAGGTAACGGTATATTACATATGTTAACCCCTTTTTTAGTAATGGTTTAATCCTGACAGTATCGAATTAATAATAGATGTCATGGAAAATGTATAGATTTCCCCAACGAGTAACTAAACAGGATAAAAACAAAATTGAGAAACATTATGATTATACCAAACCAGCTATCAAAAATTATGATTAACAACTTTAACTTATTTGAGTTCTTAAACACACTTGAGAAAAGAGATTTGGATACTCATGGATGTTTAGAACTAAAGAAGATTCAATTTCATACATGCCAATAATGTGGTAAGAATCACAAAGGGTAACATCTTAAAAGAACATGAAGATGCTTCATGTGTGGAAAAGGAGGTAATATAGCAACATGTTTCAAAGGAAATATAATTCAAGCACTTTATATGATGAAGGGAAACAATTTGTTTTCTATTTATACCTAAGATATAAAGGTAGAAATCTAATTTGAAAATTTATCTTGAATTATGTTTATCTTTTAGATACCCTTGCATAATTTCCTTAGTTAATGTTAATTAAAATTACAAGGACACAATTTTTTTAATGGGGGATAATGTAACACTTCAATATTTTAAATTATATATTTTTCTTTAAAACTTATTGTTTTAAATAGATTGTTTCACATACAACAGAAAACCTAAATAAATCGTGCAACATTATATAAAGGTTAAAATGTAGTCATGGAATTGGTCGGTAAAAATAGAGATAACCAAATTATGAATTATATATAGAAATAAATATAATTTTCAATATTAATACTATGTAATTTATAGAAATTCAATTATTGTATCTAAAAAATGGATAAGAATGACTTATACCTTAAAATATTGGATTTATGAAAGTGTTCTTTTTATGTGATTTATTTTATGAAACTAAATATGTTATGGATAAAATATATTATCGATATTAACAATATATTAACACTAAATCATAATTGATATGAAACAAAATTAAGAACGACTTACACTTTACATTTTTTATTTTTATATAAAAACAAATTTCATTATATTTTTATATAATTATTTAAAAGTTAAATTCTTAAATTTTAGAATTTTATTTTGAAACAATTAACTTAATTTTTTGATTTTTAATGACAATATTTTCTTAGAATAAATTTTTTAGATTCTTTTAAAATGGTTTATTTTCCAGTGAAGGGTGAAAATATAATTTTTTTCAAAAATGAAGCTTTATAATTATATAAGTAATGACTATAAGGGAATAAAACCATATAATTAGTCAGATTTTTTTAATAATTAAAACTAAATTTTTTAAAAATACTGTGTATATTTTAAAGAACCTATGATTAAAATTTTAAGGAATCACGAGATATTTTCAAAAAATTGTTTTTGGGATTTTATTTTAATTATATAGTTTCTTAAAAAAATTATTTTAGCTTGATTTTAAATCCAAATACAATTTATTTGTTCTATAATAAACCAATTTATATCTTTAAAATAAAAATGCCTTTATAATTTTACCCAACACATAAATTTTAAGATAAAAATTCACTTTTTTTAAAATATATTTTTATGTGTTACATACACTAATGATAAAATTGAATTTAAATATACATAAAAAATTTATCTGATAAAATATATTTAATACTTGGAATCAGTAGGTATAAATTATTTAATGAGGACCATTTTATTTTTATGTATAAAAAAGTATTCACTTAGGTAAAAACAAGTTATTATGGTAATACAAAAAATGATAAATGTGAAAATTATAAGAGTAAATGACTTAGAAACATGTTTAAATCATGTTTGAAAATGAATGTTTAATAGATTATAGACCTTATCTCATCCCACATATAAAATCTAGAACTTTTATTATGTATATTTTTATTTTTATTTTACATTAAATTTGTTTTTAAAATTGTTAATAAAATCCCTCCTGAGAGTTGTGAAGTTCTCAAGAGTGTCTTGGGGTTTCATGACTTGAAAAAGAGGTAAAAGGGTACATATATTGCATGGTTCATGGTTGTTGTATGGTTCGTACTAACAATGCACCATGATTGTGGACCCTATATATGGGGGATGCAAGGTTTTTAAACCAATCATGGGGGACTCAGAAAATCGTGCAAGGCTGGACAGAACCATATGCATGGATTTTGAATATTTTTTCAAACCATACAAGTTCCCCAGAAAATTGTGTGTCTTGATTACCCTTTATAAAGAAGTTACAACATGGTTGGCATAGGGTTTCGCAAATTGTGTGTCCAAACCATGAACCACATTAAAAGATAAAATTTGACAACTTTTCCATCCGAATCCTTATGTGATCTAACATTATTTTCACCTTAATTTCTTCCCCATAAACCTAGGGTGAAAACTAAAATATCCCTCCACTTCTAGAAGTTTTTATCCTTTGATCGTTGGGAGTTTGAGGAACTTTTAATTTTATTCAAAGGCTCAAGAAAATATATAACTATTTTTCCTCCTATTTTTTATAAAAATATTTGTTTTTGTATTTTTCTTATTCTGAATCTCATGATACCAAATTCCAGGGAGTTATTCACTTGCTTTTTGAGGGAATTTTAGGTCGAATCAAGGGATAATGTTGGATGATTGTTTTTATACGATCATAAAGTAGGTTGTTTACAATTTATTTCCTATAGTATTGATGTTTTTCATGTGATTTTTATATGTGTTCTTGTGTGGTTTTCTACGAAATTATTTCTATTATAAGAATAAAAATTTTTGCATCTAAATGATGTGTTATACCCTTCATAAATCTATTTGGGTATGTTGATGACTATTAGACCATGCCCAAGGCCGCCCATGGGGAGTTCCACTCCCTTTATAATGGTAAATGAAATTTTAAATAGGGTAAAATAGGGTTTATGTGATTTAATAGGTTATGGATATATTCTCGCATATTAATAAAATGTAATGGGTTACTTGGATTAACATGGGAGTAAAATGGGTTACGAATTTATTAAGGTAATATACTGTAAGTTTCTTAAGGGGAATGTTTAAAATGTTAAATGTTTTCAATAACATTCAATAGTTGAGTTATATGAATGAATAATGAAATAATTGAATTGTGTAATGGGGTTAAAGGTGTTGACTGTAATGGTCTATGAGGAATGATAAATGGTCAGATAGGTTCACCCTTTTTACCTTTTCTTATTGATGGTAATGTATAATAAACAATTTATTTTTATTGTTAATAAATGGTTAGTAATTTTGTAAATGTTTCTAGAAACAAATGGATAAGTATATTGGATATAGTGTCCCTTATCCCTAATTTAGAATAGCTTATAGTGGTGTTCAGAATCCTTGACTTGAATTGATGGACATGGTTTTTCTTTTTCTTTTCTAGGGTGTCAGTATGGAGACTGTGAACTAATATCATATGACATGGTATGGGTAATTGGACCAAAATAATTTGGTGCCTATAATTTGAAATTAGTAAATAAATGACCCCTTTTTATTACAATGTTTCCCTTATGATGGTGTCTATGGTTGATATTTCTAGTAAGGCAAAAGTAGGCTAAGTGGGTTGGGTGTCATAGTGGAACCTAAGTGCCCAAGTGGAAAATGGATAATTGTTTATTTTTGATACACTATTCATTTGTTTCTCTATTCATTATTTTTATTATATAGTTATATTCATTTTTATCATTAATAGACTGAATATTTATTTAGAAAATATTAGTAGTGGCCTACTGAATTTTACTCACACACTGCTTGGGCTTCCATGTGTACCTGAAAAGATTTCATGTTTATGGATTTGGATAAAGGAAAAGGCCATATGATAGATGGATCAGTTTAGACTTTGGGTTGGAGCATGGATTATTGGACCAGAATTAATGTTGAGACCTTTTTTGTGGATTGTCAATGTGCTTTAATTTTGGTTCTATTTTGAAATTTAAAACTACTATGGAATAATATGTTTACTTTATCAGTTTGTGGGAATATTCCCAATTTTGGGTTTTGGTTATGAAGATCATGGTTATTGTAGGTTATTGAAATTTATTACTTTTGTAATTTTTATTTGATTTCTATTGTTGTCTTACTACGGTAAGTTGGGTATAGTCTCCCCACATAATTTATTAGATCTTCACTACTAGTTGATATCCTTTTTCATATTGGGAGGCATGCCTGAGTTCTTATATTGAATTGGTTCAGTTATTAGTTAGAGTGAGTCTGTACCTAACCTTAAAAAGTGATATCAAAGTAGTTTTATTTTATTTTTCCCTACAATTTTTGAAAATTAGAAAGGAGAATGGGAAATTTTTTGTCTTTGTAATGAGTCCGTGAAAGGGAGTAGTTAACCCATGTGTAGTGTAAATCACATGTTTTCTAAGTGGTATTACTTTCTAGGATGTTCCCTTATTATTATTAGATGATATTTTGCCTTTGGTTGATCACCCATTGTGTTATGTTATCATTTTATAAAATTTTACTCATGAAAAAGTGTGACATAAGTTTTGTGTATACATGCATAATTTTAGTTACTAGGTATTTATGTGAAAGGAATTATGTTATGTATTTATAGGAAATCATGTGTTGGTGTTTTTTTTTAGTAAAAGAATGAGGTTGTGGAAAATGAAAGTGCTTTTTTGTTTCTTTACAGTTTTAAATAAAAGTTCATAATAGAAGGTTGAAAACTAATTCAAATTAAAATATATTAAATGAAATGGTTAAAATGGTGTCGAATGGGAATTTTATAATTTGTAATTCTGGTTTACCGTAAGTTATCCATAGCCCTGTATATGAATGTTTTTGGGTAGTGATAGTGTTGCAGTTGTATTTGTTGGGGAAATGTATACCAAGTATCTTTTTTATGGCTATTTGTGACCCCTATTTTTCATAATGGTGAAATTGTATGTTTTGTTCCCTAAAATGAGTATTTGATATTTTAGTGGGATTCCTCCATATTGATTCTTACTAGTAGGGTAACAATATGGAGTTTCTTCTAACTCTCCTCTAATAGTAGGACCAGAGACCCCATTAGTTTTGGGTGATAAGATGAAAGGTCAATTAAATGAAAATTCTTTATGCTTTATGAATTTTATTGAAAGATACCTAGGGTGGGTTGTGCCATTTATGTTTGATCTAACCAAGAAATTCCATGACTATTATCCTTCGTCATTTGATGGAGAGGGTTGACCTAAAGTATCTATATTCTAGATTGATTCTATCCATATGATTCTGGACCACTTGAAAACTCTTACATAAAATATGGTCAAGTTGTAATCTTATATTTTATAAGGACCAGTGAAGCACTAGTGGGATATTCAAGCTCAAGATTAGAAAATAAATGGTATGGCATGGAAATACTTATATGAGAAACGGTTGGAAAATTTTTATCTAGAAACTCTGAGATAGGTGAGAGCTATATAGTTTATTTGATTGACCCATGTAGTTATATTAGTGATGGATTATGCTGGTCTATTAAAATATTTTAATATTTTTCCATAATTTATGGAACATGAGGTAGCCACAACAAAACATTTTCACGATGGTCTTGGATATGATATTATGTCCCAATTGAACATGTTTTTTTAACATGTTTGTAGAGGTGGTTAATCATGCTTTTATTTCATAGAGGAACTGAAGGATTCTTCTAGTTGAGGATATGTAGGATCAATGGGAAATATAGTGGTACATATATTGATAGTAGGAACCAATGTTATGAGAGATTTATCCATGGTTATGGTACGAAAATTAGTTAGGAGAAAGGATCAGCCTCCCATGTAATTTTGTAGGTGGTTTACTATTGGTGTGGAAAGCCTAGTCACATGCATGGATAGTGAATTTAAGAACAAGTATAGTATCAATCTTTAAGAAGTATGTGAAACCAATATAGGTTATATAATAACCCTATATATATGAATGGTGATGGGGGATATTGGCCGATGTAGAGCACTAGCATTGGATCTGCTACCCTATATTAGTTTGGAAATTAGACTTCTACTCAGAATACCAATTAGATGGAGGATGAGGTACTCAAGGATATGAGTGTCTATATAAGTAGCTTATAATATTACATGGGATCCTTATTGGAGTTTTAGGTAGAGTGAAAGGTTAATTACATTCATTTCAACCTACTCTAGATGGTAGTGAATCCATACCATTGAATTTTTTTGGTACCATCCTTATAGCTTCCACAATTTCTAGTATTTATTTGATATAGAAGATACAGATTATTTTCTATATGATTTACTCATGAATTGTTCGAGTATGATTCTATAATTCTTGAGTGGAATAATGATGATAGACATGCCAATGGGGGTGTGTTTAGAGGTAAACTATCCTTGTAAAGGGTGTGACCTCAAGGTTGTGGAGTACTATTTCTTTTGTGATTTGTAAATGCTTGATATTTCTATTTTTTGACCTGATAGAGGGTATGTATTGGTTAGTATTTCATGAAGAAAAAATTTACTATTACCAAAGTAAGGTGTCCTTCACATCTCATAAAGGTGATATCGATTTCCTTCTAGAGAAATGGGATATCCAGGCAGGTCGGGTGGGGCCAGTTCCTTAGAAGTTGGGTGAGATTACAACCTAGATTGTGAATTTAATTCTAGATGATTAGGGAGTAGATCATGATGTCTTTACTTTAGTATTGGGTTAGTTTTAAGATTTATCACTTAATGATTTCTCATGGATTCCACCTAAGAGAGAGATTTATTTCATTATTGAGATGATTCTTGATGTTGACACAGATTCTATTCCACCTTATTGGATGGTGCCATTGGAGCTTCAAAGCCTTAAGACTCAGTTTTCGAGGTTGAAGGAAAATGTTTCATCCATTGAATATGTCACCTTGGTGGTCTCTTATTTTATTTTCCAAAAAGGCTAATGGAAAATTTCATTTGTTTATCGATTACTGAAATTTGAACTGAATGATGATCAAAACTAATATCTTCTACCTCAAATTGATGATCAATTTTACCAGATGAAAGATTCTTGTGTATTCTACAAGATTTATTTGAGAGAAGGATATCACCAACTGAGGCTGAGACCCATTGATATATCATGGAATACTTTTAGGATCATGTATGGATTTCATAAGTTCTTTGTGATGTATTTTGTGATGAAAATTCTCCTTATATGTTTATGGATTTGATTAACTGAATCATTCACCCATACCAGAATCATTTTTTGATCTTTTTTTATGAAATATTTGTGTAGTCCCAAAATAATTATGAATATTATATACATTCCAATTTATCTAAGTTTCATTTCTATATTTATAAGGTACATTTCTTGGATTGTGTTATCTCCAAAAATGGTGTATTAGTAGACCTTGAGAAGGTCTGAGCAGTTGTTTATTAGGAACAATAAAATAATTTTTTTTGATATTTAGTGATTTTTGGGTTTGGATAGTAACTAAATAAGCTTAATCAAAGACTTTTCTCAATTTTAAAATTCCACTCTTGAGCTTAACCAATATGGAAGTAATTTTTTAATGGTTTAAAAAATGTTTGAAGGCCTTCAGTAAGCTAAATAGGCATTTAAGCACTGAAAATATTCTAATCTTACTCAGACTAGTTGATGAGTATATTTATATTATAAATAATCTAATATTAACCATGGAGAAGTTTTGATGTGGGGATATTGAGCCATGGTGTATAGATCATGGTAGTTGAGTTCACCTGAATGGAATTACCCTATGATAATCTTGAGTTTCCCATAGTGGTTCGTACCTAAAAATGTTGGTGGTGTTAACTTCTAGGTGAGTCTTTCATTGTTTATACTAATCATAAGAGCCTCAAATTTATATTTTTCAGCATTATTATAATCTTTGGTTGGGTATATGGGTTGAATATAAGAAATAATTTTATTTTTATCTAGATTATACATAGGTAAAAGTAAATAGTGGCGGTGATGCCTTCATCAAGAATAAATAGACCTAAATAGTTTAGGATTATAGTTCCAAGTGGAGGATGATGGTTTTGTTCATAGAGATAAAACTATTTGTTTAGAAGATACAAGATTAGGTGACCCTTGTGTATTTATCTTTTTTTCCCACACTTATGAGCTAGATCATATAAAGGAGTTATGAGGATCCAAAGTTTCAGGCATTGAGAGGTAGATTTGATGGTTGGGAGGTACCTCCTAAATGGACTATCGATGATAATGATATTATCTATGTTCATGGCCACATTACCATGCCTACTTGTATACAGGAGGAACAAGTGCATGAGTTTTATGCTTCAAACAAAGAACTTCACCATCGTTTGACCAAAATTTGCTGTTATCTTCACATAATATATTGTTATCCCAGAATGAAGAAAGTTATTTCATGTTTTGTGACATGATGTTACACCTTTCAATAGGTTAAGGATGATCATTAGTTGTACGCTGGTCTATTATAGCTATTTACCATTCTAGAATGGAAGTGTATGGATTTTTCAATGTATTTCATAGTAGATTTGATTAAGAATACCCTAAAATTTTTTAAATATGGGTGATTGGGATATTTTTTACAAAGTTATCCCATTTCTTACTGATTCAGGATACTTTCACGATTAATGAGTTGGGAAAATTATATGTGTGTGAGATAATGAATTTGAATGGGGTTCTTCATTCTGTTGTTTTAGATAAATACCATCATTTTAATCTCTCTTTTGGTTGGGATTACCAAAGTTTCGTGGTCCTTGAGTTCTTTTGAGTAAATATTTTTAACAATAGATGAATAGGAAATGGGAACATACTGTTTAGGTGTTAAAGGACATGATGAGAACCTGTGTCTTAGATTTTGGTGGTATAAAGGAAAAATACTTAGTGATTTTTGAGTTCTCATGTAACAAAAATTATCAAGTGAATATTCTTATGCTACCATATAAGACACTATATGGTAGGCCATGTAAATCACCATTTTGTTAGATGGAAATTTTAGAATTAGAGTTTTTTAGTCTGAGTATTTTGTATAGGACATTTGACTAGGTTTAGTTGATTTAAAAACATATGTATATGTCCAGAAGTAGAAATAAGTCATATGTTAATCAATATCATTGACCTATTGATTTTATAGAGGTTGACCATGATTTCATTTTTGGTGTTGTTGAGATTGGTTCACTATCAGAATTAAAAACATAGTAAGTTTGAACCTAGATATATTGGTTTGTTTTAGATTATGGAGAGGATTTTATGAGTATCATATTATTTGGATCTTTCATAGAGTTATGGTGTTATGAATGATGTTTCTCATGTGTCCCAACTTTATAAGTATCACCCTTAATCTTCTCATGTGATTTATATAGATGATGATGATATGGAGATGGATGCATCCTTTGAGGATCATCTAATTAGTATTATAGATCGTTGTGATAATGTTTTTCTATGTAAGGTCATGAATTTGGTTTGAGTTTTGTGGAAACGCAGTCGTGTTCAAGAGGAAACATCAGAGAGGGAAGAAAATATTTAGTCCTAGCATCTTGACCTTATTACCTTATAGGCTTGGTTATTCTTGAGAGTATAGTTCTAGTAAGATTAGTTATAAAGTGGGGAGGTTGAACGATCCAAAAAATATATTAGGTGTGTTTTTATTTTGATTTTTGGTTAAATTATTTTTAAAATGTTTAATGTAATGCCTCCATGGAGTAGATAAGATCTCAAGACTGTCCCTGGGGTTTGAAAAAATTAAAATAGGGGAAAGGGGGTCATACAATGCATGGTTCATGGTTGGCGCATGATTTGTACAAACTGTGAACCATGGTTGTGCACCCGATAGAAAGGGGTGAACATTTTCTAAACCATGCAATAAATACCCTTGAAACCATGTGAGGATAGAAAAATCAATACACATGGCTTCCACATGGTTGGTAAAAAAATTTGGGTTCCCTAGTAAATCATGTGGCTTTTTTTTCCATTAGATAAAGGGGACCACTTGGTTGGTGCACGGTTTGGAAAACTACATATCCAAACTATGTGTTTCATTAAAAGAGGCAATTTTATGATTTTTATCTCCTAATCCTTATATGTTCTAAGCCAATTTTCACCACCATTTCTTCCCTATTAGCCTAGGTTGCGAACCAAAATCTCCCTACACTTATTATAATATTTATCCTTCAATTCTAGGATGTTGGATGGGATATTAAGTATGATTATAATCCCACGGTAAGTCTCCAACTCTATTCCCTTCTATTTTCTCGAATAATATTTATTTAGTTTTTTTAGTTATTCCAAATCTCAAGATACCTAATTATATAGAGTTCTTAACATAGGTTTTTGAGGTTGTTTTATCTGGAATCAATGGTCTAGGTTGGACAAGTGATTATCTATAAGCCTAAGGAAGGTGGTATATAAGTTATTTCCTATATTTTCAATTTTTATTCAGGTCTATGTGGTGTGTTAAATAATGTTATTTTCCACAAAATTCATTCCTTAATAAGAATGATAATTTGGAAATAAAATGATGTGTTAGACCCTTAAAGGATCACAATGGATCCATTTATGATTATTATACCAGGATCAAGGCCACCCATAGGGTGTTCTAATCCCTTGATCATGGTAAATTTTATTTTAAATTGGATAAAATTGGGTTTATGAGATTAAATTTGTTGAGGTTGTGGTTTGAGCATGTAAACATAACACAGGGGGTTGTTTGGATTAACATGGAAATTAAATTGGTTATGACCTGATTAAGTGAAGAGACTGTAAATGTTTTAATTTGCATGTATAAAATCATAATTTTTTTCAAGAACACTCAATGGTTGTGTTATATAAATGAATTATGAAATAATTTAATTGTATAATGGGGTTAATGGTGTTAAGTGTAATGGTAAATGAGGAAAGATAAATTTTGGGATGTGTTTTCCCTTGTTATATTTTTTGGTTGAATTCCATATTTGTTAGACCATGGAAATTTGATTTTAATAAATGGTTTGTAATTTTGGACATTAATCTCAAATCCCATGGGTAAGGATGTTGGAAATGGAATTCTTTATACCTTATTTTGGATGGCTTGACATGGAATTCGACATCCTTGACTTGAAATGAAGAATATGGTGTTCTTTATTCATGGATAGGGTACTGACATGAAGACTGGGAACTAATAGAAAATTACTAAAATTCACGGCTGATTGTCGCTTATTGACCGGTCAAGGTTCCAGTGCTCTACTAATGTGTATAGCAGCACTCGGGTCGAGTCCTTGGGGATTATACTTTGTAATAGTCATTTGTTTTTCATTGATTGTATTATGATTGGAGGTTTTCTTGTAGATATTATGAAATAATTTATGGATGATGTTTGATTTAACAAATTGATAAATATTTGGGTGAGTTCATCATTAGGTAGTTAAGCTTGTGATATCCTTGATCTTTGCTTTATATTGCATTAAATTAACACCCATGTCACAAGTTGACGTCGATTAGAATTCCTAAGTGTTAAAAATTTAATACAACTCTTAACTTAACTAGGATTATAATATCAATCAGTACTTGATTGTGTTAGTGTATTTATGGTTCCAATTATCCATGTAATCTATATGTTAAACAAAACAAGTCATTAATCCATGACATGTTAAGTCCAACATACACTATGTTAAATTAACGAATACTCATCGTGAGAAAACTCTCAATCACTTAACATACCTAACTTATAACTCACCCCAATGATAGATTTACTCATCCATTGAAATGATTAATAATCTGGTTATAATTATTATGATGATAAATTAATAAAACAATAAAAAGAAAGATATAAGAAAAAGATTTGTGCGTCGAACACACACACAAACAATAAGAATTAAAAAAACAAACTTCTGATTGAATGATGAAGCAAAATAAGGGAATGGGATTCAACTGTATTTAAACTATTTTAAGAACATAAATGTTAAACTACATAAGGTGGATGAGAATAAGAGATATGGAAGAAGAAACATGCATTAAAATAGAAGTACAAAAACAACACTTACGAGATTACAAATGAACAAAAACACCAAAGTGAGTGAAATAAAAGAGAGGAGGAGAGGTATCTCAAGTGAAAACTTGATTATGGTAGGTCCTCCCAAGCATTTTTCAAGTCTTTGGTCGTGCCAATTGATTCTCCTCTCTTCTGAAATGACAATCCCTTTCAAGGAGAGGGTGGGGATGCATTTATAGCCCAAGGAAGTGGACTGTTTTTATTCCCAATCTATCCCTCCATTTTCATCGCCAAGTTGGCTATTCATATAGCTGAATATCAAGATATCTCTTTCTTCAAAGTCTTATATAATAACTTTGTCTGACTACTCTCAAAATTTGGAGGCATTTTGACAGATGGAACCAAAGTTATGGCCGGTTGATTAAACAATTTTTATCTGTCCATTTCAATCCAATCTTTTTGAAGTCCAAAATTTGAATGGGTTTTGGAATAGAAATATGCCTTCACATTAGAATGATTTTTTCTACAGAATAGGCCTTCTAAATCTTATATTTCACACTGAAAAATCTCAGCTTGATTGGATTTTTACATCATGAGATATTTCATGAATACTGTACTAATTTTATTTTTCGACCAGAATGGTGGTCTGGACTTCAAGGAATAAGTTGGGCCCCTTTTTATTGTATTTGGAACATAAAATTATTTTCCATGATTACTTTGGATAATATCAAACATATGGTGGAGTTTAATAAAATTGGGGCTTTTGGATTTAGATCAGTAACTCAATCATCATGGCTGGTCAAGTTTCTTCACAAATTCTGTAGTCCCTTTTGTGTGGTCCATATGAGCCTTCAAATGGCTGAATTAGCCCATTATTCCTTATAATGATATGTGATAAATTGAATAATGAATCCTAAAAAATAAGAACCACACAAGCTTAATTATTAGGGTGAGATTTATAAATAAAATAGTAAACTGAATCAATTGGACTACTTCTAAAAATGCTAAAAAATTATACTTAGTATTAAAATATTAATATTTCACACACATTGTGCAAATTTCATATAAAATCAGTAAAGGGAGTGTATAATAAGTCATGAAAATATTAATAACATCAACTCCCCCACACTTAGTCTTGTTCATGTCCTCATGTGCAACAAATATAAAAACATAACAAAATCATTTTCACTCACCAACAGATATTAAAATTTTGTTTTTTCCAATTAGGGGAGGTTTAGACTATTTCACTCATCCATTTTGAATTCCACCACAAGTTGCTACAGAAAAAATGTTCCAAAACTAATTAATTTTTTCATGCTCAAATTTAGAAATGGAAAATGTGGACACTCAAAACTCACACCTCTCAAGATGATAAAATTCATTTGTGGAGGTTCACTCTTTCACCAACCAAAAGTGAAAATCTTAGAGTTTGAAAGATCTCTAAACTTCCAATACCTATCCAAAGTACACAAGAATCAATAGGTATTTTAAGGGGTTTTCTATGGCTATGGGATGGCACGAATATAATGTCCAAGAGAGAGAAGAAGAGGGTTAAAACACCAACATAGAAAAAGCAATGCACATTTTTTTGAAATAAAACATGGAAGGAAATGAAAACACATATTTACAAGGGAATGATTGTGTGAAGAAAGACACAATAGAGGAATAAAATATGAAGTTAATGAGAAGATGGAATATTTAAAAAACACAAAACTTCTACCAATAATAATATAATGCAAGTGTTAATTTTTTTCTTTTTTTTTTCGAAATTTGACCTTGAGAAAGATCTCACACTCATATCCCCACCCATGTTTGATCTCCTCACGACACTAATTGTAATAGTTATAACAAGATCAAAGGTCGATGAAGAGTGATTTTTAACCTACCCAAGACACAACCCATTTTTTCATTTTTTTCATCATTTTTTATTTTTTTGAACACTTCTCAATAACATTTACAATATTACATAAATGGAAGTAAATTACATTCCCCAAAACACACTGAATGAAAACCTCTCCCCCACACTTAAATATATGATTTCCCTCAAGCATATAATAACACGGTGAAATAAACAAAGGGTACCCATAATGAAATCCATCCCCCCACACTTATGTTTTAAAAAATTATTCAATGAAAATCCATGTATATTTTGGGTGGGAAAAGGTATTGGACTTGTAATGTGGCTATCAAAGAAAATGTTTTCATAGGCTCAAAGGGGATTTCAAAAGGAGGATTAATTTAAGGGAAATTGGAGGATATTTGGATATTTTTATTCTCATGTGGTTCATAAAAATCCTTTATCATATTAATGCACACTAAATTAGGAAATTCAGCTCGAAGGTCCACAAACTCAAGACTCACAAATGGGGGTGAAAACACACATTTGAAAAAGATGGCTACAGATGTCCTTGGCACGAAAGCAAATGGCGTTCCTCACGGTTTGGGAAAAGCATTTTCAAAATCAAAATTGAGCATTCAAATTTTACTAATTTTGACACAAAACTCTTTATCCAAATTCAAGATGAAAATACAAAATTTTTTAGGTGAAAACATGTTTGTTAACTCCCCAAAATGGTTGGACAATATTTGAAAATTGGAAGGTGAGTAATCATGACTCTTTATTTGTTTTGTATATATATATATTTTTGTTATGATGCTTTTTTTTGTTTAGGTTTTTTTAGTTTTTAATAAAGGTACACCCACACAAAAGAGAAAGTTAAAAATAAAGGTTTTTATAATGAAATTGGTAAAAAAATGAAAGATATAGGAAGAAGAAGAAAGAGGTAGAGGGAGGAAGAGAGAGAGAGAGAGTTAAAGGTAAAAAGGTGCCCCCTGGTTTGCATTTGGCGGGTTGCCATCTCCATCTAGTGGTAGGTCGACTGAAGAATTTGGGGATCTAGTGGAAGTAGATGTTGATCTAGGATTGTGTGTCCTCTCATGGTGATGCTTTAACCAATGTCCATCAACCGTGAATGTCCTTTTAGAAGAGAGGTCTTGGACTTGCACTACACGAAACGGGTAAACATTAGTAATAACAAAAGGACCTTCCCAACGAGAATTAAGCTTACCTGGGTGAACCCAAAATCAAGAATTACAGAGCATTACCTTATCACCTTCATAGGATACCTTTCTTAGGATGTGTTTGTCATGGAGTGCCTTGGATTTTTCTTTGTGGAGATTAGAATTCTCATAATAATAAAGTCTAAGCTCCTCCTGTTCATCCAATTTCAACAATATTTATTCACCAGATTTTTCACAATCAAAATTACAGGTTTATATAGCCCAAAAAGACTTATGTTGGATTTCAACTGGTAGATGACATGCTTTACCAAAAACTATCCTAAATGGAGACATCCCAATGGGTGTTTTATAGGCAGTTCGATAAGCCCAAAGTGCTTCACCAAGTCTTTTAGGCCAGTCTTTTCTGGTGGGTTTTACAATTCTCTCAAGAACTCTTTTCACTTCTCTATTATAAAGTTCATCCATTCAATTTGTTTGGGGGTGATATTCAGTTGAAGTTTTATGTACAACCCAATTATTTTTCAAAAGATATTTCATGGTTCTATTACAAAAATGGGTTCTTAAATCACTGATCAAGGCACGAGGCATGCCAAATCTGTTGAAGATGTGTGTCTTTAGAAACTCGCTAATAGTATGTGAATCATCCTTTCTAGTGGGTTTGGCCTCGACCCACCTAGAAACATAATCAACCGCAAGAAGTATGTATGAGAGTCTATTGGAAGGGGGAAATGGTCCCATGAAATTTATACCCCAATCATCGAATATCTCAAAGAAAATTAAATGATTTTGGGTTATTTCATTTCATTTTGAAATTGTGCCAAACTTTTGGCAAGTGGGACATGATTGATAGAACTCATGTGAGTCCTTGAAGAGTGGAGGCCAGAAGAATCCAGAGTCTAGGACCTTTCAGGTGGTCCATTTTGGTCCAAAGTGGCCACCTCTGGTAAGTGAGTGACATAATTCTAACATGGAAGATTGATCATTTTCATCGACACATCTCCTTATTACCATGTCAGCCCCAGTTTTCCAAAGTTTATTTCCGACCCAAAAATAGAATTTTGAATCACTTTTCAACTTCTTTTTTTGTTATTTTGAAAAATTTTCAGGAAAAACACCAGAAACAAAGTAATTTTCAATTGGGGCATACCATGGTAACTTTGGAGTGAGAAATGAAAGGTTCTCAGTGGGAAATTATGTATCAATTATTTTAGAATGAGAAGAATTAGAAATTCTACTCAAATGACCAGCCACATGGATTTCTTTTCCTAGTCTATCTTTTATTTCAAGGTTAAACTCTTAGAGCATTAGGATCCATCTTATTAGCCTCAGTTTGGAATCACTTTTCATGAGTAAGAACTTTATAGAAGAATGGTTGGTGAAGATGATGATTTTGGCACCTAAAGGATAGGGTCGGAATTTACCTAAGGCAAAAACAACTGCTAAATGTTCTCTTTCACTGATAGTGTAGTGAGATTGAGTTTCATCCAATGTTTTTGATGCATAATAGATGACATGAGGACGTTTTTCTCTTCTTTGACCAAGAACAGCCCCAACAGCTCTATCAGAAGCATCACACATCAACTCAAAGGGTAAAGACCAATCTGGGGGGTGGATTATCGGGGCAGATGTAAGAGAAGTTTTGAGTTCATTGAAGGATCTCTTGCAAACGTCATCGAAATAGAAAGTGACATAATTTTGGAGCAACCGAGTGAGTGGGAAGGAAATTTTACTGAAGTTATGGATGAATCCCCGATAGAAACTGGAATGACAGAGAAATGAACGGATGTCTCTAACATATTTGGGTTGAGGAAGTGATCGGATCACTTCAATTTTGGTAGGATGGACTTCAATACCATCTTTTGAAACTATGTGCCCAAGAAAAATCACATTTGTTACCAGGAAGTGACATTTTTAAAAATTTAACACAAGGTTGCACTTGAAACACTTTTGGAGGACTAGAGAGGGTGAATTCAAACAAGATTCAAATGACTAACTAGAAATGGTGAAGTCATCCTGGAAGACATCCATGCAGTGTTCAATGAATTTGGAAAAGATACTCATCATATACCTCTATAATGTTGCAGGAGCATTGGAAAGTCCAAAAGTCATTATTCAATATGCATATGTTCTAAAGGGGCATGTGAAAGTAGTATTTTCTTGGTCCTGTGGTGCGATTGGTATTTTGAAGCAGCCAATGTATCCATCAAGAAAGCAATAGTGTGACTTTCCAGCTTTTCATTCTAGAATTTGATCAAGGAATGGAAGAGAGTACTGATATTTTCTTGTTTCAACATTTAATTTCTTATAGTTGATGCACACACACCATTTGTTCTTCACTCGAGTTGTGACTACCTCCCCATGTTCATTTGTGACAACAGTTATCCCACCCTTCTTAGGTACAACTTAAATTGGACTAACCCATTCACTATCAGAAATTGGGTAGATAATACCAGCTTGAGGAATCTTGGAGATCTCTTCCCTAACTACCTCAAGGATGAGTAGATTGAGTCTTCTTTGTGGTTGTCTAATTGGTTTGGACGATTCCTGAAGATGGATGTGATGCAAGCAAATAGTAGGGTTGATTCCTGGTATGTAATCTAGGACCATCCTATGGACTTTTTGTTTTCCTCTAACACCTGAACAAGTTTGGACTCCTCGGTTTCAGTAAGTGAAGTAGAGATAATGATAGGATATGAGTGATCACGGAAAAGGAATGCATATTTTATGTGTTCAAGAAGAGGTTTTAGATCAGTCTCATCTGTCGTTTTTGGGTTAGACAACTCAGGAATGGAAGAAGGGACTTCAGTTGCTGTAGATTCATTTTCCTTAATACATTCCAAGGTGGAGCAGTAGAGATTAGAGTTGATGTGGGATTCAAGAGAGTTTTCAAGATCCTCTAGATTGATGGAGTCTATAAATGAAAGGTCCACATCAACTTCACCATTTATGACTTTGTTAATCATGGTGCAGATTTCACAACATTCTTTGTCATTGAACATGAACCATATGGTGGATTGGGGTTCGATTGACTCTTAGAAGTGTCCTAAGAAACATGGATTGAGAATACAGAGTGATCCTCAGATGGGTATCACATGGCTTAAAAAATGTTGAACTTGACCAGTTGGTCACTGAATTCCATGGATAAGATGTCTGAATGGACATCAATCTTGGTTCTCGCAGTCATGAGGAATGGTCTTCCTAGAATTAGGGTAGATCAAGAAGATTTTGTCTCACCTTCCATGTCAAGGACATGGAAATAAGTAGGGAAGATAAGATCATTGACTCGGACAAGGACAACCTCAATTATTCACTCAAGACTGGCTGTGCTTCGATTGGCTAATTGAATGACAACACCGGTTGGATATAAGGGACCTAGATCAAGTTGGAGAATATGGATTTGATCATGACATTAATTGAGGCTCCTAGGTCTATGAGTGAATCATAAAAGATGGAACTTCCAATTTGGCACAGAACCGTAAAGGTCCCTGGATCTTTTCACTTAATGGGTTTGGACTCTTGGGTTGAAACATTTTCTAAGGTCCTAAGTTTCCTCTTGTGGGTACACAACTCCTACAGAAACTTCGAATACTTTAGAATTAGTTTTATGTCATCTAAGAGGGTAATGTTGACTTCAACACGTCTAAACATGTCGAGAATTTCAGGATCGGGTTCAAAGGACTTCTTTTTCTTAGAAACGGATTGAGGAAAAGGAATTCGGTTCCTATGTGGAATAGAAGGAGGTGAGGGAATGGATTTAGGTTCCTTTTCAAGTTTTGTTTTCTTTTTATTTTCAAGTCCAAAATTTAAAGGGGGGGGGGGTTGGAGGACTTATCTTGAGGTATAGAAAATTGATTTCGTGATCTAAGTGAAATTGCACTTACATTACCCTTGGGGTTGGGTAATGGTTGAGTTGGGAGTTGGGAAGAATTGGATGGTTGCTGCTGACTAAGGTGGGATGCAAGTTGACCAATTTTGGTTTCAATGTTCTTGAGGCTTGAACGGGTAAAGGAGGAAAGATCTTCTACTATGCTTTCCCATGGTTTCTTGGAAGAAGAGGCTTGTCCTGTATTGGGATTACCTATATTTTGGTTCTTGGTAAAGCAATTGTATTGGTTTTGGAATTGGGAAGGCTCACTATGATAATCGATTCCAGGAGGAGGATTGTTCCTTTGAGGTTGTGGAATAAAAGGATAAGGTTGTTGGAATTTACCAATTACTTTACCATATTGAAACGGGTTTGGGTTTTGAGGAGGGAATTGAGGGGGATTAGATATGGGATTACCATACCTAAGGCATTGGTTATAGGAAGAAGAGAAGAGCTCAGAGTGAGGTTGGTTGAAGTTTCTAAAAAACTGACCTGATAGTTGAGGATTGGTGTTCCGATGAGCATATACTACATTGAGCTCCATTGGTCCAGATGAATCAGATTGATCCTCTTCAATTTGTAGACATGTGTCAGTTGGATGAGATGGAGAGTTGCAAATTCCATAGTTTTTGACATGTCCAGGAAACATTGATTGTGGAGAAGACGAGGTTTGGGATTTGGATGCCACAGCTAGTTGTCGCACAAGAGCTGTAAGTTCACTCATCCACTCAGTCATCTTGTTTGGTTAAATTGATTTATTATCTTGGGATTGATTGACTTAAGCATGTGCTCGAGTATGGAATTGTTGTGTGTTTGCAGCCATGTTACTTATGAGATATCTTGCAGCTGCAGGAGTTTTATCAGCAAGAGAACCACCACTTGCGACATCAATGAGAGTTCTCTCCATAGCCAATAACCCCTCATAGAAGTATTGGATCAAGAGTTGGTCAAGAATATTTTGGTTTGGGAAGGTTGCAAAAAGATTTTTGAACCTCTCATTTGGACATATTTAGCCAAATTTATGTCTGGTTGATTAAACAAATTTAATTTGTCCATTTCAGTCCAATATTTTTGAATTCCAAAATGTTAAAGGGTTTTTGAATAGGAAGCTACCTTCAAAGACGAATGATTTCTTCAACAAAGTCGGCCGGAAATATATCCTCTTTCACATTGAAAATTATCAGCTTGAGTGGATTCTTACATAGGTAGATATGTCATGAAAAATGTACTGGTTTTATTTCTCGGACATAATGTTGGGCTGGAATTCAAAGCATAAGTTGGGCCACTTGTTTTTGGATTCAGGCCTTGAATTTTTTATCCAAGACTCTTTACATTGGGCCACTTTTTGTTGGGTCACACATATTTCAGAAGAGAGGAGATCATATTGGCATGACCAAAGCATTGCCAAAGGCTTGGGAGGACCTGCCATACTCAAGTTTTATTTGTTCCTCAGAAACCACTTGAGGCTTCATGGTAGAGCACACTACTTGGAACTCTTTAAGGCGGAGATGTGGATCCTCTCCGGCTAGCCCGTGGAAATGAGGGAGAAGATGAATCAAACCCGATTTGAGTTCAAAGTCAGCCTCTATGTTTGGATATTGAATACCAAGAGGTTGGTAATTCATATCAAGGGCAGCAAGTTCTTTAAGTGTTTGTTCCCTAGGATTGGCCATATCAAATTCAATTGGTTAGACAAGGACTGGTTCTTGAATGAGTTGATTATCTCTTATGCTCCTCCTAATTTGGCGAAGTGTTCGCTCAATTTCAGGGACAAAAAAATCCAAGGGATTGTTTGGGAGGCTACGAGGCATTCGTTGTGTTTTTTTAAACTAAACTTTGTTTTTTTTCATTTTTTTACAATAACCAAAAACTAATGACTACATAAAGCACCATCCCTGGAAATTTCACCATTTGAAACGCATGGCCTATTTTCACCTATTGACCGGTCAAGGTTCTAGTGCTCTTCTAATGTGTATAGAAGCACTTGGGTCGAGTCCTCGGTGATGATACTTTGTAATAGTCGTTTGTTTTTAGTTGATTGTACTCCGATTGGGGGGGTTTGTTTGTAGAGCTTATGAAATAATTTATGGATGATGTTTGATCTAACAAATTGATAAATATTGGGTTTAGTTCACCATTAGTTATTTAATCTTGTGATATCATCGATCTTTGCTTTATATTGCCTTAAATTAACACCCATGTCACAAGTTGACGTCAATTAGAATTCCTAAGTGTTAAAGATTTAATCCAAGACTTAACTTAACTAGGATTTTAATCTCAATTAGTACTTGATTTTGGTAGTATATTTATGGTTCCAATAATCCATGGAATTCATATGTTAAACAAAACAAGTCATTAATCCATGACATGTTAAGCCCAACATACACAATGTTAAATTAACAAATACTCATTGAGAAAAAGCTCTCAATAACTTAACATAACTAAATTATAACTCACCCCAATGAGAGATTTACTCATCCATTTAAATGATTAATAATCTGGTTATAATTATTATGAAGATAAATTAATAAAAGATGAAAAATAAAGAGATAAGAAAAAGAGTGGTGCGTCGAACACACACACAAACGATAAGAATTAAAAAACGGACTTTCGATTGAATGAGGAAGAAAAAGAAGGGAAGGGGATTCAAATGTATTTAAACTATTTTAGGAACATAAATATTAAACTACAGAAGGTGGATGAGAATAAGAGATATTGAAGAATAAACATTCATTAAAATATAATTACAAAAACAACACTTACGAGATTACAAATGAAGGAAAACACAAAAGCGAGTGAAATCAAAGAGAGGAGGAGAGGTATCTCAAGTAAAAACATGATTATGGAAGGTCCTACCAAGCCTTTGTTAAGTCTTTGGTCGTGCCAATTGATGCTCCTCTATTCTGAAATGCCAACCCCTTTCAAGGAGATAAGGGGGATGCATTTCTAGCCCAAGGAACTGGACTGTTTTCATTCTCAATATGTCCCTCCACTTACATCTCCTGGTTGGATATTCCGACAGCCGAATATCGAGACCTTTCCTTCTTAAAAGTTGTAGATAATAAAGTTTTCCGACTAATATCAACATTTGGAGGGATTTGGACCTATGGATCCAAAGTTATGGCCAGTTGATTAAATGATTTAAATCGGTCCATTTCTATCCAGTCGTTTTGAAGTCCAAAATGTGAATTAGTTTACGAATTTTAATATGCCTTCAAATTCGAATGATTTATTCAAAAACGTAATCCACATAAATATCCTATTTCACACTGAAAAATCTGAGCTTTATTGTATGCTTACATCATGAGATATGTCATGAATACTGTACTGATTTTATATCTTTTCCAAAATGGTTGGTTGTACTTCAAGGCATTAGTTGGGCCCCTTGTTCTTGTATTTGGACCTTAAAATTTTTATCCGTGATTCCATTCGATAATGTAGAACATATGGTGGATTTTCATAAAATTTGGACTTCGATATTTAGACCAGTAACTCAATCATCATGGCTGGTCCAGTTTCTTCACAGATTTTGTAGGCCCTCTTGTGTGGTCCATATGAGCCTTCAAATGGCCGAATTGGCCCATGATTCTTTGTAATGATATGTGAGATATTTAATAAGGAATCCTACAAAACAAGAACCACACAATATAAATCATTAGGGTTAGAGTAATAAATAAAATAGTAAAATGAGTCAATTGGATTACTTCTAAAAATGCTCAAAAATTATACTTAGTATTAAAAATATTAATATTTCACACACATTAATCAAATTTCATATAAAATTAGTAAAGGGAGTATATAATAAGTCATGAAAATATTAATAACATCAATGACATGGTATAGGTAATTGGAACGGTGTTCTTTGGTGCCTATGATATGAAATTAATATATAAATGACACTTTTTATTTTATTTTTTATACCATATGATTGTGTTCATGGTTCAGATTCCTTATACGGATGAAGCGTATTTAGTGGGTTTTGTGTCATGGTGGAATCCAAGAGCCCCAGTAAAGAATAGATTATTTTTTATACTTACTCTATTAATTTCCCTATTTATTATCTCCCTTATACTACTAAATACACTATTATTTTTATTATACTATATATTGATTTAGATATCATTCTTGGTGGCCTACTGAGTTTTACTAAAACCCTACTCAGGCCTCCATGTGTAATTGAGTGGATTTCATGGCTGTGGGTTAGGATAAGGGAAAAATCCCTATTATTGATGGATGAGTGGGGAATTTGGGATGGATAATGGATGAGGGGACCTGACATGATGTGAGGACCCTTTTGGTGATTGTCAATGTATCTTTATTTGGGGTCAACTTTGACATCTGACGCTACTATGGTATAATATATTTTTGTGTTTCTTTGTGGGTACTTGAAAGTTTTCTGTTTTGGTTATGAAGAGAGTGTTTTTTTGATATTTATTACTTTAGTTATTATAATATAATTTATTTATTTTATTGCACTGGTAAGGTGGGTATAGTTTCCCCACATATTTTATTAGACCCTTGTTACTAGGAGAAGACCACTAGTGTACAGGAAATTGTGCCTAAGGTCGTGTGGGGACTAGTTAGACTTCTAGTTACAGTGACTTAAGCCAAGATATTACACCCCAATCAATTATTTTTCATTTTTTAGTCTACTTTTCATGAAAAACATGTTCTCTCTTTATATTAAGTTGAAATATTTACAAAAATATCATTCTCACCACATATGAAAGGGGTCTAACACTAGTCATTAAACACCACTCATAAAATTCAGTTTACTCTAGAAACTCTTACCTTTTTCTTTCCCATGTAATTATATTCATTTTCCTTGAGCCTCTGGTCACAATATATTATCTTAAGGCCTCCCTTTTTTAGGAGTCTTTTGAGGGAATGCCCAAGTCCTCAACGTGAGTACTTTTTTCCCAAAAATCACTTCCTTTAAATATCACTTTCCCAAATATAAATTTATAATTCTGATATAATGAAATCAATATTTTTTTTATAATTAATTTTTTTATTATAAGGTAATAACTATTAACCAATTTTTTCCTTTTTTATTAACAAAAACCAAACCATTATTCATGATTTGTGTGAGCTACTGCCTCCATGAAGCGATGACTACCATTTTTCACTAATGTCTCTCTTGAATGGGCATAAGGGTGAAATTGAGGAAATAATTTTAAATATATAATAAAAATATTATTATTATTATTATTATAAAAACAATAATCCACCTTCCTTTCATTCTCATTATTTGAGAAATAAAAATGTGAATCGTGTGTTGGAAGGACTAAAATCTGCATGAAGTTACATATCTCTTTTTCCATATATTTTCTTTATTATTTATTAAAAATAATTAAAATATGATTAAAACCATAAAATTATCTAAATAATATCATTATGATTCAATAATAGTTATATTATTCCAAAATAAACCAATTTCTTAATCATAATCATTCATTAATTATGGTATGTTCATGTTTGGGTCGGTCAAAATATCATCATGAAAATTGATATAAAATAATATCAATGATGACTATGAGAACTTAATTAATTATAATATATGTTATTAATAAGTAAAAAATTATTTAATTTTGGTTCAATAATCGTAACGTTAATATTAAAATCATTAATTTATATACCATCTTTTATTTTTCAAGAATCACTGAAAAATGATTATCACTAATTTCAACAACATGAACTGTAACTGAAAGTAACATACAAAGAAATTATAACATTATAAACAATAAAAATTTATAATTTATAATACATTTTATGATATATAAATGATAAAAATTAGGAAAATAATGAATAACAACACCACTACTATGAAATTACTTCAAAATGATCAAGATTACTCACACCTGATATTGAAAATAGATAATAACTCACTAATATACATATAAAGAAACATAATAAATGAATTCTATAAAAAGGTTATAGATATGGAAAATTTTATTAAATATGTTATTAATATATTTATTTTTGTTACATATGATATTCTAGTGCCTTATTGGAAGTCAATAATTAAGGTAAGGGATTCTTTGTCTCAAATTTAATTTCTTAATACATATTTCTTATTGTGGACCATGATATCTTTAATATGGTGTAATTACTAACTAATTAATGTCTTTTTACATATTAATTTAATTCATATTTTTTGAAGTTATTATCATGTTATCTCTTTATATGGATTTTTTTTCAAAGATACCAAATATGCAATAGTTTTTAACTCAACTCCCTTCATTGAGTTATAATAATTTTATTAAACTTCTTAATTATAATATTAGTTCCTTCCACCCAAAAATTTTATTTCATGGAAATTTTTATTCTTATATAGGGAGAATATTATTTTAATCTAGTTATTTTTCCTTCATAAATCTATTCCCAACAAATTCTATCATTGATAAGAATAATTCTCATCCTGTTAAATAAAGGTTTTCACTTTTGTCTATATTTTAATTTCCTACTAATTTTTTATTTATAATTGGAAACCGAATTATGTGTTATCTCATTTTCCCTCCCTATTTCCCTTCCATAAATTTAAAAAAGGAAGTTTTTTTTACTCTTTTTACAATGTGGGTTTTCAACAAAGATATCTCAAAATGTTAAAAAGCTTTTCCAACCTTTAAAAATAAAATGTTTTATCCTCCACTCCACACTCCTTTTGATAAAATTTATGTATTTTCAAGGATCTATTATTGAAGTTTCTTTTCAAAATTAATTTTTTTACAAAGTTATCACTTTAAATTTTTAAAACCTTTATATATTTTTCAATGATCCATTATTTACGTTCCATTTAAAAAGGGTAAAAGTTTTCAAAAGTTTTCACTTCACCTTTTAAAAGTGAATCATAACTTAATCTTTTTACAATAATGTTAAAAATAGTTTCTAAAATATATAGTTAAGTTTTCTTCTATGTTAACAAATCTATATCTCATATTTTTCTTTTTCTATGCAACTTATTTAATATGTATTCATTTTTCAAATAAATTATTAATCTCTTAGTTTTATAAATAAACATTCGAAATGGTCAAGAATATTTCTAATTTACAAAGATATTTTACTAATTCTTCTAAAAATGATTTTTATCTATGTAAATATCCATATAAATATGTTATACTTGATCAAGGATATTCTTCTAGTGATACTATATACCTTTTTTCTTGGTATAAATTTTGAAATATTATTTTCTATCATAGGAGATATCTATAACTCCCTTTTTCAATCCTAACCATCCATAGTGAATAGGCCTAACTCTTCTTCTAATTTTTTTCATTTTTGAATACTTTATTTTCTATTTTTGTGATTGAAGGTAGTTCACATATATTCCATACATATATTTATTAAGAAAATATTTAAAATAAATATACTTTTTATTCCTATTTGGATTTATGTTTATTACTTAGTCAAGTTGATTGTGTACTGTTTAACCATCCACTTTCTTTCTCTTGATGGATTGTGTTCATTTATTGAATGGAAAAATATCAAAATACCATATGTTTTTACATTAATACAGATTATTAATTATTGATAAGTAATTTTTATTATGAATTGAACTGATATTCACATCATTCACATAGTGAATACAATGGACTTAAATAAGTGATTGGTGGGGAATGATATTGTATAGCTCCTTAATGCATTGGTTGGTTTCATGAGACAAAAGGTTTGGGTCTTTGGTGCATTACTACCTAGGGAAATAATGATTTCATGGTTGAAACCTTGATGGAAAGAATGATGTCTTGGATATGGTATTGAAGGAAATAATGATGTCTTGGTTCAGGCCTTGATGGTAAAAGATGTCTGACAATATGCATTACATCACCATGAGTTCCATTATTGAAATATATGTGATTTTTTATATTATTATGGCATCCATGGATTTATTTCAAGATCATGTGGTGATTTATATGGAATTATTTGAGTCTTACAGATTCCTACCATATTATTCATGCCATGAATACTTCTGACTTACATTTTCCCTTAATGATCATTTAAGACCACCGTTATTATATTTCTATTTCCCCAGGTTATGACTAAAATTATTAGATATGATATGTCTGGAAGAAATTAACATGTGAGAGAATTTTTGGAAGATATAGAATTATTATTAGTGATTAATTATTTTCATATTTAAGTGGTGAAAGTTCCCATTGGATGAGAAAGATATATGACTTTTTAGTTAGTATTTTTTCCTATTCCTATGAAACTCTACAATAAAATATATTGGTAATATATGTGATGAATTTTTTTCTCAATTCATGTAATTATGAGATAGTTATGTCTAGGAATATACAGTTGGTACTCAAATCCAATATTAAAAGTATGTGTTTTTGGCACCCAATCATGGACTATGAGTCTAGGGAGCCACATGATCTTACCTTATGGGGTGGTTTCTCCACTTTATTTTACATCCAACTTATCAAGCATGACATCCAATGTTAACTTACACTCACCCTAGTAGCTTAAATATTTTATAAACTATTAAAGACATCACTTCCACTTTATCATCGCATTTACTTAGTATAAATAATAGTTCATCATTCATCATATATATATATAAGGTATTTCATACAAATAAAAAAATATCACCAAAGTTTCAATAATATCCCCCCTTTAAATCTGTTGGTAGTAAAACTCATTCCCCCTATTAAAAAATCCAAAGACGAAAAAATGGGTTTATAATCCAACTAACTCAAAGAAATTAATCATGAAACAATTAACTATAATTCTATGTGAGATAGATCTTTATGGTGAACAAGAGTGATTAAATGAATCAAAAATGTTGTGCATAAGAATTTATCTTATAAAATATTAAAGTTTCAAAGCAAAGCCACATCAATAAATTTATTCTACATTTAATTTATCTTTCCTTTATCACCGAATTCACAAGATAAAATAACATAAAAATTGGGGAAACAATTTATATCCCCTATACACAACATCTCCAAACAAGTTGTTAATGATAAAATAGAGGAGTAAAATAAAAAAGAATCATACCTTAGTGTTGATGTGTGGGTTGAACTCCCATATATTACCTTAATCATATAAGAATATGTGTTTTAATAATATTCTCTTTAGGATATTTAGATGAAACGGAATCTAGCTTCAATATACAATCTTCCACATTCTTCTTTAGGAAATGATATTTTATATTAAAATGTTTTAAACTAGAAGTATGTACTAGATTAGTTTATAAATATATATATATGTAACTTTTATTATCAATACTAGTAAAAATGGGTATCTAGTTTGAACATAGATGTTCTTAAATTTTTTTCTCATCCAAAAAATCTGGGTAATTTTCCTTGATTCACCCATATACTCAGCTTTATTTAAACATAGTGTAAACTTCATCTTCTTCTTTGAATACCATGAAAAATGTTTTCTTATGATAAAAAACATCTTCACTAAAAATAAACATACAATCATCTATAGATCCATCTCAGTCAATATCAATAAATAATCTTTGATTTATTTTACCATTTCTCTTATATATAATCCAATAATCTAATTTATTTGAGATGTATCTCAATAACATATTTGCTTCTTGCATACGTGATTCCTTATGATTAGATTATAACCTAGATAAAATAGTGACATAATATTAAATATTATGTCTAGTGGTCATCAAATACATATGACTTCCAACCAATCCTATGAATTTTTTCTCATCTACTGATTATCGTTAATCAACCTTAATCAGTTTTCTACCCACATTAATTAGTGTGGATACCCCCTAGATTCCTATATTTCAATTTTCATTAATATTTATCTATAATACCTTTATTTTTAAATAATCATGTACTCAACATCTTGGGTAACCTATAAACCCAATATAAACTTCATATATCCATGAATAGACATCTCAAACCTTTCCCTCGGGTTTCTTTATAACTCCTCACACAATATTTCATTATTTATAGAAAATATTATCTCATCAAAACTCATGATCACAATGAGTATTTTTTGTGTTCATTTTCTATAAATATAAGTTTTTTTACACATTCCCTTTTTTGAGCTCTACGATCTTCAGATATTCATCATGTTTAAAATAAAAAGGTCTTATAGAATATTTAAATCCATAAAATTCATTCTTTAACTTACAAACTTTTCTACCATTAGACTCAAAAATAAATCCATCGTGATGATCTATGTAAACTTCCTCATAAATATATCTATTCTATAATAATAACATAATATCCATCTAAAAATTTTAAAAAATTCTCTAGGATAATATGGAAATAAATAATCTGATGGACTCAATTCTGTCCATGTGTACAAAGGTTTCATTAAACCTCATCCTGTCAATATATGATTATCCCTCGAAAACTAGTTTATATTAATTTCATGCTACCTCAACATTATTATATAAATTAATTTAGAAACCCCATTTAAATATAATCATGTTGTTTTTATTAGATTCGGGAACTAGTTACCGATTTTCATTTATCTTTATTTAATCTAACTCCAAATTCATTGTTTGGATCCGCTCCTTGTGTTAAAAATATTATTCTACACTTTGGGTTCAACCTTATAAATTAGGCCATTATAATCATATTCAATTATCCTAATTTTATTTTGTATAACTTGATTTTAATTACTAATTATAATTTTAGTATCTTCACTTGTCTTCTTCCTCGAACATACACCTATAAGCTTTTGATTTCCCTCAACATCACTAGTATATAAGGAATCTTTATCATCTTCCTAAGTTTATGCACTCTCTTAGTTTTCATCTGTAAATATAGAATTTGAAACATCATCCTCATCTTCAATCAAAGAAAAATTATTTACAAATTTTTTATTTTAGGAACAAAAAAATCTTCATAATAATAAGAAATTGAATTTTTTAACATTTGTATGAACTTCCATTTGGTGTATAAACATGGAATATTAATTAAGATAATTTTACATAAAAATACTTCCAACACTTTCTTTTATTTTGATTAAATATGAAATACCAAAAACTATAAGTTTTTTACTGTCAGATTCTTCTGAAAGCACATTTTATATGGAGATATGATAGATTTTTTTCTAAAACAATATCAATTTTGAATAATTTATGCAGTTGATATTACATGTAACCATAAACATCTTGATTTGTCATGATTAGAAAGTATTTATATATACATTCCAACACAAATTATATTCTTCCTCACAAAAATCCCATTTTTAGGGGTGTATGGGGCACTTAAATTATGTTCGATTTCATTTTTTTCAATATATTATGAGGTCTGTTTATTGGTATATTCAGTAGCATTTTTAGATCACAAAAATTTCGATGATAAACTCATTTCCTTTTTGTATATCCTATTAAAGATCTTAAAACATTATATATCTTGATACATATGGGACATATGAATAATACATGGGATCCTTA
Source organism: Viscum album (assembly GCA_963277665.1). NCBI lineage: Eukaryota > Viridiplantae > Streptophyta > Magnoliopsida > Santalales > Viscaceae > Viscum > Viscum album. The sequence continues at coordinate 350,748,343 of OY728130.1, read as the reverse complement.
TTTAATCATCAATGAATGTGATGAAGTACTGGTTTTGACTTGGTGACTTCTTTTTAATTATCTTGCACACATCAGGGTGAACCAACTACAGTGGTTCCCCTATTTAAATATCACACCCTTTAAGATTTTTTCTCATCATATTACCCATATTTAAAGTCTTTAAAACTCTATCAGTGTATCCTTTTATTATATTTAATTTTCTCACATATTCTTATTTTATAAACTTTTTCATTTTCCTTTGGATAAGATGGATTAATATTTTATACTATAAACTATTTTTAGATTTCCAACTCAGTTAACAACTTTATATTACTTCCCAAACTAGAAATAGATTACGATGGGTTTTGATTATCTTTTTTTTAACAAATCTATCTTATATAATCTTCATAATAAATCCACCCTTTCTAAATATTTCCTCATTTTCATCATTACAATTTTATGATACAATTATTAGGTTATGATTTAATCCATCAATATAAATGACTTTATTAAGTTTGATATGGTTCTTCTCAAGTTCACTACTTACTAACCAAAAGTAATTTCCCAAATGGTCTTAAGAATGCCTTTCCATATTCCAGTGGCTACCGAAAAGTATATAGGGTATAAGGTGGTATGGTGGGGACACTATACACTCATGATTAGAGTTTAGCATTGTGGGATAATAAAAAATAGATAAATAATGAAATCATAATAATAATAGATAGCTAGATTTGTGGAAAAGATAAGCATAAAACCATAATAATAAATAAAATAAAGGAAGTATATTATAAAAAAGTAAAAAAAAGACAAAAATAAATCCTTAAAATCATTACGGTCCCAAGATCGGTCATGTACTTCCAAGCTCCCCTGTTATAAGAAAATCAAGCATTCGTGACTGGATGTTTTTCCCTAACCCTATCTGTATCCATGAGGTTTATCCAGATACTAATTGGCATCTCAAATGGGATGTAAGATATAATTAGTATACCACCCCCAATAGTGTCTATAACAAGTCTAGTATGTGCATATATGTGTAAATATCTGGAAAATAATGACTGGATCATGAGGATGGAATGAAAGGAATCGAATATCTAAGGACATCAAACTAAATCTAAGGAGTTTATCTTTAACATCCCAAGTATTTATAGAATAATAAATTTTCATATCTAATAATATTTATTAATAATATATTATTTTTACATTAAATGGGACACTTGTTTTAATAGCGTACTCGACCCGCAACAACAGGTTTCTCCAAAATCTTACGTTCCACACAACATTGAGTTATACTAAAAAATAATACAATAATATAATTATTATTTTAATTGTTAGTTAACACCTATATATTGTATTGGTGAGAATGATTAGAACTAACTAAAATTTTATTGCACATGTTTGTTTAATGTTTTTACATTTATCCAATAAATTTTATAGGTTCAAAATGATAATGAATCCAATTGTAAGTATAAAATACTCTAATATTTTTAAAAGATCGTTTTACCACCTTTTGATAGGGAACCCTTTTTAAATCTAGTTTTTTCACTTTAATATTCCTTATTTGAAAATATAAAATTATTATTTGAAAGCGTAACATAAAAAATTACTTTAGTTGAAATTTTGGTATTATTCTGATTAAAGACATATTTTAATGAATAGTGAAAAATACTGTATTTTAATTCAAAATAGTATTTTCACCTAATTTATTTATATAGTTATATTATCTTTTTATTTAATTTTAATGTGTATTTAGATTAAGTTTTTATCATTTATTCCAATTTTAATCATTGGAAGTAATTTCACATTGAAATTTGATATAAACACATGTTAATCTTTTGATAGTTTTTACTTTTAAAAACTTGTTTTCTCATTTTGATAACGGGGATAAATTTTAAATTAATTTCCAATTATGCATTTTGAATTTTGAAAAAAAAAATTCATATTTGGAATCAGAATTTCCAAATTATGTAAATAGGTTCCATTTAGTTTTTGGACATTATGAATAGTAATTTTAAAAATTATTTTTATTTACCATGGTTAAAGGGTAAATCAGATAAATAACTATAAAATATAATATTATAATAACATATAAATACCCTAAGACATGTCCTAATACTATTTTATTAGATATGGGCGGCCATTATCATCCTTGGGTTGATTTTAGGACCCCATGGATCCACTTGGGTGTGATAATGACATTTTATAATAATTAATTTAATGTAAAGAAAAATATAACATAAACACATATATTTTTACTAAAATAATTTTAAGCTGGTGTTATATAAATGATCTATTTAAATATAAATATTAATTTTCAAATATAAAAATATTTCTTACATTATGGTATTTTATTTATAATTTTTAAACATTAAATAAATTTATTTATTTAGGACACAATGATGATGCATTGATTGCCTTATTAATGAAAGATTCCAATAAATGATATTATAAATATTAAAATAAATTTTATTTGAACATTTTTATTCCATAAAATAAATTTATGTATGATTATAATATGTTATCATTGAGTTAATATTTATTTTTCTAATAAATCAAGTTTTTATGACATAAATAAATTCATTACTAAATAGTGTCAAAATTGACATAAATGATTCTTTAAAAAAAATACTATTTTATTAAATGATATAATAGTCATAAAAATATTATATTTGTCCAAATAGCTAATATAATGTTAAAATTTTAATTAATGGTCTAATTTAAGTTCTATTGGTATTTTATAGTGACCATAATAATCATATATTGTAAAAATATAAGAAGACATGGTAAAATTAATTTATTTAACTAAGGTTGAAAGAAAAAAGATAAGGTTAAATTTGTGACCTAAACATGTCTAAAACATATTTTTTGAGAGTTTTTCAAACTATACACATCTTATCCTCTAAATATATCTCTTTGGAACTATTATAATTTGAAAATAAATTTATAATAAAATAATATTTCAATACTTTCTGAAAGTGTCCCTCCTCCCTCTTATAAAAGGAAACCAATTATAACCACTTACTCACACTTCTAAATCCTATTATATCACCAAATTTCTAGTCAAATAATCTCCCAAAATCACTCCCTTCCTCCTATAAGCATTACCATGGGAATAAGGCAACTCAATAAAGCCTTTGGATCAAATTAAAAGAGTTACCGGATTTAGAGGTATTGTCTTCTCTCATGCTCCTTTCATTTATTTTCCTTATCCAAACCCCTAACCTTTATTTATTCCATTATTTTATAAAAAAACTAGAATATTAAATATATTAAGTCTTTTTATGATAAGTTTTCTATCTACACTTACACACACCTCCATCTAATGTATATATAACATTCTATTTCTGTGTATGGAGAACTACTGCCTCACGAAACGATGATTGCCCAATTTTATCCTACCACCTCTCAAGATGACCATTATGATGAAAATAAATTTTATATATTATTTATATTATATTTATATTGTCTCTATTCTTCTATAATTTTTATGTAGAACATACTTTTATGCTTTCCATGTTGTGTAAATACAATAATTTCTTTTATGGAAGTGTGGACTACCACCCCCTCAAACCGATTTGACTCATTCTCTTTATACATGGAACGTATAAAGGAAGGTTTTAATAAACCTATGATACATACATAGCATTAATATAATACTGGTATTATAATATAAATTAATAAATTTTATTGCTATTTTTTTAATATGACAATGAAATGAAAGTATCGTTCATGCGTACATATGGCATACCGTCTCCATGAATGGTGCATTTTATTTATTATCTTAAAATATTTTAGATATTATAAATATATATTTATATTGGATATATATGATATTTAAATCCTGAATAATATTCTGTAGATGATGGAATTTTGACTACCTAGAAAATTTACATCAAAACAAGTTCATTTTCGACTCATGTACAGAATATCGACAAAATTTTTGATATGAAAATAAATAATTATGTAATTTTTATAAAATGTTAATAAGTGATGTGAAAGGAATAATCAAATTTAAAAACCCTCTCAAGTAATTATAAATTAACTTATATTTATTATTCAGGAATATTACGATTGGACGCGACGAGTTGGAATCAAGGTAAGGGACTTCGTCTAAATCTCCTTTCATTGAATTATATTTTGATATTATACACCACCTTCTTTTATAAGATTTATAATAAACCCCTTTCACTTTTAATTTCATTAAAATGGAATATTTTTTCTAAAAATCATTTTACTAAATAACAAAAAGGAATGTTTTTAACAAATGTGGTGACAACGATTCGTCCATTTTTAACATATGCGGTGACAACGATTCATCCATTTCATTTTGATGTTTTACGATTGTTATTTGTTATTTTTTCATGAATAAACCCCTTTCACTTTTAATGTTTTTAAAAGGAAAAGAAATACCTTATTCCATTTTTTGGTGTTTTGGTTTTGCAAATGGTTTTGAAAGTGGATTTTATATTTCAATATCTTGAAATGGTTTCATGTGATTTCAAATGAAATTTTATGAGTAAAATGTTGATAATTGAAATATTTTATGTGTTATAATTATATAATGGTACATAGAAATTAGATGGGTGGTTACATGATAAACCAAATATGTGTGGTTACATGATAAACCAGAGATGGGTGGATCTGTGATAATCCAAGGATGTGTGGTAACATTATAACCTCTAATGCATTGGGTATAGAAGTCGACCGTATGGATATTCCATTTAGTGATATGTGTGGAAGTCGAATGTATGGTTATTCCATTTAAGTAATTTTATGTCCCAAGTTACCTTTATATCTTATATGTTTCTTTATATAATATTTATGGTAATAGTTTGGTTAAAAATTGTAAGAAATTAGTTTATATTTAGTGAAGTGTTTTTTCTATTTCTTAAATGTGTAAAGTAATACTTTATGATAAAGTATACATGGTCTACATGTTTTTTCAAGACTAATAGTTGTAATTCTTTATGTATAAATTATTGAGATTTTTATGCTCATACCATGTTTTGAAAAAAAATCACAAGACTTAAAGAAGAATAGAGTCAAGGATTGGATCAAAGAAAAGTTATGATGTTAAAACATGAAACGATACCAAGTTTATTTTTAAAGTGTTTATATTTTCTAAAAAATAGATAGTGAGTAAAAGTGTATAACTGTAATATTTGAGTTTTTATGTTTGTATTATAACCTAATTCTATAAATATCTAATCCTAAAAATATCCTCAATATTAATTAAAGTCAAATTATTGACTTATCTCAAGATTAGGTAATGTTTATTTAAAATCCCGCATTGGAAAAAGAGTCAATAAAACTACCACTTTAAAATAATGAAAGATAAATACAATGGTCACCCAAGATATCACATACTAGGATTTCATGTAATAAGACTTGGATATGGAAGAAAAACTAACCATATTGTTCTGATCGAGAGTGATATAAAACATGATCAGGAGAAAGATGACAATCCGAAATTACAAGCTTGTGCTGGGTTAAAGAGTCTTTGATTTCACAGTAGGAAAAATAAATGGACAAAGTTTTTATTTTTAGATCCTTTTTATAAATTTTACATTAAATGGGACACTTTTTCCGATAGCGTACTTAGCAAGTAACAGCAGGTTTCTATGAAATCTTACATTGTACACATCATTGAGTTATACCGAAAAATAATACAATAATATAATTATTATTTTAAATGGTAGATAACTTCTAGAAGTTTTATTAGAATAAATTAATAGAGATAATTAAAATATCATTACACTTGTTTTTTTAATATTTTTACATTTATCAACTATGTTTTAGAGGCTTAAAATGAGAATGAATCCAATTTTAAGCATAGAATACTCTAATATTTTTAAAAGGTTGTTTACCACCTTTTGATGATGAAGCCTTTTTAAAACTAGTTTTTGTCACTATTATATGTTAAATTTGACAAAATAAACTTCTTATTTGAAATAAAAACAACAAAATTTACATTGTTTGAAATTTTTGTATTTTTCTGATAAAAGTCATATTTTGATGAATAGTGAAAAATACACCATTTTAATTCCAATCCACCATCTTATATAATTTATTTATATCGTTAGATTGCCCTTTTTATTGGTTTTAAATTGTAATTGTATTAATTTTTTATAATTTAATAAAATTTTCATCATTAGAAGAAATTTCAAATTGAAATTTGATATAAACACATGTCAATCTTTTGATGGTTTTTACTTTTAAAAAACTCATTTTCTCGTTTTGACAACGCAAATTAATTTTAAATTAATTTCTGCCAATTATTTGTTTTTAATTTGTATAAATGGATCCCAAAAATTGAATGATAAGTTCTAAGTTATGTAAATAGGTCTCTTTTATCTTTGGACATTATAAATATTAATTTTAGTAATTATTTTTAGTAACCATGGTTAAAGGGTAAATCAGGTAAATAAGGGTAAACAAATATTATAATAACATAAAACGACACTAACATGTTTCATAATCCTATTTGGTGATATATCACCTAAAATGATCATCCTCGGGTCTATTTTAGGACCCCATGGATCCACTTGGGTGTGATAATGACATGTTATAATAATTAATTTAAAGTAAAGAGAAATATTACATAAATATGTATCTTTTTACTAAAATGATTTTAAGGTGGGGTTATATAACTGATATATTTTAATATAAATAGAAATTATAAAAATAAAAAAATCTTACATCATGGTATTTAATTTATAATTTTTATATATTAAATTAATTAATTAATTTATGACACGATGATGATGCAGTGATTGTCTTATTAATGGAAGATTCAAATAAATGATATTATACATGTTAAAATAAATGTAATTTGATCATTTTTATTACATAAATGAATTTTATGTATTAATATGACATGTTATACTATATTTAATTTATTTTATTAGAATAAATACGTTTTTGTTACTTTAACAAAAATCAATTACTAAATAGTATCAAAATTGATATAAATGAGTTTTTAAAACAAATACTATTTTATTAAATGATATAATAGTAATAAAAATATTAAATTATGTAAAATAACTTATATAATGTTAAAATATTCACTAATTATCCACTTGAGGTTTCAATTAACATTTTATAGAGACCATATTAATCATATAGTGTAAACATAAAAAAAGACATGGTAAAAGTTAATTTATTTAACTATGGGTTAAATCCAAAATATAAGATTAAATTTGGGTCCTAAACATGTATAAAACTTATTTATTGAGATAATTTAGAACCATACCCATCTTATCCTCTAACTATATCACTTTTTAACATTTATATTTTGAAAATCAATTAATAATAAAATAATATTTGAAGACTTTCCAAAAGTGTCCCTCCTCCCTCTTGTAAAAGGCCACCACATGTACACACATAATCACACCTATCAAGACCCATGGATCACCATAATTATGATACAATAATATCACAACATCCATACCTTCCTCCTAGAGCCTTACATTGGGCATAAGGCAACTCAAGGAAGCTGTTTGGCTCAAATCCAATGGAGTTTCCCGATTTAGAGGTGAAGTCTTCTCTCAAACTCCTTTCATTTATTTTCCTTATACAACCCCCTAACCTCTCTTTATTCGATTATTTTATAAAAACACCATTATTCTAAATATACTAGTATTTTTTATGCTAATTTTTATACCTACACTTACACACACCTCCATCTAATGGATAGAGAACATACTATTTCTGTGTACGAAGAACTACTGCCTCACGAAATGATGATCGTTAACTTTTATCCCACCACCTCTCATTGTGGACATTATTATGGGACTATATTTATTTATGATATATATTATATTTATATTTTCTCTATGATTTTTTAATTTTTATTTAGAACATACCTTTATGCTTTCCATGTTTTGTAAAGATGAGAATTTGGTTTGAGGAAGTGCGGACTACCACCCCCTCAAAGCGATGTGACTCAATCCCACTATAAAAGAAACATATAAAGGATGGTTTTATTAAACATGTGATACATAAATGACATTAATATAATACTTTTATTATAATATACATTTATATAATTTATTATTATTTTTTTAATTTGACAAAGAAAAGAAAGTATCGTTCATGCGTACGTATGGTCTACCGTCTCCATGAATAGTGCATTTCTTTTCATATCTCCAAATATTTTGGATATTATAAATACATATATACTATATATATATGATATTTAAATCATGAATAATAGTTTTTAGATTATGTAATTTTGACTTCATAAACAATTTACATAAAAACAAGTTTATTTTCGACTCATGTACCGAATATCGACAAAACATCCAGTATGAACTTAAATAATTAAGTAGTTTTTATAACATGGTAATAAGTGATATGAAAGGAATAATAAAAATGAAAAAGGTTCTAAATAAAGTATAAATTAACCTAAGTTTATTATTCAGGAATATAAACATTGTACGTGGTGAGTCAAAATCAGGTCAAGGGACTTTGTCTCAATCTCTTTTAATTGAAGCATGTTATGATGTTATACACCACCTTATTTTATATAGTTTATAATAAACCCTTTTCAAATTTAAATTCATTCATAAGGAATATTGTTTCTACAAATAATTTTACTAAATGACAAAAATGAAGGTTTTTAACATTTGTGGTGAGAACGACTCCTCCACCACCATAACTGTTATTTGATATTTGGCTTCCTCTATAAGACTTAATATTTATAAAAGTAAAATAAATAAATTGTTCCATTATTGGGTGTTTTGGTATTGAAAATGGTTTTGAAAGTGGATTTACTATTTCAATGTATTTAAATTATTACTTGTGATTGCAAATTAAATTTTATGAGTGAAATGTTGAAAATCTCAATATTTAACGTGTTATTTTTATATAATGGTACTTGTACATTTGATGGGTGGTTACATGATAAACCAAAGATATGTCTTTACATGATAAACCAAATAGGGTGGTTCTGTGATAAACCAAGGACATGTTGTTACTTTATAACCTCCAATGCATTGGGTATGTAATATGGATGTATTATTCCATTTAGTGATATATGAGGAAGTCGATCGTATGGTTATTCTATTTAAGCATGTTTATGTCTCAAGTTACCTTTATATGTTATATGTTTCTTTAAATGGTATTAATGATAATATTTTGGTTACAAAAATGGTAAGCAATGATCTCTTAATTATTGAAGTGTTTTTACTATTTTTTATAGGTGAAAAGTATTACTTTATGATAAAGTATTCATGGTTTACATGTTTTCGCAAGACTAATAGTTTTCATTCTTTATGTATCCCTTTCTGAGAATTTTATGATTATCCCATTTTTTGAAGTGTTTTTCATAGGTCTTAAAGAATAATATATTTAGGGATGGGATCAAGGAAAATTTATACTGTTAAAATATGAAATGATACCTTGTTTATTTTTAAATAATTTCTGTTTTATGAAAACAATGGATAGTGATTAGAAGTGTCTACTTGTAATATGTAAGTTTTTATGTATGAGTTATGACCAAATTCTATAAATTTAGAAACATGAAAAGATCATATATGTAAATTAAAGTCAAGTTATTAACTTATCTAATAATTATGTAATGTTTATTGAAACTCTCACATTAGAAAAATAGTCATCAAAACTACTACATTAAAAGAATAAATGAGAAGTACAAAGGTCACCCGAGGTAACACATACTAGGATTCCATGTAAGAAAACATGGATATGGAAGAAAAACTAACCATCTTGTTCTAATATATAGTTAAGTAAAACATGATCAATAGAAAGTTAACAATTAGATAACTACAATATTTTGATGGGATAAAAAATATTTGATTTTACAGTAGGAAAAATAAATAGACAACATTTTTGATTTAATATAATTTCATAAAGTTGAGTAATTATTTTAATACATAGAATAATAACATATGGTAATACACTTAATTAACAAGTATAGGTTTGTCCTTTAATAAATTTCTACCACAAACTCGTCTTTTCTCCAAACGATGAGTACTCAAGATGACCTTATCACACCTGAAGTATTAAAATCAATTTCTAGAGAATCACATAATACACAAAACATGAACTATATATTTTCCCTTATTTAGACATTAACCAAAACCAAAATGGTTAGTATAAGTTAATATAATACCCCAAAAATAATAATAATTTATAAGTAGAATGACTAATTTTAATCTCAAAAATTCAACAGTAATACCCAAAGTCCAACAATGATTATTCCACAAACAAAAGTCCTTAAAATACCTCAAAATAATCCAACAATTATTGAATCCCAAAATTGAGAAGGTTTTGATAACATAATCTTACAAGATAAATTTTAACATTTATCCCCAAATAACATCAGCCACTCTTAATGGATTGTACCAAAAATTAAATTCTAAAAGGGGGAAGGATGTAACATACCAAGTATTTATAGAATAATATGTTTTCATATCTAATAATATTTATGAATAAGATATTAATTTCATGCTAAATGGGACACTTTGTCTAATACCATAATAGACACACAAGAACGGGTTCCTCTAAAATCTTACGTTGCACACAACATTGAGTTATACCGAAAAATAATACAATAATATTATAATTATTTTAAAAGTGTAGTTAAAGCCTAATCATAGTATTGGTGGGAATGAACAGAACTAACTAAAATATTATTACACATTTTTTCTAAATGTTTTGTATTTATTAAATAAATTTTTGAGTGTTTAAATGAGAATGAATCCAATTTTATGCATAAAATACTCTAATATTTTTAAATGGTCATTTACCGCCTTTTGTTGGAGACCTCTTTTTAAATATAGTTTTTGTCACTTTAATATGTTTTATTTTAAAAAATAAACATCTTCATTAAAATAGCAACATCAAATTTTACTTTGGTTGAAATTTTTGTATTTTTTGATAAAAGTCATATTTTAATGAATAGTGAAAAATATTGCATTTTAATTCAAAGATGCCTTTTCACCTAATTTATTTATATAGTAAAAATTTATTTTTAATTGGTTTTAAAGTTAAATTGGATTAATTTTTTATCATTTAATCCAATTCTAATCATTGTAAGTAATTTCACATTGAAATTTGATATAAACACATGCCAATCTTTTGATGGTTTTTACTTTAAAAAAATTGTTTTCTTATTTGGACAACGTGAATTAGTTTTAAATTAATTTCTTCTAATTCTTCATTTTGAATTTGGAAAAACATATACCTTATTTGGAATTATAAGTTACAAATTATGTAAATAGGCCTCTTATTTTTTGGACATTGTGAATAGTAACTTCAGTAATTATTGATATTTACAATTGTTAGAGGGTATATTAGGTAAATAGTGGTAAAAATAATATTATAATAACATACAATTATCCTAAAACATTTCCTAATCCTATTGGATGAGATATAGTCTACCATAGTCATCCTTGGGTCGATTTTAGGATCACATGGACCCACTTGGGTGTGATAATGACATGTTATAATAATTAATTTAAAGTAAAGAGAAATATAATATAAACACATATCTTTTTACTAGAAGAATTTTAAAGTGGGGTCATATAACTGATATATTTGAAAATAAATAGCCATTATAAATAAAAAAACTATTTCTTACATCATGGAATTCTATTTATAATTTTTAGACATTAAATAAATAAATTTATGTATGACACAATGATGATGCAGTGATTACCTTATTAATGAAAGATTCAAATAAATGATATTATAAATATTAAAATAAATATAATTTTAATATTTTTATGCCATGTAATAATTTTATTAATTACTATTACATGTTATATTTCAGTTAATGTAGTTTTTTTGAATAAATCATGCTTTTATAACTTTAACAAAAATCAATTACTAAATAGTGTCAAAATTTACATTAATGAGTTTTTAAAACAAATACTATTTTATTAAATGATATAATAGTCCTAAAAATATTATATTCTTCCCAATGAATTATATAATGTTAAAAATGTCATTAATAATCTACTTGTGGTTATTTTGGAATATTAGAGTGACCATATTAATCATATAGTGTAAACTTATAAGAAGACAAGGTAAGAGGATATTTATTTAAATAAGGGTTAAATCCAAAAGATAAGGTCAAATTTGTGGAATAAACATGTCTAAAAACTATTTTTTGAGAGTATTTAGACCCATACTCATATTATAACCAACATATATCACTTTGAAACTATTATAATTCCAAAATAAATTTATAACAAAATAATATTTCAAGACTTTCCTAAAGTTCCCCTCCCCCCTCTTATAAAAGGCCACCACCTCTACCAACTTACTCACACCGCTAAAGACACTTGACTCACCCAAATTATGCTCAAATATTCTCCAAACACCTCTACCTTCCTCCTAGAATCCTTACCTTGGTCTCAAAGCAACTCAAGGAAGCCTTTTGTCTCAAATCAAAAGGAGTTACCCGATTTAGAGGTAACATCTTCTCTCAGGCTCTTTTCATTTATTTTAATTCTCTAACCCCATAACCTATATTTATTAAATTATTTTATAAAAAAACCAATATCCAAAAAATACTAGTAATTTTTATGCTATGTTTTAGGCCTACACTTACACACACCTCCATCTAACAGATATAGAACATATTGTTTCTCTGTACAGAGAACTACAGCCTAAGGAAACGATGATTGTTTAATTTTATCCTACCACCAGTCATGGTGTCAATTATGATGGAAATATATTTATATATGATATATATTATATTTATATTATCTCTATTCTTATTTAATATTTATTTAGAACATACATTTATGCTTTCCATGTTGTGTAAATATGATAATTTAGTTTGTGGATGTGTGGACTACCGCCCCCTCAAAGCGAGGTGACTCGTTACTGCAATACATAAAACGTATAAAAGGTGATTTTATTAAAAATATGATACATGTATGAAATTAATATAATAATGGTATTATAAAATAAATTTAGATCATTTGATTATTTTTTATATGATAAAAAATGAAAGTATCATTCATGTCTACGTACGGTCTATCATCTCGACGAATGGTGAATTTCAATTATTATATCCAAATATTATGGAAATATATAAATACATATATATTGAATATATATATGATATTTTCATCATGAATAATATTTTAGATATGATGGACTATTGACTACGTGGACAATTTACATCAAAACAAGTTCATTTTCAACTCATGTATTGAATATCGACAAAACATCCAATATGAACTTAAATAATGATATAATTTTCATAACATAGTAATAAGTGATATAAAAGGAATAATAAACATGTAAAATGTTCTAAAATGAGTATAAATTAACCAAAGTTAATTATTCAAGAACATAATGATTGTATGTGATTAATAAAACTCAAGGTAAGGGAATTCATCTCAATCTCCTTTCATTGAGGCATATTTTGGTTATACACCACCTTATTTTATATGGTGTATAATAAACCCATTTAAATTTTAATTTCATTCAAATGGAATATTTTTTCTACAAATAATTTTACGAAGTGACTAAACTGAATGATTTTAACCTATGTGGTGAAAACGAATCCTCTTTCACTGTAACCGTTATTTGATATTTGGATTTCTCTATAAGCCTTAATGTTTTTAAAAGTAAAATAAATCCCTTATTCCCTTTTAATGTGTTTTGGTATTGAAAATGGTTTTGAATGTGTATTTACTATTTCAATATCTTGAAACAATTTCTTTAGATTCCAAATGAAATTTTATGAGTGAAATATTGATAATTGAAAACATTTAGGTGTTATTATTATATAACTGTACTTGGAAATTTTACGGGAAGTTACGTGATAAACCAAAGACTCCTTATTATATGATAAACTAAATATAGTTGGTTCTGTGATAATCCAAATATGGGTGGTTACATTATAACCTCCAATGCATTGGGTATGGAAGTCGGTTGTATGGTTATTCCTTTTAGTGATGTGTATGGAAGTCAATCTTATGGTTATTACATTTAATTATGTTTATGTCCCATGTTACCTTAATATGTTATATGTATCTTTCTGTGGGCTTTATGGTAACATTTTGGTTACAAAAAATGGTAAGTAATGAGATTAAATTTAGTGGAGTGTTTTTTTATATTTCTGAATGGTGAAAAGTATTACATTATGATGAGGTATTAATGGTTTAAATATTTTCACAATTCTAACAGTTTTCATTATTTATGTATACCTTACATAGTTTTTTATTCTCATCTTATGTTTTGAATTGTTTTTTATAAGAAACAAAGAAGAATATATTCAAGGATGCGATCAAGGAAAAGTTATGTTGTTAAAACATGAAATAAGACCATGTTTATTTTTAAAGATTTTTTGTTTTATGGAAAAAATAATAAGTGAGTAAACACGTATACTTGTAATATTTAAGTTGTTATGTATGGGTTATGAACTAATTCTCTAAAAATATAAACCTTAAAAGAGCCTCAATGTAAATTAAAGTCAAATTATTGACTTATCTCAAGATTAAGTAATGTTTATTGAAAATCCTATATCATAAGAAGAGTCAATAAATCTACCAATTTAAAAGAATGAATGAGAATTAAAAATGTCACCTAAGATAACACATACTCAGATTCCATGTAGGAAAACATGGATATGGAAGAAAAACTAACCATCTTATTCTGATGGAGAGTTATAGAAAAAATGATTAGCAGAAAGTTAAGAATTAAAAAACCACAAGCTTATGCTGGGTAAAACGGTCTTTGATTTCATTGTAGGGAAATTAAACGGAAAACATTTTTTATTTAATATCCCTTTCATAAATTTGGGGAATTTTTTACTACATATAATAATAGTATAAGTTAATATACTTACTTCAAAATTATAGTTTCATCCTTTAATAAATTTATACCACAAACTCATCTTTCCACCAAACAATGAGTATTCCAGATGACTTGGTCACACTTGAAGTACTATAATGAATTTATAGATAATCACATAATCCAAAAAATATGAACTATATATTTCCCCCATATTTATACATTAACCAAAACCAAAATATTTACTACAAGATAAGATAATCTCCCAAACATAATAATCCTTTATAAGGATAAGGACAACTTTTAATCTCCAAAATTCAGCAGTAATACCCAAAGTCCAACATAGACCATTCAAAAAACAAAAGTCCATAAAATTCCTCAAAATAACCCAAATAACATTTAAAACTAATATTTATAAGGGTTTGATAACATATTCTTCAAATATAAATGTTAAAATTTATCTCCAAATAACTTCCACCACACTTAATGGCTCATACCAAAAATTAATTTCCAAAAGGGGGAAAGGATGAAACCACCCAAGTATTTATAGAATATTACATTTTAATATCTAATGATATTTATGAATAAGATATTAATATTTAAATAAAGGGTAAACATTTTCTGATAGCGTACTCAATAGGAAATAATGGGTTTCTCCAAAAACTTAAGCTGTACACAATGTTGAGTTATACCAAAAAAATACAATAATATTATTATTATTTTAAATGGTAGTTAACATCTAGTCGTTGTACTAGAAGGAATAAACAGAACGAACTATAATATTATTAAATGTGTTTGTTAAATGTTTTTAAATTTATCTAGTAAGTTTAAAGGATTAAATAAGAATGAGTCTAATTTTATGCATAAAATACTCTAATATTTTTAAAAAGTCATTTTAACTCCTATTGATGGTGAACACTTTTTAAATATAGTTTTGGAAATTTTAAATTAGTGAAATTTAATTCAAATATTCTTTGAGATTATTATGAAGTTTTCATGGAGAAAAAGGGAGCCTAAGTTGACATTTAAATGGTGGTCCATATTTGAATGCCCATAAAGTCATCCCACTTGATCAAAAATAACATCCAAACGGCTAGTCCAATTTTCCTGAAATTTTATAGTTGTTATGGGAAAAATTAATGAAGATATTTTCCTTCCACAAACCCTTTTTATTTGGCCATATTCAGTTACAAATTCACACAACAACAAGGGGGTTAATCTGGATGATTTTCCTAGTCAACTTTGAAACTTAAAATTTCCCTTTATTCTCTCACCCTCCTTTTGACTCTCTCAATTAATGGGGAAGTAATGTTTTCATGGGATATTGACATAATAATATTAATATACCTATATAAGGATATTGTATTGAAGGAAATTTTATCCATGTTTTTACATTATATCTGAGTTTTTTCTTTCAATTGTAATTTTACGCTTTTGTTTGGTAATCGCATCGTCAATTTTTCACATGTATGTTTTTATTTAAACTTAATTTTATTAATAATAGTTATTATTATTATTTTAATTCATTTATTATTTAATTTTCCATATCACATTGATATCACTTCCTTATGGAATGAGGCAATTCACATAATATTTTGTGAAACTCCTCACACAATGGTGGAGTGATTATTAATTCTTTTTCTTCTCTAATTCCCCCCTCATGAGTCTACTACCCACTTCTATTAAAGATATAGAATAAATTGAGGGGTAAAATTATTGTGGGTTGATCCAAATGAGTATAAAGGTTATGGATTTAATTTTATTTCATGTACTTAATATTTAAATATTTTTGTTATTTTAAGATTTCCATTTGATGAGTTCTATTCTTCTTTGTCTTATCCAACTTTAATGATGACACATTCTGAGTGTTGGTACGATCCAATTCCTTAGATTGATCATGAAAGAGATACTATAAGTTCATTTTTTATTATCCTTTTAATTTTTTAGGGATTAAATTTGTGAATAATTTTTGAGAATTATCTCATTGGTTTTATACATATTGAATAAATGAAAGGAAATTTTATAAGAAAATAAAATCATCCAATCCACCTCAAGAAAAAACATAGAGAGAAATTTTTCTTCCCTTTCACCTAGGATTAAGTTATTTTTTTCCTTTAAACAATAAACCCTTTTCATTTTCCTCATCTTCATATTCGTCTTTGAATTTCTTGGTGAATTCAGTATAGAAGTGAATAAATTTCTCAAATTTAGATCATTTGAAAGGAATATTGACTTTGTTTATACCTCATTTTCCTCTATTGAATCTTTTTGACATTAGTAAAGGTGTCTTAGTATAGTATTCCATACTACCTTATCCATATGAAATAATTTTTTGATCATCAATCTTGAAATCTTTGAAAGATTTAATATAAATCTCATTCTACTTCTTTCCATTACTCTTAAGAGTGGAAGCTCTTCTCATTTCATAATTGTTTATAGTTTTATACAACTCATTTATTGTAAACTCTTCATGATTTTTATCTTCTAATTATGAAACATTATCATCAGACATTTTTGTGGAATTATCATGATCTTCTAGACTATATTATAATCCTCAAGTTCCTCCCCAAATACTTTGATTGAGATTATAATAACATTTACTCTCGTAAAAAATATCATAAAATCATTCTTGTTCTTTCATTATAACATCTGTAAACCATTTTCAATTGAGTGTCAATTTTTATCCCTTAACCATTTCACTTTCTTAATAGATACTTTAGAGTTTTTCCTGGATTAAATTAATAGTCTTTCATATCATAACCCTTGTCAATTAATACTATAATAATGAAGATATTATATAATTTTGGGATTTTCCATCATTCTCAAAATTAATCATATTAATAGGATTCTGAGAATCAATTTCCATCAACATTGTAAATGTAACATCGTAACCCAACTAACTACTAAACTAGTAGTTGTATTGCTAGCCACATGGCCTCAAGTGAACCTCCTCATATTCTAGAGGCTTCAAGCTATAATTGAGGGTATACTGTTAGTACAGTGGGGAGATTATATCCTCATTATCGTAGTACAATATTGGTATAATAATAAAGAATAAATAGACATCAGCAGAAGTATTAATAAGTAAAAGATAGAGAAACAAAAAATAATAATAAACTATTAAGAATGGCCAAGTCTAAATACATATTACCACACATGCATGTCCATATAAACTACATATCTAAATAAGTAACAAGTACTTTAGGTGGTACAATAAAAAACATGGGATAATAAAATGAACAAAAATTCCTAAAGGATATATCCATGAGCATCATGAGCTCTAGCTCAGTCCTGTGCTGCTAACATCTAGATACAAACATGAAATAAAAATCCAAGGATCTTGATCTTACTACCAATGAGGTTTATTATGGTATTGGAATGAAATGGAAACCAAAACAGGGTGTGAGATATACTCTTTAGGCCACCACCAACAATGTTTAATGCATAATCCAGTCCATGAATATAAAATATAGCAGTGTACATGTATAAATAAAAAGTAGGACTAAGTAAATAAAAGTAACCAAGTCGACCTCAGGTTCCTCAAGGACACCAGGAGGACCATACCTTCTTCATCATAATCTGAAATATCTCTAAGTATTAATATATGTGTGTGTGTGTGTCTACATATACATTCATTGTAGATGTAGTAAAATTTATAACCAAATATATGGATACGTAGTATTAGTCCGAACCTGAGGCGTAACTCAGGTGACCATGTCATGAGAATAATAATAATATCATAATAACAAAGAATTTTCATCAAGAACAAGGATCAGAATCAATATTGCATACCATGTTGAGTAGCATAATGAATGTAGGATGCCATGCCGAGTAACATAATGAATGATGAGGAGGGTTATACCAAAACTCCTAATCAAAGTGGAATGGAATGTCGTGGACACCAATCTAGTTGATGTGGACACCATTCCAACATCCCCAAACAAGGGGGTGTGAAACATCATGGCTAGTGACCCCACTCAATATCTCTTTTTATTATTAAGTAGTATATAGTAATCCACTTTCCCTATGATCCCTTGACCCAATTTTTCTTAAAAAGGAAATCAGGATTTCTCAATTCGTAGTGGATCCATTTACTATAATTCATTTACTTTTATAAACATTCCAAGTGTTAATCCATTCCATTAACAAGCACCCATTTATAAATAAAAAAGGAACATTATTCTCATAATAAATCCATTATATATAGAAACTATCGTAAATTCTAGGTAAAACACCCATGCCATAAATCGAAACAAGATATAAAACATTATCCATTTCCTTTTTAGTTTAAAAGAAATCACACCACAAATGTGTCTTTATTTAGAAAACATGTAATTATCAACAAAAAAATAATTTAATTAAATTATTTCAATCTCCTTCGTAAGGTATTAAGTAACCCCCTGTAGAGGTGATTTTAGGTAGGAAATCATTAGACAATTATACTTAAATAGAACACCTATGAGGGGTGGCTTCTACATAAGGAAGACACAAATAATATCCAATTAATTTTAATTACCCTAAAATATATTTCGGTTGGGGTCAACAACTTCAACATATTGTAAGGTCTAAGGTAATTATGGTGGGGCCCAAAACACTAATTTAAGGCATTTCAAACATTATGAACAATTCATGGGTAGTATAGCATGCGATAAAATAGTAGTATTTTATGAAATGATTAGAATTTTAGTGAAAATCTATAGACCACCTAACTCATGATAAGTACGGTCTACTCATCCAATATCATGTCTTGGATCAATCTGGTTCAATAGAAAATGAATAAATGGATAAAATCTCTAGAGATAGGGTAAATTAGGTCACAAACATATATCTAAATATTAGAAAATAAAAGAAAAATGGAGGATATAGTAATTAATAACATTCATTATCTATCCAATAAAACCGATGGTGAAGGAAACAGAGTCCGAACAGAGTAGGTAGCTCAAAGCCTAACTTGGAGGATAGGGAGGAGCTCGAGCAAGCTGCCGCTAGTGTGTACATGGAGGAGGAGAAGAGAGTGAGGAAGAATAAAATTATGGAGGGAAAATGTGAATTTCACCCCCATTTAATGAGGTACAAGTTATGGTCACACTGTTAGCTAAACAGTGCACCAACCATGTTGGAACCACTTCTTAAGGAACCCACTCGCATGGGTTGGCCGCACAGTTTGGCTAACCGAGCACATCCCATGTAGAATCCCTTTGTCAATATTTCTACAGCACCCAAAAAACTGTGAATCTTATCTCACATAGTTATACCAAATATTTCAAGTCCTCCAGTTAAACTGGATCATCCACACATTTTCTCCTAGTGGGCCGCATGGTTTCAGAATAACTGTTCCCCCCTGTCAACCTTTATTGGATTTGAGGTTTTAGTGTCCAACTAACCCAAAACTTGATGGAACATCTGAGGAACCCCTTATGTCTTAAAAAACTCTAAAAATAACACATTTAAGTGTTCCAACTCATGGAATTATATTCTAATTCTTGGTTTAAGATGCATTCCATCCACCAAACTAAAAACTCGTGTTCCTTTAGAAGATTTAAACACGGTCTAAAACACAGGACATTACAACCTCTCTACCTTAAAACCTCACATCCTTAAGAAGAATTGGGGAAGACAAAAGAAACAAAACCTGACCAACTGGGTCAAGAAGATCCATTTAAATGCATTTTGTTCCCAAATTCCCAACGCACCTCCAAACATCACTTTATGAATATGTTATATAATCCATTAAAACTCATTCTAACACTCATTTTGAAAACTGAAACATCAATATGGAATTTACCCAACCCCATCTAACTCGAGACACAATCATGTAATAATCTCTTTGATTACCCATCATATGTTTCTCCTCACTATAGGTTCTAGCATTTAAAGGTGAATTTTGATCCATGGTACTCCCCAACATAGGAATTTCAAATCAAATCATGCATTAAGTGCTCCAATGATACTCATGGTGTGGTTTTTCTCAATTTTGAAACTTACCTACATCCGAAGAAATAAAACAGTCTTCATTTGGTTATAATAGTCAAATTATGATTGACCAATATGAAATTGTTCATGAAATATTTCATTTAAAATTCCTATATATATTTACATCGCACTCATCTTAACCTGACAATATTTCTAAAATGGAACCTCACAGACCACATTCATAAAAAAATAATCATGTTGATCCACATCCTACTGGATATTCTCAAAAATTATTAGCTTTACGATTGGCGTAACCCAACCCAAAACATGACACCTTCTACTAAGACTCCTTTCATTTACTTTGACCATGGCCACCAAAACTCGTTACCGTATTCTGATAATATTTCAAGCTGAAATATTCATCTTAAGAAGTTGTGCCACAACACAATCATGGGTGCATACCTGATCAAACACACATGGTTCTTCATTTATAAAACAACCTATTTGAGCTCAAATAAAATCTTAAATAACCTCCAAAACATTAAATTAAGTCTAAAAATTCCATTATAGTTAGTACATACTCCCGCATTTACAAGTGAGACATTGGTAAAATGCTAAAACTTCTATGTATCAAGAACAATAGCTGAGTCCAAATAAAAATATGCTTGGCGATTAGGTCAAGGATACGACTGGTGTCCATGATTTCATCCAAGGAATTCCTACATAGAAACCCAAGTATCACTAAGGGATATCCACGCCTCTATAACCAACCACGCTTCTGGTGTGAAACTTAAATAGGGTTTACTTTTTCTAACATAAAGGAATTTTTATTTTAGCTCAGTGTATTAAAAATGCTCAACCAGTGTACTAGGGATGATTTCAATATATAGAACATGGTCATCACAAGGAAAGAGTACACAAAAAGGATATCTAGAATTACCATGAAGACATGAGACACTTCCTCCATCACCTAGATGAATTACTTAATATAGTTTTTTAACTAGCCATATCCATCTTATGTGAAGAAAAATAGTCAAACCATTACTGGTTGCCTTATTTTGAAAAAACTCAGTAATAACTACTGATGCATCATCATTAACCAACCATGATACTTTTACAACCTGAGGAATATTGTGATCACTCAGTGAAAACCACCAAAGTCCATTCCTATCTAACGATACGTTTAAAATTTTCATACACATCCAACCATATCATCATTGTGCTACCTCACAAGCACTGACACACTACAAAACCATCTATCCCCATAGGTGTTCAAAACATAGCACAAACCACTTTCAAAAGGACCTTCATGGTTGTGTTCCTCCTACTATTATTAACTCACTTTTCCTATGACTGATGTAATGCTCTATACCTTATGAGTGTCTTTATCATCTGATTTTCTAAAAAAGGAACTCATCACATTGGACACTATCATGACCCCCTCCCACCAAAGATTCCCCTCTTGAGATGTCAATGGTGAAAGAGAGATAATGACCCCCGAGTCCCGCCTCCAGTAGGCCCCAGGGTGGCGACTAGAACCAAGGGTATGAGTTTTCACAAATATGGGAGGCATTTCCCTTTTATTATTTATGATCGGGAAATAGGACAAGTCAACCACCCAAAAAGGAAAAGAACAAGTGTATAGAAATAAACCCAAACCAATCCCACATGCATGTTTAAACAATTTTATAACAAGGTTCAAGTACAAGAAAGCTCAAAGTACAATAACATAGAAAACAAGAGTACAACAACTACAACAACTCCAAATGTCCTACTAGTAGGGTCCCGCACAACCCTGGTAGTCCTCCTAGAAACCTGAAAGTAAACGTAGGGTGAGCATACAAGTATACTCAGTAGGGAAACCTAAATCTCTCATGCAGAAGTGGGGAGACATCCTAATGTCCCGTGAGAACAACATAAGAAACCTAGCAAGGAATTCTATCCACCCAACCTCACCAGCCACACTCACCAAAAACACAATAACAACAGGTAGTAGTATATAAGAACATAAGTATTGGGTACCCCACACCATTTCCCACTAGTTAGCTACTCTTCCTAATGGAGAACGTCCTGACGCTACCACACTCTTCCCGCCCGCACACACATGGGCCTCAAGAACCACACATCCCGCCCACACACACCTGGGCCTCACAACCATGCATCCCGCGCGCACACACCTGGGCCTCACAACCACGTATCCCGCCCGCACACACCTTGGACTCACAACCACGATCACGTCCTCACCCGAACACACCTAGGCCTCATCCCAAAGATTCTTGGGAACAATAACAGAAATCTCGCCCGAAGACACATCGGCCTCATCCCAAAGATTCTTGAAAAAAAAAACCTTCCCGAAGAGTCTTGGGACAATCCACCGCAATTGAAACCTACCTGAAGGGTCTTAGGTGTAAGGTCACCTCAAGCCATCACATCCTAGGTAAGAAGGAGTGGGAAGGAGCTAGTAACTATGGGAAAACACCCTCTCCCATGAAATGGGAGTTTTCAGCACTAAGTGCTCAACATGGGTACGGTGCGATAAAACACAAAGATACAGATATATATATATATATAAACCAAACACTCAGCCCAACCTATGGCTTCTAAACAGATAAACTGAGCAAGGTCCTTGGCACTGCTACTATGAATCATGCAAACAACAAACAACCCCAACCCCATTTAGTTTTTCACATTTCAACAGAATCATCTTATTATTTCCATAACTACTGAGAAACTATCCACAAACAACCACATCGATCGTTCATAAAACACATCCCTGCCATCCAAAAATCAAGTTAGGAAAACACAAGTATCACAACAAAGTCCTTCTTATTATCAAACTAACCCCACTGATTATTAACCTCGTTCCATTATCATGCCCCACCATTCATTAACTCTTCCATGTTTTATTTATTATTCACAACCCATAGCCCGTTCAAATTCCAACCCATCCCTGCAGCCCCGCTTCCAACCGCCATAACCACAACCACACCGTACATCATCATCCCTTGATACAACTTATCGCAGCCCCGCTTCCAACCGCCATAACCACAACCACACCGTACATCATCATCCCTTGATACAACTTATCGCAGCCCCGCTACTCATCCGATCCACAACAACCCACAAAACAAGGTTTATGCCACATCATCGCCCCTTTAACATCATTTACCGCAGAATTGCTGCTTGTTCTATTCTTAACAACCCAGGATTCACCCCCCCCCCCCCCGTTCACACAACATGTAACCAAGCCAAAACCTACATGTTCATTATTCCATTTTTTTTAACCGGGGTGATCACACAAGGGCTCCAGATTTTAATCCGCCAACTTTACATGATTAACCAGATTCCACATTCAACAAAGTTCCATTCACAAAAAAGTCTAGAAGATAGGGAAACATTTAATTGTTCATGAAAAGGCCCCCATCGACTGTGATTTTCAGTAGGCCGAAGCTCATTCAATTCACAACATAATATCACAGGATATAAAGATAAACATAACAACTTCCCCATCCCTGTTCTTTAACCAGTTATTATATTCATTTATTGGTTCAACCGTTTCTCATGAAAACAAGAGGATACCCACCCCGCATGATACAAAATTTAGAGAGATGAAGGTAAGATCTCTACCTCAATAGGTTCTGATCACAAAGCTCCCCCCGGATCAACTTTAGAAGACGTTCGTCAGCATCCGTCACTTCTGTCGAGTCCCAGAAAAACCTCCTTGGGTGGAAGTTGGAAAGGAAAGGCCAAAGTAAAGACAACGGATCCAATCTCAGAAGTTCCGCCTCGTCGTTATGATCCTGTGGCCGCTGAAGGATTGTAAATCGGAGCTCGGACGAAGAAGTTATGGAAGAAAAGGAGCCTTCGAGTCTCTTGGGAGAGCTCTGCTCAGAGGAATGGGGGGGAGAGGAGTGAGTTGTAAAGGAGGAGGGGACCCCTCATTTTATAGGCGAGAAAAACAAAAGTACACGACGTGTACTTTATGGTACACGGCGTGTACTTGGATATTTCCCACGGTCACCACTTGGCTTCCAACATGGCCTTCAACGTGGCATGCGGCCATTGACTGGTCAACACACGGCTTGAGGGTAATGCGTACGCGGGGAGGGACTACACGGCGTGTAGTATTGGGTACACGACGTGTACCCATTTATTTCACATGGCAAGGACATGGCTCTAACACGGCACATGTCCATTGATTGGTCAACACACGACTTGAGGGTAAAGCGTACGCTAGGAGGGACTACACTGTATGTAGTTTGGGGTACATGGCATACACCCATTTATTTCACACGGCAAGGACACGACCTTTTAAACGGGGTATAACTGGAAAGGTGGTACACGGCGTGTACTCAAACTACACGGCGTGTAGTTTCAAAATTTTGGAAAGTGTGGGAAAAGTCCATTTTACCCTCCAGAACACTCCGGGGTGCTCTACACTACCTCTGGACCAAAATCACCTGTCTCACCAACCTATGCCCAGTAAATGGGTGAACGACATGGTCTCCCATACAAAGCCTCAAATAGAGCCATGCTAATAGTAGAGTGGAAGCTGTTGTTGTAGGAAAACTCTATTAAAGGCAAGTGTCTTACCCATGATCCTCTAAAATATAGAATGCATGCCCGGAGCATGTCCCCCAACGTCTGGATATTTCGCTCTGTCTAACCCTCGGTCTGGGGGTGGAAAGAAGTTCTAAGGCGTAGCTGGGTGCCAAAAGCATGCTGTAACCCCCTCCAGACTCGTGAGGTAAACCGATTATCCCGATCTGAGATGATAGTCTTTGGGAATCCATGTAACAGCACAACCTCGTCTATGTACCTCTGTGCTAAGGTACTCACCGGGCTTGACTCCTTAATTTCTAAGAAGTGAGCTGATTTCGTCAGTCGATCCACCACTACCCAGATAGCATCATAATCACCCTGAGCTCTGGGAAATCCTATGATGAAGTCCATTGAGATGTCATCCCACTTCCACTCAGGGACATATAAAGGATTCAACAAACCACTGGGAACACGGTGTTCAGCCTTCACTTGCTGACACACTAGGCATTTAGCCACAAACTCCACCACTGCCTGTTTCACCCCAGGCCACCAAAACTGTTCCCTCAGGCCTCGGTACATTTTTGAAACTCCTGGATGTACCGCCAAGGATGAGCTATGGGACTCATGGAGAACTCTCTCACACATTGCCTCTGGAACAAACAACCTTCCCTGGAAATGCATCGGATGTCGGCTGTCCTCTGACCATCCTTCTGGAGTGTTTCCCTGATCGACACGATCCCGCATTACTTCCGCCTCGGATTCCCCCACTAAGACTCTTCCACCTGCTGCAACAAGAAGGAATGCACCGTCATCTGAAAAAAATAGCCTCTAACACCTTCTACCCAGCATCCAAGTGCAAGGCATCCAACTCTCCCATCACTTTACAAGAATCAGTGGATTCCCGAACCACTTCCTTATGCGACTTACTGCTCAGGGCATCAGCCACAATGCTTCCCTTACCTTCATTGTAAGAGATCTCAAAGTCATAGTCTTAGAGAAACTTGACCCATCTCCAATGTCATATGTTCAGGTCACGCTGAGAGAAGATATAACACAGGCTCTTGTGATATGAGAAGACCACAAAGCACTCTCCAAGGAGGTATTCTCGCCAAAACTTCAGTGTGAACACTACTGATGCAAACTCTAGTTCATGGGTGGCATAGTTACGCTCGTGAGGTAATAAATTCCTAGACCCATAACAGATCACTCCCTTCTTCTGCATCAGCACGCACCCCAGATCAAGGCCAAACGCATCATAAAACACCTCATACAATAACCCTTCCTCTCGCAACCTGAGTACGAGAGCACTGACCAAATTCTCCTTTAGGTAGTCGAAAGCCTTCTGGCACTGCTCGCTTTATAGTAAGACATGGTTCTTCCTAGCCAAAGATATCATTGGATCAGCAACTCGAGAGAAGTCCGAAATGAACCTCCGATAGTAACCTGCTAACCCTAGGAAACTACACACTTCTGCCACGCTCTTGGGTGCAACCCAAGAAATAACTGGCTCCACCTTCGACGGGTCCACTTACACTCCATGATGAGACACTATGTTCCCAATGAAGTTTACTTCTTGTGTCAAGAACTTACACTTTGAAAATTTCCCGTAAAGATGGTGGTGTCGAGGGACTTCTAAGACTGCCCTGAGATGCTCAATGTCTTCCTCCTATGATCTTGAGTAGATTAGGATGTCATCGATAAACACAACGACGAACCGGTCCATAAACTCTCGAAAGACAAAGTTCATAAGTCCCATGAACACGGCCGGTGCATTCGTAACTCCAAATGGCATCACTAAAAACTCTAAGTGCCCATACCTGCACCTGAAAGCCGTCTTCGAGATATCACTATCCTTTACCCTCAGCTGATGATATCCAGATCGTAGATCAATCTTAGAAAACCAACCCAATCCCCTTAGTTGGTCGAAGAGATCATCTATCCTTTAAGGGGGTAACGGTTCTTGACCGTTACCTGGTTCAACCTTCGGTAGTCTATGCATATACTGAGACCACCATCTTCCTTCTTCACGAACAAAACTGGAGCACCCCATGGCGATATGATGGGTCGAACAAAACCCTTCTCCATCAGATCATCAATCTTAATCCGCAACTCCCACAACTTCGAAGGTGCCATCCGATAAGGGGCCATCAAAATCGGATGGGCACCAGGCTGTAAGTCTATCCCAAACTCAATGTTATGTCGAGGGGGTAGAGTCACAACCTCCTCAGGAAAAACATCGAGGAACTCCCCAAAAACCTCCGGGACATCCATAATCTATGTATCAGTTGGAACCACTGATAACCTGCCTAACAAGGAAAGGAGAGGATTCACATGCCAGCTTCCTACCTGATAGCTCCTCTCACCAACAAAATCTATACGTTTCCCATCCATGTCAGAGAACACGACTCTTCTCTGTAAGAATTAAATAACGGAACTAACAGAAAACAACCAAACGATGCCTAGGATGACATCGTATGGCTGAATCTGTAACAGAAGAAGGTCCCCACTAGATCGATGTGGTCCCAACATCAGCCCACATCCCCGGAAAACACAAGACACGCTGGTCTGGCCTCCAACTGGTGTACTCAACACCAGTGGTACGGAAATTCTCTATACATCTAGACCCAAAGAATGGGCTAGACTGGGTACAACAAAGGAGTGTGAAGCTCCCAAATCAAACAAGGAAGAAACAAGAGTGTTGAATAAACAAACCGTACCTTGCACCACCTATGGTCCTTCCAGAGCTATCAACTTTGCTGCGTGCAACTGTACACGCCCAGATCCTTGGCCTCTTTGATGTCGACTAGGTTCCATAGCGGTGTTGTAAACAAAGAACACCTAAGCCCGAGTAGTAAGGAAATTTCTCAAGGTTTTATTTTATCATTTTTATTTAAATTTCTTTCCTAGAACACCCAAATCAAGTAAAAAACAATCATGATGATGCATGTACATTCCCTAGGGTCTCTACCCTGTAATCAATGTAGTCTCACTTGGTCGTTCGGTAGGCTCAGAGTCCTTGCATCAGATCACGGGGGGCCTAAAATCTCGTGTCCTAGACGGTCTTCCCTGGCCTATGTCATGCACCAAGATTAACAAACACTGTTTCCCTACCATCCCATGAAATCCTCACTTTTCCTAACTCTAGAATCCATCTTATCTCTCAACCATCAGCTCTGATACCATTCTGTCACGTCCCCCTCCCACCAAAGATGCCCCTCCTGAGCTGGCAATGGTGAAAGGGAGATAATGACCCTCGAGTCCCGCCTCCAGTAGGCCCCGAGGTGGCGACTAGCACCAAGGGTATGAGTTTTCACAAATATGGGAGGCATTACCCTTTTTATTATTTATGATCGGGAAATAGGGCAAGTCAACCACCCAAAAAGGAAAAGAACAAGTGTATAGAAATAAACCCAAACCAATCCCACATGCATGTTTAAACAATTTTATAACAATGTGCATGTACAAGAAATCTCAAAGTATAATACCAAAGAAAACAAGAGTACGACAACTACAACAACTCCAACATTCCGACTAGTAGGGTCCCGTACGACCCTATTTGTCCTCCTGGAAACCTGAAAGTAAACGTAGGGTGATCATGCAAGTATACTCAGTAGGGAAACCTAAATATCTCGTGCATAAGTGTGGAGACATCCTAATGTCCAGTGAGAACAACAGAAGAAACCTAGAAAGGAATTCTATCCACCCAACCTCACCAGCCACACTCACCAAAAACACAATCACAATAGGTAGTACTATATAAGAACAAGATTATTGGGTACCCCACGGCATTTCCCACTAGTTAGCTTCTCTTCCTAATGGTGAACGTCCTGACACTACCACACTCTTCCCGCCCACACACACCTGGGCCTCAAGAACCACACATCTCGCCCGCACACACCTGGGCCTCACAACCACGCATCCCACCCGCACACACTTGGGCCTCACAACCACGTATCCCGCCCACGCACATTTGGGCCTCACAACCACGATCATGTCCCCGCCCGAACACAGCTGGGCCTCATCCTGAAGATTCTTGGGAACAGTAACAGAACTCTCGCCCGAAGACACCTGCGCCTCATCACGAAGATTCTTGGGAAAACAAATCTTCCCGAAGAGTCTTGGGCCAATCCACCCCAATCGAAACCTACCTGAAGGGTCTTAGGTGTAAGGTCGCCTCATGCCATCACAGCCTAGGGAAGAAGGAGCAGGAAGGAGCTAGTAACTATGAGAAAACACCCTCTCCCATGAAATGGGAGTGTTCGTCACTAAGTGCTCAACATGGGTGGGGTGCAATAAAACACAAAGATACATACATATATATATATATATATACCAAACAATCAGCCTAACCAACGATTTCTAAACAGAGAAACTGAGCACGTGCCTCGACACTGCTACTACGAAGCATGCATACAACAAACAACCCCAACCCCATTTAGTTTTTCACATTTCAAAAGAATCAGCTTATTAGTTCATTAACTACTGGGCAACTACCCACAACCAACCACATTGATCATTCATAAAACATATCCCTACCATCCACAAATCAAGTTAGGAAAACACAAGCAGCACAACAAAGTCCTTCTTATTATCAAACCAACCCCATTGATTATTAACCCAGTTCAATTACCATGCCCCACCATTCATTAACTCTTCCACATTTTATTTATTATTCACAACCCATAGCCCGTTCACATTCCAACCCATCCCTGCAGACCCGCTTCCAACCACCATAACCACAACTGCATTGTACATCATCATCCCTTGATACAACTTATCGCAACCCTGCTGCTCATCCGATCCACAAGAACCCACAAAACAAGGTTCGTGCCACATCATCGCCCCTTTAACATCATTTACCGCATCCCTACTGCCCATTCTATTCGTAAAAACCCATGATTCACCCCCCCCCCCTTTCACACACCACGTAACCAAGCCAAAATCCACATGTTCATTACTCCATTTTGTTTAACCGGGGTGATTACACAAGGGTTCCAGATTTTAATCATCCAACTTTATGTGATTAACTGTAACACCCCAAGCTAGTACGGTACGCTTCTCTTTGAATAATGTGATAGTGTGTGTTGTACGCAACACCGAGTTCTAACACACCATAACCAATCAAACAAGCCGTTATGAATAGTAATACCTACCTTTTGAAATTATATATATTTTATATTTAAAAATGGACTTCATTTTTGGATTTGGAATATCGAATTTATCCTAAGATGAAATTTTGGTACTTTTTGGATAACTTTAATATTTTGATGAATAGTGAAAATTACTAAATTTTAATTAAAAACAACTTTTTTAATCAAAATAATTAATAGTGATAAATTATGAATTTGAGTGGTTTTAAAGTATATTTAGAATATATTTTTAACATTTAATATAATGTTGGTCATTGGACAAAATTTTATAATTAAACCAAACATAAACAAGTGTCAATCTTTTTATAGTTATTATCTCTTAAAAACACGCTTTTTGTTTTGACAGTGGGAATTAATTTTTAATTAATTTCTCCCACTTCTGTGTTTTGAATTTAGAAAAATGGATTCCATATTTGGAATCAGGATTTCCAAATTGTGTAAATAGGTAACTTTTATTTTTAGACATTTTGAATAATTACTGCGGTAAATATTTTATTCACCATGGTTAAGGGAAAATCCGGTAAATAAGGGTTAAAAAATAATATTATAATAATACTAAATTACCCTAAAACGTGTCCTAGACTTATTGGTTGATACAGGTTAGACCATAGGCATCTTTGGGTCGATTTTGGGACCCCATGGTGCCACTTGTAGGTGATAGGGACACTTTTGTTTAATTAAGTTAAAATGAATACAAAAATGACACAAGCATATATCTTTTAGAAAAACAATTTTTACATAGGGTTATATATGTTGGATTTTAGATTATAAATATTCATTAGAAATATAAAATGATTTACTACATAATTATATTTTATTTATAATTTTTAGACATTAAATAATTTAATTTATTTATGACACAATGATGATGAATTAATTACTATAATAGTGAAAAATTAAAATAATTGATATTATAAATACCCAAATAAATATAATATGAAACTTTTAATGAATTAAACTAATTTTATAGGGTAATATGATATATTAGTATTGATTTATTTGACTTTTTTAGAAGTAATCAATCTTTTATGAGTTTCACAAAAATCAACTATTGAATAGTGTCAAAATTGATATAAAAGAGTTCTTAAAACAAATATTATATTATTAATTGATATTAAATTCCTAAAAATCTAAGGTTCGGCCAAGATACATATATCATGATAGTTTCATCATTAATGGACCACTTGGGGGTCTCTTGGATGTATATAGTAATTTTATTAGCCATATTATATAAAAATACAAAGAGACATTGTAAAAGTGAAACTAATTAACTTAGAGTTAATACTTAAAGATAAGGTTAATATAAGTAACCGAACCTGTCTAAATTCTATTGGTTGAGTTGTTTTCGACCCATAACCACCTTAAAATTTGAATAATAAACTTTTTAGCCATTGGAAACCTAATATGAATTTATTATAAACTAATATCTCTAGCTTTTCCAAAGGTGCCCCTCACCCCTCTTATAAAAGGGAACTCCTCCTTCTCATTTCTTCACACCTTCAAAGCCTTTTGGTTTGGACAAACTCTTCCCAAATACTCTCCCAACTTCCCTCACTACAACCTAGAGGCCTTAGTTTGGTCAGAAAGCCAACCTAAGGATCCCTTTTGATCAAATCAAAATGAAGAAACCGAAGAAGAGGTAATGATTTCACCACCCTTTTCCAAGTTCCTTTCTTCTTCCACTTCTTCTTCCTTTGTTGTTACCATTATAAAATAATAACTCCAGTATCATATATATACTGTGATGTTATTATAAATATGGTACAACCATATTCATTATTCTATCCACCCTTTGAATAACATGTCACCATGCGTGCGTGCGTACGGCTTACCGTCTCCACGTCGTGGTGTAATTGTTATTCAATATAATATTATTTGGATCGGTATAATAATGATGTGTAACTCATGTAAATAATAAATATAACATGTTAATGATTCTGTATATATGATATACCATCCATTTATATATTATTTTAATATCAAAAGAATGATATTGTCTCTCGTGCGTACGTACGGACTACCGCCTCCACGAACGCGATGAGATTCATTCTCCATCGTATCCATTCAAGTATAATTATCATTTGATGATTTAAAAAATGATGTCTAAGGACTTGATATCATTATGGGTATGAATAATATACAACCTATCCTTTTTAAACATGTCTTACGTAACAAAACATATAAAATAAAACAAGTAAGTTAACACCCGAAACAACGATAATACTAAGATATTATTATCAAATCAATATTAAAAGATCATATATGATATCATATTAATGTATATGATTCTTGTATAATTTAATAACAATTATTTCACCATTATACATGATGTTAACCTACCTCAACTAAGGAAAAGTACAAGGTAAGGGTTATTTCACAATCTCTTCATTATCCGAGGTTGTTTATATGTAATAATCTACTGGGATCTCTTTATCATCCACATCCATGTTTTCTTAAAAATGTATTTCAAAACATTTTTATTATTTACAATAATATGGGTTAAAGTCATTTATACCCTTGTTTGACTTTTTATAAGAGGAATCTTTCCGTCGTTTTCAAAATAAGGTCCTTTTTAACCTTTTCGACAGAATTAAGGTAAGAATGTTTTTTTAACTTATATAGTGGGTGCAGTTATTTTCTGCCGTTATAAAATTTTCAAAGCTTTCCTTACAAGCTTATAAGAATATTTTCAAAGAAAATGTTTTATTTTATATGGCTCTTAAATTATTTCAAAAATAGAAAGAGATATTTCTCTAAAAATAGTTTTGATTTCATCTATGTCAACATCCTTTGATAGATTTTTCGCTTATTTGAAGTTGATTTATTATGATACAAAACATCTATATTGTATTGAAGGTTTTGTGATATGTTTTACTGTGGATGTGCTATTTTTATACCATTCATAGTTTATGGTGAAATTATTGACATTTCGTATGCTAGTTTTAATACGAATGTTCATGTTATGTTTAAACCTTTTCATATGGGAATGCATTGGACTTAATATGTGACGGGTGGAGCCCGCTATAGCTCCTCGATGCATCGGTAGGTCTCATGAGACAAACTAGTGTCTTGGAACAGGGCCTTGGAAAAATATTATTTGTAGTATTGGCACGAGGCCTTGGCTATGTGGTTATGATAGTATGGAATTATGCATTCCAACATTATAAAAGTGGTTATTGATATTGCATGTGATTATTCAATTAGTAGAATATCCATGTGAATAAGTAAATGGAATTATTTCATTTTACTTTTTCCGTACTATGTTGAAGTTCAAGTTTAAAAGGATTTTGTTTTAGTAATGCATTGCCTTAAATGTTTATGCTTATTTTGAATGTTCCACTATATTGTTATCCTTACTGGGCATTTGAGCTCACCCCTTTTCTATGTTTTATTTTTCCTAGGATGTGAAGAAGTAATTTATGAATGACCTGCAGGGATATTATGAGGGGATAATAGTGTGGACTGTGGAGACATTATGTTGTTGTAGTATTTTTTCATTTTATGATGTAATGTAAAACTTATGAATATATCTAGTGATTCCAAGGCTACTAAACCAATCGGTCTTTCGAGATTTGATCTTTCTTGTGATCATGAAAATGTTATGTAATAATGCACCGACTCTGGGTAACTAGGGTCGGGGCGTTACAGTTGGTATCAGATGAAGTTTAGTACAAACCTTGGAAGCTATATTTAGATAAAATCTTATTAGAGCACATAGATTTAAGATTAATTTTGAGGATTAGTATAGAAGAACTTCCTAGAATTTTGGTATTGTAGAGATTTTGTGAGTTTTCCGAGAAATACATCCCTGTCTGGATACAAGCAGGTAGTGGCGGCTCCGGCACAGATGTACCTAGGGGTAAAACCCAAAAACACTGCTTTGAGCTAGACTCGAACGGGAACTGGTGCACGACAACGGGCCTTGCTGCACTCTTGGTTACGACACTCCTGGGGGATATGCTTAGGATAACTCTCATTTTCTTTAAAAATCATTATGAAGGGTTTATGAGTATATACTTCCTCAAAGAAAACATTTTTATGATTATGGATTATATCCATAAATAGTTCAATTTATGTTAAGTGTTTTATAAGTATGAGATTATGTATCATGATTCATAAACTGATCTAGTTTATGCCATTGTTTAAAAATGGGGCCTATTGGAAGAAATGGAAACTGTATCAATGCACACACTCCATGTAGGGATTTCCCTCCTGCTCAAGATAATTATAGTGGAGATGGTGATGCAACTGGTGCCGATCAGCTAATCACCATACTGGGACAACTTACTCAGGTTATGAATAATAACCTTACCTGTATGGAGCACCCTGATCCACAGCGTGGAGGATCAATGTTAGATTTGATTCATGAGGCAACAACCACCAACGTTCAATGGGAGTACAAATCCCTTAGTAGCTGAGCAATGGATAAATTCCCTAGAGAAAATATTTCAGGCTTTGGGGAGCAGTGAAATGGAAAAAGTTATCATGGCAGTTTACTGCCTCACTGGAGATGCTGATCAATGGTGTTCATTGATTCAAAACATGAAGGAAGATGATGAAGTATCAAATATGGAATGGAGGGAGTTCAAAGATCTGTTTTTAGAAAAATAATTTCCTCACGACCATCGAGTAGATATGGAAAGGCAATTTCTGAGTCTGAGACAAAAAGAGGATGAGAATGTCTCAAAGTATGAGTATAATTTTACAAGTTTAGCAAGGTATGCTGGAGATTATATATGTAACCCAAGAAGTAAGATTTATCGTTTCTTTGATGGGTTAAAACCATTTCTTCATCGAGCATTAGTCTCACAATCCTTTTCGTCGTACGAAGACATTGTCTCATGTGCTATCAAGACCGAAAAGGAATTATCTAAGTCTTATGACTTTAAAGAAAAGCAAGAGAAGAAGAGACCTGCTGATCAATCTGGGAATGGAAATAAGGGGAAGAAGGGAAAGGTTGAATATCCATCCTGTGGTAAATGCGGGAAGAAACATCCTGGTACTTGCTTGAAGGGAATGAGAGTCTGTTACAAGTGTGGTGAAAAAGGCCACCAAGCTCGTGATTGTAAGGGGAAGAAGGAAGCTACCAACGTTCAGTGCTACAATTGCAGGGAGATGGGGAATTATGCAAATGAATGTCCTAAGCATCAAGAGAACTTACCTCAGAAAAGGCCAAGGGATCAAGGCCAGGCTTATGCTATCACTACTTCTGAGGTAGAAGCTCTGAAAGACGTGGTGGCAGGTAATTTAATGGTTTCCTCAAGTTTAGCAAATGCATTATTTGATTCTGGATCATCGCATTGTTTCATATCTTCCCAGTTTGCTAAGAAAATTAGATATTTCCAATTTGATTTAACAAGGGAGTTTTCAGTTAAAACTCTTAAGGGAAGTATCATTGCAACAAAGTTTTGCGAATCAGTCCCCATTAGAGCACATAAATGTTCTTTATCTGATGATCTCATCGTCATACCTATGATTGAGTTTGATATAATCCTCAGTATGGACTGTCTTTCGGACTATGATGTGAAGATTTATTGTAAGAAGAAAGAGGTTACGATTATTGATGATAATGATAAGGAACACCTTATCTTTAGAGCAGAATCGTCACCACCTAATTCTTATTTAGATCCACCCCCAGTAGCTCAACTAAATTCAATTATTGGGGAGGAAGAGAATGAAATAACTGTCGGTGAGGAAAGGAATGTTCAAATAGAGGATGTACCTGTTGTGAAAGAATTTGTAGATGTATTTCCGGAAGATTTACCTGGACATCCTCCAGAACGAGAAGTTGAGTTTTCCATTGATTTAATTCCTGGATCAAGGCCTATATCGAAGACCCCTTACAGAATGGCCACTATAGAGTTATTCGAACTAAAGAAACAACTAGAGGAATTTAGTAATAAAGGATTTATTTGCCCTAGTGTTTCCCCATGGGGAGCCCCTGTTCTTTTTGTTAAAAAGAAAGATGGATCTATGAGGTTATGTATCAACTACAGGGAGATCAATGCTATAACGATAAAGAACAAGTATCCCTACCTCGCATTGATGATTTATTTGACCAACTGCAAGGAGCTCAATACTTTTCAAAGATTGAACTTCGATCTGGATACCATCAGTTGTGTGTGAAGAAGGAAGACATTCCGAAGATAGCATTTCGAACCAGGTACGGGCATTACGAGTTTACTGTAATGCCGTTTGGATTGACTAATGCACCCTCTGTATTCATGGATCTGATGAATAGAGTTTTCAAGGAGTATCTCGATGAATTTGTGGTGGTATTTATTGATGATATCTTGGTATACTCCAAAACCTACGAAGATCATGAAAATCACTTGCGCATTATCTTGAAGACTCTGAGGAGGCATGAATTATATGGGAAGTTTAGCAAGTGTGAATTCTGGCTTGAGGATATTTCTTTTCTTGTCCATATTTTCTCTGAAGATGGAATCTCTGTTGATCCTTCTATGACCAAGGCAATCCAAGAATGGCCAGCACCTACGAGTATAACTTAGGTACGCAGTTTTATTGGTTTGGCAAGTTATTATCGACGTTTCATCCAGAATTTTGCCCGATTGGCTAACCCATTAACGAAGCTCACACGCAAAGGGGTTAAATTTGTTTGGAAAAAAGAGTGTGAAGAATGTTTCGAAGAACTGAAGAGAAGATTAGTCAATGCTCCTATATTGACTCTACCACCGGGGAATGATGGGTTCGTTATTTAGAGTGATGCATCAAAGAAAGGACTTGGTTGTGTCCTTATGCAGAATGATAGAGTTATTGCCTATGCATCACAATAGTTGAAAATTCATGAACAAAACTATCCTACTCATGATCTCGAGTTAGCAGCTGTGATCTTTGCTTTGAAGATATGGAGGCACTACCTCTATGGTGAAAAATGTGAGATTTATACTGATCACAAGAGTTTGAAGTATATTTTCTCACAAAAAGAACTCAACATGAGGCAAAGGATATGGCTTGAATTACTCAAGGATTATGATTGTACGATACACTACCACCCAGGGAAGGCAAACAAGGTGGTAGATGCTTTGAGTAGAAAAGAACATGGAGTTTTGAACAATATGAGAATTGAAAGGGATCCAATTTTCATGGATCTAGTGAAGATGGATATGGGAATAACCCGGGAAGGTGAAACATCAATGCTTTTTCAAATGGTTGCCAAACCATCTTTACTAGAAAATATTAAGAGCTCTCAGACCGATGATGAAGAATTTAAAAAGAAGATTAAAACTGTGAATGATGGGAGATTGAGAGACTTTGTGTATGAAGATGGAATTTTGAAATTTGGGAAGAGACTTTGTGTTCCCGATATACCTGATCTAAAAAGGGAATTGCTGGATGATGCTCATAGTTCCAATTTCTCTATACACCCTGGGAGCACCAAAATGTATAGAGATTTGAAGGAACATTTTTGGTGGGACAACATGAAGAGGGATATTGCTTATTTTGTGTCAGGATGTATGGTTTGTCAACAAGTGAAAGATGGAAGGCAACATCCTGGAGGAGTCATGCAACCTCTTCCCATACCGGAGTGGAAATGGGACAATATTACAATGGAATTTGTCATGGGGCTACCAAAGACTCCTAGAAGGAATGATGCAATATGGGTTATTGTTGATCGTCTTACCAAGTCAGCACATTTTCTTGCTATAAGAGAAGATCTACCCCTGGAACGTCTAACAAGACTATATATTAATGAAGTTGTGAGACTTCATGGAGTACCCCTATCGATTGTTTCTGATCGTGATCCCCGTTTTACTTCAAGATTTTGGAAAAGTCTTCAGAAATCCCTGGATACTGAACTTCATTTGAGCACTGCTTACCACCCTCAGACAGACGAACAATCAGAACGAACTATTCAGACCTTATAAGACATGTTGAGATCTTGCTCACTTGACTTTCATGGTATGTGGGATCAATATTTACCTCTGGTATAATTTTCCTATAACAATAGCTTCCATTCGAGTATTCAGATGGCACCATATGAAGAGTTATATAGAAAGAGATGTCGTACACCAACCTTTTGGGATGACGTTGGTGAAAGAAAACTTGTAGGCCCAGAACTGGTGGAGGAAACGGTGGAAAAGGTGAAGGTAATCCAAAATCACATCAAAGCAGCTCAAAGTAGGCAGAAGAGCTATGCCGATAATCGAAGGAAGGATTTGGAATTTCAGGTCGGTGATCATGTTTTCCTGAAGGTATCTCCATGGAAGGGAGTCATACATTTTGGTAAGAAAGGTAAATTGAGTCCCAGGTACATCGGACCTTTCGAAATTCTAGAACGAATTGGGGTTGTGGCTTACCGATTGGCAATGCCGCCAAGTCTCTCCAAAGTTCACGATGTGTTCCACGTATCTCTGTTGAGGAAATACATGCCTGACCCAACGCATGTACTCACCTATGAAGAATTAGAACTGGAACCCGATCTGTCTTATTTTGAAGAGCCCGTCAGGATTCTTGATACAAGAGAACAAGTACTGAGAAACTGGACGACGCGTCTGGTCAAAGTTTTGTGGAGAAACTATAAGATGGAAGAAGCAACGTGGGAACCCAAGGAACTTATGATGAAGAACCACCCGAGTCTTTTCATGTGATAAGTATTCTAGAAATTTCGAGGACGAAATTATTTGAAGGAGGGGAGAATGTATAACCCCAAGCTTCTACGGTACGCTTCTCTTTGAATAATGTGATAGCGTGTGTTGTACGCAACACCGAGTTCTAACACACCATAACCAATCAAACTAGCCGTTATGAATAGTAAAACCTACTTTTTGAAATTATATATATTTTATATTTCAAAATGGACTTCATTTTTGGCTTCAGAATATCGAATTTAGCCTAAGATGAAATTTTGGTACTTTTCGGATAACTTTAATATTTTGATGAATAGTGAAAATTACTAAATTTTAATTAAAAACAATTTTTTAATCAAAATAATTAATAGTGATAAATTATGAATTTGAGCGGTTTTAAAGTATATTTAGAATATATTTTTAACATTTAATATAATATTGATCATTGGACATAATTTTACAATTAAACCGATAATAAACAAGTGTCAATCTTTTGATAGTTATTATTTCTTAAAAACAAGCTTTTTGTTTTGACAGCGGGAATTAATTTTAAATTAATTTATGCCACTTCTGTGTTTTGAATTTAGAAAAATGGATTCCATATTTGGAATCAGGATGTCCAAATTGTGTAAATAGGTAACTTTTATTTTTAGACATTTTGAATAATTACTGCGGTAAATATTTTATTCACCATGGTTAAGGGTAAATCCGGTAAATAAGGGTTAAAAAATAATATTATAATAATACTAAATTACCCTAAAACGTGTCCTAGACTTATTGGTTGATACAGGTTCGACCATAGGCATCTTTGGGTCGATTTTGGGACCCCATGGTGCCACTTGTAGGTGATAGGGACACTTTTTTTTTAATTAAGTTAAAATTAATACAAAAATGACACAAGCATATATCTTTTAGCAAAAAATTTTTTACATAGGGTTATATATGTTGGATTTTAGATTATAAATATTAATTAGAAATATAAAACGATTTACTACATAATGATATTTTATTTATAATTTTTAGACATTAAATAATTTAATTTATTTATGACACAATGGTGATGAATTAATTACAATAATAGTGAAAAATTAAAATAATTGATATTATAAATAGCCAAATAAATATAATATGAAACTGTTAATGAATTAAAATAATTTTATAGGACAATATGATATATTAGGATTGATTTAATTGACTTTTTTCGAAGTAATTAATCTGTTATGAGTTTCACAAAAATCAACTATTGAATAGTGTCAAAATTGACATAAAAGAGTTCTTAAAAAAAATATTATATTATTAATTGATATTAAATTCATAAAAATCTAAGGTTCGGCCAAGAGACTTATATCATGATATTTTCATCATTAAAGGACCACTTGGGGGTCTCTTGGATGTATATAGTAAGTTTATTAACCATATTATATAAAAATACAAAGAGACATTGTAAAAGTGAAACTAATTAACTTAGAGTTAATACTTCAAGATAAGGTTAATATAAGTACCCAAACCTTTCTAAATTCTATTGGTTGAGTTGTTTTCGACCCATCCACACCTTAACCTTTGAATAATCAACTTTGTAGCCATTGGAAACCGAATATGAATTTATTATAAACTAATATCTCTAGCTTTTCCAAAGGTGCCCCTCACCCCTCTTATAAAAGGGAACTCCTCCTTCTCGTTTCTTCACACCTTAAAAGCCTTTTGGTTCGGGAAAAGTCTGCCCAAATACTCTCCCAACTTCCCTAACTACAACCTAGAGGCCTTAGTTTGATCAGAAAGCCAACCTAAGGAGCCCTTTTGATCAAATCAAAAGGAAGAAACCGGAGAAGAGGTAATGATTTCACCACCCTTTTCCAGGTTCCTTTCTTCTTCCACTTCTTCTTCCTTTGTTGTTACCATTATAAAATAATAACTCCAGTATCATATATATACTGTGATGTTATTATAAATATGGTACAACCATATTCAGTATTCTATCCACCCTTTGAATAACATGTCACCATACGTGCGTACGTACGGCTTACCGTCTCCACGTCGTGGTGTAATTGTTATTCAATATAATATTATTTGGATGGGTATAATAATGATGTGTAACTCATGTAAATAATAAATATAACATGTTAATGATTCTGTATATATGATATACCATCCATTTATATATTATTTTAATATCAAAAGAATGATATTGTCGCTCGTGCGTACGTACGGACTACCGTCTCCACGAACGCGATGAGATTCATTCTCCATCGTATACATTCAAGTATAATTATCATTTGATGATTTAAAAAATGATGTTTAAGGACTTGATATCATTCTGGATATGAATAATATACAACCTATCCTTTACAAACATGTCTTACGAAACAAAACATATAAAATAAAACAAGTAAGTTAACACCCGAAACAACGATAATACTAAGATATTATTATCAAATCAA
This sequence comes from Viscum album, assembly GCA_963277665.1. Classification (NCBI taxonomy): domain Eukaryota; kingdom Viridiplantae; phylum Streptophyta; class Magnoliopsida; order Santalales; family Viscaceae; genus Viscum; species Viscum album. The sequence continues at coordinate 350,706,958 of OY728130.1, read as the reverse complement.
TATTAAAAGATCATATATGATATCATATTAATGTATATGATTCTTGTATAATTTAATAACAATTATTTCACAATTATACAAGAGGTTAACCTACCCCAACCATGGAAAAGTACAAGGTAAGGGTTATTTCACAGTCTCTTCATTATCCGAGGTTGTTTATATGTAATAATCTACTGGGATCTCTTTATCATCCACATCCATGTTTTCTTAAAAATGTATTTCAAAACATTTTTATTATTTACATGAATATGGGTTAAAGTAATTTATACCCTTGTTTGACTTTTTATAAGAGGAATCTTTCTGTTGCTTTCAAAACAAGGTCCTTTTTAACCTTTTCGACAGAATTAAGGTAAGAATGTTTTTTTAACTTATACAGCGGGTGCGGTTATTTTCCGCCGTTATAAAATTTTCAAATCTTTCCTTACAAGCTTATAAGAATATTTTCAAATAAAATGTTCTATTTTATATGGATCTTAAATGATTTCAAAAATATAAAGAGATATTTCTCTAAAAGGAGTTTTGATTTCATCTATGTCAACATCCTTTGATGGATTTTACGCTTATTTGAAGTTGATTTATTATGATACAAAACTTCTATATTGTATTGAAGGTTTTTTGATATGTTTGACTGTGGATGTGCTATTTTTATACCATTCATAGTTTATGGTGAAATTATTGACATTTTTTATGCTAGTTTTAATACGAATGTTTATGTTATGTTTAAACCTTTTCATATGGGAATGCATTGGACTTAATATGTGACGGGTGGAGCCCGCTATAGCTCCTCGATGCATCGGTAGGTATCATGAGACAAACTAGTGTCTTGGCACAAGGCCTTGGCAAAATCTTATTTGTAGTCTTGGCACGAGGCCTTGGATATGTGGTTATGATAGTCTGGCATTATGCATTCCAACATTATGAAAGTGGTTATTGATATTGAATGTGATTATTCGATTAGTAGAATATCCATGTGAACAAGTAAATGGAATTATTTCATTTTACTTTTTCCATACTATGTTGAAGTTCTAGTTTAAAAGGCTTTTGTTTTAGTAATGCATTGCCTTAAATTTTTATGCTTATTTTGAATGTTCCGCTATATTGTTATCCTTACTGGGCATTTGAGCTCACCCCTTTTCTATGTTTTATTTTTCCCAGGATGTGAAGAAGTAAGTTATGAATGACCTGTAGGGATATTATGAGGGGATAATATTGTGGACTATGGAGACTTTATGTTGTTGTAGTAGTTTTTCATTTTATGATGTAATGTAAAACTTATGAATATATCTAGTGATTCCAAGTCTACTAAACCTATCGGTCTTTCGAGATTTTATCTTTCTTGTGATCATGCCAATGTTATGTAATAATGCACTGACTCTGGGTAACTAGGGTCGGGGCGTTACATTAACTAGATTCCACATTCAAAAAAGTTCCATTCACAAAAATGGTCTAGAATATAAGGAAAATTTTAATTACACAAGCAAAGGCCCCCAACGACCGTGATTTTCAGTAGGCAAAATCTCATTCAATTCACAACATAATATCACAGGATGTAAAGATAAACATAACAACTTCCCCATCCCTGTTCTTTAACCAGTTATTATCTTCATTTATTGGTTTAACCATTTATCATGAGAACAAGAGGATACCCACCCCGTATGATGAAAAATTTAGAGAGACGAATGTAAGATCCCTGCCTCAACAGGTTCTGATCAAAACGCTCCCCCCCAGATCAACTTTAGAAGACGTCTGTCGGCGTCCGTCACTTCTATTGAGTCCCGAAAAAACATCCTCGGGTGGAATTTGGAAAGTAAAGGCTGAAGGAAAGACAACGGATCTAAGATCATAAGTTTTGACTTGTCTTTACAATCCTGTTTCCACTGACGGATCGTAAATCGGAGCTCAGATGAAGAAGTTATGGAAGAAAAGGAGCCTTCGAGTCTCTTGGGAGAGCTCTGCTCAGAGGAATGGGGGGAGAGGAGTGAGTTGAAAAGGAGGAGGGGACCCCTCCTTTTATAGGCGAGAAAAACAAAAGTACACCACATGTACTTTATGGTACACGACGTGTACTTGGCTATTTCACACGGTCACCACGCGGCTTCCAACAGGGCCTTCAACACGGCACCCGACCGTTGATTGGTCAACACACAGCTTGAGGGTAACGCATATGCGGGGAGGGACTACACGATGTGTAGTATTGGGTACATGGATTGTACCCATTTATATCACAAGGAAATGACATGGCTCCAACATGGCAGACGTCCGGTTACTGGTCAACACATGACTTGAGGGTAACACGTACGCAGGGAGGGACTACACGGCATGTAGTTTTGGGTACATGGCGTGTACCCATTTATTTCACACGGCAATGACACGGCCTTCAACACAGGGTATACCCGGAAAGGGGGTACACTGCGTGTACTCAAACTGCACGGCGTGTAGTTTCAAAATTCTGGAAAGTGTGGGAAAAGTCCATTTTACCCTCCAAAACACTTCGTGGCCTTCTTTTTGAAAAAGGAATGTGCTGGAGAGGTTCAGGCCATTATAGACACACTCGATTGACCATTAATTGTCTGTCCTAGATGTTTCCAACATAATTTTACCATGTACTAAAATGAAAATATAAGGAAGATAACCACATAAAATCATGATATATAATATTTAACCTAGACTTATGTGTGACACTCCTCCAAAGTTATGTATATGAATTCCATAGCACTAGGAGTAAAATCCAACTAACTCGGCCAGTGGTGTCATGGAGCCTGGTCCTTTTACAACATCATCCCTAGCATTGGGATGATTTAGACTTCCTTTAAAGCCCAGGTAAGTATATCTTAGAGATTATTGGTGATAAAATCATAACATCTTTAGGATTAAATGATTATCACAAAACTCATATGCTTTTTTTGTATCATCTAGAAACCCAATGTGTATCTCTTGTATCAACACATACTACCCCAATATTTCACAAGATAAATTGTACATCATTGATATCATCCATAGGTTTATCAGCCCTATTATTACAAGTATCATATGTACTATTAAATAGGTATAATTCTAGAGTCGTATCACTATATATGATGAAAAATACATTTAAATAACATCCAATTAATTTGACACATAAGAAGGAAAGAAGGGGAACACGACCTACTAAGTAGCTAACATTGCCATGGGCATGTCTATCTCACTGAAACAAATCATTACATGATGCTTTCACCTATAAAAAGGGTAAAATTATCGAATGACCATTGATCTATACAAAGGTGTTTTTTATAAACTAAGATTCTGACATGGTAATACGACACCCAAATAGTCCCACATGCTTGCAAATATTCACAAGAATTTTGAAAGGTTTTAAAGTTATAAGGGTGATACCTACCTCTGTCTAGACCCTAAAAAAATAGAAATAATTAACCCACTATCTAGTTCATACAAAGGTGTTCACTAGTCCCTACCTCTTTTAATTTAGAATATAAGAAGCCTATAGGTAATGCACCCAATCTTGTTTCAAGGAAAAACTTAGGGAAACACTTAAAATACCCTTACACAATAGTTAAAGATAAGAGAACCTCGAAAAGTTTTATTTGATCTAATTTAGTTATTAGAATTTTATCATTAATTATTTTAAAGGGTCATTTAAATATCATCAATCATGAATCATAAATAACATCTATACATGGTACTTTATTTATATAATTCCCTCTAGGTGGAATCAGCAAGTTATACAAAACCTCCTTTTATAAATTATTTATTTAACTAAAATCCTACCACAAATTAGAAATTTATCTTCTAAATTTCTTTTATCCATTTTATTTATACATAAATTTTTCACAATTTGTATTATCTAAATAAAATTTTAATTTCAATCTATGTAAGAAAACACCCTTTAGTTCATAACTGGAATTTTATTTAACAGAGGCCTAATAGATAATAAATCTCTAAAGAACATAAAAAGTTTTTTAAAAATTGGAGAGGGGACTAGTTAAGTAATATTCCAATATATTTATATATGTGAATCCATATTGGAATCTACGGACACCATAAATAACCATCCTATATAATAAAACAATACCCCCATGGGGATTAAGTATTAAGGAAAACATAACAAAGACGACCTATGAGGGTCTCATCACATCCAACATAGGTTCATAAACCACAATAGTTGATTTAATTGTTAAAATTTTAAAACACACATAGTATTTTATCTCCTAAGAAACATTCTCCAACTGACCTACTTGGGTCCAGTTGTGCATTTAATAATTTAGTTATATGGGTTATCATGCCCAAGTGATGCATTTACAATACTTTGTATGAGTCACAATTTTTTATAAGATTTACATTTAAGCATATATATGTAATAACCATGTTTCGGTTAGATTAATCCCCATTAATAAGTAATAAAGGTACTTACCCTTATAAATTACAATTTTCATTTATATAACCGCAACAAAAATTTTGTCTTTGATCTTCGAATATCATAAGTTTGTATGTAATGGTTTGATTATATGGGTCACCCTTAAAAATATTTAAGGGACCATAACCTTATAAATTTCTATTATTTCCCCATTTATGAACAACCATAAATGTTTCATCCCATGCGACCAATGGTCCATGGCTCAAACATGCCCAAATCAGTTGGTTAAAGAGAATTCCACCATCAAGATATGCAGGGAAGCACTACTTTGGTTAATGTTAAATTTTATTTAACTACTCGTGTATTGAGATTATAAGGAATCAGTCTATAAAAATATTAAATATAAGGAAACATGATAAATAAACACCAAATCATGGTACACTAATAAGCATGATAAACATGGAACAATAATCCCAAAAAACATGTTGTATAAGAAAACATTCTAAAAAAATAACACATAATGTTATAAAAATAGGCATGTTAATGGAATGAATAAGTAGGTATAAAACTAATAATGTTACAAAAATACCTAACATGTTATATATAATAGGCATGCTAATAAACACACAAGGTACATCATCCAAACTCAAATAGCCAAACAATGTAAAGTGAATGGCATGAAATATGCAAGGCATGGAATATGCGTGGCATGTAAATTTATATGTTCATATTTTGATGCATGTAATGTTACTTATTTACAATACCATTCCAAGTTTAAAATTATATAAGCCTTATAAATCAATAATTAAAAGGGTACACCAATCACTCGAGGTGAACTCATAATGGTTTGTAATAATGAATAGCATAAACAACGATCCCATCCCTGACCACTTGGTATTTTTCCCATGTGTGGGTTGATCACTACTAGACACATCAACTTAGAAAGTTTTGAAACATTATAAGTATCCTATATAATAGCCCAAAAAAGTGAGAAAATGGAAAAAAAATAATCCTCTCCTAATACCACATTGTAACATCCCAGCTTAACTGACTACCAAACCAGTAGCCAGACCAGTCGCCACATTACTCAAGAACGTCTCCCCATATGAAAGATTCTATCGACTAGTGGTGAGGGTCTAATGGTTGTATATTGGTGATACTATACCCTCTTTATCAGAGTATCATAGTTATAAATAACAAATAATCAGCATAAATCAGTAGAAGAAGTTATAAGTAAATGTAAGAGTGGTATAAAATAATAATAAACTGGAAAGTATGGAAAATTCCAAATACATATAACCATGAATTCATGTAAATATAAACTACATAACTAAATAATTAATATGTATGAAAGGTAGTACAATAAAATACATGGGATAATAAAATGAAAAAATATCCCCAAATGTTATATCCATGACCATCTTTAGCTCCATCTCAATCTTATGCTCCTAACTCCTAAGTACAAGCATGACAACAAAATCTAAGGATCTTGATCCTACATCCAATGAGGTATGTTAGGGAACCTTAGTGGAATGGAGGCCCAAACAGGGTGTGGGATATACTCAGCAGGCAACCACCAAAGGTGTCTAAATCATAATCCATTCCATGAATAAAAAATACAGTAGTGTGTAGGTATAAATAAATAAATTGAGAATCAGTAAATAAAAGTAACTAAGTCAAACATGGGTTCCTCAAAGACACCTGGCTGGCCATACCTGCTTCGGCCTAATTTGGAATAACTATGAGTATTAATATAAGTATATATATTGATATATAGATAGATATATGTGTACATATATATATATATACTATAGAAAAAGAGGTGTTTATATCCTTATATGTGGATATGATGTATTATCCAATACCCAAGGTGTAACTTAATAATCCATGCATAATACTACACATAATAATAATAATATCATAATAATAAATATGGGTCATCATGATCAAGGATCAGAATCAATATACGTCTCCATGCTAAGTAAAATAATGAATGTACGATGCCATGCCAAGTAACATAATGAATGATGAGTAGGGTCATACCCAACCTTCTAATTATAGGAGTGTGGAACATCATTCCCAGAAACCCAAGTGATGTGGAAGCCATGAAAACATCCTCAAACCCGGGAGTGTAAAACATCATGGACAATTACCCTACTTGCGGTCCCTTTTATCATTAACAAATATAGGGCAATCACCATGTCCTATGAGACCATAGCCAGACGTTCCATAAAAATGAAACTGGCATCACTCATGGTACATTGTATCTTTTTACAATAATTAAATTACTTTTATAAATATGCCAAGTGTTTATCCATTCCATTAACAAACATCCATTTATAAATAGAAGGTATGGTAATTCCCATAAGTAATCCATTAAATCTCTCAATTGCTATAAATTTCATTGGAAACACCCATTTCATAAAGCCAAGAATGATATAAACATTGGTCATTTCCATTTTAGTTTAGAATACAATGCACCTAAAAAGTGGTTTTATTTAGAAAATAAGACGTTGTAATCAAAAAATTAATTTAACTTAATTAATTCCATTTTTTCACAAGTCATTAAGCAGTCCACCTCAAAGGTGGTTTTATAGAAGGAAAATATCAAAAAACATATTTAAATATCATTCCTAAGAGGGATAATTATACAAAAGGTAGAAAAAATAAAGGGAAAATAATTGGAATTACCCTAAATAGGTTCTAGTTGAGGTCAACACCTCCAAAATATCATAGGTTCTAAGGTAACCAACACATTAATTTAATGAATTTTTAAAATTATGGGAAACACGTGAGTAGTATGGTGTGAAACTCAATAGTGGTATTTTATAAAATAAGGATACTTTAATGAAAAATATATATACGACATAACTTGCTCTTAGTAGGGTCCAATCATCCAATTTCAAGGATTTAATCAAGATGGTTTGAGAAAAAAATGAAGAAATGGATACAGACCCTAGAAATAGGGTGAATTAAGTCACATAAAAATATCACAGAAGATGAGAAGATAAACAAATAAATAAGGAATTTGGAATAAAGAAATTACCATTATCAACCCAATGCAACTGATGGTGAAGGAAATAGAGTTCAAACGGATGAGTTATCTCAAAACCTACCTTGTAGGGGAGGGAGGAGCTTGAGCAGGCTTCTCTTGGTGTGTTCATAGAGAAGGAGAAAAGAGGGGGGGAATAAAAAAATGATAGAGGGGATGTATTTGATAAAACAATTGGGGATCTTTTTCTCTATGGTTTGATTTAGGGGCATGAATAGATACAAAATCATTCACAATAGGTTTTCTATTTTTGAACTGCTTCCAATGGGTTTTGTTCATGGATCTGTAAATTCCCAATGATTCCTTTATTCATATAGTTTTATGAACATGATTTCTAAAGGTAAGTGGTTGTTTTAAATGTACCAGCAACACTTAGGGACTCACATTGGTCAAGTGGATGGTGGGTCAGGATCATTACACCCTTTTGAGGGGAATTATTTCCTACTTTTGGACTCTATTAAATATTAAGGAAATATTTTTAAATCCTTTCTTAATTCCCAAGTATAACATGGGTCTCCCTTAGGTTAATAAGAAATTATTAACATACATGGAATTTAAAACATCTTTATGTATTATAGTTTCTTAATTGATGGAGATTTCTGTATGTATCTAAGTTTCTCCATAAATGGTAACATTTTATGAATAGATTATAGATTATTTTATTTTTTATTATTACGATACCAGTACCAATCCACACAGTGGGTTTTTCTGGAATTTATCTTCATCTGGGAAGACATGAGTTTTTTTCATGCCGATATTGGGCCCATTAGATGGGATTACAATGTATCCTAATGAAAGGAATCAGAACCCACATAGTTCGGTGCTACTTAACAGGAAACATCGTACCTTTTAAGGTCATTTTATGAGGGCCAAACTGTGCATTTTAAAATCATGTAGAAAGGGAATCTAAGAAAAAAATTTATATCCAAAATTTTGAGTGGGACTTAAGCTGAAGAAACTATAGAACTCCTACTTTTATTAAATTACTTTTACATTATTTTAATGATAAAAAACATAAAATCATTACAAAATGAGGATCCAAAGGTTTATTGTCTTCTGAAAACTAGGACCACGCATAACTTTTACAACATAAAAACATTTATTTGATTCCTTCTTCCCTAGAAACTTATTGGCCCTTGAATTCTCCTTAGTACAAGTATCCTCATGAGGATATACATAAAAAAGGGGTGTGATAAAATCCAAATTATAAGATATATAAGAACATAAAATAATATAAAATGGGATGATAAAACTCATTATCATCATAACATATCCATACTATCATAATCATGAGAGGAAACATTAAGAAAAGACTTGGAATGTGGCAATGCATAAAAATGAAACATTATGTCTTAGTGGTCAACTACCACACATATTTGTGAACAAAGATAGAATAATTTTCACACATATTTCACTTTACTCATTAGGTTATTTATATTACCCAATTCATGTGAGCAATATATAATTATGGGTTCACCAATCAGATCATAACATCAACATTGCTCTATATAATTCTAGGTGCACCCATCACATCATAACATTAACATTATCATGCATTCAACATAGAATATAAATAAATATTGGTAATAAATAACCCATATAAAGGAATGGGTTTAATTTCATAAATCATACATTAATAAACTTTGGGTTCCCAAATTAAGGAGGGAATAACATACTTGATAAAAGAACAATAAACCTTATGTGAGAAGTGAAAGGTGTGTTTTTGAAAGAAGATTTATTTTGGAAAACATTGTGTTTGACATAAAATATAGTGGAAAACATTTATATCCCATAAAATGTAATATAATTTTGAATAAATTATTTTTAAGGAATAACCATACAGAAAATGGAGAGAAAGAGGGAAACCCAGAACAAAGAAAGTAGGGTTCAAGAATTCCCCTTACCTTGTATCAAAACACTTTCTTCACTTTAACATCATGTATAATGGAATTATATTCATTAATTAGAAATTTAAAAACCTATTATATATTAATATTCTTTATTATGATTTAATTAAGTTAATTTATGGGCCTTTGGATGAGTTATAGAGTTTAAATTCATTGTTCGGGTGTGTTCTTTTTCTTAGTTTTTGTGAACAGATCACCTATACATAGGAATGGAAGTTCGTATAGAACATGGATAAACATCTAGAACTGATATTAAAAGTTTTTAATGATCTTCTGAGATTTTAAATGATCCTGTAAAAAATTATTCCATATACCATGTGAATGAATCATTAGCTAAAATTTAATGATGATTGTTTTCGGATAATTTGGGCGTTTTTTATCACAATGGACATGTTTTGTTTTATCATTTAGTATTATGTATAAAAGCTTTTTCCAGAACATAAAAGGGGTTAAAAAACATATTAAAATATGTTTTTAACAATTTAATGGTTTTATTACAATCCTTTATTGATTTTAAGGAAAAATCTAAGTGCATCACCGATGATGTTGGTAAATTAACACATTAGAGACAATGATTTCATTTCTATAAACAAAGAAAGAGAGGTAGAAGTATAATAAATAATATTCCAATAACATGATAGAATAATAATATATCAATAATAGTGGAGTTATAATGACCTTTGTATAAGATAATTTGAAGATAATATAAGAAAAGAAATTGAATATGAAAGGAATTTGAAAGAAAAGAGAGAGAGAAATTACCTCTCGATTATATCTTCTTTGAGAGCCTCTTTAGGGGAGAGATTTTGGTCTTTTTATGGGACCAATGGATAATATACGAGGGGAGGATCTTGGGAAGATATTTGAGCAGAATTTGGAGTAGGCACAAGTCTTGATATGTGTGAGTAAATGAGGTTGTGAGGGGTGGTAATTATAGTGGAGGGGAGAGGGGTTTTCTCAATATTATATTCATTAATTTATTTTTTTCCATCATGAAAATAAACAGTAAGGATTGTTATGACTAAAAATAGTAATAATTGAATGTGAGTTCTAAAAAATTTCCATTTCCATTATCCATGACTCAAGCATGATGCAGAAATTTATTTATTTAGTATATTTTGTAAATTAGCTAATTTCACTATTCACAAAAAATTCAAGTATTTTAAAAAAATACCAAAAATATACCATTACCATTTTTAAATGTGTAGAATTAAAAAATGAACTCCATTTTATGAAAATACTTTTCTAAATTTTATTAATTTAATTTTTAATTAAAATCATAATTTACTTGAAAATACAAATTTTGAAATTAAAAACTACTTTTATAACACTTTGAAAAAATTAATTAAGGTCTCATAAAATTATCATATAATCATAAGACATTGAAATTCTAGTTTATGAATACATTTTATGAAAATAAATTTTCTTTTAAATTATTAAATTAATTTTTAAATATTCATGACTTACAAAAATACCAACACTATAATATAATTATATCATATTTCACTTATACGGTGGATAAATTTTATTTATACTATCATTGGTATGGTTCTTATTCACTAAAAAATTTAATATTCATATGGGTTATATTACTATTAATAAGGGGAACATTAATATTCATAAGGGTATGTTACTATTCACACAAAATTTAGTTTGTCCAGTCATACTCCAAAGATCTTACTAATCGCAACTGTGTATGTCATATTTTTAAAATTCAAATCACAAAGTAGAAAATTTATGCTTGAAGGTCACATAGTAGTTCATGTAATCATGATGTTTAATTTTATTTCTTAATGTGATTTTATGTGATTATGACACTACTACAAGAAGGGATAAATTGCATTGATAAAAGTTTGGGTCCTTATATTCTTCACCCCTTTTTAAATTTCTCCATAAAAATTTAGTTTTACATAAACATGTGAGGGAACTTATCCTCCATCGCATCCTATGGTTCCAAAGTTACTTCATCATACTTATGGTTCCTCCACAACACTTTGACAAGGTGGGTTATCTTATTGTGTAGAACCTTATATCTCCGGTCCAAAATCTTTACTGGATACTCCTCATAAAAGAGATCATCTTCCATTTGTATTAACTCTTAGTTCAGTACATGTGATGGATCTGGTATATACTTACTTAGGAGTGATACGTGAAACACATTATGAACTTGAGACAAATTCAATGGAAGTGCAAGATGATAGGTCACAACTCTTATGCATTCAAGTCTATCGAAAGGGATACTGAACCTTGGGCTTAACTTCCCTTTCTTTTCCAAACCATATGACTCTCTTCCATTGTGATATTCGAAGGAAGGATTTATCTCAAACTTTGAACTCCAAGTACCTCTGATGATTGTCAACATAGCTCTTTTTCCAACTCTGTGTAGCTTTGATATGTTGTTGGGTGACTTGAACATTCTCTGTCATCTCTTGGGCAAGATAAAGTCCAAGTATCTTTCTTTCTCCAACATCATCCAAACAATTTGGAGTTCTACATCAATTTCAGTATGGAGCTCTATATGAATCCATCTGAATACTCGAGTGGAATCTATTGTTGTATGAGAAGTCAACCAATGGGATATGCCGATTCCATCCACCTTTAAATTCCTAAGATAAGGCTCTTAAAAATATTTGAGAGTCTGAATATTTTTTTAGATTTCCCATCATTTTTGGGGTGATAGGTCATGTGGAAATTTAATGCAGCACTAAAAGAATGTTGGAGACTCCTTCAAGATTTAGATCTGAACCATAGATCATGATTAGAGACAATTGAGAGTGGAACCCCATGCAGTCTCACCAATTTGTTCACATATATCTTTTCATGTTGTTCAAGAGATAGATCTTCCTGAATATCGATAAAGTGGTCATTCTTGTTGAGTCAGTATGCCACAACCAATATCGCATTATTTCCTTTGGATGTATTCGAGAGACCCATGAAAAATTCCATAGTGACATTCTCCTATTTTCACATGGGTATAAGAAATGGTTGCATCATCCCTTTTTACTTTTTTCACTCTGTATTAACTTGTTGTAATATCAAGCACCTTTAGATATATTCTGCAATCTCTTTATTGATGTTATCCCACCAGAAGTGTTTCAGAGATCTCAGTACATATTGGTGCTACCAGGATGGATAGAGAAAGTTGAGCTCTGTGCATTGTCCAACAACTCCTTCTTTATCCCGGGTGATGAAGGAACACAAAGTCACATTCCAAACCAAATCACACCATCATAATCGATATATAACTCTTACATATTCCCTTACATTACTCCATTCACCTTCTTTTGTAACTCAAGATCATCCCTTTGTGCATATTTAATCTTCTTTTGGATAGATGGTTGGGAAATAATTTGGGGAAGTTAGGATGTATTCCCTTCCATTATGATTTCCAAATCTATCATTTGCATATCCATGAAGATATGGTATTTCTTAATCATCATCATGGATAGAGTGTTAGGTTATTTTCAACTTAGAGCATCAAATACCTTTTTCATCTTTCTTAGATGATAGTGAATAGAGAAATCATAGTCTTTGATTAGCTCTAATGATCTCCTTCGATGCATGTTGAGCTCCTTTTGTGTGAATATATACTTTAGACTCTTGTGATCAGTATATGTGTCAAACTTCTCACCATAGAGGTAGTGTTGCCATATTTTCAAGGAAAATCCCACAACTTCTAGCTCCAGATCATGAAATAAGTATTTCTACACATGGATCTTTAACTACCGTGAGGCGTAGGCTATCACGTTGTCATTTTTCACGAGTACACAACCCAAAACTTTATCCTAAGAATCATTTTATATCACAAAATAGTCTATACTTTTTGGTAACGTGAGTACAAGTGTAGTGATCAGCCTTCTATTTATCTCTGTGAAGCTTTCCTCATATTCTTCCACCCAAACAGACTTTACCCATTTCCTTGTTAACTTAGTTAGAGGGACTGAAAATCATGAGAAATTTATCCAAAAAAGTCAGTACTACCCATATAATCCAATAAAATTATGGATTTCAATGAAAATATAGGGTTTGGTCTATTCCACGATTGCCTTTTTTCAAAGGTTCCATAGATATTCCCTCACTTGTGATCACACGTACCAATAACATGACTTGCTTCATCCAAAGGTCACACTTTCTAAACATGGAGTATAACTTCTCATTTCTAAATGTCACCAACACAAGTCTTAGATGTTCTCAATGTACCTCCTTTCTCTTGGAGTATATGATAATATCATCAATAAACACTACCATAAATTTTCTGAGGTAATGTATAAAGAACTATTCATCAAATCCATGAAGATTTTAGGGGAATTAGTAAATTCAAAGGGAATCACCAGAAACTCATAGTACTCATACCTTGTATGGAAGAAAGTTTTATGAATAACATATTTCCTCACCATTAACTGATGATATCGAAAATGAAGATCCACCTTTGAGAAGTATTGATCTTCTCTTAACTGATCAAATAAGTAATCAATCCTTAGAAGAGGATACTTGTTATTTATGGTTATCTTTTTGAGTTCCTGATAATTGATACACAGCTGTATTGTTCCATCCTTATTCTTCAAAAAAGAGCATTGGATCGCCCTTAGGTGATGCACTAGGGTATATGAACCCTTTTTCCAAATTCTCTTGAAGCTGGTTGTTTAACTCCTCCAGTTCGATAGGAGCCATCCTACATGGACACTTTGAGATAGGGTTGCTTCGGGTATGAGTTATATAGATAACTCTACCTCAAAATCAGAGGGAAGTCTGGGTAACTCTCCAGGAAGTTCATCACCATATTCCTTCAGAAAGGGAATTTTATCTAGGTTGACTCTTTCCATTTACTCAACCATTTGAGCGAGGTACGCCACATCCTAGGTAATTAACACCCACACCGTTGAATTTTTGAATGAAATTCATGACCTTCCTTTCATTTATAGAGGATAATGGGAAGGTTCGGAATATGAAAATATAATTCCTTTTCCTGACAGTTGATATATATTCTATATAATGAGATTCAATCTATTCCCATTATAGCGTTGAATTCCACCAGGGGAAGTATTATGAGATTCACTAAAAGAATCAGCCCATATACTCCAATAAGAGAAGATTACAGCACTTGGGTTGCAATGATTGCACCACTTGGTGTTTTTATAGATATATCTACTTCAAGGTATCAGGGCTTCAAATCAATAGCTTTAGGAAACATACGAGATATAAAGGAATGAGTATAACCATAATCAAATAAGAATTTTTCCATTATTTAGTGAATAGTAATTTTACCCTGTACGAATTCATTTTCTTGCTTAACTTCCACAGTTGTGAGGGCATAAGCCTCCCCTTTCTCCTTTTTCTTTGGTGCATGATGATTTTGATTACCCTCAAGGGATCAATGTTTATTTCACTATCTTTCATAGTTCTTTTTCTCTCTATAGATGTATCATTGTACTATTAGAGGTTCTCTCCTTTCCTCCACCTCATTCTCCTACCTTCTCATGTCTTTTAGACACTCTTGAACTTGGTGATCTTCTCTCCCAAACTTTAATCATTTCCCCATCCCGTTGGCTCAATTCCCATGATTATTCTTCCCATATTTTTGGCATGTGGGTGGTTTAGTTTTTTTACACCTTTCTCATTAGATACCTAGGCATGAAACTCTATCTTTCATTTCTTATAACCATAGCATCGGAACCATTCCCCAAACTCTATCTCCACTTTGAGCGCACATCAAAAAAATTCTTCATAACTCCCAAAATCTCAAAATACAATATCCTACTGAAGGTATGGTTTTAATCCACTAAAGAATTTATCAATTTTTATATTTTTTTGATAAAAAATCCTGAAACGTACCTTGTAAACCTTTTGAAATTCACTTCGTAGAATGGGATAGATTCTCTATCCTTTTGCTTAATATCTTTGAATTCTCTCTCCATATTTTTATAAAGAGTTTGTGGGAAATAATTGTTAATAATCATTATCTTAAAGTCTTCACACTCCATCTCTTCAATTTTTCCTCTCGGCATGGTGTTCTTAATGAAATCCCACCACTTGTCAGCCTCTTTATCGAGATGATAAATGGCCAGAGTCACCTTCTCCATCCTATAATATTGAATCACAGAAAAGATCTTATCCATAGAGGTGACCCACTATTCCAAAACTAGTGTATTATAAGATCCACTAAACATCATTGGTTATTGACGTATGAAACACCCAATATCCAGTTGCTCCCTCTTAGGTGAGGAGGAAGTTCCACATTATTCAGGTTATTTATTCATAACATAATAATATTGTGTGATCATGTCCATGAATTTTGGAAACCCACCTCCCAAAGCATTGGGGATATCATTTGGTAAATCAATTCATTGTCCCTCACATGGGTTGTTGGCATGGTTTCTCCCGGTTCCCATTGTTTTCTAAAATAAAAAAGTTTAGAAAAAATATAATTCATCAAGTCATGAATAAATAATTTATTCATTTGTGAAATTAACACTAAAATCATATCTTATGGGATCCTGATGTTTGTAAAATCTTCTTGTGTTCTTACATATACTTAGTCTTATACCAGGGTTTTCACTAAGGTATTCTAATCCTAATTCCAAATTTAACTAAATTGTGCCTCTAATACCAACTATAGAGACCCTGTTTTCTTACGTTAATTTTAAATCATTTTAATGAAAAAATGTAAAAAAAATTACACAACATGGATCCAAAAGTTTATTATCTTAGGAAATCTATGATCATGCATAAATTTTATAGCATAAAAAATTTATTTAATTTCTTCTTCTCTAGCTTCTTATTTGACCTTGAATTCTCCTTAGTACAAGTAGTCACTTGAGGATATACATCAAAAAGTGGTGAGATAAAAGCCCAGTAAAAAGATAGATAATAAAATGAAAAAATATAACATGGGATGAGCATAATAATTATCATCATAACATAGTAATAGGATCATAATCATGATATTAATCATTAATAAAAGACTTGTAATGTGGCAATGCATAAAAATGAAACATCATGTCTTAGTGCTCCACTACCACACATAGTTGTGAAAAAATATAGCATCATGTTCACACATATTTCACTTTACTCATTAGCTTATACAAATTAACCAATGAATTGGAGTGCTGTATAATTTTGTGCACACCTGTCACATATTAACATCAACATTACGCTACAATATTCTGGGTGCACTCGTCACATCAAAATGTTAACATTATCATGGATTACACATAGAACATACATAATTATTAGTCATAAATAACGTAGTGAAAGTAATCATTTTCATTCCATAAATCATACATTTATAAACTCTGGGTTCCCAAATTAAGGAGGAAATAACATACTTGATACAAGAACCATCAACCTTGAGTGAGAAGTAAAAGGTGCATTTTTGAAAGAAGAGTTCTTTTGGAAAACATTTTGTTTGACATTAACTCCAGTTCAAAAAATGTATATCACAAAAAAGGTAATGTAATGATTTATAATGATTTTTAAGGAATAACCATACTAAATATGAATTGAAAGGAGGAAAAGATGAAGAAAGAAAGTAGGGTTCATGAATTCACCTTACCTTGTATCTGAATGTTTTCTTCACTTTAATGTCATGTATAATGACATTATATTCATTAATTAGAAATTATAGAACCTTTTATACATGAATAGGGATAATTTAGGTTTCATTGATTTCTTTTATGGGCCTTTGGAAGAGTTATAGAGTTTAAATTCATTGTTAAGAAGTGTTCTTTTTCTTAGTTTTTCATGAACGGTTCACTTGTACACATGAATGGAAGTTTGTGTAGAACATGTATAAATATCAAGAAATGATATTACAAGTCATTAATGATATTACATGAGTTTAAATTATCTTGTAACTAATTATTTTATATAATATGTGAATAAATCCTCTGTTAAAATTTAATGATGATCATTTCTTGTTAATTTGGGCGGTTTTTTTATCACAACGAGCATCTTTTGTTCTATCATTTAGTATTATGTATAAAATTTGTTTCCATGACATAAAAGGGATTAAAAAATACATATTAAAATATTTTTTAAAAAATTATCCATTTTATTGATTTCTTTTAAGTATTTTAATGAAAATGGAAGTTCATCACTCATGATGTGGGAAAGTTAACACATCACGGGTAATGATTTATTTTTTATAAAAAAAGTGAGAGAGGTAGGAATATAATGCATAATATTACATTAAAATGATATAACAACAGTATATCAATAATAATAGAGTTATAATGACATTTTTATAATATAATTTGATGATGAGAGAAGAAAATAAAATAAATTTGAAAGTAATTTGAATGAAAATAGAGATAGAAATTACCTCTTGATTATATCTTCTTTGAGAGACTCTTTAGAGGAGTGTTTTTGGTATTTTTATGAGACCAAGGGATTATTGACATGGGGGAGGATCTTGGGAAGATATTTGAGCTCAATTTGGAGTATAAATAAAGCTTTAGAGGTGTGGGGAAAAGAGGTTGTGAGGTTTGGTATTTATAGTGGAGGGGAGAGTGGTTTTCTCAATATTATATTCATTAATTTATTATGTTATCACAAGAAAAGAAATAGTCAGGATTATTGTGACTAAAATAGTAATAAGTGCATATTAGTTCAAACCAATGGACATTTACATCTTCCATGACTCAAGAATTATGTATAAATTCATTTGTTTATTATATTTTGTAAATTATCAAATTTGGCAAATCAACAAAAATTCAAGTATTTTAGAAAAAATATTAAAAGTTCACCCTAACCATTTTTCAACATGTATAATTCAAAAATGAACTTCATTTTATGAAAAAAATCTAAATATTATTAATTTAATTTTTAAATAAAATCATAATTTACATTGAAAATACCAATTTTAAAATTAAAAACTATTTTTCTAACACTTTGAAAAATAAATTAAGGTCTCATAAAATTATTATATAATAATAAGAAATATAAATAATATTTTTTGAATATATTTTATGAAAATATTTTTTTTATTAAATTATTAAATTAATCATTAAATATTCATGACTTACAAAAAATGCAAACACTGTGATGTAATTATATAATATTGTCACTTATAGGTTGGAGAAATTTTATTTATACTATCATTTTTAAGGTTCCTATTCACTTGGATAATTTACTATTAATAAGGTTCATATTACTATTCATAAGGGTAATGTTACTATTCCTAAGGGCATGTTACAATTCACCAAAAATTATGTTTATCCAATCTGACTCCAAACATCTTACTGATTGCAATCGTGTATGTAAATTTTTTTGAAATTCAAATCATAGAGGTGGAAACTGTTTCTTTAAAGGTCACATAGTAGTTCATTTTAGTATGAGGTGGCATTGTGTTTCCTAATTTGATTTTATGTGATTATAAAATTACTACAAGAAGGTAGAAATTGCATTGATAAAAGTTTGGGTCATTTCAGCCACCCAACGAAACTGGAGGGGATGTGGGATCCAAGAATAGATATAACCCTACTGTGGATTTTTTCTTGAGTGAATTTGGTTTGATTTTTGGGTGTTAGTTTTGGACCTCAATGATGCTTTCTACATGTTGCATTTGGGTGGGAACCAAAGACCACATAGTTCAATTGGGGTTGAGAACCCATGACTATAGAGGACCTATGAAGGTTTCTCCCATATATAATGTGTTGTATGAGATAGATACATGGATATGAGGACCCATACCTATGAAGGACCTCTAATGATTTTTATAATAGGGAATGTGTACCTTTGATATGAATATAGGGTTTTGAGGACCCAAACCTCTATAGGCCCTCTGATGCTTTTTCTCACAGGGAATGTGGCCCTTTGATATAGATACATGGCTTTGAGGAACCATACCTATGGAGGCCCTTTAGAGGAAGGTGAGAAGAAGATATGAAAAAAGGATTCTCTTCTAACACATGCATCTGACCATGAAGATTTCATGATCATAGATAACCTATAATCCCACGTGATTCATGCTCGTATGTGAGAAAAAAAACGAGAAATTAGAATAGTAGTAAAACTTCACAATCCTTCTTCCACTGGTGGAAGAGGCCATGGATATTCAAGAATAATAAATGGATTTGTTGTGCATGTTTCCCCTACCATTTTAATGATCAGGATTATTACATATGACAACCTATCTGGCTACAGCCCATAAGAAAGGCCATGGGCTTACTCCAAGATGATTATTGGCTCATAGTTCAAGATAAGATAAAAGGACAATCCTTTAATCCCTATCAAATGTAAAACCATGTGTGATACCCCCCCCCTCAATTCCTTAAATAAGATGTACCTGGTTTTAGTGATGATGAGTTAAGTACAAATCCCTAGTCATTGTGTCTAAGACCAGGTAGTCCTTGTAATTGTACCTAATTTTAGGGTCCTCATGACCGAAGGGATTCATAACTGCACCCACGCTGAGGACCCTTCCCATTGGGTGGGACAGGTGTGGGACACATCGAACTGAATGAATACATAACAAAATGGGAGACATAGTTGTGTGTCTCTTTCCATGGTTGTGAAAGTTTAGAGGCTTCAATGGAGGATTTCATGCAATATACCTTAGGTAGGATTCCTATTGAAGGGGGTACCATACCATTGGTGGCATGAAGAAGTCTCAAAGGAGGCTCGCACAGGTAAAGGCTAGGTGATCTAGATATTTCTCGTTCAGGGTAAATTAAACATGGATCAAAAGTTCTTCATTCAAGTTAGGTCTATATGATCTATATATTACTTCTAGATGATGGAAAATATGGGCAACAACACTTTGGTGAGGCCATGATCTAGACTCTAAGGGTTTCCTTAGGTTTCCCTAAAGGGCCTCATGTGGGTCCCGGGTTTTAGAAAGAAACTTAACTCTAATCTTTATCAATTAGAGAGGATTTGGATCCTCACATAGGTGATTTTTATTTTACACCCTATAGGGACTTTGATCCCACTACCCACCTTAATTCCCTCTTCTATTGGGTTTTAGAGAGCTACTTAGGTGGTTTCATGGGTCTAGTTGAAGTATTGGGTCGATTAGAGATTCAAGGCTTCTTAGGGTTTTTTCTTCATCTTTGGAACCATGAGGAGGATCCAAAATCATGGTGATTTAGAGGTTTGGTTGGGGAGTTCACCTACAATGATTCCCATGTTTCTAGAACCATGAGAACTGTCTCGACTCATGGTTATTTGGAATGAGAGTTAGGGTTGTATGTGTCACCACCCAAAATGTCCTCTACCCACCCCGAAAAGTGCACGGTGTGACTATCCATTTTTCATTGGGGTTAGTTACAGTAGTGAAGCAACTAAGCCAAAGTTTGGTAACATATACCAATATTGATCTTGAGAGAGGTTGCGAGGGTACAACCCCCATAGTATGCACCAGTAGGTTTTCCCAGGTGGTTCACCTTAGTGGGTAACCAAGTTATGGGTTTATTAGGTGGCCCTCATCCAATTGGTTTTCCCGGGTGGGGACTTAATCTGCATATAGAGACAAAAATAATAGTTTTCCCAAGTATGGATGGAATACTTTGTTGGAGGGCCTATGTGATTGGAGCTCTCGCCTATCTTCACCGTTCAGGTTCTTGTCTGTCCTTTGAAAATTAGAAGTGGAGTTGTTGATTTATAGAATAGTTGGAAGAAATATTTAGATAGACTTGTATGAGAGCCTTGCACAAATTAGTTTTAATAGGGCCTTGTGTGGATGGTCTATGACAATGGCATGTGTGGAGACGTAAATTCCTTTATAAAATTTGTCTGACTTTCAGCATCCATAACTTTTGATATGTAAGTCTTTTTGGACTCCACAACTAGTCAAATCGAATATCGCATAGATAAATAAATTCCTTGATATTATGTATACAAAAAAAAATTCCCATAATACTTAAAAATTTATTTTTAATGTGTTCAAGACTTTTTATCACTGATTTTTAGGAATATAAGACCTAATCGTAGAAGGGGTGTTCTATCCACTATGATATCTTCTAGATAAAAATTAATAAGGGTTCATAATCCCTCATTTGGAGTAGTCTTCTGTCACTTGAAATTCCAACCTGCAACTTCCTCTATCATGGATACACATCTCTAATCAAACTCAACATTTGTTTGCTAAGTGGGTATAATATCATTGGTTGTGTGGAGAAGTGCATGGAATACGTTTTTTGTTGTCAAATGAATCCCCTTCTTAGAATTAGATTCTTTTAGAATTATGAGGTAGTTTTATGGAACTTTGATACATTCCAACATCATTTGGTGGGATTTTAAGCTATCTCAGGTGTGAGAATATGCTCTAATTTTTCCCTAAGTCATGGGACCCATTGATTTAAATCTAACTATTGGTAAGGTCATATAATAGACCCTATGAACTTTGTGTCTTTTTTTTATTTTCCGAATTTTTTCCAAAGTCAAGATTAATATGACATAGTAGGAGAGACTTGGATTTTTCTTAGGAAACCCTTTTTGTGTTTTTATACAAACATTATTTTTACTTTCTTTCATTCTCTATTTTTTTATAAACCATGAAAAGTGTATATTTATCATGCTAGGACTTTACTTTTACCCAAGTTTTCCTTTTTGTGTTTTCAACCTGGAGAGTGTCATGTCTCTTTTGGGGGTAGTTTAGAGTCGTGTAGGATGGACTAATGTGACTAGCATTTTAGGTTGAACAACTCTTACCATGAGTTATGTAATGATTACCTAAGAAGTGTTTGACAACCAATAATATTCCAAAATTATTTAGATACCTAAATAGGAATTTTGATTTATAATTTAATTATTTCCAAATATGAAACATGATGTTAGACAAACAGACAACGAAATACCACATACCATATTCAAAAACCAGTTTCCAACAAAATGTTTTTTTGGGCTTATGGAGATAGAATAGGTCTCTCCAAAGGATGAATATACCTTTAGTTGAGTGGACCTTTTCTGTACAACTTATGAAAAGTAAATTAATGCATATTATTGTATATTCAAAAAATGGAATCCTCTGGCTGGTAGTCCTTTTTGGGTTGGAAACTTATGAAAATCCAACTGGGGCATATTACTACATAGTCAGAAAAAGGTGTCTTCAAGAATCTTACATTCCATTACTGATGTATAGATAGTTTTGGAAGATTTATTTTTCTCAAGACCAAGACGGGTGGTTTTTCAAGGGAAGGCATCTTTTTATGAAGATATCATCTGTATTGGCATTTTCCATGAATGGGAAACCACTACTACATGAATTTGGCTTGTTTAAAGGAGGGAACATTATATTGGATGACAAATGTCATGGGGAAAGGATCCTCCCCAATAAGAGTTGATGCATTATGTAGTTTAATTTCATGTGACTAGAACATGGAATATGTAGTTTAAAGTTTTATAGAAAGGATTTTGAGGGCTACAATTTATGTTCCTTTAGATCTAAATGAAATATTAGTGATTTTTCCTTTCATTTTAATATTAAAATAATGTTCCATAATCTTCAAGCATAAAGGGGAAAGGTTTATAAGATGTTTTCTAGGGTGTTTTCAAATCCAAAGAGTGATCTGGGACAAGTATGTAGGTAATAAACATGGACCAACATTTGAAAAAAGAGTTCCCAACATAATGTTTTTGAGGCTGATAAAGATAAGAGATGTCTCTCCTAGGGATGTATGTACCTATGGTTGGCAGGCCCTTTTTGTGGGTGACTTATAAAAATGTAACTAGTGCGTATTACTGAATATTCAAATAGGTTCATCATCTAGATGATAGGACACTTTCATGGGAAACTTATAAAAATCCAAAAGGGGTTTATTAAATTATGGTCAGACAAATATTTCCTTGGGAATCTAACATTCCACTACTGATAGACAAAAAATGCCAATAGATTCACATTTTCCCAAACACAGCTTCTAGTTATTGGAATGAAATTTCTTGAATATGTAAGGATAATTTCATATCAAAATTATGAAGAATAGGGATAAATGTATCCCTACATAGGTCTGAACCATACACAGGAAAGGAGAATTTTCTTTTTTACATTGTGATTGGGACCAAGATACAGGGTCTAGGCATCATTACGTATCCCTTAAATGTGAGAATAAACCACACATAGTTCCTAGAAATATTCCCAAAACTAATTGAATTCTTTTTTATTGAGGGGGTATTTTTTAATATAGATTCATGAATGGGGTGAGAACCCATATTGAATTCTCTCAAGCAGATCTGATTTTTACATGAGAGAGTAGGGGAATTTCCCATTTTGTGGTTGTATCAGGGTGTATGATATGGGTTTCACTATCATTAGAATGGGAATAAAGACATATATAGTTCCTAGAAGACTATGAAGTATAGTTTCATGTGTTAATAACATCATTCATTCATTTTAATGTTATGCGGTAAGGAAGAAGGTGACATGATGTGAAAAACATATTGTGGTTGGTCCCAAGACATATGATATAGGTGCCACAATGTATCCCATAAAATTTAGAATCAATCCACATATATTTCTTGGATTTACATAAACCATGAAGTTTAACATCATGTGGTAATTACTTCTCATGTCTTTCAGTTTTAGGTCATATGGATAGGACCATCTATCATGGAAATAGTGAACGATGGAAGGCTGAGCGGGCCCATGATGCCCCATAATTCTTCAAATGTTAGTAAGGAAATCATAAACCATGACCTTGGGGTTCTGGAATCAGGGGAAGTTTCTCGGGAAAAAGTTCAAGGGATGACTTTATATCAATGTTTCAAAAGAAAGTTTCTAGTATGATTTTATTAAGTCCAACAGAGATAGAAGAGGTACCTTCTAAGCTCCAATGCGCCTCTGGTTGTCAGACCCTTCTGGTCCAATGCACCTCTGGTTTTTATCTAAGTTCCAATGTTCCTCAAGTAGTTATTGAACAATGTTTTGGTGGGATACTAGCACCAATTATTATGATCTACTCAAGAATGGATTGAAATTCTATGTAGTTTTACATCGTGAAACAAGGACATGAACCGTGGAATTTTATGTCATGAGGTGAAGATGTTATCTTATAGTTTAACATCAATTGACTTGGATTTTAGGCTATGTAGTTTAAAATCTTATAGATTGAACAATTGAATCATGTAGTTTTAGATAATAGGACCAAGACCATCTGGTGAGACTTTTATGGTTGTGCATACAGGAACATGATGATGTGTTGTTTATCATCGTATAGTGGGGAAGTTGGTGTAATTCATTTTATCATCTTGTGACATAGATGATTTTGTCTTTATCACATTTCATATTTTTTTATAAATATTGAAATGGTAGGGGCTGTAATGAGATCTTATTCCATCAATATTTGGGAATAAGCTCATTTAGAGTGTAACTTTTTTATGGAGGTCCTTCCCACATTAGTTCAAGTTTTGGAGGCTTCTTCCCTGGTATCATTGGATTCCTATATAATAGTACCAATTTTCCTTTGAGAAATGAATGGAGGTAGAGTTTTTTGTTAAACTAATGTGCTATATCATTTTTATGGGCCTCCAAGTGGTGCAAGGTAATAAATATTTTCTCATAAATTTTCTCTAATTAATATAGAAATTTTTAGTATTTATCATCCATAAATAGTTGATCACAGATTGCAATATGGAGTAGGGTAAATTGGACATCAATGGGTAGGGTTTATTTTGTCTTGTGTACAAGTGAATACATGGTTTCCTCTATTGCGGTATGGGTTATAGTCTGGTAGGCCTGCAAGGAATGAAAGATCTTGTCAGGCCAATACTTTTTATCCTTATCCACCTTATTCAAGATTTTATTTGATAGGGTTCTGTTGAAGGCCTAGACCTATCCATTAGCCATTGTATGATAGCGATATTAGTGGATGGATTAGATATTATAATATGGTATAGCTTCTCTTACTCAACTGAACAAAAATTAGGGTCATTTTCTATTAGTATTGCATAAGGGACACCAAATTTGGTAATGATGTTGGATTTCATGAATTTGACAATGCTTTTGGTCCTAACTTCTTTTATGTGTAATGCCTTATCCCATTTGGATTAGAATTCAGTAGAAGTTAAGATCAGACTTCCGAACCATAGCTATAATATAAGGCCATATAGGATCCATTCCATACATGAAAATGGTCAAGAGTATTTGGTTGTGTGTGGAAACTCTAGGGATTAATTGATGAAGTTTTTGTTCACTTGGAAGTAATGGCACTTATTAGTGAACTTTGTATAATCCAATTTCATTGAAGACCCTAAATATATAAGCCTTTGGATTTGATTGGAAATACTGAACTCTGCACGGTTGACACCACCGTCTCTAGTATATACTTCTTTCATGATGGAAATAGTCACTTCTCTATCAATTCATTTGAGGACTCCATAAAATATTTGTTTATAGATGTCTTTTTAGTGATTTGGGACATCATAAAGAGTAAAGTTGGTTACTTGTCATAATATTTTCTCTTTTATAGTCCTTTCTGATGATATTACTCTATTTTGAAGGTATTTTGTATTGGGTATCATCCAAACATTCATGGGTGCATCTGGTTTGGGGATTGGATTGTCCTCATTGACTTCCTTCATGCTAACACAAACAAAAGGCGAGGCCATTCAGAAATGTGCAAAGTTGCTGACTGTTTCATCTAGATCTGGAACTTCCAGAGTTTTGGATACATTTTTAAGTTCATCATCCTTGGAATTATATGATATTAGTATGTGAGATAATGTTTTCTCAAAAGGGAACTCTTCCATTAGTCCCTGTATATTGTCTGGTAGGGGGGTTAGATATCCTCTTCTGATGTCATAATACTAGTTGATCTATTTGATTACCAACTCTAAATCATCTTTCACCTCTATATGGCCCAATAGATTTTCTAGGTCCAATTCTTGCCCCACAATGAGGACCTTCTATTCAACCTCATTATTTATATAGCCTTGATACAATAGGAAGAACAAAGGAAATACTACCTTTATTAGAGAGATGGGCACGACTCCTAACCCGACATTATTGATCTTAGGGTCTTCCATTATGTTCCTTGTTGGAATTATGGATGTGTTGTCAAAATATATCTCCCACACTCGAGGGACCGAATATAAAATATCTCTTCATTATGAAATTTGGTATTTAATAGAATTGTTTTCTTATATGGGTGTTCATCAAGAAAATCTTCCAAAGCCTGGCCTTTTACTTATTTTTGAGTCATGAACTGAATGTCAAATTGCTTCAAGATAATCTCCCACCACGATAATAATCCATTCGACTTAGGAAGGCTAAGGATATATTTTATTGGGTTATTTTGAGAGACCAAATGAACCTAATGGTGATGTATGTAGTTCCTTAGCTTTTAAATAGTGAAGATTAACACCATTAAACTCTTATTGATTTCTAAATAATGAGTCATGTTGTATATCATGGTTTGACTAAGATAATAAAGGTTGTTTTTATTCTCCATATCATTTTTTAGGAAGGCACCCAGTGATCATTCCAAGGCTTTCATGTAAAAAATGAAAGGCTTCCCCTAAATAGGTGGAATTAACACTAGTGGAATAAAGAGATATTTATTAATGCTATAGAATTATTCCTAATAGTCATTGGTCCACTAATATGTGACTATTTTATTCATAAAATATTTGAAGGGAAAACACACTCCAATAAGTTTTTCTATAAAGTGCCAAATTTAGGTCAGGTGTCCATATAAAACCCACAACTCTTTCAGTTTCTGAGGTAGAGGCATCTAGAAAAATTCCTTCATCTTCTCATGCTAGAATTTGATTTCATGATGGTGTATAAAAAGGCCAATAACCCTCCCTAAGGTGACCTTGAAAGAACATTTAAAGGGGTTTATCTTCAAGCTATGCTGCAACAGTTTGTTGACTATTATCTCAAGATCATCTAAGTGGTTGGAATGTTGTCGATTTTTAACCACTAGTTCATTCATGTATCATTCAAAAAACCTTTCCAATAAGGGTTTGAATCACTACTGGAAAAAATCCCTATACCCACGTCTTTTGAGAATTGTGGGTATATGGGTAGTATTGGAACCAATACCCACGGTTTTGGAAAACCGTGGGTATAGGTCACCTATACTCACATTTCTAGGAAAAACTATGGGGAACAACTGCCTATACACACGGATTTGGTGAAAACCATGTGTATAGGCATTTCTTATGAGGCCTATACCTACAGTTTTGAAAAACCGTGGGTATAAGATTTTTATTTTAAAGACCTATACCCACGATTTTTTAAAACCATGGGTATAGCTTTCGCACATTATGAAGGGAAAAAAATTCCGTGGGACACAAAAAAATGGCAGGAAAACCTATGCCCACAGTTTTCTCTCCTATAACCACGGTTTTTATTAATATATTTAAGTATATAGGAATTTCAAAGCATAAAAATTTCATAGGTTGGTTGGTGTGGTGCTCTTTGGAATTCATTACAGTCTCTGGTTAGAATCCCGTAGACAACTTTTCTCTAATACAGTGAGAAATATTAATATGTTACAATAAATATTGATTTATTTAATTATAGTCATGTTTGCTATGTTGGTTAGGCATTTCAAGTATGATTGGAAAGTCGTGGGATCAAATCCCGCCTTTTGTATTTTTATTTTACCTTTAAAATTAATATAATTATGCGAATTTGTATCTAATAAACTGTAACATCGGTAGGCTGAGTGGTGAGGTGACATTTATGTAAATAGGAGGTCGTAGGGTCCAAACCAGCTGGATGGTTTTTTCTAAAATGAACATAAATTATTAATATATATAGGTAAATGGATCTATATATATTTATATATATGTATATATATAAGTGAACCAGCTGATATGGTAATGTGTTAAGTGAATGAATTTCTAGTTACAAGATCAAATCCCACAGCCTGCACCTTAATTTTTCAAAATACATAGTCCCACTATTTTAAAACTGTGGGTAAAAGGTAGTGAAACGGTGGACATAAAGTCATAACATGATGGAAAAAATCTATTCTGATGTTTTCTCAAACCTTGGGTATAGGATATGGACCTATGTCGATTCCTCAGTTGCCCACGGTTCCCAAAACCATAGGTATAGGCTATACTCATGGGTTTGGGGGCTATACCCACAGTTTTGAACCTTGGGTATAGATATTTTTCTAGTGGTGAATATGTGATTCATGGAACATTAATATGTAACATGACATTCATCAATCCCAGGGGAATTAGGTGATAGAGAAATACACCATGAGGGTACCTAAAGGTGGTGGATTCTTCTTCTTGGGCCATTTAGAATTGATTATACCTAGAATATCCATACATAAAGGATAGGGATTGATATCCAAAAATTTCATTACTCAATAGATATATGATCAGGATTGGGAAATCATATTTTAGATAGTGCTAGTTGAGATCTCTAAAGTTGATACAAACCCTTATTTCCCCATTATTCTTCTTCAATAGGACAATGTTGGAAGTCCATTTTTAAAACAGGAATCCCTTAATGAAATTGGATCTGGTTATATTGTCAACTTTAGCCTCTATTTTTGCGATGTGAGTTGGTTGTGTCCTTATGGATTCCTATTTTTATCCCTAGTGGTTTCCTAGAAAGATCAAGTGGTGAGTGGTCCCCTCAGGATCGAGACCTAGCATCTCTATGTAATTCTAGGCGAGCACACCCCAATTATTATTTATAAATAAAGAATATACCTCTTATTATTTGGATTTCATTTTCATGATGATCAAAGTGGTTCAAGGTGTAACTCCCTAACCCTAGTTACCCAGAGTCGGTGCATTATTACATAATATTGTCATGATCACAAGGGATCAAATCCCAAAAGACCGATCAGTTTAGTTTCCTTGGAAGTACTACATACATACATAAGTTTTACATTACATCATGAAATAAAGAAAAACAACATCATTATGTCCCCTTTGAACACACTCTTATCCCTTAGCCTAATCCATCAGGTTAATCGTAAAATACCACCTCGTACCCTGAGAAAAATAAAACATAAGAAAAGTGTGAGCTTAGATGCTCAATAAGGATAACAATATAGCATAAACTTTCATAAATAAGCATAAACATTTAATTGAATGTATAAGATAAAAACATAATCCTTTTAAACATAAAATACAGCATAATATGTAAAAAATAAATCAAATTATTCCATTAACTTATTCACATAGATATTCAACTAGTCAAATAATAACATGAAACATCAATAACCAATTTCATAATGATGGAATGCATAATGTCGGACATCATAACCACATAGTCAACAGCTCGTTCCAAGAATACAAATAAATATTTTGTCAATGCCTTGTGCCAAGACACTAGTTTGTCTCATGAGACCTACCGATGCATCAAGGAGCTATAGAAGGCTCCAACCGTCACTTACTAAGTCCAATGTATTCCTCATATGAAAAGGTTGAAACATAACATAACCATTCATATTAAAATTAGCATACGAAATGTAAATACTTTAATGATAAACCATGATTGGTATAAAAATATATCATCCACATTCAAACATATCACAAAACCTTTAATATAATATGGAATATTGTATCATAGTAAATCGACTTCAAACAAGCGTAAAATCCATCAAAGGATGTTGACATAGATCTAATCAAAACTGTTTGAGAGAAATAGTTATTTCTATTTTGAAATAATTTAAAAGTCATGTAATTATAAAAGAAAACATTTATTTTAAAAATATTATTATAAGCTTGTAAGGGATGCTTCTAAAGTGTTATAATGACAGACAATAGCCGCACCTGCATTATAAGTTAAAAAACATTCTTTCTATAATTTTTGTCAAAAAAGTCACAAAGTACATTGTTTGGAAAATGATGGAAAGATTCCTTTTAAAAAATTATAAAAATTCAAAATATAGTATAAATTACATTAAACCATATTATAGGAAATAATAAAAAAAATTAAATACATTTTTAAGAAACACGGATGTTGAGGATAAAGATGTCCCAGTAGATACTTACGTAAAAACAACCTCAGATAATAAAGAGATTGTGAATGTAACTCTTACCTTGTACTTTTACTTAGTTCATAGTACGTATACCTCCTGTATAATAGTTAAAACATTTTTATTAAATTATACAATAACTATATACATAAATATTATATAATATATGATCTTCTAATATTTCATTTTTTATAATATTTCAGTAGTATCATTGTTTCAAGTGTTAACTGATTCATTTTACTTTATATTTTTTGTTACGTAAGTAATGTTTGTTATTGATAGAATGTATTTGATTCATATCTAGAATGATATTATGTTCTTAAACATTACTTTTAACCATAAAATAAAAATTATTCTTGAATGGTTACGATGGAGAATGAATCTCATCGCGTTCATGGAGACAATAATCTGTATGTATGCACGAGAAAAAATATCATTCAATTAAAGGTGAAATAGTTTATAATTGAATGTTATATCATATATACAGAATCATTAACATGTTATATTTATTATTTAAATCAACTATACATCATTATTATTCCCATCCAAATAATTAATTGTTGAATGACAACTACCCCAGGACGTGGAGACGGTAAGTCGTACGTACACACGTATAGTGACTTTTTCATTCATAGGATGGATATAATAATGAATATTGTGGTTCCATATTTATAATTACATAAAATTATGAATAATTTAAAATATTTTTTATTTTGGTATGGTAATAACAAAGAAATATGAAGTGGAAGAAGAAGATAACTTTGAATGAGGTGATAAAATTATTACCTTTTCTTCGGGTCCTTCCTTTTGAATTGATTAAAAGGGATCATTAGGTTGGATTTATGATCAAGTTAATGCCTCAAGGATTAATTGAGGGTATTTTGGAGGATATTTTTGTTGGGTTTTGCTGAGCCAAATGGATTTGGAGGTTTTTTTTGAGAGAAGGGGAAGTGCCCTTTTATAGGAGAGGTGAGGGTCACTTTATGAAAAACTTGAAATATTATTTTATTATACAATCATATTTGATTTATAATGTATCAAAAATGATTTATTTTTAGGATAATGTGGGGATGGTTTGAAAACCTCTCAAACAATAGGTTTTATATAGGTTTATGAAACCATATTAACCTTATCTTTTATATTTAACTCTTAGTTAAAAAGTTTGACATTTACCATGTCTCTTTGTATTTTTATATTATATGGTTAATAAACATATAATAAACTTACAATAGAACCCAAAGTGGTTCATTATTGATATATATAACCTTATCTAAGTCCTTTTTCCAAACCATAGATTTTTTGGAATATTATATCATTTAATAAAATTTTATTTGTTTTAAAAAAATCATTTATGTCAATTTTTACACTATTTAGTATTTTATTTTTTTGAAAGTCATAACAACTTTATCACTTAGAATAAAATTTATTTAATCAAACCTAACATATCATATTAACATATAAAATTCCTTTAATACATTAAAAGTCTTAAATTACATTTATTTTAATATTTATAATATCAATTATTTTAATCCTTAATTACAAAGGTAATTACTTCATCATCATTGTGTCATAAATAAATTTAATTATTTAATGTCTAAAAATTATAAATAAAATACCATGATGTATGAAATCATTTTAAATTTATAATTATTATTTATAGTAGAATTTATCATATGGATAACCCTATATTAAAAATGGTTTAATTATTAAACTTTGAATTTAACACTTCGAACTCTTCTTTAAATAAAATAACAATAAATGTCCTAATCTAATCCAAGTGGGTCAAAAGGATCATATTTTATTGATAAGGTTTATTTTGGTTGAAATAAACTTATCCAATAGAATTATTACAAGTGTTATGGTAATAATAATATCATTATTACCTTTAATTACCCTATTTACTTTTAACCAGGGTAAATAAAAGTCAAACATTACTCTTCACCAAAAATTATTTTCATCTTATTGAACCACATTTTACTTAATGATGTCAACCGTGTCTCTTGTATTTTTTTAATTTCAATTCACAGAAGCGGTAAAATTATGTTTTATGCAAATTTTCAAATGCTCCTAGAAGGTGGGTAAAAGACAATAAAAAGTTCAATAAAATTTTATGTATCTAAACTTATTATAAAATTACTCCAATGAATTAAATTAAACTTATATAGGTATTATGTATCTATTTTGACCTAAAATATATTTAAATAAAATAAATAATTGTTTAAATAAAAATTAAGTTTTAAACAATAACAAAGTGTTTTTCACTATTCATCATAAATTGAAAGTTTTCAGAAAATACCAAAAATTCACCCTAAGCTAATTTTGATATTCCGAATCCAAAATTGAGGTCTATTTTGAAAAATAAAATTTATAAAATTTCAAAAAGTGGGTATTACTATTCATAATGGATAGTTTGATTCATTGTGGTGTGTTAGAACTCGAAGTTGCGTACAACAAAAGCTATTTCACACTTCAAAGGGAAACGTACCGTGGAAGTTTGGGGTGTTAAATTATTCCCTCCTTCAAATAATTTTTTCCTAGAAATTTCTAGAATACTACTACGTAAAAAGATTTGGTTGGTTCTTCATCATAAATTGCATGGGTTCTTACGTTGCCTCTTCCATCTTATGGTTTCTCTATAGAACATTTACCAAGAGAGTCATCCGGTTTCTCAACACTTGTTCTCTGGTATCCAGAATCTTGACAGACTCTTTATAATAAGACAGATCGGGTTCCAAATCTACTTTTTCACAGGTGAGTAAATTTGTTGGGTCTCGTATGTATTTTCTCAATAGTGATATGTGGAACACATAATGAACTTATGAGAGACTTGGCGTCATTTCCAAATGGTAAGCTATAACCCCATTTCATTCTACAATTTTAAAAGGTCCGATGTACCTGGGACTAAATTTACCCTCTTTATCGAACCCTATAAATCCCTTCCATAGAGATACCTTCAAGAAAACATGATCTCCTACCTGAAATTCCAAATCCAACCTTCAGTTATTGGCATATCTCTTTTTCATACATTGAGTAGCCTTGATGTGGTTCTGGATAATCTTTACCTTTTCCATTGTTTCCTCAACCAGTTCTAGGAAAACGAGTTTTCTTTCACCAACATCATCCCAACAAGTTGGTGTTCGACATGTCTGTCCATATAATGATTCATATGGTGCCATCTGAATAATTGAATGGAAGCTATTGTTATTGTAAAATTCTACCCAAGGTAAATACTAATACCACATACCTTGTAAGTCAAGTGAGCAAGACCTCAACATGTCTTCTAAGTTTTGAATAATCCATTCTGATTGTCCATCAATTTGAGGGTGGTAGGCAGTGCTCAAAATAAGTTCAGTATCCAAGACATTCTAAAGAATTTTTCAAAATCTTGAAGTAAAATGGGGATCATGATCATAAACAATCGATAGGGGTACACCATAAAGTCTTACAACTTCCTTAATATATAGTCTTGTTAAATGTTCAAGTGGTAAATCATATCTTATAGAAAAAAATGTGCTAACTTGGTAAGACGATCAAAAATGACACATATTGCATCATATCTTCTATAAGTCTTTGGTAACCCCATGACAAAGTCCATCGTAATATCAGCCCTTTTCCACTCAGGTATGGGAAGAGTTTTCACGACTCCTCTAGGATTTTTTCTTCCAACCTTCACCTATTGACAAACCAAACATCTTGAAACATAATCAGCAATCTCCCTCTTCATGTTTTCCCACAAAAAATGTTCCCTCAAATCTCGATACATATTAGTGATACCAGGGTTTATAAAGAAATTGGATCTATGAGCATCATCCAAAAATTCCCTTTTTAGATCAGGTATATTAGGAACACAAAGTCTCTTTCCAAATTTCAAAATTCCATATTCATATATGAAGTAGATCAATCTCCCATCATTCACATCTATATTTTCATTTGAAACTTCTCATCATCAGTCTGAGAACTTTTTATCCTTTCTAGTAAAGATGGCTTAGAAACCATTTTCCCTTCTTCCCCTTATTTCCATTTCCCTAGTTTTTAGCAAATCTCTTCTTCTCTTTCTTTTCTTTAAACTCGTAATACTTAGAGAATTCTTTTTCTGTCTTGATAGCACATGAGACTATATCTTTGTATAATGATAAGGATTGTGAGACTAATTATAGATGGAAAAATGGTTTTAACTCATCAAATAATCGATCAATCTTACTCCTTGGGTTACGTATATAATCGGTAGCATGTCTTGCTAACCTTGTAAAGTTAGCCTCATATTTTGAGAAATTCTCATCCTCCTTTTTCCTCAGACTCAGAAATTGTCTTTCCATATCCGCTCGATCATCATGAGGAAAGTATTTTTCTAAAAAAATATCTTTAAACTCCCTCTATTACATCTTTTATACTTCTTCAAATTCCTTCATGTTTTGAATTAACAACCAACATTGATCTGCATCTCCTGTGAGGTGATAAACTGCCAGTACAACTTTTTCCCTTTCGCTACTCCCCAAATCATGAAATATTTTCTCTATGGAACTTATCCATTGCTCATCTACAAATGGATTTGTAGTACCATTGAATGTTGGGGGTCGTTGTTTCATGAAGAGGTATAACATCGATCCTTCGCACTGTGGATCAGGGTGCTATATATGAGTAAGGTTATTATTAAAAACCTGAGTGAGTTGTCCCAGTATGGTGATAAGATTATCAACACTAGTTCCATCACCAGCTTCACTATAATTATCTTGAGTAAGAGGTAAATCTCTATATGGATTATGTGCATTGATACGATCTCCATTCCTTCCACTATGTTCCATTTCTAAATGATGGCATACACTAGATTAGTTTTTGAATAACATTACATAATTCCAAACTTTTAAAACACTTTACATAAATTGAACAATTTATGGATGTAATACATAATCATAAAAACGTTTTCTTTGAAGAATTATATACTCATAAATCCTTCATAATTTCTTGTAAATAAATTGTGAATTATCCTGATCTTATCCCCTAGTAATGTCATAACCAAGAGTGCAGCAAGACCCATTGTCATGTACTAGGATACCCCGGGTCAAGCCTGAAACTCCATGTTGAGTTTTCACTCCTTGGTACCTTTGTGTCAGATCCACCTCTAACTTCTCGTATCTAGAAAGGGATGTATCTCTTGAAAAATACACAAAATATCTTCAATACCAAAATTCTAGAAGTTCTTTTATACTAATCCTCAAATCCAATCATAGGGTAATGTTCTATGATCAGAGTTTTTCTAAATATTGATTCCAAGGTTTGTAATAAACTAACTCTGATACCAAATGTAACGTCCCGTCCCTAGTTACCCGTAGTCGGTGCATTATTACATAATATTTACATGATCACGAGGAATCAAATCTCAAAATACCGATTAGTTTAGTTGCCTTGGAAGTAAAATATACATACATATGTTTTACATTAATTCATAAAATAAAGAGAAAAACAACATTGTGTCCCCTTTGAACACACTCTTATCCCTTAGCCAAATCTTGCTGGTTAATCATAAAACACTTCTTCACATCCTGGGAAAAATAAAATATAAGAAAGGGGTGATCTCAAATGCTCAGTAAGGATAACAATATAGTGGAAACTTTCATAAATAAGCATACACATTTAAGGTAATGTATAAGACTAAAACATAAGACTTTTAAACATAAACTTCAGCATAATATGGAAAAAATAAATCAAATAATCCCATTTACTTATTCACATGGATATTCTAATAGTTAAATAATCACATGCAACATCAATAGCCAATTTCATAATGATGGAATTCATAATGTCGGACATCATAACCACATATTCAAGGCCTCATGCCAAGACTACAAATAAATATTTTGTCAAGTATTTTTTCAAGACACTAGTTTGTCTCATGAGACTTACCAATGCATCAAAGAGCTATAGCGGGCTCCACCCATCACTTATTAAGTCCAATGCATTCCTCATATGAAAAGGTTGAAACATAACCTAAACATTCTTATTAAAACTAGAAAAAAATGTCAATACTTTAACGATAAACCATGAATTGTATAAAAATATCTAATCCATATTCAAACAAATCACAAAACCTTCAATACAATATGGAAGATTGTATCATAGTAAATGAACTTCAAACTAGCGTAAAATTCATCAAATGATGTTGACATAGATGAAATCAAAACTATTTGAGAGAAATTTCTCTTTCTATTTTGAAATCATTTAAAATTCATGTAATTATAAAATAAAACATTTATTTTTAAAATATTATTATAAGCTTGTAAGGGAATATTCAAAGGTATTATTACGGCGGAAAATAGCCACACCTGCTGTATAAGTTAAAAAAACATTATCTCCTTAATTTTGTCAAAAATGTCACAAAGTACCTTGTTTAGAAAACGACGGAACGATTCCTTTAAAACATTTATAAAAAGTATAACAAGGGTATAAATGAATTTAACACATATTTTAGTAAATATTAAAAATGATTTGAAATACATTTTTAAGAAACAGTGATGTGGATGATAAAGAAGTCCCAGTAGATACTTACGTAAAAACAACCTTAGATAATAAAGAGATTGTAAAATTAACCCTTACCTTTTAGTTTTCCTTAGTTGATTGTATGTTATACTCCTGTATAATAGTTAAAACATTGTTATTAAATTATAAAAGAACTATATACATAAATATGATATCATATATGATCTTCTAATATTTCTTTGTTAATAATATTTCAATAGTATCATTGTTTCGGGTGTTAATAGATTCATTTTACTTTATATATTTTCTTACGTAAGTAAGGTTTGTTATGGATAAGATGTATTTTTTCGTATACAGAGCGATATTATGTTCTTAAACATTATTTTTAACAATAAAATGAAAATTATTCTTGAATGATTAGGATGGATAATGAATCT
Source organism: Viscum album (assembly GCA_963277665.1). Taxonomy (NCBI): domain Eukaryota; kingdom Viridiplantae; phylum Streptophyta; class Magnoliopsida; order Santalales; family Viscaceae; genus Viscum; species Viscum album. The sequence goes on along the minus strand of OY728130.1, from coordinate 350,669,846 downwards.
CATCGCATTTGTGGAGAGGGTAATCCGTACGTACGCACGAGCGACAATATCATTCAATTGAAAGTGAAATAATATATAATTGAATGTTATATTATATGTAAATAATAATTAATATGTAATATTTATTATTTACACAAATTATACATCATTATTTTACCCATCTAAATAATGAATTGTTGAATAACAATTACACCACAACGTGGAGATGGTTTTCCATACGTACGCACGTATGGTGACATTTTCATTCATTGGATGGATAAAATAATGAATATGGTCATGCCATATTTATAATAACATCGCAGTATGAATAAGGTATCAAATAAATTATTTTGTTATTTGAATAACAAATAAAGAGGAAGTGGAAGAAGAAGATAACGTTGAATTAGGGGATGAAATTATTACCTCTTCTTTGGGTCCTTCTTTTTCATTTGATAAAAATGGATTCTTAGGATGGATTTTGGTTCAAAGTAATTCCTCTTGGATTAAGTGAGGGTAGTTGGGAGGATATTTGGGCAGGTTTTGGCTGAGACAAATGGCTTTGGAGGTATGATTTTGAGAGAAGGGAAAGTTCCCTTTTATAAGAGATGTAAGGGTCACTTTAGGAAAATCTTGAAATATTATTTTATTATACAATACTATTCGGTTTATAATGGCTCCAAAATGATTTATCTAAAGGATATGGTGGTTTTGGGACTAAAAAATCTCAACCAATAGGTTTTAGATAGGTTTAGGTCACCATATTAACCTTATCTTTTAGATTTAACTCTTAGTTAAAAAGTTTGACATTTAACATGTCTCCTTGTATTTTTATATTATATGGTTATTAAACATACTATAAAGTACCAAGAGAACCCCAAATGGTTAATTATTGATATATATATTTTTATCTAAGTCCTTTGGCTGAACCTCTTATTTTTAGGTACATTATATCATTTAATAAAATATTATTTATTTTAAAAACTCATTTATGTCAATTTTGACACTATTTAGTATTTGATTTTTTTGAAAGTCTTAATAACTTTATAAATTTGAAACAAATTTATTTAAAAAACCTTAACATGTCATATTAACCTATAGAATATTTGGAATTTATTAAAAGTCTCAAATTACATTTATTTTAAAATTTATCATATCAATTATTTTAATCTTTCACTAATTAGGTAATTACTGCGTCATCATTGTGTCATAAATAAATTTAATTATTTAATATGTAAAAATTATAAATAAAATTCCATGATTTATTAAATAGTTTTATCATTATAATGAGTATTTATAGTCTAATTTATCTAATGTTTAACGCTATATTAAAAATGGTTTAGTTATTAAACTTTGAATTTAGTACTTCTAACTCTTCTTTAAATAAAATGTTAATAAATGTCCTAATTTAATAAAAGTGGGTAAAAGGATCATATTTTATTCCTAAGATTTATTTGGATCACAATAAACTAATCCAATAGAATTATTACATGTTTTAGGGTAATAATAATATCATTTTTAACTTTAATTACCCTATTTACTTTTAACCATGGTAAATAAAAGTCAAAAGTTATTATTCACCAAAAAATTTTTTAATCTGATTGAACCACATATTACTTACTGATGTCGACCATGTCCTTCATATTTTTTAAATTCAATTCACAGAAATGGTAAAATTAAGTTTTATGCAAATTTGCAAATGCTCTTAAAATGTGGGTAAAAGACGGTAAAAAGGTCAATAAAATTATATATATATATATATATATATATATAAACTTGTTATAAAATGACTCTAATAACTTACATTGAACTTATATAGGTATTATGTATCTATTTTGACCTAAAATAAATTTAAATAAAATAAATAAATATTTATATAAAAACGGTTTTAAACAATAACATTGTATTTTTCACTATTCATCAAGAATTAAAAGTTTTCAGAAAAATACAAAAAATTCACCCTAAGATAATTTTGATATTTAAAATCCAAAAATGAAGTCCATTTTGAAAAATAAAATTTATAAAATTTCAAAAAGTGGATATTACTATTCATAACAGCTAGTTTGATTGGTTGTGGTGTGTTAAAACTCGAAGTTGCGTACAACACAAGTTATTGCATTATTCAAAGGTAAACATACTCTGGAAGCTTTGGGTGTTACACATGGGTTATATTATGTACCCAGATTTATTTCTATGAGTTCATAAAAGGTAGTAGAAACACCTTCCTTGAATGTCGGTGGAGCATCCTTAAGGTCATATGCCTCTTCCTTTTCCTCTTCCTCTTCCTCTTCTTCCTTATTCTAAGGAGAAGTATATAATGGGGAAATCATTCAATAGTTAAGAGATTAGTTTATATTTTGACCTACAAAAGATTAAATGGATTCTTCTGACCTGGCTGACGGTGTGGGTTCTATCTAAGGTTCTGTATTGGTTGGAGGGATGGATAAATAAGCAGTGTATTTATCCTATTTTGAATCAGCAGATAAGTTAGGGGTCTACTGGGGCTCTATAGATAGAATTAGTGCATTTTAATCAAATCTTATTCCTTATTCTAGAGATTCGGTGACCTTTTCTACACTACCAGACTTTTTTATAATGATTGATATCATGAATATTATTTAATATGCACCAAAAATTCATCTCGTTCTTTTTATCTAATGGATAATCAAGACATATTATTCACTGAGTTGTTTTAAGGGATTGACTAGGTTCATTTTCAGACCATTCGGGGTCATTACCCAATAAATCCCATTGGTCATGGGTTATTTCCCTTCCCATTTTTAGAATACTTCTTCAATGTATTCAGTTTCACAATATTTGAATGGGTCTATATCACCATAAAACATACCAATCATTTATGGTATGATGAGTGTATTTCTACATGTTTATGTAATCAAGGCCTTCCCAAAAAAATTTAAAAGTTGTATCTTGCCGAATAACTATAAATTCTGAGTCAGATACAATGTCCCTTAACTAATCCATAAGATTTATTCTTCTAATGAGATTTTTTTTAATATTTTCATGAATCTTTAATGAAATAGTGGAAGGGTACATGTTTGTCTCATTTTAACCTAGTTGGAAAAGATATTGTATTAGAATAAGGTTGATCCCGGATCCATTATCAATGAAAGCTCATTGGAAGTCAATCTTGTTTATCCTACCAGATATATACAAATGTGTGATGTGTCCTTGTATAATGGTATCTTTGTTCTACTCTATGAAAGATATGATTGTGTGGAATTATTCAAGACCAATCTAGACATAATAAGTTTCATCAATGGAAACTTTAGCTTCATATTCAGTTTATGAAAAATCCTCTATGAGAACTTCTCAGTGGTCTTTCAATAGAAATAGAGAATCTAAAATTGACATCTTGGATTGAAATAGAGACAATTTCTTTAAATTTCATACTTCTAAGAAAAAATTCTATGATTTCCATCATGATGAAGCTATTTTTATGAACTTTAGGAACTGAAGTACTAGATATAGGCAAAACGGCCCTTGGAATAGGAGTTGAAGGTGCTCTTGTCCTTGGGGGGTTAGGTCGATTATATCTTCTTGTGTGTCAAGGATGATTTGGAGATGGCATGATCTCTAGTTGATCTTATCGGAAGAAAACTTCTAGGTGACCCCTGGAATGTGTGGTGGAACTTTCTTATTCTTTATGGGCCGAATTTATGTCTTTAACACATTTTTTTGGCCACATAGATTATTTGACTGGGGACGTGGCTAGACCATTAACTTCTATTGTGACCAAATCTTCCCCTATTTAATTGACCCAAGTGGCCTCTACCACTAATTCCCCAATAGAATGTAGGTAATTTTTCTTCATAGTCTCACTCATCATCAAGTAAGGTATCCATTAAGTGAATGATATTAATGGATATAAAGATCAATTCTTCAACTGATGAGGATTCAATCTTGTCGATCAACTATTTTGGTGTTGTTTGGTTGGGTGGTGCTTGTGATTCAAGGGTTTAGGGAATGATGTTTGATAGAGTCAAAGACAACTTATCCCTAAGTACATGATCATCTTATCATGTTTTATTCCTACCATTTAGGCCATGTCACTCTGGAAGGTTGTCCTTTTGTGGAATGTGGCACTAACGAAGTCAGCTGTGTCATAGCAGAAATAGATAGGGGCATAGTTAGTGGTTTCAATTCTGATCAGAGGAAAGAGTGAGTTTGTTTGATCTTATTTATGTCCATCTAATCACATAAATTATTTATACCTTTGTTAGTAACTTCCTTTCATTCACCCTATTCCCCTAGATTGGTTGTAAAATACATGTCACTTGTGCTGGTGAATTTCCCTTGTTTACCTGTCCATATTACACCATTTTTTTAGAATTTATTTGAAAAAAAGAATTCCTAGATAGTGTACCCCAATTTTTGGTGGAAGTTGAAATATTTTGTTATATATTTTAGATTATCAGGACTAGGCCTCTTAGGATTTATAAACCTTAGAAAGTGGTTTTCCAACTTTGTGAGGAGGTAGTTGGGGACTTGGTCATATCGTAATGAATGAACCTTATTATTTATCTCCTAAAATTTGTTCTTCCATTATTCTATTCACTCATCCTGATGAGTTATTAATTATTGTTGATTCTTAGGAGCATGTTCCTCATGATATGGAATGTATTTTGGAGTTTGATCTGGTGCAGGGTTTGGATTAAGCGTGAGTACCACAACCTATGATTTCCCTGTTTATTTCCCTTGATTTAATGGAATTACTTAAGACTTTTACATGGTTATCAAGATGAAATTATACATTTTTTTACAAACAAAAGAAATATCCCAAAACCCTTTTGTGTATTTCACAGGGATAAGTTGTGTTCACAACTCTTTATGGGAATTTATTATACATATGGACAAAAAATCCTATTTAGAAAGCTATAGGTTTAGGGAGTAAGTGAACCCTTTATATAGAGAAATTAAATCTGATACCCTCTCATTCTCTCATTGTTAATAATTTTAGGTTTCAATTAATTTTTTATTCTACTGCATTGAACTGAATGGAAAGATAAATTAAAAACAGTGGTATTCCCATATCGTGATTGATCGAGCTGGAAAATCATTAAAACAGACGAAGGACAAGCCTTGATGAGTTTATAAGAATAATCAGAGCTTCACTACTTATTTTTCTATAAGGGTCACCATAATGGGATCACAATGGGAAATGAAATATGTCAAATGATACTCTAGATCCCATGAACCATTAAAAATTTAAAATGTAGGGTTCTAAAAATTCAGTGGGGGAGGAGCCAGATCCACCCATTCATGGTAAAACCTCTTTTCAGGCTACACTAGTTCATGTCATTATTCCATGGATTCTAATTGAGAATTAAATGAATCATTAGTATTGATGTTCCATAAAGGGATTCCTATTTGAACAGGATCTTGGGTGGTAGAATCAATAGGTAAATCCATTTGTGTTGAGTATATTTGTACCCATGGTGGTTAACCTACATGGGATATTCCATGATTATTTGTCTAACCCAGACCTGGTTGTTCACCCAAGGGAGATAACTCCTGATATCTCACTACTATAGGGTCCAAATATATTGTTATTCAGTCCCCTATGTTTAGAGAATGTTTTCATTCCACTTTAGTAATTGGGGTAAACCCTCTTTATTGAGGTACTCCAATTGGCAGTGCAATCTCATGCTCTACTTATGGAAAATATCTGATAGGGATTATGCCTTAGAGTAATTATATATTGAGTTTTATCAACTATTTCATATCTTCCTCCTCTTGTGAAAATATTTAATTGAGTCTGGGGTTTTCAACTTCATCAAGAGGTCAGTGATGCACAACCTTTCCCTTACCCTTTTTCATTGGTAGATTCTCACTGAGAAGGTAGTAATGAAGTGGTTGAGGGAATCCCAAAATTCATGGAAATCCTATGGTTTTGGGTATGCACACCTTCTTAAATCATTTCAGTGTACAACATATTATTAATGAAAATGTCCTCCTCTTTATCCTCTATATGGGAATCATGTTCTATAGCATTTATAGGGGTGGTGTTACTATTGTTCACTAATTCATAACAAATTGTAAAACTTTTATCAGTATACTTGAGATATGAAAATTGTTTTCTCCTTCCATGAGTCAATTTTCTCTTATTTATTGGTCCTTTAGAAATTTTTTGATGAAGGGTAATCCAAATGGGATCACTAAAAAACTTTTTTGTGCATGTTCTTGATGAAGATGTCAGGTCACTAGATAGAACGAACAGGGAAAATATATTTTTCAGAACTTCTACTAACCAATAGAAGACTAAATTCCATTGAGTAGAAGGAGGTTGAGGTAAAAAAGTTTTCATCCCTATGGGATGGGGCTGTCCTTTCTCCCTTTTTTCAACCTCTAGTGCTTGTTTTCCTAACCTTAATGGTTGTGTTAAAAAAGACTCTAGTCCTGCAGGATGGGATTCCTCCAAGATTGTCATGTCTTATATTATCATGGCTAATTTCTTGATTTTACGGACCCATGTTCAAAAATAGGTAGTGTTCAAAATACGGTTTTTACTTGAACTACCAGATTCTGAAGACATTTGCGACATTTGTGACATTTGCGACATTTGTGCTATCTGATTATTGATTTCCTTTAAGTGGGAGGCCTACATTATATTTTCATATGCTTGATGCAATCATTTTTTTATGGATTTATCTCTTAATCCTAATGTCTGTAAGATTCATTCAAGGATTTTTTTTTCAAATCATATTATCTATTGTAAACATATTTTGTTAGTTAAATACATCCTAAGGCTATTACATTGTGTGATGTCACTTTTTGTGGGTCTTGATGATTGGGGAGGGAATTGAAACGAGACATTCTGTGTTTTATCCATCCTTAGATATAAACACTAGGTTCAACATTAGTGATCAGCTGACGCATCTTTTTGAACTCTTTATGGATTGTTTATTGAAGGGATCCTTGAAACCTTCCCACTTATAGATTTTGTGTGGCTAGGAGAGTTGCTAAGTCGATTTTATGGTGTACCCCTTCTATTACCATGATTTTCCTTGGGTACTCATTGTAAGGTAATACTTTTTTAAAAATGAAGAAGATTGTTTCATATATTGAGGTGGATTTCATACACAAGATCTTATGGCAATGCCTCTGTAATGCTGTATTGGGGAGTGGATAAAGGATATAACATAACCGGTATTTCATCTTTATCCAACTATCTCCTCGTGTTCAATTTTTGTTCCTCATATTTATATAGAGTCTCCTCAACCTAGTACAACCAAAGTGTATTATTCAGTAGTGGTTTATTATAAATAACAATATTGGTAGGGTTTTCCTCTATCATATTAGAAGGAAAGGAATCCAAGGGTGGTTCTAAGATTGATCATTTCCTTGATTTATCTTCCAGTTGAGAAAGGATTTCACTAGTTAATGATGAGGAATAAAGCATGAATAGACTCATTTTCATATGTGCCTCATGGTATGATGGCTTTCTCATCATTAAATCACCAAGGGTATGACCTTCTTTATGAAGTTAAATACCATTATGGGGAGGACTACCATTACAGTTCAACATCCAAATGTAAAGAGAGTTCCAATAGTGTATACACTAGGGAGGACCTTTATGAAAAATGATAGCAAGGGGGGACCTTCTTACTATTTTATCCTCTATTCATGTTGAGGGTTTTCATGGAACTCATTGGGAGATGGGATCTCGAGATTGACCAGATTATGAACATGAAGAAATCCTTTATGGTGAGGTGTTTGGGAACGACCTCCAAATTTGCTACTACTATTCCTATAATTTGGTAATGGGGTATTAGGATCATGATCTGCTACAGATAATCATCTAAAGGCTTCAAGAACTATTTCATTTATAAGAGAAATAACATAGATGGGACCCTCATTTTCCAGTCGCCTTTGGTGAGACTTCTTTTTGTATAACATCTTGTGGATGACTAGTCTTGCTTTTTTGAAAAGAAATTTTCATATGTGGAATCTTGTTTGGTTTTCTCCTGCATCACTGTTGAAATTTTCCAATAGGTTTTTGAAATTTTGGAAAGATTTTTTCCTCCCTTAGATTGTACACTATAATTGGTTGATTAACTCCATTTGGAATTGGGGTATGGACTCGATATGGTTGTCTATATATCATGGTGAAATTCATCCCATGTACCTTCTAAATAGAAGAAGAGGTGTATGGATTCTATGGAATGACCCTTGCTTCATGTTGATGATTCAACCCACTTTTGGGGATTGAGTTGTGTGCCTATCCTTGTACCACTACCATTGTTGTTTTATATCATATCGAGTTTGTAGGATTTGGGAAGGAATTTGAATCTCTCCTTTATCCATTATCAGGATGTGTTGGGTGACTTCCACAATTACAACAGGGATATATGCGCATTTTTTCAACTCAAGAAGGGGTGTGTGTCTGCTCTTTTCCTCTTTTTCATGTCAGTATGTATTGATAGTACTTAGATGTGGGGGTGGATATATAGTTCTTACCCCTATTTTTTTCTGGGATTGTTTGACTGATTTCTCCAACTACTGCTCCGTGAGGCTAAGATTCTTGATATATGTGGGAAGTCATGTGTGGTTCCTCATAGTCCACCAGTAAATTTGACTAGAAATCTTGATTGACATAGGCAGGGGTTTTCTCATGCTCTTATATTTCCAGAATATTTGATTAGAGGTCTTCTATGGATGATGTTGAATTGTGTCAACAAATATGGCTGGTGTGGGAAGGTGTATGTTCTTTCTCATTGTTTTCTATCAAATTTGAATAGTGGGATTCAAAGGGAATAGAGGTGTAGACCAACTCTCTAATTTCTAGTTGTTTCCCTAGATATTCTATCTCACATACCCAGGTCTAAGTTATTGGGGATGAAAACCTGACAAAAGCATCCCCATCATGTCGAGGGTTTGACGTCGTGTGGCATTGATAGTGATGACTACTTACAGGATACCTTTTTATGGACCCTTGTGTCACTTATAAGAGTGCATCTATAGCCTATTTATCTTCCTCCATAAGATAAGGGAGAATATTATTGATTTATTTTAGGGATAGTCTCCTAATACTATTTGATATAGTAATTGGTGTCATCTTCTTTTGGTCCTCCAATCATTTTTTGAGCAGACACGTGGTGGGGCTTCGTAAGTTGGAGGGTCTGTCGAGATGTCTCTATGGTTGGGAGGGTACCATTTTGGTGGCACTCTCAAACTAATACATTTGAAACCCAGTGATGAGGACACTGAATGGGAGATAGTTTCCTCTGTTTGGTTGAGGACCCATCTTGTGTAGTGGAAAATGTGTATATTTTCGAGAACTAGTATGAAACCATTCAGATCAAAGGGATATCTAGTTTAAAGTTCTTCAATATATGTGATAAAAACAATAAAATCCTATAAAAGAATATTCTCAATAAACAAACATACAAAATCAATTTTTTTGTTTAGTATTCCCCCCTTTTGAGAATGAAAGGAGACTGACATGTGGGTGGCATAACCATCTTAGTTAAGGATTCATGTTAGGTTCTCCATCAATTAAAATGTTTGTGGATTATTTACTTGATGTTTTTATTTTGGGGTTTTGAATGGTCTCAAAATCATTCACATCATGCTTAGTATTTTTTAATTTACTCCAATGGGTTTTGTTTGTAGAGATGGAAACACCCATTTGTTCCCTTATTCGGAGTGTTTAATGAACCTGCTTTCCAAAGGCAGACAGCTATTGGGAAATGGTCCAACAACCCTTAGGGACTCACATTTTTTAAGAGGATGGGAGGTTATAATCATCACACCATTTTAGGGAAATTATTTTCTACTATAATACTCCTAAATATTTAACACCTATTCATGAATCCTTCCTTAATTCCCATGTATAACATGGGTCACCCTTGGGTAAACAATTAATTATTAACATGCATGGAATTTAGAATCATCTATATGTATCTAAGTTTTTTCATATATGGATATATTTTTATGTATCTAAGGTTCTCTATCAATGATTCCCATTTATGAATGGGTTAGATATTCTTTGGTTTTTTGTTATTACGATATTGGTTTAAAGCCACACAATGGGGTGCTCTAGAATTTATCATCATCCCAAGATATGGGAGTTTTTTTGATGTAGATATCAGTCCCATTAGATGGGATTCCAATGTATCCTCCTGAAAGGAATCATAACCCATGTATTTTGGTACCACTTAATGGGATACATCATTCCTTTTAAGGTCATGTGATGAGGAAAAAAATGTTAGTTTTACATCATGTAGTAAGGAAATATAAGTGAATGGTTCCTTGCCAAATTTTGGTGTGGGAATTTTGTTGAAGCGGCCTAAGGAACCTGGTGGGGATGTGGTCTCGCATATTGGATATGAAACTAATGATGGGTGTCCTAGGGATAATTAGGGTTGATTTTTGGGTGTTCTATTTTGACCTCAAGTAAACTTCCTATGTATCCTATTTGGGAGGGAATCAAATCCCATGTAGATCAGTTGGGGTTGTGGACCCATGACTATGGAGGACCTCTGAAAGTTTTTCTCATATGGAATGTGGACCTATGAGATGGTAACATAGCATTGATGACCCATGCCTATGGAGGCCCTCTGATGGTGTGTCTCATAGGGAATGTTTTTCTTTGACATGGATACATGGCTTTGAGGAACCATGCCTATGGAGGCCCTATGATGGTTTGTCTTATAGGTAATATATCCCTTTTATATGGATACATGGATTTAAGGACTCATTCATGTGGAAGTCCTCTGAAGGAATGCGAGAAGAAGATCCTAAAAATGATTATCTACCAAGACATGCATATGATCATGCGGATGTCATGATTGTAGATAACCTCTAAGACCATGTGATTCATGCTCTATTGTGAGAAACAAGAAGAATAAGAATAACTATAAAACTGGAAAATATTTTTTTGCTTGTGTAATAGGTTGGGGATATTGGAGAATAAGAAATGGATTTGATGTTCCCACATACCCTCTTATTTTTGAAACCAAGATAGTCACATCTGACTACCCATCTGGATACATCCCATAAGAAACGTTAAGGGCTTACTCAAAGAGGGATAACCTCCTACTAGTTCTATGTAATACAGAAAGATAAGATGCTAATCCCTATCAAAGGGAAAAGAAAGCCCGATGTCCCCCCTAATGTTTGAAATAGGAGGTCCCTGGTATTAGAGATGATGAGTTAAAGAAAAATACCTAGCCCTTATGTCTGAGACCAGGAGGTCCCTAGAAATTTCCCTAAGGTCGAAGTCCTTAGGACCAAAGGGATTCATAACTACACCCACCCCGGGGACCCTATCCATCAGGTGGGACAAGTGGGGGACACCTCTAACATAAGGAATACATAACCTAATGGGAGACATGGTGGTGTGTATATTTACATGGTTGTGAAAGACTGTAGGATTTGGTGTAGGCTTTTATGTGGTCTCCCTCTAATGGGAGTCTCAAGGAAGGTGGTTACCTGCCATTGGTGGCATGTAGAGGGGTCAAAGGAGGCTCATGTATGTAATGGTTGGGTGAGCTATAGTTGTCTTAGGCAAGTTATGTCCTTCATAGATCAGAAGTCCTTCACTCAAGGTGGGACTATGTGAGAAATATATGAATTTTGGATGAAGGACGACATGGTAACACTTGAGTGAGGCCTTGATCTATGCTACAAGGTTTTACTTAGGTTTCCTTATAAGGACCCTTCATAGGTCTCGTGTTTTGGAGGGTACCTTTACTCTATCCTCTATAGGTTAAGGAGGATTTGGATCCTCACAGAGGTACTTTGTGTTTTACACACTAGAAGAACTTTTATCCCACTATCCCCCTTAATTTCCTTTTCTATCAAGTTTTGGAGAAATATCTAGGTGGTTTTGAGGGTCTGTGTGAAGGGCTAGGTTGATCAGATATTTGAGGCTTCTCTGGGTTTTTTATCTTCTTTTGAACCATAATTAGGATCAAAAATCATGGTAATTTGGAGGTTTTCTATGGGATTACACATAGGAGGATACCCATGTTTTTGGAACCATTATGAGTGTCTTGAAACATGTTGATTTCAAAAGAGAGGTGGGGTTATATGTGTCTCCACCCAAAACATCATTGACCCACCCTAAAAAATATACGGTGGGACTTTCCATTTTTTTCATGGGGGTTAGTGATGATAATGAAGGGACCTGGCTGATGTTTTGGGACCACAACCTTGCACATATCATGATAAGGGGTGTGAGGGTATATGGGCACAACTCCCACAGTATGGAACAATGGGTTCACCCAGGTGGTCCACCCAGGTGATTCTCCCAAGTATGGGTGACCTAAGTGATTCACCTAGGTGGTGATTTTTCCTGGTGGTTCTCTATGGTAGGGGATTCATCCAAATATAGGGTCATACATAATAGATCCCCTAAGTATAGATGGATTGCTTTGGTGGAGGAGCTGTGTGATAAAAGCACTCACCATGCTTCATCTTTCTGATGCTCGTCCATCCTAAAAAAATTGATTGTGTAGGGGTTTATTTATAGACTGATTGGAGGACCTTCATAGATAGAATTACATGGGGACCATATACAATGGTGTTTTTCAAGGGCCTTTCATGGATGGGCCACATGAATGTTTTGTGCAGTGACACAAAATCGTTCATAAAATTTTCCCTAATTCCATCAACCATAAATTTTGATATGTAACTCTACTTGGGTTATGAGACATGTAAAATCATGTATTTTAAAGTGAAATACACTCCTTGATGTTGTTTATAAACCACAAAAATTCCCATAAGACTTCAAAAATTATTTTTAATGTTTTTAATCATTTTTCTCCATGATTTTTAGGAATCATCAAGCTATATTTGGTAGGGGTTATCTCAACTATGCAACTAGATTAGGAAGAATTTATAGGGAATCATTATCCCATATTGTGGAGTATTCTGGTGGCACATAGAAATCCAACTCACATATTCTTTTGGCATGGAGAAACATCTCTACTCAAATTTAACATTTATTACCTAAGTCAGGATAATATCATCAGTAATGTGAATATGTTCATGGAATAAATTTTTCAGTGTCAATAAGGGAAAATTATAATTTATCCCCATTTAATGAGGTTCTAGGTTTAACTTCATGATTTTCTATACATTTATCCAACTATGCTAGAGATACTACTCAATGAACCCCCTCTCATGAGATGGTTTCATGGTTTGGATAACCATGCATAAACCATGAAAGATATCATTGTCAAGATGTTTATAGCACCTATATGGCTATGTGGATCCTCTCGCAGAGTTACACCAAAATGTGTGAGACCTCTAGCTCCACTAGATCATCCACATGGTTTATTCTAGTGGGCCACATAGTTTCAGAAAAACCACTCACCCCTATCAACCTTCTCAAGATTTGCGGTTTTAGGATCCAATGCTATTGAAACTTTACAGAAAACATGAGGAACCCATAGGACCTTGAACCAAGTCCAAAAACATCAAATTTAAGAGTTACAACTCATGGAATTATATTCTGAATATTAGTTTAAGATTGATACCATACACCAAACTCAACATTGAAGTTCCTTAGAAAGGTTTCAACCCTGTCCAAAACACAGGACATTATATTAAAACCTTATTGAGAAACATCATGAGTATCTCATCCTAGGGATAAAAAATAATGCAGCATCCTCTCATTATATTAATAAAATCCATTTCTATCAAAGGTGGGAATACTTTTTTGATTAATTGACTCATGGATATCCATATTAAAGAAACATGATATCTTTAATGGCATTCCTGGATCTGATACCAATTTTTAAGGATTGAATAGGTGTCTAATGCACTGAGAGGGGAGTGAATCGGTGCCTAAAATTTATTTTTTAGATAAAACTTATAATATCTTCTACTTATTCAGTAATGATTTATACAAACAATTGAACCATAAAATAAATGAAGAAAAACTTTTTTTAAGGAGATTCACCTCCCTAAGGATTACTATGTACCCAATGCATGGTGATTTTTATTACACACACAGAAAACTAATATTTTATTATCAAGAAAATCTATATAAAATAGTAATATCATGAACCTGCTACAAATATTGGAACCAACCAGTTACAATCATTCTTCCATAGAATAAGAAACTTCTCCCAAATAATGGTCATTGATAAATGTATGATCCTCTTCATGAACTCTAAGATGTTGTTCTTCTTCCTCCTCCTATCACAATAATCCCTTGAAGTTGTTCTCAATTTTTCTCCCTTGATACAATAGTATATTGGTTCTATTATAAAATTCCCAACCCTTCTATTTCATCATTTCTAGTTATTTATTCTCACCAAATATTCTATAAATACTGTTTCCATATTAGATATGGAAACCATCTTGAATTTTTAATAGCTTTAACTCATTGAAACTCATAATCATCAAGTCAAATATTTATTAAAATTATTTCAAAAAATATGATTAAAGACTCATATACTTCCATCCTCATAATATTTTCAATTATCTTGGTCTTCCTATTCATTTAAATTCTCCACAAAAAATTCATGAATATATTTTCCTTAAAAATATTCCTTGTAATCATGGCTCTAGGAAACTAGGACATGTAATCCCATTCTATGATATATAACACATATTTTCATTGTTGAGTCACCCCGACCTCAACTACAGTGTGGTTATATCTCTTAATTTCTCATATGTGGTTTACTTGTTTGAAACACCCATCATTTTGATGTGCAATTCCTCATCATGTCATTTTAAAAACATAATTATCATCATGGTATGTCATATGGCATGATCTCAAATCTATTTTTGTTTCAGTGATTTCATTCTATCCTCTTTATAACTCTTCCATGGTGACTTAAATTCTCTTTAAAAATTCTCTATTTTGTAGAATTATATTGCATGAAATGTTCAACTAAAACATGGCGCTAGTATATGTTTACATATCCTAGTCCTCATATAGATGATTCTTATAAAAACAATAGATTATTTCCATGAAGAATGCAGATAATGTTCATGCACAAGGAATCTTCTAAGCGATCATGTTTACATATATATTTCTGAAGTTTGCGCGAATATTTTTTATCATCACTCTAGCGTATATTTTGTTTTCATGCCTCAAGATGGTATTAACGTAGATATAAAAATTATGTATAAATAAGATGGTATTTTTTTCCAATTTAATCTATAAGATAATAAGTTCCACATTATCATAAAATATTAAAAAAAACCTTTTCAATTCAACTTGAGGTAGTATTAAACACTGATAAGAACTTAAAACTTCATATATGGGATATTTCTTTCTAGTATGGGTCGACCACTTTATTTAACGGCTTCCTTATCAAGTATGGCATCAAATTTCAACTTTAAATCATGCTAAAATCTTCCTTCTGTAATAAATTTTTTTATATAGTACTTCTAATTTATCAGCACTTATCCTTGACATGAAGAAAAATTCATCAATATTCACATATAAATAGGTATTTCCAACAAATACAAAAACATGACCAATTATTCAACTAGATGTCAGTCCCTGTGTGTTGTGTAATAATAAAAAATACACATTTGACCATTATATTTCTATAAATATTTCTATGAAACTGAGTGGACTATATGATGTGTATTCTAGCTACACAATGTGTATTTCAACAAGTTTTTTGTTAGTATGTCATAGTTAATATGTGGTATATAATGATTTCACATGATATTTTATCTACATGATGTATCCAAATTAATTCAAGGATCATCTTGGTGCGAATAACCTAGATACGTGGGGTATACCTATGGGTTTTATTCTATTTAGTTTTATATTATCCATCCATAAGCTTCATCACCTTCAGATGGGTTCTTAAAATTTTCTTCATCTATTTTCACCTTTTTCTTTGTTATATGAAGGTAAAAATAGAATGTATCTAAAATTTCATATTAAAGAATTACTTTTTGGAAATAAAAAAATAACACTGAATTCATAAATTGATCAATTTTTAATAAACAATTATAAATTTGAACAAGCACACACTGATACCACTTGAATGTTTTTGGAACAACAGAAACTAGTTAAGTACATACCGAATGATTTTTTTATTATATATGAAAAATAAATCATAAGAATGTGATGAAGAAATATATTTCTCCTGATTAAATATAAATTATAATATTGAATGATTCCTAAAACTAGAGAGAGTATATTTAAAATCAAATTTCTAATTAATTTAATAGTAATAAAATACCTTGGTTTTGTGTTCTTTCTTTGATGTAGGTGTGAATTGATTGAACCTCCATTAATTTTCTATAATCATTACAAAAATAGGATCCAAAGTGGAATCCTTATAGTGGTAATCCAGATGTTCTCTAATATCTAAAACTATTTTCAATGGTACTATGGGTACATGTGTGGTGGTACCCATTTTCTTATTTCTCTTATCTTTTACTGCAATATATTACTTGAGGTATGAAGGATTGATTCTTCTTCTCTCTTTCAAGAGAAGGATAAATTAGGTTAAGATTTTTCTTTTTATTGAGGGGAACCTTAGAAATGTTCTTCGTTGAGAAAAAATTATCTAAGGATGATAAATGTTGTGCACATTAAATGGTTTCCTTGCCTAAATAGAAATGATATAATCATATATATATATATATATATCTATGGTTATAGGATTAGTAAATGAACAACTCCCATAGATGATATCCTAATCCTTGGTAAACCTCACAACTAATAATAATATTTTTATTTATTTAATGCACGACTATCTCTCTGATAATATAAATATCAATAAAAAATTAATATTTATTTAAAAAATATTTATTATATCATTTTCATTTCTTGGTTCCTTACTCGTCCTATCCACCTTCCTTGTCATTTACAAAACTTATAATAGTAAATATTATTCTATTTAATACATAAATAAATATTATATTCATGATATTGAGAAAATATTTATTTTAATATTTAAATCACACCTAAATATGGTGAATGGATATTTTTTATCATCAAATTATAAATAAATATTATTCATCAGTCTAGATCATAACATTTATTCCTATTATTGAATTTGAATATAATTTAACTAATATCAAGGATAAACTAACTATGTGGACCACTAGGCTTCTTCCATAGTTAAATTATGTGGGTTTTCCTAAAGTCCAATATAAACATCTAGAAACATGTAAGGGCATCCATAGAGGAAAATTTTAATGTCACAAGATCAACAATCACATGAAAATTCTCATTGTGTAATATAATCCTTTAGTCATAATATCCCATCAAGAAGATTAAATACTTGTTTCATCAACCTATATTCTTGATATGTCTTTCTTTGAATTCCTAAAATGAACCTATCTATAAACTATGTCCATGAAGTGTAGTTTTATAGTTTCATTTTAATCAAAATAATGAGATATCAACTACCATAAATATGGAAGGATAAAATCATTACTTGACTTATTCATTAATAACATATCAATTAGTTCACACACAACATACCCAAATCATCCTGACTATATGTCATCATAGTTTATAGAAATACATATAATTACATGACTAAAGTTATGCATTAATAATAATATTAATGTATATGAATAATTACACATCTTCACAAAGAGGAATATCCAATGAATTGAAATCATGTGGATTTTATACTGACAGATATTTCCTCATAATCTCTCTTCTTAGAGATTTCCAGTTGTGAACTTTGTGAGCTAATCTCTCATTATCTTGTGAGTAATCGCCTGTAATGGTATGCATCATCTATGTACCATCAGATAAAGTCGTAAAACCATAATATATATAGTTTAATAATATCATTATAACACTTTAAGTTTATCAACATAATGGGGGCTTGTTGTGACCTTTTCAAAAAAATAAATACTATAAGACATTATCACATTAAATTTATGTATAATAATTATCAATATGTGATAATATTTTCATTAATATTAAGGTTTATGAATATATTAGAAATCTAATGTAAAGAGTATTTATTTCTATGGAAATAACTCCAATATAACATATGTGTACCATTAAATGATATCATCTAATCCTAGAACATATATTTAATAATATTATCATGGAACTTCAAGTTTTTTATCATTACAATGAAATATTATGACCTTTCAGTGTGATAAGTTCTATTATCAAATTATCACATATTATTACATGTAAAAGAAAAATAATTTTTCTAGAATAAAATTATTAATATTTAAACCCTTGAATATATAGGTAGTCATAAAGTAAAAAGTATTTAGTTCTAGGGTTCCAACTTCAATAATCTTGACAGCAATGAGTCCCACTCATAGACCAAGGGTGGTATCTAGAAACATATCATGGCCCCTAAAGTTATACAGATGTTTATAGCTATGAAAACATCCAAATAACTCTTATTATGTAACATAACCCCTTTCTCTAGATATCTCATCAAGTTGGTTACATTCTTCTTTCATCAACCTCTATGATTGATTTATCATTCTTGGAATCTCTAAAATGAACGCTTCAATAAACTAACATGGAAATAGACTTAATCAAATAGTTCGATTTCAATGAAAATTTTTACGATCTCATATTTATTTCTTTTAAAATAAAAATTCTTTCTTGATTTATTCATTGCTTTCATGTCATTTCTGACACACCCAATGTATCATACCTCAACACAAGTTTATTTCATAATGGTTTTTATAAATTCATTAAAGTGTTAAATTAATGATATACATTAAAAATAATATAAAGTATAAGGACCAATACACACATACATTGATATAAATATCCAATGAAACATCTAACATGTGGAGTTATTATTGGTGAGTAAGTCCCCATAACCTCCCTTCTTAAAGATTTCCATGTGCAAATTTCATAAGAAGAAGTGTAAGTATTTTACAAGGCTCTAGAACCTAATAGTTAAAGCATAATTTTTGTCCATTCAGAATATTTCACCTAGATAATAGGGCATGTGTTTTATAAAATTATCATAACATTTCAGGGTTCTCATCATAGAAAGGAACTGTTATGACCTTTTGATGCAACAAATAATATATGGTCATTATTACATTAATGTTGTGTAGAAGAATAATCATCACGTGAAAAGATATTTATTTAAACTAAATTATTTAAATATATAGGTAATATTATGTATAATTTAATTTGGTTCTAGGTCACCAACTCTAATAGGATACACTCTCATTTGTATCCTCAAATTCTCAAAAGATTTAGTTGTAAATGATTTAGTGATAATATCAGCTATTCTTTCCTTATATTTAAAAAATTCTACTTTCATAATTCTTTTAGACACATTTTCCTTTTATAAATTTATATTTAAAATAAATTTTTTAGGTTTTGGAAGGATACATTGTATTCTTGGATAGATTTATGGAACTTATCTGAGACAATTATTAGATTATATTCAGCAGAAACATCCAAATCATCAAGTTGAGTCTTCATCCAGTTCATCTATGTAACAACCTATTTTCCATCAATAAACTCAGCTACATAAAATCTTAAGGTAACTAATTATTTTTCTTTGAGTTCTACATAACATATCTTTTACCATTAAAAAATTCCCCACTATATATTGACTTCCTATAATCAAATATACCTAACCAATCAGCATATGTAAAACCTTTATATTCTAGATCACCTTTATTCTTATATATAAACCCATAATTAAATATATTTTATATATATATTAAAATTATATTTTATTCCTTATGATTTGATTCTTTGGGATTGGATTGATACCAAGAATAAATCGTACTGGCATATACTATATCAGGTCCTAAAGCATCTAGGTCGAAAAAATAGTCAATTAATCTTTAAATTATTTTTCCTTAACAAATATCCCTTCTTCATCCTTTTTAATATTGATCACCACTTGAATTGGGGTTGACAATCCTGTAGTCTATTTTACTCTAAATATTTTTAATATATCCTTAGCATACATTTATTGGGAAATATAAATGTAGATAGAAATTTCAGTAATATATAAACTCATAAAAAAATTTATTTCATCAAGTAAAGACATAAAATCAAAAAAAAATATTATAAAAATATTAACATAAATTCTCTTAATTGTCTTCAAAAATGATATCATCAACTTATACAATCACAAGGACTGCTTTGGTGTTGGAATTTTCTAAATAAAAATTACAATCTGTAGAACCTTTTCTAAATTCAATAATACTCACATGTTTATCCAATTTAAATTACCAAGATATTGGATCTTTTTTCAATACACAAAGATCCTTGTTTATCTTAAAAACTTTACCATCATTTGATTTAATCATAAAGACCAAAGGTTGTTCCATGTAAACCTCTTCATCAATCATTCCATTCAGAAAATATAACTCCACATCCATTTCGAAAACATTAAATCATATATAGGATATAATATAAAGAAATTTTATGAATTTTTCAAGCCTATTAACTATATAAAAGGTTATATAAAATTAAATTTCTTCCATATGTAAATAACCATTTCATACTA
Source organism: Viscum album (assembly GCA_963277665.1). Taxonomy (NCBI): domain Eukaryota; kingdom Viridiplantae; phylum Streptophyta; class Magnoliopsida; order Santalales; family Viscaceae; genus Viscum; species Viscum album. The sequence continues at coordinate 350,649,444 of OY728130.1, read as the reverse complement.
ACCTCACTTTTTTCTAGAAACATCACTTTTATCATCTGTATTATTACTGAAACCCCATTTAGAACTAATAACATTTTTCTCCTTGGGCCAAGGTACAATCTCTCAAGTTTCATTATTTTCAGTTTTATCTATCTCCTAATTCATAGATTAAATCCATTTTTCATGCTCAAAATCTTATTAAATAGTTTATGGTTTGATCGTTGATTGTAAACTAATGTGACTAGTTTAAATAACTTGTCATCTTGTATAAACACCTTGATTTTTCATTTCCAATAATATTTTCAACATAAAAATTATTCTTTAATCTATCATTAATTACTATGGATTTTATCTTATAACCATCATCACTTGAGTAATAAGGATATGTATCTTCTCCCTGAATCTATATTATTCCTTCAATATCTTCAATAGGTTCTAAACTAACAATATCTTCTTGATCATCTGCCATAATAGAATTATTTTATTCATTTTTAAATATTTTAACACCGTCACACTTCAAAATACACTTAAAGTTTTTGTTTTATCATCTGAAAGAACATCCATTGGGTATATAACCTGGAAATATTCCATCTTCTGCCTTTTTTGAAAACTTACCACCTCTTCTTCATTTCTTTTAGATTAAATAGGGGATATAAAATACTTTGAATTGTTTTTAAAAAAAATTATCTTAAACCACATCGTATAAGGATTAATGAATAAACTTTTATTGTAAGGAACCTATTTTATATAATTCCAACCATGGTAATATTTTGTAGCTTAAAAAATCTTGAGGTATCATGTTCAGCAAGCATAGTGTTGGACATATCAGCAAGGAAACTAATTTTCCTTTTATCCACCCCATTTGTTTTGGGAGTATATAGAGAAATTAACTCATCTCTACAATTATTCTTATCAATATATTATTATAATTTTTTATCTTCATATTCAGTACCATTATCAAATATCAACCACTTTGAAGGAAACCTATTTATTTTTCATCAAGACTTATAAAAATTCTAAATATATTTATGCCTTGAGATTTTGGAGATATTAACATGATATAATTAATTATAGTGAACATAATCAACGTGATAAAATATTTTTCTCCGTTTATTGACTTATTTTTTATAGGTCTATAAACAACGGCATGTGCTAGCTCCAATGATTTTTTAGTAAGAATATCAACTCCCTTATGAGTTTTATTCACCATTTTTCATTTCTAAAATATTTTTAAAATAGTAACAGATTATTATTTTAGAACTATGTTGTATTTCATATCCACTTCTATAATAAATTTCTGTATATTTGTTTGTCCAATATAACCAAGACTTCTTGCCACAAGTTATTTCTTACTTGCAAGCACAAGTAACAATATGTTGTGTCTTATCCAACTTTATATAGATTGCATAAGGTACTAAATCATTTTTCTAAAACTACTATATATCTTAAACCCTTCACTAAACATCCTTTCTTTCTAAAGATAACTTTTTTAGCTTGATCACATAGTTTTGGTACACCTAAAAAATAATTGTTTAGTCCATAAATAAATAAGACACTGTTGGGACTAATCTAATTATTTCTAATTTTGGCCTTTCCAATTAAATTAATTTTGAATGATCTATTTCTATAAAAGGTGGTAGATTCTCCTTTTTATTTTTCAAAATTTTAAATATTTTTTAAATCACATTTCATTTGAGAAGAATAAGAACTATCCATAATTTAGGGATTCTCAAATTTTAATTCTTTAAAAGAAACTTCAACCACATTTTCTTGTTTCTTGGATTGGACCTTACATTAAACATTATTGAATTTTCAAAAACATATCAAATTGATATGGGATAAGTTTAACATATTCATTTAATATGATCCCTTATTGATCACACATCCCATAGACTTCTTACAAAATCCCAAAAATGGTTTTCACTTTAATATTTTTCCCAGAATGTTGGAACCTTAATTGAGTTTTCATATGGTGTGATTGTATTCCCCATAATTCATGCCCATTTATATGATTTGGTAGAGATATATTATACCATAATTTTTAATATTTGTGTCCAAACACAACACTACACCAAAAATATCCCTAAAACCACCTTATTTGATAGAAATCCCATTATCATAGGGATTGTGGTCTAACTACATTCTCCAACTTTTAGTGACTTGATTTTAAAAAATACATTTATATAACTATTCCTTGATTTTTTGTAAATAATATGAACAACTATCTTAAGTTTTTGACCTTCTAGATATAATAATATTTTACAATCTATTCAAAAAAATTTAGTATATCCATATTACCGTTTAAAACTATATTATTCTATAAACATTGTTTTATTTTGGGATATATATTTAGTAGAATTTCACTTTTCATATCTTATATCATGTACATAATAGAAAATAGAAAAAAATTATTGTATTTTTATAGCTCCCTTATTATTGTAAAGAATGGGTATTTATTTTTCTTCTTCTTAGATTTAGTAATATTCATCTTTAATTTTTTTTATTTCCTTATCTATAATAATTATAGTATATGTCATATCCTCATCTATTTTCCTTTTCTCAGAGGATTCAAGCATTAATTTTTCAATATATTTGATCAGATTGTCTTTCTCGGTATAAATTTGACTAATCTTGTCAGATTTTTTTAGATGTGAATTGACATATCTCAGTATTCTTATTTCCTTCAAACACATTTTAATTTCTATTATCATAGTATACACCTTAGAATATTCTTCATCCTCAGGTACATTTTCATTATTGAATTGTGATTTTTATTCTAATGAATCAATTTATTTTTATTATTGATCCATGTGATCCATTTGAGAAGACTTCCATGGAATTTTTTCATTATCACCACTTTCCTCACTATCAGATATACCATCTTTAACTGAAAAAAAAAATCTTCTGAATAACTTTTATAAAATTTTCTTCTTTGTCACACCATGTGATTTTGAAAGAGGAACATCATACTCAATAGCATGCACGATATGAAACCCCAAGATTAAAAGAAAATTAAATTCCAAAATAACTTATAATATACTTATTTTTAAACAAATTCAATCTCTTTTATAGTATGCTATGTAGGAAACATCATGTCTAAAGAAAACAAGATACTCTATTAAAATATTATTATTTAAACTTGATCATTATAACCTAGTCGTTAAATTAGTGAGTATGAATAGTAAAAAACTAAATTATGAAAATTATCTTTTATAAATATATAAAGTAAATTAAATGGATATATATTGATTATAAATAAATTAATAATCATTTCAATGAAAAATAAAAGTTTTCTAAAAACTGTAATTTTCTAAAAGGCGAATTAGTCGCGCTTTGCACACATAATTTAAAAACAAAATTAATAGTTTTAGATAATTTATTTAGAAAGATAAACTTAATTTTTTGAGTCTACATGTTAAAATTATATTTGGGTGAATTTTTTGGATTTTTCTTAAAAGATTTATTTTTTGATGAATAGTGAAAATACTGATTTTTACTGAAAATTTTATTTTTGTTTAAATTATTAACATAGTTAAATTATATTTTAAATTGGTTTTAAAGTAAAATTATTAAAATTATATTACAATTTAAATAATTATGGTCATTTTAATCAATTTCATATTTAATTCTGAGATAAAAACTTTTTAAAACTTTGTAAGCATTTCTTTGGAAAATTCGTTTTTCGACGCATCTATGACTTTTATTTTAAATTAAATTCTTTTGATTATGATAATTGAATTTGAAAAAAAATATTAAATATTTTGAATAATAATAATTTATATTATCTAAAATTCTTAATATAATATTTTATCATTATTAATACAAAAAGAGATAAAATTTAATTATTGTAGTTACGGTGAAAATGGGTTTACTCGGTGGTGGAACTAAGACGATAAGGCTTAAAATTACCTAAAACTAGTAAAAAACTAATTTTATGGCCATATTTGAATATATTCAACTATAAGTTTCTATAATTACTCTTTTTGGTGGATTTTTCATGAAATAAATGTGGGTATCACATTATCTTTTCAAATATTCCACGCGTGCCCTCAACCCCACTTATAAAAGGATACCCCCTCTACTTCCCTATTAACACTTCCAAAACAAATTGATTCGAAAAATATCTACCCAAATATCTTACATAATTACCTTAAAAAATCCTATATACCTTATTTATATTAGGAAGGCCTTCTAATAATTCTTTATGTATAAACCTAAAGAGGCTCTATGAAGAAGAGGTAAATTTCTTAAATGTGTGTATTTGATTTTTTTTCTTCTTCCACCTCCTTAAAATAATCTTCAATTAAGATAATATAATGTTACCAGTATAAAATATATACTAATATTTTATTATTTTAGTGGAATAAAACATATATATCTCTACGTCTATAAAATGGGAAATTAAATCGTCGATTGTGTGTACGACGAACTAACGCCTCGCAAACTGATATAATTTGTTTTCCATATCCAAATTTAAAGGATGGATATAATTATGGATTTAACTTATGTATATTATATTTCAGAAATAATTATAATTTTTAAATTATTATATCACATATACATTCTTACTTTGCATTCTGTGGGGGGTATGATGATTTTTCTCATGTGTACGGCAGACTATCACCTTACAAAGCGATGTGATATGTTTTTTTCTTATTCTTCACATGGAAGGTAGTAAATATATATTTAATGAATATATGGGATATTTATGACCTAAAAACACTTCTATAAAATATAATATCATATATTACTTCCTACCTTACAGCTGTTGGAAACAATAATGTCACTCATGCATAAATGTGGACTACCACCTCCGTGTAGCGATGTGAAATTATTTTATTTTTATTTTTACATGGATGTTAATAAGGATTTATTTGATTAATATAAATTATATATATGGTATAGTAATGTTTATGTGATGGTTAATTAATCTATATTTTCTTTTCATTCCATCTTTTGAAACAAAATAGAAACATCATTCAAGCGTATGTATAACATATCGTTTCCAGGAACAATGTAATCGATTTTCTATATCTAACTTTTATAAATTAATATAAAGGAATATATATGATATTAATATCATGGTTACCATTCTTGATATTATTTAACCAAGATCAATATAAAAGGACCGAAATTACCAAACCAAATCATACATGGAAAATGAAGCAATTATCACCAGAAACAATGATTTTTACAAATAATTGTTAATAAACAGGTCATAAAAGGTTATATGTAAATAATATGAGGTATAAGATATATTATTATCATTATTTAGAATATTTATAATAAAACTATATTTATTATACAATATTTTTGGACACATATGAAGAAATGTTAACCTTAGGTAATTGATTCTCTCCTCACTTCTATATTCGTGAGACGTATGCCATGTTAACCACTTATTCTTTTATGGTGTATATAATACTAATTTTGATATGTTATATCATGAATATATTTGTATTAATTTTTTTTAAAGTTTATTTAAAGTAATTTATTTCATGGGGACTATGATTCAAATGTTACCAAAGTGTTAAGGATTTATTTCATTGTCTAATCATTATTAAGGATTGTTTTCATTTAAGTCTCCTTTGGGGAAATTATATGTTATTTACATCCTAAAATAATTATATTTTATATTCCTGTGGTTATTTGGGAAATTTTTCACGTAATTTTACCATTTTACCTCTCTTTGGTACTTAAATTGATCAAGAAAATGTTTTTATTAAAATCAGACTATATTTAACTCTTTGATCGAAAATCCTATTTCATCAAAATCCTTGTTTTCTAAAAGAAATTTAAAAACGTTTTTAACCTTTTAAAAATGAGTTTTTAAATATATTCTAACACGTTTTTATTTTAAAAAAATAAAGGAATCTTCATGTAATTTTCATAACAAAGCTCATTTAGATTTTAACAAAAATGTGAAAGGAATCTTTGTTTTATCATTTATGGCATGAATGGAATTTACTGGTGTAACATCCCAACTCAACTTAGCATCAAACTAGTAGCTATAATGGTGGGTCACATTGCCTCAGGAACACCTCCCCACATGCAAGAGGTTGTCGATTAGAAGTGAGTGTGTAAAGGTGTTTCAGTGGGTAGATTATACCCTCATTATTAGAGTTTCACAATTGTATAACAAAATAAATAAGATGCAACGGTGAAAGAAGTATAAAGAAAACGACAAGTAGAGAAAGGAAAATATTATAATAACTAATTTAAAGTGGTAAATTATAGTTTATACAATAGATTCAATATTTTCATAGTAATGATACATAAGCTAGAATAGTAAACAAATAGAATCCTTTACAAAATAGTACAAATACAAGACTCAAAAAAATAAGTAAAATCTTAAAGGTGATATCCTATAGAATCATGAGTTCTAAATCGTTATTGTTCTCCGAACTCCTCAAGTACAATAAATACAATAATAAGAAATCAACCAAGGTCTGAAATCCAGCGAACAAGAAATTTTGTTCAGGTACCCCAGTGCAATGGTGTCTTGAGCAGGGTGTGAGATATAAATCTCAGTAGGTGGTTTCTATCCCAATCTAGATAGTGAAAAAAAATAAATTTGTGTGTGGGTATAGTAGAATAATGGAAAATCTAAATAAATGAATAAATTCTTGTCCATAGTCCTAAGGGTCACCTAATGGATATACCTACTTCGACTCATAGTCAAAATAAGTCTTGACATTTTATGATAATATATATATTTATAGAATATATTTAGACATATATATATATATATGCTGGAGTGGACTAAATCATAACACAATGGTATCCCCTACGAGTCTACGAGCTAATAAGCTCTACTCACGAGGTAGTAAGCCTAACATCCCAATGCAAAAGAGAGTTGTGTTTCCATTCTCATCGGAGCACCCTTACCATCATTTTCAACACCAATGTAAAGGTTCAATGAGTCACTATTCTCATCAGACCTCCCTTACCATCATTATTAATATCGATGTAATGGAGTCTTGAGTCTCTATGCTCATAAAACCGCCCTTGAAATCATTTTAAACACTCATGTAAAACATATTTGAGTCTCTATGCACATCAGACCACCCTTTCCATAATTTTCAACACTGATGTAAAGAATATTTGAGTTTCCATGCTCATCAGATCTCCCTTACCACCATTCTTAGCCTCTATAAATGCATATCATATGTATAACTAGCATGGTGTATTTCCTACCATCCATAATAATTTTTATAGTTCATTTGGAAAAATAAATATAAACCCAGTTTTGATGTAATCCATGTGGTGGTACATATCATTTTTTTCATTTGAATCCATCCCATTATAACTATCATCACATTTTTCATATAATGCATAGGGAAATACCTCTTATACATTTTAGAAACCTCATTCCTTTCTATAAAATCATTACATTTTATATAAATCATTTAACAAAGAATGAAAAAGATAATGGAATTACTATCCCTTGGGTCTTTCCCTTTAATTCAAGTCATCCACAATATGAGGTATTATATCTCATGTGAAAATCTGACCATGTTCGATTTCATTTAACTCGTTTTATTCATTAACACTTGGAAATACCATTGGTAAGATAAAAATGGGGTCACTTAGAAGGTTATATGGTCATTAAATCACTTGCCTGCCTATGGAAATTCCATTTTACAAGTCTAAGGTAAATTAGAAGGTGAAATGGTTCAAACAACCATTTTAATAGAAATAAGGAAAATCTATTTATAAACTAATATAAACAAGCATAAATAACTACTAAAAAATATGGATAGGCATTATAGAAATCACAAATCATCACTCTGAGTTTTTGAAGAGAGTGCACATCCCTTGGAGGTTTTTTATTAAAAACCATGATTTTTTATCAAACTAATCATTTAGAAAAATTAAGCATTTCATTCACCAAGGGAAGTCATTTCAAAAAAATACCATACAAGGAAAATTGTTAATAATGGTACGAAAAACATAAAATTAATTAATTAATTATTTTTTAATTAAAAAGGGAAAGGAAAGGGATCCTACATCTAAGAGGAACTAAGCCAATCCAAACTCTTCATCTCTTGATGCTTTCTAACTCAAAGATGCTCCACACTTGCATTCACATACATTTATATATATACCCCTTAATAAAAAAAAATATTCCCCTATCCATGAGGTAATATGTACAAGGAATATATATACATATATATATATATATATATATATACCTAGGTATATGGGTGAGATCCTTCACAGAGCCACCAAAAATTATAATTAACCTAGAGGGAACCAAAAATCACCAAAGGGACCCAAAATGAACTGAGAAAAACCTCACCGTGGGAAGAAAACCTGGCCTCTGATGGAAGAACTGAACCAAATCAACCTAAAAAACATCATCTTCAGCGTCAAACATCAAAACTCACATGAAGGGCTCCTAGAAGAGGTAATGAACACCCTAACACCAAAAGAAACAACAAAAATCAGATTACCCATTTGCCTAGGGTTTAGCCAAATCTCACTTGCTGACGGAGAGGGAGAATCGGCCAAAGCGAGGGAGGATAAGGTATAAGAAGTCCATACCTTGAATATTTGGAGAATAATCATGATGAAAAACGAAAAAAACACTAGATATATAGGGAGCCAGAATGGGGTATCGCACAGCTCAAAGGGGAGCCGAAGGGGGAGACGTGACATGATCCGGAGAGGGGAAGGATGAGTGTTTTTTAAGATTTTAATTTATTTTTAGTTTTAATTTAATCTAAATTAAATATTTAAATGGGAAGAAGTACATGGTTTAGGTTTCATAGTTTAGAAAATTATTTTCCCCTTTACTAGGAACCTGGGGCACCCTACACAAGCTAGCCGCATTGTTTGCAAGCTATGCACCAACCATGCGGTGAATAGTGCTATGCTGCTTCCCATGACACTAACTGTGTGGGATAGGTGAACAGTTTGGTAAACCGTGTGCAAACCATATAAAAACCTCTTTCTAGTTGGATAAGGCTTCACGGTTTTCTCCTATGGGTTGCACAGTTTCAGACAAATCGTGTGTCATGTAAAGGTCCTTTAATGGTTTATTTTCCTCTTCTGGCACTCCCAAAACTCATTGAGGAACCTGGAAAACATAAAGGGCCTTCACCCAAGTCTAAAAACATCACATTTAAAGGTTTTATCTTCCAAAATAAAGTTTTGAAGATCGGTTTTAAAAATGGTTAATCCAGTAAATGAAAAGGTTCAAAATTTCTCTTTATTTTAGTCTGATTCAAAACATGGACATTAAAACCATCCCACCTTAAAAATTCTCATCCCTAAGAATCCTTTAGGAACAAATGAAACATCACCCAAACTACAAGGGTTGTATATATTTGTTCAAATGTTCTCATTGTGTTTTTAAACTCCCAACACACCTTCAAGCATCCCTTTAAACACACAATAATTTAAGTTATCAAAACATGTACCATATCTCATTATCTAGTGAAACACTATGATGTCTCTTATCTGATCCCATTTAGCTAGACATATGGTCACATATTTGTCTCACCACGAATTGTACAAAGTTACTTCCCACCTTAGGCTTTAACATTAATTATACAATTCTAAACCCTGGTTCTTCCCACCATCAGAATTTACCTTTAAATAACACCCTTAAAAATTTTAAGATGCTCTTGGTGTGATTTTAAAATGATCAAATGGTCAATTTCCTGTATACCTCCAAGCCCGAGTTGAGAAAGATTTCCATGAAAATCACTAACTGACACAAATTGAACTTGTATTTACCTAAATATGTTCCTGAAGAAGGCCTTTCACCAACTGTAAACATTAAACAAGAAGGATACAAGTCGAGACGCTAAGGATGACCATTCAAGAAGACTCTTGGCTTAGATGACTGACATTTTACAAGAAGAACTATGATACCTCCTCCCATGGCATATCACATTCACCAATAACACATCCACCAATGTACATACCAGACTTCCAATGATGTTCATGACCAACCCATGAAGGAAATCACACATCTAGCATGCAACACCAAAATACTTCACCCAAAAAATTCCATCATCTTTTTTAACTTCGGTGTTGTGTAGGACTGATTCTCTCTTAGTTTATCTAGGATGACATCAAGATAGGGTACATGATTGTCACTTAGAAGAGTACACTAACAGAAGAATAAGAATTAACAGAAGATTAGTCAAACCACTAATGGTCGTATTTCTTTGAAAGAAGCTCATATTCACATGACGACACACCAAAATTTAACCAAACACATTCCTATACAACCCAAGGCATTCTATGATCATTCAACTTACCACTGAAGGTCATGCAAGACCAACGGTTCTTCACAAGGGTTGCATTTCCCAAAAAATAGAAAAACATCAAGCTGCCAAGTGAGTACGGACATGGTTCAAACTCACAACCCTCAAAGGCATTTAGAAAATTTTGATCATTTCCCAAAGGTTCCTCTTTGGTTGGGTTCCTTATACTTGTAAGGACACGAAACCACCAGAACCGACATGATTCTCCCAACCTTAGGAATTTCCTAGTCATAAAGGGAAGGGAAAGTAGACACTAATAAGCCAGATAGATCATATTCACCTCAAAGTCCTGAGAAACACTTCATCGAGTCGTGCTTGTTACATCAAAACATTTACAATGAAAACCAAAACCAAAACATACCGGAATGTTAAAACACCATATTCTCTAGAAACTCTAACCCGAGCATTGGGATGAACTCGATTCCTTAATTCCATGTCACTGTAACATGGAGATGACTTGAGACCACCCTCATCAGTACAAGGTTCAACTGCTTAGACGAATTCAACTGGTTTGTCACATCATTTTGCAATTAAATGGTACCATGTATGTGAACGCATGCTGCATTGAGGTTTCAAAAGCAAATGACACATCCTAAAAACTACCCATAGGCTTATCATCCCTAATAATTCAAGTATTGAATGGCCCTATGACATATTTATCCCAAATTTATATTTCTCCATATGACCTTTAACCTGGAATACAATATACCAGGTTGCACAATACTGAGAAAAAACAAAGGGTTAGGCGACCTATTGAGAAACTAACCATTACTAGGTCATGTCTAACTAGTTAATACCGAGCATTACTCAATGATCATGCTCATAAAAAGGGTCAAAGATATAATGACCACCCATCTGAATAAGTGTCTAATTTTGAAGCTAAGAGTCTTACAAGGGACAAAGACACCCGAACGGAACCAACCATCAGAAAGATGAAAACACTAGCAAGGATTTAAAGATATAAGGGTGATACCTACCATAGGATAGCCCCATATAAAATCACAAGCACTAACCCTATAACTAGGACATGAAAAATAGAAGTCGCCATGCCCAATATTCAATCATCTAAGCCATTTCTAAAGAAAAAAATTCATACAGTTCCATTCCAAGGAAACTCAAGGAGTAACGCAAAGTACCCTTACATGAGGGTTTTACCAAGGACACCACCACATGTTAAATTTTCAATCCCATTACATTTAAAAACATTTCAATCTTTAACTATATAAAAGATTGAACTAATACATCAAGTTAAATCAAGAAAGTCTCAACAAACTTCCTTTTTAAAACATTAACAATTTATTAGAGATCTCATATTTATTATGTAATTTGTCAAAAAAATCATTTTAATTCATTTAAAGTATATGGTGACCTACAAGGGTCCCACTAGGCCAACCGGGTTCTCTATAAATCAACCCAGTAGTATTTTCTCAACTTTTAAAATTTTAAACACCCATACCAGGTCATCTCATAAGTTACATGTCCCAACCAACCCTCTTGGGTCCAGTTGCACATTTTATAAGGTAACTAATTTTATTACAGATTAAAAACCCAAAGGATTTAACATTTATAGTCATTTTAAAACATGACATTTAAAACCCAGCTTATTTTACATTTATAGTCATTTTAAACAAGACATTTTCACATATAATAGTTAGACTACATGGGTTTCCATTTTCCAATTCATTAAGTTCCCATACACTTCATGGATTGAAAATTGTCTCCCATTAATCATAACCAAATTCATTTTAGAATTTAACATGAACATACACAACAGACCAGTCATATGGGTGGACATCTACCAATCCATAAAGTTCCCATACACTTTATAGTTTTTTATTTGGCTACCATTTAATAAAAATAAATTTACTTTACCCTTTTAATTTATTAGCCTTCACATTTTAACCACAACATTAAAATGTATAAATATAAATTGCTCAAGATGGATTGAATATATGGGTTACCCTTTCCCAGTTATAAGGTGATAATAAACCTTACATATGAAAATTTATTCTCATTCATTCACAACCACCATCTCTTTAGCCCATGTAACAAACCATAAATAAAAAAATAAAACATGCCATCATAAGAAATAAACACATAAGCATGCTATAATGCAAGATCATTAAATATAATAAAGATAGAAAACATTGAATATTATCACTAAATCATGGAAAACATGATATGATTGAACACCCAAGCATGTTCTCAATAAAATCATGATAAATAATGAAAAACCATGGCATATCACTCAAGGAACACATTCAAATTAGTAGGCAACCTAAAATGCAGCTACATGGAATGGAATATGCACGAAATATTAATATATATATATATATATGTATATGTTGATGCATGAAATGCCTCATCCTTTCCATATTGGAAAATGGGTAAAATTCCATAAAATTATATAAATCCATAAGTGGCAGAAAATACAATAGTCTCTTATATGTTAACCCAAAATAGTAATACAAAGGAAAAAAATTAGAATATGATACCACTTTGTAACATACCATCCCAGCTTACCATAAAACTTTTAGCCATACTGGTGGATCACATGGTCTCAAGAATGCATCCCCATATGCCAAAGGCTACCGACTAGTAGCGAGGGTGTAAATGTGGTTTAGTGGGGAGACTATACCCTCATAATCAGAGTAGTATAGTGTTATAATAGAATAAATAATAGGAAACAACAGAAGTAGTATAAATAAAATTAAAATCAGTGGAAGACAAATATTATAGTAACTAATTTAAAGTGGAAAATGCCAGTTTATACAATAAATGAATATTTTTCATGGTAATGGTAAATAATCTTGAATAGTAAACAAACAACATGCTTTACAAAATAATATAAATACAAGACTCAAATAAAGAAAAGAAGTAAAATCCCAAAGGTGATCTCCTCAATCATCTTGGGTTCCATCTCATTCCTATTCTACTAACTCCCCAAGTACAAGAATGCAATAATAAACAATAAAACAAGGTATGCATCCCTATAAACAAAAAAGTCTGCTTGGGAACCCCAATGCAATGGAGGCCCAAGCAGGGTGTGAAATATAATTCTCAGTAGGCCAGCAACCATGGTGTATATCCCAATATAGATAGTTTAATATTAATTAAATTAGTGTAAAAGTATACAATAATAACAAAAATATAAATAAATAAATAACTACCCTTATAGGTTTCTAAGGGTCACCTAACAGATATACCTACTTCGGCTCATAGCTGAAATAAGTATGGACATGTCATCATAATATATATATGTGTGTGTTTGTGTGTCATATATATATATATATATATATATATATATATTTGCTAGAGTGGACTGGGATGTAACATATAGGCATCCACAACCATTCTATGAGCTGATAATCTCCACTCAAAGGGTAGTAATCCCAACATCATGATGTAAAGGATTGTTGAGTTTCTATGCTCATCATACCTCCATTTCCCTAATTTTCAACACTAATGTAAAGAACTATTGAGTCACCATTCTCATCAGACCTTTGTTACCATCATTCTTGACATCGATGTAAAGTAGTGTTTAGTTTTCATGCTCATCTAACCTCCCTTGCCATTAATTTCAACACTAATGTAAAGGAACGTTGACTCACCATGCTCATAGAACCTCCATTACCATCATTCTTAAGATCGATGTAAAGGAGTTTTGATTCTACATGCTCATCATACAACCCTTACGATCATTTTCAACACCGATGTAAAGGAGTGTTGAGTTTCCATGCTCATCAGACCTCCCTTACCATTGTTATAAGCCTCTATAAAGGCATATCATATGTATAACTAGAATGGGGAATTTCCTCCCATCCTTAATCATTTATATAGTTCATTTATAAAAATAAATATAAATACATTTATGATTCAATCCATGAGATAGTACCTCTAATTATTGGCATCTGAATCCATCCATTTATAATTATCATCGCATTTTTAATATAATTCATATGGAAATACCTCTTATTAACTTAAAATAACACATTCCTTTCCATAAAACCATTACATTTCATATAAAACATTTAACAAGGAATATAAGGATCGTGGCCTTTCCATCCCTTGGGTATTTCCATTTAAAATCATTTAATTCAAGTTGTCCACAACATGAAGAATTACATCCCATTTTCCAATATAACCATGATCGATTTAATTTAACTCCTTTGATTCATTAAAAATCTTCCATACCATTGGTATGAAAAAATGGGTGTTACTTAGAGGGTGACATGGTTATTAAAACAATTTTATACCTGGGGTAATTCCATTTTATAAGTCTAATGTCACTTAGAAGGTGAAATGGTTCAAACAATCATTTAATAGAAATAGGTCCACTCCATTTAGAAACCAATCCAAGAAAGTATGAATAACTACTAAGACATATAGATAGGCATGCTAGAAATCAAAAATCATCACTGTGAGTTTTTGGATACGTCACACCTCCATTGGAGGGGTTTATTACAAAACCATGATTTTGTTTATCAAATAAATAATTTAACATAACTATGAATTTTATTCATCAAGGAAATTCATTTCCAAAAAACTACCATACGTGGAAAACCATTAATAAAGGTGTGTAGAATGTGAAGTTAATTAATTAATTCTTTATTAATTAATAAGGGAAGTAAGGGGATCCTACAACTAAGAGGAACCAAGACAAGCCAAACTCTTCAACTCTTGATGATTTCTATCTTGAAGCTTCTCCACACTTGAACGCACATATATATATATATATATACCACTAAATTCAAATTAAATATTCCCCTCACAATGAGGGAATATATTAACATAAGATATATATATATATATATATATACATACCAATTTATATGGGTGCAAGCCATCAACAAGCCACCAAAAATTCAAATTAACCGAGAGGGAACTAGAAATCCCTAAAGGGGTCCTAAATAAACTGAGTGAAACCATGAAAAAGGAAGAAAAACATACCTAATATGGTGGTGGTGAACAGAATTGACCCAAAACACATCTAATTCAGTGGTGAACATTGAAACTCACATAAAGAGGTCCCAGGAGAGGCACTATATTCCCTAATAGTGGAAGAAACAAAAACATATCGGATTACCCCTTTTCCTGGGGTTCGACCGAACCTCATTGGGTGACAGAGAGGGAAAAACCAGACAAAGAGAGGTGATAGAGTTAATATTTTCAATATTATTAATATGTTTTCAATGATTTAATCCCTCTAAATTATTAAATTTTAGTGTATTTGCATCAATTATGTGTTTTTTGTATATTTTAGGTTTAAATGTGAAAATGAGGTAATTCTGTAAAATTGACAGTTTTATATAGATTCTGTTTTTCTGGCATAACTATTAAAATATTGGTCCAATTTAAGTGAATCCTTTTTTGAGACTTCTTATTATCGTGGGATTCAAATATGTCTTCTTTACCAAGACCCAATTCAAAACCCAATGGTACATAAAAATCAATCAATTTGAGAAATCAGTTTGGCAGGCATAATAGACCCTACTGCATTAAATATGGAATATCTCCTTCATCCGACCTTGGAATGAGGTTCTTCAAGCTTGTTTATATAGAGGACTTAGAAAGGAAGGTTCACATTAAATTTCATAAATTATGGAGCTCATTAAGCTATCCTTTTGGTGCATCCAAGTGGAGTGGGTGAAACAGTGTTTGGAGGCCAGAAAAGTAATGGTCATTGATTCAGGTATATCTTTATTTAAAGAAATCCAATGAATCTAACATTTTGAGGTTCGATATCAAACTTCATTTACAATATTCTATAAGAAGGGACCTATTGGATTTTCGGTCGACTGGTGGGAAGAACAGAGGCGAACTTCTGGCGGATAGAATCTGGATCATAAAATTTTCGGTTCTTTGTTTTCTTTCCCTTGTTCTTATTAGTTTTGTAATGAGTTATTCTTAATCCTTAATATCAGTTACCCTTACCATGGTGGGGTAAATCTTATGAGTGATTGGGGAAGGTAACGTTTTCCATTTTTTAAAACTTGAGCTCATGCACTAAATGTTCTAAAGTCCTTTTTTCTATTCTTCGAAATCGATTTCAATTTCTTACAACGGTTTGTATTATCATGTGAGATTGTATTTTGATTTTAGATTATGTTGTTGCTATTGCTTTGTTCAATGATCAATTTCTCCCTCTATTAGGTTCTGATTTATATATGATGGAATATATCAGGTCTTAGTGGTGAAGTACTTGGAGATCGCCAGTACGGGTGAGAGAGGTAGTTCATATTCTTGATTGTTTGGGATAAACAAGGCCCGATTGGGAATTGCCTAATATAATTGATGGTATTATCTACAACTCTATCACATATTGGAAGAATATTATACCAAGACAAGATTTTGTAATGTTGTATTCTTACCATTTCTATTTGACCAAAGGAGTGAGATGAATCTATTGAGGAATCTCACTTTTATCGATTTAGTAGAAGAGAATTGCATAAATTGGAACTATGATAGAATTACAAATGGAGAACTGACCCTATCCTAATCACCATTCTCATATAATAGTTTCAATACCGTGTTTTATCAATTTTTTCTCAATATTTTTCATAATTAATTTTCTGTTTTGTCTTTTCAAAAATCAAACAATTTCCAAAAAAACAACCTCACTTCTTTCTCTTATTTTAAGGTGACAGCTTAATTGTTGTGCAATCCTATCTGAAGACAACCTAGGTAACCCACTATAATACATTTTAAAATAGGTTATATTTGTTTTTTTCCACATCCCATGACAGTCACATGTCAAAACTTTGCGCCGTTTCCAGGGAGGTAGTGCCATCATTTATTTTCTTTTCTTTCCTTTCTCTTTTCAACTTTTCTCTTGAAAATTGCATGACTCGAACCTCAAAAATTGAACCTTTACCCATAGATCCTGAAGTTGAAGGAACCTTGTTGAATATACTTAGAAACATTAATTTGGAATCTTAATTTGAGTAATTTCCCCTTGCAGACTCAAGTGAAACTTCAAGTGTTCACTCTGATCCTGTCATCATGGCTTAAAATCAAAACCAAACAATTAGAGACCTTTGTGCACCACAATTCCTTAATCAAAACAATCAACTTGCCATGTCAGTTTTAAAAAATTATTTTGAAATGAAACCTAACATGATTCCTTTGCTTCCAAAGTTTCATGGTTTTTTAGGTGAAGATCCAAACAAACACATTAAAGAGTTCACACATATTTTCTCAACTTTCAGACCCCGTGGAATTACCGAGGAGCAGGTAAAGTGGAAGGCATTTCCGTTTTCATTGGATGGATCTGCTAAAGAATGGTTGTACGGCCTACAACTAGGAGACGTACATGACTGGAATGACCTGGTAAGATGTTTTATGCAAATATTCTTCCCCACCTCTAGAAGCACAGCCATTCGGAAGGAAATCTACGCCATACGACAATCATCTGGAGAAACCCTTTACGAGTACTGGGAGAGATTTAAGAAGCTATGTGCCATCTGTCCACATCAATCCATTGAGGAACACCACTTTATTGTCTTATTCTATTAAGGACTACTAGACAATGACAGAAACCTTCTTGATGCATCATCTGGAGGTGCACTAATTGACAAGTCACCAGAAGAAGCCAAGGTCTTGATTGAGAAGATTTCCCAAAACTCGCAGCAATTTGGAACAAGAGGTATTCATGAGGTATGCACTTCTCATCCATCACCCTTATTAGAAACTATGATCGAAGAGCTTACTATTTTTGTGAGACAGATGCCCTTGAAGCAAGTTAGTGACCAACAAGTGCCAGCTAAGGTATGTGGTTTATGCTCATCACCTGATCATTTTACTAACCAATGTTCTGAAATACAGGGAATGGAAACATGTGCAAAAGCCTTTCATCCAAGGAAGTTCCAACAAAATCAAGTATTTAGAGATCCTAACCAAGTCCAATATGGGTTTCAAAATCAGCAGAATCAAGGTAGACCCACATACCAAAACCAGTTTCAAAACCAACCACCATTCCAGAATCAATTCTAGAATCCACCACCATTTCAATAAAAGCAGTCTTATAACCAGCCTTCTTACCAAAAACCAAACAATGTCTAAAGACCCTATCAGAAACCATACACCAGTGCACAACCTCCAATTCAAAACCAACAAAAATATGAGTTTGAAGGACTGAAAGACACTGTTAAATATTTTTCCAACAAGTTTGAAAGTCTCATAGACTTTATGACCAAAAATAAAAGTAAACACCCTTCCCAAACAGTCCAAAACCCAAAAGAGAATGTTAGTATTATAATTACAAGAAGTGGAAAAGAACTCAAACCACCATCCACCATTGAACCTGAAATAAGAAAAACTGAACTCGGTGAGAATGAAGTTAGAAATGATGAAAATTATATGAAAATTCATCGGGAAGAAGATAACAAAGAAGAGGGGGAGAAGGATAGACCAAGGAAGAAGAAACAAGAAACACCATTTCAAAGGAAACAAAGGTATAAGAAAGATATACCACCACCATTTCCATCAAGGATGATTGAATCAAAGAGGTTTCAAGAAGAAACACTACAAAAAGAAATTCTGTACACCTTCCAGAAAGTGGAAATCAATATCCCTCTTCTTGAAGCACTGAAAAAAATCCAAAATTATTCTAACTTTTTTAAGGATATTTGTACCAAGGAGATGATACTTCAAGGGAATGAGAGGATGAACTTGGGAAGAAGCGTCTCAGCCCTTATCACACTTCAATTTCCAACCAAATGTCAAGATCCAGGGACATTTTCTATTCTATGCACCATTGGTTCATTAAATTTATCTAATTCTTTGTGAGATTTAGGTGCATCAATTAATGTATTGCCTCACTCATTATATACTTCTTTGCTTATGGGAGACTTGAATCCCACAAGAGTGGTGGTTCATCTTGCAAACAGATCCACAGTTTTCCCAGCAGGAGTTCTGGAGGATGTCCTTGTGAAAGTCAAAGATCTCCTTTTCCCAGCTAACTTTTCTGTGCTAAATATGGAAGATGATAGGATCCCATCACACTCACCCATCATTTTGGGTAGACCATTCTTGAAGATAGCCAAAACCATCATCAATTTCCATGAAGGGACACTCACCATGGAGTTTAGAGACAACACCGTCCACTTCAATATTTTTGAATCCATGAGGCACCCATCAGTTGATCATTCACTCTTCTCACTCTCCCACAAATATGGAATAGAACCAATTGAAGAATCAGGTATGTTTCATGAATTTTTATCATTATGAGAGAATTTTTCCATTAAAGATATCATTGAACATATGGATGCCCAAACTCTTGAAGATTCCGATCTCCTGTTGGAAGAAGAGGTAAAATATGATTTCTTTGATAATTTGTTAAATGATGATGAAGATGATATGATTTCTTTTGTGTAGGATGTAGAACCATTGGAAGTGGAGAACCTCAATTTAGTTTCATCCCTTGATAATCCTCCTGATCTAGAATTAAAACCGCTCCCCGCTGATTTAAAATATGTTTACCTTATAGAGGGAGAGAAATTACAAATAATAATTTCTAATAATCTATCTGAAACTCAAGAAAAATCATTGATTAAGCTTTTGAGAGAGAATTTCATAGCAATAGGGTGGGGCTTAAGTGATATCCCTGGAATAAACCCAAAAATTTGCTCACATAGAATTTTTCTTGAAGGATATTCCAAACCTATCAGACATCCCCAAAGGAGGATGAACCCCACCCTGATGGAGGTTGTGAAAAAAGAGATTGAGAAGCTATTAGAAGATGGGATCATCTATCCCATATCAGATTTACAATGGTTTAGCCCCATCCATGTAGTCCCAAAGAAAACTGGCCTAACCATTGTGAGGAATGAAAAGAATGAATTAATCCCGGTAAGAATTTAGAATAGCTGGATAGTGTTAATATATTTTAGGAAGTTGAATTAGGTCACTCGAAAAGATCATTTCCATATCCCCTTTATTGACCATATTCTAGAGAGATTGGAGGGGAGAACTCATTATTTCTCTTTGGATGGATTTTCATGTTATTTTCAGGTACCTATTTCTCCTGGGGATCAAGAGAGGACTACCTTTACTTATCCCTTCGGTACTTTTGCATACAGAATAATGAAATTTGTATTTTTTAATGCTCCAGGTAAATTTAAGAGGTGTATGGTAAGTATATTTTCTGATCACATTGAAGATTTCTTGGAGGTTTTCTTGGATGACTTCACAGTTTTTGGAAATTCTTTTGACCATTGTTTGAAAAATCTGATTTTTTTTTTTGAAAACTTGCATTGAAAAGAATCTTGTTTTGAATTTTGAAAAGTGTCATTTCATGGTTGAGAGAGGGATTTTCCTTGGTCATGTCATTTCCAAAAATAGAATTGAAGTTGATAAATCAAAAATTGAAGTGATAAATTCTTTACCTTACCCAACTTGTGTGAAACATGTTAGATCATTTCTAGGACATGTAGGATTCTACAGGAGGTTTATCAAAGATTTCAGTAAGATTTCTCTCCCTCTCTCTAGATTACTTTTGAAAGATGCTGAATTCAATTTCAATGGTTCATGTAGGTAATCCTTTGTTGAGTTGAAAAGGAGATTGATTACACCACCAGTAATGCAACCACCCAATTGGGAAGAACCATTCGATCTACTTTGTGATGCTTCAAACCAATCAGTTGGAGCAGTACTTTATCATAGAATTTAGGGAAAGCTACAAGTCATTTCATGTGCCTCGAAAACTTTAGATGCGGCCCAATTCAACTACACAACAACAGAAAAAGAGTTTTTAGCAGTTGTTTTTACTTTATAAATATTTAGATTGTATCTGCTTGGAACTAAAGTCATTGTGTTTTCTGATCATGCAGCTCTTAGGTACTTGATGAAGAAGGCTGAAGAAAAACCAAGGCTTATGAGATGGATGCTATTACTGCAGGAGTTCAACATATAAATAAAATATAATAATGGATCTGAGAACCAACTGGATGAACACTTAAGTAGACTACCCAACACTGCTAAAGTTGAAATTCCAGACACTAAACCACTAAATGATCACCTTCTAGGAGAGCAGTTATACTTGATTGAAGGAGAAGTACCATGGTATGCTGACATGGTCAATTATCTGGTAACATCTCCAGTCCCATCTCATTTAAATTCTCACCAAATTATTAAATTCAAATCTGAATCTAAATATTACATCTGGGATGATCTATTTCTTTGGAAGATTTGCAATGACCAAATGATCAGAAGATGTTTTCCTAAAAATGAAATTGAATCAGTCTTTAGGTTTTGTTACACATTATCTTTCGGAGGACACTTTGGACCTCAAAGGACAGTGAGGAAGGTTTTAGAATCTGGAATTTATTGGCCAACACTTTTCAAAGATTCTCATGAATTTTGCAAATGGTTACAGGAAATATTTCAAAGAGATAAGAAATTCCCAAAAAGCCACTTAATTTTTGTGAATTATTTGAAGTTTGGGGGATAGATTTTGTGGACCCTTTCCCAATGTAATTTGGAAATTCTTATATTCTTCTTCTTGTTGATTATGTTTCCAAATGGGTGGAAGCAAAAGCCACCAAAACTGACGATGCTAAAGTTGATTTTGATTTTGTCAGGGCTAACATATTTTGTAGGTTTGGATTTCCCAGATCCATCATTAGTGATCAAGGGACTCGCTTTTGTAATAGGATAATGGAGGCTTCACTGAAGAAGTATGGGCTGCATCATAAAACATCAACTCCCTATCATCCACAAACTAATGGGCAAGATGAAGTTTCCAATAGAGAAATCCAAGGAATTTTGGAAAATACTGTAAGTCCAAATAGGAAATATTGGAGCCAAATATTGGAAGATACATTATGGGATTACAGGATAACCTACAAAACCCCAATTGGAATGAGTCCATATAGGTTGATTTATGGGAAAAGTTGTCACCTACTTGTGGAATTGGAACTTAAGGCATACAGGGTTGTGAGGAAGATGAATCTAGATCTTGAAAGTGCTGGGAAAGAGAGAAGATTGCAGTTACAGGAGCTTGAAGAAATTCGAAGGGAAGCATTTGAAAATTCCAGGATTTACAAAGAGAGAACAAGAGTGGTGCATGACAAACTGATCCAACCAAAGTACTTTCATCCAGGAGACAAAGTGTTGTTATTCAATTCAAGACTCAAGAGGATTCCAGGTAAACTTCATTCCAGGTGGGAAGGACCATTTATAGTTACTCATGTATATCCTTTTGGTGTTTTGTAGATTGTGAAGGATGGAGCAAAGGATCCATTCACTGTTAATGGGAACAGGTTGAATAAATTCCTTGGGACCATGCCATCTGAGCCAATGGAGGATATCACACTCCTCCAACCTGATTATCAATAAACTCCATCAGGTTGTACCTCTCCTTTATATTTTCTTGATTACTGTGATTCAATTTCAAATATTCTTATGTTTTAAATCCATTTGAATGTATTACGGACACTGCATCATTTAAGTGTGGGGGAGGTAACCTATATAGTTTAGTATTTTTTTATGTGTTGTTTGTTTTCATATTTGTTTTAAGAAACATGTGTGTGTTTAAAATTTTGTGTGTTTATTTTTCAATTTTTGTGTGTTTTTGAAACTTCTGAGCTGAAATGATTATCATTGATATTTTTGAAACCCATGTCATTGAGTGAACCAATTTATCCTTGAAACTGAGCTTAAATGAATGTTGAAAATGATATTTTTTCAAGTTTAATTCTTTGGGAATTTCAGGAAAAATACTCTATTTTTTGAGTCACATGCCACATATCACTGTCTTTATATATGAAATCACATTCCCATGAGGCTTTTAAACCTATTATTTTCATATTCTTGACATTCACCTCACTTCTTGAGATAACCAAACCATGCTTGTTTTAACCAAAATTTGATTTATTCATTTCAAAACCTGAGGGTTTGTGGTACATGTGTTTTAAATGATTGAGGCATTTCGTTGGTTTGAAAGCCCCATTTTCAAGATAATACCTTTAATTATGGCCTAACTTTTAAATTAAATCCTTCTAGCTTATTGAATTCGTGAACATCCAGTTAGGTTAGCCACATTACAAGCCAATTTTCCCTATCCAACCTACTCTTGAATTGAAATTTCATGATCTAGTTGAAATTAAGTGTGGGGGAAGATGTCTTGTGTTATGCTAGATCATTTTCTGAAACATTGGGTGGCAAATAAAATTTTTAAGAGATGCTATTTCTATGGAAAAAAATCATTCTGCTGAAAGTTGTGCCTTTTCTGGAGCTTTCACGATGAGAGAAGTTGTGCCTTTCTAGAGATTCTAATGTAAAAAAGAAATTTGTGCCTTTTCTGGAGCTTTCAAGAAATATTATATTTTAGAAGATTGAAATGTTTGATGTTGAAATGATGAACTGTGTGAACATTCCTTTATATTCCATGAAGAATGAGATTATTTTCTATTAAGGGGAGTGAAGAGGAGACCATACTTGTGTGAAAATTAGAGTAATGCAATTTTGCTTCAAAAAGAGCCAAACCCTCTTCATTCAGCCTCAAAATTTTCACATATAAATCCTACCAACCTAAATCCACAGAACAACCTTGACAAGTCCTCATGATAAATATGTCTTTGACTCACATCGGGTGTAGATTTAAGAATTTATCAAGCCTATGGTGCCCCTTTTATGAGTTTGGATGAGAAAGACATTGCTAAAAAAATTGAAAAGTTGTATGTGAGAGATAATGAAAGTTAGGTAAGTGTATTATATGCATGGGAGGAGAAATGAAGAGGGAAAATATTGAATGATTTGATTTGATAACTTGTAATAATGTTTATGTATGAGGCATGATATCTTTTATTTCTTGGTGTGGCATTGGTGAATCTCAATGGCATGTGTTTTGAATTTACTTTGATTTTATTTTGATTCTGACTTTTCCAGGAGTACAAGTGATAAGTGTGGGGTAATTGATCGAGTTATTATTTTCAATATTATTAATATGTTTTCAATTATTTAATCCCTCACAATTATTCAATTTGAGTGTATTTACATCAATTATGTTTTTTTGGTATATTTTGGGCTTAAATGTGAAAATGAGGTAATTATGTAAAATTGACAGTTTTATATAGCTTATGTATTTTGTGATTAAATTTTAAAATATTATTAAAATTTAAGTGAATTATTTTTTTAGGCTTCTTGTGCTCGTGGGCTTCAAATTTTTCTTCTTTACTAAGACCCAATTTGAAACCCAATGGTACAGAAAAATCAATCCATTTGAGAAATCAGTTTGGACGGCAGAATGGACCCCACTGCATTAAATATGGACTATATTATTTAGATGACCTTAAAATTATGTTCTTCCAGATTTTTTATATAGAGGACTTCAAAAGGATGGTTCACATTAAATTTCATAAATTATGGAGCGCATTAAGCCATCCTTTTGGTGTGTCTAAGTGGAGTGGGTGCAATAGTGTTTGGCGGCCAGAAAAGTAATGGTCATTGATTCGGCCATATCTTTATTTACACATGTCCAATGAATTTAAAATTTTGAGGGTCGATAGAGAACTTCATTCCCTACATTCTATAATGAGGGACCTCGGGGAGTTTCAGTCGGTTGTGGTCATAACATAGGCGAACGTCTGGTGGATAGAATCTGGATCATAAAATTTTTGGTTCTTTGTTTTCGTTCCCTTGTTCTTCTTAGTTTTGTAATGAGTTCTTCTTACTCTTTAATATCAGTTACCCTTTCCATGGTGGGGTAAATCTTCTGAGTGATTGGAGAAGGTATGGTTTTCCATTTTCTAACTCTTGAGTTCATGAACTAAATGTTCTAAAGTCCTTTTCTCTATTCTGCAAAATCGGTTTCAATTTCTTACAACGGTTTGTATTATCATGTGCGATTGTATTTTGATTTTAGATTCTGTTGTTCCTATTTCTTTGGTCAATGATCAATTTCTCCCTCAATTAGGTTCTGATTTATATACGATGCAATAGATCAGGGATTAGTGGTGAAGTACTTGGCGATCGCCGGTATGTGTGAGAGGGGTAGTTCATATTCTTGATTGTTTGGGATAAACAAGGCCCGATTAGGAATTGCCTAATGGAATTGAGGTTATTATCTACAACTCTATCACATGTTGGAAGAAGATTAGACCAAGACAATAATTTTTTAAGTTTTATTCTTACCATTTCTATTTGACCAAAAAACAGAGATGAATCGATTGAGGAATATCACTTTTATCGATTTAGCAGAAGAGAATTGGATAAATTGGAACTATGATAGAATTAAAAATGGAGAACCGACCCTAACCTAATCACCCTTCTCATATAATAGTTTCAATCCCTTGTTTTATCAATTTTTTCTCAATATTTTTCATAATTAATTTTCTTTGTTGTCCATTAAAAAATCAAACAATTTCCAAAAAAACAACCTCACTTCTTTCTCTTATTTTAAGGTGACAGCTTAATTGTTGTGCACTCCTCTCTGGAGATAACCTATGTAACCCACTATAATACATTTTAACATAGGTTATATTTGTTTTTTCAACACCCCATGATAGTCACATGCCAATAGGTAGTACAAGGTAGGACAAGGTCATACCTTTTAGATTTAGATACAAATCATGATGAAAAATGGGAAAAAATATTGGATGAAGAGGGAGCCGAAAGGGGTGGTTGTCGTAGAGCTCAAAGGGGATCCCAAGGGTGAAGGTGTGACGCAATCTGGAGAGAGGTTGGATGAGTGTTTATTTTTTAGGTTTTATTTTATTTATAGTTTTAATTTAATTTAAATTCATTTTTTAAATAGGACCCCACACACAGCTTTGAAAATTGTGCCCCAACTATGCACCCCTTTACAAGGCACCTGGGGTACCCCGCACGAGTTGTTCACACAGTTTGGAAATCATGTGTCAATAATGTGGTAAATAGTACTTAGCTATTTCCCATGCCACTAACTGTGTGGGATAGGAACTTGGTTTGGTAAACTATGTGTATCTTGTGTGACAACCTTTGTTCTCTTGGACAAAGCTTCATAGTTTCCTGTTGTGGGCCACTTGATTTCAGAAAAATCTTGCACACTATACAAGTCCTTTAAAGGTTACTTTTCCTGATCTGGAAATCCCAAAACTCCTCGAGACACCAGAGAAACCTAAATGGCATTCACCCAAGTCAAAAAACATCACTTTAAAAGGTTATATCTTTTGGAATTTTGTTCCAAAGCTTGGTTTTAATAATGGCCCACCCTGTAAATGAAAAGGTTCAAAATTTCTCTAGATTTTAGTGCAGTTGAATACACAAATCATTACAATTATTGTTATAACCACCCAATATTTTAAATATTAGTATATGAGTTTCAAAGCCTATTTTTAAATAAAATATTTTTCAAAATATTTTTTGAACTTTTATTTTTAAAAATATTTTCAAAATGAAATTGTTATTTTACTCATAAATGTTTTTAATGAAATTTTTATGGTATTTAAATTCATCAATGGCATCAACCCTTATTTATACTTATGATCCACTGGGGATATGTTTTATTGATACCATAATTATTATTTTTTGGGATGTTTTATGAACAATTTGATAGGTTATGTACATTTTTATTACCATTCACCATTTTACTTTGTATGGTTTATAATTATGTTTTTTGATTGGGGTAAGTATTAAAATTTTGTATGTTAGTTTTTCAATCCAAATGTTTATATTGATTATATTTCACTCCTTTCATATTATAAATTCATTATACTTATCATGTAATTAGTGGGTACTATAATTATATATCCCCTCGATGCATAGGTATGTCTCATTATGAAAATCAGTTGGCAAAATTAAATAGGGTTTTTACTTATAGTTTTAAACTATCTTGTGAATGGTCTTGACAGTATGTTTCAAATGTCGGTCATCATGAATTACCACATTATGAGATTGGTTATTGATATTCCATTTTATTATTAAATTAGTTAGAATATCCATGATTAGGTTTCAATCTTATGTGATTATTTATATGGAATTATTTGATCATCATTTTTTCATGTCACATTATGCTCATGTAATTGATTTAATAGAATGTGTTTCAGTTATTTTCCTTACCATATTGATTACTATTATTTATTCATGATAGCTTCCGTTGAACACATAAAATTAATAATAAGTTGATCTCAATCCCTTCTTATATTTATTTCCCCAATATTCCAATATGTGAATTATGAATGATATACATGGTTATGTTAATGAGAATAATGTCATTCTCAAAGAAAACACTTTTTATATTTTTAAGTTTTAAAACTTTAATGTTTGTTTCCAGTATTTTTATTGTTCACCAAGATTAAAAAATATTTGATCCTTTGGGATCAAATTATTTGTATCTTATTCCTATTTAATAAATAAATCATTGACTATGTACTATTGGGGTCAGGTTCTTTATAATTGGTATCAAGGGAATTTTAGTTGAAACCTTGGGAACTAGATTTTGGAAAACATAGATTATAGAATATAACCCTATGAATTACTTTAAGGATAATTATAATTATTGGATAACATCCTAAAAATTTGGTAATGTATAGATTATGTGGGATTTCTAGTTATACATGTGTTTCAGGATACTGCAAGTGGATGTGGTTCTTACACAGATAAACCTAGGGGTAATAACTTCTGAAAAAGCATGTTAGTCTTGACACGAGTATTACCTGGTACCATAAAATATACCTTATTACACATATGGATTTACAATATCATGGGATATTATTTGGTTAATTTACATGTAATTTATAAACCATTATAAAAAATTTGAAAATATTTTATGATTTGTAAACATTCCCAAAGAAACCATGTTTATGATTATAATATTTGTTGCGTGTGAATTTTTCAATTTATGTTAAGTGTTTCACTATTTTTGGGATTATTCATTATGATACATAATTTTATAATGTATTCTATTTTATTCCATTATTTTTAAATGGAATCAATAAGAATTAATGGGAACTATATCAATGCACATAATCTAAAGAGTAATTATGATCATTTCTTTGATGGGATTAAGAAAACATTTCAAAGGGAACTAATATACCAAACATTATCCACACATAAGGAAATTATATCATGTGATATCAGTATAGATAAATAATTATCTATGTATTATGGATTCAAAGGGAAGAAAGAGAAGAAGAGGATAAAAAAGAAAAAATGGATAAGGGGAAGAAGGAAAAGAAGGGTTTTCGCACATTTGATAATTTTGAAAAGAAAACCCTTCATAACTTCTTGAAGAGAATGTGATTTTTCTACATGCGTGGAGAGAAATTTCATCATGATAGTTATTATAAGGTAAAGAGATAATTTTCCAATGTTCAGTTTTTCAGCTATGAGTATATGGGGCACTACACAAATGAATGACCCAAGTGTGAAGGGAATATACCTAAAAAGAAGCTAAGGGAATAAGGTCAATATTATGATTTAACTACAGAAAAATTGGAATGATAAATGTCATTGTTTTTTATTCAAAAATTACGTTATATGAATATTTTATCAAGGATATTTTGGTTATAATAATTATTATATGTATAAGGATTGAAAAACAATACTTTTTATTTAATGATTTGAGAGCATATGTTGAATAATACTAATGACAAAGAAAAGTGATTCAGTGGAAAGTTGATCTTTTTTTAAAACACATGATTTAGTTATGATAACTCTTAATATTTTATCAATGTTGAGATAATAATGATAAATATATGTCTATATGATTTTATTGGTGACCTTGAGATTGGTTATTGATTTCATGGTTTATGTTATATTTTCTGCAATTTACTTCATTTTTAGACTTGTAGAATATATTTGATAACATGAGATTTTATTTTGGAATAATAGATGTATTCATAATGTATTTATGGTGATAAAGGTATTCACATATTTTTAATGTGTCATTAAGAGAAACTTTATATTGTATTGGGAATATAATGTTGATTATAGAAATTTAGTGACCTTCTATATAAATTTTTAGAAATAGAATTTGATCAAATTATAAGTATATTTTTAGGTGTTATCTCATAATAGTGAAAGAATCCATCAACTCTTGGAAAAAGATCTTGGGAAAAATGTTTTCCTATTATATTTATTTCCATTGAGTCAAATTGTATTTGAATTCATCTCATATTTATGGTTTTTTGTGATTAAATTTATCATGACCATGTTCACTATCACTCTCTATTAATCCCTGGGCATTAGTATTCTCTTCCATGTCCATGTTTTCATTTCCCACTAATATTATTCTACTTGGAAACCTATTAATGTGTTATTTTGGATGACCATTATACTTCACTTTCTCTCTTATAAATAAGATATCTTAATCCTTCTCATTATGTGGGATTTTAAGAAGAAAAAAATTTAAACCCTTTATTACTAATATCAAGATTAAATTAAGAGGGTTTAATTTATTTAAGGGGGTATAATGTAACAACCCGATATTTTAAAAGAGAAACATCATGCTTGATAGAATGTATGACACACAAAACCAAGATTATAAGATAATGTAACACCCTAAGATTTTACAATATATTTATTTTAAACAAATTAAATCTCTTTGATTACTTATGATGCACGCAACACTAGGTTTGAACGAAACATGATACTCTATTAAAATATTATTATTTAAATATGACCATTATAACCTTGATGTTAAGTTGGCAGGAATGAATAGTAAAAAATAAATTTTTAAAATTATATGGTTTAAACAAGAATAAAATAAATTCAACGGATATATATTGATTAGAAATGATATAGTGATCATTTGAATGAAAAGGAAATATTTTCTAAAAAAACTGTATTTTTTAATGACGGTTTAGTCGCACTTTGCGCACACAATTTAAAAATAATTTTTAACAATTTTCAAAAAATTAATTGAAAAAAAACATAAATTTTAAAATATACATGTAAAAATTATATTTGTGTGAACTTTTGGGATGTTTCTGAAAATAATCATTTTTTGATGAATAATGAAAAAGACTAATTTTTTATGAAAACTGCCTTTTTGTTTAAATTGTTTAGAAAGATAAATTTTATTTTAAATTTGTTTCCAAGTAAAATAATATCAATTATATTAAAATTTAACTAATTTGGTTCATTTTAATAAATTTCATATAAAATTTGGATATAAAAACTTTTTATGCTTTTGAAAGTGTTTCTTTTGGAAAACTCGTATTTTCAACACGTCTATGGGTTTAATTTTAAATTAAATTCATAAAATTATTAAATTAAATTAGGAAAAATTGTTTCAAAATTTTTAATCATCATAATTTATATTATCTAATAACTACAACATAATGTTTTCCCATTATGAATAGTAACAATAGAAAAACAATCATTACAACAGTTAAGGTGAAGATAAGTTTACCAGGTGTTAAACTAAAATGGTAAGAATTATAAATGACCTAAAACAAGTAAAAAAACACATTTTATGGATATATTTTGACCTTATAGCCTATAATGTTTGATAATGACCCATTTTAAAGGCTTGTTTCATGTGAAAAACGTGGATATCACTTTATCTTTTCAAAAATGTCATGTGTGTCTGGTTGCACCCAAATTTACCCTACCGGTAAAAGTGGTCATTGAATTACAAGTAGGGATCGAATCCACAGGGACCGAAGAAGAAACCTTGAGACACTAAGATTGGATACGGGATTGGCTATGTAGTGGCCAATTTGGATTGAATTGATTTGAAGAAATATTGATTTAATTTAAAGAAAAAAAAACAAATAAAATTACTTGAATTAAAAAAACGAATTAAGGTGAGTCGATCCTAGGTTGTCTCTTGGGCTTTATTGGATGTATTTGTTTTTCATTTGATTTTCTATTCATCGGTTCAAAAGGTATCCATTAAATGAAATAATTCCTTAATATCATTCTCTGATTTAATACACACACAATTTCAAGGATAATCACCAATTCACTTAGAGGATCAATTAAATGAGAACTCCAAGGAATTGGATCGTACTATCACTCAAAATGTGTCGTCGTTAAAGTCGGTGAAGACAAAGAAGAAGATAAATCAAAGAAAGGAACTCTTAAAATAAAGAACAAATTTAAGAATTTAAGAATATCAAATAACATACAATCCAACTCATGCAACTCCCTAGGATCAACCCATAAAAGGTTAGACCTCTATTGATGTTATTCTATCAATGGAAGCAGGTAATTGACTTAAAGAAGCGAGATTGAAGAAGAAAAAAACATTAATCAAAATGAACACTCCACCGTTGTGTGATGAATTCACAAGTGAGGGTGTGAATAAATTCACACTATGATTCAACGGTATAAAAGTGTGAAGAAAAGTAAAATATAAAGTGAAAAAGAATAAATTTTATTAAAATACTAAATGTGAATGAAAAACTTACATTAGAGAAATTGACAAAGTCATTAAAAATGAAAGCGGGAAATTACAATTGAAAGAAAAACTCGGATTCAAAGGAAAATGTTAGATGATTATTCCATTCACCACCAGATCCTTATATAGGAATATTAAGAGCCTTATGTCCACCCCCAACAATTAAGAGAGTCAAAAGGAGGGTGAAGAATCAAAAGGAAATTAACGTTACAAAGTTGACCACAAAACCATCCAGATTCATCCACCATTTTCACGTGTGCGTTTGATACTTCATACGGCAGAATCCGAAGGTGTCATAAATTGAACATATCTTCTTCCATGTGTCTTCTATA
The DNA here is from genome assembly GCA_963277665.1 of Viscum album. Classification (NCBI taxonomy): domain Eukaryota; kingdom Viridiplantae; phylum Streptophyta; class Magnoliopsida; order Santalales; family Viscaceae; genus Viscum; species Viscum album. The sequence continues at coordinate 350,617,528 of OY728130.1, read as the reverse complement.
ATCTCTCAAAATTTCAGGAAAATTGGATTATCCGTTTAGAAGTTATGGTCTAAATGGTGGGACGGATTTCTGTGTATTAATGTCGGGTCCACCATTTAAATCTCAACTTCAAATCCCTTTATCATCATGAAAACATCAGAATTAGCACTGGCCACAGTTGAATAAAATTATCCTCATATTTTTTTCTTTCTACTGTATAAATTTTAGCTTTATTGGGCTTGGTTTCTGGTCCCCACATTTGTTTGATGGGCCTTAGGCCCATTATGCTTTTTTCCAGAAAGTTTCTGCCTTCAGACGCAAAATTCTCCATCTTCCTTTGGGATTAATCCATCAGACCTAAAAGATAAAATGCTCCAAACAAATTGATCAATCATATCCCAAAATTTCAAATTCATAAAATGAATATAATGTTGTCCACAAACAAATGAATGATTGGGCCCAAATTTTCATTTTAAACACGAATTGCATTTTTGATGAGAAATAAAGTTATATTTATGCAATGCACTAAAAACAATGTTTATGGACTTTGGAACAATGAATATAAAGATATTAACAATTAATATTATCCACTTTCAGTGACTAATCACACCCCCCAACTTGAGTTTTTCTAGTCCCGAGCAAAATAAATTACAAATATGAAATTCAAATCCCCTTTTCCAAAAACATTTTAATACACATTGCTCACCCAAATATCTAATACAAAAAAATTATGAAAATCCATCAAAATCATTTAAAACAAGCTAGTTCCATAAGCATATCCCAAGCCCAATCCCATTCCTTTTTTCAAATTGATCGCTACATTTAATCCAATTCCAATTAAGCATGATAAAGTGTAGTGCATCATAAAAGATATGGGGCCCATTTTATTGTTCAAGGGGAAAAATGGAAGCGCTAGGTGGGAATCACATTAAACCTTAAGATGAGTATCCATTTTTTTTTATTTTTTTTTTATTTTATTTTTTTAACCACAATAGATATGAAATGACTAACTCTGGGCAAGACAACTATGGAGTCATGATCCCCAAGTGCCGGACGCCACACATATTGTCAATTTCATGCTCTAAAATAGAGATATAAAGCCTAACTCTGGGCAAGACAACTATGGAGTCACGATCCCCAAGTGCCGGACGCCACGCATTTGGACAAAACATTTCTCTATGTAGTCTTTTTTTTTTATACTCAAATTAAACTAAAAGTGACCCCAGAACCCTATGCTATAATTAAAGGGACCCAAGAACTCAAATTTACACCCACGATCCAGTAGACGTGCATTGTGGCATTTTAATTAAGAGTATGAAAATGTAAAATTTGAAAAATAATATTAGACAACCGCACTTACCAAAAACTATGCTCATGAACTTAAACTTGCATTAAAATCAGAATCAAAGCATCCAAATTTTTCGATATCTAATTTCAGAGTTTGCAATGTGTGTTATCGTGTTCAAGGTTAATGGAATTTATTCATTCCATGCATGTTCTTATTGAAAAAAAAATCATTTTTTATCCCCCCTAACTTAGAATGACACTGTCCCCAGTGTTTAAATAAAATAAAAGTTAGAAGGGGTGGAGGATTTCAAAGAGTAAATGATAATCATGGAATGAAGTCACCTGGTGGTTGATGATGATAGTGCGTGCCACAGTCTCCCTTCACTCCTGGATTTGAGTCTCAGCGGCTTGGATGGTGGTGAATGGATTCACCATATGACTTACAACATGTACTTTTATTTTTTTAACCTATAAAAACATAATAATAAACAAAACAAAATAAACTGATGATACATTGTCTTCTTTTTAGATTTCTGGGTAAGGTATTACTCAGAGATCACGCCACGTGACACGGATGAATATGGCGCTCCCCTTTCATACCCATACTTACTCATAAAAGAAGAACAGGTCAACAGTCTATGGTAATTTATTATATGAAAAAGAAAATGATTCAAAATGATTAGAAAACATGAAATCCATGGGTTTCCTCCCATGCAGCGCTTTTGTTTAACGTCGTTGGCTCGACTTGAACCCCCCAACTTATCCAATTCCAACTTTCAAAATTTTAATTAACCCATCTTTCTCCACTTCAACAAGATTTAGATTGATTATTTGTTTGAAATATATTTCATGTGAAATCCTTTGTTCTATAATGAGCGGTAAAATTCATGTAATATCAAAAATGGTTGATTGAATTAAATATCTAGTATTGCCTAAGACATCAATAAACATTCCCAATTTTTTAGTTTCAAGAGGATAATAAATTGAAATTTCATGGTATTGGTTATCCACATTTAATAGTGGGGAAGAAAGGAGAAAAATTTTGAGTTCAGGTTGATAAAAATTTAAAAAAGAAGAATGGAAATTTGAATCAAAAACAGTTTCTTCTCCATGAAATTTAGAAATAATTGGTTCCTTTTGAAATTTTGATTCCTCCCAAAAATTTTCCTTTTGAATGTCGGGAGTGGGTATAGACTCAATATTTGTTAACTCTTCCAACGGTTCAATGATTGGTGATTTTAAAAAATCATTTTTGGTGCAATATTCTGGACATTCAATCCTTGAAGAATAATTTCCCTCTTGTGAATTCATGAAATCAATTTCATCATGATTTAAATACTCATTAACAATTCCTTCATGTTCTTTATCTTGAATTTCAACATTACCTGACCAAATCTCTTCATTATCTAACTCTGTATTCTAAGATTTTAAATTGGTTTCTTTACTAAATTCACATGAGTTATGTGGGAAACAAGATTCTTATATAAGTGATGTGTAAAGGACATCCTGAGTGGGAATGGGTTCTTCATAAGTCTCAATGTTTTGTATTTCTAATCTCAGTGATGAAACTTCTGAATTCATTTTAACCATTTTTTCACACAAATGTTCAAGAATTTTTTCATAATTAGGATTTATTTTTGTTTGTACATTATCATCATCATTAAGTTTGATCTCTTCAATCATCCTTGACAGGTATGGAAATTGATCCTTTAAAAAATCAGCATCCCATTGATCGTTCATGTTATCGGGTGTGGGGTATTCATTTAAAGGTTGATCAAAGTAATTTCCTATGTGAGGGGATTCCCAATGTTGATTTTCTATTAGATTCCATCCCGATTTTATGAAATGAAATTGTTGATGATACTCCATTGGAGTTTAATGAAATTTGGATTTGGATTTGTTTTTTTGGAAAAACAGAAAGGGGAAAAGAAAAAAGAAATAGAGGTGAGAAAAGAGAAGTTATGTGAGAATAGAAGGTGGGTGTCTAAGAAAACTTACTAGGGTCCCCGACAACGGCGCCAAAATTTTGGTTGCGCCCAAATTTACCCTACCAATAAAAGCGGTCATTGAATTACAAGTAGGGATCGAATCCACAGGGACCGAAGAAGAAACCTTGAGACACTAAGATTGGATATGGGATTGGCTATGCAGTGGCCAACTTTGGATTGAATTGATTTGAAGAAATATTGATTTAATTTAGATAAAAAAAAACAAATAAAATTACTTGAATTAAAACAACTAATTAAGGTGAATCGATCATAGGTTGTCTCTTGGGCTTTATTGGATGTATTTGTTTTTCATTTGATTTTCTATCCATCGGTTCAAAAGGTATCCATTAAATGAAATAATTCCTCAATATCATTCTCTGATTTAATCCATACACAATTTCAAGGATAATCACCAATTCACTTAGAGGATCAATTAAATGAGCACTCCAAGGAATTGGATCGTACTATCACTCAAAATGTGTCGTCGTTAAAGTCGGTGAAGACAAAGAAGAAGATAAATCAAAGAAAGGAACTCTTAAAATAAAGAACAAATTTAAGAATTTAAGAACATAAAATAACATACAATACAACTCATGCAACTCCCTAGGATCAACCCATAAAAATTTAGCCCTCTATTGATTCTATTCTATCAATGGAAGTAGGTAATTGACTTAAAGAAGCGGGATTGAAGAAGAAAAAAAACATTAATCAAAATGAACACTCCACCGTTGTGTGATGAATTCACAAGTGAGGGTGTGAACAAATTCACACTATGATTCAACGGTATCAATGTATGAAGAAAAGGAAAATATAAAGTGAAAAAGAATAAATTTTATTAAAATACTAAACGTGAATTAAAAACTTACATTAGAGAAATTGACAATGTCATTAAAAAATGAAAGCGGGAAATTACAATTGAAAGAAAAACTTGGATTCAAAGGAAAATGTTAGATGATTATTCCCTTCACCACCATATCCTTATATAGGAATATTAGGAGCCTTATGTCCACCCCCAACAATAAATTCACCCCCAACAATTAAGAGAGTCAAAAGGAGGGTGAAGAATCAAAAGGAAATTAACGTTACAAAGTTGACCACAAAACCATCCAGATTCATCCTCCATTTTGACATGTGCGTTTGACACTTCATACGGCATAATCCGAAGCTTTCATAAATAGAACATATCTTCTTCCATGTGTCTTCTATATTCTCTCAAAATTTCAGGAAAATTGGATTATCCGTTTAGAAGTTATGGTCGAAATGGTGGGACGGATTTCTGTGCATTAATGTCGGGTCCACCATTTAAATCTCAACTTCAAATCCCTTTATCATCATGAAAACATCAGAATTAGCACTGGCCACAGTTGAATAAAATGATCCTCATATTTTTATATTTCTACTGTATAAATTTTATCTTTATTGGGCTTTTTTATGGGCCCCACATTTGTTTGATGGGCCTTAGGCCCATTATGCTTTTTTCCAGCAAGTTTCTGCCTTCAAACGCAAAATTCTCCATCTTCCTTTGGGATTCATCCATCGGACCTAAAATATAAAATGTTCCAAACAACTTTATCAATAATATCCCAAAATTGAAAATTCATAAAATGAATATAATGTTGTCCACAAACAAATGAATGATTGGGCCCAAATTGGCATTTTAAACATGAATTGCATTTTTGATGAGAAATGAAGTTCTATTTATGTAATTCACTAAAAACAATGTTTATGGACTTTGGAACAATGAATATAAATATATTAACAATTAATATTATCCACTTTCAGTGACTAATCAGTGTCCTCTCCCCCACTTATAAAAGGTCACCCACACTCCTCCCTTATTCACACATCCAAAACCCATTTGTGTGTAAAATACCAACCCAAATACCTTTATTAATTATATAACCACATCCTATAGTCCTTATTTTTATTATAAAAATCACCTAATAAGGATTTTGGTATACAACTAAGGAAGAACTCCAAATAAGAGGTAAAATTATTAAACACGCATATTTGTTTTATTTCTTCTTCAAACTCCTTAAAATTATCTTAATATATGATAATATAATTAAAATATTATCTTATATATAATTATATATTATTATTTTAATGTCATAACCTATATATATCTCAACTTACTTCAAATGGAAAATGAAATTGTTGATCATGTGTACGACGGACTACCGCCACATGCACCGATGTAATTAGTTTTCCATCAGGACCTTTCAAGTCCATGTATAATGATTAATTTAAAGTATTTAGATGATATTAATAACATTATTAAATTTTTTAAATTATTATATAACATATAAATTCTTACATTCTATTCTATAGGGGGGTACAATAATGACTCTCGTGTATACGTCGAAATACCGCCTCACAAAATGATGTGATTTGTTTTTCTATTAAGCTTTACATGGAAAGTAGTAAGGATAAATTTAATGAGTATATATGGTATTTATGACCTAAAAATAATTTTTTAAATATAATATCACATCTAAATTACTACATTCCCATCTTTTGGAAAATAATAATGCCGCACGTGCGTACGTGTGAACTACCACCTCCACGTAGCGATGTGAAATAGTTTTCATTTTATATTTACGTTGATGGTAATAAAGATGTATTTTATTAATATAAATGATATATATAACATAGTAATGATTTTTAATGGTTAATTAATATATATTTTTTTATAATTCCATCTTTCAAGAAAAATAGAAACAATGTTCATGCGTACGTACGACCTACTGTCTCCAAGAACGGTGTAATCTATTTTCTATCTATAACTTTTATATATTAATCTAACTAAATATATAATGAATATATATGATATTTATATAATTTTTTAAATTATTTATATGATTTATTTATGATATATATAAAATCACTAAAATTACAGAACCAAAACATACATGAAAAATGAAGCAATTATCATATGAAAAGTAATTTTAACAAAAAATTGTTAATAAAAAGGTCATAAAAAACTATAATTAAATAATATATGGTATGTGATATATTATAATGTTTCATTAAAAGATTTATAATAAACTTATATTTATTATATTGTATTTCTATACTCATACTAAGGAATTCAAACATAAGGAAAGGGTTTCTCATCTTGCTTTTTCTTCCATGATATTTACACCATATTCACAACTTTTTCCTTTGTTTGGTGCACATATTTACAATTTTGATATGTTATATAATGAATATATTTATCTCAATGGTATTTAAAGTCTCATTTTAAGTAATTTATTTATTTTTTATGATTTAAAATTTACCAAAGTGGTAAAGGTTTATTTCCCAACTTCATCATTATTCGGGATTGTTTTTATTTAAGTCTCCCTTGGAGAAATTATTTGATATTTCTATATTAAAATAAATATATTCTCTTATCCAATTTTTATTCATGAATTATTTCATGTAATAGAACAATTTTTCCTCTCCTTTTTACTTACAATGATTCATTTTTTTAAGAAAATCCTATTGTATTTTTGTATTCAGCTGAAAATCCTTTTTCATCAAAAGAAATGTTTTCTAAAAATATTTTAAAAATTTTAAAAATGATTTATTAAAGATATTTTTATACATTTTTAATTTTTTTTAAATGTTTTTAAAGGATTATTCATGTTATTTTTGAAACAAGGCCAATTTTCCTTTTTCTAAAAATTTGAAAGGAATCTTTTTTTAACACTTACGACATGAATGGGATTTCCCACCATCATTACCACTCAATGTTTTAAAGATTAATTTATAAGTTGAAAATAAAATTTTTAAGGAAACGAAGTTTTAAATTATTTTTTGAACTTTTAGTTTTAAAAATATGTTCAAATTGAAAAGATTATTTTCCTCAAAAATATTTTTAATGACATTTTTATTATATTTCTATTCATCAATGGCATCAAAACATTATTATACTTATGATTCACTAGGGATGTTTTATATTGATACCTTCTTTTTTATTTCTTAGTATATTTTATGATCAATTTGACTAAGTATGTACAATTTTATTACCATTCACTATTTTACCATAGATGGTGTATTATTATGTTTATTTATTTTATTAATTGTTAAAATTTTATATGTTAGTTTTTGAATCGATATATTTATGTTGATTATGTTTCACCCCTTTTATATGAGGAATATATTAGACTTATTTAGTGATGGGTGGGGCTTGGAATTATATAGCTTCTCAGTGCATTATTGGATCTAATGAGACAAATAAGTTGGCTAAATTAAATTGGTTTTTACCCATGGTTTTACACTATGTTGTGCAAGGTATTGACATTATATTTCAGATGTCTAGTATTATTAATTACCTTATTATGAGATTATTTATTCATGTTCCATGTGATTATTTAATTTTTTAGAATATACATGGTTAAGTTTCATGCCCATGTGATTGTTTAAATGGAATTATTTGATCAACATTTACTCCTTCTATATTATGCTCATGTAATTGATTGAATAAATTTTTTTCTAGTTATCTACATTTCAATATTTATTTTGATTATTTATTCATGATATCTTATGTTTTATACATACCCTTATTGATCATTTTAGCTTACCCATTTTTTATATTTCTTTCCATATGACTCCAAAGTGTGTATTATGATTGATATTTCGGATTATGATAAAGCGAATAATGGTGTTCTCAAAGAAAACACTTTTTCATTTTATGTTTTAAAAATGTAATGTGATTTTAAATTAAGTGTCTAGTTTACCAAGACTACTAAAATATTTCCTTTGGGATGTGATTCCTTGTATCTTATCTAAATTTAATAAAGAAACCACAAAATATGGGAAAATAGGGAAACACCATTAAATTATTTCCTTTTTATTACCTTTTTATATGAGAGCATCTCTTATAAGTGAACTTCCTGACTACTTCATCATCTTTACTCAAATGTTATTTTAATGGGAAAATTGGTAGAAAATTTACCATAAATTTAACAATTAATACATTTAAAATAAATATTACCTTCATATTTAACTAACTATCATGTGGAACTTCATGAAATCAAAGAAAGAGTCTCATAAAATTATTCTATAGTTTCTTATTCATCAGAGTTATTATTCTTATTTTCAACCATAAAATTATTTAAATATTTAAATTAAATATACTTTTATTTATCACCCTTACACGTGAGAGTCACTCCTCTTATCATTTCATCATTTATGTGAGTGTTTTAAAGTTCATAAATTATTAAATCAGAAAGATATCTATCTTTAAAGTATGAAATATTGGCATCAAACTTGTCTAGTTGGATTATTATATGTTTCTTATCTATATTAGGTCTTTAATAGTTTATAAAAATCATTTAATAGAGATGTAAATCACTTGAAATTTGGTAAAAAAAACTCACTAACTAATTAATCTTCATGCTTTATAATATCTTCATAATAATATATACTAAGTTCAAATTTATCTTCTTTTACCTTCTTTTTTCCATTATAAATGTTATGAAGCTTCTTACAAATTGGATTTTTAGTTTTACATACCATTAATTTTTTATGTTCTTTCTCAGATAAGGAATATAAAAATTAATTTGTTTCCTTTACATCACTTTTAATTTCATTCTTATCAATAAGATCCCATGTTGAGGTATTTAATAGAATTTTGAACCTTAGCTGGACTGAATCAAGAACATCAGGACATAGAGTTACAATATTGAGTACCATTATTTCTATCCAAATATAAAATTCCATTCCTTCAAACATTAGTATTACTATATTATTTAATGATTTTTTTAACCCATTACAATCTTTTAGAGAGATAATTTATAGAGATCATGTGATTTGATACCAATTTTTTTGGATCAAATTGGATGAGGTAAACACATTGAGGGGTGAATCAGAATTTATAATTTTTATTCCAAATCTTAGCTACTATCCATCTTATTTGGAATGAATCCCTTATTTCCATAATTATGTAGAAATAATAAGACATCACATTAGGTTTATTAATGATTTTTTTTCCTGTATGATGAGTGATTATGTACCCAATGTGAGGTGTTTCTTATCCCAAACCAAAACTATTATTATTTTTTTATTAAGATAGAACCCATGTAAGGGTATTAACTTGAACTTGTATTAATGTTGTCAAAAACTGGACTTTCATGCAAGAACCAACTCACTATAAGAATCAAAAGGAAGCATCTTTGATTAACTATCATAAGATAACATGTGTAATATAAGGACCAAGTGGATGTGATATTCCTCCTTCTTAACTCAATTAAAATTAGTGTTCTTATCTTCCTTCTTCTTTTCTTAAAAACTCTTCTTCCTCTTTCCCAGATGCCATTATTTTGTGACTCTTTCATATCGTAATAGATTATTCAACACACTTTAATATTACATTATCACTTATTTTATATTTTAATCATGAAAACATATTTAAATATTTGAATATATAAATATTCCTAAAATAGTAGAATCTTTTTATTCTCATTATATCCTTTCATTTTTTATTCTCATTCCAAACCCAATCAAATATCACTTCATTTAAACTATGAAGAATTTTTATATTTTATTGTCTATGTGACATTCAAATATATCATGAATCTCTTCCTCAAAATCCATGGGAATAAATATAGTATATAATAGATTTCATGTTTGTATGCACTAATCCTCATTGTGATACCGTTTACTATATAGAATTAATGAATCGTTGCTTACCTTATAATAAGAATGGTCATGGTGTGTCATTTTGTATTGTGGTGAAAAACTATATTCTTAGATCTTCCTAAATCAAGCCTTGTAGTAGTAAAACTCATCATGGTGTAACTAATTCATACTTCATAAAATAACCCTCATATTTTTCTTCATTGTTAGCTTTAACCACAACCCTTTTAAATCATTGTGATGTTTATTCAATGAATATTATCATAGCATCATATTGTTTTATCCTTTGTAACTTTTTCTTGTTTTAGAATTATTTTATCATGATTGTAAAAAATTAATCTTACAGTATTCCTAAATAATCTCTTTCCTTTAACATTTTTCAACTTCAAATGATACATTTGTATGAGTAAATGCCTATTACAGTATCCTTAGTGTGAGTCTCTTCCTTTTTCAAATTCTATATAGTGTTAATTTTTGAAAGAGTAAGTGACTCTTATGGTACACTAATGACTATTATTGTATCATAATGACCCTTAAATAAATCTTTATTACTCTTATGGAATGAGAGATGAATTTTATGGTAATTAAAATGAATCTTATGGAGAGTCCAAATGAATCTTATATAATATTTCCTTTGTCACATTTCTAGTATGAAATCTCATTGTAAGAGTAAATGAACCTTATGAAAACCTCATTTATTTATTAATTATATTGTACTAGCCTAGAATTATTATTATACACATTTAAATGAATCTTTTGAAATATGTAATTATCCAAAAAAAATTACTTGTATTAAGTAATCCATATCCTTTTACAAATAAACTCATAACCTCGCATTGTATAAATAAACTCGGAACCTCCTCAAGAAATCTAAGGATATTTACAGTAGAACTAATTACTCCAAAAAAAAATTCTAATATCATCGATATGTATTAAAAATAAATACAATATCAAACCTGATATGGTTTAATAAACACTTTCACAATCTTTAAGTTTGTATTTTTCTTAAACCCTAACTCATAATACATATCGACTAAATTCATTCAAATCCCGTGTTGATTTTTTATATAGACTGCCATTCTTTTATCTTATCTCTAAAAATACTTTTAGGTTTTATTATATGGTAACATCATTATAAAATCAAAGGCTATTGATAACATATCTTTTTTTTCTTCACAACATATTTTCAATTACCTTGATACTTTTTTAGATCCTATAATTTACATGATGTAACTGAAATACAAGTCATACAAGTAATATCATCAAAAAAAATTATAAATTACTTATCTCTGTTGCTTGATTTCAAAATCATGGAACCATACATATCTGATTGTATGAGTTTAAGTGTACCTTTTTTGTTGAACTCCACTAGTTTATATATTTTCTTAAATATCATTCCATTGTGAAAATATTAATATGAGTTTTTTCTTTATCATTTGATATTGATAATTCTTTTAATAGTATCTTGATCGATAACTCTTCACATGGTATATTGTCCCAAATGAGTAACTTTTTGATGATATATCTCATTATATTCATTCACTTAGGTAGCAAGAAATATTCTAATATCCTATTTGAAACAATATTCCTACATTTTCACTCTCCACTCATCATGATTGTGCCATCATCCAATATTATAATGAAAAATTCATTTTTGTAAAATATCACCTCATTACCATTGTCACACAATTAAGATACAATCAATATGATATGTCTCGACACATCAATGGTGAGAACATATTTTGATGTGAATTTATTCTCCTTGATTTTATTGATTCTAATGCCTTTGATGTTTAAGGGACTATAAATCTAAAATTTTAAAACATCTCCATCATAATTCTCCAACATCACCATCATAATTCTCAATAACATTAAATAAATTTTTTTTATTCATATATTATATTCATAGTTTATACTTTACTTAAGTTATTATATTATAATAATCATATAATCATTACTGGAATTTCATTTTTGATCATATCTTATGTAAGTATCCTTCATTTCTTCAAAAATATATTTCACATTCACCTCATAGTTTGGTATTAAGTTGGATTCTAGTGTTTTGAGGTTTTCTCCTTTTCAATTCAATTCACCTAGTTTTTTAGAGAAATAAAAATTTCATCAACACATTTATACATTATTTTAATACATATTATAATACCAAAATATACAATTAAAGGATGAAAATAGTGTGGAATAAATTATGGGTTTACATTTCACTGATTGAGATCTTCACTAATTTTTCATGACTTTGTCTTTTTGTATAGAGCTTCCCTTATGAGTATAATTTCCATTAGGTTAGTATTTAAAATCCTTCATCCAGAAAACATTTTTTTCTTATATTCAACATGAAAACATGATGAAACAAAATATTTTTGGAATGAGTAAGTTTGAAATAGGGGATGAATTTATTTTAAAAAAATTAAAATAAATAATTTAGTAAAATTAATTGATGAATAAAACTAAAATAGTAAGCACCACATAAAATAAAAAACATACAAGGTGAGATGATAAAGTTGTTCGATCAATACTCAATTTGAGTGATTATGTATCCTCCCCTCAAAGGCTTGAGATTCCTATTCTCCCTTGGATTCAAAAGTAGATAATAAACCAATTAAAAATGAAAACACTTTATTTTAAATGTATAAATAAAGAAAAATAAATACACTTCATTTTAGATGGTGGAGGTTGGAAACCAAAGAAATATCAAATTAGTGGTAGTGAGTACCCAAGTAGAAGAAGAATAAAAATAATAATAATGAGAATGAGAGTTTTTTAAGAAAAACCTTTTATAGGGAACTCTAAATTCTCCTAGAAATATTGAAATAGTAAATGAGATAAATAGAGATAAATAATGATAGAGCAATGGAGTACAATAATGGAATCTCAAAAATAGCTCATGTGAAGGAACAATAGTATCAAAATGGTAACTTGGTGGATCTAACCCTCCTTTGTGGTGTATTTATAGCCTCTAGAGGTAACATAGTGGTTTTGGAGGTCTTGGGACTTAAATAGAGTTTTTTGGGATGTGATAGAGGTCGGATGGGCCACTTAAATAGAGTTTTTTGGGATGTGATAGAGGAACGAATGGGCTCCTAGGATCCACTGGTTGGCCAGTTCACTGTCCAACTCTCACTAGATATCCAATGAGTCTCATCATCTGGCTAGTGAGCTCAAATGGAATAAGATACTTTTTTTCTTTACTAGTTGGTCGGTGGTTCTATACCATCTAGCCTATAATATTTCTTAATGAGGGACATCAAAGTGTCCCTCCAAGAACTTATTAAAACCATTGAATGATCATCCAACCTATTAAGTTTATTTCTAAACAATAATAACTGAAATAACACCAAATAATATGGTTAAAATAGTAATTTTTGTTTTCTATCATAAAATTATTTAATATAGTGAGTGGTATACCAATATCCCCATTTTTTATGATCACAAACACATGAAATAAAAGATAACTAAGAAAGAGTTAAAGGAATAAGATAAGATTAATTTGAAATAAATATTTCCAAAGTAATTTCAAAAGAAATATTAATATTTCATAATAAAATTTAGAATATATTTTGAAAATATTTACAACACTTTAATTTTAAATAAGATTAAAAATTTAATTTTAAAATTATTTTAGAAAAATATAAATTTTAAAATATTATAAAAAATAAAAGTAAGCTAAAAATAATTAAAAATGATTTAAGTAATAATTTTATTCAGTCCCTTAGAGAAAAAATAACTTTGATACTTTTGTATCAATTTTTTAGTATAAAAAACTCATAATAAGGTTATATAGATAAAGGATAATTTACATAGAATAAAAATAAATCAATGCATAAAAGAGATCCAATCGTAAAGAGTTATACAGAGCCAAAAAATAATAAAAAATTCAATAGAAAGACACAATAATAACAATAAAAATTAATTAACTATTGGTTGGATGGGAATAGTGACCATTATGGGAAACCTTATGCTATATATATTTTAAAATATATTGAGTCTCTTAAGTTATGAATTCTAGGAACTTATGGTGGGTTGAGGAATCACACTCTATGTTAGAGAGTTACCAATAAATATATATAATTCATGCATTCATTTTTTAATATAAGATTGATTAATTTTGAATTTAAATAAAAATTTCTTTTTGAATTATTTATTTTTTTATTCATTTTATGGTAGTATATTTTGAATTTTATTCTTAGGAAAATCAATAACAAAAGGATGAACTTGAGGAGAAATAGTTAGACACTAGAATAACCAGAACAAAATGACAGTAAAGAAACTGGGTAGAAAGGTTTCACGTTGTGACACCTAAGTTCATGATGTGAATTTCTCTAATATCACATCATGAGAATAAATAGTGAAAGGAAATCCTAGGAAGTGTAGCATGATAATTTAAGGCATGAAATTTATGTTCATATCACGAAACCGGTCAACATCAATTTTTATTTTCTAAATTTTCATAATCATGACCAAATCTTAAGGGGATCTTACTTTAACTCAATCAGGGACTCTCAGGATTCACTTGGAAAAATTTAAGGGATGAATTTATAGAATTAAATCTGACCTTTGCAAGTTTATTTTCCTATAAATAGAAGGATAGGTTGTTTCTATAAAATGAAAGTTACCAAATTCTAGGGAAACATGTTCTACTATAGAGTCCTTCACTAGGATAAATCCATAATTTTTGTTGGTTTTATACTCTCTCCGCCTCCCTCACCCTCTTTTGAATAAGATGAAGGGGTAGTCTCTTCAAGTTACAGGTTTTGTGATAATGGGGTCATGTTCTTAGTAGATTATATATTATTCTTTGAGTCCATGCTTTAGGTTAATGAATTCACACTTTATTTCATTTACCCTTCATTTACCCTTTTTCATAATTGTGTCATGAACATTACACACTTGAATTAAAAAGAACAATTAAATAAATAAACGAATTATCTAGGGGTTGTTCATGACCATATCATGATTTCTAGATAATTATGTTTAATCATGGTATTGAGTTATGTAATCCTTTAATCATCATAAGTAATTTAATGGGGGGTTATTAGATTAGTGAGGGAATAACATGGCCAAGGTTTATCTTAAACTCAACTTTGATAATAAACATGTATAAGAAAATTTTCCTTCTCTCTCCAATAGCACATAAACCTGGAATTAAAAAACTTGGAAATTATTCTATCATATTTGATTTCAAACAATTCTTCTTCCATTCTCAATCTCACTTGATCGCTTTAAAATTCCTAAAATAAAATTAATATTTACCATGGTTTAGATACATAGACATAATTTTTACTATGATCATTTAATTAGTAATTTTTACTTTTAGTTTTTAAAAAATATTAAATTTTGTTATCCCTCTATGAAATAAAGATGTTTCATGGGAGACTAAATTTTTTGGCATCATTATAGGATATGGATACAAAGTAGATTTTGATGTTTTAATTGTTTTTATATTTTATTCTCTAATTTACACTTGGTGTAGAAGTTTTCTGAATTTTAGGATTAAATTCTTATGAAATATCATTCAACTTGAGAATAAGACAATTAAATCCTCAATTATGACCTCAATATATAATGAAGTTTGAAGAAGATAAATAAGGAATAAATGGCTATATAAAAACAATGAGAACAACGAGTTGGTGAAGTAATTAATATAAATACGAGGTTGAAAGTGATTGGGAATATTATAAACCTTCCACACAAGAGTAAAATTGAGCATACTCATAACACAAGTGGTTTCCAAAAATTGAAAAATCAAGCCAGTGATCTTCAAGATCATCTCTTATTTTTTCAAATTCTTTAGCCTAACGCATGAGGATTTGAACACCCATTTAGGTAGATTTATTGAAATTTTTGCCACATTTAAATTCCTAAACATAACCAGTGATGCATTAATACTCGGATTAATTATATTTTATTTAATGGAAAGATCATGAGAATTGATAAAAAGTCTTCCACCTCATTTCATTATAACATTGGATGAGTTGGAAGAAGCTTTTTGACTCACTCTCCCCATCAAAATCAATGAGTATTCATGTAAATGTTTTGAATTTAAATCAATTTTAAGTGGAATTAATTTATAATTTATAGGATAATTTCAAGAACTTAATTAGAAAATTCATACATTATGGAATTTGAATGTGGTTATTATTTTAAATATTTTATAAGGTTTTATCATAAGGAAATTTGTTTATTTTGGATGGTGTAGTAGGCCTATCACTGATGAATAATTAATTTGAATAAAGTTACACCCTACTATATATGATGGAAGGTAATAACATTCAGTGGCAATCGAAATGATGAAAAATGATGGGAGTACACGTGGTCAACAATAATAGTTGGATAATAGCTTAGATGGTATAACAACCCAAACATTTTATGGTATGTTTCCCTTAAATAATTTCTATCCATTAGATATCATGCATTATATGAATCACTGAGTCTCTGTGAAACAAAACTTGGTAATTTATAGTAAAAATTAATAACATATCCATTAAAATTAAATTATCCACTTCATGTTTTGAATTTCAAAAAATGGTCATCTATGGTTGTAATCAGTAAGTTATTTGGAGTCTGATAGAACCAACTTGTTTTTTTGGAGAATAGTAATGTACCCTTATGAATAATAATAAGAACAGTAATATGACCCTTATAAATAGTGAATAATATTATTATTTTATTTTCTTAAGGTTATAAGGTAATGATATGTTGATTAATTTTTCAAGGTGTTAAAAAAGACTTATAGATTTAAAATAGTTATTTTTGAATAATTTATGATTTTATTTAAAAATTAAATTAATAATATTTAGAAAATTATTTTAAAAAAATGGAGTTCATTTTTTAATTCTAAATTTAGAAAAATGTTTAGGGTAAATGTTAGGTATTTTTCTAAAATTATTGAATTTTTTATGAATAGTAAAATATAATAAATTGTGATAAATGCTAAATACTTGTTTTACTGCATCATAGGTGATGCAAGGCTAATGTAATCCCACTTGTTTTGAACTCACATGAAACTATTACTATTTTGGGTCATATGAATCATTAATATTCATAGTCTTGATCAAAAATATTAAAATATTGATTAAAATAATGTAAAATCCCTTCTCTCCTACACTATAAATACCACCCTCATTCCCCTATTCCTCCCACACCACTCAAAATTTGAGACTTACCTAAGTTATACCAAATACACTTTCCAAGACCCCCCCCCCTACCTCCATCACCTTTTGGTCTCACCAAAAATTCAAAAAAAGGTCTTAAGGAGATTCTCAAGGAGGAGTACTCAAGAGGTAGAACTCTCTTCTTTTTTCATTCAACTTATTTTATAAGTTCCATTATTTTGTAGATATCTCCTCATATCCCCTCATCCAAATTATCTGATAATTCTTATACCTTACATGAATATAAATTTTATTATTCTAATGGAATATTTTATCATCATCTATCTTTTCCCCCTTCTTTTATACTCAAAATGAAAACAGTGTCCGAGATGTGCTAATTTATCACATTCAGGGATGATCGGTTTTCAATTTCTATTATTGACTACAGTTTTGATCATGAAACCATTTATATGGTTGAAACATATTAAAATTTATTTATTTCATCTTATTTATTATTCTGTAATCTTTACACACTCATAATATAAAATCATAATACAAGACTAGTTCATTATGCACAAAACCACCAAGTTAATTCAAGCGTTTATCATTAACTTTTATCTAATTAGTCATCCTCATGTTATATAAAAAAAATCATTATAATATTATTTATATCTCCTTAATGTCAATAATAATATATATTAACAATTCTAGATGTTTAATCACATTTCAAATGAACTTCTATTCATAAATACAAGTAAATCGATCATAAAAACCAAGGAAGAAAATGCTTCCAAAACAATTAAATTGAACCTATTAAACCCATAAAAAAGGACATGAATGAACCTAATAAGGTTATAATAAATAAATTAAATATATAGGATGTTCTTTAGTTATAAATTAATGTAGATAAATTCAATTATTCAGTCTATTAAGATCATTCAAAGAAAACCTTCAGGCATAAGGTAAGGGGTTTCTCATCTCACTTTTAATTTTGTGATATTTCTATTGTTCACAAATTATTTATTGTATGCAGTGTATGTGTACTACCTTTTGATATATATATCATTATTCTATTTACATTCATGGTATTCAGTGATTCAGTTGATGATTACATACGATGTTTATTTGGAATGTTGTTTTAACTATGGAAATATTGATGAATATGTATCCTCTATACTATACAGATATTGAGAAGGAATATGTACTTTTATTAAGTATATTAATATATAATTATTTTGACTTGTAGTTATAGTTAGGTCCCTCTATATCCCTTTAATTCATCAACAGGTCTCATGAGACAAGTCAGTTGGCCACAAACCCTTCGAGTTTGTTTCCAAAACAGAATCAGACAGGTATCTACCCACTGACATAAAATGTTTTGATGGTATAGTGGTATCTTGTGCCAAATAAATGACATCCAGTTAATAATCATTATCTTTATTCATTTTAATTTATTACTGTCCATGAGGTTTTCACTATGACAAAATCTATGGATGTAGTTTCATTCTCATTTTATTAATGGCGTCTATTTTTAATTTATTCATCATGCCATATTGACTATGAAAATTTGATTATGATTCCATTATTTATGATTCATGGTTCTTCTATTTGTAACCCTTACTGATCATTTTATCTCACCCCTTTCATTTGTTTACATTCAAAAGGTTATGATGAGGAGACCATTTATTGATTTTTTGTGGATGCACTACATTAGTATTTCTATGTATTGTATTTTTTTGCTTTCCCAATGTAATAGGAGTTATATGTTTGTATCTAGTTTCTTCAAGACTACTAAACTGATCATTCTTTTGGATTTCTTTCCTTTTAATCATGTTAATGTAATAATTAATACACCAGATTCAGGATTCTGGGTTTGTAGAGTTATAGTTGGTATCGGAGGAAGTTTATTAGAAAACATGGAAACTATATTTAGAAAATCTAGAATAGGGAACAAACCCCAAAGATAGTCTTTGATGATAAACATACAATAACATCCTTGAATTTTTTGAAGGAATAAATTTCATGTATATTTCAATAAAATACATCGTTATATGAAAACTACAAGTGTACATGGTTCTGGAACAGATATACCTAGGAGTGAAAACTCCGACAAGGAGCTTTGGGCTTGCATCGGGGTATCCTAGTACACAAAAACGGGCCTTACGGCACACCTGGTTTGACACTCCTGGTGGATATGCTTAAAATAATTCACATTTTCATTCCAAACCATTATAAAAGATTAAAAATTAAATATAAACAATGCTTATAATTTTGAGATTAGTTATGCATAAATTTTGAGATTATCGTAAGTGTTTTCTTGTTAGAAATTATGAACTATGACCTAATTTTGTGTATTCCATTGTTTAGTGATGGCACCTAATAGAAGAAGGATAATTTGTAAGAACCCAGATCTTCATTTTAGGTATGGATCTTTATTTCATGATTTTTTTTAGGAAAAATGAAAAATTGGGAACTTTTATAAGTAAAAAAACATGTACTTAAGAGTACACGTCATGTATTTGGTTACTGGATGTAGCCGTGTACTAGTTGTGTAACAGCCGAGTACATGGCTGTGTAGGTGACCAGGTAGACCACCTAAAGTGGCAGCTGGTTGAGGCTGCTATATGTCATGTACATTAAATGAACATGCTGTGTATTTTTTTTTTAATTGATTAATCAGAGTGGGGTCGCATCTCATTTCTATAAATACTTTCTTTTCCCCTCGGTTCCTAAAGGAGAGCGATGAACGACTGAGAAACTTTGAGCTCCTCCCATTCCTCCATCTGAGCTCTGATTGAGATGCCACTTAAAGCATTGGATTCCTACCAGTGAGTTATCCCTTCCACAAGATTAACTATTCCTGATTTCTCCTCTCTCAAGAGTAATCAAGGGTTGATTGTTTTTACCCTTTTCATAGATCTACATCATTATATGTCGATTCAAAGGTGGATGTTCAAGAGTGTTCTTCGTACAACATCAAGGTAGGTTTTTTGTGCCTTTATTTGGTTGTATTTGGATTATATATGCTAAAAGTGTTGAATACCCATGTTTAGGGTATTTGGGGTTTTGTAAATTACCCTTTTTTAATACCTACTATAGTTTGTTTGATTGAGAAAGGGTTATTGATTATGCATAAGGTTTTGTAACTTGATTATTGTTTCATTTTCCCATGTTTGTTTGATTATGGTTGTTTGGTCTATAATTCATGTTAGGATTGATTTTTTTCCATGACTCGTGTTGTTAGGATGGAGTTACTCTTTATTAGAGAGGCATGTGAATCGCATTGTGAAAGCAGGACCAAGGAGAATTGACTGTGAGAGCTTCCCGAGGTAGGGTCATTTATGTATGAATTGTTGTTATGTTGACCCATAGGTACTGAATGTGAGAGTTGTCGAGTGGTCAATTGCCATAGGGGTTAGACCATGAGATATACCCAAAGGGTTGTTATTAAGGGAGTGTTTGACCATCAGGAATTCACTTTGAGATCTATTTGGGGTCATTATATTTTATTGTTGCTATGCAGAGAAAGGGGGTATTGACCGTGAGATCTACCCAGGTGGTCATTTGTAAATGATTAGTTCCATGTAGGACCAAAGGGTTTTGACTGTGTGGGATTTACCAGAGGTTCATTATTTACTGATTTGATGATAGGTTAAACCAGAGGGGTTAGATTGTGAGAACTTTCCTAGAGGGTTTATTGTGAATAAATGAATAATTGTGACGAGTCTGCCAAGCCAAAGCACAAGCTTAGACTCAGTCATACTTTTTTGTATATATGGTCTGCTGAGACGTCTGTTGTTACTATTATACTGGGGGATAAAATGCTTAAGCAGGGTCTCAAGGTTAAATTATTCATTGGATTTAATAATTAATTAATGTAAATGAATGTAATTGGAAATTGTAAGATTGTTTACTTTTGATTACTTCCTAGTTTATTGCTTCATTTTTCGTATTGGCTGCTATATATATTCACTGATATTTAGGCACATATATTTTGGTGGTTGCCTACTAAGATTCATCTCACACCCTGTTTGATTCATGATTTTGGACCCAAACAGATTATATTGTTATAGGTATAGATAAGGGGATGTTCCCTTCTTCATCACGTACTTGATTGTTGTTGGAGCTGGAGAGAATGGGACTAAGCTGAGGCTTGCGATGCTGTTGGAGTTTACTATTTTCTGTACATCGGTTTTAGTATTGTATTTCTAGAATTGTGAATTTTTTGGATGTTTTCCTATATACATTTGACATGAATCATTTATTTACATATGCTGCAGTTGTGTATACTATCAGTCCTCCACTGTTCACTTTTTTTATATGGTATTATTGCTTCTGCTATTATTTACTATTTTCATTTCACTGTGTATACTCTACCAATGAGGTCATAGTTTCCCCACTATCACACCAAAGGGCCTCACTTCTATTCATCAACCTCTAGTGTTAGGGGAAATGCGCTTGAGTCCATGTGACCAACTGGGTATGGGGCACCTTTGGATGGCACCCAGATCTGGGACGTTACAAAGTGGTATCGGAAGAGTTTCTTTTCTACTTTGTCTTACTATTTGGAGCCTATATATAGGGATATTAATGAACAGGTAGTTGGTAATAAGCTTTGCTCGATAGTAGCTAACCTGTGTACATGGAAAATCCAGGTTACCTCGAATATTGAAATTTTTCTAGATTTTTAATTGTTACTGTTGATTTGATTTCACCACTGAGTGATTCACTTGTATTTTGTTGTTATTGTTGGTATCATTATGGTTCTATTTATGTTTTAACCCAATGAGATTAGGTTATGTCATCCCATGCATCATATAGGCACTTTATAGAGATCACATGTAATGAATTCTTGTCATGAAATTTATGATACATTACTGATTGCATGTTGTTGTGAAAGATAATATGATAGATATGAATGCTATTGTGATAAGTGTTGTAACAACCCGATATTTTATGATAAGTATTCATTTTAATTTATTTGATGTCATGTTTGTTATGCTACAACAGGATTATCTTGTGCTATACGCCACACTATATTAGCTTGAAGTATACGCAACACTATTCTTAGATTGTGTTACACACAATTTCAAGTTCGTTTTATAATAGTCATTCTACGCAAAATTGAGTGTATATATATATATATATATTCAATGTATAAATGAAATATGGTTAGATTATTTTATACGAAATAATGAAGGATTCTTGCACAATACACAACCCTGACTTGTCTTGCATTACACGCAATCACGACCTTCCTCGATAGCGTGTGTTGTACGCAATAACGGGTTTTACTAAACAACGATATATTATTATAATATTATTATGAACTAGCCGTTATGAATAGTATTAAATAAATTTTGAATTTTATAACATTATTATTCATCTTACACATTTTCTATAACATGGTATAAGAACAAAATAAATATTTCGGGTAAAATAAGTATTTTTAAAAAAATGCAGTTTTGCCACCTTTTGATGGCGCACCCACTTTAAATCTAGTTTTTGACATGTTTATAAGTTCAATTTTACAAAATAAAATTATTCTTTGGAATCAGGATATAAAATTTTACCTAGGATAATTTTTTCATATTATTCTAATAACTTTCATATTTTAATGAATAGTAAAAACACGCTATATTTAAATTAAAAACAACTTTTTTCATCGTAATACATTATGTGGTTAAATTATAATATTGAATGGTTTTAAAGTATAAATGGAATATATTTTTACCATTTAATATAATTTATGTCATTAGCATTGATTTTACATTGAATTCGTAGGTTAAATCAATTCAATCTTTTGCAATGTTTTAAAACAAAAACCCATTTTCATTCGACAACGGGATTAATTTAAATTTAATTTCTGAAACTTCTGTGTATTGAATTTGAAAAAATGGATTCCATATTTGGAATCATTGGGTCCAAATTATGTTAATAGGCTACTTTTTATTATTGGGAATTATGAATAGTAACTACAGTAAATTTTATTTACCACAGTTAAAGGTAAATCGGGTAATTAAGGGTAAATATAATATTATAAAATTACCCTAACACATGCCAAAATTCTATTGGATGGCTAAAAGTCTACCCATATCACCTAAGGGTCGTATTAGATTCATTTTATGGACTTTTGACTATGAAAATAATGTAATTATTATTAAAACCAAAGAAAGTGACAACATGTCACTCTCTTAAATCTTATAAGTATAATAATTTTAATTTAATGATAAACATCATAAAACTTCAAACATGAATAGTCTCCATAAATCTAATTAAATTATATACATCATATGAATTTATTTATAATTTTTAGGTATTAAATAATTATCATTAATTGTGACACAATAGTGATGCAGAAAATTGTTTATCTAGTGAAAAATCATGAATATAGTTTTTATTAAACTAATAGTGACCATAAATAGCACACAAACCTGACAAAAACTTATTGGTCATGTAAAGTTAAAACATAATAATCCAATGGTCGAATATTGGACCATTGTGAGCCTTATAAAAGCGATTATGACACTTATATTATTTTATTTTAAATGATGCCAAAGTTGTCACCTACATAATTTAATAAATATAACAATTTAAATATTGTGATTTTAAGATGATAAATTAGATTTCAAGTATTAATGTGAAAGGTAGTAGATTTATCTTCATCATATGAGTTTATTTTTAATTTTTATGCAAAAAATAAGTATATTAAATAGTTATACAAAAATATTGTTGTAATTATTTTATTAATAGATAAACCAAATAAATGGTTTTAAAAATAATAAAATAAATAGTATATGAATTATTTAATGTGCTACAATAATTTTATAGATACATATGACCTTTTATGAATATATTAAAGATTTTATTTCGAACATATCTTCTGTATATATATTATTTAAATTCAAGTAAATGAATTGTTTCAAAATTAACACTATTGTTATTTTATAAAAATAACATATTATAAAATTGTTTAAAAATCACTAAAATATATAAAAATTATATATTTATATTTATATTTTCTAAAATGTTATAAAGTATCTAATTATGGACAATTCACAACAAATAAGTAATTATTTGTTATAATTTAAAATTTAGAATGTTATTACCACAAATAAAATTAAATTGATTAAGTAAGGATAAATTAAGTTGATGATGTTTAAAATAATTTCCTAACATGTCTAAATTTTATTGGTTGATGTGATTACAACCCTATATCATCTAATATTAGTATATGAGTCATTTTTGGAGGTTTTTAAGTGGTTTTAGATTTATTATAAATTAATATGTTTTAGATTTCCAAAGGTGCCCCTCCCCTCCCTTATAAAAGGGCACCTCCTCCCTCTCTTCCTCACACAAATTTGAGCCTTCAAGCTCGGCCAACCCCTGCCAAATTCTCTTCTCCACTTCCCTAGAAACATCCTATAGGTACGGGTCTTCTTCAAAGACCAATTGTAGTGCCCTAAGAGGAGGTCTCAAAGAGGCGCTTCAAAGAAGAGGTAATGTTCATTACCGATTCTTTCAACTTTATTTCTTCTTCCACTTCTTCTTCTTCTTTAGTTGTTTCATTATGAAGTAATAACATCAGTATCACTCATATACGGATATGTTATTATAATTATGAAACAACCCTATTTCACCATTTATCCATCCTACGGAAAACGAAATCACCGCGCGTGCGTACGTACGGAATACCGTCTCCACGTCGTGGTGTAATCTATTTTCCACCACCACCTTACTTGGATGGGTATAATGGTGTAAATAATGACTATATATGATCATTTTAAAGTGTTATTTATTCTTAAATATTATACATACACTTCAATATAATTTCACGATCATGGTAATGATATCATCGCTCGTGCGTACGTACAGACTACCGTCTCACTACTGAAAATCGGGCCATTAGCGACCGCCATTGGTGGTCGCTGTTGCCTCGTCGCTAGAGGCTTTTAGCGACCGCCAATGGCGGTCGCTGTAGAAGGCCGGCAGATCGGCCTTCAGTGACCGCCAAGCGGTCGCTGAAGGACCTCTGCCGGGCACCCTATAGCGACCGCCTATGGCGGTCGCTAGTATAAAAAAAAATATTTAAAATTTTTTTTATTGAATTGAATATATAAATAAATATATATATATATAAATAAATATATATATATATTTATATATATTCATATATATACTATTAAATACAATATTTTAAATATATATATATATATAATATATTTTAAATGTTTTAATATATATATAATATATATATAATATCAAATCATTGTGCTATAATAATTTAAAAACTTCGATTCAAGAAATAATCTCATTTCAGGTCTTTCGGAGCACGTTTGCTCCGAATGGGACCGCCGCACACCGTTTTGGTGTTTAATGGCGCCGGAAACGCGTTTCCGCCCGCCGCGGTCAAACGGAACCTCCGAATGAGGTGTCGTCTGGCCGACCATTTCACAATTCACGCCCCGGATGTTGTCGTACAGTTTCGTGGCATTCGGATGTCGTTCGGGTGGTTTTGACCCCCCAACGCGCTATTTCAGCGCACGCCGCGCTGCTGAAAAGGACACAATCAGACGTGTCGCGCGCACCGCACGTCCGATGGACGTGCGGCCTCCTCCTGCATCTCAGGAATAATATTTCTATCGTTCCCGTGCGGTTTCAGGTCCTTCGAAGCACGTTTGCTCCGAATGGGACCGCCGCACGCCGTTTTGGTGTTTAATGGCGCCGGAAACGCGTTTCCGGCCGCCGCGGTCACACGGCACCTCCGAATGAGGTGCCGTCTAGCCGACCATATCAAAATTCACGCCCCGGATGTTTTCGTATGGTTTTCTGGCATTCGGAGGTCGTTCGGGTGGTTTTGACCCCCCAACGCGCCATTTCAGCGCGCGCCGCGCTGCTGAAAAGGACACAATCGGACGTGTCGCGCGCACCGCATGTCCGATGGATGTGCGGACTCCTCCTGCATCTCAGTAATAATATTTTTATCGTTCCCGTGCGGTTTCAGGTCGTTCGGAGCACGTTTGCTCCGAATTGGACCGCCGCACGCCGTTTTGGTGTTTAATGGCGCCGGAAACGCGTTTCCAGCCGCCGCGGTTAAACGGCACCTCTGAATGAGGTGCCGTCTGGCCGACCATTTCACAATTCACTCCCCGGATGTTGTCGTACGGTTTCGTGGAATTCGGAGGTCGTTCGGGTGGTTTTGACCCCCCAACGCGCCATTTCAACGCGCGCCGCGCTGCTGAAAAGGACACCATCGGACGTGTCGCGCGCACCGCACGTTCGATGGACGTGCGGCCTCCTCCTGCATCTCATGAATAATATTTCTATCGTTCCCGTGCGGTTTTAGGTCGTTCGGAGCACGTTTGCTCCGAATGGGACCGTCGCACGCCGTTTTGGTGTTTAATGGCGTCGGAAACGCGTTTCTGGCCACCGCGGTCAAACGGTACCTCCGAATGAGGTGTCGTCTGGCCAACCATTTCACAATTCACGCCCCGGATGTTGTCGTACGGTTTCGTGGCATTCGGAGGTCGTTCGGGTGGTTTTGACCCCCCAATGCGCCATTTCAGCGCGCGCCGCGCCGCTGAAAAGGACACAATCGGACGTGCCGCACGCACCGCACGTCCGATGGACGTACGGCCTCCTCCTGCATCTCAGGAATAATATTTCTATCGTTCCTGTGCGGTTTCAGGTCGTTCAGAGCACGTTTGCTCCGAATTGGACCGCCCCACGCCGTTTTGGTGTTTAATGGCGCCGGAAACGCGTTTCCGGCCGCCGCAGTCACACGGCACCTCCGAATGAGGTTCCGTCTGGCCGACCATTTCACAATTCACGCCCCGGATGTTTTTGTATGGTTTCGTGGCATTCGGAGGTCGTTCGGGTGGTTTTGACCCCCCAACGCGTCATTTCAGCGCGCGCCGCGCTGCTGAAAAGGACACAATCGGACGTGCCGCGCGCACCGCACGTCCGATGGACGTGCAGCCTCCTCCTGCATCTCAGGAATAATATTTCTATCGTTCCCATGCGGTTTCAGGTCGTTCGGAGCACGTTTGCTCCGAATGGGACTGTCGCACGCCGTTTTGGTGTTTAATGGTGCCGAAAACGCGTTTCCGGCCGCCGCGGTCAAACGGAACCTCCGAATGAGGTGCCGTCTGGCCGACCATGTCACAATTAATGCCCCGGATGTTTTCGTACGGTTTCGTGGCATTCGGAGGTCGTTCGGTTGGTTTTGACCCCCCAATGCGCCATTTCAGCGCGCGCCACACTGCTGAAAAGGACACAATCGGACGTGCCGCGCGCACCGCACGTCCGATGGACGTGCGGCCTCCTCCTGCATCTCAGGAATAATATTTCTATCGTTCCCGTGCGGTTTCAGGTCGTTCGGAGCACGTTTTCTCTGAATTGGACCGCCGCACGCCGTTTTGGTGTTTAATGGCACCGGAAACGCGTTTCCGGCCGCCGCGGTCACACGGCACCTCCGAATGAGGTTCTGTCTAGCTGACCATTTCACAATTCACGCCCCGGATGTTGTCGTACGGTTTCGTGGCATTCGGAGGTCGTTCGGGTGGTTTTGACCCCCCAACGCGTCATTTCAGCGCGCGCCGCACTGCTGAAAAGGACACAATCGGACGTGTCGCGCGCACCACACGTCCGATGGATGTGCGGCCTCCTCCTGCATCTCAGGAATAATATTTCTATCGTTCCCGTGAGGTTTCAGGTCGTTCGGAGCACGTTTGCTCCGAATTGGACCGCCGCACGCCGTTTTGGTGTTTAATGGCGCCGGAAACGCGTTTCCGGCCGCCGCGGTCACACGGCACCTCCGAATGAGGTGCCGTCTGGCCGACCATTTCACAATTCACGCCACGGATGTTTTCGTACGGTTTCGTGGCATTCGGAGGTCGTTCGGGTGGTTTTGACCCCCCAACGCGCCATTTCAGCGCGCGCCGCGCTGCTAAAAAGGACACAATCAAACGTACCGCGCGCACCGCACGTCTGATGGACGTGCGGCCTCCTCCTGCATATCAGGAATAATATTTCTATCGTTCTCATGCGGTTTTAGGTCGTTCGGAGCACGTTTTCTCCGAATTGGAGCGCTGCACGCCGTTTTGGTGTTTAATGGCGCCAGAAATGCGTTTCCGGCCGCCGCGGTCAAACGGCACCTCCGAATGAGGTGTCGTCTGGCCGACCATTTCACAATTCACGCCCCGGATGTTGTCGTACGGTTTCGTGTCATTCGGAGGTCATTTGGGTGGTTCTGCACAAAAGGTAGTACACTCATCCATCAAATAACCATTGGCTATTGATGCCTCTGGACGAGCTCTGTTGCGTACAAATCTTTTCAATGTACTCAAATACCGTTCAATAGGATACATCCACCTAAATTGCACTGGACCAGCAGCCATTACTTTATCAGTTATGTGCACTGTCAAGTGGACTATAACATCGAAAAATGAGGGGGGGGGGAAGTTTCTCAAAGTGACAAAGCGTAAGTACAATTCGGTCCTGCAAACTTTTTAAATCACTCATTCGTTGATTTCTTAAACAAAGCTGTCTAAAAAAATTACTAATCTCAATCAAGGGCTGAACAACATTGGGGGATAAACAATCACAAATTGCGATTGGAATCAACTGCTGAAGTAATATGTGATTGTCATGAATTTTCAACCCTTGCAATGTCTTGCTCGTCAGATTCACACACTTTGAAATATTAGAAGAGTAACCATCAGGCACCTTGACCATCTTCAAAATGGAAAGAAATGTCTCTTTCTCCTCTGTAGTCATCGAATACTGTGCAGCAGGCATATATGCCTTGTTTCCCTCAGCTAACTGTAAATGCAACTGTTTCCTTAAACCCATTTCTTCCGAATCACGGCGTGCATTAACATGGTCCTTTGACTTTCCACTGACACCTAAAATGGTTCACAATATGTTATCACAAACATTTTTTTCAATGTGCATGACATCCAAATTATGACTCAACATGTTAGTTTTCCAATACGGAAGACTATAAAAAATACTTTTCTTTTTCCAATTGTGACTGCGCTGCCTACCCGCAGCACGAATATTACGTACTGGAGGAGCCACCAAATCCTGAATTTCATATACCGTGTGGATATTTTCTTCCTCAATCTGCGATAACATTTCAACTCATGTCATGATCTTTGGTGCTGGGATGAACTCTCTAGAACCATCAAATGCCACTCTGTCCTTTCTGAACCTGTGCTGGGGAGGGAGAAAACGCATGTGACCCATGTATGCCCATTTTTTGGAATGTTTAAGCCATACAGATTTTTTACTTTTATTGCAACAAGGGAAAACAAATTCCCCTTTCGTACTCCAGCCTGATAAATTTTCATAAGCTGGGAAGTCATTGATTGTCCACAATAAAGCAGCATGCAGTATGAACATTTCATTCGTTTTTCAGTCATAAGTCATCACACCATCGCCCCAAAATTCATTCAACTCATCAATCAATGGATGAAGGTAAACATCAATCTTATCCCCCGGACTTTTAGGTCCATCAATAAGAGTGGAAAGTAATATAAATTGTTGCTTCATACAAAGCCACAGAGGAAGATTATATGGAACCAACACCACGGGCCATGTGCTATGAGTTGCACCAACCATAGACTTGAATGGATTGAAACCATCTGCTGCCAATCCCAATCGGACATTACGAACATCTTTAGCAAAGTCGGGATGTCTCTTATCAAAATCCTTCCATGCATGAGAGTCTGCCGGGTGGGTTAACATGTCACTTTCATGAACTCTTTCTCCATGCCATCTCATTAAATTAGAAACTTTAGATGACATAAAAAATCTTTTCAACCTCGGTTTATGGGGAAAGTAACGCATTTGATTTACGTCAATCGGTTTCCCCTGTATCGCAATCTGACTTTGATGAGTCTTATTTCCCCTGTTCTCTTTCCACCTGGAAGCGCCACAAACCGTACAAATATCCAAATGAGCAGTTTCATTTCTAAACAACATACAGTTGTTTGCACATGCATCTATAGTCTCATATGTAAAACCTAAGTTCTCTGTCAACTTACGAGCATAGTAATACGACTCAGGAATCTTAGCGTCGACAGGAAAAACTTTTTTCAATAAAACCAAAAGCATGTCGAATGATGTGTCTGACCAATTATTCAAAGTCTTCAAATGCAACAACTCCACGATAAATGACAGTTTATTGTAAGAAGTACATCCAGGATATAATTCTGTTTTCGCATCATCAAGTACATCATAAAACCTCCTCGAATCATGATCTGCACCAGAGCGAAGATTTATCTCACCGGTCTCAAGATTCTGGATGTCAATGCCTTTAGGATCAAACCCACGTACCATTTCAGTAAGGATTTCATGCATTGGATCAGTCATCCTTGCATCAACATCCATCTGAGCTGCATCTATATTTTGACAACGAACATGTTCTTCTCCATGACGAGTCCAACTCTTTTAATTTTTCAGAAATCCATTAAAGAAAAGGTGCTCCCTCACAGTATCTCATGTGAATTGATATCTGTTAGAACATTTTCTACATGGACAACTAATATAGTCACTTTCAAATCCTCTCGTGAAGTCAATAAACTGCATAATGCCATTGAAATATTCTCTAGACGTTCGATTTGGAAGATCAATCCAACTCTTATCCATAATAATATCTGTATAACAAACATTTACACAATACTTATTACATTTACATTTTTCAAATCAACTATATTCAAAATAAATATTAACCATTTGTTTATGAACCATTGATAAAATAATAATGTAACTGAAAGCTCATGTTACCTGATTGATCTACAAACCTGAAAGGGAGGGGAGCCGAAGGCGGTGCTGCGAGGGAGAGGAGGCAGTGAAGGGGAGCCAGAGCCAAAGGCGGTGCGGCAAGGGAGGGGACGAGCGGCGGCGGCGGCGGGGAGCTGGAGGAGAGGAGGCGGTGAGGGGACGGGGGGGAGGGCAGCGAGGGGGGGGGGGTGTCCGGGGTGTCGGGGGCCTGTCAGGGGTGCGGGCAGGGGCGTTCGGGGTGCGGGGGTGTCCGGGGGTGCGGGGGGGGGGGGGGGGGGCTGTCGGGGGGCAGGGGGGCTTTCGGGGGTGCGGGGGTGGGGTGTTCGGGGTGCGGGGGGCCTGTCCGGGGTGCGGGGGGGGCTGTCCGGGTTCGGAGGGGGGGTGTCCGAGTGCGGGGGGGGGGGGGGGGGGCTGTCCGGGTTCGGAGGGGGGTGTCCGAGTGCAGGGGGGGTTGTCCGGGGTGCGGGGAGGCTTCCGGGGTGCGGGGGGCGGTCCGGAGTGCGCGGGGGGGGGGGGGGGGATGTCCGGGGTGCGGGGAGGCGTCCGGGGTGCGGGGGGGGGGGGGGGGTCCGGATTGCGCGGCGGGGGCTGTCCGGGGTGCGGGTGTCGTCCGGGGTGGGGGGGGGGAGGGCCGAGAGGCCGGAGGGCGGCGGCCGGAGGCCGGAGGCCCGAGGGCGGAGGGCGGCGGCGGGGGAGGGCGGGCGGCGGGGGGAGGTCGGGCGGCGGGGGAGGCCGGGCGGCGGGGGGAGGCCGGGCGGCGGGGGGAGGCCGGGCGGCGGGGGAGGGGAGGGCGGGCGAGGGAGGGCGGCGAGGGAGGGAGGGGGTTAGGGCGGCGATCGGGGTCGAGGGGGCGCGGGGGGGGGGGGGGGGGGCACAGAAGCCCCCTGTTGTTTTTATGTAGGTTAGCGACCGCCATTAGCGGTCGCTATTGGTTAGCTATAGCGACCGCCAATGGCGGTCCGCCCGAGTCTGGGGGGCTTCAATGCCCCCTTTTCTAGTAGTGTCTCCATGATGACATGAGATTCATTCTCAATGATTAACCATTCATGAATGATTATAAAGTATATATAATAAGTAATCATGAAATATATGACATAATAATGATACTGGATTTATTTATATATATGTATGTATGTCATCTACTTAATTCCATTCAATTCAATAAGGAAACGAAAACAGCGTTCATGCGTACGTACGGCCTACCGTCTCCATGAACGGTGTATTTCTTTCCATTTATCGATCTATTATATATATGTATATTCTGAATATATATTATATATAAATAAAGTTTTACATTCTGGATGTATGTAAACATGATCTAAGTAATCATATGAATAATTACAAGTCAAAACACGGACGACAAATGAAATGATTTTACCCAAAACGCTCTTTAACATGGAATTTACAAGAGAACGGGTAAAATAAAGTAATAATTGAACCATATATGATATCATAACATTGAATATGATTCTGTAATAAGTCAATAATATTATTTAAATCATTATACAGGGGGTTCGAATATATATGAAGCATATCGGACCTAAGGTAAGGGATAACTTTGCAAATATCATTTTTATCTGAGATTGCTTATTCGTAAGTATTTACTAGGGTTATTGTTATCATCAATGTCCATGTTTCCTAAAAATGGTTTCATGTATTTTTAAAGTCCTTTTTACCCACTTTTGTCTTTTACTACATGGTATGTAAGGAATCTTTCTTTTTTTTTACATTACGACGTACTTTTTTGACTTTTCCGGCAAAAGTACGTGAAGAATGTTTTTTTAACGTATATGGCATGAAAGGATTTTTACAGTTTTATAAAGTTATTTTTTTCATGAAGCTTCCTCCAAGATATTTCATGACTATTTTAAACTAAATATTTTTCTTTTAAAATTTATGACGTTTTGTGAAAAGAAATTGATTTTGAAAAAGAAAGGATATTTTCTTCAAGAATTCATTTCAAGTGTTTTATCAAAACCATTTTCCATCTAAGATGACATTATTTCATCTGTGTATGTTTCAAGTATAAAGTCTCTATGATTTACATGGTTTCACTTTTCTCATTATGAAATGATATCCATTTATTTTATATGGATTATGTGATGATGGGATGATGTTTATGAAACCCATTTTATTTGTTGGGTTATTATGAATGATGTATGTTTATTTTGTGGAAAAAGTAATAATGATTTCATTATGAGATGGGTGGGACCTATATCTCCCTCCAATGCATTGGGTAAATATTTATATCTCATGAGATAGACATGTCTGGAACGACAAGTTAAACCGGTTCAGTAATACAGGACTGAAACGAGGAGTGAACTCGATTCAGAAAGGGACTTTGTCCACTAAGATGGTCTTGGTAGAAATGCCTTGGCTAATATGGAAATCATATCATGTGATTAATGGTTTCCACAATTACATGTTTTATTACCATGCTATTTTATCATTATTAATGTTTCTTTATGATCTATGCCTTACGTACTTCCATGTTTTATGTCATTGCTCAAGATTTTGATGTTTAAACATTATGTTCATGTTTTTAAGTTCAAATGTATATGGTATGTTTTATTTTAACCATGCTTACCCTTAATGAGCATTTGATCTCACCCTTTCTATGTTTTCTTTTCCCCAGGATATAAATAAAGGTTTTAGGTAAGAAAAAAAGGGGGAAGATCTTTATGGGAGATGTTGAAGATCTTTCACCATGATTAGAAGATTACATTCCAAGTTTCCAAAGACACTAAACTATTACGGTCCTTGTGTGTCTGTTTTTGTTATGTATTAAGTATTCCGCAAAAGTAATGTAATTTTCATGTACTTCAAGCTTCGGGTCTCTACAGTTGGTATCAGAGTAAAGGTTTAGTCAACCTTTCGAAACTAGGATGCGAAAATGTTAGTGATATCCCAAGAGATATTTCTAAGGTATGTCTAGGTATGTCCCTAAGGATAAGTATACGTATAGGATATAGTCATAGAACTATGGTAACGATCATAGAATTTAACCTAAGATGTTAGATATTTAAGGTACTCCCCCTTGATTATGTTATTTTCATTGTATTATTTTTTCCTCTTACAGAATTCTTTTTGAGTTTTAGTCAATGGAGGGAACCAGAAGGAATTTGGTTAACATTGAATCCAATGGACAAATTGGTGACTATGAGCAACGAAATTGCGTAATGCCTAGAGAGAAAGATATTTTGATTATGCTGAATCAGTCATCGTGATATATGATTAACAAGGTGAAATTTAGTGGTATACCTAATTCATCGAAAAAGAGGAAGATAGAATTTTATGCAAGTTCGCATGTTGAGGAGCATAAAGAAAGAAAGATTGAGATTTCTAAATAAGGGAAGAAGAACCTTGAGGAATACCTCAAATGGAGGGACAAATGTTAACTGTGTGGAGAAAAAGGGTCATAGAGTGACAGACTGTTATGGTGTTCAATGTCTTTTTTGTAGAGAACATTGGAATTACCCAACTCAATTCCCTGACCTAAAAAGTATCTTCTAAAATCATGGAAGGACTTATTCCAGGACAATAATTGAAGAGGATGGATTGAAGTGTTTATGTATTGGTATTCAAGAATAATTTTGCTGAGGTACTTTTATGGTGTATTTGAATATTTTTGTATTAGTCTGTTGTGGTTTTCAATAATTTTATGGTACCGGTAAGCATGAAAAGTGATTCAAATATTTTGGAAATCAGATGATATTCGCATAATGAAGGGATAAGGAGAAAATGAAATGTTTGACAGTATTCATGAGCTCATGATTGATATAAGGATTAAGTGATATCGTGGTTTGAGTATATAGAATTTTGAGGATTTCGGTATGTGGAAAGAGTTAACTTTTGACAGCACTCATGATTTCACTAAGATTCAATGGGTATTCATTTTTCAAGAGAATACATGATTAAGGTATTCACATGACTGGAATGTGACCAACAAGATATATGAGGGATAAATGATGGTATTCACGTGCTTGTTATATGACCTTTTTAGTAATCGTTTTCTTTATACAATAAGTTTGGCAAGAAGTATTTTGGATAAGCCTAAATATTGGAATGGATAGTATTGTTTAAGGCTAGAACTTTTTGGTATAATAGTATTGTTTTAGAAAAAGGATAACATGCAGGACGGGCGACAACCCATCGCTTCGGACAAGGTTGCGTGAATCGAACCCACAACCGAAGTGTGACTCGCCTTTATCACCTACCACTGGCCTATAGGAAGTCCCTGGTTAGTAGAAACTAGCTTTATTTTATTAAGCGGTATGATATATGAAGTATAAGTTCATTTTTTGAATCGTATATGATTAACCTCACCATAGATGGACTTATGTATATTTGATAGTTTTTCTAACCTTTTGTTTGAAACAGATGGAATGACCCATCATTCTATCACATGACCTATTAACACTTCATGAATAACAAATTCAACTTCATTTCTTTAAGGGATGAAGTGGAAATTGTTCAAAGCACGAACAATAGTGAGATTGTACCAAAATCAAGCATGTATTTCTTCTATTTCAAATTTTTCAACTCTAGGGAAATGATATTGAAAACCAAAAATGTTGTCCTAGTGCTCTTATATCAGATGAATTAGATGGTACCTTAGATCATCACAAATTTATGGCTTTGTGATTGTTGGCTTTTTCATAGCCATGTCCTCTACCACTCTCCATCAGAACTTGATGGTTAGATTTTTCTTCCATATCCATATTTTCACCTATGGTATACTATGTGGAAACCCATTGATTAGTTAATTTGGGTAACCATTACATTTCATAATTTAGTTTTTATAGTTAAGTTTTGGTATTCCATTTTACGATGTGTGTTGCAATTAAATAAACTTTCATGTAGAAAACCATGTATAACCCCGATGAATTTCGAGGGCGAAATTCATTTTAAGGGGAGTAGAATGTAGCAACCCGATATTTTATGATAAGTATTCATTTTAATTTATTTGATGTCATGTGTTTTATGCTACAACAAGATTATCTTGTGCTATACGCCACACTGTATTAGCTTGAAGTATACACAACACTATTCTTAGATTGTGTTACACACAATTTCAAGTTCGTTTTATAACAGTCATTCTACGCAACATTGAGTGTATATATATATATATATTCAATGTATAAATGAAATATGGTTGGATTATATTATACGAAATAATGAAGGATTCTTGCACAACACACAACCCTGACTTGGCTTGCATTACACGCAATCACGACCTTCCTCGATAGCGTGTGTTGTACGCAATACCGGGTTTTACTAAACAATGATATATTATTATTATGAACTAGTCCTTAGGAATATTATTAACTAAATTTTTAATTTTATAACATTATTATTCATCTTAAACATTTTCTATAACATGGTATAAGAACAAAATAAATATTTCGGGTAAAATAAGTATTTTTCAAAAAATGCAGTTTTGCCGCCTTTTGATGGCGCACCCACTTTAAATATAGTTTTTGACATGTTTATAAGTTCAATTTTACAAAATAAAATTATTCTTTGTAATCAGTATATAAAATTTTACCTTGGATAAATTTTTCATATTATTCTGATAACTTTTATATTTTAATGAATAGTAAAAACACGCTATATTTTAATTAAAAACAACTTTTTTTCATTGTAATACCAAATGTGGTTAAATTATAATATTTAATGGTTTTAAAGTATAAATATAAAATATTTTTACCATTTAATATAATTTATGTCGTTAGCATTGATTTTACATTGAATTCGTAGGTTAAATCAATTCAATCTTTTGCAATGTTTTAAAACAAAAACCCATTTTCATTCGACAACGGGATTAATTTTAATTTAATTTCTAAAACTTCTGTGTATTGAATTTCAAAAAATGGATTTCATATTTGGAATAATTGGGTCCAAATTATGTTAATAGGCTACTTTTTATTTTTGGGAATTATAAATAGTAACTACGGTAAATTTTATTTAACATAGTTAAAGGTAAATCGGGTAATTAAGGGTAAATATAATATTATAAAATTACCCTAACACATGCCAAATTTCTATTGGATGGCTAAATGTCGACAAATATCACCTAAGGGTCAGATTATATTCATTTCATAGACTTTTGACCATGAAAATAATTTAATTATTATTAAAACTAATGAAAGTGACAACATGTCACTCTCTTAAAGATTATAAGTATAATAATTTTTAATTTAGTGATAAACATCATAAAACATCGAACATGAATAGTATCCAGAAATCTAATAAAATTATATACATCATATGAATTTATTTATAATTTTTATGTATTAAATAATTATCATTAATTGTGACACAATAGTGATGCATAAAATTGTTTATCTAGTGAAAAATCAAGAATATAGTTTTTATTAAACTAATAGTGACCATAAAAGGCACAAAACCCTGCCAAAACATATTGGTCATGTAACTGTAAAACATAATAATACAATGGTAGAATATTGGACCATTTGGAGCCATATAAAAGCGATTATGACACTTATATTATTTTATTTTAAATGATTCCAAAGTTGTCACCTTCATAATTTAATAAATATAACAATTAAAATATTGTGATTTTAAGATGATAAATTCGATTAAAAGTATTATTGTGAACTTTAATAGATTTATCTTTATCATAGTATTTTATTTTTAATTTTCATGCAACAAATAATTATATTAAATAATTATACAAAAATATTGTAGTAATTATTTTATTAAGAGATAAACCAAATAAATGGTTTTAAAAATAATAAAATAAATATTATATGAATTATTTAATGTTCTCTAATAATTTTCTAGATACATATGACCTTTTATGAATCTATTGAAGCTTTTATTTCGAACATACCTTCTGTATATATATTATTTAAATTCAAATAAATGAATAGTGTCAAAATTGACACTATTGTTATTTTATAAAAATAACATATTATAAAATTGTTTAAAAATAACAAAAATATATAAAAATTATAAATATAAATTTATATGGTCTAAAATGTTATAAAGTATCCTATTATTGAAAATTCACAACAAATAAGTAATTATTTGTTATAATTTAAAATTTGGAATGTTATTACCACAAATAAAATTAAATTGATTAAGTAAGGATAAATCAAGTTGATAATGTTTAAAATAATTTCCTAACATGTCTAAATTTTATTTTTTGATGGGATTACAACCCTATATCATCTAATATTCTAATATGAGTCATTTTTTGAGGTTTTTAAGTGGGGTTAGATTTATTATAAATTAGTATTTTTTAGATTTCCAAAGGTGCCCCTCCCCTCCCTTATAAAAGGGAACCTCCTCGCTCTCTTCCTCCCACCAATTTGAGCCTTCAAGATCGGCCAAACCCTTCCAAATTATCTTCTCCACTTCCATAGAAATATCCTAGAGGTACTGGTCTTCTTCAAATACCAATTTTAGTGCCATAAGAGGAGGTCTCAAAGAGGCGCTTCAAAGAAGAGGTAATGTTCGTTACCGATTCTTTCAACTTTATTTCTTCTTCCACTTCTTCTTATTTAGTTGTTTCATTATGAAGTAATAACATCAGTATCACTCATATACGGATATGTTATTATAAGTATGAAACAACCTTATTTCACCATTTATCCATCCTACGGAAAACAAAATCACCGCACGTGCGTACGTACGGAATACCGTCTCCACGCCGTGGTGTAATCTATTTTCCACCACCACCTTACTTGGATGGGTATAATGGTGTAAATAATGACTATATATGATTATTTTAAAGTTATATTTATTCTTAAATATTATTCATACACTTCAATACAATTCCACGATCATGGGAATGATATCATCGCTCGTGCGTACGTACGGACTACCGTCTCCACAACGAGATGAGATTCATTCTCAATGATTAACCATTCATGAATGATTATAAAGTATATATAATAATAAATCATGGAATATATTACATAATAATGATATTGGATTTATGTATATATATATGTATGTCATCTACTTAATTCCATTCAATTCAATAAGTAAACGAAAACAACGTTCATGCGTACGTACGGCCTACCGTCTCCATGAACGGTGTATTTCTTTCCATTTATGGATCTATTATATATATGTATATTCTGAATATATATTATATATAAATCATGTTTTACATTCTGGATGTATGTAAACATGATCTAAGTAATCATATTAATAATTACAAGTCAAAACACGGACGACAAATGAAACGATTTTACCCAAAACGCTCTTTAACATGGAATTTACAAGAGAACAGGTAAAATAAAGTCATAAGTGAACCATATATGATATCAAAACAATTAATATGATTTTGTAATAAGTCAATAACATTATTTATATCATTATACAGGGGGTTCGGATACGTACGAAGCATATCGGACCTAAGGTAAGGGATAATTTTTCAAATCTCAGTTTTATCCGAGATTGCTTATTCGTAAGTATTTACTGGGGTTACTGTTATCATCCATGTCCATGTTTTCCTAAAAATGGTTTCATGTATGTTTAAAGTCCTTTTTACCCACTTTTGACTTTTACTACATGGTATGTAAGGAATATTTCTTTTTTTTACGTTACGAGGTACTTTTTTGACTTTTCCGGCAAAAGTACGAGAAGAATGTTTTTTTAACACATACGGCATGAAAGGATTTTTACAGTTTTATAAATCCATATTTTCATGAAGCTTCCTCCAAAAGATTTCATGAATATTTTAAACAAAATATTTTTCTTTAAAAATTTCATGACGTTTTGTGAAGAGAAATTGATTTTGAAAAAGAAATGATATTTTTTTCAAGAATTCATTTCAAGTGTTTTATCAAAACCATTTTCTATCTAAGATGAAATTATTTCATCTGTGTATATTTCAAGTATAAAGTCTCTATGATTTACATGGGTTCAGTTTTCTCATTATGAAATGATATCCATTTCTTTTATATGGATTATGTGATGATGGGATGATGTTTATGAAACCCGTTTTATTTGTTGGGTTATTATGAATGATGTATGTTTATTTTGTGGCACAAGTAAGAATGATTTCATTATGAGATGGGTGGGACCTATATCTCCCTCCAATGCATTGGGTAAAGATTTATATCTCATGAGATAGACATGGCTAGAATGGAAAGTTACACCGGTTCAGTAATACAGGACTGGAACGAGGAGTGAACTCGATTTAGAAAGGGACTTTGTCCACTAAGATGGTCTTGGCAGCAATGCCTTGGCTAATATGGAAATAATATCATGTGCTTAATGGTTTCCACAATTACATGTTTTATTCCCATTCTATTTTATCATTCTTATTGTTTCTTTATGATCTATGCCTTACGTACTTCCATGTTTTATGTCATTGCTCAAGCTTTTGATGTTTAAACATTATGTTCATGTTTTTAAGTTCAAATGTATATGGTATGTTTTATTTTATCTGTGCTTACCCTTAATGAGAATTTGAGCTCACCCTTTCTATGTTTTCTTTTCCCCAGGATATAAATAAAGGTTTTAGGTAAGAAAAAAAAGGGTAAGATCTTTATGGGAGATGTTGAAGATCTTTCACCATGATTAGAAGATTACGTTCCAAGTTTCCAAAGACACTAAACTAGTACGGTCCTTGTGTGTCTATTTTTGTTATGTATTAAGTATTCCGCAAAAGTAATGTAATGTTAATATACATCAAGATTTGGGTCTCTATAGATGTCATGATAGAATACCTGTTATTTTGATAGGGTATTGGAATATGT
Organism: Viscum album; assembly: GCA_963277665.1. NCBI lineage: Eukaryota > Viridiplantae > Streptophyta > Magnoliopsida > Santalales > Viscaceae > Viscum > Viscum album. The sequence goes on along the minus strand of OY728130.1, from coordinate 350,577,016 downwards.
AATGGTTTATTTGGATAGATTCCAAACTTTGGTCCATGAGGTGTTATGGTCCCTCTTGGATCAGAATTTGGTGGATCATGTTTGAACATTAATTGTATTTTTTTACTTTATGACATGAATAAGGATTCCAAAATTTGATCTATGGGGAGTATTGACTCCTAAGGGTTGGAATTTTTCACGCCTTGGACAAAAATTTATGTTTTTAGGGGTTTCGGAGAAGTTTCAAAGGCCTGCAGCCTAGAAACCTAGACAAAACGACATGTGATGTTATGAACATACGCCATGGGTTCTTTTGTTCTGGAATAAACAACTTCTCTTAAGTAAATGTTGTGTACTATATGTACACCCCTTGTATTATTTAACTATGTGACTGACTGTGTGAGCAGAGACACAAGGTTGAAAAACTTTGGTATAACACGCTTTGTCTAAAATGTACATGCCATATTGTAAAGACCATGTGTCCGACCATGTGACTAACAACATGGGTGGATGAAACTTGGGTTGTAGATGCCATGTACCATTTCTGCATGCCTTGTAGAGTCGACCGTGTATCCTCTTGTGTGACTAACAACACGGGTAGATGAAACATAAAAAGCACACACCATGTCTAGGGTGAACCCACCGTGTAGTGTTTCCCATGAGAGAACTGTGTAGTTCGATCCATGTAGAAGAACTTGGGCAGGAGGGAAAATTAAATTACACACCATGTCTCATGAGGAAAATTATGTGTGTAAGGTTGTTACATGACCAAAATTGGCAGAGGTACACGCCAAGTTAAAATCTTAAGGGAACAAGTTGTGTGGAGTTTATACACGACGTGCAACTCTATTTTGTAAAACTTCAATGTTTTCATTCTCCGGTTCTATTCTTGAACATATATGTTTCAGTCCTTGATAATCTTAAACTGAGTTGTGTGCTTGACCTTGCAGATTCATGCCACCAAGTCATCCTCTAGTTGTACGCTAGGTGTAGGGTGATGACCAGACACCGTAAATAGTAGATCAGGGACTACCAGTGTCACGACCCATCCCCTGGGGCCCATGTCGTGACTACCCCAAGCCCGCCATGCATAGGCCAGGGGCTGGCGACTAGAACCAAAGGCGTAAATACCTAAGACTGGTAAGGCATTGCCTTTATGAAGTGTAAACACACACACAACATAGTATGAACTGGAAGTAAAACACTAAGTAAAAATGTATACAAAGGAGCACTGAAAAGTAAAAGGGTCTAGAAATACAAGCCCAACAGGAATGTACAAGTACGACCGAAAAACAAGTACAACTGAAGAAACGTAAAGCAGCAAATGGGTCATCCTTCGGGGTTCCTACCTGAAGGGTTGTTACAGATAACCTCCTCAGCACTCCACATTTGTTAGTCTCTTTCATGTACCAACTCTTCATAAGGTCCACCATCGGGTACCGCCCAGTCCTACTACTCTGATCCTCAATCAGCGATGTTCGTCGTCTGCAACCAACACAATGAGTTGCGGGCATAGCTCGTGTGGGGGTGAGTATAACGATACTCAGTAGGGCCCTGAGACCCTCAATGTCTCACAAAATCCAACAAGGATAAACCAGAAAATATGAAATCAATAGATAACCTCAGTTAGGTATATTCTCATACATATACCTAAGTTATCATGTAATTCATCCCAATCATGAAGAAAAACACAAATTTACTGACTCATCTCCAAGAAAGATTTTATTCTAGGGGTAGTATCAAGTAACATCCCCAGACACACTATCAAAACCTCGGCTGCTTGAGTACTCCTCCTCTATCAAGTACTGTGGACCTGCCGTGTCACACAGAGGAGATTCCCACTATCCTTGGACTGTTGTCGTACTCCTCATGTTGAGTATCGTGGGTCTACTGCGTCACACAGAGGCGCTCCCCACCAGGGGTCTGCCATGTCACATAGAGGCACTCCCCCTCGTAGCTTGGGGAGGTACTCGACGTGTCGTGTACCGTGGGTCTTCCGCGTCACACAGAGGCGCTCCCCACCGTGGGTCTTCCGCGACACCAAGGTGATCCCCATTGGGCAAGTCGAGTAACTCCGAGTCGAATCGATCAGCAGCCATCAAGTCTCTGCCAGCTACTAGGTCTCTGATCTATGTTAGTTTGTCTCCAAGAGGATCTGCTCCCCGATATACAGTTCGATACTCCAACTGTCACAAAGTCCCACGTAGAAGTATCTCAAAGGTTCGCCCCTTCATAGGGGTCTCAACGCAACAGACGGCGCGTCAGTCGGACGGCTCGTCTGTGAGTTATTATCTTTTTAGTCCCAGGGGCCCAGTTGGATTCGTGTAGGATCCAACCTGACCATATCTCAACTTTACCCCGAACTTCAGTGGGGTATACTCTAAGGGACCTTCATTATCCAAAATTACCAGCGCCACTGACGATTCTTCAAATAAACGTTCGGTGCCAAAGATATGGCCAAAGAAAGTAATGGGTCAGTAGAGGGCTTGGGTCCGGTCCGACCCGGTCGGACCGACTCGGCCCAACCCCGTCTGGGCAGACCCGGTCTGGGTCTGACCGGCCCGTTGTGTGGGTCATCCTGCTAGGTTTGTCCCGATCCGTTGGTCCGGGCCCAGTGGAGTACGGGGGCGGTTCGGCCCAGAGGTCGCCGCATAGGCGGCTCAGCCCGGAGGCTGGGGCCGGTTCGACCAGTGCCGGGAGGGGTGCAGATCGGGCGACTTGGCCAGGAAGGTAGAGCCGGTTCGGCCTGGGACATCATGAGGGATGCTGCGGGCCGGATCAGGAGTCCAGCACAGCTCGATCGGTTCGGCAGGAAGCCGGGGTGCGTCTCGGGTAGGCTGGCGGGGCGGCCGGGCAAGCCGGGCGGTGGCATGGGCAGGCCGCGGGCAGGCCGGCGTGGCGCGCGGGAGGCCGAGGGTAGGACGGGCAGGGCGTACAGGCAGGCCAGGTAAGGCGCGCGGGAGGTCACGGGTAGGCTGGGCAGGGCCCACGGGAGGCCGCTGGCAAACTAGGCGGGGTGCGTGGGAGGCCGTCGGGCAGGCCGACGGGGCACGTGGGAGGTCGCGTGTAGGCCGGGCAGGGCGCGGCCTGGCAGGCCGGCTGCCGGGAGGTGGCCTGGCAGGCAGGTTCAGCGTGGCTTGGGCCAGCGCGGGCCAACGGTGTTCGGCGGGAGGCACTAGTGCACCGCGGGGGTGGCGCGGTTCACGGAGGTCGCAGGTAGCACGACCTTCAGCATCGTCACCTTCGTCATTCTGTCGCCTCAATGCCATGCCGAGGATCATCTCAAAAAAGAACAACGGAGAGTTCGGGCCATGTTGGTTTACCCGCACCCTCCGCATTTAGGGTGATATTAAGAGGCTCGCAAGTATGAAGCACAACTTCCCTCGTTCTTCATTTTGAGAGAAAGTAAGAACATGGGAAAAGATCATACTTAGATAAAATTAAACCCCTACCTTTGTCCATTGTTCGTCGTTAGTTGACGGAGTTTCAAAAAGTAGACGAATAAGGTCGTCGTTCGTCGCGTTCGCCAAGCACTTCCAAACCTGAGTTTGCATGACGGTTGTGAAAGTGGTTCCACATCGTTATGTGTTCGGGGAAGAATATCTAAGAAGGATCATCACCGGCATTCTTCATTGGAAGAACACGTTCTTAGTTCTTCGTTGGGATAATTATAATACTCCCAAGATCTCCTCTCTCCCAACCTCCACCCAAATGCCAAGTGAAATAATATTAGATTGAGTTGTCTAATATTTCATTGGCACAGAAATTCAAAAAGAAGAATTCAATAAATTAGATAGGCTCCAACTAATTAATGTGAAGGGTTGGCAAAAAATAAATTATGTGTTGGACCAATCAATTAAAGGGGAGGTGGTGGAACAATAAATGGTAGAGGAGGTCAAGGGACTCCCCCCTCATTAATGAGGGGAGTTGAGAGATTTTCCAATCCTCCCATTAATTGGGGGGTTTTAGTCTCGTGTGGTCCCCACGTCGTAACCTCTCGCGGGAGGTTATTTTTGGGTGGGCACCACCACCATAACCTCTCAAGGGAGGTTAAGGTGTGGTGGCCCCACCTCCAACTTCCATGAGGAGTTTTTAACCACCACACACCAAATGGAGGCTCAAATAAAATAAAGTGTAGCTCACTTTATTTTATTATTTTTCCATGAAAACCCAACAAAACTAACTTCTATTCTCGACCAACTGTCGTCGAGGTGAAAGTCTTCTTAAGAGAATATTGGCACTTCGAGTTCAATGGTGCCCTGGATTTTAATTCCGAGCACCAGTTTAAAATTTATAAAAACCCACTCGTAAGTTTACTGAACGTACCCAAAAAAAACTTCAGAAATTGATTCCAAGCACACCGGGCCTCAGAATCACGCGCCGTCAGTTTTTGCGGACTAGTAAAATTCCCATGTATTTAAGAAAAAAAATTTCCAAAGGAATTACGGGTCTTTACATTCTCCCCACCTCAAGTCTTTACATCCCCATAAGCTACAACTCAAACTAAGGGAACATATGGGGATACAGAGCCCCCATCTGAGCCTCCTGCTCCCATGTGCTCTCCTAGAGGTTCCCGTGTTGCGAAGGTACGTGCACCAGAGTTATAGACCATCCACGAAGGACCCAATCCTGTCGATCCTCAATCTCCATTGGAACCTCCGAAAAAGTCACCCCATCGTCAACGTCCAACTCTCCATGGTCGATGATATAAGAAGGGTCGTGCACATATCTCCTCAGCTGGGATACGTGGATGATGTCATGCACCCGGTGCAACTGAGGTGGAAGAGCTAGGTGTTAAGCCACCTCGCCTACTCTGCTGAGGACCTATAAAGGTCTGATGAACAACGGAGATAACTTGCAGCCTCGGCCAAATATCTGTAAACATCATCGAGGTGAGACCCGTAGAAAGATGTGGTCTCCATCCCCAAACTCTATAGGTCTCCCTCTCCAATCAGCATATGACTTATGCGTGCTTTTTGTAGTCTTCATCCACTCCTAGATGATCTGAACCTTCACTTGCTGACAAGTGAGGCATCGAGAGACAAACTCTGCTACTGCCTTCTTCATACCTGGCCACCAATGCTGTCGTCGAAGGTCCTGGTACATCTTCACCACGCCTGGATGTACCTCTAGAGGGGATATGTGGAACTCCCTCAACACTTCTTCCTGAAGTGACATGGCTACCACAGTGCATCCTCTGAAGAGGATGACATGCTCCCCACCATCATAAAATCCATCAGGTGCTTGAATTTTGGATATCTGAGCACATCGTGTATCGCAGTCAGCGTCCCCATGTTGTGCTTCCCTGACATGCTGAAGAAGTGGGGGAGTGACTGTAAGGGACTGAAGGAAAATTGCTGCATCTCTAACCACATAGGATATCTACAAAGCGTACAGCTGATCTGTCACTTCACCTAGCAGTTGTATACCAGATCTCCTGTTGTGTGCATTCGCAACAACATTCCCCTTCCCAGGAGTATAGACTTTCTCGAAGTCATAGTCCTGGAGGAACTCAAGACATCGCTGGTGTCTCAGGTTCAGGTCCTTCTAGGATAAAATATACTTGTGACTCTTGTGATCAGAATACACGATAAAATGTTCACCCATCAGATAGTGTCTCCCCATTTTCAAGGCGAAGACAACTGCTATTAACTCCAGGTCATGGGTAGCATAGTTCTTCTTGTGTTGTCTCAACTTCCGAGAATCGTATGTGACCACTGCTCGCTCCTGCATCAGGACACACCCGAGTCTAGTCCCTGATGTGTCGCAGTAGTCTACATGCCCTACGCCTTCCTCTGGAAGCCTCAAGATGGGGGCACTAGTCGGCCTCTACCTCATCTTCTGAAAGATCTTCTGGCATCTCTCCGAACACACGAAGGGTTGCCCCTTCTTTTTCAAGGATGATAGGAGCACTGCAACTCTAAAGAAGTCTAGAACGAATCTTTGGTAATAACCATCCAATCCTAGGAAACTCCATACCTCTGTCACACTCTTGGGAGGCTCCCAAGAAAGTACCGCCTCAACTTCGCTAGATCCACTAAAACTCCAGCCTCTGAGATAACATGTCCTAGAAAGTGAACCTCTCAGATCCAGAATAGGCAATTCGAGAGATTATCGTAAATATAGTTCTCTCAGAGTGTTTCCAGTACTACCTGAAAGTTCTAGGAATTCTCCTCCTCAGTAGTCGAGTAGATCAGAATGTCGTCGATAAAGACTACAACAATGTGATCGAGGTATGACTGGAAGATCCTATTCATGAGTCCCATGAACACTGCTGGAGCATTGGTTACACCGAATGGCATAACCAAGAACTCGTAGTGGCCATACTGACATCTGAAGGCCATATTCTGCACATCCTCATCTCAAACTCTGAGTAGGTGATAGCCTGATCTAAGGTCTATCTTCGAGAACCGTCAAGATCCCTTTAGATGATCAAAGAGGGTGTCAATCCTCATAAGTGGGCACTTGTTCTTCACGATCACCTGGTTTAGGTGTCGATAGTCGACATAAAGCCTCAATATCCCATTTACCTTCTTGGCGAACAGAATCGGTGCTGCCCTGGGAGAAACACTGGGCTGGATGAATCACTTTCCCTGCAAGTCCTCTAGTTGTACTTCCAGCTTGGGAAGCTCTGTGGGATCCATCTGATACACTGGTATAGATATCGGTGTCATCTTGTGGTATAGGTAAATGTACAATTACACCTCTCTGCAAGGAGGTAGACCTGGGACATCATCAGGGAAAATATCTGCATATTGGTCCACCACTATAGGATAGCTCGGACTCTCCACATCCACTGCTCCAAGGGTAAGCCAGGCCAACTGATGGGTGATCGGCTGCACCCTCCTCCTGGTAAGTCCTTCATGTGATGGAAATTATCCCATTTCACCGGTGAAGGTAAAATTGGTCCCATCCGTGCAGACACACCACACTTTGCGCCTAATACAGTCGATTTGAGCATGGACTGTAGATAACCAGTCCATACCGAGGATGACATCGACGCTGCTACTAGGAGATCATAGCCGAAGCTCTCACCTCCTAGAGTAATCTCACACAACTAACACCAGTGTGTAATCATCGAGTCTTCTCCCATAAGTGTATCTAGCTATAAGGATCGAGTCAATGGATCCGTTGGAATCTCCGTGCTCTGAATGAAGGCAGTGGCAATGAAAAAGTGACTAGAACTTGTGTCTATAAGAACTTCATCTATGGTGGAGTAGACACAGATCGTACCTCGAATCATCTTCGGAGCGTCGTGATCGTAAGTCTCAGCTGCCTGAAGCTGAGCTCTCGCCTATCCACATGCTCCCAATGGTCGGGGTGGACCTCCTAGTGGTGGTGGTGGTAACACATCGAAACGTCACCCACCGCCAGTTGCACAACCATCTCCTCTACCATGTCCACCTGCTCCCTGTGGACTACCTCGATCGAACCTCTGCCTTTTCTAGGGAGGTCCCTAAACTGTCTGCTAATCATCTGAACGATGGGTCAGACAATCACGAGTCATGTGACCCTGCCCGCCGCATGAGTAACACTTTCTTCTTCTGGCATGTATGTCACGGCCCCAGGTGCCCCGCACAACTGATCCTGAGTCATGCGGTCATCCACTCGTGGCTCTGGTCCTCTTGGACCTATGCATCATCTATATACTACAAGCTGTAGAAGACTCTGTTGCATGTCGACTAGTGGTGGTTCTTGCTGCTGGAGACTACTCAGCACGGAAACTCTCCACCAGGAGGGCTCTCTGTGGAATCCCCACCAACGTTAGGATGCTGAGTGAGATCATCGAAGCCCTGATCTCTCACCTGATCCCCTGATCGAAGTTCTACGCCCTGAATAATGGGTCTCTCACCATATATGTGGAGTAGCACGAGAGGTCGGTGAACCTCGCTAAGTACTGAGATACCGTCATGCTACCCTGTTGTAGATGCAGTAGATCCTGTATCTTCACCGCACGTAGGGTGGCTGGGACAAACTCCTCCAGAAATAGGCTTGCGAAGTCTGACAATAGTAGCGTCATCTCGTCGTGCACCTAAAGAATCAGGCTTTATCATCTTCATGATACTGCCTAAAGGGGACTCACGGCAAGGATCACCATAAGTTATACTGGTGTCCTTGCCAGTATGAAGACTCTCTGCACATCATACAGTCAATACTCAACTCCATGTGGGTCCTTCTATCCACTGAACTTGGGCGGCCTTTGGCGTTGGAACTCATGAAATGCGCTCAAGTGGCGTGCATCGTCTGCTGCTAGGGCTGGTGGCATCGGTGGCCCAATGGAAATTGGTACCGTTGGTTCCTCCGCTATGATGGGGACCTTATCTGAGGCCTCATCGCTCGGTGCGCTTCCATCTCATACATCTCTCAGAACTCTCACTGATCGTCTGCGGGGAGGCATCCTGAAAGGAATATATGTGACACGGTCAAAAGATTATACCTAGTGAGCTGACCTGGTTGAGATGACTTAAAGAAAACTTTTTAAAACACACACGCAATCAGTGTTTTCATGCACGGAGTTGGAAATCAGAAGTCAGGATCCTGGTGTATGGATATGTCGATCGTCGCACCAAAACTAGACTCCATGAACTGATAACCACACTCAGTACCCTTAACACTGTTGCTTCATAGAAAATAAAGATCAGAGTCCTAAGTTCTATGGTTGAACCGACTCCTCTAATACCAATTGTGACAACTAGGTCCCGGTGACAGCACCAGCCACCCTACCTTAACATGGCCATTGGGTTCTGGCCCACCAGGTACCACAAGTTGCCCCGAAGACACGTGGGGACCACCCCAGGGTCCACCCACGTGCCTGAATGGGTCATCTGAATCACTTTCCCTGCAAGTCATCTAGTTGTACCCGCATCTCGCGAAGCTCTGTGGGAGCCATCTGATACGCGGGTATAGATATCGGTGTCATCCCGGGGTATAGTTCAATGTACAATTCCACCTCTCTGTGAAGAGGTAGACCTAGGACATCATTAGGGAAAACATCTGCATATTGGTCCACCACTATAGGATAGCTCGAACTCTCCACATCTACTGCTCCAAGGGTAAGCCAGGCCAACTGATTGGTGATTGGCTGTACCCTCCTCCAGGTAAGTCTGTCATGTGATGGAAATGCTCCCATCTCACTGGTGAAGGTAAACCTGGTCCCATCCATGCAGACACACCACACTTTACGCATAATAAAGTTGATTTGAGCATGGACTATAGATAACCATTCCATACCCAATATGACATCGATGCCACTACTAGGTTATCATAGCTGAAGATCTCGCCTCCTAGAGTAAGCTCACACTACTAACACCAGTGTGTAATCATTGAGTCTGATCTCGTAGGTGTATCTAGCCATAAGGATCGAGCCAACGGCTCTGTTGGAATCTCTGAGCTCCGAATGAAGGCAGTGGAAATGAAAGAGTGACTGGAACATGTGTCTATAAGAACTGCAGCTATGGTGGAGTAGACATAGATCGTACCTCAAATCATCTCCAGAGCATCATGATCGTAAGCCTTAGATGCCTGGAGCTGAGCTCTCGCCTATCCACCTGCTCCTTGCAGTGTGGGTGGACCTCCTGGTGGTGGTGGTGGTAACACCTCGAAACGTCACCCATCATCAGCTTCACGACCATCTCCTCTGCCACGTCCACCTACTCCCTTCGGACTACCTCGATCGAACCTCTACCTCTGCCAGGGAGGTCCCTCAACTGTCTGCTTATCATCCGAATGATGGGTCAGACAGTCACGAGCCATGTGACCCTGCCCGCCGCATGAGTAACACTTTCTTCTCCTTGCATGTATGTCACGGCCCCAGGTGCGCCGCACAACTGATCCAGAGTCATGTGGTCATCCACCCGTGGGTATGGTCCTCTTGGACCTCTACATCATATGTCTACTACCAGCTGTAGAAGACTCTGTTGCATGTAGACTAGTGGTGGGTCTCGCTGCTGGAGACTGCTCAGCACGGAAACTCTCCACCAGTAGGGCTCTCTGTGGAACCCCCACCTACGTCGGGATACTGAGTGAGATCATCGAAGCCCTGATCTCTCGCATGATCCCCTGCTCGAAGGTCCGGGCATTGAATAATGGGTCTCACACCATATCTGTGGAGTAGCACGAGAGGTCGGTGAACCTCACTGAGTACTGAGCTACCGTCATGCTACCCTGTTGTAGATGTAGTAGATCCTATATCTGCAGCACACATAGGGTGGATGGGACAAAATCTGCCCGAAATAGGCTCTCGAAGTCAGTCCATAGTAGCGTCATCTCGTCGTGCACCTGGAGCATCAGGCTTTATCATCTTCATGCTGCTGCCTGAAGGAGACTCGCGGCAAGGATCACCATATGGTCTGCTGGTGTCCCTACCAGTCTGAAGACTCTCACCACAGCCTCTAGTCAATTGTAAACTCTCTGTGGGTCTTTCTCTCCCCTGAACTTGGGCGGCCTTTGGCGCTGGAACTCGTGCAATGTGCTCAAGTGGTGTGCATCCTCTGTTGTTAGGGTTGGTGGCATCGGTGGCCCAATAGGAATTGGTATCGTTGGTTCCTCTGCTATGATGGGGGCCTTCTCTGAGGCCTCATCTCTCAGTGGGATGCCATCTCATACATCTATCAGAACTCTTGCTGGTCGTCCGCGGGGAGGAATCCTGAAAGAAATAGATGTGACTTGTTCAAAAGATTATACCTGATGAGCTGACCTGGTTGAGCTTACTTAAAGAAAACTTTTGAAAAAACACATGCAATCAGTGTTTTCATGCTCTGAGTTGGAAATCAGAAGTCAGGGTCCTGGTGTATGGATGTTTCGGTCATCACACCAACACTGGACTCCCTGAACTGAGAACCACACTTAGTACCCTTAACACTATTGCTTCACAAAAAAGAAAGATCAGAGTCCTAAGATCTACGGTTAAACCGACTCCTCTGATACCAATTGTGACAATTGGGTCCCAGTGACAGCACCAGCCACCCTGCCTTATCATGGCCATTGGGTTCAGGCCCACGAGGTACCACAAGTTGCCCCACAGGCATGTGGGGCCCACCCCAGGGTCCACCCATGTGCCTGAACGGGTTATCTGACTAATGATAGTCCCCACAGGCAAACACATGTCATTTCCAGTGTGCTTTGCCCTCACTCACACACACCCTGGGATACTTCCCAGAAGGTCACCCATCCTGATTACTACCTCAGGACAAGCACACTTAACTATGGAGTTCTAATCAGACAGGCTGCCGAAAAGAAAGGTTTTCCGTGTTGACATGAGTCACATCATTTAGTCATTTAACCCTTTATCATTTGGGGGCGTTACAACCAGTAGATCCTCCCATCGTGCTCGTCTTGGCACCATCTATTATACTGGATGCAGGTGATAACACATAGTTCTGTGAATGATTTTTGAGGATGTTACAAAATTTTTAGGGAGCACCGCATCTTGTCCCGTCTATAGAAGAGCTGACACAGGTATTCCAATAACAGCATCCTCCTAATATTTCAGGGGATGGAGGACCACAGGATATAGATTCATGGTTGGAGTACATTCATGCTATCTTTTAGCATCTAGAGACGCCTCTAGAGAGGAAAGTGAAGCTCACGAAGTACATGTTACATGATTCTTCCAAGAGATGGTGGGATGTTATCTCACAGTTGGGATGTCATTGGGATATGTCTTTGGAAGACTTTCAGAGAACCATATCTGATTACTTCTATCCTGAGGTGTTGAGGGTCGATCGAGCATGACAGTTCATGCATTTGGAGCAGGGCGCTCTTTCAGTAATGGACTACTCTTCTCGTTTCACAGAGCTTCAGTGCTTCACACCTTTTCTGGGAGGTGACGGGTTATCTTTGACTGGGAGATTTGAGTATGGTCTCAGGTATGACATCTAATCATAGGTGAATGTATTTAGGATGACTTCAATGACGGATATTGTGAACCAAGAGCTAATTACTGAGTATAATCTGAAGGATTTAGGAGCTGTGAGCTAGGTAGGCTCAGCAACTAGGGCTGGTATTCATTTGATAGATAATAGGAAGTTTCATAGGGATCCTTCACATGATGTTTCTTCAGGTAGCTAGGTGGTATGCTACCAGTGTAGGAAGAGTGGGCATATGAGACCACATTTCCTGAAGGACCTAGTTTAGTGCTAGTCTTGTAGCAAGATGGGTCACCTTTAGTGTTTTTTACGGGTGTTCTCACTCGTAGTGAGCGATAGGGGTTCTGTTATGACTCCACGTACAGGATCAAGACCACCAATTACTCCTCAGTCAGGGAAATAGAGTTAAACAGGTCGTTCAGGTTGAGGAGGTGGTCATGGCCATAGTAGCCAGATGGAAAGCTTTTAGAGACAGCACGGTGGATTAGCTCAGGGTAGTCAGGTAGGGTCGCATGGCCGCAGTACAAGCCAGACTCTTACGATGGAGCATACCCAGCAGGATTAGGATCCTGGACCATCTACGGTTTGAGGAATACCCATGTTTAGGGTATTGCAAATTTTTTAGAAATTAACCCTTTTTAATACCTTCTATAGTTTTTATGATTGAGAAAGGGTTATTGATTATTCATAAGGTTTCATTCCTTGATTATGGGTGCATTTTCCCATGTTTGTATTATTATGGACGTTTGGTCAATAATACTTATTAGGATTACTTTTTTTCCATGCCTCATGTTGTTAGCATGGAGTTAATATTTTTTCAATATGCATGTGAATCGCATTGTGAAAGAAGATCCAAGGGGAATTGACCGTGATATCTTCTTGAGGTAGGGTCATTTATGTATAAATTGTTGTTATGTTGACCCAAAGGTATTGAAGGTGAGAGTTGTTGGGTGGTCATTGACCAGAGGGGTTAGACCCTGAGAGCTACCTAGAGGGTCAATATTAAATGAATGTCTGACTATAGGGAATTGACTATGAGAGATTCCAGGGGTCATTATATTTTATTGTCCCTATACCGACCCAGGGAGTATTAACTGTGAGAGCTACCCTGGTGGATTTTTGTAAATGATAAGTTCCATGAAGGTCCAAATGGGTTTGACTATGTGAGATTTCCTAGAGGTTCATTGTTTACTAATTTGATGATAATTTAGACCATAGGGGTTGGAATGTGAGAACTTTTCCAGAGGGTTTCTTGTGAATAAATGAATAATTGTGACGAGTCTGTCAATCCAAATACCAATCATGGACACGATCATACTTGTTTTTTTAGATGTTCTGCTAAGATGAATATTGTTACTATTAAACTAGGGGATGCAGAGCTTATCCTTGGTCCCAAGGTTACATTATTCAATCGATTTAATAATTAATAAATGTAAATTAATGTAATTGGAAACTGTAGGATTGTTTGCTTTTGATTACTTTCTAGTTTATTGTTTTTTTCCATGTTTTCTTCTATATATATTCACTGATAGTTGGGCACAGATATTTTGGTGTTTGCCTATAGGGATACATCTCACACCCAGTTTGGCTCATGATTTTGGACCAAAAGAGATTATACGGTTGTAGTCATAGATAATTCCAAGTACCCTTCTTTATCAGGTACTTGATTGTCATTGGAGCTGGAGAGCATGGGATCAAGCTGAGGCTTGCGATGCTGTTGGATTTTACTATTTTATTGTACTTTGCTTTTAGTATTGTATTTCCATTATTGTGACTTATTTTGCGGCTTTCCTAGATACATGTGACATGTATAATTTATTTACATATGTTGAAGTTGTTTATACTATCAATCTTATGCTATTTACTTTTGTTGTATGGTATTACTACTTCTGCTACTAATTACTATTTTCTTTCCATTGTGTATACTCTTCCAATGAGGGTATAGTTTCCCCACTATCACACCCAGGTACCTCGCTGTTATTCGGCATCCTCAGTCATTAGGTAAAATGTGCTCCCAACCGGGTGTGGGCCACCTTTGGGTGACACCTGTGTTGGGAAAAAATCCCTCAAGGTAACATTGCAGCATTTTTTGGGTTGATTGTGTTTGTTGACAAAGCAGGATTCCATGGATAATTGTCGAGTTCCCGAGAAGTTGTTGACATTACATGTTGACAAGGAACTATGACAAAGGAAAGGATGATCTGGAGGCGGTACAAAAGAGCAGTACAAGGTGGCGCCGTTTCCCAGTGTTTGCCAAATTTTTGGGGTCCAAAATTTGGAGTTTAGTGAGCATCGCGAAAAGAGGATTTCCATGAAGAGCATAATTTAATATGGCAAAGGCATGAATTTAGCGAAGATAGGATGCATGGTTTGGAAATCGCGAAGACCAGAAGAATGGAGGCGATGATGCTTCGCGATTACGTCAAGATTCGCGAATGGAAGAGGCTGAAGCGCATCGCAGCGGAGACGGGCTTTGCAAGAGAGCTTCGCGGCGAAGGCGCGAGCCGCGAAGGTAAGTTGACGGTGATTCATCGCAACTACATCAAGCTCCGCGAACGGAAGATTGTCGTGGAGCTTCGCGATTTAGACAGAAGTCCGACAGAAACTTTGGAGCTTCACGATTTGAGATGACGTGGCGTTGACTTCGCACGGAAGGGACGAGGGTCGGTGGAATCGCCTATAAATAGAGGCCGAACCCTTCGAACGAAGTAGAGAGAATTTTCAGAGAAAATAATTTGCTCTCGATTTGCGAAGGTGGTTCACGAAACCAGTGTGCTTCGCGAAAGAGGTGCTTCGCGGTGGCTATTGTAGCTCCGCGAAACCTGCGAGCTCCGCATTGGCTTACTTTGCTTCGCGAGGGTCATTGCTTTGCGACGGCTTTAGCATTGCGAGCGTGCTTCGCGAGGGAGCTTCGCGAGTGAGCTTCGCGAAAAGGTAGGAGCTTTGCGAAGGCTTGTTTGAGCTTTGTGAAATTGGGAGCCTCTCATTGTAGGGTGCTTTGCGAAGGTCTTTCCAAAGGTTGTTTGCCCAGTGGATAGTGGCAAAGGGGTATTCATCTACGGGTGAAAGTTGAACTTCAATAGAGCATCTACATACAGAGAAAGATGCATTCCTTAATGGAAATGAAGAGACTTACAGGTCTATGAACTGTGAGTGAATCCCTTCCAAGAGCAGTGAGCTTAGGAAGAGGAAGAAGGTGATCCTCTCCACCGGCAGTGAGCTAGAGAGAGAGAAAAAAGGAGTGACCCTTGGGAAAGCAGTGAGCTGACCCTAAACATTGTAAAGGCAGTGAGCCTAGTCATAGAAGTGATCTAGCCCGAACATTGTAATCCACAGCTATTGAAGTCTAGTGGAATTTGGTATGAACCGGCAACTTGTCGGCGTATGCTCCTTGGACGTAGCCCTTAGCGGTGAACCAAGTAAAAATATCTACGTCTACTTGCTTACTTTCCTGCATTGCATTCAAAGCATCATCATCAGGTAAAAGAGACAAGTGATCACAGTAACCACACAAGTGAAAACAAAGTGACCCTTGTAACAAAGAGGTCAAGATCCAGTGGGGCAGGAAGAACTTTGAAAAAGAATATCCATACCCTGATTCACCCCCCCCCCCCCTCTCGTGGTATATAGGCCCCTATTGGCCCTAACAATTGGTATCAGAGGGATAGGTTGATTTTATCAGATTTGTTTGCTCCGACTTGGTGTAGTCGATCTTTGTGTTTAAAGAATCAGTTTGCTCTTATCTCGGTGAGCCATGGCAAAGGGAAAAACATCCAAGAAGAAGCCGAAGTCGGGTGGTATTCCTCAGTGTGGAAGTGTGTATGGAAAAAGTGTGATTCAATTAAAAGAATCAAACAGTTTGCTGAAGGAAGGTCTGGATGAATCTGACAGGGAAAAGATTGATTCACTCAATCATGATGTTGGAATGAGTGAAGTACATGAGCATCAGAGTGATGCTGAAACAGAAGAAGAAATTGAAGGAAGAATAGATATGCGAGGTGAGCTGGAGGCTGCTCTTGAGGAGATAGATGTTTGGAGAGAAAAAACAAAGAAATCCAACAAAGTTTTTCATGATGCCAAACTCTATATGCAGCAGCAGGAAGAAGAGAAGTCTGATTTGATGGAAGAAATTGAGAAACTCAAGTTATCAACACGAGAGAAATCAGAATCAGTTAGTGAGTATAAGATTAAGATTGAAGAACAGAAAAGGGAGATTGATGGCTTGAATAGAAAAGTGAAATATCAATTCAAAAGCATCGAAGAACCTAATATTCCAAGTGACGTTGGAAACACTAAAGAAGCCAAATCTAAAGATATCCAGATCAAGGGATTGGAGATTGAGGTCAACAAGCTAAAAGGATTAAATCAAAGGCTTATTGATATAGTTACTGACCTAACAGAGAAAAATGATTCACATGCTGAAGAGCTGCAGAAGATGGCTAGAATGAAAGGAAAACAAAAGGCTGGTGATTATGAAGAGAGTCAAAAGTCAGATGAAGCACAGAATCTTAAAGCCAGAAATAATGATCTAGCAGCACAGTTGTCTGCAGAAGTTCAGAAGAATCAAAGGCTACAACAAGAGAATGCATGTTGCTCTGACTCTGTCGCTCAATAAAAATTGAATGTAAAGGAGAAAAATGACATGGTTGATAAGCTGAAGCATGAACTGGAAGATGAGGTGAGTAGAGGGAAGCTTCTCAAGGAAGAACTTGATGTCCAACTTGAATCAAGGGATATGAAGATTCAAAAGTTGGAAGAAGAGCTAGAATCAGTCAAGCAGGATATAGAGAAGTCTAAATCCAAAGATAAGCCCAAGTTGAAGGATGCACTGCACTTGCTATTTGATCATCCTTTGACTGGTGATTATGAAATGAAAAGCAAATTTGCTATTTCTGAAAAGAGGCAGGGAAAAATTTTCTCAGCTCAAAGACCATACAGTTTGGGAAAAACTGGTATTGGGTTTGATGAATCCCCTTCCGTTCATGAAAGAAAGAGAGCTACGAATAGTTCTAGATGTGAAAGAAATCCTATAGGTGCTGGAGATAGGCCTAAGAGGTCAGTTACAAAAAGAAGTGACGACATGTGCTATTTCTGTGGGATTCACGGCCACACATCAAGATTCTGTCTAGAGGCTCAGGAATACATTTCGTATTGTGAAAACAGAAAATGTAAAAAATCTGAGAATAAGATGAAGCGTCCTGAGAAATCAGAAAGAAGAGTCTCTCAAAGGAAAGCATTTGTTAGATGCTATTACTGTGGAAGAATGGGACACACCATGAGTATGTATCAGGAAGCTCATGAGCTCAATTTCAGAGGAAGAACTCAAGATACATCAACATCTTGACATAGAAATGATGAAATGAGGTATGTCTTTGATGGAAGATGTTTTATATGTTCTCACTATGGGCACATGGTGAGACATTGCAGTAAGAAGAAAGCAGGAAAGGGAAAGGAACAAGAAAAGAGATCTCCACCACAGGAAGTGTACAAGAAAGAAGCCTGTACTGGGAGACAAAGTGGCAAGGAGAAGAATAGGCTTAGAGCCTCGGGGAAATCACATGGAGCTGAACGAAAGGTGTATCAGTCACCTCCTCTGTCATACTCACAACAGCTCTCAAGGAGAGAATGTGAGCAAACCTGGAAGATTAAGGGGAGATCTACTCCAGCGGTGATAAAGAAGAATGGACGTTCAATGGAGGACC
This sequence comes from Viscum album, assembly GCA_963277665.1. Taxonomy (NCBI): domain Eukaryota; kingdom Viridiplantae; phylum Streptophyta; class Magnoliopsida; order Santalales; family Viscaceae; genus Viscum; species Viscum album. The sequence continues at coordinate 350,559,468 of OY728130.1, read as the reverse complement.
CACCACCAATGAAAAATAGGGTGGTGACTCATAAATCTGATAAAAGGCAGATAAGCAAAAAATGCATCGAGAAATCCACATGTCGTGTTTCTCCGCGAGAAGTGAAGGTAAGAGGAAGACCCCTAAGATGGGAGAAGAAAAAATGGAAGATGCCAAATAGAGAGGTTTCTACTCAGAGAAATAATCAAGGAAAGTGGAATTTTTGTAGAACCTCAAAGAAAGAAATGTTTACCAGCGGTCTTATACCCCAAGCGGTGAGAAAGGTTGAGCCTACCAAATCTACATATCAGAAAAAGGCTCAGAATGTAGGCAATGAATGCCTAGTCATATGGCCAGAACAATTGAAGTTGGCTAGGCAGTTGGAGGAAGCAAGAAAGGAGTGTGATGCTCTCCAAGAAAGAATCAAAGGTTTGACCCATCAGGATCAACCACAATCCTCATCTTGAGGAGTTCGGAAGAAACACCCCTCTCCCTATGTATATAAATGCTATTAACTGATGATCTATGTGTTTCAGGTTTTAGGGAGATACAATCCAATGGGAAGTGGCATCTAAGGATGCGAAGTGGAGAAGTGATATGCTCTATAGTTTAAATTGATTCAAATCAGGTACTAGAGTTGAAAAAGAAAGGGAACAACAGAGCACAATAGGAAGTGATTGTGTCATTAACTTTGTCTCTTGTTTCCTACACCGAGTGCCAACTCAGTAGGCTTAGAGATTTTGTTAACGGCTCAATTCTGATTGGAACATGAGAACAAATGATGCAAGAGGAAAAGACGTGTTATGGGTCTAAACTGTTGGGCCTAACAACTGGAAGAGCTGCATAACACAGGGGGAGCATTCGATATCCTAATAAGATGCATGATCTCAATATGATATGAAGGATGAATGTTTATGCTCATGAAGAATGATTAGTGTAAAAGCAGCAACACATGGGTTTTCATGATTATCTATTTTGTTATAACAATGTGGTATCAACTGACTGCTTTCAGGATACCAAGAAGCTGCAAGAGAAAATCCAAGGTGTGTCAACAAAATCCTGAAGGAAGATGTTCAATGAAATGGAATCATTGAACAATGACACAGTGAAAAGTTCTCTATTAAAAATGAGTCAGTGAACAATTTCCTGATGAAAGTGTTGAGGAAGAAAGCAACACAGGGAGAGAAGAAGTGGATGATGCTGATTCAGAAGAAGACACTAATGATTAACATGAATGTTTCAAGTGTGTGTCAACAAGGATGCCAAAGAGATGAGCTGAAATTGATAGACAGAATATCATTGGTGATCGGGCAGCTCCAGTTCAGACAAGAGAAATGAAATCACTGAAGCATGCATCTTTTCTATCTTAGGTTGATCTGAAATGCATTGCTGATGCAGCTAATGATGAAAACTGGGTTCATCCATGAACGAAGAGATAGATCAGATTGAGAAAAATCAGAAGTGGAAGATTGTTTCGAGGCTAGTAGATAAGAATGTCATCGGGACCAAATGGGTATTTCACAATAAGATGAACGAAGATGGCACAACTATTCGAAACAAAGCATGATTGGTGTGCAAAGCATACTCCCCAAGGGCATGGTACTGAAGTCTATATCAGTATTTGAAGAAGATTGGTTTTCAGCGTGGGGGATTTCATTACAATCTTTATTTTAACAACAATAGTAATCAAAGGATGGTGAGGATGGTCAAGGAAGAAGACATAATATTTGGAAGATCAGATGAAGCATGGTTACACAAGGCAGGAATGGAACATTCATTTCTCAATTCAAGTATGCCAAGAAGGGTTTGAAATGATTTGGAATGGAAAATTCCAAGGAGATGAAGACTCTGGTTTCTACCCGGATGAAATCATCAAAAGATGATAGTGGCAGGGCAGTTAACTTCAATGAAAACAGAGAGATATGAAAGAAAATCCCAACGAAAGCCACATGCATGCAGTGAAAAGAATACTTCGGTAAATCCAGGGCACAGTGGATTTCAGCTTAATGTACAATGATCAAATGAAGCTATTGGGATATACTGATGCAGATTGGGCTGGTTCAACAGATGATAGAAAATCAACGTCAGGTGGTGCTTTCTATCTTGGTGGATTCTGTATTTCTTGGCTTAACAATAAGAAAGATTTCATTTCATTGAGCACCGCAGAAGCTGAGTATATTGTGGCCACTCAAGCATGCACACAATTATTATGGATGAAACAACAGCTTGAAGATATGGGAGTTGAAGTTAAGTCTCCGATCGGAATCCAGTGCGACAACTCAAGTACTATAAATCTTAGCAAAAATCTCATCCATCATTCAAGGACAAAGAACATTGAGATAAAGTATCATTTTATCAAGGAGAAAGTTGTGCAGGGGATCGTGAAGTTGGAGTATGTGCCTACAGAACTACAGGTTGCAGACATCCTGACAAAGGCCTTACCCAAGGCAGTATTTGAGAGACATCGACTGGCCCTGGGAGTTCAGTCGAATCCCTGCACTTGAAATAGTATGGATGTGGAACGCCCCCCCCCCCCTCTCCCCGAGGTATGATGTGTTTTTCCCTAATATGCTGATTTGTGTTCTCTACTCTGTTACAGACTACAAAGGAGTGTCCTTTGGGTTCGTTGCCAAAGGGGGAGAAAATAGTGTTGGTTAAAGGGGGAGAAAATAGTGATTGGGAGACAGTGTGGCTATTTGAGAAATCATGACAGATACGGGGAGAAGCTGACAGGTGGAGCAGCCAGAAAGGGGGAGCAATGAGAAAGGGGGAGATTATAAAATCTGACGATGCTAGAAGTGATAGATCAAAGCATAGATATCACGACAGTTGAGGATCGTGATAAAAGCAGAACAGTGGTGTTGGAATGGTGTGAGACGGTGTCCAACTATCAACAATTGGTATCAACTTAGGAATTCACCAATTGGTATCAGTGTGGTTCAACAATTGGTTTTATTTTAAGAATTGGTATTAGGGTGGAATCGACAATTGGGGTCTAACATGAAGTGATTCATTGATGAATTTTGCATACTACTCTTGTTTCTCACGCCAAGCATTGCTCATGTGGGCTTAGAGTACGTGTTAAGTGAATCCTTGAATGCTATCATAATCGCAAGAGGCGAATGGTGGTAGCAACTGGAAGAAGACTCAGTGAGGTATCAAAGTGCAGAAAATCATCCTGAGCAGAGTTGTGATGAGTTTTCAACAAACCCAAAGGGGGAGATTGTTGGGAAAAAATCCCTCAAGGTAACATTGCAGCATTTTTTGGGTTGATTGTGTTTGTTGACAAAGCAGGATTCCATGGATAATTGTCGAGTTCCCGAGAAGTTGTTGACATTACATGTTGACAAGGAACTATGACAAAGGAAAGGACGATCTGGAGGTGGTACAAAAGAGCAGTACATGGTGGTGTCGTTTCCCAGTGTTTGCCAAATTTTGGGGGTCCAAAATTTGGAGTTTGGTGAGCATCGCGAAAAGAGGATTTCCATGAAGAGCATAATTTAATATGGAAAAGGCAAGAATTTCGCGAAGATATGATGCATGGTTTGGAAATCGCGAAGACCAGAAGAATGGAGGCGGTGATTCTTCGCGATTACGTCAAGCTTCGCGAACGGCAGAGGCTGAAGCGCATCGTGGCGGAGACGGGCTTTGCAAGAGAGCTTCGCGGCGAAGGCGCGAGCCGTGAAGGTAAGTTGAAGGTGATTCATCGCGACTACGTCAAGCTCCGTGAACGGAAGATTGTCGTGGAGCTTCGCGATTTGGACAGAAGTCCGACAGAAACTTTGGAGCTTCGCGATTTGAGATGACGTGGTGTTGACTTCGCGCGGAAGGGACGAGGGTTGGTGGAATCGCCTATAAATAGAGGCCGACCCCTTCAAACGAAGTAGAGAGAATTTTCAGAGAAAATACTTTGCTCTCGATTTGCGAAGGTGGTTCGCGGAGCCAGTGTGCTTCGCGAAAGAGGTGCTTCGCAGCGGCTATTGTAGCTCCGCGAAACCTGCGAGCTTCGCGTTGGCTTACTTTGCTTCGCGAGGGTCGTTACTTTGCGACGGCTTGAGCATCGCGAGTGTGCTTCGCGAGGGAGATTCGCGAGTGAGCTTCGTGAAAAGGCAGGATCTTCGCGAAGGCTTGTTTGAGCATCGCGAAATTGGGAGCCTCGCATTGTAGGGTGCTTTGCGAAGGTCTTTCCAAAGGTTGTTTGCCCAGTGGATAGTGGAAAAGGGGTATTCATCTACGGGTGAAAGTTGAACTTCAACAGAGCATCTACATACAGAGAAAGATGCATTCCTTAATGGAAATGAAGAGACCTACAGGTCTATAAAACTGTGAGTGAATCCCTTCCAAGAGCAGTGAGCTTAGGAAGAGGAAGAAGGTGATCCTCTCCACCGGCAGTGAGCCGGAGAGAGAGAAACAGGGAGTGACCCTTAGGAAAGCAGTGAGCTGACCCTAAACATTGTAAAGGCAGTGATCCTGGGCATAGAAGTGATCTAGGCCGAACATTGTAATCCACAGCTAGTGAAGTCTAGTGGAATTTGGTACGAACCGGCAACTTGTCGGCGTATGTTCCTTGGACGTAGCCCTTAGCGGTGAACCAAGTAAAAATATCTGCGTCTGCCTGCTTACTTTCCTGCATTTCATTCAAAGCATCATCATCAGGTAAAGGAGACAAGTGATCATAGTAACCACACAAGTGAAAACAAAGTGACCCTTGTAACAAAGAGGTCAAGATCCAGTGGGGCAGGAAGAACTTTGAAAAAGAATATCCATACCCTGATTCACCCCCCCCCCTCTCAGGGTATATAGGCCCCTATTGGCCCTAACAACCTGGATCCAGGACGTTACAGAATGAATACCCATGAATAATGTAGGGATTTCCCCACTGAGAAAGTGAAAACATTCAATGTTAGAGTAGATCATATCATGAAAATATTGGGGCAACATACTCAGGCTGTGACGAATAACCATGCTACACCTATACTGGATCATTTCATGCAGAAGAAGCCCCCATATTTTAGTGGGACTACTAATCCGATGGTAGATGAGTAGTGGATCAAGTCCCTTGAAAATATATTCATGGAATTAAGATCCAATTAAAATGAAAAGGTAGTACTGGATTTATATTTCCTCAAGGGTGATCTTGATCAGTGGTGGTCCTTGATCCAGAATACCATAGTGGAAGAAGAAATAGAAGATATGGAATGGATAACTTTTAAGGAAATATTCTTCGACCAATATTTCCCTCATGAACAATGAACTGGAATAAATATGATATTCCTTAGCCTAAAGAAAATTGAATAAGATATTGTTGTGGAGTTTGAGGATACCTTTTAATGATTATGCAGGTATGTTATAAATTACGTATTTCATTCAGGAGACAAGATTGATCATTTATTTGAAGTTATTAATCTAATTCTTTGAAAGGAACTCTCTTCTCAAACATTTTCATCATATGACGAAATTGTATTAAGTTCCATCAAAACAGATAAGGAATTTTCTATATCAAATTTGTACAAGAAAAATCAAGATAAGAAGAGGCATTATAATAACCATGGAAAAGCTAAAGTGCCAGTGAAGAGGTAGGGAATGAAGTAATTTCCATTATATGAGAAATGTGAAAAAAATCATCCTGGGAAATGATTGAAATGAATGATAGTTTTCTATAAGTGTGGAGAAAAGGGTCATCGATCTAGTGAATGAAAGGGGAAGAGACAAGTAAATGATATTCAATGATATAATTATAGAGAGATGGGACACTATGAAAATGATTATCCTAATCACCAAGGAAAATTTTCTCAGAAAATGACATGAGAGAAATGGAAAGATTATGTGATTACAAACATAGAGGTTGAAGTTTCTAATTATGTGGTAGAAGGTACTTTAATTGTTTTTTCAAACTTATAAAATTATTTATTTGACTTTGGATCATCAAATTCATTTATATCATCCCATTTTTTCAAGAAAATTAGACATTTTCAATTTGATTTAATAAAGGTATTGTCAATCAAAACTCATATGGGATGTATTATTGCAACAAATATGTGTTGATCAGTCCCCCTCATGAAATATAAATGTGCTTCAGTTTATAACCTTATTATCATACCAATGATTCACTTTTATATAATTCTCAATATGAATTAGCTATCAAATTATGATGTGAAGATCTATTGTATGAAGAAGGAAGTTACAATTTTTGAGAATGGTGTAGAATCCCTTGTCTTTAGAGTACAAACCTCGCCATCGGATTCTTATCTAGATCCACCCCTAGTAGTTCTACTGAATGAAATTCTTTTAGAGGAAGAGAACACAATATCTATGGGTGAGGAGAAAAATCTTGAAATTGAAGACGAACCTATTGTGTAATAATATATTGATGTACTTCCAGTGGATTTACCTGTAAATCCTCCAGAGAAGGAAGTTGATTTCTCTATTGATTTAATTCCTGGTGCAAGACCTATATAAAATAATCTTTATAGAATGGACACTTTGGAATTTTTAGAGATAAAGAAACAAAAATAATCATTGAGTGACACATGATTTATTCAACCTAGTGTTTCTCTATGGTAATCCTCTATCCTCTTTTTCAAGAATAAATATAAATCCATGAGGATATGCATTGATTATAGGGAAATCAATGATATTATAATAAAGAACAAGTATACTCTTCCACGAATTGATGATTTATTTTATCAACTTCATGGATCCCAACATTTTTCGAAAACTTGCATTCTATTTGGATATCATCAACTATGTGTGAGGAAGAAAGATATTCCAAAAACAGTATTTCAAACTAGGTATGGTTATTACAAGTTTAAAATAATGTCTTTTGGTCTAACTAATGCACCCTCGGTTTTCACGGAACTAATGAATAGGGTTTTCAAAGAATATCTTGATGACTTTGTTGTGGAATTTATCAATGATATCCTGGTATACTCCAAAAGCTATTAAGACCATGAAAATAACATTCAAATTATTCTAAAAACTCTTAGAAGAAATGAATTATATGGTAAGTTTAGAAAGTGTCAATTTTGGATTCAATCAGTTTCTTTTCTTGTCCATTTTTCCTCTAATGATGAAATCTTAGTTGATCCTATAAAGAAAAAGGAAATCCAAGAATGTCCCATGCCAACTAACATAACTGAGATATGTAGTTTTGTTGTCATAGCAGGTTACTATCAACATTTCATTCATAATTTTTCTTGATTGGATATCCCACTAACCAAGCTCACACGTAAAAGGTTAATTTTGTATGGACGAAATAATTTACATAATTCTTTGAAGAAGATTAGTTAGTGAAGGTCAAGAGACAACATCCTAGAGTGGTCATGAAACCTCTAACTATTCTTATGTTGAATTGGGATGACCTTACGATGGATCTGGTCATAGGACTACCGAGGACACCTAGAATGAATAATTCAATATTTTTAATTATTGATCATCTCACAAAATAAGCACATTTCATTGATATAAGGAAGGATTTACCACTTGAGCACCAGGAAAGACTTTATATTAATAAAGTTTTTAAGACTCCATGGTTCACCCATATCGATTGTGTCCGGTCAAGATCCAGGGTTTACATCAAAATTCTGGAAATGTCTCGAGAAGGCTTTGGATATTGAGCTTCATATGAGTACTGCTTATCACCCCCAAACCGATGGATAGTCAAAAAGGACTATTCAAACACTAGAAGACAATTTTAGAACATTCTCTCTTGACTTTCAAGGTATGTGGGATCAATACTTTCCTTTGGTATAATTTACCTACAATAATAGTTTCCATTCTCGCATTAAAATGGAACCATATAAAGCATTATATATTAAGATGCATCTAACTCCATCTTTTTGGGATGAAGTTGGTGAGAGGAAACTTATAGGCCCAGAAAATATCGAAGATACAACTACAAAGGTAAAGAAAATTCAGGCCCATATTAAAGCATCCCAACATTGGAAAAATATTTATACTGAAAACTGTAGAAAGGATTTGGAATTTCAAGTAGGAGGTCATGTCTTTATAAAAGTATCTCTATAGAAGGGTGTCTTAAGGTTCAGTAAGAAAGGGAAACTAAGCCCTAGGTACATCGGATATTTTGAAATTCTGGAGAGGATCATAGCTATAGCTTACCATTTAGTAATCCCACCAAGTCTCTCCAAAGTTCATAATGTGTTCTATGTTTCATTGTCATATAAATACATTCCAGACCCAACACATGTACTCGCCTATGAAGAAATAGAGCTGGAACCTTATTTTTTATACTATGAAGAGCCTATTGAGATTCTTGACACAAGGGAGAAGGTATTGAAAAATCGGACAACTCGACTTGTAAAGGTCCTTTTGAGAAACCATAAAATGGATAAATCAATGTGGGAATCTAATCATGTTATGAAGAAGAACCACCCACGTCTTTTTAGGGACCAATATACATGAAAAATTTTGAGGATGAAATTTCCAATTGAGGGAATAATATAACACCCCAAACATTTTATGGTATGTTTCTATTAAATACATTCTATTCATTAGATATCCTATATTGTATGAAGCACTGAGTGTCTGAGAAACAAAAATTGGTTATTTATATGAGAAATTCATAACCTAGAGATTAAACATAAATTTTCCACTTCTATGTTTTTATTTTTAGAAAATAATCATCTATTGTTGTGAACAGTAAGTTATTTGAATTTTGATAGAACCAACTTGTTTTTTTAGTGAGTAGTAACATACCCTTATGAATAGTAATATGAACCTTATGAATAGTATATCATATTATTATTTTATTTTCTTAATGTTATAAGGTAATGAGATGTTGATTAATTTTTCAAGGTGTTAATAAATGAGTTATAGATTTAAAATTATAATTTTTGAATAAATTGTGATTTTATTTAAAAAATAAATTAATAATATTTAAAAACTTATCTTCGAAAATTGGAGTTCATTTTTTTATTCTATACATCGAAATATGGTTAGGGATAATTTTTTGTATTTTTCTAAAATTATGGAATTTTTTATGAATAGTAAAATACGATATATTGCGATAAATGTTAAATACTTGTTTTACTACATCATAGGTGATGAAAGGCTGATGTAATCCCACTTGTATCATACTCACATGAAAGTATTACTATATGGGGTCACATGAATCAAGACTATTCATAGTCTTGAGCAAAAATATTAAAATAATGATTAAAATAATGTAAAATCCCTCTTCTCCTCTACTATAAATACAACCCTCATTCCCCTCTTCCTCGCACACCACTCAAGATTGGAGCCTTTCCTAAGTTCTGCAAAATAAACTTCCCAAGACCTTCCCCACTTTCAATACCAATTGATCTCACCAAAAGGCCAAAGACAAAGGCCTTAAAGAGATTCCCAAGGAAGAGTACTCAAGGTGTGAACCTCTCTTCCTTTTTCTTTCAACTTATTTTACAAGTTTCATTCTTTTGTTACTCTCTCCTCATATCCCCTCATCTAAATGCTATGATAATTCTAGTACCTTACATGAACTGGAATTTTATTATTCTAATGTTATATTTTATCATCAAATCTCTTTCCCACCACCATTTATACTAAAAAAGAAAACATCATATGATGTGTGTTAATTTATCACATTCAAGGACAACGGGTTTTCAATTTCTATTACCATCTTCAATTCTGGTCATGAAATCATTTTAATGGTTGAACCATATTTGAATATATTTATTTCATATTATTTAATGTTTTTTAATCCTTTCACACTCATAATTTAAAATAATAATACAAAACAAGTGTCACGACCCGCCTTCACCAAAAAGGAGAGAAGGGATAGCAGATTTCCAGACCCTTCCTTATTTAAGTTGAAGGAGAGATAATGACCCCCGAGACCCGCCTTTGATAGGTCCCGGAGTGGCGACCAACACTAAGGGTATAGAATCACACACAAGATGGAAGGCATTATCCTTTTTATTTTTATAGGATCGGGAGATAAGATAGAAACTCCAACAACATCAAAGCTGAAAGTAAAGTTAAAACCAAAAGTAAACCATTCATATATGCATGTTCAAAAGTAAAAGATACAAGCCACAGGAACTCCAAAGGTAAAGTACCAAGAAAAGGAAAACGACAACAGCAACTGCCCCAATGTCCGAGCTAGTGCGGTCCCGCACGATCCCTGAAGTCCTCCTGGAAACCTGAAAGCAGTTTTATATACGTAGAGTGAGCATACGAGTATACTCAGTAGGGTAAACCAATGACTCTCGTGCACAAGTGGGGAAGCATTCTAATGCACTGTGAGAAAAGAGACAACCAAGCACCTAGTAAGGAAAACTATCCACCCAAGCCTTGCTAAGGCACACTCCCCAAATAACACAAGTCAAGTAATGTATAGTAATAGCACATTGATGTTTGGGTACCCCACACCACTTTCCCACTGGTTATTGAAGACATCCTACGCATCGAACCAATCCCGCCATTCTCACCAGAGTCCCACTGCCACACCCCGCCTGCACACACCTCGGCCATAACCACACATACCGCCCGCAAACACCTGGGCCACAACCGCCATCCCGCCCGTAGACACCTGGGCCACAACAACCACACATAAACATGCCCGCAAACACCTAGGCCAGAACAACCACTGCCACGCCTGAAGACACATGGGACTCATCCCAAAGATACTTGGGAAACAACCTGCCCGCAAACACCTGGGCCAGCCACCACAACTACCATGCCCGAAGATTCTTGGGCTAATAATGGACTTCAGGCCATCACAGCCTGCCCGAAGAGTCTTGGGATATTCGGGAAAGGGAGCAGAAAAGGATCTAATAACCAGCCACTCATGGAAGTGTTGGTAAAAACACCCTTCCCCATGAAATGGTGGTGTTCGGCACTAAGTGTTCAACTTGGGTGGGTAGAGAATAAGAAAAACATAAAAACTACAGGTATATGTATAGTTAACAAGCACTCATCCCAGCCTAGGGTTCCCTAAGCCAACCCAAGCATAACACCCTTGTTACTATTCATTCGTAAAAGAAGACACAACACTCACGGCCAAGTCACAACTCATTCCCAAAACTAATTCCCTGTTTAACCCATTCTTAGTTTCATGTTCAAGTGACCTCATTTAAGTAAATTATACACTAATGGGCAACTAACGGGAATAACCACAGGCCAGGAAAAGAGAAACATCCAAATAGTAATTTAAGCATTCACACCCGGTTCTCTTGTTATGTCAGAACAACGAAGGGGTAAGTGAGATCCCTCAAAGTACTAGAACCAAACGAAGCCTCGAAATATAGCCCCACATCCCCAAAACCGTGAACCCATCGGTTTTCCAACAGTAGAGGATTCCACCCCAATTCGTGTCACAAGCAGAGAAACCACACAGTTTTAGTTTCACAACCAAAAACCGCACAACAACCGAGGATCCCATCCTCACCCACATCACCCCATAAGCAACCAATAAGAATGACATACCTACTACCAAAACATAGAAGGGAAACTTCCACGTTCAAGCACATCATCCATTAATTTTTTCTTTTTTTTGGTTAATCGGGGTGACCACACAAGGATTTATGTTTACTGGGCATCCATTTAATCCACCAAGTTCACATGATTAACCAAGTTCCAGGTTATAGTGATTTAATCATCCCAAAAGACAAGGGTTCATTAGTGCACAATGAAGGACCACCAAAGGCCATGATTTTCAGTAGGCATAAACCCACACAATTCACAAAAATAATAATCAAGGAAGAAGAGAAAACAGAACAGCAAAACATCGATCACACCCCTCTCCTTCATTATTTAAAAGTCCATTTTTTATATTCATTAAGGTTTGGTTTCATCCTTTCCCACATAAACAGTAGCGTACCCACCCCGCATGATACATAGTAAGAATAGGCGAAGGAAAAAACCTACCTGGTTGATCAAGGATAGAAGCTCTTCTCCACGCGCTAAGAATAGGGGATGCGCGACTTGCAAGGGAGGAATGTTAGGGACTCCAAGGAAGAGCAGAAAAATATAGCACAAGCACACCACAAGCCTCGGGAAGGAGGGACTCCAGGTGCACAAGGAAGAAATAAGAAAACCAGCCGAGAATAAGAAGAAGGAAACTCTAGCATGAGATATAAATAGGAGATCCTACTGTTACGGGATATGGAATTTTGAATCCCTGGAAGGTCGGTTCGTGGTTTCCTATGCGGGTGGGCAGTTACAAACGATGATATTAAGGTGTTATTTAATACCCCCCTTCATTGGGGAGGTTTCTCTGGATTTTTAAGAATTAATTATGGGCTTTAAATGGCTTTAAAAAGGTTATTAAAATTAATTTACGTCAAAAGATACGTTGTGGGAGCAGAAAAGTTGGGGATTGGAAAAAGAACAAAGGACTTGGCAAGGACACGGTGCCACCGTCACAGTGTCACCCTTACGGTGCCACCATTTTGGTGGAGCTGTATTTTGGAAAAGCAAATGGACAGGAAGGTTCGGTACATTACATTAGATACCTCTCAAACTATCCTCGCCCTCAAGAATTAAGCTAGACCCAATGAAAGGATATGGGTCCGAACAACCTCCTCAAAAGATACCTCTTAGGAGTATACCTCTTTGTTACCAAGGAACGCCCCCTTCTCCATCTATCTCCTAAACAATCACAAACATATCGATCCTCTCTCCAGTGTAACCATGCAAAACAAATGTTTAAATTGTTTGGTCATGTGGGTGAGGTGTTTCCCTTCCTCCATGTTAAGATATTGTCTGCTTTGGGAAGAAATGACTCGCCCGCAAGGGTTTAGGCACATCCAATTTAATGCATCTTAACTGGGGATCAGGTCCTCCCCTCCCACATTTCAGGACACTTCACACACATCCACAGAAAAAGGAAAACTGTACATTCCATAGTTAACAAGGTAAAGTGTTCCATCAACCAAGTACAAACAAAACAAAACAAAACTCAAAACAGTTCTGGGTACTGGGAATGCATCTATGCTTCCGTTTCCTAGGTACTCTCCTCAAGCCTACCATGCCTTCATAACACACGAACCAAGGGAATGGTTCTCCCATGAATCACCTTCTCCCCACATTCCTCGATCCTCACTGGCCTTTCCAAAAAAGTCACGTCGGCCTCGATGTCCAGCTTTCCTCAGTCGAGGATGTGTGAATCCTCATGCAAATAACATTGGAGTTGTGACACAAGGAAGACTCCATGTATACTTAGTAGCGGCGGTGGTAACTCTAACTGATAATACACTTCTCCAACCCAATGCAACACATCTAAGGGTCCAATGAACCTTGGAGAAAGATTACTCCCCCTGTCGAACCTCTGCGACCCACGCCGAGGGGAGACCTTCAAGAACACATGGTCCCCGACCTCAAACTCCAAGGGTCTCCTCTTATTATCAGCATATGACTTCTATCGGTCCTGGGTTGCCTTAATTCTCTCCCGTATAAGTTGAACCTTCTCTGTCGTTCTCTGAACCACCTTTGGGCCAAGAACACCTGCCTCCCCGACTCCTGTCCAGCACACGGGTGAGCGGCACAGCATTCAATACAAATCTTCGAACGGAGCCATGCCAATGGTATAGTGTTAGCTATTGTTGTAGGAAAACTCTACCAGAGGCATGTGTCTCACCCACAATCCCCCAAAATCTAGGATACACGCTCACATCATGTCTTCCATTGTCCGAATGGTGCACTTTGTCTGTCCAACTGTCTGGGGGTGGAAAGTAGTGTTAAGACGTAGTTGGGTGCCAAAAGCATGCTGCAATCCTCTCCAGATTCGTGAGGTAAATCGTTCATCCCTATTCGAAACTATGGACCTTGGAACTCCATGAAATCGCACCACCTCATCCACATACCTCTATTCTAGGGAATCCACTGTGCCCGACTCCTTGATCGCCAGAAATTTATCTGATTTCATCAACCGGTCCACCACCACCCATATGGCGTCGCAGCCTCCTTGAATCTTGGGTAGCCCTATGATGAAATCCATCGAGATGTCATCCCACTTCCACTCGGGGACATCTAAAGGTTGCAAAAAACCTCCTAGAACACGGTGTCTAATCTTCACCTGCTGACACACTAGGCACATGGCCACGAACTCTAGCACCACCAGCTTTACTCCGGGCCACCAAAACTGACCCCTCAAGCCCTAGTACATCTTCAAAACTCTCGGGTTCACTATTAGGGGTGATTTGTGGAACTCACCAAGAACGCTTCTGCACATCATCTCTGGGACAAACAACTTCCCTTAGAAAAGCATCTGGTTCTGACCATCCTCTGTCCACCCTTCCGGAGCATCACCTTGGTTAACCCGGTCAAGCATCACTTTACTTTCTAAGTCTCCCCACTGGGACTCCTCCACCTGTCGTAGTAGATAATATTGCACTGTCATCTGATACAGGAAACCTCTACCACCACCCATCCTTGCATCCAGGTGCAGGGCATCCAACTACTCCATCGCCTTCCAAGCACCCGCCGACTCTCGAACCGCATCCTTCTGTGACTTCCTGCTCAAGGCATCGACCACCAAATTCCCTTTTCTTGAGGTGTAGGAAATCTTGAAGTCATAGTACTGAAGGAACTCCACCCACCTACGCTGCCGTGAGTTCAGTTCCCACTGGGAGAAGATATTCTTCAATATTTTATGATTGTTGAAGACCACGAAGCGCTCCCTGATGATGTAATGCCGCCACAACTTTAGTGAAATAACAACCGATGAAATCTCCAAGTCGTGGGTGGCATAATTGCGCTCATGGGGACGTAACTTCCTAGACCCATAGGAGATCACCCCTTGTCGCTGCATCAACACACATCTGAGGCCTTGCCCTGAAGCATCGCAGAACACCTCATATGCCTCCCCTTCTTCTGGAAACCTCAGCACTGGGGCACTTACCAACTTCTCCTTTAGATAGCTAAAGGCTACCTGGAACTACCCATTCCACATGAAAGCCTGGTCCTTCTTGGTCGAAGTTGTCAAAGGTGCTGCAACTTGAGAGAAGTTGGGCATTAACCTCCGATAGTAACCTTCCAGTCCAAGAAAACTTCGAACCTCTGCCACATTCTTGGGTACTTCCCAAGAAACAACTGCCTCGACCTTCGATGGGTCCACCGCTATCCCCCGCTCGGACACCACATGCCCAAGGAATTGTACTTCTCGCGTCTAGAACTTGCACTTGGACAACTTCCTATAGAGTTGGTGCTGCCAAAGGACCTCTAAAACCGTTCTCAGGTGCTCAGTGTGATCCTCCTCTAATCTTGAGTAGATTAGGATGTCGTGAATAAACATGACTTTGAACCCGTCCAGATACTCCCAAAAGACGGAGTTCATGAGCACCATGAATACAGCTAGAGTGTTCATAATGCCGAACAGCATGACCACAAACTCAAAGTGCCCGTATCTGCACCTGAAGGCAGTCTTAGAGATGTCTCCCTACTTCACCCTCAAATGGTGATATCCAGACCATAGATCGATCTTAGAGAACCATCATGCCCCCTTCAACTGGTCAAAGAGATCATCTATCCTTGGAAGAGGGTAGTGATTCTTGACTGTCACCTGATTTAGTCTCATGTAGTCTATGCACAGCCTGAGACCACCATCTGCCTTCTTTGAGAACAACACTAGAGCACCCCATGGCGCTGCACTTGGTCAAACAAAACCCTTATTCATTATATCTTCAATCTGAATCTGGAACTCTCGTAACTCAGAAGGTGTCATCCGGTAGGGGGCCATCGAAATCGGGCGGGCCCAAGGTTGCAAGTCTATCCCGAACTCAACATCACGTCGAGGGGGTAGAGTTGTCACCTCTTTAGGGAATACATCCATAAACTCACTGACGACCCCTGGAACTTACACCATCTCTACATCCACTAACTCCATTGACAGCTCAGCTAATAGGGAAAGTAGGGTTTTCTCTAGCCTGCGGCTCTTCTGGCCACCCCGCTCGCCAATGAAAGTTACATGTCGGCCGCCTAAGTCTGAAAACATGACCCTTTCTCAGAAGCAGTCAATGACGGAACATACAGAGAACAACCAATCAATGCCTAGGATGACATCGTATGGATGTATCTACAACAGTATAAGATCCCTGATAGACTGATGTGGCCCTATCATCAGCTCACACCCTCGGAAAACACAATACAAGTAGGTCTGACCTCTGACCAGTGTGCTCAGCACTAGGGGAAATGGAAGTCTCTCAGTGTTTAAACCCAGAGCACGGGTCATACTGGGTGCAACAAAGGAGTGTGAAGATCTTGTATCGAACAAGGCATGGGAAAGAGTACTAAATAGGCTGATCATACCTTGAACGACTTCTGGACCTGCTGGAACTACTGCCTCTGCGGTGTGCAACTGCCACGCCCAGCTCCCCTGCTTCTCGGCTGTCAGCTGCCTCCCCGACCACACCCTGGTCAAGGTCCCTGAGGGGCGCCCTAAGGTCGGCCTCCTCCCGCCATGTCTAGTCTCGGAGGGGCGGGAGCCTGCTATCCCTGCTGCTACTGCTGAAGAGACCTAGCTAGAAACTACTACGGCTGAGGTGGGAGCTAAACCTGCCCACCCCCGCTATATTGTACTCTATCCGAGCACTAATTCTGAAGGTTTATATGGCTCCCATATATGAATAACCTCGTTCCTGGGCCCGAATGAAAAGGGCGAGGAACAGGGGATCGGAACTGGAACTATTGAGGCATGCTTCCTGTTGGTCGAAACCTAGAGGGTGCTGATGCTGGAGGTCTGCTGCTGACGGCCTTACCCTTCGACGAGCCCAATTCAATTCCCACTCGTGATTCACCTCCCAGCGTGTGAATCCTTTCCACCACTTCAGCTTTCTTTTGGACCTCTAAGTAGGTTGGTAAGGTGAAGGGAGTAACAGCATAATGAAGAGAAGGTCGAAGAGCCTCCTCCAAACGTCTCGCCCGAGACTCCTCATCCGGAAAGAGGTCTGGATCAAAGCGAAGGAGATCCCTGATCTTGATCCCCAACTCTCTTACTGAAATTCTCCCCTACCGGAGGGAGAGCATCTCCTACCTCTTTTCAGCCTTCATCATGGAAGATAGAAATTATGCCTGAAACTCCCTCTCGAAGTCAGCCTACGCAACCTCAGCCTCCTTCTTTTTCCCGAGGTAAAGCGTCCACCACTGACGTGCTTCCCCCCACATCTGGATGTTGGCCAGAGAAACCCAGTACTCCGTCAGATCCTGAAACAAGCCGAAAGCTATCACTATCTCCTCGATCCATCTCTCTATCTCCACATCTGAGATGCTACCCTCGTACTTCCCAAGGGTCTACTGCTGAAAGGCACGAAGCGTCCTCTGCCACGGATCATCCTCCTCTCGGTCACCCCTCTATCGATTAGCCAAATCAACCTCCGGGGCCTCAATCGTCCGCACAACTCATGGTCGTCTCCCTGGTGCCATAGCTGCAAGGTAAACAAGGAATTCCTAAGCCCGAGTAGTGTAGAATATTGTTCTTATGTTTTTCTTAGACTTCTTGTTCATTTTAAATCCCCAAAATACCCATAAAACACAAGAACACAAGTCATTATGATGCATGTACCTTTCCTAGGGTATCTACCTTGAAATCAGTGTAGCCTCACTTGGTCTTTAGGTAGGTCCCGAGTCCTTTCATCGAATCACGGGGGGCCCTAAAATCCCATGTCCTAGCCGGTCTTCCTTGGCCTATTTCACGCACCAAGATCACCCAACACTGTTTTCCTACCATCCCATGCAACCCTCATCGTGCCTAACTCTGAACTCTATACTATATCTCAACCATCACCTATGATACCATTCTTTCACGACATGCCTTCACCAAAAAGGAGAGAAGCAAGAGCAGATTGACAGACGCTTCCTTCTTTAAGATAAAGGAGAGATAATGACCCCCGAGACCCACCTTTGATAGGTCCCGGAGTGGCGACCAGCACCAAGGGTATATAATCACACACAAGATGGAAGGAATTAACCTTTTTATTTTTATAGGATTGGGAGATAAGATAGCAACTCCAACAACACCAAATCTGAAAGAAAAGGTAAACCTGAAAGTAAACCATTCCCATATGCATGTTCAAAAGTAAAAGATACAACCCACAAGAACTCCAAAGGTAAAGTACCAAGAAAAGGAAAACGAAAATAGAATCTTTCCCAAGGTCCGAGCTAGTACGGTCCCGCACAATCCCTGAATTCCTCTTAGAAACCTGAAAGCAATCTTATATACTTAGGGTGAGCATACGAGTATACTCATTAGGGTAGACCAAAGACTCTCATGCACAAGTGGGGAGGCATTCTAATTCCCTTTGAGAAAAGAGACAACCAAGCACATAGCAATGAAAACTATCCAACCAAGCCTCACCATGGAACGCTCTCCAAATAACGCAAGTCAAGTAATTTATAGTAATATCACATCGATGTTTGGGTACCCTGCGCCACTTTCCCACTAGTTATTGAAGACATCCTATGCATCGAACCAATCCTTCCATTCTCACCGCAGTCCCACTGCCACACCCCACCCGCACACACCTGGTCCACAACCACACATCCCGCCTACAAACGCCTGGACCACAACCGTAATCTTGCCCGTAGACACCTAGGCCAGAACAACCACATGTAACCAAGCCCGCAAACACCTAGGCCAGAACAACCACTGCCACGCCCGAAGACACATGGGCCTCATCCCGAAGATACTTGGGAAACAACATGCCCGCAAACACCTGGGCCAGCCACCAAAACTACCCTGCCTGAAGATTCATGGGCTAATAATGGACTCTGGGACATCACAACCTACCCGAAGATTCTTGGGATATTCAGGAAAGGGGGCAAAAAAGTAGCCAATAACCAGCCACTCATGGAAGTGTTGGGAAAAACACCCTCCCCCATGAAATGGTGGTGTTCGGCACTAAGTGCTCAACTTGGGTGGGGTGCGAATAAGAAAAACATAAAAACTACAGGTATATGTATAGTTAACAAGCACTCGTCCCAGCCTAGGGTTCCCTAAGCCATCCCAAGCATAACACCCTTATTACTATTCATTTATAAAAGAAGCCACAACACTCACGACCAAGTCACAAGTCATTCCCAAAATTAATTCCCCGTTTAACCCATTCTTAGTTTCATGTTCAAGTGACCTCATTTAAGTAAATTCTGCACTAATGGGAAACTAACGGGCATAACCATAGGTCAGGAAAAGAGAAACAGCCAAATAGCAATTTAAGCATTCACACCCGGTTCTCTTGTGAAATCAAAACAGCAAATGGATAAGTGAGATCTCTCGCAGTACTGGAATCAAACAAAGCCTCAAAATACATCCCCACATCCCCAAAACCCTGAACCCATCAGTTTTCCAACAGTATAAGATTCCACCCCAATTAGTGTTACAAGCAGAGTAACCACACAATTTCAGTTTCATAACCAACAACCGCACAACAACTGAGGATCCCATCCTCACCCACATCACCCCATAAGCAACCAAGAAGAACGACATACCTACTACCAAAACAGAGTAGAGAAACATCCATTTTCAATCACATCATCCATTAAGTTTTTCTTTTTGTTGGTTAACCAGGGTGACCACACAATGATTTATGTTTACTGGGCATCCATTCAATCCACTAAGTTCACGTGATTAACCAAGTTCCGGGTTATAGTCATTTAATAATCACAGAAGACAAGGGTTCATTAGTGCACAAAGAAGGACCACCAACGACCATGATTTTCAGTAGGCATAAACCCGCATAATTCACAAAAATAATAATCAAGGAAGAGGAGAAAACAGAACAGTAGAATATTGATCACACCCCTCTCCTTCATTCATTAAAAGTCGGTTTGTTATCTTCATTAAGGTTTGGTTTCATCCATTCCCACTAAAATAGTAGCATACCCACCCTAGATGATAAACAGTAAGGATAGGTGAGGGAAAAACCCTACCTAGTTGATCAAGGATCGAAGTTATTCCCCACGCGCCAAGAACAGGGGATGCGCGATTTGTAGGGGAGGAACGTCGGGGACTCCAAGGATGAGAAGAAAACTCCAGCACAAGCGCACCACAAGACTCGGGAAGGAGGGAATCCAGGAGCACAAGGAAGAAAGAAGAAAACAAACTGAGAAGAAGATGAAGGAAACTCTAGCGTGAAATATAAAGAGGAGATCCTACTATTACGGGATATGGAATTTTGAACGCCTAGAAAGTCGGATCGTGGTTTCCTACACGGGTGGCAAGTTACACATGATGATATTAATGTGTAATTTAATACCCCCCCCCCCATTGGGGAGGTTTCTCGGGATTTTTAGAAATTAATTATGGGATTTAAATTACTTTAAAAAGGGTATTAAAATTAATTTACGTCAAAAGATACGTTGAGGGAGCAGAAAAGTTGGTGAATGGAAAAAGAACAAAGCGATCGGTGAGGACACGGTGCCACCGTCACGGTTTCACCCTTACGGTGCCACAGTGATCGGTGCCACCATGACCAGTGCCAAAATTTTGGTGGAGCCATGTTTTGGCAAAGTAAATGGCTAGGAAGGGCCAGGCCTTTACAACAAGTTCATTATGCACAAAATCACCATGTTAATCCAAGAATTTATCATTGAATTTTATCTAATGATTCATCCTCAAGTTATATAACAAAAATCATTATAAGATCACTTATATCTCCTAAATTTCACTAATAATATAAATTAAGAATTTTGGATGTTTAACCACATTTCAAACAAACTTTCATTCATTAATATAAGTAAACCGGTCATGAAAACTAATGAAGAAAATGCTTCTAAAACAATAAAATTGAACCTCTTAAACCCATAAAAAGGAAATGAATGAACCTAATAAGGTAATAAAAATCAATTAAATATAGATTAGGTTTTTTAATTATTAATTAAATAAGAAAAATTTGATTATTCAGGTTATTAAGATCAATCAAAGAACACCTTCGGCCATAAGGTAAGGGGTTTCTCATCTCACTTTTAATTCCATGATATTTCCATTGTTAACCACTTATTTATTATATGTGGTGTATGTGTACTGCATTTTGATATATAATATCATCATTACCTTTACATTCATGGTATTTAGTGACTCAATTGATGATAATTAACTCGATTGATTACAATGTTGTAGGGGACTTTGTTTAGGTTTCCATTTAATTGTGACTTACATGGTATTATGCTCCTAATCATTATTATGTGGTGTACCTACTGCCCCTTTGAGATAATTTTTCATTTGAAATTTTAAATATATCATATATACATATACTAGTTTCATGTATATGATTATTGTCTTAAGTCATATACCCTTTTACAAATGGTGTTTATTTGGAATGTTGTTTTAACTAGGAAAATATTGATGAATCTGTATCCTCTACTCTATACAGATATTGAGAAGGAATATTTTACTTGTATTAAGTCTATTTATAAAGAATTATTTGTACTTGAATTTAATATCAGGTCCTGTTATAGCCCCTCAATGCATCGACAAGTCTCATGAGACAAGTCAGTTGGTGAAAAACTCTTCGAGTTTGTTTCCAAAATAGAATCAGACGGGTATCTACCCACAGACTTAAACCGCTTCAACAGTATAGTGGTATCATGTGCCAGATACATGACATCCAATTAAAAAGCATTCTCTTTATTCATTTTTAGTTATTACTATCCTTGAGGTTTTCAATATGAAAATATCTATGGATATAGTTTCATTCTCATCAATTTTTGGATGAGGTTTAGAATAATTATCATCAAATTTGATGTGAATTGATTCTTCTATATTTTGGGTCATTTTATTAAAGACCTAGTAAGCATTAATTTATTTAGAGTTCCGAAGAAAAATACCTTCAATGGATTTTGGGTGAAATTTTTCTAAAATTTATTTGGTATTAAAAATATATTTTTTACACCCAAACACTTTAAAATATCTATATTTAGGTTTTTTCCTGTTCAAAGCTCATTGGGGGTCTTCTTAAAGATAATTATTTTGAGAACACAATTCAAGGTATAATAAGGGGTATTGACCACAATAGCCCAAAAATATTAAGGGAGTTTGAGTACATTAAAGATATATCTTGCAATATCTTGTTTATTTTGACTCAATATTATGAAAACCCCATTATTTTGGGGTGTCTGGGGAGCATAAAAAGAATGATTATATTTTTGTGAATTACAAATTTCATCAAAATATTTATTTTCAAACTATCCCCATGATCAACCTGAATGGATATGATCTTTAATAAATTTTCATTTTTGACCTTGTTGGTATAATTAATAAATAATTTATAATATTTAATTTTATGATCCATGAAATTAACTCAATTAAATATTATATAATCATCTACAACTACAAAAGTGTAAGATTTAACTATTATACATGCAACTTAGGTTGGTCCAAATAGATTAAGGTGTACAAGATCAATGTACTTTGAGGTGGATACCTTATTTTTATATTTAAAGAAAGATTTTTGTTGATTTATAAATTAGGAAGGTTCATATACAATTGCATTTTTTAAATTAAATTTAGGAAAATCTTGTACAAGTTGATTTTAGTTGATTTTAAAAAGTGTGTGTGTGATACAATGGCCAAGGAATATATGCCATAGTTATAGATCATTATCATGTGAACTTAGACATTTAACATGTTGGCTAGAAATAGATTTTAAATCAATAACATAAAAAAAATTTAAAGCGAGAAGCTTAAAATAAAAGGATTAATTTAGAGTCAAAAACATTACAACCCTTATTTTCAAAAGAAACATTAAAACCACTATCACACAATTGGATAATACTAAGAAAGTTACATTTCAATCCATCAGTATATAAAAAATCTTAAATAATGGTATATTTTAAGAAACTAGTGGTACCTATACCATTGATCTTACTCCTTAAGTTATCACCAAAGGGGAGATGGCTTCCATCAATATTTTCAAGAGGGTTGAACTCGGTGTAGTCACTACACATGTGTCTCGAACACCTGTTGTCCATCTACCATATAGCTCCTTCGTATTTTATCTTGTGACATTTCTCCTAAAAAATAATGAAGATACTAAATCCTTTAGTACCAAAATAAATTTTGGTCCAATAATGTTAACTAAAAGAGATTTTGGAACACATATTTTTTTAATTTTATTACAAATGAAATATTAGAAGAGTTGTGTATCATTTTGGGTCAACCATTTCGATCATTTTTATTATCACATTCATAAAATAAATTCTTACTTTTATGAAAATAATTGAATTTTTTTAGAAAATCCTATAACATGAATGGTACTTTAATAGGTGTTGGATTGATTTGAAAACCCAATCACAAAATGATTTCTTCCATGATGTTTTGAACCCATAAATTTATTTAAATTATACTCACATTAGGTGAGCTTAGCTAGAGAATTTTTAAGCTCTTTAATAGTGGCTTCTAATTTTTCAATATTTGGTTTCACTTTTAATTTTAAGGATAATTAATCAATTTTATTAGAGAGTTTTTCTTTTTCATAAACTAATTGATTATATTTATTTTTAATCTCATTGAATTTTTGGGTAATTTCATAACATCCTCGTCATTTACCTTAATTTGGGCCATGAGACATTTGTAGCTTTCATCACTTGATTTGGTTTAGGAGAGATTGTCATCACTATCACTCTATGTAGAAACATTGGAGGATTTCCTACTTTACTAATTCTTCTTCATCTTATTTTTCAATACGGGGCACTTTGGTTTGATGTGTCTCTTCTTCTTGCATTCATAGAAAGTTAACTCTGGTTATCAATGTTGAATCTCATTTTGGGAATGGTGAAAATATTTCTCCTTCATCATGAATTTTTTCATCTTGTTGTATAAGTGAGAGATTTCAGCATCACTATCAGAAGATTCAACAATGATTATTTTATGGAAACAGTATTCTTTTAATTTATTTACTTAGTTTACATTGATTCATTTTTATCATGCCGCTTTATAGTGATTTCAAATGTCATGAGTGGCCCAATAAATTATTCTACTTGCATGTTCTTGCAATCCATTTCTGCTTGAATTGTCATTACCATAAGTGACCAAGAACTTGTAAATACCCAAATTATCTTCATTATGGGAATTTTTTTGTTAGAACATCACCAAGATATTTTCTACCATTGTAAATGTTGGTAAAGTGAGTAAACAATTTATTAATAGATTTATTAGTATGCATGATAAAACTTTCAAATTCCTGATGGTACATATCAAGCCTAGTGTCTTTGACCTTGTTAGTGCCCTATTTTATGACTTTAAGAAGTTTACAAATTTCATGTGTAGTTTCTCATGTGGAAATATGATTAAATTCAGTATGGTCTAGCCCAAAAATGAAGATCATTTGTTACTTTTCCACTACAAAATGGTGTTTCCCGATGGTTTTTTGGCATTTAGTGCTGGTTTACGTGGCACTTTCATAAAGCGTTGTGTATTTGGGTGTTGGGAATCATTTCACAGTGGTTTTTATGCTGCGATATTTTATTTAGTGGTGTTTTTATTAGTGACGATTTAAACAGCTGATAGATGTTTAGAGGAAGTTTTTTTTGTTTAATTTGTCCAACTTTTAAAAAAAATTCTTATTATTAATTTACGTAATTTAATTAATTTATTATTTATGTATTATTATTTATTATTTATTATCTATTATTATTACTTATTATTACTTATTATTATTTACTATTTATTTTTTATTTATTTTTTATGATTTATATATTACATATTATTATTTATTTATTACTTATGTATCCTACCATGCATGCATATGTCATGCATGCCATGCATAAATCTGGCATATATATGTGCTTGGAGAGATATGAACCCCTTACCTATGGCTATTCTGCAAAGACATTACGACTCCAACAAGCTCTTCATGTGGTGAGAAAACAGTATGTAATATACTTATATATATACAGATAAAAAATAAATAATGGTATTAAAGAATAATAAATAATTAATATACAATAAATAAATAATAAATAAATAATAAATTAATAACTAAAATATAATAGATAAATAATAAATAATTAAATAATAAATAAATATTAAATAAAGAATAAATAACACATAAATAAAAAATAAAATAA
The DNA here is from genome assembly GCA_963277665.1 of Viscum album. Lineage (NCBI taxonomy): Eukaryota > Viridiplantae > Streptophyta > Magnoliopsida > Santalales > Viscaceae > Viscum > Viscum album. Next base: position 350,534,475 of record OY728130.1, on the reverse strand, counting down.
ATAAATAAAATAAATAAATTATAAATAATAATAATAACTCATAAATAAATAATAACTAAATAAAAAATGAAAAATTAAAAATAATTAAAGATTAAAAATTAAAAATAACTAAATAATAACTGGATAATAATTAATTAAATAATAATAACCTAATAAATAAATATTAATTAAATATTAAATAAATAATTATAATCAATAATCAATAATCAATAAATAAAAAATTATTAATAAAAATAAATAACTAATAAATAACTTGTAAATAATTAATAATTAATAGTTAATACATAATTAATAAAAAATAAATACATAAATATGATATAATAATAAATACATAATAAATAAATATTATATAAATAATAAAAAAATAAAAAATAAATAAATAAATAATAAATAAATAAATATTAATAATTAATTAATGTTAATTAGAAATAAATAATTAACAAACAAATAATAAATCAATAATAAATCATTAATCATTAATGATTAATAAATAATAAATAATAAATAAAAAATTATTAAATAAAAAATAAATACATAATAAATAAATAATAAATAAATATTAAATAGTTAATTAATAATTAACAACAAATAAATAAATAATAAATAATAAATAATAATAATTGATAATGAATAATAAATAATAAATTAATAAGTAAATAATAAATAAATAAATAATAATTAAATAAACATTAAATAAATAATAAATACATAATAAATATATAAGAAATAAATATTAAATAAGTAGTAAATATTCCATAAATAATAAAAAAAATTATAATAAATGATAATAAATAATAAATAATAAATAAATAATAACTAATAAATAAATAATAAGTATTCAATAAATATGAAATATATAATAAATAAATAAATAATCAATCAATAATAAATAATTACTAAATAATAAAAATTAGTAAATAATAAATAATAAATGATAATAAATAACGAATAAATAATAATTAATAAATAAGTGATAAATAAATAATAAATAAATGATAAATAAATTATAAATTATAAATTATATTAAATTCTAAATAAGTAATAAATTATAAATTATTGATAAATTAGTGATAAATTAATCACAAATTGAAATATTGTAAATAAATAATGACTATATAATAATTAAGTAATAAATTAATAAAAAATACAAAAATAATAAATTGTTAATAAATTAATGATAAATATTTTAACAATTAAAAAATAATAAATAAATAAAGAAAAATAATAAATAAATTATGAAAAATAAATAAATATAAAATAAATAAGTGGTAAATAAATTATAAATAAGTATAAAAAATAATGAATAAATAGAAAATATTAAATATATAGATAATAAATAGATAAATAGATAATATATAAATAAAACATTAATAATAAATTAATAATATAAATAAATAAATAATAAATGATTAATAATAAATAATAAATATCATGAAAAAATATATAATAAATAGTAAATAAATATTAAATAATAATTGAATAATTAATTAATAATAAATAATAAATAATCAATGAATATATAATAAATAAGTAACAAATTAATTACTAATAAATGAATAAATATTAAATAATAAATAATAAATTGAAATAATATATATAAACACACACATAGATATATATATATATATATATATAATTTTTTTATTAATATTTATATATATAAATATATAAACACAAGTAAATATATATAAATATATATATATTAACAAATTTATATAAATATAGATAAATATTCATAAATACAAATAAATATCCATGCATAGATACAAATATATATAACTTTATATAAATAATGATAAATATATATAAATTATAAATAAATATACATTAATGTATAAAAGTACATACAAATATATATTCACACACACATATATATATATAATAAATAATAAATCACCTAAAAAAGAAAAACCACAATAACTATAACACCATCAAATCAATAGGAATGTAAATAAATGGAATAAAATTATAAACGACCTAAAAGAAAATGAATACACTATTAAATGAAGATAAAATCTCATCGAATGTTTAAAAATTCTAATATCTAAACAAAAAAACTCTTTTTGGAGGCCTTTAGGACAACTTTAGACATCAAAAAATAGTGACCAAAGTCCTTGGGATAATACAATGTAGAAATAATTGTAGGTTTTGATTTGATATGTTGAATAGTCCAAAAAAACACTCAGATCAGAAGTTAAGACTGTTTGAAGTTGATGGTCGATTTTCCAATTTTCTTAAAACTATAATAACTTTTATTTTATTTTTTATTAACAAATTATTTTATAATGTGATTTCATTTCATTTAATAAGCTTCTATTTGAATGGTTGTGAAGACAAAATAGACACTCGAATCAAAACTTATAGTCATTTGATAGTGAATTCTGATATTCAACTTATACAAGAATTAATCTGGGTTTCAGAAAACTATTAACTAGTAATTATATATAATTAATAATTAATAAAAATTAAAAATAATAAAATATAAATGAATATAAATAATAAATCATAATTTTTAATTATAAATCATAATTAAATATTTATTATTTTTTATTTTTTCCCATTAATTTAGTGAAAACTTTTATAAATTGTCGGTAAAAGTAAATTTAAAAATTAAAAAACTAAAGATATAAATTAGAGAAAGTTTTTTAAAAACACCGAAATATAATATAATAAAATAAAAAACACATTTACCGGTAGTTTTAAGAACCACCACGAAATGTTTTTCCAGAATATTTAGCAGAAGTTTTAAAAACAACCGCTGAAAATCCACCCCAAAACCCATTTTTTCTTATAGTGTTCCGTCAATCTCAAAGGCTACAATATCATCAAGAGCCCATTTTTATTTTTTTTCCTCATTGGGTGTCTAAACATGTATGACAATTTTAGATACTTGGATTTTTACCTATAAGATTTGGAATATTTCCAAGAATATTTCCAAGAATTTTAAATATATTTGGTCACACATGCATAGTTTCTCTTGAAAAGAGGAATAACTCTCATAAAGGAGTCTCAGATCGGATCTCTAAGACCTTGGGTTGAGTTTGTAATGTTTTGTTCACCCTAGGTGTGAGTTTTGGAAGGGAGTGAGTTGGAAGGTTGTTTTATGGTGAAATAATTAATTAAATGAGAGTTTAATTAATTAATTAAAAACCAAAACCTAAATCCCTCCCTCCCCCTTCTATTTGGTGCACAACATAACTGAGAGGATATCCTTTTCTCCCACTCCTCTCCTCCCTTTAGCAACAAGTGAAAATGAAGAAAAATTAACAAATCAAGGTGCTACCGATCTCCATTTCTGAAACATATTGTCATCAGATTGAGAAGTAGAATGATATGGGCATTGTTCTTCAACCGAATATTTGGCGTTTCACCCTCGAGCTAGGAATTTATTGTTTTTTTAGTTTTGATCTATTTATTTTGCTATGTTATAAATTTTTAAATCCCTATTTCAATCTCTTAAGACCCCTGTTGAGTAGATCTAGGAGTTTGGGGTTGAATCCGGTGTTTTTATAGGTAATTCCCAACTTGAGTTACCATCTACACTGCATGTAGTTAAGAGAAACATGTCTTATATCCCTTACTATTCAGGGAAGATTATTTTGGGGACTATATGTCATGTACATTGGTTACAAACTACGTAGTACCCCAATCTGTGTGGCTATGTGACATGGATTGGGATGCCATGTGAAAACACAAGGTCATGCACTAACACATGTCCAAAGTATGCAGACATAGGGTCTAGTACACAGACATGGGTAAACTACACGGACAAGGGATGGGTGAAGCAGAACATGTCTTGTACCTCATGTACATTTTTTATACCCCCTATATGGGTTGGAAACCATATTGACCAGATACATGGCCAGTTTATCGGGCGGGCTCAGCCACCATGTGTGATATAATGCACATCGTGTATTCCTAGGTGATCTCCTTGAGATCTTTTTCCTTCCATATCTTCTTCTCTGGGAAGCATATTCATGACTTTGAGTATCCTATCCTAAGTTTTTTGCACATAGAACACGATAGTGGACTCAGTTTTGGCTTTTGAGGTATGAGGTGGTGCATTTAGATCAAGATTCTTATATAACAATGCAAAGGTTATGCAGTAGTCGGGGTAAATCACGGGGTTGACATTGGGGTCGGTACCCTTCCCTTTGAATTTAGGATGTGGGTCCCCTGGAATCTTTAGACCAGTGAGGTGGTGCTACCCTACTAGAATGGGGTGTAGATCCTATACCCACAATGGTGTTACTACACGAAGTATAATGATCTTGAATCTCCTCTTAGCGATGATTGAACGATGATAGAGATCAATGTGGTTCTTGAATAGAGAAACTGGTATTGGTTCTCCCTTGTGAAATTAGGGTGATGGTTTCCCTTACCTCTTTGCTTTAGTAGATATGGGACTCCTCGTGTCATGGGTGCAGGTTCTTTTACCTTTGGGTAGTTGTTTGGGATGAGACATGGTCAGGAATATCCTATGTCTCACGAGGAAGAGGAATTATTTTCCCACTAAGATGCATCCATGTGATGCGACCTAAAACCATGTGGGAAAGGCAGTGCCAGCCAAAAAAGATAGTATCAAGGTGTGTTGATTGAGTTCCTTATACTTGGGTGTTCAAGGCTGGCACGTGAGATTCTGGGCATCTTGATGGGTTTTCCGAACTGTTGGTACTCCTCTAATGGTTCAGGGTGAAGGTTCCTTGTATCATTTTTAATGCTAGGCAGTGCTCCCCTGCCATGTGAGGGAATATAACCTCCATACTCATTGTCCAGATATAGAAGGAACTACCCTATTGGTCCAGGGGTGGGTCCTCTAACCATGGATTCAGCAATCCCCTACCATGTCATTGCACGGGTCATCCATATGTGACGTATATATAGAGCGGGTACTCCCCTACTAGGATAGAGTGAGGGTCCTCTATCATTGGAGTGAGAACTCCCATGTCATTCCAAGGTGCAGGTCCTCTATACGTCATGTTCTGGAAGATTCGGTACTCCCCTTCCATACTAGGGAGTGAGCCCTCTAGCCTGGGGTTGATATTCCCATATCGTACCAGGGTATGGATTCCACTTCATAAACGATCTGGTAGAGTCGGTACTCCCCTGTCATACCAGGGTGTGAGTCCTCTAGCGACAAAGTGGTACTCCCCTATCGAGTTAGGTTGTAGGTCCTCAACCTATGGAGTGTTACTCCCTTATAATATTAGGGTATGGTTACTCTATTATATTAGTGGTACTCCCCTATCATCATAGGTTTCTAGTCCTCACCTATGGAGTTATGCTTCCTCGTATCTGAGGTGCAGTGGGGAGAGGGTCCTCCATTGGAGTAGGAGTTCCCTTGGGTTTTGAGTATAGAAACAAGGATCAAGCACCTAAACTCAATAAGCATGATATGTAACATCCCAGTTTTTTTTAAATGAATTGAAATGAATGAAAATTTTCATTAAGTATATATTTATAACTAGACTTTAGAACATAATTTTTCCACTTCTATGTTTTAAATTTCAAGAAACTATCATCTACAATTGTGTTCAGTATGTTATTTGGAGTCTATTGGAACCAACTTGTTTTTTTGGTGAATAGTAACATACCCTTATGAATAGTAATATGAATAGTAATATGACCCTAATGAATAGTAAATTTTATTATTATTTTATTTTCTTAAGGATTTAAGATAATAACATCTTGGTTAATTTTTCATCGTGATATATAAGTAGTTATAGAATTAGAACTGTTAATTTTTGAATTAAGTATGATTTTATTTAAAAATTAAATTAATAATATTTATAAAATTATTTTACAAAAATGGACTTCATTTTTGAATTCTAAACGTCAAAAAATGGTTAGGTTAAATTTTTTGGATGTTTCTAAAAATCAAGAATTTTTATGAATAGTAAAATACGATAAAATACGATAAATGCTAAATACTTGATTTACTGCATCATAGATGATGAAAGGATGGTTTAAGCCCACTTGGTTAGAACTCACATGCCATTATCACTATTTGGGGTCACATGATTTAAGATTATTGATATACTTGAGAAAAAATATTATAATAATGATTAAAATAATGAAAAATACCCCATCTCCTCTACTATAAATACCACCCTCACTCCCCTCTTCCTCCCACATCTCTCAAGCCTTGATAGTTGTCTAATTTTTGCCAAATTCTCTCCCCAATCTTCTTCCCCACTTCCTAGATCTTCTGGTCTCACCAAAAGACCAAAACCAAAGCCCTTAAGGAGGATCTCAAGGAGAAGAGATCAAGAGGTAAACATCCTATTTTATTTTCTTTCTTTTCTTTCATTTTATGTTATTCTTTTCCATTACCTTTGGATTATGATGGGATATTTAATTAAATATCTCCAATTACTTACCATATTATTTATGAATGATGATATATCCCCTTCTTCTCATCAAACTATTTTTATGAAATTTTAAGAGATGTCGTTAGGTTGCCGAAGTTTCGGGAGAAATTTATCAAGTTTTCTTTTATTTTAAGATTCATTTCTTTTATTATTATTTAATCACCTCCTCTTAAACAAAAAGCATGAAAGCTCCAGAATATTGTATATTCTGGATGATATCATGTTCATGGAAAATTCATCATTATTATTCTTCTCCTCTCCCTCTTATTTAAGGAATAAAAACACTGTTTGTGATGTGTCGAATTACCGATATCGTGGACGATGTATTTCAATTTCCATTAATTCTTTAAAGTATGGTCATGAAACCATTTATATGGTTTAACCAGGTTATAATATCTGTTTTATGACTCACCCATGGTTCTGTAATTCTTTTCTACTCATGGTTTTAATTTATAAGAGAAAATGAGGTTGTTATTATCAAAGAACCACTAAAATGATCTAAACGAACATCGTTGATGTTTTAACTTATGAATCATCCTCATATTGACATCAAAATGATAAATGGTATAACTTATGTTACTGGAAAAATTTAAATACCTTTCCATTCAAATTTTTGAGTTTCACTTCTAGCCAACAAGAACGTCCATCATGAACCAATCTTGGAAATCATGTAAAGAACTCACCCAAAAACAGTGCAAGGGGGAAAATACTAACAATTAAAGGGTGAAATGATGTTATAAAATGATAATATAAGATGTTATGAACATTAAAATGTTTCTTTAAAATATTAATAACACTCTTTTAACCATTATACATGAGGTTTAAATGAGTTGTATGTAAGACAAACCCGAGGTAAGGGAATTCTTAACCCGATTTCCATTCTTTGGGTTAACCTTCTACTTCATTATTTATGTGATATTTAAACTATTTGTGTGATGGGTCCTATTTATATTATGTTTTATTATGTGTATTTACAGTATATATACATACTCCATACACTCTATTAAGTCTCTCTTCAATTTTATAATATTTATAAGGGGATTTTCATTAAAAATCATCTTTTTAAATTCAGTTTTACGGAATTCCAAAGTAATGTTTTTATGGAATTATTCATGTTTTATGATTATTTTTTGGTTATTGGGAATTCTTTATGATTAAGGGTGGGACCTATATTTCCCTGTAATTCATTGTGTATGAGTAAGTTGGAGGTCGGCCATATGGTTACTCCAAGTGTAATTGAGATGGTTACACAAAGTAAGGTAGCCGTGAGGGTTAAAAATTATAAGGTAGCCAAGAATGGTTACAAGATTATGTAATTAATGAACCAAGATACCTTTATGATTATATTTATTCTCTCATGTTTTGTGTGGATCTTGTGTAAATATCATGTTACACAAATTAAGTATACATGGGTGACAAGAATGTCTTTTGAAAATTCTTCCATACGTTACAAGTATTCATGGACTAATGTGATCTTTCCTTATTTTCCATACCTTACTAAGATTTTGTGCTCATCCAAAGTTTTTAAATGATTTTCATTGGTTAATGGATTTATAATACAAGGAATGAATCCATGTTAAATGTTGAATAATTTTCAAGGAGTCTTGTTTTAGGTTTAGATGTTTTATATTTAAAACAATGGAAACTATTTTTATGGTATCCACTCTGTAATAATGTGTAATGTTATGAATGTATTGTCTTAATTATCTAATGATCTAAACTTGAAAAGATCCTCAATGTAAAAGGAAGTGTTTTCTTGAATAAATAAAGATTATGTTTTTAATAAGGTCAGGTCTTTATAGTTGGTATCATAGGAAAGGTTTAGAAAACTTTAGGGATTATGAGTTTTCATTAAATATAGGGTTAGTCTGTATGTCTATTCTTTAAGTTAAATCCTTGTTTTATAACTTTTCAGATTAAGGAAAGTCAGTTACAAATTGAAGGAGGATGATCTCAAATGACACTCCTATCTCTTCCTCATGACTTTATTTCAATAATTATTGCAAATTCATGTCCAGACGACGTGGAAACATTTTCTAACATACAACTCACTTGCAGGGAATTGTTTGTGATATCAAACACCTCCATTATACCTCGATACCATCGTGGATCATGGGTAGTATTTAATCAAATCCTATTTTCTCAATATTCTCATATTTTTTAGAAAGGTAAATATTATCAAGGAATTTTTAAATATTTTACCTTATCAAGAGATTTTGAAGTATATTGAGATTTTAAAAGAGGTGCTGAAGAAGGAGACCCTTGCGAAAACTATTTATATTTTCTTTTACAATATACTCTTTCAGAACATAATTATGGTATTTTAAAAGGACCATTGATTGAAAGTTTCAACTCAAACTCAGTCTGACTATTTTATAAAAATCATGTTTTATCAGATGTTTTGAAATTATATGTAATACATGATTATTTTCCAAAACTATTTTTCGGTGAACACCCATATGACCCAAGTTGTACAAGGTGTATTTGGATAAAGAAAGAAAATGATTTTGAAGGATCTCTAAATCATTGTTGAAATGAATGGACCTTCTATTTACATGAGCAAAATGATGATGAGACCAGGTGGGCACCATGATCAAGGTACCCTCACTTGTTTAATAAGTAAATAAAATTGTGAGGACGCAACTTACGAAAGGTGGGGATAATGTAACATCCCAGTTTTTTTTAAAGAATTGAAATGAATGAAACTTTTCTTTAAGTATATATTTATAACTAGCATTCAAAACATAATTTTTCAACTTCTATGTTTTGAATTTCAAGAAACTGTCATCTAAAATTGTGTTCAGTATGTTATTTGGAGTCTATTGGAACCAACTTGTTTTTTTAGAATAGTAAAATACCCTTATAAATAGTAATATGAATAGTAATATTACGCTAATGAATAGTAAATTTTATTATTATTTTATTTTATTAAGGATTTAAGATAATAACATCTTGGTTAATTTTTCATTGTGATATAGAAGTAGTTATAGAATTAGAACTGTTAATTTTTGAATTAGGTATTATTTTATTTAAAAAGTAAATTAATAATATTTAGAAAATTATTTTTCAAAAATGGAATTCATTTTTTAATTCTATACATTGAAAAATGGTTAGGGTAAATTTTTGTGATTTTCTGAAATTCAAGAATTGTTTATGAATAGTAAAATACGATAAAATACAATAAATGTTAAATACTTGATTTACTACATCACAGGTGATGAAAGGATGATGTAAGCCCACTTGGTTCGAACTCACATTCCATTATTACTATTTGGGTTCACATTAATTAAGATTATTCATACTCTTGACTAAAAATATTATAATAATGATTAAAATAATGAAAAATACCCCCTCTCATCCACTATAAATACCACCCTCACTCCCCTCTTCCTCCCACACCTCTCAAGACTTGACCATTGTCCAATTTCTTCCAAGATAACTCTCCAATATTCACGTCCTAGAGCTTCTTCTCAAACCAAATGACCAAAACCAAATCCCTTAAGGAGGATCTCAAGGAGAAGAGATCAAGAGGTAAACATCCTCTTTTATTTTCTTTATTTTCTTTCATTTTATGTTATTCTCTTCCATTACCTTAGGATTATGATGGGATATTTCATTAAATATCCCCCCATACTTCCCATATTATTTATGAATGATGAGATATACCCTTCCTCTTATCAAACTATTTTTATGAAATTTTAAGAGACGTCGTTAGGCTGCCGAATTTTCGGGAGAAATTTATCAAGTTTTATTTTATTTTAAGATTCCTTTCTTTTCTTCTTATTTCCTCACCTCCTATTAACCAAGAGACATGAAAGCTCTAGAATATTGTATATTCTGGATTATCTTATGTTCATGGAAAATTCATCATAATTATTTTTCTCCTCTCCCACTTATTTAAGGAATAAAAACATTGTCTGTGATGTGTCGAATTACCAATATCGTGGATGATGTGATTTCAATTTCCATTAATTAATTAAAGTCTGGTCATGAAACCATTTATATAGTTAAACAAGGTTATAATATATTTTTTATAACTCACCCATGGTTCTGGAATTCTTTTGTACTCGTGGTTCTAATTTATAAGACAAAATGTGGTTGTTATTATCAAAGATCCACTAAAATGATCTAAATGAACATTATTGATGTTTTAACTTATGAATCATCCTCATATTCAACATTAAAATTATAAATGGTATAAATTATGGTACTGAAAATATGTAAATACCTTTACAGTCCAATTCTTTTTTTTCACTTCCAATCAACAAGAACATCCATCATGAACCAATCTTGGAAATCATGTAAAGAACTCACCCAAAAACAGTGCAAGGGGAAAAATACTAACAATTAAAGGGTGAAATGATGTTATGAAATGGTTATATAAGATGTTATAAACATGAAGCTGTTTCTGTAAAATATTAATAACACTCTTTTAACCATTATACAGGAGTTTTAAACAAGTTGGTAGTAAGACAATCCCGAGGTAGGGGAATTCTTAACCCGATTTCCATTCTTTGGTTTAACCTTCTACTTCATTATTTATGTTCTTTTAAAAAAATTTGTGTGATGGGTCCTGTTTATATTATGTTTTATTATGTTTATTTACAGTATATATGCATACTCCATCCACTCTATTAATTCTCTCTTCAATTGTATAATATTTATAAGGGGCTTTTCATTAAAAATCCTCTTTTTAAATTCAGTTTTACGGAATTCCAAAGTAATGTTTTTATGGAATTATTATTGTTGTATGATTATGTTTTGGTTCTTGGGAATTATTTATGATGAAGGGTGGGACATATATTTCCCTCCAATTCATTGGGTATGAGTATGTTGGAGGCTGTCTGTATGGTTACTCCAAATGTAACTGCGATGGTTCCACCAAGTAAGTTAGTCGTGAGGGTTACAAATTATAAGGTATCCAAGAATGGTTAAAAGATTATGTAAGTAATGCCCCAAGATACCTTTATGATTATATTTATTCTATCATGTTTTGTGTGTATCTTGTTTAAATATCATGGTACACAAAGTAAGTATACAAGGGTGACAAGAATGTCTTTTGAAAATGCTTCCATACGTTACGAGTATTCATGGACTAATGTGATCTTTCCTTCTTTTCCATCCCTTACTGAGATTTTGTGATCATCCCAAGTTTTTAAATGATTTTAATAGTTTCATGGATGTTTAATACAAGTAAGGAATCCATGTTAAATGTTTAATAATTTTTAAGGAGTCTTGTTTTAAGTTTTGATGTTTTATATTTTACAAAAATAGAAACTGTTTTTATAGTATCCACTCTGCAATAATGTGTAATGTTATGAATGTATTGTCCTAATTCTCTAAATCTATAAACATGAAAAAATCATCAATGTAAAATAAATTGTTTTATTTAATAAATCAATATTATGTATTTAATAAGGTCGGGTCCTTATATGATACTTGGTTAAGAGTTAGTGCTTCCCCAACATACTAAGGGGAAAGCCACTCCATACAGAAGTGACAATGGTTTTTCGAGTTAGTTAGGAAGTATTATTCCCTTGATTGTAGGTCAGTGGTGAGTTATGAGTACCTCCATTCCCTATCATAGGTAATATGCACAGGGTTCATGGTTTAGAGAAATTCTCCCTTAACTTTAGTTTAGTGGTGAGGAGTGGGCCTCTCCACTTGGTTTCTTTATCCTTGTGCAGGGCATAGGTTAATGATGGTAGAACCTCTAGTGTTGAGAACTAGAGATAAACCATATAGGTTATTTATAATGGATAAAATTATATTAGTCATACTATTTAGAATGGTAGAGTCGTTCTTGATGGATTTTATCTCTAGGATATTTTCCATTTGGGCTGGCATAGATCATGGAGTGTGTTATCCTAGTTTATTGTTTACCTTTAGAGCCACGAGTATAATGTTTTTTCTTCCTAAGAAGTCTAAACTTCCTGAGACTTGTATTTTGATACGATTATATATAGGTGGTGTCTAGGATCCATTGTGGTGTTGTCACATTCTGGGTTGACAACCCTTGAGGACTGGGTATACCTACCACTTATGTGCCCATACCTTACTTTTGGTTACTCTCCCTCCCTGGGAGGTGAAAATGCATGGGGGTATGACACGTATAATGACCATCGATTTTCATACATTAAAATTACATAAAATTTTCAGAATACTTCAAAAATTATAGAAACATACTCCCAAATATCGTACTAGTCTAGTGCCTTTGGAATCTTGAAAAAACATAAACACTTGTACATAAATGAGATACATTATCTCTCACTAGGTTCTTCTTTACTAGCACCCATTTTATACACGTCAAGCATAATACATATCTTCATAACCTAGGGAATAAACATAAAAAGTGATGAGCTCAAATTTCTAGTAAGGTTAGATAAGGGAGATATGTAATCCTAATCAAGAGAATAAGGGTATGATAACATGATCATGAAAATAAAAGGTCACACCCTGCATATCAAGATCATATATATGAATCATGGCATAAAGATTTTCAGTTAATAAGACATGAATAATAAGGATATAGATAACATAATCCATGAAAGCATAATATATGAATAAAACATGGAATTATGGAAGACACATAAGCATCTAATATGATTTCCATAGTAGCCAAGGCATTGCTTCCAAGACCATCTTGGTAGTATAGTTTCATTCCCCATACCATCTTGGTAGTCATAGTTCACTCCCATGTCCTTATTAGTAGCATGATTTCACTCCTCGTACCATTTTGGTAGTCTTGGTTCCCTCCCATGGCCATTTTAGTAGTCAAGGTTCATTCCAAATACCATCTTAGTCTATCTTATGAGATATAAATCTTCACTCAATGCATTGGAGGGAGATATAGGGCTCACCCATATCATAATGAAATCATACATAAAAGTTCCACAAGATCATAAATAATCATATAATAACCCATTAAATGAAATAGGTATTATAAACATGTAGTTATATCATAACATATAGAAACAGATTGGTTTCAAAATTATTTCATCATAAATATAACCCATGAAAAGAAGTGGGTTTCAAAAGCATATAACCAATGAAATAGAAAAGGGTTCTATAAACATTATACCATTAAAAAATAATCCATTTAGATAGATAATATGAATGGAAACATTGAGTGATTTATCCATAAATTCATGAGTAACACCAATAGATGTTATCATTGATGGGAAATAATTTTTAATGATCTTTTAAAAACATTTCTTGAGGAAAATATCCTTTATACATTGAAAACCTCGTTTTGAAACATAAAACCTTTTGAAAACCTTTTTCTTTGAAACCTATTTGAAAACATCTAAAGTAAGATTTTAAAACTATTAAATGTTTTTAAAATACTTTTTCTTTGAAATAGTCTTTAGAGTTATTTTTAAAACATTTTTTAAAACATGGTTTTTGAATACAATAGAGTTCCGGCCAGAGAGATAGGCGGTCAGATTTTACTTAAAAATGTTATCTTAAGTACAAAAGAGTGGTAAAATGGAACTAATATATAGATATATCTTGATTAAATAGATTAGAAGGAAACTCAGTATTTTTATTTAGATATGGATCATAATATTTCATTAAATTAAACATAAACATAAACAATCTCATAAAAATGATGAGATTGTCTCAATAAACTCTTATAACTTGGTAACTTGGGATCACACTCCCCATGTAAGAAAATTAAATTAAATGAAACATAAAATATCATTAAAAATGTAAATTAGTGATATAACATGTAAAATGTAATTATATACACCATAAAAAATAATTTAGGTGCATAAAAAACATGAATCTCAAAGAAGAAAAATTGAGACAATATTATTTTACCGATTTGGTAACTTTTGAAACATAAACACCATGAAAGAAAGATAATAAAATGGATATTTTAATACCCATAAATTAAAATTATAATATAAATACAATATAATCATGTTATGTACATACCCCACACAAAATTAAATAGTGGTGAACATAGCATGTATCTCACGAAAATAAAAAGCGATATGAAATCCCCTCACCTTGTGTCTTTACTCTCATCGTACTCATTCAAAACAATTGTATAATAAATATAAATTTATAATAAATATTTCATAGAACCATATTCTTATATTTAATATCATATATGGTTTTATTATGACCTTATATTACTTGTTTTCTAACAATTCTATGTGAAGGTTTCACTTCAGGTAATATTCTCTTCATTCTTCGCATGTGTCTTAATTTTCTATATCTTTGGTATTTATACATTATATCATGATTTATAGATTGTAAACCATGATATAAATATAATTTATATATATTATAAGTTTATTATAATTATCTATAAAATATATAAGTATGAAATTGAATATATCATTCATGGAGATGGTAAGTCGTATGTACGCATAAACGCTATTTCTGTTTAATTGTCATGTTGAAATAATTAAGTAAAAGGAATATATGTATATATATGTACATATATATGTATATAGTTATTATATTATATTTATGATATCATATATGTCTTATATATTCACTAAAACTATCTTTAATACAATCTATGTAGTGTATGAATAAATCATATCGCTTTGATGGGGTAGTAGTTCACACTTCCTCAAATAAAATTGTCGTATTAACACCAAAGGTAAAGTAAAAAATATATGTGTTGTAAAAGGAATAAATAATATTAAATAAATAATTAATGTAATATATAAAATTTATAAATAGATTTTCAATAATAATGTCCACCATGAGAGGCGGTAAGGAAATTTGAACAATCATCGTTTAGTGAGGCGGTAGTTTGTCGTACGAATAAATAGTATGTTCATTATCCATTAGATGAAGGTATATGTAAGTGTAGGTTGAAACATTAACATAAAATAACCTAGTATATTGATTATACTTTTGTTTTTATACATGTATAGAAAATAAGTGGAGGGTGGTGAAATAAGATAAAATAAAGGACTTGAGAGAAGACATTGCTTCTTAATTGGATAACTCCTTTAGGTTTATGCCAAAAGGATTCCTTGGATTGTCTTATGACCAAGGTAAGGATTATAAGAGGAAGGAAGGATTAATGGTACGTTTATTGGAAATATATTGTCTAAACTTGAGAGTTTTTAGAGGTGTGAGGAAGTGGGAACGGTGGTGGCCTTTTATAGGAAAGGAAAAGGACTAACTTGGAATTTTTTAAAACAAGTTAGGTGTAAACATGTTCTTACATAAAAAAGTCATAAAAACAAACGTAAATCAATAATTTAAGGTTTATGGCCGAAATATTTCCATAAAATGGGTTTTTTGAAGGTTTATAGATCATTTGGCCCCCTAAGATTAAGGTTTAAACCCTAATTATGCATAATTTGACCTTAATCACTATGATTAATTTTAATCACTTTTACTAATCATTTTGGTCAAAAATCAACATGATATAATTAAAATATAAATATTATACTGATTAAAATTTTGAATGTACATTTTTCAAAATTCAATTCATAGAAGCGGAAATAATAAGATTAATGTTAATCCCGCAAACGGGATGAAATAAAGGGTTTTTAAAGTAAAAAAATATTCAAAAGTTTATTAAGTTTTTATATTAAATTTCAAAGTGAAATTGTTTATAATGAGATAAATTGTATTAATAGATGTATAATTGATCTAATGTGGCCTTAAAACAAATTTAAAGTAAAATTTAACATTAATAATAATTTAATCAAAAATTTATTTATTAACTAAAATGTAGTATTTTTCACTATTCATCAAAAAATGAAGTTTATCATAAAAATTCCAAAAATTCAACCTAAGATAATTTAAAAATTATTGTTTAAAAAATGAAGTTTATTTTATCAAATTTAATTGATAGATTTATCTAAAATTAATTTTATTATTAAAATCAATTCATTTTAGAAAACAATATTTTTAAACATAAAAGGACTTTACCAAAAAAGATATCTTCCATTATCATTATGTTTTCTCTATATTAAAAAATATAAAAAATGTCTGAAAAGTAGTTGTTACTATTCATAATACTAATTTTTATGTATAGGTTATAATTATCTCATTTAAATTATTATAATAGCAAAATGATATTTCATAGAAACATCGATGTTGTGTGTCACGTATGCCAAGTCAGTGTCTGGTGTAACGTATGCCATGTCGGTGTTCTATGTAACATATATCGAGTTAGTGTCATATAACGTATTCCAAGTAAGTTCCATTTGAAAGGAATTTTTAACTTATTTCATTTCAAGACATAAATTAAAATTTAATTTATTCAAAAAATGGTCCCTAAAAACTCAGGGTGTTTCATTCTACCCCCTTAAAATGAATTTCAACCTCGAAATTCGTCACTCAGGTAAAAAAATTAGGATAATTATCCCTCATTATATCCTCATGTTCCTATGTATCTTTGTCTAATAGTTGATTTCTCTACAAAACTTTGACCAGGTGAGTGGTCTTGTTTCATAGAAATTTCTTTGTAAGATCAAGAATTTCAACATGTTTCTCCTCATATGAATGATCCTGGTCTAACGGTATGGCCTATGAGTTTAGTACATGTGAAGGGTTAGTTATGCACTTCCTCATAAGATATGCATGGAACACATCATGGAATAGATATATATTTTGAGGAAGTTCCAAGTGATAGGCTACCATCCTAATGCGGTCAAGAAACCCAAAGAGACAGATATACCTAGGGATTAGTTTCCCTTTCTTCCCAAATCTCATAACTTTATTCTTGGGTGAGATTCATAGAAATAGTATTTCACCAACATTAATTTCTAGATCGCATTGATGGTTATAATTATAACTTTTCTGCCAACCTTGAGTTTCCTTGATATGCTTCTGAATGATTCTAACCTTCTCGGTTATTTCTTCATCAATATTAGGTCTCAATAGATTTCTTTCACCAAATTTTCTTTTAACTTTGATTTGTTTTGATATGCCATCTAAATGCTTGAGTGAAATCTATTTTTTTAAGAAAACTCAACTAGATTAAGGTTTTGATCGCAACCACATTTGAAATCTATAGAACAAAATCTCAACATCTGCTCTAGGGTTCGAATTTTTCTTTCAGACTGACCATTTATCTGGGGATGATAAGAACTGTTAAAACCCAATTACATATCAAGTGTTTACTAAAGACTTCACCAGAACTTAACCTCAGATCCTGATTTAATAAAATATAATTTGGTACTAAATTAAACCGTTACAATTCCATAAAATATATATAGGCAAGATAATATAGAGAGAAGTATTCTCTGATAGTGATGAAGTGTGCTGACTTAGTAAGGTGACTGACTACCAACCATATAACATTAAACTCATTAGAGTTTTTGGGTAGTCTAATGAAAAAATAAATATTGATGTTCTCCAATTTCCATTATAGTATGGCTAATGGATGCAACATCCCATTTTACTTTTGTCTTGTATCTTTAACTTGTTGGCATACCAAGCATCGAGATACAAACTCTAAGATATCTCTCTACATGCCATCCCACCAGAAGTATTCTTTCAATTTATTATAAGTATTTATAATTCTAGGATGAATATATAATGAATAACTATGAGATTCTTATAACATATCCTTATTAAAATCTAGTATGTAAGGAACACATACATGGTTACTAAACCTTACCATTACATCCTGATCAAGGTTAAACTCAATAACATTTTTGGCTTTCTTTTATAGATCTACATCTTCCTTCTACACCTCCTTGATCTTAACTTGGATAGAGGGTTGAGCATTTATTTGGGAAAGATTATATTTTTTCCCTTCCTTTGGGATTTCTAGATCCATCCTTCAAAAATACAAAAATATTAGATCGTGTGTGATATTTATCATGTATAATCTAGAATGATACTTCTGACTCAAACCATTATCCACCTTGTTCACTTTCTCAGGGAGGTAATGTATTGATCAGTCCTGATCCTTTATCAATTCTAACCATCTTCTCTAGCACATGTTTAACTCCTTCTATGTGAATATATATTTTAGATTTTAATGAACAATATATATATATATATATATCATACTTTTCTCCTTAAATATAATGCCTCCATATCTTTAATGAAAAAATTACCATTGCTAACTCCAAATCATGATTTGGGTAATTTTGATCATGAATCTTCAACTGCTGTGAGGCATAAGTGTTGACCATGTTATTATGCATAATAACACATCTCAATACCTTCTTGGATGCATTTCTAAAGATCACAAACCCGTGTCCACTACAGGTTAATGTAAGCATCGGTACACTGAATAACCTTCTACTGAGTTCCTTGAACTTTTCCTCACATTCATCTGTCCAGAGGAACTTGATGCCTTTATGAGTTAACTTGGTCAGACGATTATATAGTCATGAAAAAATCTCTACAAACCATCAATAACATCCAGATAAACTAGAAAATCTATAGATATTAGTCATTGTTGTTATTCTAGGCTAGCATTTAATAGCCTCCATATTTGATGGATCTACTTCTATAGCATATCATGAGATTATGTGACCCAAAAGTAAATCCTTTTATAGGAAAAATTCAAACTTTTTAAATTTTTCATATAGATTCTTCTTACTTAGGGTCGTTAGTAAAATTCTCAAGTGATCCTCATGGTCTTCCTTTATCTTTGAATAGATAGAAATATCATCTATAAATACTTCCACAAAATGATCGATGTAATCTCTAAGGACTCTATTCATTAAATACATGAAGACAGTAGGGGAATTAGTAAGACCAAAAGGCATCACTATATATTCATAGTGTACATACCTTGTTTGGAATATGGTCTTGAGTATATCCTCTTTCTTAACCCTCAATTGATGATATCCAGAACAAAGTTCAATCTTGGAAAAGTATTGAGCTCCACGAAATTGATCAAATAGTTCATCAATAAGGGGGAGAGGATACTTATTCTTTATCTTGATCTTGTCCAACTCCTGATAATCAATGAAGAGTTGCATCGATCCATATTTATTTTTCACAAAAAGAACAAGTGCCCCTAAGGTGACACACTTGAATGATTGAATCCCTTTTCAAGGTTTTCTTAGAGTTTATACTTCAATTCATGCAACTCAATCAGATCCATTCTATAAGGAGTCTTATAAATTGGTTTGGAACCTGGAATAAGTTCTATTTTGATATCAACTTCACATTTTTGTAGAATACTAGGAAACTCTTCCATAATGACATCCACAATTTCTGGAACAATAGAAATATTATCGATGTAAATTTTCTCCCCAACCATTTGAGATAAACAACCATTTTGAATGGGAATTAAGACCCATACACTGGATGTAATCTCTATAGAAAGTTCATACTTATCATCACAGGGATGGACGGTCATAGGAGGGTTATAAATACCAAAATTAACTTCTATTACTTGATAATTTATATTGTATTTATGTAGAGAAATCCAATCCATACCTAAGATAAAATTAAATTCCACCAAAGGAAGAATGAAAAGATTTTCATGAATCACATTCCCACAAATATCAACGAGAGATGAATCATTGAATTGAGATGAATTCATCCTACCATTATAGGTATTCATTGATAAATCCACATATAATTTCATTGGTGGAATCTTAACACACATAAAAAATTATTTATATATGATAGAGTGAAAATATTCATAATCAAATATGACATCAGTGGTTCTAGAGTGGATGGTAAGTATACCTTTCATAATGTTGTTTCACACCCCTCATCAGAAATAGTAATTGCATGATATTTTCCTTTATTCCTTGGATTTAGAGGTTTTTGAAGTTGATCATCATCACCAGCCCTTGGGTTTGGGAAGTGGTTAGCATAATTCCCGTTCTCCTTACACTTGTAGCACTGAATCATGGGAGGTGAATTATGTGCCAGTTTTTTCCTATTCACAATGTTAGATAATTTCCTCCCATCACATCAGTAATCAAATCTCATATTTCCTTCTGTTCCACACTTAAAAAATTTATTATACCCCTTAAGGAAATTTCATCCATGCTTCTTCCCACACTTAGAGCATAAATGGAAGCTCATCTTCTTCTCTTAAAAGTTTTTATATTTTCCATTCAAATCCATCTTCCACTTCTTTTCAAAACTATGAGATTGATACATGTCTATAACCTCCATTCAAACAATAAATTCACAACGCAAAATCTCTATGTACCTACTAAATTCTCTTATGTACAACACTCTTCTGATACATGGATATAATCCACTAAAGAACCTATCAACTTTACTTTTGGGCTGGATGATAATTCCTTAAGTGTACCTCCCAAGTCTCAGGAAATTAGCCTCATAGGTACCAACCAATTTATCATCCCTTTTCTTCAACTCAAGGAAATATTTCTCCATAATGGTACGAAGAATCTAAGGAAAGTACTTATTGAAAAATAAGTTCTTGAACTTGTCTAAATCCATGGATTCAATCTCATCTTACTACCTCATATTCTTGATTAGAGTCCACCATTGATCTGCTTCCCCTTCTAATTGAATGAAAACCAAAATAACTTTCTCATGCTTCGAACACTGTAGAACAGATAATAAATTTTCAATAGTACTGATCCATTTTTTAGAAACAAGTGGATCATAATACCCTTTGAACGAAGATGTATGTTTCCTCGTGAAAGATTCAATAGAATTTTGTTGCCTCCTTTTCTCATTTGGAAGCCCACCATGATTCATAGCTAGAGAAATTTGTGTGGGTATAGCAATGAGGTTTAACATTCCAACTCACATAGAATCAGGTTGCTCAGAAGGATAATCATTTCATTTTTTGTCACAATCACCATTAATGTGATTCCTTCAGGTTACATCCATTTACTAAATCCAAAATCATAGAGTAAGAAACAGTTATTATAATGAGGAACCACATAATCATGAAAAGTCACCTATATAATGTCTAAGTTATGACGCATTCTTTAATTTATGACACCTTAGGTTTATCCTAATTTATTCATAGCCAACTTATGTCTAAATCCTTCATCATGTTTCGTGAAGAGTTTTTGAATTCCTAAAGAATACCCCACAGGAGTGTCAAACCAGGTGTGTTTCAAGTTCCATTTATATGTACCAGATTTCCCAGAGTTAGGCCCGAGACATCTTGTCGGAGTTGTTACCCCTAGTTACATATGTTCCAAATCCACATCCACATATAGTATCCATATAGGGATTTATTTCTAGGAATCCACTCACTTTATCCTTTAACAAAATTACAGGACATTTTTCTATTCTTTTCCTTATCCTCAAACTTATCCTTAAACATGTCCTTCGGGTTATCACTATGGTTTTATCATCCTATCTTCCAAATTTTAACTAATAATTTTATCTGATACTAACTATAGAGACACTTTATTTTCATACATTAATATTACATATAATTTTTTGAATACATAAAACTTTATATAAACATATTCCCAAAGACCAAACTAGTATAGTGCCTTTGTAAACATGGAAAACATAAAAATGGGTACATAAATGAACTACACTATCTCCCACTAGGTTCTTTTTGACTAGAAACCTTTTTAGAAACATTAAAAATAATACATATCTTCACAACTTGGGGTAGGGAATATAAAAAGCAGTGAGCTCAAATTCTCAATAAGGGTAAACAAGGGAGATATGTAAGAATAATCATGAGCATAAGGTTATAAGAACATGATCGTGAAAATAGAAGTCCACACCCTGCATATCAAATATTAGATACATGAATCATGGAATAAATCATGGCAGTTCATAAGACATGAATAATAAAAAGGAAAAAAACGTAAGCCATAAAATCATAACATATGAATAAAACATGGAATTATGGTAGTCACATAATCATATAATATGATTTCCATAATATCTATGGAATCACTTCCAAGACCATCTTAGTAGTATGGGTTCACTTCCCATACCATCTTGAAAGTCATGTTTCACTCCCATGACCATATTAGTAGCATGATTTCACTCATCATACCATCTTGGTAGTCATTGTTTACTCCCATAGATATCTTAGTAATCAAGGTTTAATCCCAAGACCATTTTAGTCTATCTCATTAGATATAAATCTTAAGCCAATACATTGGAGGGAGATATAGGTCCCACCCGTCTCACAATGAAATCATACATACATGTTCCACAATATCATAAATAATAATATCATAACCCAGGAAACGAAATGGGTATTATAAACATGTAGTCATATCAAAAACTATAGAAAGAGATAGGTTTCATAATCATTTCATTATAAACATAACCTATGAAAACAAGTGGGTTTCAAAATTATATAACCCGTGATTAAGAAACGGGTTCTATAAACATCATGACATCAAAAAATAATCCATTCAGAGAAATAATATGAATGGAAACATTGATTTATTTTCTTAGAAAATCATTATTAACACTAATGGATGTTATCTTTTATGGGAAATAATTTTTAATGATCATTTAAAAATATTTCTTGAGGAAAATATCCCTCCAGCATTGAAAAAATCTTTTAAAAAAATAAAACCTTTTGAAAACCTTTTTCATTAAAAATTGATTTGAAAAACATAAAACTTTTTAAAAATACTTTTCATTAAAAAAATTATTTAAATAACTTTTAAAAACATTTTTTAAACCATGGATTTTGAAGACAATATATTTCCAACCAAAGAGATAGATAATCATTTTTTACTTAAAAATGTTATCTTAAGTAATAAAGAGTAGAAAATGGTGCTAAAATATAGATGTAACTTGAATAAATAGAGGATAATAAAACTCATTGGTGTTCTTGAGATATGGATCATAATATTTCATCAAAGTTAGCATAAACATAAACAATCTTGATAAAGCGATGAGATTGTATCAATAAACTCTTATAACTTGGTAACTTGGGATCATACTCTCCATGTAAGAAAAGTAAATTATATGAATCTTAAAATATCATGGTAAGAATAAAATTCATAATATTAAATGTAAAATATAATTATATACACCTCTAAAAATAATTTAGGTACATAAAAAAACATGATTCTCAAAGAAGGAAAATCGAGACAAAAATATTTTATAGATTTGGTAAATTTTAAAACATAAACCCCATGAAAGAAAGATCATAAAATTGATATCGGAATAACCATAAATTTAATTATAAGATACATAGAATAAAATCATGGTAATTATATACAACAAAAAAAAGGAAATATTTGTGAACATATCATGTATCTCACGGAAATAAAAAGTGATATGAAACCCATTTACTTTGTGTCTTGACTCTCATCGTACTCGTTCAAACCAACTATATCATAAATATAAATTTATTATACATCTTTTAGAGAAAAATATTATTATATTTAATACCATATATTGTTTTATTATTACCTTATATTAACCTCTTGTTAATAATAATATGTTAAGGTTTCACTTTGGGTAATATTCACTTTATTCTTCGCATGTGTCTTAATTTGTTATATCTTTGGTATTTATACTTTTTATCATGATTTACAGATTTTAAATCAAAATATAAATATCATTTATATACCTTATATGTTTATTATAATAATCTATAGAATATATAATTATTAAATGGAATACATTGTTCATAGAGACGGTAGTTCGTATGTTCATATGAACACTATTTCTGTTTAATTGTCCCATTGAAAGAAAGAAAGTAAAATACATATATGTGTATGTGTGTGTGTGTGTGTAATTTTTACATCATATTTATGATTTCATATATGAATTATATATTCACTAAAACTATCCTTAAAAAATCCATGTAGTGTATGAATGAATCATATCTCTTTTATGGGGTGGTAGTCCACACTTCCTCAAACAAAATTATCATATTGACACCAAAGGGAAAGTAAAAAAAAGATATGTTTTATAAAAGGATAAATAAGCTTAAATAAAAAATAAATATAATATATAACATTTATAAATATAGTTTTCATCATAATTTCCACCATGAGAGGCGGTAGGGAAAATCGAGCAATCATTATTTAGTGAGGCGGTAGTTTGCCGTACACATAACAAATATGTTTGTTATCTATTAGATAGAGGTGTGTGTTAGTGTAGGTTAAAAAATCACATAAAAACATACTAGTATATTTATTATAATGGTTTTTTATACAATAATTAAAAAAATAAATTGGAGGTGGTGGCAAAAGAAAATAAAATAAAGGACTTGAGAGAAGATGTTAAATCTTAATCGGTAACTCCTTTCGGTTTGTGCCAAAAGGCTTCCTTGGATTTCGTTCTACCTAAGAGAATTCTTATAAGAGGAAAATAGGACTTCTGGGAAGTTTATTCTCTTGATATTTTCTGAAACTAAGATATTTTATAGGTGTGAGGGAGTGGGAGAAGTGTTGTCCTTTTATAGGGAAGTAAAAGGACTCACTTGTAATTTTTTAAACCAAGTAAGGTGTACACATGTTATTACCTAAAACAATTCATACCAAACAAGAAAAAATAAATAATAGAAGGTTTATGGCAGAATAATGTCCAGAAAATGGATTTTTGACAAGTTTATAGGTCATTTGGGGCCCTAATATTATGTCTTAGTCCCTAATTAAGCTTAATTTGACCTTAATTGACGTGATTAATTTTAATCACTTTTAATAATCATTTTTTCAAATATAAACATGTTCTAATTATAATATAAATAATATACTGATTAAAATGGTGTATTTACAATTTCAAAATTAAATTCATAGAAGTGGAAAAATTAATATCAATGTAAATCCCACAAACGGGACGAAATAACGAGTTTTTAAAGTAGAAAAATGTTCAAAAGTTTATTAAAATTTTATATTCAATTTCAAATTGAAATTGTTTATAATGACATAAATTGTATTAATATATGTATAATTGATATAATTTCATCTTAAAACAAATTTAAAGAATAATTTAACATTAAAATTATTTAAACAAAAATAAAATTATTAACTAAAATGCAATATTTTTCACTATTTATCCAAAAAGATGTTTCTCAGAAAAATCCCAAAAATTCATTCTAAGATAAATTTGGAATTATAAATTAAAAAATGATATTTATTTTATAAAATTAAATTTATAAATGTGTCTAAAATTTATTTTATTATTAAAATAGGTTCATTTTAGAAAATTGTATTTTTAAACATAAAAGGACTTTACCAAAATTCATATCTTTCATTATCAATATGTTTTTCTATATAAAATAAATATAAAAAAATTAGAAAAATGTTTATTAATATTAATATTACTAATTTTTATGTACGGGATATAATTATTTCATTTAAATAATTATAACATTAAAATGATATTTCATAGAAACATTAATGTTGCATGTAACGTATGCCAAGTTAGTGTTTTATGTAACATACGCCAAGTCAATGTTATGTGTAACATATGCTGAGTTGGTGTCATGTAACATACTACAAGTTGGTGTTATGTTGAATTAATGTTTTACTTAGTGTATTTCAAGACATAAATGAAATTTTAATTTATTTAGAAAAAAAGATCCAAAAAAACTTGATGTGTTACACCACATGATTTTCATGTTTAGATTCTCATGGTTATATGAGTCCACTCTCTTTCTATATTTAGTGAAGAATCTATGAAAATTCCATATTCTCAACATTTCAAGCTCCTTGTGTTTGGATGATTTTACTTTCACTCTCTTTTTGGGTTGATTTGTGGGATTGAGTCTTTTCCTTACTCTCTTGTTAAGGATTTTCTTTGACTTAGCTGACTAGTCATGTAAAACTGAAGATGATTTGAGATGGAGTGTCTCTCTCAATGGAGATCCCTATAGCTAGGTCGAGCGGACTATTTCCTTTCAGTCTCTCCATCTTCTTTTGGGGTTTTTGGGTACCTACTGAGTATTCTTGTATTCACCCATGCATGGGCTTTGACCTCGCATATTTTGTGTCTTATTCAGACCATGGACCTTTCGATGGAGTCTATAGAGGAGCCAAGGAAAAAAGACATTAGCAAGATAGAATGACTGAGGTGTCTACTGGAGATGGGCTGAGAATCTTTTCATTATTTACTTTTAGCAGTGATCCACTCCCTCTGAGTAGGTCAGATGCTTTTACATTTTTCTTTGGTGGGTGCTTGTTTTTTCTTTTTTACTTTAGTACTTCTATTTTACTCTGGTTTGGGATAGATATATACATCCATTTCAGTTTCAGTTATTTTATCTATTTACTTTTGAATTTATGTGTTTTTTGGTGTGTACATATAGGTACTTCAGGAAAAGGTCTTCCCAAGTTTATTTATGCCTTCAGTGCTTATTGCCAACCCATGGCCTACGGAGGAGAACATGGGGGAGTTACGGCTTGAGTTTCGACATGGGTTGAGTTGTGACAATAATTTTCCAATCATGATAACCAATTATTATAATAAATATAGAATTATGAGATTTACAATAACTATAGTATGGGCCATAAAATAATGGATCTCCACTCATTGAGTTCCCTTTAAGAGAACCATTGTTGTTATACATAGTGTCCATCCTTTATGGTTGTTCCTTGAAACTGGTGAAGCTATAGAAACAAATTACAGATCTCCTACAAATTTTTAGTCCAAGAAGTATAGAAAGAGGGCATGAATTTCCTTTTAAAAAATTAAAATAAATAAAGTGTAAAAACTAAATGATAAATAATATTAAAAGTGTAATCATAGTGGAAAATAAAAATAAGAGAATAAAAGATGATAAAGGTGTTTATCCAATACTCAATTTGAGTGCCTACAAATCCTCCCCTCAAAATATTGAGGATTCCCAATATCACTTGTCTTAAATAGTATACAAGAACCCAATTATAAAGTAAAATGATTCATTTTAAATAGACAAAACAAGAATCTGAAATAAACTTTATTTTAGATGGTGAAATCAAGAAACCCAAGAACTCACACTTTAATGGTAGTGATAAAACAAGTGGAATAAGAATATTGAGAGTTTTATTTATCATAAACACTTTATAAAACACTCTCAATTCTATCAAAAAAAATTTAAATAGAAAAGGGATAAATATATATAAATATTGAGAGGGGCATGTACTACAATAATGGAATCTCAAAAATAGCTCATGTAAAGCCATGTTAGTATAAAAATTGTAACTAGTTGGTCCCAACCCTTCTTGGGGGTTCATTTATATCTTCTTAAGGTCCC
Organism: Viscum album; assembly: GCA_963277665.1. Classification (NCBI taxonomy): domain Eukaryota; kingdom Viridiplantae; phylum Streptophyta; class Magnoliopsida; order Santalales; family Viscaceae; genus Viscum; species Viscum album. Next base: position 350,507,034 of record OY728130.1, on the reverse strand, counting down.
ATTGTTGTTTTAGACTTAGAACTTTAATAGAACCATTGGGAGGTGAGAGGGGGTAGAGGGAACACCAAGAAAAGGCTAGTTTGACTTTTCTAGAAAGAGGCACAAGGAAGATGCTAGGATCCACTGGCTTATCGATGGGTTGTCTAGTTATCACCAGCAAGATGATAAGGATCACTAATTATCTAGTAAATCTAGAAAAAGGAATATAATTCTATTTTTATCACTGGATGGAAGGTAGGATTTCCAAGTGAGGGCCTTCAAAATGGCCCTATAAGAACATATTGAACACATTTAATGACCGGCCAACTTCATATGATTATATCTAAACAATAATATATGAAACAACACTAAATAATATGGTTTAAATAATAATTAATTAATGAATATCCAATTATTAATTTTGAGATTTTTGTGTCTCATCAATCCTCAAGCCTTTTAAATATTTAAATTGAATTTCATTTTTCATTATTCCTTCCATCTTTGATACTATACCTCTTTGAATTTCATATTCAATCAAGATTTTGTATAATTTATAAATTATAAATTGATCCAAATATTGATCCTTAAGAATAAAAATATTGACACTAAATTTATTGAGAATAATTCACAAAATTTAATTTATGATAGTCAAATATTTAAAAGTTTAACCATATCCATATATAAATCAAATAATTTTATTCACTTATATAAAAACATTACATAGATTCATCCTCAACTATTAGTATATATTAAATTTGAGAACAAAATAATCTAAATATTTTTCCTTTCACATTGTTTTTACTTTAATAAAAACAATGGAGTTCATACTATATAGATTTAGTGGTTTTGGATCTCATTACTTTATTTGGTTAAATCTTTGAATATGATGATAGTAATATGTTGTGATCTCTTACATCAAAATCAATGTTTTTATGGTCCACCAAATAATAATTAAAACTTTATTTTATGGGTATAAATCTATTGAGAACGATATTAATCACATCCAACCCTGATTATAGATTGTATGAAATAATAACCTCCTTCTATAGATGAATGTTTTGGGTCTAAAACCACCCAAAATGGAAGAACCATTTAAAGATTAAAACATATAACAATGTTTTGGAACTCCCAATTAAAAATCAACCCATGTATATGATTTATCTCGAACAGAGAATACAATGCAACCCAGACACACATTATAATACCTCCACACACTTGACAAGAAATTCTAAAAGAAAACAATGTAAGAAACAAATAAAAGAACATAAAATAGGTTCTTCATGTTTTAGATGAAGTCTTAATACATGTGGAAATCCTATAAATACTGTTATTAAGAAATATAATATGATTTCAATCAAGAATATCCATCCCCAAAAAAATGACAACTTCCTATAAATTTATAATTAATTTTCCATGACATCCATCCAATCATCTAGTTTTCACAACATTTTGATATTCATAGAAAAAATTCCCTTTGGATATAATCCTCAAGAGAATACCTTAATTTGGTTAAAGTTTTCCACTAATATAAATCCTCCTAGTAAAAACTGTGATCTCTGAATTATACATGATATATTAATCTTACATGACTTATCAAATTAATCATACAGCAGTTTTTAACTTTCATGTATATTCTCATGTAACCTCAACCTTCTAAAGTCTAGTTTTATTCAACTAAAATCATTTTTTAAATTTTTGAACTTCCAAAATTTTTTAACACTATATCACCATTGATCTTTGGTTCTATTTTGGACTTCCAGAATTGCTCCTTCCATACATTCTAAGACTTAGCCAAAAAATGGTTCTCAAACCCTACCAAGCCTAATAATCTCCCACTTTAAAATCATTATTAGGCTATAACACCAATACCTCTATCAAAATCTATAAATTATTTTTTTCTTAATATTCTTTTGAATATTCATGGCTCCCTTAACATTCTTTTAGTCATTTTTCCCTAGTAAGGAATATCACTGTCCCAATATATCCTAGAGTGTAACCTTCATCAACATATCTAATAAATTCCGAAATCCATCAAACTTTCATATCTCTAGAAAGTTTTCCTAAAAAAATTAAGATGATCTAATACTTAAAATTAATATGATTTTTTCTAGGAGTGAAACATTGAACTATTTCCTAAGTGGATCGAACTTTTTGAATCATAGAACGACATCCACACTTTCTACTTTCTTTTTCAATCCTCTAATAGACCTTTTAGCCAAATAAAATCCTTATCAGTATTATTAATTAAAATATACTCTAGCTCCATTGTTAAAAGTGTAACTACTAGTTAAAAATTTAACACCCAACTCATATTTATTCCTTTATAAGTGAATACATATCCAATTATGTTGATCCAATATTTGTATCTCCTCCAAAGTCTAAATCAGAAAACCCCTATAAATATCATTCATTCTGAAATAAGGTGATAAACCATTAGAACCTTTTTGATACTAGATTATCCACTTTACCTTTTTCTAATTTTATCTTCTAGGGTTATCCATGAACCCACTGACTACTCACACTACATGCATAATGTCTAGATTCATACAAACCATGGAATATATCATGGTTCTAATAGTTGATGAAAAATGAATCTTCACTATAAACTTATTATATTATTATATTCTAGGTGCCCTCTATTTTATTGGATTTAAAATCCCATAAATATGAGTTTTAACAGGATTCACTTTACTCATTCTGAAATGTTCACAACATTTTGGAGGCAAGTAGACTAAGTCAAGAATAATGTTTTGTACATTTTGTCCCTTATAATCCATATCTATAAAATTTGTTCTATTCGACTGATGAATTTCATCTCAAAACTCCTAAACAATTCATTTTTTATCTCTTAAATATTTTCCTTTAACAATATGGATAAAATCATGTCACCCACATAGATAAGTAAAATAATAAATCTTCTATCATTAAACACTTTCTATAAGAAATAATGATATGAATTACTCTAAAAAAACCTTCATTAAACTATAAGATTATTGAACTTCCAATTAAAATTTAGAGTTGAATGTTTCAATCCATACAAACTCTGTTTTAGCCAAAACACTAGATTCGCATTCCATTTCTCTAAAAACCATTTATAAAAGTAATGAAAATATATTCTTTGAAATATCCATAAAAGAAAGTCATTTTAACATCTAACTAATCCAAATGTAACACTTACATGGTAACCATTATGAGTATCATATGAAACACCATATACTTAAAAACCATAGAGAACATTTTAAAAAAGTATAAAACTTTCATATATTTAAACCCTTTTAATACAATCCTTATCATGTACAAGTTCCTACAATCTGTTTCTCCGAACATGTCATTATGTTATCTCCCATATTCTGGAAACATGTAAGGAATCTATTTCATCCATTATTGTAAACTCCCATTGTATCAAGTCAGTCAATATTGAAACCAATTCATGAATTTTAGGATCTCAATTGTTTATGAGAATAAAATAGTGTATATCACTTCCATATCGCTTCACTTATCATTGAATCCTGGTAAACCACCATAACTAACTTTATAGATCATAACCTTCCAGAATCATTTCCTTATTAACATCATCTTCCAAATATTTACCCCAATATTTTATAGTCCCTAATATTTTTATACCTATATCCTTAGAAAAAAATTGACTCCCATTTAAAGCTTCTTCCAGATAGTTTATTATTTTCAGAATTTTCATACTTCATAAACTTTTTGAAAGTTTTGAACTTTCATTCATAAAAACATTAGCTTATGATGATTCCTTATTCTTATAAAAACATTACTCTTGGTTTTATTCCAACCAAATGATATACTCATTAAAGATAAAATTTTATCTTCTAAATAATGTTTATATTTCATTTTCATAGTGAAAAATCCAATGTTTTTTATTTCATTCCCAACAAAGAAATTTTCCCAGTGCTTAGCCTATAAATTTTCCCTTTTCATAGAATAAATATGAATTTAGATCAATGATATAAAAAATTTGATATGTTAAATAGAATCCTTTTTTCTAATCTATCATAATTCTATAATTTTCCACCAAAATGAATAAGAAGGACTTTTATTCACCAGGTAGGTAGAATAATTCACCTCCTCTGCCCAAAACTCCTTAGGGAAATCAATATGTATCTTCATGCTTTTTTCCTTCTCATCTAAAGTATAATATATACTTTTCAAAACTTTGTTTTTTTCTAGAGTTCCTGGTATGATCTTCTCAAAAATTATGGATTTATAATAGTAGAACATTCATAATTCCTTACTTTCATATTCCCCACCATTATCAGACATAAAACATTTAGGTTTAAATTAGGTCTCTATTTCCACCATGTATTTGTAACAAAATAAAGTTCCAAAAACGTTGGACTTGTTATTGAGAAATAATTCCCACACCTTCTATGCCACATCATCAATAAAGGTAACATAAAAAGGTAAACTTTCATGAGAACATATTATATTAGGGCCCCATACATTTGTATGAACAATCTTTAACTTATAATCCTTGGGTGTTTTTCCTTACATATGGAAAATCACCTTCATTTCTTCCCAAGAATACATTATTCACGTGTTTTTTACTCCATGCTTTCAGGTTTTGATATACCTTTAACAATTATATTTTTTATCCCTTTCTCTCTCAAGTGACCAATACATCCATGCCATAACCTTACAGACCCGAAAGTTGTTTTCATGACATACATTGTTCCTTTTAAAACTCCTCTCAAGTATAACATCCCTTATGTCACTCATTAGGCCACCATCGTGGGACTATGTGAAATTATATATTCTCCACCTGAAAATGTTGAATAGAATCCCACATTGTTCAGTTGTCTTTCTAAAATCAAATTATTCTTTATATTTAGTACCTGTTTTACTCCTGTAAATTACATCAATAGTTTGTTCTGAGACTAAGTGGAAATGTCACCTTGTCCTGGTATCTTGAGAGTTTTACCCTCCACAAGATGCACCTCACCGAACCTTATGAATGTATATATCCTCATACTTCTCCTCTTAGATATTGACTGAAAATAATACATGGATTCTATGATCTAATAATCGATTAGACTAGATGCGCTCAGTAAAAGTCTGATAATATCTTCTAAAACATGACTTATGGATTCACTTCTAGAAGTGTATCCTCCAAAATTGACTATTTTCTCACTATAATATTCATCCAAATAACCCTTATTCTCACAATTATAACATATAGGATGACCTTCAACCAAAATAATTTGGATTATACTTATTCTTCATTTTCCCTTTTTATGACCTTTCTATGTAGTGTGACACACCTACCTTCTATACTAGATATATTTATAGTAGAAACCTAGATATACTTCCTTTAAATATCCTAATACCAAATTACATCTCCGAAACCTGAAAACACTAAGTTGATATTACTAACAGATTTCTACACTATGGTAACAATCACATCCCATTATTCTGGGAGGGATCAAAGAAACAAAAATTACCACTCTAGATCCAAGAACATTACCTTTACTAATTATAAGTGACTCTTGATCATGTTAAATCCATTGATATGATTAGTTTTTGTATTTCCCTCTAACATTCTCAAGAAAAATAGCATTTGAAATAGAAAAACTATGTTCAATGAAATTGTCTTTTCATACATATCTGTAATATTATTAATAATTTCTAAAGTCATATTCATGGAATGAATGTTATAGTCCATATTTTGAGGCCATTAAATTTGGATCAACCCGAGTTCATATTTTTCTATCCTTTGACATTATTCATCTCACATCACTTCTAGTTTTTACACTCATCAATGGAAGATCAAGATCCTTATATAATATAAAATACTCTATCTAAATCTTCCAGAATCTAAAATCCATCATATAAAATTTCTTATCCCATAACTTACCCTCATCCAATTCTATCCTTTCAAAATTAACAAACTTACACTAAATTCAAAAAAACAGTATAGTGATCAAGAAATACTTACCATAATTTTCTTACAAGGTTGAGGTTATAATTATGATGTTTAACCAAGATCTAAAACACATTTTCCAAGGTTCGATCATACTAAACTCTCAAAATGAGCTCTGATACCACTTATTGGGCTTGGAACCTTTGAAAATTGAATCAACTTTCATATCTTCAGATACTGAACAATATTTGGGAACTCTCTATCTAGAATGAATCTGCATATACAATGTATGAAGTTATCAAAGTATAATTCACCCCAACCAGACTTTTTAACTCTACAATATAGTATATAAAAACTTTTAAAAGATAATAATGGAAGAAGTAGATGAAATAAAAACAAAAATATTTCATGTGGTTTGGATGAAGTCCTACTCCATGGGGAGATTATTTAAATACTTTATTTAATAAATATATTGAGATTATAATCTATCAGAGTCATCCAAAAAATAAATAACCAATGGATATGAATTTATATGAAATTATCCACAATAGCCATCAAATTAACTGATTTATACTACCTTCCAATGTTCACGGAGATCATTCCCTTTAGATATAAAATGCATCAACTAAAAATGCATCCAATGAAATTATCCGCAATAGCCATCTATTCACTTGGTAAAATGCATCCATCAAATTAAATGTTTCTCCTAGTACATAGTATGAGCTCTAAATTATCCATTCTAGATTAATAATATGTGACACATCATATTAATCTTACACATCCTTTGAACTTTCATGGTTACTCTCGCATAACCTCTACCTTCTGAAGTATGGTTTTATTCCATTGTTTTTGTTTTTCATCCTTTCAGATTTCTGGAATTTTTCACTATCACATCATCATTTCTATTTAGTTCAATTTTGGACTTCCATAATTGTTACTTATTAATGTTCTAGGAATTATCTAAAAAAATTTCTCACACTTAGTCAATACTAATTGGAATCCATTTTCATTAAAATTATTAATCCCTTTTTTGTTGATAGAATTCATGTGCTCCGTGAAAGATTATTAAATAAAATAGGATATGAAAGATAAAAAATAAACTTAATATCATTGAGAGAGAACCTAGGCTATAATACCAATTTATTTGAATAGGCAAATATGTGGATCACAAAGATAATAAGAGTGAATTAATTCTCATAAAAAATGTTACCAAAAATACATTTCACTTTCATTACCTATTAGTGTATAGGATCAAACTCTCAACCTCTAGAATAACGATGAAAGATGAAGAAATAAATCATTAATACATGAACTAGGTTTTCTAAAATATTTACAAACAATTTAAGAGTATTTAGCCCTTGGTGATCAGTAATTCTTATCTCACATCATATGAATTTTTTCTTTTTATGGATGAAGAAAATTTAGGGTAATGGGTGGCCTTGAACTCTTTACAGTGCTGTTTATTGGAAATCATGATGTTCCTCCCACATGTTACATAATAAAAATTGTAAATTCATATAAATATAGATCATATATTAATCATAAATTAAACTAAAGTGATCTAATTCTTCCTTTAAAACATCCTTTGATCATGTATTAAAGTTATCACCTGCTCTCTGCTCAAAGTTAAACCCTTTACTCTCAAGAAATTTCATAAAATAAAGTTGTTTGGTTATCTCTATCACTCTTTATATTAATCTCTAAAAATTTATAGATATCAAAAACCCATTAAAGGTTTAATAAACCATGATATGATTCACCTTAGCCAACTGTAGATCTAAAAAACTGTGATTGATATCTTTATTCTCCAAGAAAATTAGAAGTTTTTTCCAAATAATATATCATAGATCTAATTGTAACAATGATGTGATTTCTCTTTAGAAATAATGTGGTTTCACTTATAGAAATATGGTATTTATATCTAGAACCATGTTTATCATAATGTGAATGGTTTCCTTCTTAAGGTTGTTTTAAATAGAAAATCATGAAAATTTCAAAAAACCATTCTCATTTTTCCTCTAAATGATGATGCTTTTCCTTCCCCATAGAATTTTTTGAATGTTACAATACTCTCTAGATTCCATCATTAGAACCATGACCATTTTTATTGAACTTCTTCTCTATATATTTTTCTACAGTTTAACCATTGAGTGTTTGATACCTCACTATGGTATAGTGCACATGAGCCTCAACCCAGTTGGTGAGGTATCCTTAAGTGCATCCATGAGACCCAGGTTCAAAACCACGTGGAGGCATATTTCTGGGTACCGTAGCAAGCACTGTTCAAGTATTGTAGTAAGTATTGTTCAGTACTGTAGTAGCCAGAACTATTAACCTTAGGCTACCGGTTTGGGCTTGGAGTACTTAAGGTATTCGGGCCACCTAGGCCTTCGGGTCAGTAGGGCTTTAAGGCCACCTTTAAGGCCTTTGGGCCACCTCAAAGCCTTCGTGCCATATGAAGTTACCACAAACATACTCTACAAAAATGGACCATCCCCAGAGGAGGATTCAGAGTAGGTGCACTCACCAAATAAGAACCAATGGATTTGGAAGAATAAGAGGGTATGGCTACACCATCGGGACTAGCCTTTTCATACACAGGAAGCTTAGTCAGACGACCATTTGAAGGTGGAGAGCTACCATTATGATACAGGTGTTGGGGAGGGGCAGTTCCTTGTAGTTATAGTCTGGTTTAATTCTCTAAGACCTTCAGTTCATGTAATGTCTCTTAATAATATTGTCCATGTAATCACTAAGACTACAGTCCTTTTAAGGGTTCCCCCCTCCACGTCCCTTGAAAGAAGGGCTATCAAAAATCATTTAAAATGAATGCATTCATGCTATTCAGGCACTATGGCATGGTTTTCATTTTATATTGACTTCATCATTCCTTTGTAACTTATGAAACACTATTCAAAATAAAAAAAAATCATAAGAATGCTAACAATAAATAAAACAAAAAATAATTTTCATAAATCATGAATCACCATCGCAAGAAACTAGTTCATAGTATATTCTTAATATGAGAGTTATTTAAGCACTATATTACTAGATATAGTTGTATTTTTAATATAACTTTTTCTATTAGTATAAAGAACAATACTGCATTGACCAAGTCTCTTTACCACTAATGGGTTTCTTAAATATCACCTTTATCTTAAAATTAAATAAGGGCTCATCAAAGTTCAAACTAATTGTATTTATTTTGAAGATAATACTTGGAAATAAGGTATAATGTTATAAAATTTTGTGACTGTCTCTTGGATTACAATATAAAGTATCATATGATTATAGTTAAATGTAAATGTTATCAAATTAAATGACCTTGATAGAAAAATCACTAAACATAAATCATAAACTAATATGTGAATTTCCCCATATCAAATTATCTTGATAGTAAATTAATTAAACATCAAACTTTTACTCAGATATAAATGTAATCTAATTAAATTCCCTTGACAGTAAATTCACTAAACCTGTATCAGGTATTAGTGAAGAGGAGTACAATAAATTATTATCATTTATGTACTGTTTATTACTTTCATTTACATTTTCTTTGTTTAAAAAACATTAAATATTGTTTTAAATTATAATTGGGTTATTTTTTTAAAGGTAAAGTTAGCCTATAATTTGAAATATAATCAGGGTTCAAACCTTGGAAACCTCCCTTAGACCATCAAAGGTCTTCATGCCACAGGTCCTCGAGACCATTATCAATGGGAAGTAGTTTTACATGGAGGGACCAAACAAATAGATTGGTGTAATAGTCAAGTGGTTAAAATGGTGACACACAAGAACTTTTGGGTGGGATACCTATAAAGAGGTATGGGCATGTTGACACTTATCAACCAGTCTTCTATCCTTATAGTTATCTAATTTTGGATGAAGGGGGTCCATGTAATGTTGTTGGAGATGGTGTCCTTGAAACAACTTCTTTCTAATTTAGATTTCATTTATATATTCATGTAAATGAATATTAACAAATATATTATCACATATTTATTTTTCTTCCATGTACTTTAATTTTCTAATGTCCTAGAGTATTTTTTGCATTGAAAAGATTATAATTAGTTCCTCGCTATGATGAGAACCTTGATATGCAATGATGGTATTCATAAACTTAGTACCATTACCATATGAAATAATTTGATGGGACAGAGATGATTTAGATTTTAGGTGTGAGTAATCATAAACATATGAGTCTCATCTCATGAATTTTTCACTTTTTAATCTCCAAGACGAAGGTTATAAGAACAAAACAACCATTGGGAGTTTCACATGTTTATGTTTCATTGGATATTCATACCTATGAGTGTGTTCAATAATCCTTATATTTTAATATTATTATTAATACATATCATGATTCATTCACATAGATGTGTTGTCATAAAACAAGAAGACATATATTCACAGATAATTTCAGTATGTTGGATACATCATGAGTATTATGTTATTAATGAATAAGTTGAGAAACAATTTGTACCTTTCATATTTATGGAGGTTTGTATCTTGTACCTTTTATTGAAATGTAACCATCACATTAAATTCCATGGACAAATTATATTTACAATTTCATTTTAGGAAGTCAAAGAGTGTTGTATCAAGCATATAGGTTGATGACATGAGTATGCAACCAGGTTGATGAGATATCAAGACAAAGGCATTATATTAAATTGTGAGTGCTCATATGTGGTTTTTGAAATTGCAGAATTGAATTCTTCCTCTGGGTACCTTTATGTGTTGCTAGAAATTGATATTGGACTTCAAGAATATATGCCTATTTCTACTAAAGAAGATGCCTAGAGGGACACATGATTATCATTTCTATTGATCTCACTTAAATTCTAAATTAATTTAATTATTGGAATAACTGTTATTTTCTAGTTTGAGGAATAAATTTTATTTCTTATTTATGGATAAAAAATATTTAAAATAAATATTTACTCACATGCCATAAATATTATAAATATTTATTTATTTATTGAATGAAATAATAATGTTAATTTAAAATATTCATTTTAGAATTCAATAAATGTTGATGAGGATGAGTGGACTAAGTTTTGGGCCTAGTAATAAATATTTATTTACTAGACTCCAAAATATTATTTATCGTTGTGTGGGTTAGCACACACAATGAGATGAATGTTATTATCATTATTTTACATAGAATGGGGTATATTATGGGATTAATATATGATTAAGGTTTTTTTAATTAATTGATGGTAAATAACAGTATTGGATCTATAAATACAATGTTATGTCATTTGTAAAAGTGTTGGAAGTTTTTTGTGAACAACACCTTTCTTTTACTCCCTAGAGGATTCTCTCAATCAAGAAAATCTCTTGGGATTCTATCAAGAATTAGGGAAGTGAAATTCTTCATCATTCTCCTCAAGAAGAAGATACCAAGTGGTGATCCTTCAAGACTGAAGGGATTATGGTAACAATCAAATGGAGTGACATAGGACGATCAGTACTATCTTTATAGCACTTAGAGTACCATCGGTGATCCTTCAAGATCGTAGGAGCATGTGTAGATCACCACAATAGGGATTCTATCCTTGGATCCTTATATCTCAACAATAGTGCAACAAAATGACATTCTAATTATCAATATCTTCTATGAAGAATGAATTCTCAAGATCAAGGTAATTATTGTTGTTTAAATTAATTATAAATTTAACTTGAAAATGTTACTATCTTCTTAGTAACAGAATTTTTGTCAATTAATATTTGAGTTAATATTTTGGTTATAATGAATCTTTGTCATGTACAAATTGGATTTTTGTTGATTTTAAGAAAAATACAAGTTGGATATTTTCCAATAGGCACTTCTGCTATGTCCAAACCCTTCAAGTGGTATCAAATTATTCATGATAAAATTTATAATTATTTATTTCTTATTGATCATTTTACGTGTTTAAAAGTAAGTTTTCATTTCTAAAAATTCATTCTTTTAATTTTATATCAAATATTTTTTCCTCTTCTTCATTTATCTCTCATATAACCCAATATTGGTTAAAAATATACAAACAACATATGAATAACCCAAATACATGTTCTCAGAATTATTTTTAGATAGAAAAAGAGTAAATTGTGTGTAACTTATTGGTACACACCATGTACCAATGTACACTACACCAGAACAAACCAAGAAAAATTTGGGTCTTCATATAGTAAATAAATATGGTGTTCATTAAATGTATTCCACATGTTAAATGGGCTATACTGAAACACAATTTTCTGCACCACACACCCTATAACTCACTTACATGTTGTGTAGTCCATGGTTCTTCATGATGGAAAACACAGAGTCAAGATACATTGTGTATTTATTACAAAATGAGTACAAACTAGCATCCATGAAGCAGAAAGGTAATATGGTGTGTAACTTATGTACAAGTCATGTGCCACATATATTTTTATAGCAAAGTACAAACCAAATTCCAAGGTATATACTTTGCTATAAAAAATATAAGTCATGTATGATATTTATATATTATATACTTTTCATACATCAAATGAATACATGAGGTACAATTTTCATGTGTCTGATATGTTATTTATTGACAATACATGCCATGAAATTACGTCACATTTTGGGTATGTGATATGTTATGTGAGTACACAATATACAACATGGTTTGTGTGTGTAAGTTTATATAGGTATTCATTATGTTTCTTCCAAATAAAAGTTGTTTAATTATTTTATTAATTTTTAAATAAAATTAATTTATTTAATTTATTTGAAATCAAAATGGATGGGAAACTCTAGGATATATTTCATGGAGATTAAGAAAAATATGGATTAATTAGAAAATTAATCAGATTAATTCATTCATTTTTTATCTTAATGAAGAAAAAAATTGAAATGAATGATAGTCAGTTATATTAAATGTGTATTTATTGCATGTATATATGGTAATGATCTTAAACTGACATTTGTATGTGTGTGTATTATTTTAATTTAATTATATCATGAGTTTTTTTTAAAATACTATTATTAAATTAAAATGATTCCTTGTAATTCATCTCTTTCTCTTTATTATGTAATGGCCTAAGTGATGACTATTTCTTTTATGTAAATCCTTATTCTAGTACCATTCACCTCTGTGTGAAGTAAATTCATTATAAAGATGAATCTCCCATGTGCATGGAGTTGGTTAAAGATGTAATCGAGGGAAAATCAACCCAGGTGAAACACTAGAAAGAGGTGGAATGCTGCAAAATGATCCAAGACATGCTCAAGGAGTTTTTTTCCTATGTCCAATGGTCTGTTTATTATACACTCAACAAACACACCAAAAAATAAATCTCATGGGAATTCCACATATTCATTAAATATTATGCATGTTTTATTACTTTATTTCATGGATTCCATGTCACAAACATATAAATAAATAAATTAAATAACAAGCATGATTAGATAAAATCAATAATAAAGGGATTATGCATAAATATTTTATCAATACATAGTTAATTACTTTAGTAAAATTCACTTAATATTAATAAGACATGTAAAAGGATAAATTAATAAATCTATGAATTATGAATAAAATATCTTAATTAAATATTATGTCAATAAGCCTTCCATTATCTAAGTTAAGATGGACCCATAGTTAAAATCTTGTTCCTTTCCTTTTTTTGGAACTTTTAATTATCAGAAAGAAAAAAAAAGATAGTGGGTTGACTTAAACAATTTTTTATTGGATTTAATGGCCTTATTGATTCCAAAAAATGGAGGAAAGTGTTTATAAAATTAAAGTAATGATTTTAGTATTGGGTAGTATATTCAAGGGATCAAGGAGCTACAAGCCCACAGTTGGAAATATTTCCTACCTAAATACCTTATTATAATTTACATGTAATTTTTCTATGTTATAATAAGATAAATATAAATCTTTTACATAATAATATTCTCATGATATTACATTGTAAGTATAACGGTGAGGTTTGTTGAGACTTGATAAAATAATTGATTGATTAATAATATAATTAAAATCATTATGTCACACATAATTAGTAAACAAGTAAAGTGATAATAATCTAATTTTATATTTTCATTGTAAAATGAAAATTTTGTCAACCATGTTACCCCTATGATCAATACAAAAGAAATAAAACCAATTAACTAGCAGTGGATTCTAGAAATGGTATAGGTGCTTGCGCATTATATTTCACCATGAATGGAAGCTTTATGTGCTAGAATCCACAATCCTCGATATGCCTACTAAGGAGGTGAGGGATGATAATTTCACTTTCTATGAAAAAACACATCAATGATGTCCTATATGTTTAGTGTTTGATTCTTTCATCAATGCCTAGTGAACTCGTGAAGTCACATGAGAATAGGGATGATTGTAGAATGGACAAGAATTATTGTGATCTTTATTAGGAAAGATCTGGACAAGAATAGTTTGATATCTCCATGTCACTCTTCATGAGAAAATATAATGGTATTCCAATGGGACCACACGTACTGAAACTCATTGGATACATTGAGCATATAGAATTTCAAGAGTTTAAGATACCTAAATAACTACGTGCCAATTTCATTATCTCTTTTCTCACTTAGAACTTCTTCAGCTTTATTGTGAATTATAATATGAACAAAATTATAAAGACTCTCCCAGATCTCCTCACTCTGGTTATCCATGTTGAAAATTACATGAATCTTTAAAATCATACAATATTGTGGTGAACAAGAGGAAGTGAAAATTGAAAATCCCTAAGAATAACACCAAGTCAAAGGCTTCTTCAAAACACCCTTCCAAGAGAATAAATATCAATGGGAAAACAAAGTAATGGGATGTATTTGTTTTACATGTGGCAAGAAGGGCCACTAGAAGAAGAAATATACCACTATAAAGAAACAAGGGTAAGATTTTGGATCATTCATCATTGAGTGAAATCTATCAATTTGTAAAAATTGGATATTATATATAGTATATGGATCTCACTTTTTTATTTAATTATATGAAATAAGTATATTTATAATAATTTCATGAGGTGATATGGATCTATGATCTATTAACAGAGCCAAGACCACTGTAGTAAATATTGTAGACTTCCAACATACATAACCAACTTGGATGATCTTGGTTTTAAATAATTGTTATTATGCGTCTTTAATTACCAAAAACATTATTTTGTGTCCAATATTAAATATGATTGGTTTGTTTTCAAATTTGGTAAAAAAAGATTAATTATTTTATAAAGGTAGAATATGGAATGGTAAGGAACAACTTAATAATGGTATTTATGTATTGGAATACTCAACCCAAGTAATGGAAATAAATAACGAATCTAGTTTCCATGACTCATATCACACCCAAATATGGCATCACCACTAAGGTCATATAAACAAATAATACATGACTAAATTATATCAAAATGGATATTTAGATTATTTTGAACTAAAAACACTTGGCATATGTAATACCTGTTTACGAGGTAAAATAACTAAATATACATTTAGTGGAAAAGGTGAAAGGGCAACTGAGTTTCTTGAATTGGTTTATATCGATGTGTGTAGACCATTTCCAGGTGACAAAAGGGGTAGATATTATTACTTCATAACTTTTACTAGTGAATTCAGTAGATGTGAATATGTCTACTTAATAATGTATAATTTAGATTCTTTTGAAAACTTCAAGGAATACAAGAAATAATTTTAGAAACAACTTGATAATAAGATAAATAAGATCCGCTCAGACCATGGAAGAGAATATTTTAACCAATAATTCATTGTATATTTATAATATTCTATAATATTATCCCAACTCACTCTATTGGATATAAATATGAGATATTTTTCTATTAGTATCTTAATAATTTATTCTAGATGACTCAATTATAGGAGGGGTGAATTTTTGTTTTAAAAACTTTAGTTTAAAATAATTTAAACTAAAAAAATCACAGAACCTATTTATGTAAAAGATCAGGTCATAATCACAAAGTATATAATTAAATCTATATAGTGTAAAAATTAATGAGTGTAGTTATGATTTTATTAGAGTATAATGAGAAATTTAATAAGTTATGATTCTATCTTAAAATTATATATTATCATAATTAGAGTAATATTGTATTCACAGATGAATCAATTTAAATAGATTAATACAATTGTATCATAATCAAAGATATTGTGATAAACAAGATACAAATAGAAAGATTAATATAAAAGTAAAACATTATATTACATGAAGTGTAAATAAAATACTTATAAGAAAACAAGATATACAAATGAATACACATCTTTTAAACCAAAGAGTAGGGTATCCAATAACCTAGGATAAAGTTTACCTAGTTTTGTACATACAAGAAAGTTTGTATTTCCTCAGCAAGGAAAGCCCTAGATAAGATGATCATATTATTTTTCTACATATCCTTGACATCCCTCAATCTGATGGATTAGATTATATCTTGTTGTCCTAAAAATCCCTCAATCAAGCAGATCAGTATCTTCTTCTTCCTAAACTCAGAATCTCTTGATCATATTCACATAGTCAAACACACAAATCAATTAAAAAAACAATCTTAAGAAGATAACCTGACAAGATTTACTTAATAAGGAATCTCTCTAAATAAATACAAGAGACTATGAACAAGTTTTTCATGCTTTGTATACTTTAGAAAAATCAAGAGAAAAATGGAATCATTTGTAGCTCCAAACTTTTCAGATAAAAGGGTATTTATAGGAAAATAACCAATGGTCACATTTTCTTCCCAATAGTCACATTTCTATGAGTTTTCTGCAATTACGTGGACAACTATAACTCCAATGGTTGTATTTTAACATAAATTATGACTTTTTTTTACACTATTATAATTTAAAACATGTTCCATTACAATAGAAACCAGTTTTCTGTATTCAAAAATTAAACTTAGTCAATAAAATGGATTTTCTAATAGAATGACATTACGATATTGTTTATGAGTGTGAATCTAATGTTTATGAATTTTGATTATCATTTATATAATAAATAATTTTTAGTATGATGACAAAATAGATATTCTTAAATATAATTTGATAAGGTGAGTCTGATGGTTATAAGATTCACACCCATTATGATAATCGTAATGAAGAATGTAAGTTTATATTTACGAATAATTTAAAACTAATTCTAATTATGGTAAAAGTATATTTTTTTAAAACATTTTAAAATATTTGGACATAAAAAGTTAGTAATCAAGTATTTAAAAAAATATTTTTGTGATTTCCTAAACTAAAGAAATAGAACATTTATAAGAGAAAATTTTTACTCAACAATCTTCCCATTTTTGGAAAGCACAAACCCAAAAACATAAAAAAAAATCAAGACTTAAGTCAATTATCTCTTAATTACTTTATATTTATAAATTAAATTGAAAACTTATCTCCCCCTAAGTTTTAGAACTCATATAAATTAATTGATTAATATGAATAACCCCCCCCCCCTTAGGATAAAACTCTCCCTAAAGATCATATTATATATTTTTTTAAATAATTTTGTTCCCTTGAATAATTTCTCCCCCTTAATTAAAACATCTCTCCATTTGTGATTTTAAAAAAGGAATGGGGAAAAGTCTTAAAGTACCTGAAAGGTTTAGAGAAACAATTATATGAAACAATGTAATGAAATAATTAATCATCAAAAAAAATTAAAGAACATTCAATCAATTCAAAATTTTAAAATATTCAAAAAATTCATAAATAGATAAGAAAATAATTCATTGATAAATAGTCAAAATAAAGATAAATACAATAAGATTTCAATGGGAAAAGATTTAATCTTTATTTTATATTAAGGATCTCATTATGTTCTTCATCATTTTGAACTCCTTTCTTTCTTCTAGAAGTATTTATATCGCTTCATCTTAGGGTTGATTTTTTTCTTCCTAGATCCAAATTATTTCTTCTAAAGATTCATTCTAAATTTTCAAACTAATAATTTCATCTTTTTAATTTTTGAGCCTTGTAATATTTGTGCCCATATATTTAATTTTACCATTAACTTATATAACTTATTGATTCTAGATATCAGCAATATTTTTGAATTACTCCACAAACTTCACCATGTATGCCAGGCTTTTGGATAATTCATTGAAAGATTCTATATATTTATCCATGTATTTCTTTAATTATTAAATTGATTCTTCATCTCAATTGACATTGGTATCAACATTATGAGACCATTTCACAACTTTTCTATGTGATTTCTTATGTTATTGAGAACTTTATTAAATAATTTTAAGATTATCCTTATTAGGAATTACTTTATCTGAAAAAACTTTGATAGAATCTCATTTATAAATATGATTTTCATAAACTAAATCAACCATGGATTCTAATCTGGGAAAGTAAGGAATTATTTCCTCATGTATTTTTAAATCTTGAAAAATATAATAAAGTCCTTGTATTGTGATTGTATCCATTGAATTAGATATTTAAATTTCAGGAAATTGAGGATGAGATGTTATAACTTCCAATTGTTTTCTTTTTTCCATTGTCATATTTCTTGGAAAGTATCTTTTTAACTCTATCTATATCCTTCTTTCCATAAAAATTTTGAATTAAATCATCATCATCTTGATTTCATTTATCATAATGTTCTCTATCATATTATATTTTTTAATTATTTTCTTTATCATTCTTCTTATATGAAGACTCAGATTTTTTGATTGAGGGTGACTTTTTCTTTTCCATATTTTTGGATTTTTCTATGTGCTCAAGTCTATAGGGTAATTATGATGATGAATCTTGTAAGGTTATTATGAAAAAAATCAAGGACTTAACATATTCATCTTTTTATTTATCTTAATTCTCATCACATTTATCTCTTTCATTTATATTAACTTCCTTAATTTCATCATCATCATCTTCTTCTTCTTATTCAATATATGTTTCTATTTCTTCGTATTCACTACCTTATCCTTCTTGAACATCTTCATTGGATTTTTCTAAAACCCCAATTCCAAGGTCACTATCTTCAATTTCTTTATAAAAATACTCATAGATTTGGGATTTTGATCTTAAATTGGCCTTACCAGTAGGTACTGATTCATCAACAACTTTATCTTTTCCCTTGTTAGTGGTTGAAGGAATATCGTCATGAAAAACTATGGTTTCATGAAAATCAAATTCCAAATCTAGATTTATTTTATTGGTTTGGGAGGAAGGTAACATGATATTTTCTGATAAATCTTCCACGCCTTTCAAGAAAGAATCTACCATTCTTTCACTTTAAATTTTCTTTTTTTTATTCTTCGCTTCTTTCTATTTTTATTGAGTTTTAGCACCATATAATCTGAGAGAAAATGATTCTAATGGATCAAGTCTGAATTAAGGATATCCTTATTTCCTATCTTCATTTTTCTTCCTCTATTCTTTAGAAACTTCATCAGGGACATACTTTTATTTCTTGGTTTTTTAAGGCTATTAACATTCTTCTTTTATTTTATTTTCTTGATCACCCTGAACATATTTATTCTTATTATTTTGAACACTTTTCTCCAGTTTCTTAGAACATTCTACTTTGAGATCTATTTCTGCTGACCTTTCAATAAAATCCTTTGTGTCTTCATAAAATACATACTTCATTAAATTTATATTATCATCAATAATAAGAACAATTTTCATTTTTTTCAACTTTTACTTATTTAAAATATTGAAATAATTCATTCACTTAAGAAATTACAATGTTAAACTATTTGAAACATAATGATATATGAGTTAATGGAACTAGAATTTAGTTTATTGGTGGTTAGAAAGATGTATCCAATGAGATATATCTTTCTCATATTCACTAAGAAATACAATATATAAACATGAATCACTTTTAGGGTATCATGATCTCCTTTTCTCGGTATCAGGAAACCTTGCATCCAAAGCAATCAGATTATTGGATATTAGGTGATGTACTTTCATGAACTTCTCGTAATGATATGTCAAAGAGTATCATACCTTATTCTTATCAAAAGATCCAAGATTATCAGGCAGTTTGTGAGAAGGACATAAATTTTCTTCTTTTGAAGGTATTCCATGAAAAATAGCTGATTTTTTGTAAGTCATATGATATCATTTTCCATAAATTGTGAATGAAATATTTTGTTTCCCATCCTCAAACTGAAACACTGCCGATTTAAAAAAATCTCAAACTATATCATGAATTAATAGATCATGATTCTCATCAGGTTTTGTTATACACAAAGATTCCCATCCTTGGGATTTTATAAGTTTCACTAGGAAAAAATGGATTTAATGTTGGTTTTTTTTATTTTTGACATAATTTTTTAACTGAATTTTATAAAGGTGACGTAAAAAATATAATTTTTGGCATCTAATTTTCAAAAATTGACACTGAAAATGATCTTGGTTAAGGGTTTTGGCGTCAGTTTTAGGAAAATTGGCGCCGAAATCTAGGAAGGGGGTGGGTTTGGCATCGGTTATTTTAAAAACTGATGTCAAAAACTGAATATTTTTTTAAAAATGTTTCAGCATCGATTTTTAAAAAAATGACACTAAAAGATAAAAAATATTAGAAAATTTAAAATATTACACTTCCAAAAAAATAAAAACCTCTGTAATAAAAACACAATATACATAAATTAAACAGTATTTATCATTGACTAAAAATATATAACTTACATGCTTTTATCTAGTTAATCAAAAAACTATCTAAAAATTTGTATTATAAAGTAGAATTAAAATACACATACCGGAAATTTACAACATGCTCATTGTTGGTTATTATTGAAGCATTTATTTTATTATCAATTTGTTCAAACACCTATTATATTAAAATAGTTAGTTTTCTGAATCCATATGTAATATTATTCATAAATATAAGAATATACATACCTCAAATCATAATCAAACATAAAAAACAGTTCAAAAAAATACATTGAATATGGATAAGATCATATTTATAATAAGAGTGGAAATCATTGAATGCCTATAATAACAATGAATTATATGCGATAAAATAATAAAATAATATGGAAAAAAATATAAAAAAATTAATACAGCTAACCTTATCAAATTTAGTATTTTCTCGAGTTGTGATTATCTCGTACATGAATCATAGAATATAATAACCACATTCAACATGTATTTTTGACGATGACACTATAGTTATAAAATATTAAACAGTTTTTAAAAATTAATAAAAAATCAAAAATCAAAATAAATTCTATTATAAAAACTAATTACCTATAATTTGATATATTTTATTTTATTTGGTATCTATGTCGACATGTATTTCTTGTTAATTTTTTTCCATGAACTTCATTTTCATATATATGAACCAATAGTACATATCTAAACAATAAGAATTAAATATAATGAGCTTATAAAAACCAAAATAACTTACCTTTATAATAAGGTGGAAAATCTTTTACGAACATTACCTAATAAAGAGAGAAATCAATATAAGGTGCATTCACTTAGGCATATTATGCCTAACATTTAATGCCCCCTATAGTACAAAAAGTTCACAATTAATGAAATTATAAGGATCATTAGTTCATAATTATGTTTCTATTCTTACTTATCAAAAAATGGAAGAAACCATCACTGAATCTTTGTATGTGATAATATCTCACATATATATGAAACTCTATCTGGATTCTTCACATGTTGCACTTCCATGGAAATGAATTCTAGATCTATAAAATCATAAATGTTTGTACTTTAATTTTGTAGAAGAAGCATGTGTAGATACATAATTTAAAAAGAAAATATAGTTAATCAATTTAAAATCACTTTTTATTAAAGAAATAGAAATTCAAAATGTCAATTTACTTACATGGAAAAAACTGCACCACATTCAGGCCAAGTTATTAAAAATCCACTAGATGCATGATATCTTCTTTGAGTAATCTCAATGGATATTCTCTTCTACATATATTGTCTGTCATCTGAAACTCATAGATATAATTCAATGAATAAGATTCCTGAGATAATATTTGTATCCCATAAGAAATATTTGAAGTATCTATAGTCGATTTTTATTAAACATTTTGTTTCATTTGTGCAGCTTCTTTTGCTTTCAGATAATCCTATATAAGTTAAATTTCAGAAAACATTATAAGTAATTTTGAATCATTTGTAATTAATATTTAAAAAACACATATCTAATATAAAATATAACAAAGTAAACTAGTTGGACAAAGTAAAAAAATGACCCATACAATCCCTAACTCTAGTGATCTCCTCATTAGGAAATGGTAGTATTGCATTGGGATCTATAATATCGAGTACTAAAACTCTAACCTGACCCATTTTCATAGGCTAGTGATGTACAGAATCCCCAAAAAATGCATGAGTCCTAACACAAAAATATATATATATATGAGGATCTCCAACAAACAACTCACAATATATGTTTTGGTCCAAGCGTGGTGGTGGAGGATCAAAGTAAGCATATGGGATAGGGTATTCCGGGTGAGAAGTCTGGGAAGGCTGAAAAATAAAAAAAAATTATATTAGTGTTTATAATTTATAAAATAGAAAAATTGATGACAAATAAATAATATACCTAGGAAGGCTACTCATACGGGGTAGGGTAGGCAGATGGGGCAGAGTAGTCTAGGTGAGCAGGCTGGGAAGGCTGAAAAATGAAAAAGTTATATTAGTGTTTATAATTTATAAAATTGAAAAATTGATAAAAAATAAATAATATACCTAGGAATGTTACTCATACGAAGCAGGGTAGGCAGATGGGGTAGGGTAGTCTTGGTGAGCAGGCTGGGAAGACTGAAAAATGAAAAGGTTATATTAGTGCTTATAATTTATAAAACAGAAAAATTGATGACAAATAAATAATATCCCTCAGAAGACTGTGCAGACTGTGACTGTCTTTCCATGTGTTCTAAAAAATCCTTCTGCACTGCTTCTTGAATTTGATCACCCATAGATTGTTTCATATTTTTAATCTTGGATTTTAATGATTTTATTTCTGGGTCTCTTGATTGCTTACTCTGACCAAAAACCTTCTAAATACTAACACCTACCTAATATCCTCTAACACATCTGGGGTGTTCTGTCTTTCCTAAAGAAGTGGCTAGGATATCTATCCTACCCTCGGGGATAAAATAGCCCAGTGTCCCTTTCTCCTAAATTTTATCTTGAAATTAAAATGAAAAAGTTATATTAGTGTTTAAAATTTATAAAACATAAAAATTGATGACAAATAAATAATATTTACTTAAAATTTTATTAGTTACTTTCTTAGCTTCCCCTGTAAGATACTGTTTATTTTTCCTTCTTCTTACTCATTTCCATTTTTCATGGCTAGTGGGAGGAGATGTAGGACTATGTTGAACCTATTCAGAACCACTACTAGATTGAGCTCTTAATGCTTCAAATTTTTCTTTAATCATTTTCTTCTCCAAATGCGGATACCCTTCACTTGATGAAGTATGAGGGTATACATTTCTCAACTAAATCTTTTGATGAGATCTCCTGGAGGCCTATTATATAAAAATAAACTACTGATTAATTTGAAAAATATATAATAAATTTTACAATATAAAATAATTATCATACCTGAAATTTTTCTTCATGATGACTGTCAAAAAATCTCTTCCATGTATCTCCATCTATAAACTAATACTTGAGGCATGGGTTTTCAAAACTAATCTTTCCAAAAACATAATTTGTTTCAGTTTTGTTTTAAAATCTCTTCATTAAACCGCCACTAAAGAGATATGTCTTTTCTTAATTTATTTGGTTTACTCAAAATTTAATTTTATCTGTAATTGAATAAATTAAATATTTAATTTAAAATATTTAATATTAAAAAATGAGATAAAATAAATCAATTAAGATATTTTACAGTCACGACCTCCCAAAGATGTTGTTTCTCCATCCTATCCATTGATTTTCAATCTGGATATAAAATACTAATCCTGTAATGGCTCTACATCGATATATAACTCATAAACTAAATTTCATTTGGGCTAGTTGCATTATTATTATAATCAAAACAGATGTGTAATCTGTCATCGTTGTGAGCAAGTGATAGTTTTGGAAAACGTTTAATACCACATTTACTAACTTGAGAACTTTATTTTTTAGTGGTAACAGGAGAATTATCCTCTACCGAGGATGCATCAGTAGTCCTTCAAAAAAAATAACAGTTTTCTTTCGTTAAATAAGTATATTATTGAATATTTAATAACATAAAAAAATAGATATACCTCGGTAACTGCTCCACTCTATCTGTATCTAACATTTCTACTATAAAGTCTAATGAAATTGTGTGTACCTGCATATCATTAAAAAACTGAATATTTAGAAATAAGAAAGAAAAAAATAAGTAAAAATGAGGCATGCATTTGAAAGTTTTAAAAAAAGAAACAAAATATAAATATTTACTAGAAAAATTAGTTGACTAATTTATTATTTTCCCACAAGTATTCATCATGATCATTATGAATTGCATGAACTATGTTTGTCTCATACTCATTGTAATCGTCCATAAATTGTGTACTAGATGAATAAGTCTCATTTAAATCAATAACATCATTAGAATTATCTTCATCACCCAAATGGTGTCTTTTTCCTTGAAAAAAATGGACTGATGAGCATTCGATGGATCAATGACATAAAATACTTTTTTTATCTATTTCCATGATAAATGATTCCTCATTGTAATTAAATATTTTCAAAACAACCAGTTTAAACCCATATTCGTCTTGTTTTACACCACTCTTACTATCAACCCAATTACAATTAAAGACGGTGACTCGAAATTTAATATAATAAATTTCCCATATGTATTCAAGAACTCCCAAATATGGAATTGACATATAAATTGGGTTTTTATCTTTGGCACTCAAAAAATGAACTGCTTCAGCGAAAACCATCACACCACTATTCTGAACGGTACTCTTGTCATCTACATTTTTTTGTAAAATGTATAACCGTTAATATCAAAAATATACCGCGTGATAACATTTAGATATTGTCCCCCTACTAACCACTTCAATGTTTCTGATGCAGATATATCTATAGTGACTTTCTCTTTAAACCATGAAACAAATGTATTCTTATACTCAATCATCAACCACTTTTTTGTTTCTTTTTTGATATTGTAACTTTAATTCGGCAATATGTGAGGATATATATGATTGAACATCATCTGTGTTGTTCAAAATATATAAACATGCTTACATCACTTCATCACATGGAATGAACTTTACCTTTAAACCTTGAAACCCTCTACCTTCACTATCAACTGTCATATGTTACAATATAGGGAGACCAATATGGTCCACCTCATACGAATAATCAGTATAGAACTAAATCACCTCTTCGGATACATATTTTTGAACAATAGATTCTTCTGATCAATAAGTATTTTTAACATATCCCTTTAAAATTTTCATATATATTTCAAAAGGATAAATCCATTATAAATAAATAGTCCCACCTATTCTTCTCTCATACACCAAATGAATCAGAAGATAAACCATTATATCAAAAAATGTAGGTGGGAAATACATTTCTAGTTGACAAAGAAAAAGAGTTTATTTATTCTCCAACACATATACCAAATTTGGATCAATGACATTGATACAAATGGATTTGAAAAAATTACATTACCTGATGACAGTCTTTCTGATAGTTGTAAGTAATATACCATGCACTTTTATTGGTAGAAGATGTTTCATCAATACATGGAAATCATGATATTTTATACCTATTAATTTTCAGTGCTTCAATGACACAAAATTATTCACATTTGAAGAAAAACCACTGGGTACTTTAATACCATGAAGACAATGAAAAAAACTTATCTTTTCAATCTTGCTTTGTGTGTGACAAGTCGGAGGTAAATATGTTCTTTTTCCTTTCATAGTGGGGGCTAAATCCAAATGTATTTTCATTAATATCAAGTCCAATCTAGCATTCAATCCATCTTTTGTCTTTACTTTTATGTCTAACAAAGTTCTAATCAAATTTTCATATATTTTTTTCTCAACATGCATAACATAGAGGTTATTTTCTATCTCTAAAAATCTCAAATAAGGTAGTTTAAAAAAATAAACTGCTTCTTCCAGATATTTCTTTAGAGACCATAACTTCTTTTCTTTCCAAATGTTGAATCAATATTTTTTAACATGTCATAATATTATTCAACTATCAATAGTCGATGGGAAAGGTTGTATTCTTGTAAACCGTTAAATGATTTTTTTAATATATGATAAGGATGATCAATTCACAAAAAACTTAGATTTTCTATGTACATTTCCTTTGTTCCATTCAGCAATTGACAATATAAATTCTATTCTTTACAAATTGGACATGCTTTATGTCCCTCAACACTATATCCAAATAGGTTTATATATGCATGAAAGTTTTTTATAGTGAACATTATCATAGCACACAAAAAAAACACTCTTTCTTGTATGCATCAAAAACATTAACACCTTCCTCCTATAGCAGTTTTAAATCATAAATCAATGGTGAAAGATACAAATCAAAATTATTTCTTGGTTTTTTTGGTCTAGAAATCATCAAGCTCATCATAAATTTTTTTTTATTCATACGTGAATGTGGGGACAAGTTGTATAATAATAGAAAAATAAGCCATGAGCTATGTTGACTACTGAGGCTCCGATATGGATTCATTCCATTAGTACACAATACCATTCTGATATTTCTAACTTTACTTCCAAAATCATGAAATTTTTTATCAAAAATATTCCACTATGGTGAATCGGCATAGTGACGTAAGTTACCATCAGAGATGTGCTCATCTGAATGCCATCTCAACCTTTTTTCATCAATTGAATTTGAAAATAGATGCTTCAAATGAGTAATTATTAGAGTGTACCAAATTTCTTTAGCCAGATTTTTGATTCGGGTACCTAAGAATGAATCACAGTTGAATTATTAGAATTGTATGCAAAAAATATTGGATGATATCATTAGAAAGTACAAAATTTATTTTTCATAATGTTATATTAAAATAACTGAGAATGAATCCAAGTTGACTTTCCCATCTATCTTATAACATGATGTCCCACATGTAGAACAACTTGATAAATATTCATATTCTTTACTATATAGTACACAATCATTGGGGAAATCATGTATCTTTTTTACCCCAATCACATTGGGCATAATATTTTATTCACCACATAATTGTAATATAGAAGACCATTTTCCTTTGTAAGTAGCTCTTTTAAAATATCAAGTAAGATGGAGAAACTTTTATCACTCCACCCATTTTTTTCTTTTAAGTTAACTAATCTAAAAACTACTGATAACACTGTATATTTACTGCAACCTGGGAATAATAGTTTCTCAGAATATCCAAAAAATCATTCAACAGTTTCTGTTTTTTTATGGTTTCAACACCTAAATAATGAATTAATTATTCAATACGATCCTCTGCCTTATTATGAATATTTTCATCAACATTGGATGTTGAATTTTCAGTTCTATCACCATGCTAGATTCAACATGTATAATTAAGGCTAAAACCAAAACAAATCTGATGATCCTTGATTTATCTGGAGTTTAACTTTCTCATATTCAAACACTTTACACATGGGCAGAAAATCAAATCAATGTTTTGAAGATATCATTTAGAAATTTTCAGGAATTCGTCAACTCCTATTTCATAGTCTCTAGTGGTTCTTCGTAAATGTATCCAATTACGATCCATTCCATACCTAATATCAAAATATAATTGGTTAATATATTAAAACATATAAACATCTATATATATATATATAGATAAATTGTAAACAGAAATGAATTTAATAAAAACTATAGATAATCTGATAGAAAAAATCATATATGAAACACATTTACAAATAGAATAATTTTTATTTTCATATTATATACATGGGTTACATTGATATTATAATTTAATTATAATATCAATATTCTAATATTTATTAGTTCATTTTACATAGTTGTTGCATTATTTCGATGTTGCATGTGTCAAAAGTATTGAAATTTCATTAATTTAATGGACAAAAAAATTACTTATTATTAGTAATATGAAATAATAATTAGAGTAAATGTTTATATTATAAGTGAAATCAATCATAACACACTCAAAGGAGTAGAAACTATCGTGATAAAAATATATATTTTTATCACACTAGTTTAGCATCACAATGATCTGAGTTACCTGAAGAAATTTAGAAATTCAATATTCTTATGAATACTCACTGGTTTATGTGATGATTTTGTTAGAAACTGAAAATCAGTGAAATTTTTTGATGTGTATTGTGATAAACATTAAAAACATATAACCAAATATTTGTGCATTGGTTTTAACAATGAGTATATTATTTTGTAAAGAATGGTGACTATGTGCTTGTGCATAGAGATTCTTTTAATTACGTGCACATATTGTGATTCCAAGAGGTAGTGTGAGATTATATCATGTAAAGAAAGAACACACAGTGAAATTGTGTCTTACCTGATAGAATAATGCATGCAAGGGTCTGTATAAAGCAATAATTGGATAACTTCATGCATATATAAATGAATAATCATTTGATATTATATTCATAAGTACATGAAAGTAAAACTGTGTGAAATCCCATGTTAAATACGCAGAAAAACATGATGTATATAATATTCATTCATAAATATTATATGAATATTGCATGTGAGTGAGCATTTCACAAAAGACATTATGTGTGATTGGGTTTGCATGAGAGAAGCATGGATAGTGAGTGTGTTCTTCCAAAAGTGTATGTGATGTTGAGAAACTATTATGTGTTTGCATGCATCATACAATAATAGATAGATATTATTGTGGGAAGTGATCTTCTTGTGTATTAAAGGAATCACTATAGTGTTAATTCATCCAATTGAGTGAGTACACAATTAATAATTTCAGTAGTGTTAAAATACACCAAATAATAGGGAAGAGACAGTATGTGAATACGTGCATGAAGGTAGTACAATGAAAAAATATGATTTTCATTTATAGACAATAAATATTGCATAAAAATAAAAATTCAATGCATTTAATTTTACATGATATGAATTGAATTTAACTGAAAAAAATCAAACTAACTTTGCCTAAAAAGACTCAACCAGATTTGAACCAAATTGAACAATCTTAGAATAAACTAAATTAAGAAAAAATAATGTAAATTTATATGGGATGATCACTTTTAGGGAAACTATTAACCATGTTCAACAAATTTATAATAAACTATAAACTAATAATTGAAGAAAATAAAAAAAAATATAATTAAATGATAACTAATTTCACTTTCAAATAAAAAACTTACAAAATTTGGAGTTTAACACGAAAATATATCCAAATCCAAAATTTTCACCGTATAATTATTTAGAAGATTAAACACTGCAAGATCTATACAAAAAATGATTGTAAAAACAAAAAATAAACATGAAAAACAAACTAAAATCAAACCGTAGTATAATTTCGACAAAAATAAGTATCAAAAGAAAACATAACCTCTAGATGATGAAAAATGGGAAGATAATCAATAAATTAGACCGTACATTGTGAAAATAAAACAAAATAGACAAAAATTGTGGTTTGAGATCACAAATACGCCTTTCAAGTCATCACGAGTCGATTGGAGCCACCGTGGTTGAGCTTTCGAAGATCCAAAAACATGAGGGTTTCCCGATCCCGACTAATTTTAAAAGAATTTCGGTATTGGTTTTTACAAAAACAAACTCCTAAGAGTCTGAAAATTATTTTCGGTGCTGGTTTTTAAGAAAACCAATGCTGATAATATTTTTTTTAATATAAGGCATCCATTTTATGGAAAATCGACACCATAAAAATGTTTTTTTTAATATATGGCATCGGTTTTTATAAAAACTAACGCTGAAAGATCCTGATTTTGGGATTAATGGCGTCATTTCTTTGAAAAACTGACACCATATATCATTTGTTTTGAGGTTTCTAGCATTGGTTCTACTGAAAACAGACACCAAAAACCACTCATAAAATTTTTTGGTGTCAGTTTTTAGTAAAACTGATGCTAAACATTTCTCCCACATACTTTTGGCATCAGTTTAGAAAAAACTAACGTCATTACTTCAATGTTAATTCTGGTATTTCTACTAGTTATTCTTTAAGATAGAATCATGCTTTTCATAAAAGGTGTTTCTTAACTAACCTTTATATGAATATGAACTACTCATCATAATACTTTTCTGGAGGCATTGTATTCGGGGAAGAAATTGATGATTCTGATATTTGAACTTGAGGTTTTGAGAATCAAAATGGAGGATTTAAAATTTAGCATCACTTCATGGAAAGGATTCTCAAATTTTCCAAAGTGGGACATGGGGATCCTCCCTTTATATAGGAAACTAAGATGATGGTTCATCTTCTAGATTTAATCCCATGGTTGAGAATTAATCCTATCATATCTGATGATTGTGATTGATTTAAAGAATATTTTTATAAGAAAATGAACTCTTGAGATTTTTAAACACGTTAAAATATTGGAGTAGAATATGATTTGAAAAATTTTGAAAAACAAAAAACAAAGTTTTTAAATGAATTGTAACAACAACTAAGATAATGAATGTAATGAAGTAGTGCAATAATTAAAAGATAATAAGAATGCATTTCAAAGTTATAAAGACTTATCAGTATGATAATGATGGTTTTCTTTTCATTTGAGAGATAACTAGATTATTATTTTTATCAAATTAAATATTATAGTTTTAATATAGAAACTAAATATATAAGTTTTGAAAGAATATTTAAAATAGTTTTTATAATTAAAAATAGAATCTGATTCAATAAACTCATTGTGAAAATTTTCTGAATCTGAAAATTTTAGAAAACTAGAGTTTGGAGAATTTTTTATGTTTTATGAATCTGATGATACATGTAGGAATACAAAATACTAAGATTTTATATGATAGCATCAGTCAAAAAGTCCAAATGTGATAATTTTTTTAGGAAATCAAAAAAATTTAAAAACTATCAATTCTGAAAACTACAAATTTTGAAAAAACAACAAATATATATACTCCCCCTATGAAGGGAGTAAATTAATGTAAGAATATTAGTAAACAATAAGTAGATATGAATAATAGATTTAAATTGATCATTCCTTGATTCTGTTTAATTTATTCAAATCTATCATAATTGAGTGGTTTTGTAAAAATATTTGTAAGTTATTCTTGTGTTCCCATGAATTGTAAAATGATGTCACATTTTAGTTTGTGATACCTAATAAAGTGGTGACTGATATCTAGGTGTTTTTAAAGGGAGTTATGTGCATGGTTCTTACTTAAATAAATAGAACTAGTGTTATCACATGGTGTTTGAGTTTTTGTAAAACTCATTATATAATCAGTAGGTGTGTGTTATGTCCACAACACTTGAACACAACAACTTCTAGATGCTACATATTCAGCTTTAGCGGTGGAAATTGCTATCGAGTTTTGTTTCTTACAAGACTAATAAACTAATGAATCTCTTAAGAAATAACAGACTCTGGAAGTACTTTTCATATCCATTCTATTACCACCAAAGTTAGCATCCAAAAAAAATTAATTCAAAAACATTTCTTGAAGAATAAAAAAATTTCTAAATTTATGGTTCCCTTTAGATAATGAAATATTCATTTTACTACTTTTAAATGGGATTTCTTTACATTACCTTGATATCTTGAACATAAAAATACATAAAACATTAAGTCTTCTGGACTAGTAGTTAGGTATAGTAAACATACAATCATAACTCTAAAAGTTTTTTGATCAAATGGTTTCTCAGCTTCATCAAGATCAAGTGTATTTGAGGTAGTGATGGAATACTAATACTTTTGGTATTTTTATATCCAAAATTTTTAAGAATTTATTTTATATATTTATTTTAGGATATAAATGTACCTTTTAGTTTTTGATAAATTTGAAAACCAAGAAATAATGTTAATTTACCCATCATACCCATCTCAAACTTAGACTTCATAATATCCTCAAAAGAATCTATTAAATATTTTTGAGTTGATCTTGATATAATTTCTTCAGCATATATTTTAACAATCATAATATTTTTTCTAACTTCTTAAATAAAAAGAGTAGGATCTTCATCTCTATTAAAAAAATGTTTTATAAAAAATATCATGTTAACCTCTCGTATCGAGATATAGGGGATTGTTTAATGCCATATAAATCATTAGTATGTTTATAAACATATTCAAGATATTTTTTATTTTAAAAATATGGGGATTTTCAACATAAAATTTATCTTTAACATATTCGTTAATAAAATAACACTTCACATCCATTTGAAAAAGTTTGAAATTTAAAAATGCTGCAAAGGATAGTACAATAAAAATATCTTCAAGTATAGCTACAAGTGCATGGATTTTTTCATATTCTATGCCTTTTCATTGGTTGTAACCTTTTTCAACATGTCTTGATTTATATCTAATGATTATAAAATTTTCATCACATTTTTTATGAAAAACAATTTTAGTCCAATTGTAGAAGTTTTTTAGGTCTTTCAACTGATGTCCAAACATTATTCCTCTCAAATAAATTTATCTCATCTTATATATCCTTAATCCAATCCTCATCACATAAATCATCATCGGTATTTTTAGGTTCAATTTGGGAAAGAAAGGCAAGATTTTTTATTTCATCCCTTAAGGAACTTCTAGTTATAACTAGTTGATTAACATCGCCAATGGTATTTTCAATAGGATGATTCCGAAGAAACAACTAACTTGGGTTTTGTAAAATATTTTCAGAAACATAAGGTAAAAAATATTCCTGAGTAAATACTTCAAAGACTATTTCTTGAGTATTTTCCTTATAGGAATAGTTTTCCAAAAAATATTGGGAATTAGTTTTATAAAACACATTCAAGTATGTTGGTTGGGTTTATTAAGAAACAAAAGGGTCAGTTTCATCAAATTTATCATGTATTTTTTCCTCAATAGTACAAGATTTTTTATTAAAAACTATATATTCCTTAAAAGTGTTGGAATAACCTAAAAATATACCTTATTAGGATTTGGGAGAGAATTTGTGTAAATTATCTTTCTATTTAAAGATTTATACTTTGCATCTAAATGCTCTGAAGTAAGAAACTTTCGTTTTTCATCCTATCAAAAACTCATAAAAATATTAATTAATAAAAAGTATTATCAAAACTTGGTTTATAGTATAACAAGTTGTATTAACCAATTCATCCCAAACATGTTTATCAATTGAGTATTCACTCAATATAGTTCTTGTTATTTCTTAAAGAATAAGATTTATTCTTTCTATAACACTATTTTTATGAGGAGTTCTAGGAGATGAAAACTTAGGTATAATTCCTTTTTTTACTATAAAAAGTTTCAAAATCTAAATTTACAAATTCTCCTCCATGATCACTATGAATAGTTTTCAAGGGAATTTTTTCTCATTTTTAACTTTGTCTACAATAATTTATAAAATAACAAAATGATTTAGATTTTTTTCTAGAAAATAGACCCATATATATCTAGTGTAATCATCAACCAAAAAAATGCATATTATTTTCTCCCAATACTCCTAGTTTGTGTAGGATCGAATAAATCCATGTGCACTAACCTTAAATCATTAGAAATTGAGACTGCACAAATAGATTTAAATTTATACTTGTGTTTCTTACGATATTAACAAGGGCCATATAATTTTGATGAATAAAATATAGTCTCTGGAAGATCCTAAACAATTCTTTTCTTAGTCAACTTACATAAGTTTCTAAGGTTACAATGTCCTAACCTTCTATTCCATAACCAAGATTGATCTTCCATTTTACTAAGGAAAGTAAATTCTTGGATCCTAAGGTCTTCTAAGTTTAGTGTGTAAACATTCTCATGCCAATGGGTAGAAAGAATGAATTCATCCTTAGAATTGTGTAAAAAACATTTATCATTGATAAAATTCATAAGGTAACCTTCATCACATAATTGACTTGTTCTTGTAATGTTTTTCTTAAGAACTTCAATAAATAAAACATTTGAAATAAAATCTTTACCAAGAATAACTATGTTACTTATTTCGATAATCTATACTTGAGAATTTTATATTAAGTTAACTTTTCCACCTTTCATCTTGATGATATTTTCAAAAAATTCATGATTACAAATCATATGACAGAAAAATCCACTATCCATATACCAAGTATTCTTATTACTGGTATTTTCTTTATTGTCCTAAAAATAAAAGGATTAAACTTTCAGAAACCAAAAATTATTAGGTACAGAAATGTTGGCAAAAAAAATTGGAATCCATATTTGTTTTTAAAAATATGATTTTCAGCAACCTAGGTATTGAAATTTATTTAAATGGAATTTTTTTTCCAATGACCTCCACTTTGACACTTAGTGAAAAAGGGAGTATTTTTAGGAACAAATAAGTTGTTACTAAATTCTGGTTTTTTATGTGTATAACCCATTCTGAAACTAGTTCCATGAGAATGAATTTTTTTATATATCTTATCAAAGTTTTATTTACCAGTGGTAAAGTTAGATAAGAGTTTCTTTAAAGAATATATTTTAGAAATAATTTAATAACTAAATTCTTATCCTCTTGAGTAATAGTTTCAGAATTGATTTTATCAAAATTATTTGCAAAATATCCTTTTCAGAAATTAATCTTTCTATATCTTTATTAATAGTTTATTTTTCAAAAAAATACTATTAATATCTTTATAAATATCTGATACATATTTTATAGAAACATTTATCCTTGAATTTTACTTATCATGTTTTTTACTAACTTTGAAATTTTCATTTTCAAGGAGTTTAACAAAACGATAAACCTCTTCATATAAAAGAAGATTATTATCCTTGAGTAATATTATTCATCTAATGATTTATAATTCTTCTCATTATCATATTTAGGATTATTTGCATTTAAATACAAGTTTATAAGGTTCTCAGTAGTGAATACCTTATCCATAAGACAAAAAATTTATTTCGGTATTCTGGAAAGAAGACCAATGTTTCTATGTCTGGAACTATTGTTATTAGATGATTTATCCAAGGAATCTCATTCCATTTCACTCCAAGAGTCATTTTATTTTATTAAATTCTTTCCTTTCAGTTTATAATACTTTCTCTGATTCTATTTAGAATTCTTATCATTCCTGACATTCCTCTTCATTCTTGGACAATTTGGTCTCATATGTTCAGCTTTCTTACACTCATAATAATTAACATTAGAATATTTTTTATCATTACTATAATTTTTACCATTATTATATTTATACTGAAATACTTTCTTACCAACTCTCTTTTTCATCCTTCGAGCAAGATTAGCTAGTTCATTTTCAGAATTCACAGAAGTTTTCGAATCAGATTCAATGACCACTTTCTTTTTTCCTAAATATCTAAAAAATTATATAGATTTATATTTAGTAGGTAAGGTGGATGTTTTAGTAAAATCAACATCATCATTATTTTTCTTTTCTTTCTCATCATGTCTCTTGGGTATACTTTTATACTGTATTAGTGTTCTAATAAGATCATCTAGAGTGATATTACTAACCTTTCTTGTTTCATCAGTAGTTGTTCTCTTAGATTCTCATTCATTGGGCATGATATCTAGGATTTTCTCAACAAGAATATCATCATATAATCATTTATCACTAATATCTTGAAGACTATTAACAATTTTCATGAATATTTTATCCATCATATCTACTAATTCACCGTGTAAGAATTCAAAATCTTGATAATCAACTCTATGCATTTTTCTCTTGGTTCCAATAACCTTTAATGCACCAATGTTTATAACCTATAACTTTTTCCAAATACTATTAGCTCTTTAACATGATGAAATTTTATTGTATATGTTTCTATTTATTGATCGCAACAAAGTATTCCTTAATTTTTAATTCAACTGATATTCCAACTTTTCATGATTATTAATGGCTCTGACTTCCTTATTAGGAATTTTATAATCACCAATCGACATAAAAAAACTTATACTCTAGTTTTGATAATGAAGGTCTTCATTATATCTCTCCAATATTCATAATTATCACCATAAAAAATTGGTGGTCTATTGGGATTCAGATTATCTATTGATCTAACATTAATGTCTGTCATCATTTAAAATAGATAAAAAATTCTTTTTCCACAATACACATTAGTGTAAAACATATTTAAAAAAATTATAAAAAAACAAACTTGAAATAATAAAGAATACAAAAAATTAATAAATTATTTGAGCATTGAAAACATACTCGGATACCAATTATTGGATATCAATATGATATATATTGATATCAGGATCATAATAATTTATTCTAGATGGCTTTATTATAAGAGTGGGTGAATTGTTGTTTTAAAAACTTTAGTTTAAAAGAATTTAAACTAAAAAATTAACAATATCTCTTTATGTAAAATATCAAGTCATAATCGCAAAGTATATGATTAAATATACACAGTGTGAAATCATAATCATAATAATTATGACTAAATTAGAGTATACAAAAAAATTGTAATTACTTATGATTCTATCTTAAAAGCATATAGAATCATAATGAGAGTAATATTGTATTCATAGATGAATTAATTTAAATAGAGTAAACTAATTTTATCGTAATCCAATTTTTTTATAAAAAAGTCTGGGACACATTTTATTAAAAAAGAGAATCAAACTACAAGAGTCTGAAATATGGAATCTTATTACAATATTTATCATAAAGTGAAAGAAGCTCAACCGGCAATTCATCCTTCCAAGTGATTCCTTGGTTGATTCCTTTGTTATCAAGACCATCTGAAACCATTTTTGCTTCTCGAAAGGCATGCGTGGAAATGAAATTAGAACTCATAAGAGAATCAAGGCATATTATCCATCGTGTGGTCAGCAGCCAAGCAAGATGCACTTCACCCTCCCAAATAGCATGAACTATAGTGGATGCGTCACTTTTAATCCAAATATTGTTCCAGCCCTTTTTTTTGGAAAAGTTGACGGCATGTATCACAACCATCATTTCCACCTCCAGAGACGAAGTCATACCGTAGCTTCCAAAGAAACACCCAAGACACTGACCATGGTAGTCTTTGAAGATATCCCCACATCCCGTGGGACCCGGGTTGCCTTAGGAATCACCATCCACATTCACTTTGATCCATCCTAGAAGCGGGGTTTTCCAGAATACCTCAAAAGTGTGCCTTGGATATTTGTATAGCCCATAAATCCGAAGACGATGAAGGATCTAGAAATCACCAACAATGTTGTTGCAATGCACTTTCTAGATCAAGGCATCCTCCCTAATGGCAATGAGAATTCACATCTTACCTGCATTAAGCTTGAATGAGTAATTGTTATGAATAATAGAATTTATATCATACCATATTACATGGAGAAGTTCAGCAATAACAGTGAGGAAAAGGTTCCGGATTTGTTAAGAGAGCTCAAGATCCACACAATGTTTTAATTGAAAATTGATGTTATCACTGAGGATCCATCTACAGTCAAAAATGTTAGTAATATAACTCCAAAGAGCAGATGTTGTAGCACAGGATAAGAACAGGTGATTAATATCCTCTCTATGTTTATGAAAAAAAGAACATCTGGAGAAAATTTGAACCCCGAAAGATTGTATGAAATCCTCAGTGGGGACACAATTATAGGTAAGATGCCAAACATGAATAAGTCTTGAGGGCTTAATCCAGGGTTTATCAAAAAGTTTTAGCCAACTGTAATCAAGAGTAGAGTTTGAAAAAATCAAATTATAATAACTTTTAGAATCAAGAATACCATTGTGGGAGGTTTCCCAAATAAGAAAATCTTCAGAATCCGCAAATACTTAATTATCAATCACATGAATGATGTTATCAGGAAGATTAAAGATAATAGATTGCATGACCTCTTTTATATAAAGGGTGGTATTAACTGGAAGAGAGTTAGGAGAGATCATAGAAATTAGGGGGGAGCTGGACCATTTATCCAGCCAAAAATTTAAAGACGATTCCATACTAACCATCCATCTAGAATTATTCATAATGTTAGAAAAAGATTTCTTAATGGCGGTCTAGATAGAAGAATTAATATATTTCAATTTTCCCCCACTTTAAATTCAAAAGAAATAATTAATACAAATGAATAACTTTTTTTATCTAAAGAGTAGAGTATCCAATAACCTAGGTTAAAGGTTACCTTATTTTATACTAACAAGCATGTATATATTTACTTATCAAGGAAATACCTATATATGATGATCATATTCTATGTCTACCTATCCTCAACAACTGTATATCCAAAGGATCGGGTTCTTTCTTACTATCCCCACAATACCTCAATAAATTAGATCGGTATCTTCATATTCCTAGCCTCAAAATCCCTATATCATATTCACATAATCTTACACACAAAGTAATTACAAAACTATTCATAAGAAGACAACCGGACAAGGCTTTCTTATGAAGGACTATCTCTAAAGAAATACAAAATACTAAGAACAAGTTGTTTACACTTTATATACTTCAAAAAAATCAAGAGTGAAATGGAATTATTATCAGCTCCAAACTCTTCAAATAACTAGGTATTTATAGGAAAATACCCAATGGTCTTGTTTCTCTAATTTTTTTTGTAATTACTTTGATAGGTAGAAATCCAATGACTATATTTTAGCAAAAATTATGATGTTGTTTTATTTTACACCATTATAGTTTTAAATATTTTTTGTTATGATAGAAATTAGTTTTCTGTATTCAAAATTTAAACTTAGTCAGTCCAATGGATTTTCTGATATAATTTCATTACAATATTCTTTATGAGTCTAAATCTGATGTTTATCGGTTCGGATTATCAACCTGATTATAAATAATTTTTCAGTATGATGAATATATAGAAAGTCTTAAATATGATCTGATAAGGTTGTTTTAATGGTTATCAGATTCATACCCCTTATGATAATCGTACTGAATAATGTAAGTTTATATTCAAGAATACTTTAGAACTAATTATAAGTATGGTAAAATTATATGTTTTCAACAAAAAAAATCTAAAATACTTTGGACATAAAAATTTAGTAATCAAGTATTTAATAAAGATTTTGTGATTTCCAAAACTAAAGGAATGGAAAAATCATAAGAGAAACTTTGGACTCACCACACTCTTCCTTGTACACTAAAATGGAATGGTTTAAGATAAAATAGGAATTTTACCTTACTGGATATAGTAAGTTCAATGATGATTCATGTAAGTCGTCCATTATCCTTTGGGGATATGTGTTGCAGACAGTTTCACATTTACTAAACAAAGTTCTAACTAAAGTGAAAAATGGTATTCCATAGGAACTTTGGTGTAGAAAGAAATCTATATTGTCAAACTTATGAGTATGGGGTTGTGAATTATTTTTTAATGCATCATCGAGTAAAAAAACCATTATCTCATGGAACTAAGTGTAGTTTTATTGTATATCCTATGGAAATTATTGGATATAACTTATATGAACCTTCAAATAAAAAAATTTTGGTTAAAAAATGTCCCATTATTCAAATAGAGGGGTCATATATCTAAAATAGATAGAGCGAGATAGAATTTTATAATGTTAAAGATCAAGATACATAAGTGTTGCCACATGAATAGATTCCATAAAGCCCCATGGAGGAGGATGTTCTAGAGACATATATATTGTATGGGATTAAAAGAGAGGTTAAAGAACCTAAAAGATATAGTCTTCTAGTCACTAATTATTGTGACTCATTATTAGTAGATAATAGTGATCTTATATCCTATAAATAATCATTAAGTGGTACAAAAGATACCACGTGGAAAAAATCTATGAATTTTGAAATAGATTCTATATACCAAAAAACTATTTATATTTTGGTATATATTATAGTGGGTGTAGATCTTGTTGGTAACAAATGGGTATTCAAGAAGAATCTAGATATGTATGGATAAGTAATTTCCTATAAGCATGACTAGTTTCCAAAGGGTTTAAACATCAAAGAATGGAAAATGAAAAAACCTTTTCACCTTATACCATGATGAAATCCATCATAATTATACTTTACATAGTATTTTACCATGGTTATGATATTTGGAAGAAAGATTTCAAAATATCGTTCCATAATAGGAACCTTCAAGAAGATTTCTATATGACACAACCAAAAGGTTTCGTGACTCTATATAATGCAAATTAAGTATTCAACTTATAGAGATCCATTTTTGAATTAAAGAAAGCATCCAGGATATGAAAATTTAAATTTGATAAATCCATAAAGGAATTTTGTTTCATAAATAATGAATTTCAGCCTTATGTATATAAAAGGTTTAGTGGGAGTGTGGTCATTTTCTTAATAGTGTGTATTAATGACATATTACTAATAAAAAATGAAATACCAATCTTATAGACTGTTAACACTTGGTTAAACTCGTGATTTTCCATGAAATACTTGGGTGAAGCATCATATATTTTTAGGATCAATATCCTTCATCATAGATCTAAGAGAATTCTTGGACTAAGTCAAATTATATACATTGATAAGATACTAAAGATATTCATTATAGTGTAATCCAAGAGGGGATTGTTTCCCATGTCACGTGATATTAATATCTCTAATAAAATTTGTTTTCGGTTACATGAAGAGATATAGATAATCTTTAGGATTATTTACATGTTTTTGATTGGGTTAGTCATGTATTATAGGTTATATACTCGGCTAGATGTATCCCATGCCTTAAGTGTGGTCAGAAGATATCAAACGGATCCGTAAGACCACCATTGGATGGAATCCAAGACTATCCTTATGTATCTAAGTCATACTAAAGATATATTCATAGTTTATAGAGTAGATGAAGAACTAGTCATTAGATGATATATAGATGATAGTTTCCAAATAGATCAAGATGATATAGAATCTCGACCAGGATACATCTTTAATCCTAATGGAATTGATGTGTTCTATAATATCTCAAAAAAAATTCATGTTTGTCAATTCTACAATGAATTTTGAGCATATTGTAGCTTCTATGGAAGTTAAAGAGAAAATTTTCATATATAAATTTATCCAATAGATTGAACTGGTTCCTAACAGTAAAGACCCTATCACACTATAATATGATTATACTATAATGGTGGCTCATGAAAAATAACCAAGGTCAAATCGGTGGACAAAGAACATACTCCATAAGTATCATCTATTGAGGGGTTTTTCTCATACAGATGACATTTTATTAAGAAATGTTTCCATGAAATAGAACATGGAGAGACCATTTACTAAATCCCTATCTCATTAGAATCATGAACATTATGTGATAGCTAGTGGATTTATGGTCATTAGTAATTCTCTCTAATCCAAGTGGGATTTTGTTGGAGTTATTATCCTAGAACCAACTTCTTTGTACTTTAAATTACATTTATATATTCCCATACATGAATATTAATAAATATATTATCACATATTAATTTTTATTATAAGTGGATTTAATGTGATAGTGTCCTATTGAATTTATCTCATTGAAATGGTCATAAGTAGTTCCCCTCTATGATGATAACCTTGATATATAATGATGATATTCTTAAACTCATTCCTTATTGAGACCAAGAATATTTTTTCTGTTTTTGTAAGTATAACCTAGTTATAAAGGGAGAAGGATTGATTAAGTGTTGCCATTTTTTTTCAAACAAAAATCACTTCATAATATTGAGAATTCATTATAAATGTGAACAACTAGAGTCCATTAAATAAAGTTTAATTTATTGAGTTAACTAGAAGAAGGAATAATTTTTTTATTGTACTCATAGTTATATCATACAGAGATAAATGAACTCAGGAAACTAGATAGAATCAATCATACTAAGTTTTCTATAAAAACAATTAGGTGATTATTTATTGAGCTTTGAAGATTTATATATCATGTTTATACAAAGATATTCATTATTCTAGATAAATTTGGATGAAGTAATAACTTCGTGGAACTATATTTCTCATAAAAATAGAAGTACTATAAAATTTTTGGATGAAGTTTTGTCAAATGGAGAAGTGTATTAGTCTATCAAAAAAACCTTATAAATTCATTGGATAGATTGTTTTTAATCATTTAACAGAATCTATCAGATACAGATTCAAAATAATCAAATAAAGTTTTTCTAAGAGTCATCGAATAAAGAAAACATGTGAATATCCTGAGATGAATAAGTTTTTTGTGGAAACTATCGATAAAAAGGGATTAATAGAAGGTCATAGGATAGAGGTTTATGAGTGGAACCATCATACTGAGATTTTAAGAAGAGGAATCTGATAGAATTTTCTAAGTAAAGTTCATTGTAAGAAAGTTTTTAGAAAAGGCATCAGATAAAGGCTTATATGTAGGACCATTGAATAATGTACCTTGAAAATAACTACGTAGAAGAAACGTGTAAGGGTTTCCAAATATATAAATATAAATTTTATCAGATGAAGGGTGATCAAATAAATAACACTAGATAATTTTTTTTTGATTTTATCAGATAGATTGTAGTGAAAAAAATTATGAATCCATTAGGTGGAGGAATATTACGAATTATTTCGGATGAAGGGAGATCGAACAAAGATAAACCATATGATGAACCAGACAGAGCATAAAGAAGTTTTGAACATACATTTTTAGATATTTACAATTTCTTTATAAATTCATATGATTGTAAAAAATATGATCTAGATGTTAAGGATTCAATAATCATGAAGGGAAATTCTTGATTCTTGCTAATATTTCAAGAAGTCTTGATTAATATTGGTGTCAATTTTTTAAGAAAGTCTTTACAAATATTTTAGACTCCAATTTTTATGTAGGTTTGAAGTCAGAAAATGTAGAAATTTTTTAGCAGGATATTTAAAGTTCAAGCAAGAAAATTGAATTTGATGTTTCCGCTCCTCCCTTTTTTTTAATTAAACTTTACTTGTATAAAGGGGAGAAATTGCACTATGGAAAGGTTGTTAATATTGTTTCTATTGGTTGATTTTATGAATAATTGAGGTTTTGATGTAAGTAATTGATACATATCTTATCGAAGCATTAGATGTAGTGATTTTAGACAAAGTGGTACTAGATAGAGTTACCTAATAGTTGGTAATGGAAAATAGGGGGAAGAATAAATAAGATGAAAATAGTATCATACCGAGTATAATAGACTGGCTGTATTGGAAATATGATATATGATGGACAAGATCAAATGAAAAAGTTGATACATGAGTTCTTTATCACTACTATATAATAAATTAAAGAGGAATTAGAAGAACTTGAAATAAGGAAAGTGTAAAGAAATATCAAGAATCATAATGAAAACATTAAATCATATTTGTAAAGTTTCTTTTGTTATTTCAAGAATTTTTATATCATTTTATCTATGTGAGGAGAACATGAACTATCAAATTACTATAGTTCTATACAAGTGATGGATATTCCCTACTTAATATAACCACAAAAGGATTATTTTATAATTTTTTTGGTCTTCGATTATTTCCAAACCATTTCATGGACTA
The DNA here is from genome assembly GCA_963277665.1 of Viscum album. NCBI lineage: Eukaryota > Viridiplantae > Streptophyta > Magnoliopsida > Santalales > Viscaceae > Viscum > Viscum album. Next base: position 350,463,746 of record OY728130.1, on the reverse strand, counting down.
GATACCCTTATTTTTTAAAGAACATTATAAATACTTATGTTCCTATAGGTGTGATTGTTTATTGTTTTCTAGAAGATTCATTTCTCACTAACCATAGGACAAGGTTGTTTCTAAATAAAAAAACATAAAAATAGAATATCATGTATGCATCACCTCCCCCTATTAGTGATCACATAGATCTTTATTAGTCCTTCTAATTGGTATGAGATCTAGGTTCCATCATTGAATCTTAGCTATGTTAAGTTTTAAAAAAATAAATTTATCATAGATGTTCAAAACTCAATGAATAGTAGGGAGATTTCTATATTCAATGGGAAGAAATATTATATTTGGAAGGAAAAAAAATATTATCCTATATTTTATTCATTATCTATAAAGTTCTTTAATCTTCTATAGATGGATTCCATCCTCCTACTAAGGATTATCCCTTAACAACTACTGATAAGAATAATTTTGAGAATAATGGGCAAGGTAAAAAAATTATAATTTCCACACTCTCTAAAAGTGAATTTGTGAGGGTTAAAGGAATTGGAATAGGTAAATACATATAGGAAAAGATGAATAAAATTTATGAAGGAAATATGAAAGTGAAAAAATCAAAGTTACAGATATGTATATTGATGTATGAAGATATTAAAATAGGTGATAATGAATCTTTTAGTGAATTTATTACAAGAGTTAATGAGATTGTAAGTACCATAATATTCTTTGGTGAAAAGTTGGAAGATTAAACTATAGTTAAAAAAATTCTAATAATTCTTCCTGATATATTTGATGCCAAATAATCATCTTAGGAAGATAAATATCCTAAAACGTTTTTTTTGGATGATCTATATAACATTATCATTGCAAATTAAATGATAAGAGAAAAGGATATTAAGACTAAAGAAAATGTTAATCAGTAAATATCTTTCAAAACTATGAATAAATGAAATTATAAGAAATTTTCCATGGTAGAAGTCAATGACTCTAACACTGAAGATGAGATGAGTAAAAAAATTGAATAATTCATATCATTGTTCTCTAGAAAGGTGAAAAAAGGCATAAGTAAGTATAAAGTAAATCTAACTTTGAAGTTATTTGGCTATAGTTCCATTGGAAATTTTTTTGTGAATTTTTCAATGGCTAAAGGAATATTAATATAGTTATGAAGAAGATAGAAATTAAAGGAGATATTTAAAGAATAATGCATACAAATAAAATTCAACTTAAAAGTTAAAGGATAATAAGTTATCTAAATATATAAATTAAACTTTTATCTAAGTGTGAGGAATATAATGGTAGTGAAGTGGGAGATAAAAAATCCAGTGATGATATTTTTGAGAAGCTACTTATTGAAAAAGTGAATAATTAGAACTTAAATAGTAATGAAAGTAGAAACTGTGAATAAATAGAAGAGGAGACCTAGATGAATTTTATGCCTAAATGGAGTTAATATAATGTCTCTAAAATATTTTTAAACTTAAAAGAGATCAAAATAAGTTGAAGAAATAATATCTTTCAAAAAATTATCAATAATCAGTTATTGAAGAAAAATACATGTTTCTATAAGTGATTTCTAATTTTAAGGAGTTACTTTATGAAGATAAAAACCTCAACATAAAGTCTAAAGAAAATATAAATTTGTAACAAAAATAATTTGATGTTGTTTAAATAAACTTGTTGAAGATGAAAAAGGAAAAAACATCCAAAACTCAGTATCAGAAGTTAGTGAGATATATAAGAATTCTAAAACTTAGAAGGATCAACAAAGATCTTCCTCATAGGTTAGAAACAAGGTTGGGTATGTTTAGAAGAATAGTCAACATAAGAAAACCATGTAAGTATCCAAAACAAGTGATGTTGATAATTTTTAAATTTCTAATGTTTCAAAGTTAAAAGTCATAAATACACAACTAGACACTCTATTAAGGATGGGAATAAATCTAATTTAGGGAAGAATATGTCATGATTCTACCAAAAATTTGGTTCATAATAAGGATCCAAGGTTTATGGTCATAAATATAATGAAAAATTGGTACAAAGTTCTAGATAGCATGCATATTATAAAGGAAAATATATTTTATATGGATATTGATGACACTATAGAGGCTTTAATCATATGTAAAAAATGTGTTGGTTCAATCATAAAATCTACAATGAATCTAGGAATTATTATAGGTATATTTTGAGGTAAATTCAAAACACTCAAAGAATATCACTTAAAAAAAATCCAGTTTGAATATTTAAAATAGATTTCAACCTCCAGAAACTATTTTTTAAAGATTTGATCATCCTAGATATATTTCTAAATGGTGTATTTTTATGCTACCCACTCAAAAAAATTATATATGAAAAATCTTATAATCCACATGTGAAGGAGTAAAAATAAAAATAAAAGGCCTTGGTTTTTTAAACTACTCTCAAGGATATAAAAGGATAATGGCTCTGAATATTGGATAGTGTTTGTTCTAAAAATATTATGGGATATTTTAAGTTTTTTAAAATTTTAAAAAATTAAAAATAAGGGAGAGTGAGTTTTGAAAATTATGAGTCACTTGAAATCAAAGGCATTGGATATGATGTCCTTGAAAAAGATAGACTGAAACATAACTTGTTAAATGATTAACAACTTTGTATTAAAGGAAATGAACTTCTGTTTAGAAGATATAGTTTTTTTATTAAAATTCTTGAAGATAGTAAAGTTATAATGAGAGGAAAATGATCCAAATGAAATTAGTTTTAGATAGGAGATGTTTAGGGATCATGCTATCTGATCATGATGGAAGAAAATTAGTTATTGAATAAGAGACTTGGGAATATTTTTCAAAATAATATGAGAACTCTAATGAATAGAGATATTATTTTTGATATTTTTAACTTGGAAAGAATAATATATTAGTGTTGTTTGATATTCCAGAAATGGAACATTGTAAATTTAGTACATAAGAAGGATGAGATATATACAACTCATCCCTTAGAGATTATCTATTCTAACATATGTGGGATTATGAGAATGAAATCAAAAAATGGTGATAGGTAATTTATTTCCTTTATTAAGGATTTAACTTTTATTTCTTTTATTTTTTATTTGAAACACAAATTATAGGATATCAAAATAATTAAGATATTTATGGTAAATAATGAAAAGGAACACAGATATTCTGTAAAGAAGATTTAAACTGATAGTGGTGTAGAATAAACAAATGGTAAGTTTAAATATTATATTGAAAATAACGGTGTTCGTCATGAATTTATCACACCATACACACTAAAAATGGTGTTACTAAAAGAAGAAATAAATTTTTGGTAGATATGGTATGAACTATACTAATTGAACATGACAATTCTCGATTCTTTGGGAGAAAATCAATTAGAGAATAAATTCATATTCATAATCACTATTTTTATAGGATAAATTGTGATATTAATCCTTAAAATATGTATTATAAATAAATCCCAAGTTTAAAATATCTAATGGTGTTTGGAACTCCCTAGATTATCAATATAAAAGTTAAAAATCTTGGGAAGTTTGATCAATGATATGTTGATAGTATATTTCTTAGATAACCTTCTAATGATAGAGGATACGAATAATATAATAAATAAATAAAAAATATTATTGAAACTAAATATGTGACTGTTATAAAACATTCTAACAAAAAAATTCACAGTCAATTGAAAATATGAGAGGAAGTGAAGATGAAGTTGTTGTAGTTAAACAACTTGAAAATTTTCTTAACAGAAGTAATAATATAAATGTTGTACAAGATTAATATTTTGACTCAATTATTTAATTTGATGAGGGAATATTGAATTCACTTCATATAAGGATGATTATGCAATTGGAGGTCAAAAAGATAATTAGAAATCAAGGATAATAGGTTCAAACCAGAAGAACATCGAGCACAATTTCACATACCTCTTTGTATTCACGGGTTGATCCAAGAGATATTGAAGAAGCTTTGGAGTATCGAGAGTGGGTTAATGCCATGAATAAATAATTAAATTATATTAAGGATAATGAAACATGAGAAATTGTTCCCAAACTAAAATATATATATTATTGGAACAAAATGGTTTTTTTGAAATAAAATGGTTGAAAAAGGTGAGGTAATAAAAAACAAGGCATGAATTGTTTGGAACGGATGCTCATAGGTTGAAGGAATTTATTTTTATGAAACCTTTTACCTAGTATAAATACTTACAACAATCATAATCTCTCTTATTATCACTGAACATTGAATATATAAGATATTTTAGATGGAGGTTAAGTCATATTTTCTCAATAGAGATCTCAATGAAGAATTTTATATTGATCAATCTTGTGGATTCATGCTTGGTCAAGATAAAGGATATGTGTGCAAGTTGTTTAATATTTTTTATGGGTTGAAGTGATCTCTGATATATTGGTATTATAAATTGGATACTTTCTTTAAGAAGTTAAATTTCAGGAAAGGAAGAGTTGATAGCAACCTCTGTATAAAATAAAATCAAGAGGATTCCATCATTGTGATTATTTGTGTTTATGATATCATATTCATATGTAATGGTGAATATATTTTTGAAACTTTTATTGAGGAGATGAAGATGTTATTTGAAATTTATATTCTAGAAGAAATTAAATACTTTCTTATCTTACAAATCACTTAATAGAAAATTTATATTTTTCTATCTCAAAAGAATTATGCTAATGAACTCCTAAATAAATTCAGTATAAAATATTCAAAGACTATTTTTGCACCAATTTTAGTAGTAATGAATTTGTAAAAATATGGAAAAGGAAATAAGGTAGATCCTAAATAATTTAGTAAGTTTATTGGAAGCCTTTTATGTCTAACAACTTTGAGGAAAGTTGTAGTGTATGCAGTTACACTTTTTTCCAAGTATCAAAGTTAACTAAAAGAGTCTCATATTATGGATGGAAAAATAACATTGGATATATTAAAAGAACAATAGATTTTGGAATGAAATATAACATCATAGGAATGATTTATCTATTTGGTTACATAGATGTGCATTGGGTAGGATGTGTCAATGACAAAAGATCCATATTTGGTGGAGTTTTTTTGGGAGAAATATGTGTGTGTTGGTAGACAAAGAAGTAAAATTTAGTGACTCTCAGAACTGTATAATCTGAATATGTGGCTTCCACTCAAGCTGTAATTTAGTTAATGTGGATAAATATATGTCTGGAAGATTTTTTTAGTTGGTGTGAAGCTACCCATTCTATTGGGTTGTGATATAAAAAGTGAAATAAATATCACTAAGAATATAATTCAACATTATAGATATAATAATATTTATATTAAATATTACTTTATTTAAGAGCCTGTGGAAAGAAATGAACTAAATCTAGAGTTTGTTCCTGTAATGAATAAAGTTACTGATATCTTCACTAAACCATTACCAAATGAAACATTTCATAAGATGGGGTTTATTATGGGCTTAAAACCACACTCTCTTTAAATATAAGGTGCGTGAACTCCATCCCCTCTGTCATATTGTTTTTGGATAGTGTTGTCAAAGGGGGAAAATTATGTTACATAAATATATTCATTGGTATGTGATTTACCTATTAAGGGAGTGAATATATTTATGGGGAGTTTTTATAAGGGGTAAGATAAGATATTAACATGGGGGAACTATTTTAATAGTTATTTATGTGGATATAGGAACTTGTTCTTTACTGGTTGAAGTTTGTAACAATGAAGTTTCTGTTATGAAGATGTGGAAATAGAAGAATTTTGGAAATGATTCTTAATCACTAATTTATCTTCATAGCAGAATTTTTGTTCAATGATTCATGTTTTACATGCTAATTTTACTCACATAGGCTTATAATTTTAGATAATAATCCATTTCTTGGGACTCTATGTTTTTTTGGTTTATATTCCTTGGTTAATAAAAAAATATAAAGGCATATATTTTTTATACATAGAATATTCATGGTGTTGTTTTATGAAGAGGCTGGTTATAGAGGAATAAGTATTTATTAAGTTAAATTATTTTTTTTCAAACATAAATACCTTAACAATGTTGAGAATTTCTTATAAACATGAATGGACGGAGTCCATTAGATAGAGTCCAACGGATCAAGTTGACCAGATGAAGGAATATAGTGTTTGGTTGACTGTACTTATAGTTACATTGGACAAATATGAACAGACTAAGTCAACCAGATAGAGTCTATCGAACTAAGTTGTCTATCCAAAAAAATCAAGCGATGCTTTAATAATTTTCAAAGTTCAAAATATCATTTTATAGAAAGATATTCATGATTCTAGCTGAATTTTATTTATGGAATAACTTAGTGGAACTATGGTTCCTAGATAAAGATTAGTGTTTTGAAAGTTATGGATGAAGTTGTGGAGGATGGAGAGGTATATGATTATATTAAACGAACAATACAAATCCACCGGATAGATTTTTATAAAGCATCAAAAATAATCTATCAGAAAACGTTTCTGAGTAATAGAATGGATGTTTCCTAATAGTCATCGGGTAAAGGGATGTAAGGATCATCAGATAAAGAAGTTTTTATGGAAGATATTGATGAAAAGGTAGTTCAAATAAGGTCATCAGGCTGAGGTTTCTGAGGGGAACCCTCATAAAGAATTTTTTGAGTAGAGGCATCAGATATAATTTTTTGAGTGAATCTTATCAGACATATTTTTATATGCAAAGGAATCAGACAAAGGGTTTAAAGTAGAGACTTCGAATGAAGTAACTTAAAGATAAATGAAAAAAAGAAACATGTAAGGGCTTCTAGAAAGAAAAATATTATGTCTATTAGATATAGGGTGATTATACAAAGAACACCAAATAAATATTTGTGAATTTACCAGATAAATCATATAGGAAAAACATTATGAAGCTATCAAGTGAAGGAAGATTATGAAGGTTATCAGATGAAGGGTGATAGGACAAAGAATAACCATATGAGGATAATGAATGGGTCATAAAGAAATTTTTGATGAAGTTTTTTGGAGATTTACAAAAAAAATAAAGTTATATGATTGTGATAATACTAAGCTGGACGTCCAATTATTCAATAATCATGAAGGGAGGTTCATGATTCTAGACAAGATTTTAGGAAGTCTTGAAGAATTTTATTTTCATGTTTTGAGGAGAGTCATTATGAAGAATTTTGAATACTATTCTTATAGAGGTTTGAAGGTAATAAAACATAGAAAATTTTTTGCATGATATTTGAAGTTCACACTCTTCCCTTGTTTTTGGTGAAAAATTTCCTATATAAAGGGGATAATGTATGCCATGAAAAGGTTACTTATATTTTTATTCTTGGAATAATTTATGAATAATTTATGTGTATAATTAAGTACTTGAGAAATCTCTTGTCGAAGCACCAGATGTAGTAGCACCAGACGAAGTCCTGCCAAATAGATTTACCTAACAATTGCTAACAAATGAACCAGGTGAAGAAGAAATCATAAAAATAGGGTATTGAACTAATTATAATGGACCAAGTTTACTAGATAGAGGGTATAGAACTGATATTTTCAGATGGAAAATTTGATACATAAATTCTTTCTCTTTGTAATGAAAGAAAGTTAAGAGGAATAAGAACTTACAATAAGGAAAGTTTGAAAAAAGTTCAAGCAGAATTGTGACAATGTTGAAGCCTATTGGTGAAGGGTATTTTATTATTGAAATAATTTTTATATAATTTTATATGTGGGAGGATCACATGCACTATAGAAGGATTGTAGTGTTATACAAGTGATGGATATTCCTTTCTTGTTGTAACCACTAAAGGATTGTTTTCTAGGGATTGTGTGCTATTGAATTATTTCCAAAATCTACTAAAGAATAAATACTCTTATTGAGTAGTGAACCTTGTAAATACTTATTTTCCTATGGATGTGATTTTTTAGAAAATTTTTTCTCACCAATCAGAGATAAAGATTGTCTATAAAAAAGAAAATATAAAAAGAGAAGATCATGGATTCATCTCATCCCCCTTTAAGTGGTCACATAGATTATAATTGGTTCTTTAAATACTATGGTCATATGACATCATCTAATGGGACACAAATGATGTAGACTATCAAGTAAAAGTACTCATAAGCAAACAAGACTTCATATCATGAATTTTTCACTTTATAATCTTCAAGATGGGATATTATAAGAACTGAACTGTCATTAAGGATTCCACATGTTTATGTGTCATTGGATATTCTGATCTGTGAGAATGTGTAATGATACATAGACTTTAAGATTATTATTAATACATATCATGAGTTATGTACTTAGATTTATTATCCTAAATCATGATGAAATATATTCACAATGAAGTTTGGTACATCGAGTACATCATCAGTGTTATATTATTAATGAATAAGTTGAGAAAGTATTTGTCTCTTCCATTCTTATGAAGGTTGATATCTCAGCCCGTTAATTGAAATGGAATCGACACATTAAATTTAATGTTCATGGTGTATTGAATAATTTATTTTATGAATTCAATGAAATACATATTGATCATATAGGTTGATGACATGGGTACGTGTAACACCCAAACCTGAATCACCAGGGCTGAGCCAAAGTACCATGTGACCTCAAGAGTGCCTCTCCATATTCTAGAGGTTGTTGAATATCAGTGAGGGTCTAAGTAAAGTCATGGGGAGACTATACCCTCTATCATAGTACACAACAACATATAAATAACCAAACATGTATCAATATAAAAACAGAGTATGTGGGAGAATAAACATGAAATATATACAAATGATATGAAATAGTATGAAAAATTAGTAGTCAAACAAGATAAAATAATTTATCACCCACTAGTTAAATCATGTATAAGACAGAAACAAAGTTAAAAATGCAAGAGGCTTTGTAACTCCAAGCCTCACCTCATCCTGATCTTCAGACTCAAAGTGATAAATCTCGTTCATCGATCAAACCTAGGACTCAACCCAACATATACTTGTAAAAAGTATGGGTTGATCATGTATCCAAGTACCATGGCTGCTTAAGTAGGGTGTGAGTAAAGCTCAGTAGGAATCCACAAACATGGTTTTATACATGAATAGAAAATGTAGTTTTCATGCATGTGATAAACATACCTAAGAAAAGGTATAAAATAAACCAACCATACATTGAGTGTTTGTGCACTCATTAAAACTCAACAATCCTTGACCCTACATGATTAAGCTCCATTATAGAAGGAACAATGACCAGTCACCTAAAACATTCCCCTAAAGAAATGGATAGACCAAAAACATGATTGGCACATCCCTCTTGAAGGGATATCCCAAATCATTCCAACCAGGCATATCTAACACATCCCTTTTAGGGGAATATTCCATGAGGCTCAACCAATATGTGCAACTATAAGACATAAGATTAGCATAATATTATACAAGATACAAATGATATATCAATAATCACATCAAATAAACAAGAATCATAACCAAAATAATCCACATGCAAGAAACACAAGTATAGGTCTACCAAGGATGCACACACCACATGTGATCAAGCCTCAAACATAGGTCTCTAGGGCTAAAAAAGAACACCAAAAATCATTCCAAAACCCATATAAAACATGTGCTAAATTCAAGGAATTCCTACACACACCTCATGTGATCAAATATCAAAATAGGTCTCATAGATACACACACACCGTGTGATTAATAATCAAATATAGGTCAAAAAGAAGAAGTAGATAGATAAAACCTAACCAGTAAAACATCATCCATTAATGTTTAGAAAATAAGACAACACACAAGATACAACATGTCCCTTGTCACCTTATTAGCCTATTATGTATATTTATTTAATTAGTTAGGATATTAAATTCATAAACTAATTAATCATAACACTATGTCTCTCATTTTAATTGATTAGAAAAATAAATTAAAATATCTTGTTGGGGTCCTATTTTAGTTTCCATGTGTTAAAATAGTCTCAAGGTCAACCACCCAAAGGTGGTGCAACCACATATGACATGAAAATAGACCAAACATAATACCATAGGGTCATGTACACATAACCACCTACCTCAAATTAATCCAACTCACAATGGTGCAAGGCTCAATAACTTGGTCTAAGCCGTACAATTCCACTCAACCTCCATCAATTATCATGAGTTTCTATCTCATTCCCAAGAATTTTAAATTAATTAATTATAAAAAAATCATAATTAATTAAAATAATGAAAGTAACTCATAACCAAGGGTGAAGGAAAACTTTTCTGAATGACTTTCCAGATATCACCGCCTATCCAGAACCACAAACAACTTCCCCTAGAAGTCATGTATCATGCTTCTAATTCCATTATAGTCAAAATCCATAATGCATTGAAATAAAACAAAATCCAATTTAATATAATCAAATTGGAAACTCTTGAAGAATTAAACTGTGTGTGGTGCCTTCACTAAAACAATGTTTTATGACACGTAGACCCCATCCTAGGTTCCCCTCTATCTAGGATGAGCAAAAACCCCATCAGAAATTATCGATTCCATGATACCCAGTGGAATCATAAAAAATCCCAAAAACAAAAACACCCAAAATCAGAAACTATAGGGGTAAAGAAATGAATATTGAGAGAGGAAGGAGATTAGTTCCTATGACATTGTCAAATCACACCTGCAAATGCCGATATTGGAGGAGAAATGAGGAAGAATAGCTCCAGTTGAGGCCTTCCATGTGTGTCATGTTATACCGAAGTAAAAGCAATGAAGTTCCTCTTTGTTTAAAAAAAAATAGGTTTCCAGGAATCTGTCATAGTGTGACACTATGTGTCTTGTAACGAATTTTTGAGATCTTCCCCTCGACTCCATTTTCCATGACTTAAAACTAATCTAGGCACACTGTGAACCATTTTAATATCATGAATACCCAATTCCTGGTGTTAATGGGTTGTTTTTATAGGTTTTAACAATCCTGATCCCAAAACTACCCCTCTGGTGGCCTCACAGACCTTTGATTCATCACTTGAGCCTTAAACCCCATCCCAAAACACCATTTCAGAACATTAAAACTCTCATAACCCTGTTCAGATTCCTAACTCTCAAAATTAACTATTCATAAAATGAAAGGTTTCAGCAATCCTAGGCTTATAGCTAATCCTTTGGTGGCCTCCGAAACCCTCGATCCATCACCCGAGCCTTAAATCCCCATCCTAAAACACTATTTTGTAACATTCATACTCTTAAAACACTATTCTGAAACATTATTCTCAAAAAAATGTTCAGAAAATGAAAGGTTCAAAATTTCTTGGGAATTTCAAAAATATGATGATATGGGTATTTAAAATATCCACACTATAGTTGTAATGCCCCGACCCTAGTTACCCAGAGTCGGTGCATTATTACATAACCATGGCATGATATAAGGAATCATGTCTCGAAAGACCGATCAGTTTAGTATCCTTGGAAGTACTAGATACATACATAATTTTTTCATTGCATGATGAAATGAAAAAGAAACATTGTGTCTCTGTAGAATACACTAAAATAGTTTAGCCTATACTTGTAGGTTAGTAATAATATACTTCTTCAAATATTTGAAAAAATAAAACATAAGAAAGGGGTGAGCACAAATGCTCATTAAGGATAACAATGTTGCATAAAATTTCATAAATAAGTATAAACATTTAAGGAAATGTATAAGACTAAAACAAAATCCTTTTAAACTTAAAACTTCAGCATAATATGAAAAATATAAATCAAATAATTTCATTTACTTATTCACATGGATATTCTAATAGTTGAATAATCACATGTAATATCCATAGCTAATTACATAATGATGGAATGAATAATGCCGGACATCATAACAATATATTCAAGGCCTCATGCCAAAACTACAAATAATATTTTTTCAAGGCCTGGTTCTGAGACACTATTTTGTCTCGTGATACCTAAAGATGCATTGAGAAGCCATAGTGGGCTCCACCTGCCACTTACTAAGTCCAGTGCATTCCTCATTTGAAAAGGTTGAAACGTAACATAAACATTCGTATTAAAACTAGAATATAAAATGTTAATTTATTAACCATAAACCATGAATGGTATAAAAATAACACATATGTAGTCAAACATATCACAAAACCTTCAATACAATATGGAATATTTTAAAATAATAAATCAACTTCAAATAAGTGTAGAATCCATCAAAGGATGTTGACATAGACGAAATCAAAACTATTTGAGAGAAATATATCTATCTATTTTGAAATCATTTAAAAGTTGTGTAATTAAAAAATAAATAATTTATTTTGAAAATATTCTTATAATATTGTAATGGAAGCTTTGAAGGTGTTATAATGGCAGAAAATAGTTTCACCCACCATATAATTTAAGAAAACATTCTTACCTTAATTTTTTGAAAAGTTCATAAAGTAACTTGTTTGGAAAAATACAAAAAGATTCCTTTTAAAAAAATTTATAAAAAGTAACAAAAGGGTATAAATGACTTTAACCCATACTCTATTAAATATTAAAAATGTTTTGAAATACATTTTTAAGAAACACGGATGTGGATGATAAAGAGATCCCAGTAGATACTCACGTATAAACAACCTCAGTTAATAAAGAGATTGTAAAATTAACCCTTACCTTGTATTATTCCTTAGTTGAGGGTACTTTAACCTCCTGTATAATGGTTAAATAATTGTTATTAAATTATTCAATAATACACATACATAAATATGATATAATATATGATCTTCTAATATTTCTTTGTTAATAATATTTCAGTAGTATCATTGTTCTGGGTATTAACTGATTCATTTTCCTTTATATGTTTTGTTACAAAAGTCTGGTTTGTTATGGATGGTATGTATTTGATTCATATCCAGAATGATTTTAAGTTCTTAAACATTATTTTTTAAGCATAAAATGAAATTTATTCTTAAATGGTTACGATGGGGAATGAATCTCATCGCGTTCATGGAGATGGTAATTCGTACATATGCACGTGCGACAATATCATTCTATTTATAGTGAAATTGTATGTAATTGGATGGTATATCATATATAAAGAATAATTAAAATATTATATTTATTACTTAAATCAATTGTACTCATTATTATACCCTTCCAAATAATGAATTATTGAATTGCAAACTACACCACGACATGGAGACGGTAAGCCGTACGTATGCACGTATGGTGACTTTGTCATTTATAGGGTGGATAGAATAAATAATATGGTTGTACAATATTTATAATGACATCAAAAAAATTATAAGGAATAGGAGTCATTATTTTGGTATGGAGACAACAAAGATAGAGGAAGTGGAAGAATAAAATAACTTTGAAAGATGTGATTAAATAATTACCTCTTCCTCGGGTGCTTCCATTTGATTTGATCAAAAAAGATTTTTAGATTGGATTTATGATAAAAGTAAGGACTCTAGGTAGAAGTGAGGGTAGTTGGGAGGATATTTTATCAGGTTTTGGTCGATCCAAATGGCTTTAGAGGTGTGATTTTGATATAAGGGGAAGTACCCTTTTATAAGAGAGGTGAGGGTCACTTTAGGAAAGGCTTGAAATATTATTTTATTATAAAATCATTTTCTATTTCTAATGGCTCCAAAAGAATTTATTTTGAGGATAAGTTGGGTATGTGTATAAATTCTCTTAACCAATATGTTTTAGACAAGATTATGTCACCATTTTAACCTTATATTTTAGATTTAACTCTTAGTTAAATAGTTTAAATTTTATAATGTCTTCTTGTATTTTTATATTACATGGTTAATAAAATTACTATAAAATTCCAAAGGAACCCCAAGTGGTTAATTAATGACATATATATTATTATATAATTAATTTTTATAAAAATTATATTTTTATGACTATTATATAATTTAATTATATAGTATTTGTTTCAAAAACTCATTTATGTCAATTTTGATACTATTTGGTATTTTGTTTTTGGGAAAGTCATAACAGCTTTATCACTTCAAAAAAATTATTTAATCAACCCTGACATGTCATATTCACTAATAAAATTCGTTTATGGCATTAAAACTTTCTAATTATATTTATTTTAATATTTATAACATCATTTATTTGATTCTTTCATTAATAAGGAAAATACTGCATAATTATTGTGTCATAAATAAATATATTTATATTATGTCTAAAAATTATAAATAAAATATCATGATATAGGAAATTGTTTTAGATTTCTAATGAATATTTATAGTCTAAGATATCAATTATATGACCTCGTATTAAAATTATTTTACTAAAAGATACATTCTTATGTTATTTTTTTCTTTACTTTAAATTAATTAATACAAATTGTCATTATCACTCCCAAGTGGCTCCATGAAGTCCCAAAATAATCAAAAATATTTCCATGGTTGGAAATGTATCATAAAATAGTTTTAGTACATGTGTTTGGGTAAATTTAATATTATTATAATATTATTATAATATTATTTGTTACTCTTATTTACCGGATTTACCCTTTAACCATGGTAAATAAACTATTTACTAAAGTAACTATTCAAAATTTTTAAAAATAAAATTTACCTATTTACAAAATTTGGGCCCCATTATTATAAATATTAAATATATTTTTCCAAATTCAAAACCCAGAAGTTTCTGAAATTAATTTAAAATTAATTCTCATTGTTAAAACAAAAAAGCGGGTTTTTAAGAAGTAAAAACTATCAAAAGATTGGCATGTTTTTATGTACAATTTAAATGTAAAATTACATCCCATAACCTAAATTATATTAAATAATAAAAATATAATTTAATTATACTTTGAAACCACTCAAATTTATAATTTAACACTATAAATTATTTTGATTAAAAAATTTGTTTTTAATTAAAATTTAGCATTTTCACTATTCATCAAAATATGAAAGTTATCAGAAAAGTACCAAAAATTTATCAAAAATAAATTTTTGTGTCCCACTTATAAAGAAGAATTTAATTTCATCAAAGTTAATATATAAAAGTTTCAAATATTGGATTTAAAAAGGGTTCGTCATTAAAAGGTGCAAAAACTGCATTTTTGAAAAAAATACATCTTTTATCTGAAAATTGAATTTATCCTTATATTATGTCTAATAAACAAGAAATATGAATGTTAAAATCATATGGGATATATATAAAATTAAAAATTTTGTTATTACTATTTATAACCGCTTTTTAAAATAGCTATTTTGATTGGTCATGGTGCGCTTGAACTCGGTGTTGTGTACGTCGCACGCTATTGTATTATTCAAAGAGAAACATACCATGGAATCTTGGGGTGTTACATTCATCCCTCCTACAATAAATTGAGTCCTCTAAATTTTAAATTGTTCCTCAAAAATAAAAGGTTAAAAAAATAGAAAATACATTTGTGAAAATCCACATCAAAAATAGGGTTAATAAAATTTAGTCTTAATAAGAGGGAAAGGGATATGAAAACATCACCACCAAATTAGGATTTCGAATAGAATAAAATTGGTGGAAATTATAATTGGAGAAAATTGTAAATATTTATAGGGAGTGATTGAGGTCATCAATCACAAACAAGTGAATGGAAAATTGAGGGCCTCAAGGCCATAAATCTATGATGATTTAAAATATCATCAATTAAACAAAACATAAGGTATTAGGATAAAAAAATTATTTTAAGATCCTTTACCTAAAGTTTAAGAATTAATTTCATCATAGAATAAAAAATAATAATACTTGACAAGTAGAGTTACATCCTTTAACTAATTTCTACCAAAAACTTATCTTTCACTCCAAAACATAATAGAACTCAAAAATATTCTATTTATCAAAATATTATAAGGTTCCAAATATAAACATATAACATTTAAATAAAGAAAGCTATTTTTTAGTAACCAAGTACTTCATATAGGCTATTGTTAGGTGATAAAGCCTTGTCGCACTTTGGTTGTGGGTTCGATTCCTACAGCTTTTTCTGACGCGACGGGTTATCGCATGACCTATAGGTTTTATTTTTTATAAAACTATAGTATTATAATATTCCAAAAATAAACTTAAGTAATGTTTTAACCTTGAACAATACTATCCAAAGTTCAACTTAATCTATTCCAAACTATATTTTTATCCAAAATAATTCTATCCAAACTCTCTCTAAAAGGTCCTTAAATTCCAAAATCAATTGTAACATCAGATTCCCCAAACAACGTAAAGTTTCTCTTATTATCACATACTAAAAATATTATTACCTTAATCATATTAAAACATTAATTAAAACAAAAAGTATTGTAGTAAAATCCTTATATATATCACATTCTTCTTATAATGAGAATATAATTCTTGAATCCAAAAACAAAAATGCATAAATTATTCCACTTCAACTGTAGTAACAACATAAGCTTGGCTTTGCTCCCTTGGCCTTTTTTGAGGTAAGTTTTCTTGGAACTTAGGAAATTCATTTTCATAATGCCCCATTTCTCTACAATTGTAGCATTCAACATTGGCAGCCTCTTTTTTTCCCTTGCAATCACGAGTCTGGTGACCTATTTCTCCACATTTGTAACAAACTCACATTCCTTTTAGGCAAGTACCAGGGTGTTTCTTCCCAAAATTATCACATAAGGGAAAATCCTTCTTTACCTTGTTCTCTTTATATGTCTCTTTCTCCACCATTCTCTTTTTATCTTTCTTTACTTTAATGTCATAAGACTTAGAGAATTCTTTTTCTGTCTTGATAGCACATGAGACTATATTTTCATATGTCAAGAAGGATTGTGAGAGTAATTCTCGTTGGAGAAATGGTTTTAACCCATCAAATAATCGATCAATATTACTCCTTGGGTTACGTATATAATATATTTCATTCCTTTCTAACCTTGTGAAGTTAGCCTCATACTTTGCGACATTCTCATCCTCCTTTTGCCTCAGATTCAGAAATTGCCTTTCCATATCTGCTCGATGGTCACGAGGAAAGTATTTTTCTAAGAAAATATCTTTAAAATCCATCTATTCCATATTTTATACTTCTTCATCCTCCTTTGTGTTTTCAATTAAGGACCACCATTGATCTGCATCTCCCGTGACGTGATAAACTGCCATGACCTCTTTTTCCCTTTCTCTACTCCCCAAATCATGAAATATTCTCTCTAAAGAAATTATCCATTTCTTATCTACAAGTGGATTTGTAGTCCCATTGAATTTTTTTGGTTGTTTCCTCATTAATCGTTCTAACATTGATCCTCCACTTTGTGGATCAGGGTGCTCCATATGGGTAAGTTTATTATTCATAACCTGAGTGAGTTGTCCCATTATTGTGATAAGATGATCAGCACCAGTTGCATCACCAGCTCTACTATAATTATTTTGAGTAGGAGGGAAATCCCTACAAGGATTACGTGCATTCATAGGGTTTCCATTCCTTCCACTAGGTTTCATTTCTAAACAATGGCATAGATTAGATTAGTTTATGAATCGCAATACATAATTCCAAACTTGTAAAACACTTAACATAAATTGAATAGTTTGTGGATATAATCCATAACCATAAAAATTTTTCCTTTGAGAAAGTATTAAAAAATAAATCCTTCATAATGTCTTATAAAAAAGGTGAATTATCCTAATCATATCCCCCGGGAGTGTCGTAACCAAGAGTGCAGTAAGACCCATTGTCGTGTACCAGGATACCTCGGGTCAAGCCCGAAACTGCTTGTCGGTATTTTCACTCCTTGGTACATCTGTTCCAAAGATTCCTCTACCTACTCATATCTAGATAGGGATTTATTTCTTGGAAAACTCACAAAATCTCTATATTACCAAAATTCTAGGAAGTTCTACTATACTAATCCTCAAAGTCTATCATAGGGTAATGTTTTCAAATCAGAGTTTTTCTAAATCTAGTTTCCAAGGTTTGTACTAAACTTCATATGATACTAACTATAACACCCTGACCCTAGTTACAAAGATTCAGGGCATTATTACATAACATTATCATGATACAAGGAATCATTTCCTGAAAGACTGATTAGTTTAGTAGCCTTGCAAGTACTGGATACATACAAAAGTTTTACATTACATGATGAAATTAAAAAAAACATTGTGTCTCTACAGAATACACTCAAATCCCTTATCCTATTCATGTAGGTAGGTCATAATATACTTCTTCACATCCTAGGAAAAATAAAACAAAAGAAAGTGGTGATCTCAGATGCTCAGTAAGGATAACAATATAGCGGAAACATTCATAAATAAGCATAAACATTTAAGGCGATGTATAAGACTAAAACACAAGCCTTTTAAACTTAAAACTTCAGCATAAGATGGAAAATATAAATCAAATAATTCCATTTACATATTCACATTGATATTCTACTAGTCAAATAATCACATGTAATATCAATAGCTAATTTCATAATTATTGAATTCATAATGTCAAACATCATATCCACATAGTCAAGGCTTCGTGCCAATACTACAAATAATATTTTCTCAAGGCCTTTTCCCAAGACACTAGTTTGTCTAATGAGACCTACTGATGCATTGAGGAGCTATATCAGGCTCCACCTATCACTTACTAAGTCCAATGCATTCCTCATATGAAAAGTTTGAAACATAACATAAACATTCATATTAAAACTAGCATATGAAATGTTCATACATTAACCATAAACCATGAATGGTATAAAAATAAAACATCCATAGTCAAACATATCACAAAACCTTCAATATAATATGTAAGATTGTATCATAAAAAATCAACTTCAAACAAGTGTAGAATCCATCAAAGGATGTTAACATAGATGAAATCAAAACTATTTGAGAGAAATATCTCTATCTATTTTGAGATCATTTAAAAGTCACGCAATTATAAAATGAAACATTTATTTTGAAAATATTATTATAAGCTTGTGATAGAAGCTTAGAAGGTGTTATAATGATAGAAAATATCCACACCCACCGTATAAATTAAAAAAACATGCTTACCTTAATTTGTTGAAAAGGTCATAAAGTACCTTATTTGGAAAAAAATGAAAAGATTCCTTTCAAAAAAATTTATAAAAAGACAAAAAATGGTATAAATGACTTTAAGCTATACTCTATTAAATATTATAAATGTTTTGAAATAAATTTTTAAGAAACACAGATGTGGATGATAAATAGGTCCCAGTAGATACTCACATATAAACAACCTCGGATAATAAAGAGATTTTAAAATTAACCCTTACCTTGTATTCTTCCATAGTCGAGGGTAAGTTAACCTCGTTTATAATAGTTAAATAATTTTTATTAAATTATAAAATAATCCACATACCTAAATATGATATCATATATGATCTTATAATATTTCTTTGTTAATAATATTATAGTAGTATCATTCTTTTGGGTGTTAACTGATTCGTTTTCGATTATATGTTTTGTTACATATGTCATGTTTGTTATGGAAAAGATATATTGGATTCATATAAATAATGATATTAAGTTCTTAAACATTATTTTTTAATCATAAAATGAAATTTATTCTTGATTGGTTATGATGGAGAATGAATCTCATCACGTTAGTGGATACAGTAATCCGTACAAATGCATGAGCGACAATATCATTATATTGATGGTGAAATCGTATGTAATTGGATGGTACATCATATATATAGAATAATTAACATATTATATTCAATATTTAAATAAATTATATTGATTATTATACCCATCCAAATAATGAAGTGTTGAATGACAAATTACACCATGATATAGAGATGGTAAGTCGTACATACGCACGTGTGGTGACTTTGTCATTTATAGGATGGATAGAATAACGAATATGGTTGTACCATATTTATAATAACATCACAGTATGTAGAAGGTATTGGAGTCATTATTTTGTTATGGATAAAACAAATAAATGGGAATTGGAAGAAGAAAATAACTTTGAAAGAGGGGATAAAATAATTACCTCTTCTTCGAGTGCTTCCTTTTGATTTGATCCAAAGGGCTTTGTAAGTTGTCTTTCTGATCAAAGTAAGGCCTATAGGTCTAAGTGATGGTAGTTGGTAGGAGAATTTAGTAGTGTTTGGCCGATCCAAATGGCTTTGTAGGTGTGATTTTGAGAGAAGGGGAAGTACCCTTTTATAAGAGAGGTGAGGGTCACTTTAGAAAAACCTTGAAATATTATTTTATTATAAAATAATTTGCAGTTTATAATGGATCCAAAAGAATTTTTTTAGAGTCTAAGTTGGTTAGGGTATAAATAATCTCAACCAATAGGTTTTAGAAAAGTTTATATCACCATTTTAACCTTATCTTTTAGATTTAACTCTTAGTTAAATAGTTTAGCCTTTACAATGTCTTCTTGTATTTTTATATTACATGGTTAATAAACTTACTATAAAATTTCATGAGAATACAAAGTGGTTCATTAATGAAATATATATTATTATATAAGTAATTTTTACAAACCTTATATTTTTAGTACTATTATATAATTTAAAAATATAGTATTTGTT
Source organism: Viscum album (assembly GCA_963277665.1). Taxonomy (NCBI): domain Eukaryota; kingdom Viridiplantae; phylum Streptophyta; class Magnoliopsida; order Santalales; family Viscaceae; genus Viscum; species Viscum album. Next base: position 350,443,330 of record OY728130.1, on the reverse strand, counting down.
TTAAAAACTCATTTATGTCAATTTTGACACTATTTGGTATTTGGTTTTTGTGAAAGTCATAACAACTTTATCACTTCCATCAAAATTTATTTGATCAACACTAAAATGTCACATTCACCTAGAAAATTATTATATGGAATAAAAAATTTCAAATTATATTTATTTTAATATTTATATTATCATTTATTTGATTCTTTCATTAATAAAGAAAATACTGCATCATTATTGTGTCATAAATAAATATATTTATATTATGTCTAAAAATTATAAATAAAATATCATAATATATTACATATTGTTATATTTCTTATGAATATTTATATTCATATATATCAATTATATAACCTCATATAAAAATTGTTTTAATAAAAGATACATGCTTATATTATTTTTGTCTTTACTTTAAATTAATTAATATTAAATGTCATTATCACACCCAACTGGCTCCATGGGGTTCCAAAATCGACCCAAGGATGTCCATGGTATGGAATGTATCATCCAATAGGGTTACGACATGTGTTAGGGTAAATTTAATATTATTATAATAATATTTTTTACTCTTATTTACTGGATTTTCCCTTTAACCATGGTAAATAAAATATTTACTAAAGTAACTATTCATAATGTCTAAAAATAAAAGTCACCTGTTTAAACAATTTGGACCTCATAATTAAAATTATTGAATCCATTTTTCCAAATTAAAAATACATAAGTTTCATAAATTAATTTAAAATTAATTCCCATTGTTAAAACCAAAAAGAAGGTTTTTAAGAAGTAAAAACTATCAAAATATTGACATGTTTTTATGTACAATTTAAATGTAAAATTATATCCAATTTCCTAAATTATATTAAATGATAAAAATATAATATAATTATACTTTAAAACCACTCAAATTTATAATTTAACACAATAAAATATTTCAATTAAAAAAGTTGTTTTTAATTAAAATTTAGTGTTTTTCACTAGTCATCAAAATTTTAAAGTTATTAAAAAAGTACCAAAAATTTATCGAAACTAATTTTTTATGTCCCGCTTCTAAAGAAGAATTTAATTTCCTCAAATTTAATATATAAATATGTCAAATATTGGACTTAAAAAGGGTTCGTCATTAAAAGGCGGAAAAACTGCATTTTTGAAAAAATACATCTTTTATCTGAAAAAATTTAATTTATCCTTATATTATGTCTAAGAAACACAAAAGATTAATATTAAAATTATATTGGATATATATAAAATTCAAATTTTGGTTATTACTATTCATAACTTCTTTTTAAACGGCTATTTTGATTGGTCGTGGTGCGCTTGAACTCGGTGTTGCGTACATCGCACGCTATTGTATTATTCAAAGAGAAATGTACCATGGAAGCTTGGGGAATTACATTCATACCTCCTTTAATAAATTTCATCCTCGTAATTTGAAATTTTTCTTCAAAAATAAAAGGTTAAAAAATAGAAAATACCTTTGTGGAAACTCACATCGGAAATAGGGTTAATAAAATTCAGCCTTAATAAGAGGGAAGGGGAAATGAAAAAGTCACCACCAAATTAGGATTTTGAATAGGAGAAAATTAGTGGAAATTATAATTGGAGAAAAAAGTAAATATTTATAGGGAGTGATTGAGGTCATCCATCACAAACAAGTGAATGGAAAATTGAGGGCCTTGAGGCCATAAATATATGATGATTTAAAATATCGTCAATTCAACAAAACATAAGGTATTAGGATAAAACATTTTTGGTTTTAATATCCTTTCACAAAAGTTTAATAATTAATTTCTTCATAGAATAAAAAAAATACTTGAGAAGTAGAGTTACATCCTTTAACTAATTTCTACCACAAACTCATCTTTCACTCCCAAACATAATAGAACTCAAAAATATTCTATTTTTTCTAATCGTATAAGGTTCTAAATATAACCATATACCATTTAAATGAAGAAAACTATTTTTTAATAACCAAGGACTACCTCTAGGATAGTGGTAGGTGATAAATCCTTGTCGCACTTTGGTTGTGGGTTACATTCCTACAGCTTTGTCCGACGCGATGGTTTATCTCCCGACCTACAGGTTGTCCTTTTTCTAAAACTATAGAATTATAATATTCCAAAAATAAACTTAAGAAATGTTTTAAACTTAAAAAATACTATCCAAATTTCAACTTAATCTATTCCAACATTTATAGTGATCCAAAATAATTCTGTCCAAACTCTCCCTAAAAGGTCTCTAAATTTTAAAATCAACTGTAACATCATATTCCTCAAACAACGTAAAGTTTCTCTTATTGTCACGTACTAAAAATATGATTACCTTCGTCATATTAAAACATTAATGAAAACAAAATGTACTTCAGTACAATCCTTATATATATCACATTCTTCTTATAACCAGAATATAATTCTTGAATCCAAAAACACAAATAAATTAATTATTCCACTTCAACTGTAGTAACAGCATAAGCTTGGATTTTCTCCCTTGGCCTTTTCAAAGTAAAGTTTCATTAGCGCTTAAGACATTCATTTGAATAATTCCCCCATTTCTCTACAATTTTATCATTCGACATTGACATCCTTTTTCTTTCCCTTGCAATCACAACTCTGGTGACCTTTTTCTCCACATTTATAACGGACTCTCATTCCTTTTAGGAAAGTACAGTGGTGTTTCTTCCCACAATTATCACATCAGGGAAAATCCACCTTTCCCTTTTTCCATTTATCTGTCTCTTTCTCCACCATTCTCTTTTTCTATAGGTTTACTTTAATGTCATAAGACTTAGATAATTCCTTTTCTATCTTGATAACACATGAGACTATATCTTCATATGTCGAGAAGGATTGTGAGACTAATGCTCGATGGAGAAATGGTTTTAACTCATCAAAGAATTGATCAATATTACTCCTTGAGTTACGTATATAATATGTTGTATTCCTTTCTAACCTTGTGAAGTTATCCTCATAATTTGTGACATTCTCATCCTTCTTTTTCCACAGACTCAAAAATTTCCTTTTCAAATCTGCTCGATGGTCATGAGAAAAGTATTCTTATAATAAAATCTCTTTAAAAAATATCCTATCCAAATTTGATACTTATTCATCCCCCTTTGTGTTTTGAATTAATGACCACCATTGATCTACATCTCCCATGAGGCAATAAACTACCATAAAAACTTTTTCCCTCTTTCTACTCCCCAAAGCATAAAATATTTTCTCTAAGGAACTTATACATTGGTTAGCTAAAGGGTTATTTTTAGTCCCATTGAATGTTGGTGTTTTTTACCTCATGAATGGGTCTAACATTGATCCTCCATGTTGTGGATCAGGGTTCTCCATATAGGAAATTTTATTATTCATAACCTGAGTGAGTTGTCCTAGTATGGTGATAAGTTGATCAGCACCAGTTGCATCACCAACTCAACCATAATTATTTTGAGTAGGTGGTAAATCCCTACAAGGATTATGTGCATTGATACAATTTTCATTCCTTCTACTATGAGTCATTTCTAAACAATAGAATACACTATATTAGTTTATGAATCGCAAAACATAATTCCAAACTTGTAAAACACTTAACATAAATTGAACAATTTATGGATATAATCCATAATCATAAAAATGTTTTCATTGAGAAAGTATTTACTCATAAATCCTTCATAATGGATTGTAAATAAAATGTGAATTATCCTAAGAATATCCCCTAGGAGTTTCATAAACAAGAGTGCAGCAAGGCCCGTTTTCGTGTACCAGGATACCACAGGTCAAGCCTGAAACTCCTTGTTGTAATTTCTACTCCTAGGTACATATGTGTCAGAGATTCCTCTACCTTATCGTATCAATACAGTGATGTATTTCTTGGAAAACTCACAAAATCTCTACATTACAAAAATTATATGAATTTCCCCTCTATTAATCCTCAAAGTCTATCTTAGGGAAGTGTTTTCTAATCAGAGTTTTTATAAATATAGTTTCTAAGATTTTAACTAAACTTCCTCTGATACCAACTATAATGCCTCAACCCTAGTCACCCAGAGTCAGTGCATTATTATATAACATTGGCATTATACAAGGAATCTGGTCCCGAAAGACCGATCAGTTTAGTAGACTTAGAAGTACTATATATATAGATAAGTTTTACATTGCATGATGAAATGAAAAAGAAACATTGTGTCTCTGTATAATACACTCAAATCCCATAGCCTATCTCTATAGGTTATTCATAATATACTTCTTCACATCCTATGAAAAATAAAACATAAGAAATGGGTGATCTCAGATGCTCAGTAAGGATAACAATATAGCGGAAACTTTCATAAATAAGAATAAATATTTAAGGAAATGTATAAGAATAAAACACAAGACTTTTAAACTTAAAACTTCAAAAAAATATGGAAAATATAAATCAAATAATTCCATTTACTTATTCACATGGATATTCTACTAGTCAAATTATCACATGTAATATCAATAGCTAATTTCATAATGATGGAATGTATAATGTCAGACATCATAACCACATAATCAAGGCCTTGTGCCAAGACTACAAATAATATTTTTTCAAGGCCTTGTTCCAAGAAACTATTTTGTCTCATGAGACCTACTGATTCATCAAGGAGCTATAGTAGGCTCCACCCGTCACTTACTAAGTCCAATGCATTCCTCATATGAAATGGTTGAAACATAACATAACCATTCGTATTAAAACTAGTATATGAAATGTTAATACATTAACCATAAACTGTAAATGGTATAAAAGTAACACATCTATCATCAAACATATCACAAAACATTCAAAACAATATGTAAGATTGTATCATAATAAATCAACTTCAAACAAGTGTAGAATCCATCAAAGGATGTTGACATAAATGAAATAAAAACAATTTTAGAAAAATATCTCTATCTATTTTTGAAAACATTTAAAAGACACATAATTATTAAAAAAAACATTTATTTTTTAAAATATTCTTATAATCTTGTAATAGAGTATTTTATGGTGTTATAATGGTGGAAAATAATGGAACTTATCGTATAAGTTAAAAAACATTCTTACCTTAATTTGTCGAAAAGGTCATAAAGTACATTGTTTGGAAAATGAAGGAAATATTCCTTTTATAAAATTTCATTAAAAGGTAAAAAATGACTTTAACCCATAATCTAGTGAATAATAAAAATGTTTGGAAATTCATTTTTAAGAAACATGGATGTCAATGATAAAGATGTTCCAATAGATACTCACGTATAAACAACCTCGGATAATAAAGAGATTGTAAAATTAAGCATTACCTTGTATTATTCCTTAGAAAAGGGTATGTTAACCTGTTATATAATGGTTAAATATTTTTTATTAAATTATAAAAGAATCTATATGCATAAATATGATATCATATATGATCTTCTAATATTTCTTTGTTAATAATATTTCAGCAGTATCATTGTTTTGGGTGTTAACTGATTCGTTTCCTTTATATGTTTTGTTACGTAAGTCCTATATTTTATGGATAATATTTATTTTATTTATATCCATAATTATATTAAGTTATTAAAAATTATTTTTTAATCATAAAATTAAATTTATTCTTGAATGGTTACGATGGGGAATGAATCTCATCTTGTTCATGGAGACGGTAATCTGTACGTATGCACGAGAAACAATATCATTATATTGATGGTGAAATTGTATGTAATTGGATGGTATATCATATATAAATAATCATTAACATATTATATTTATTATTTACATTAATTATAGTCATTAGTATACCCATCCAAATAATTATGTGTTGAAATACAAACTACACCACAACATGGAGACGGTAAGTCGTATGTACGCACGTGTGGTGACTTTGTCATTTATAGGATGGATAGAATAATGAATATGGTTGTACCATATTTATAACAACATCACAATATTTAGAAGGTACTGCAGTCATTATTTTTGTATGGAGACAACAAATAAAGAGGAATTGGATGAATAAAATAACTTTGAAAGAGGTGATGAAATAATTACCTCTTCTTCGGGTGTTTTCTATTGATTTGATCAAAAGGGATCCTTAGGTTGGATTTATGATAAAATTAAGGACTCTAGATCAAATTTAGGTTATTTAGGAGGATATTTGGGTAGATTTTCGCCGAGCCAAATATTTTTGGAGGTGTTATTTTGAGAGAAGTGTAAGTACCCTTTTATAAGAGAGGTGAGGGTCAATTTAGGAAAAACTTGAAATATTATTTTACTATAAAATTATTTTCCATTTATAATGGCTAAAAAAGGATTTATTTCAAGGATAATTTGGGTTTGGGTCTAAATCCTCTCAACCATTAGGTTTTAGACAAGTTTAGGTCACCATTTTAACCTTATCTTTTAGATTTAACTCTTAGTTAAATAGTTTAACTTTTACAATGTCTTCACGTATTTGTATATTACATGGTTAAAAACATACTATAAAATATCAAGAGAATACCAAGTGGTTCATTAATGACATATCTACTATTATATAAGTCCTTTTGCTGAACCTTATATATTTAGGACTATTATATAATTAAATAATATAGTATTGGTTTTAAAAACTCATTTATGTAAATTTTGACACTATTTGGTATTTTGTTTTTGTGAAAGTCATAACAACTTTATCATTTAAAAAAAATTAATCAACCCTAACATGTACTATTCACCTATAAAATTCTTCTATGGAATCAAAACTTTCAACTTATATTTATTTTAATATTTATAATATCATTTATTTGATTCTTTCATTAATAAGAAAAATATTGTATCATTATTGTGTCATACATATATATATTTATATTATGTCTATAAATTATTAATAAAATATAATGATATATTAAATATATTTATCTTTATAATTACTATTTATAGTAAAATATATCAATTATATAACCTTGTATAAAAAATGTTTTACTAAAAGATATATGCTTTGGTTATTTTTGTCTTAACTTTAAATTAATTAATATAAAATGTCATTATCACTCCCACGTGGCTCCATGGGGTCCCCAAATAGACCCAAGGATACCCATGGTCGGTCATGTATCATCCAATAGGGTTAGGAAACGTTTTAGGGTAATTTTAATATTATTATAATATTATTGTTTACTCTTATTTACCGGATTTACCCTTTAACCATGGTAAATAAAATATTTACTAAAGTAACTATTCATAATGTATAAAAATAAAATTTACCTATTTAAACAATTTGTACCTATTGATTCAAATTATTTAATCCATCTTTTAAAATTTAAAACACATAAGTTTTAGAAATTAATTCCCATTATTAAAACCAAAACACTGGTTTTTAAGAAGTAAAAACTATCAAAACATTAACATGTTTTTATGTACAATTTAAATGTGAAATTACATAAAATTACCTAAATTATATTAAATTATAAAAATATAATCTAATGATATTTTAAAACCACTCAAATTTATAATTTAACAATAGAAATTATTTTGATTTAAAAAGTTGTTTTTAATTAAAATGTAGTATTTTCACTATTCATCAAAATATGAAAGTTATCAGAAAAGTACCAAAAATTTATTGAAACTAAATTTTTATTTAAATATTATAAATTAGAATTTAATTTCATCAAATTTAATATATAAAAGTTTCAAATATTGTATTTAAAAAGGGTTCGTCATTAAAAGGTCGAAAAACTTCATTTTTGAAAAAATACGTCTTTTATCTGAAAAATTGAATTTATCCATATATTATGTCTAAGAAACACAAAATATGAATGTTAAAATTATATGGGATATATATATAATTCAAAATGTGGTTATTATTTTTCATACCTTCTTTCGAAACGGCTCGTTTGATAGGTCGTGGTGCGCTTGAACTCGGTGGTGCGTACATCGCACGCTATTGTATTATTCAAAGAGAAACGTACCGTGGAAGATTGGGGTGTTAAAATAGCACTTCTCATCCTCATGAAATTGTGGTAAAATGTGAAACAATTCTCCTGATATGACACAATAATTATCCACAAGGTTTTATATGTGTTCCATCACTAAAAACTTTTTACTAACTCAAGGAATAACTCACTCTTAAATTCACATAATGATACTAATGCGTGACTCCAAGGATCAACACCAAAAGCTAATATAGTGCTCATTGTTCTGTAACATTGAGACTATGATCACTGCAACCATCCAACTCAATGCACCACAGTGTCTTCCCCAACTCCTCATAAAGCATCAAGATTCTCTCCATTATAGAAATTTCCACATATAATAGTATTATGGAATTTTAATAACATTCTCATTTTAGTTCAATTTCATCATTCTTGATCAATGCAAGATGCAAGTTAAAATCCTCTAACAACACCTCATTTCTAATTTCAAGTTGAACCAATGAGTCTCTATCGACTAATGCAACATTAAAAAGATAATATTTATTAAAAAACATGGTTTATTATTAACACCCTATTTTTACTCAATATGATTTGATCAGCATGGTTTTAACACATAATATTTAGGTTCACATGGAGACACCAATCAGTACTTCCCAATCATCAACCTAAAAAGGTCCCCTATCTAAGAAATTGTTGCTCCCCAAATCCACTATTCATTATGACTTAAGTCTTAGAGGAATAATTAAATCATTCCATCATCCCAATTGAATCTAATTCTGAATTTTAAAGAGTTTCCTCAGTTGGCTCGCCAACCGCTTTCACCAAACACAAGGCTTTGAATTGTGCATTAAGACACCAATGATCCAACTCCATCTTAGCTAACACTGATTTTCTACTGAGTATAAATGCAACATTTGTTCTTCATCTAGTGATTTATTGGAATCAAACATTAAACATTCAATTTGTAACCAAATACTCTTGGGTCACTACACATCTATCATTTAAAGTCACCCCAATTGATTAATGATACTATTATGAAAGACCACGACCCTTCCCTCAACATAGATCATTTCATACATGGCTAGGTTGTTTCTCCCCACCATAGGAGTATCCATATTCACATCACATTGCATATATAGGTCCACCAAACACATGACTAGTTCATCTCCAAATGCAATGACTAAACATGACCATCCATTCATACTGATTTCAAAGAAAAATATTAATCATTTCATAAACCTAGATTAATCAAAATATAGTCAATTACATTTAATGATCCATTTCTAATGTTAAAAACATTCTCCAATATCCTATGAATTGTTATGACTCCTGAACTAAATAGTCACATCCCATTATGCGAGCTACTATTTCTAACCCTGAAATCTTTATCAATGAAAAACTTGAGTTAACTGCACAATGGTACCCTGATCCATTACCAATTTCATTTTCTGGCATAGATAAAACTTCACAAGTGTTAATCACATGGGTTCTAGATCCAGATAGCTTCATGATAACACATTGGATGTTATCTTCAAGGGTGAATCTAAAATGAATTTATTAATAACCTACCACCACCACCTATACTTGTTTCATCCATAGAACCAAGAATATTTTCAATGGTAATATCACTACACTGTGTCACTGATTCAACTATCCACATTTGCAACCATCACATAAACACTCATGCATTAAGTCTCTCTAATAAGGAAAGGTAACGTCACTCATTACTCCAAACTGAGCAATTTTTTCATGAGTCGCATACCTTTAAGCCATACTCGGTCACCTATCTAGTTGTCTTCGTAATACATGGAATTATAACCACTAAATTGAGCACTTATTGTGCTTCTTTTTAGAAAAGAAACACCTTACTACCAAGATTAACCACACACCACCCATCACGCAAGTGTCTATTTGAGGTGAACATCCACACACACTCTAACCCTCCTAGATATGACCACCTATGATCTTCACTCAACAACAAATTATAGTTTATTTCCAAACTAATAGGTTATGCAACCCCTGGTCTTGTCCTCAATGTAAAAAGCATCCAATTATTATGAAACCCAACCTTGTATCATGAGTACTAACAATATAAGTGCTCTATACTCCATGGTTTCAAAGAAACTTATGAGATATTCCTTTAGTCATCTCGTAGGTTAATTACATGAATAGGGGATTCACATTAATGAAAACCACCCCTAAAAATTTAACCTAGACTATACCTTCAGAAGTGAAAAATCACTCAATTACCTTTAAGAAGCATGAGACACTAACTCATTAGAAAAAAAGTTGAATTTAGGGCCAAAATTTCTTACACCAAAAAACCAAAAAATGTTTCACTAGGGGTCACAAACCATGAAACATCAGTTAGAAACATACCCAAGGATATTCCATGATAGCTTCACTTTAGACTAACCACGTTGAGAGTAAAGTATTCTTGGTTCTATTTAATGGGATTCTGCTATGCGCTATAAGGAAAAATCCACATATACTATAGTTGGATCCTTAATTTACTAGGAATATTCATAGGATTCTCACATAGGTTCCTTAATAAGGAATTTATCACCAAAAAATGACTTCTTAATGGGTTTTTCACTTCTTATGGAAAAAAGGATTGCATCTTTTCCACCATTGTCCTTATCATCATCATCATCATCATCATCCCCATCATTTCCCAAGTGCACCACGCTATAGTCTAACGTGAACTGCTATCAGAAGTATACATAAATTATAGTCCATAAAAAAGAATTTCTCCATGAACACATATGTGAAACCATAGTATAATTCATAGACACTAAGTAGTTGATTCCTCCATCGTTAGTACAATCACACGCAAGTATTATATATTTCATGAGAAACATATGTTCCTGATATAATGCATGTGATGAATCCTACTTATATATCCAAGAGTCAAATCCATATGAAATCACAAACAAAAAGAATCCATGTTCTTCACATGAGTTGAAATTATATACAACCATAACAGTATAAATCAAGAACATCCATCGCATGACCTGGTAACCTAGACTACCCTTAGAAATGGTGTTCGTCAAGAACCAGTACGAGACTCATCACAAGCTCTGACACATTCATATATCACATGTATTCTAACTCCAAAAAAATAAAAAATAGAAGACAACCTTCTATGATACCATTTTTCAACACCCTGACCGGAATATTCAATTTTTAGTCAAAGTTCCACATGACCTCAAGTGTGCCTCCCCGTATTCCAGAGGTTACGGACTAGAAATGAGGATCTAAGTAAAGTCATGGGGAGATTGTGCCCTCCATCATAGTCTAAAACAATAGATAAATAATCAAACATGTAATAATATACAAATAGAGTGCATAGAAGAATAAACATGAAATATATACAAATGAGATGAAATAGTATATAGACTCAATTATTAAACAATATACAACATTAAATCACCCACTAAGATGATCATGTATAACAAAAAACAAAATTAAAAATATGAGAGGCTTTGAAAATCCAAACCTCACCTCATTACAGTATTCTAACTTGTAGTGAGAAATCCTGATTATCGATCAAACCTATGCCTCAAACCAACCTATACTTGAAAAAAGTGAGGGTTGCTTGGGTAATAAAGTGGCATGGTCACCTGATCAGGTTGTTAGTACAACTCAGTAGGACACCACTAATGTTATTTTGTATATGATCAATAGATTCAATATACATGCATATGATAAACATTACTAAGAATACAGAAAATAATTAATATATAAACTATGAAACCATGGTATATAATCACTGATGCATAAGTAAATATCAACCAACTATATGTTGATCAATCATGTGTTCACTAATCCCCAACAATCTCCGACCCTACCTATATTGGATATATGTTGGAAGGAACAATTATCAACCACCGAACACATTCCCCTTAAGCAAGGGATAGTCCAAAACATAAATGAAACATACCTATTGAAGGGATATCCCAAAGCATGTTGTACAGGTTTCTGAAACATCCCCCTAAGAGGAACATTCCATGAGGCTCAATCTACACACTCAACTACAAGATAGAAGAACAACACTATATAATAGAAGATACAAATGGTATATCCAACATCACATCAAATAAATAAGAATAATAGGCCTCATGGATACACATGAACAACATGTGATCAAACATTGGTCTAGTAGAAGAAGTGTATGGTAAAAACCTATCTAGTCAAACATTGGAAATCAATATATAGTCAATAATCTATCACACAAGATCGAATGTGTCCCTTATAACCTTATCAGTTTATTAGGCATATTCATTTAATTAGTAAATATAGAAAATTCATTAACTAATTAAGTAAAACACTAGGTCTCTTATATTTATTGGCCAGACCAATAAATTAAAATATACTGTTGGTTTTCCATTTTAGTTTCTAGGAGTTACATGAGTCTCAAGTTCAATGAACCAAAGGTAGTGTGATTTCATATTACATGAAAATAAACTAAACATAATACCATAGGGTCATGGACATAGAATGACATTCCTTAAATAAAACCAATACCCAATTGAGGAAGGCCCATCCACTTAGTCTGAGTTGTCCAAGTCCATTTGGCCTCCATCGATCCCCATGAGTTTCTATCTCACACCCAAGAATTCAAAATTAATTAATTATAACTAAATCATAATTAATTTAAATAATGCAAGAAACTTATAAGTAAGGTTGAAGGAATACTTTGCTGAAAAACTTAACATATATCCCTGCCAAGATAGAACCACAACCAACCACCCCAGGAAGGTCTGTCTCTTGATTTTGATGTTATTCCTAAAAAAATACCTAACGCACAGCAACAAAACAAATTCAAATTTAATATAACTAAATTGGAAACTCTTGAAGAATTCAATCAGGAAACATACCTTCACTGAAACAACATCTGACCACATATGGACCTTGTCTCAGGTTCTCCTCTATCTTGGATGAGTGAAAACCCCATCATAAATGGTCAGTTCCATGATACCTAGTGGAATCATAAAAAATAACTTTGATGAAAATTCTTGAAATTAGAAATAATAGGGGTAAATCAATGTGAAAGATGGAGGAGGAAGATCCTTACCTCTAATGCCATCGAATATCACCTGTAACTATCTAAATCGGAGGAGAAACAATGTATAGGATCTCTAGTCATGCACGTCACATTCTAAAAAACCAAATGGGTTGAATCCCCTCATTTAATTAAAAAAATAACGATTTTTACATCCATCTTTCACAATGTGACACATAGTGTCATGCCGTGACATTTCTAGATATTCTCCACAACTCACTTTTTCATGACTTAAAACCTCTTTGGCCACCCCATGAACTATGTTCAATCCATGGATACCGTATTCATGATGTGAATGGGTTTTTATTGAAGGTTTTAGTAGTATCAGACCCTTATCCACTTCTTTTTCATCCTCCTGAACCCTTGGCTCATCACTTGAGCCTTGAACCCCATCCTAAAACACTATTTTATAATTTTTAAACTCTGGGAATTCTTTTATGATTCTCTATTCTCAAAATAAACCATTTATTAGATTAAAGGTTCAGACTTCCCAGGTAATTTTATACACATGACAACGTGGGTAATTACAGTATGAAACCTACTTGATGATATATCGATACAAATAGATTATATTACATTGTGAGCATTTGTATGTGTTTAATGATGTTATGGTATTAACTTCTACCTTTGGAGTGCCTTTATGTGTTCTTAGATGGTGATATCGGACTTTAGGCATGTATGCCTTATAAAACTGAGGAAGAAGCCTAGAGGGTCACATTCATAGTGATTCTGTTGATCTCAATTAAATTATAATTAATTTTAATTATTAGAAAAAATATTATTATTTTGTCTGAGGAATAATATTTATAGAGGATTTTTTATTCAAAAATATTAAAAATAGTTCTTTATTCAAAATACTGTTAATATTATAAATATTGATTTATTTATTGAATAATATTTTTTAAAAATATTTATACTATAATTCAACAAATGTTGACAAGTATGAGCAGAAAAGTTTTTGGGTCTGATGAAAAATATTTATTAATGAGACTATAAAATAATATTTTTCATTATATGGGTTAGTGAACATCATGAGTTAAATATTATTATTATTATTTAACATGGAACATGGTATATTATGGGAATAATATATGATTAAGGGTCTTTGTTAAATTAATTAATATTAAATCCTAGTTCTAGCTCTATATATACCTCATTATTTCATATTTGAAAGTGTTGGAAGTTTCTTGTGAATAATTTTGGGCTTGTATTGTCTCTATAATACTCTATAAATATTAATTGATTTTTATTGTCAAAAATACCCTTGTTTATTTTACTAATGATATTAATTTAAGTGTATTTAAAGAAATTATAATTAATTTCCTTATTTATTCTATAATTATATTCAAGATTTTAATTCTCAAGGAATATTTTTTAAAGTGTCCGGAATGCTCTTAAGTGTATTCTAAAAACACTATTCATACCCTATGTTCAGAACGTAACATAAGGTATAAAACCTATGCTTGGAATAACGCTTATGCATCATGGACCTTACATTTGTATTAAACCTTACATTGAAAAATGTGTTTATGAATCATCAACCCTACACTTGAAGGAACGTATGGATAAATAACCTTACATTTGGATGGAACCTTATGTTTGTAAAGAGAAGAAAGTATGGTTAAAGAACCCTACATAAGTAAGGAACACTATGTTTGAGGACACAAATTTATGGTTCATAAACCTTAATTTTATAATCAACCTTAATTTTATGATCAACCTTATGTTTGAAGAATGAATAATACATAGTTAAACCCCACTTTTGGAATTTTGTTTTTTTATGAAGGATCTCTACATTTGACTTTTCAATATTAGATATTTAATTTTGAAATTTTATCTAAGATTTCTACAACAGTATTGATTGAATTATAGGCTGATTCAAAGAAAGTTTTCAACTAATTTAAAGCTCATTATGAATTATTGAAAGGATCTTATTCTATAGATAAATTCACTCCTACTTTTTAGGGAATTTATGACTCTTATGGGCACTTTTGAATTTGAATATTCATGATCTTTCAGGAGACTTTTTTGGATCCAAAATTCCAAAGCAAGATTTATACTTTATATATTCCCCCAGTGTATTGTTTAAATATATAGGATATACAATTCACCTTTCATTATATAGTATTTCATTCTCGGTAACATATTTTAATGTGATATTGCAACTAATGATGAATTCTGAAAGAGGATACACTTTAGAGACATACATATTCAATCCTTTATTGTTGTAAAGTTACTACTGCTATCTATTTCTACTTATATTAAATATTATTTGCAATTGAAATCACTTTAAAACTACCCTTTCTGGAATAATTCCTTTTCTAAAGAAGAATATTAATCTACTTCTAGTTTTTTCTGGTACAACTATGAAGATCAACCCATGCCTTCAAATCAAACTATTTTGATTTGTTGGAGTATCAACTACTCGTACTCAGTTGTGGTGGAGTATCATCTTCTTGATCTAAGATATGGATAACTAGTTCCTTGTGAAACAACCATAAGTCTCTATGTTTATCCTTAATTGTAAAGGTGACAACTTTCTTCACTCAGTTATGGATTTATAGTCTTATGATAAGAGGGCCTTGTAGTGAAATTCACCAAGCTCATAAAGAGAGTGATTTGTGGAGTGGATTATGGGACTTTTATGCCCCAAAACACTATAAATTTTTTGGGTTATTTATTTCTGATTATCAACTTCTCATATTTTATAAAGAAGAAAAATAATTCATATCTACATATTTAACAAAGGTTTTCAAAAGTTAGAATTGTGGAAGTTTATAAAAAATAAACAATTCACCCCCCCCCCCCCCCTCTTGTGTTACATTGTATTATTCTAACCTAACAATTGGTATCAGATGTGAGCTTTTGGTATAAATCTATAGAAAGAGAAAACTATAAGGTCTATATAGAGAAAATGTAAATGGATTATCCAAGATAAGGAATGTCTATGATTCATGATCTATACTACAATGGTGAAAACTATGGATGCTGGAAATATTATATGATCGTTTATCTGAAGAATCTTGAATTCATAGTCTATACAAAAATAATCACTCCTAACATTCTTGAAAAACCAAAGACTTGGGATACAACAATAGTAGTTAAGTATGATATTAATTCAAAAGCGATGAATGCTATTATTTATGGTATTTAATCAGATGAGTTTAATCATGTTACACAATGTTATATAGCATATGAGATGTGGAAAAATATTTTTTTCCTATGAAGGAACAGACAATATAAGACAGGTGAGGTATGCTATAGAAAAGATAAAATTTGACACCTTTAGAATGTTTAATGGTGAAAGAATCACACATATTAATGGAAGGGTTATAAAAATTTTCAATAATGTTACTGCCTTTGGAGAACCTATCAAAAAATATAATAAATACCTAAAAGTACTCAGAGTACTACCCTCAAAATGGAATGGAATATCTACTTCTATTTTTCAATCATCACCTATTAAGGATCTAACTATGAAAGAACTAATTGGAACATTGATGGTGTATGAAGAAAAAAATGCAAGTTAAAGTTGAAGATCATAATATTGCAGTGAAAAAGGAAAAAAATTCCTTGAAGGTGAAATCATAGAATCATAACCAAAAATCAATACATGATGTCAAAATGTCAGATTCCTCTGATTCTGAAATGTAGCTGGCTCAACTATCCAGAATGTTAAGTAAATTATACAAGAATAAAATAGGCTTTATAAAATCATTAAAGAAGAATGGCAAAGAAACTAGAGAATTTTGATGTTATGAATGTAAAAAAATTGGGTCATATCAGACCAAATTTTCCCCAACAAAAATATGAAACAAAAATAACAGAAAGAATGTATCAAAAGAATTCTGATTATGAGTTTAAAAGAAAAAAATATCCTTTAAGGCTATGTGAAGTGTTTCTTAATACTCCAGTAACTCCTCAAAATCTAATTCTGATAAATAGCCACAAAAACATGAAGCCAATATGTGCTTTATAGATGAATAAGAAAAGGTAAAAACTTATTACTCTTTCGATTATGATACTGATAGTTTTTCAAATGAAAAAATTGATACTTATTATTCTATGTTAGAAGAGAAATATGATTCTCTATTAAATAAACATAAATCATTAAAAAATATTAACAATGGTTTTTAGGAGAAATAGATACCATGATAAAACAACATCAGGAGTTAATAGAAAAATTCAATTTATCTGCAATAAACTATATTGATCATAAAAAATGATTAAAGAACTATAGGATGAAGTAGAATATTATAAGAGTACTACAATTACTTTTACTAAAGTAGAAAATGTTTTAAATAAAATTATTGGAAATATTTCATTAAAAGAGAAATATTTGGAATAGGGGTGATGGTGAAAAATAAAAAATGTATATGAATTATTTTGTTCCCAATTTGAAAAATGCTAATTATTATTTTCATGGAACAAAAGGTCATTACACTAATAATTTTTATTTGAAAAATCCTAAAATTTGTGTAATTAAAAGAGCCTTTATTTCTAAAAGTTTTTCTGAAGCAAGTGATGTGAATTATGGAAAAAATAAAGTAGATCGGGATTCCCATATCATTTATCACTAACACTGCAAGACCCAAGAAAATATGGGTACTAAAACAAACACATGTTTAATTTATTTTACAGGTAATAGGTCATAAGAATATAAAATATATATGGTATATGGATAGTGGCTATTCCAGTTACATGAGTGGAGACCCAAAAAAATTATACATTAACTCAAATGAATGGAGGTTTAGTTACTTTTGGTGACAATGAAAAGGGAAATATTATTGAAGTTGGAACTCTTGGAGATCTAAATACTATCTCAATCAACAAAGTACTATGTGTCAAAGGGATAAGGAACAATATGATAAGTATTTATAAAAACTTTTATGATGGTTTTTATGTTTATTTTTCAAAAAAATTATGATTTTTATTTAAATATAAACTACTTAAATTTATTGCACCTAGAGCTGATAATGTTTATACCTTGGATTTAAATTCCTTGTATAAATAGAAAGTGAATTTTTTTAACTACTAAGACAAATGAGTCATGGATTTGGAATAGAATAATTGGTCATCATAATAATTATGATTTACATAAATTATCTAAGAAATAGTTAGTTTTTGATTTACCTTGTCATAAATTTGATAATGATAGATATTGTGATGCATGAAAAATTGGAAAATAGTGTAAATATTCTTTAAAATCTATTAAAACAATTTCTATAACAAAACCATTAGAACATATCCATATGTTTTTTTAGACCATACAGAGTAGAAATTTTGTTTGGTAAATTATATTTCTATGTTTTAGTTTATGATTATTCTCAATTTACTTATCTATATTTTCTAAAACTCAAAAGTAAATTTTTCACTATTTTTTAAAATTTATGTAAAATTGTTCAAAATAAAAAAGCTTTTAAAATAATTTTATTAAGAAGTGATCATGGTGGAGAATTTTATAATCAATAATTTAATTCTTTTTTCTTAAATATTGGTATTAAACACACCTTTTATGCGCCAATAATGGCTCAAAAATGGAATTTTAGAAAGAATAAATAGAACTATTCAAGAAATGGTAAGGAATGTGATAAATGAATATAGTCTTCCAACCTAATTATGGTCAGAAGCTATAGGCACAACCTTCTATATCATGAATATATTTTTAATAAGGCCTATTTCAAAAGGAAACCCAATGAACATTTTAATAAAATAAAACCAAAAGTAAAGTACTTTAAAGTTTTTGTATGTACAGTTTATATATTGAATACTAAGGATAATCTTGGTAAGTTCAATCCAAGAATTGGTGAAGGAATATTTTTAGGAAAATCTAATAATTCTAAAACCTATAGAGAGTTTAATAAAAAGTAAAGGATTGTTAAATAATTAGTTTATGTGATGTTTGATGAAACCAACCCTTTTATTAAATAGAAATATCAAACAGCTGAATTTACTGATTCTTTTGATGAAATGAGACTTTAAAAACTTAAATATGGTTTTGAAAAAAATATTAATAAAATTCAATCCAGTTTAGAGGAACATGAAACTAAATAACCTAAAATTTTCTTATATATACAATAGATAACCATAATGAACCATCCTCTAGAAACTATTATAGGAGACCTAGATACAGGAATTAGAAATAGAATAAATTTAGGAAACCTAGCTGAATTTTATTTATTTTTATCTCATTTAGAACCTAATTTTATTTAATAAGCATCAGAAGATGATATTTGGATTTTAACAATACAAGAAGACCTCATCCAATTGAAAATAAATAAATTTTGGGAATTAGTAGAAAGACCATCCAATTATCCAGTTATAGGAACTAAGTGGGTATTTAGAAATAAATATGATGATCAAAGGAACATAACTAAAAATAAATCTAGATTATTAGCTAAAGGGTATAATCCGGAATAAGGTATAGATTATGATGAAACTTTTTTCCCTATATCAGGATTAGAAGCTATTATAATTCTCTTAGCTTATTCATCTCATATGAATTTTAAATTATATCATACAGATGTTAAACCTTCCTTTTTAAATGTATATTTAATGGAGGAATTTTATGTTAAACAACCTTCTAGTTTTGAAAATCCTCAAAAACCAAATTCTTTTTTTAGACTTACAAAATCTCTCTATAGACCTAGAAAAACACTTAGATCTTGGTATGAAAGATTAAGTTATTATCTTTTGAAAAATAAATTTTCTACCAAATTAGAAGATCCAACACATTTCAAGAAAAAAAATTACTATTATTTTATTAGTACAAATTTATGTTGATTATGTTATTCTCAGTTCAACAAATAAAAATATTTTTAATGATTTTATAAGACTAGTGCAAAAAAAGAATTTGAAATGAGTATGATGGGAGAACTAAATTTCTTTTTAGGATTTAAAATTTATAAAATATATTATAGAACTTTTTTTAATCAAATTAAATATATTATATATTTATTGAAAAGGTTTAGACTTGAGAACAACAAGACATACACAACTCTTGTGTATACCAATATAAAACTTGATTTGGATGAATCTAGAAAACCAGTTGACAACAAGTTATATAGAGGTATGAATAGTAGTTTGTTACATATTACTAATATTACACCATAAATTATGTTTTATGTATGTTTATGTGCTATATTTCAATAAAATACAGAAGAATCTCATATTACTACTATTAATATATTTTTTAGATATTTAAAAGGAACAGTTTTTCGGTCTATTTTTACCCCAAAACTTATTATTTTAATTTAACTTCATATTCAAATGATGATTTTGGAGGATGTATATTAGATTGAAAAATCACCTCAGGAACTTGTGACTTTTCTGGAAAATCCTTAGTATCAAGTTCAAGTAAGAAACAACACTCAATTTCCCTATCAACAGTCGAAGAAAAATATGTGTATGTTGGCAGTTGTTGTGTATAAGTATTATAAATAAAAAATACTCTATTAGACTTTGGATTAAATTTTAATAATATACATATTTTATGTAATAATACTAGTGCTATAAATATTTTGAAAAATCCTATAAGTCATTTAAGGACTAAGTATATTGATATAAGGCATCATTTTTTTAGAGATCATGTTCTTAAAAAGGATATATCCATAGAATTTTTGAATACTGAATATCAATTAGATGATATTTTCACTAAATCACTTCCTACTACATTTTTCGATTTTATTAATGGGGAGTTATTTAATTTTAAATAAATATTTATAATTTATTTCATTTAATTAATTTATATTTAAATTATTTTAATTGATTTCGGTCAAATTTTTTTTTAGTCGTTTATTTTATTTTTGCTTTCATATTTAGTATTTCTTTTATTTTATTAAATAAATTTTTTCTCATTTTTATTTTTAAATCACATGTTTTAAAAAATTAAAATTAATGATTACCCTACGTAATTAGCATGAGAAACCAGACTACGTCATTACCTATTATAAAAATATTTGACTTATCTTACCTTTTCATTTTCGAACCATTTATCCTTCCAAAACCCTTGCCTTTCTCCTAACCCCTAGAATCTAAAAACCTTCAACATTAAAACTCTTAGAAATGGAGAAGACCGAGAAAATTGATTAAGGTGAACCCAGTGATCTGAATCATTAATTTGTTTTCTCTAGAAAGATTCTTCAGGGAAAGGTTGTAGATTTTGAGTGGTTGTATGATACAAACCTTCTGCTCAAGAAAGCGCTTATGTTTCAAGGTTTGGAATTCCTATTCAATGTGATGAATATATATTATCTTTATGAATTACATCTAAAGAATTTATATAGTAGTGTATATTTTAGTTTTAGTGAATCATAAGATACGATATCCTCTCAAATAAAATATAATGAATATTCAATCTCTTCAGTTGAAATTGCTCAAATGTTGAAATGTCCTCATGAAGGAGTATTCTATTTTGATCTTAGATAAACTGGAAATCAATATCATAATTTTTAAGATTTAATGTATTTTATTTTTAGTTCAATAAAAATTAATAAAATTTTTGTTAAAGATATTGAGGTAGATCACAAAGTTTTAGTTAAGTTTATTCAAACTATTATTACTCCAAGAGTAGCTGAGATGGAGAAAATTTTGTACCTAGATATATACATTATTTTTTTGTTTATCAGTGAAATCAAACTGAATTTTCCTAGATATATGTTGTGGTATTTAAATTATTAATGTCACTATGAATCAATAATGTCAATTTATCATTATGGAAGGTTCATATATCTTATCTTAATTAGAAAGAACATGATTTATTTTTTTGATACTCAAGTTAAATGCCATCACAGTAATATGTTCAATACTGGGACTCTAAGAAATTTTGGTTTTTATTGGAGTATTTTGAAAAGGAAATTTAATTCTATTTGGTGTGGATGACCAATATAAATCTATATCTTTTGATTAGGGGAATAAAAGTGCTTTAAGAAATGAATAAGTTGGAGAATCTAGAACATAAGGTGTTGTTAAGTCTACCAAGATAAAATTAAGATTTGATGATATTGTAAACCTTGTTATAGAAGAGTAATAATAAGAAGAATTTTGAGAAGAACTTGTTTTGAAACGAAGAAACATAGAAGAACCGCATCTTAAAGAACCAGTGTTTGGATCTGGAGAAGAAACTCATTTAGTTAATTTATACGAATCAGATCAGGATGAGGATCAACAAGCAGAAAGCCAAGCTCATGAGATTCAAGATGTTCCTCAACTAGATAACCAGGAAGAAGAACCTGATCAAGAAGAATATAAAGTGCAGATATCTGTAACTGAGGCCCCTGAGATTTTGGAAAATCAAGATATCTCATCCATTGATCATTCTTTAGAGAAACTTGCATATTTCTCTAGAGAAAGAACATAAGTTATTGATGTTATATCCTATTCAAGTGATAATTTTATGGAAAAATCATCTTGAAATCCCTTATCCATTGTGGAATTTATTTTTTAGTCAAATAATTTAGATTAAGGGACATCTGAATCACTATAAAACCAAATTTAGGATCTTATGATCAAATTTAACAAGGTTCAGAAAGAGAATTTGAATATTATATAGGAGCTGGAAGCTTCAAGAAAATATTTTTATGATTTTAAAAATTCATTTTCTCCAAGAATTTAATTAGAGTCTACTATGACTGTATAGTGACCTAAGCCTTTCAAATACATCATTTCATGATTTTAAGCATAGTTATACATCATATTACAAGCCAAGGATCATTAAGTCTAATGTCTTAGAAGACTAGGTACATGAAACATAAAACATGGGGAAAAAGACATTTCCTTATTTAATCTTCATAGAGAGATCATAAATTCTTTTGAGCCCTTACATCTCCATAGGATACCCTGGGGAACACATGAACAAAGGGATGAGATGAAAAGCCCAGTAAGGGAAAGAACATAAGGATACTTCTTAAGCACATGAGTTAGGAGGCATGACATAATGATATCCTAAGCATGAAACTTATAAAATCATTTCATATAAGAATGGGATCATATAAAAACATAATCATATAAATCTGGGAGAATCATAAAACATGTTATTAGTATGGTTCAAGGCTAACTTCTAGTCTCGTTTCCCATTTTAGTACGGGTAAAGTCTAACTGCCAATCCCATTTCACATCACATCTCATGAGACTTAACTTTACACAATACATTAAAGCGCTATTTGGGTGAACCCATATCAACATTTTCATGAATAATCTTGCCACATAAATAATCTTTCCACATAAATAATCATACATAATCAACCATTCATAAACATAAGGATACCCATGGAAAGAATTGGGTACCACAATCATGACATAAAGCATAACCAATGAGCGTATCATGAAAGTGTCCCTGAAAGAAAGGGATTAGAACATACATGGACTTTCATAAGGTAAAATAGTCATATAACATTGTAGTTGATTTCAAATATAAGTGACAACATATAAGAAATGTATTAGTATTAAAACATTTTTGTGCGGTTTTAAGGAAAATACTATAGATCTTTTAAAATAGAAAAGAGAACAATCTTTTATATAAAACCAGAATTAAACAAAGAAGGTTTTCATAATAAATATAATGATTTTATAAATACAATGGTGTCTTAAAATAGGGGATATAGTGCACTTAAAATTTGGTTAAAAGTTCGGTAAGTCCCCTTAAAACAGGTTTTCTTATCAGAGAGTTCTAAGGAGAGAATCTTTTAAAAACATGTATATCCCTAAAAGAAGATTATGAAAGGGTCTTTACATAATAATTTTGTACAAATAAAAAAAATTATAAGATTCACATAAATAGATAAGATAACACCATTTTGAAAGAAATATAAGGCAACCCGAAAAAACAAAGAAGGTTCAGGTGGAATTTATTACGGTTTATCGCCATGGTGTCAGGTGTGGCTAAGAGGGATTTATGAGAGATAAAAGGGGTTTCTAATCACTTAGAAATCATGAGGTCAGTATGAGGGTGGTTTTAAAACATACCCCATCATTTGGGATTAAAAATAAAAAGGCATAGCATAGAGGACAATCTTAATGAAGAGTGAAAAGGGGAGAATCTCTTACCTTAAATCTGTTAGTGTTCTCCACTTGTTATTAAAGACCTGAATAAACAAATTAGGCTTATTAATTCATAGTTCCAGAACCTCTTCTATATTTAATTTATTTATTATAACTCTTTTAAGTTCATTCAAGGTCTTTTTCATTAGTTATAAGGTTCAATTTCATTGTTCGGGCTCATTTGTTTACCTGCTTTTAAAAGATCGGTTCACTTATATTGAAGTTCGTATAAACATGAAAGATGGAAGTGGTTTTACAGAAATGAAGTTATATTATATTAGGGATAATCCAGGAGATTAAATGGTTTTAGATTTAATTTTTTTACTTAGAGTGAAATTGAATTATTATATAAAACCAAAGTGACAACCGTTTTTTGTTAATTGGTGGGTTTGATTACAAAGAACTTGTTTTGATTTATAAATTAATACCATTTGTAAAAAAAGATTACAGAATCAAAATAATATATATTACATATATAAAAACTTGTTCAACCATAAAAAAAATGGTTTCATGACCATATTTAAAGATGATAAAAGAAATTGATAAACTGTTGTCCTTTAATGTGCTAAATTAGCACATCTCAAACAGTGCTTTCATTTCTTTCAAATAAAAGGTGGGTAAATTAGAAAATATATTGAAATATCCCATTAGAATAAAAAAATTTCAGTACATGTATGTTACGGGAGTTATCATACCATTTGGGTGAAGGGAGGTGAGGAAAGAAACAAAAAGAAAAGAACTTAAAAGAAAAGAATGAATTGGAAAGAGGAATTTACCTCTTGAGACTTCCTCCTTTCAGAACCTCCTAAAGGGAGAGGTTTTGGTATATTGAAGAGTCTAGGGTATTTTGGACATGGGGTAGGATCTTGGGGAGATATTTAGCCATAATATTGGCAAGGAACAAGGCTTGATAGGAGTGAAGAGAAGAGGTAAGAATGGGTGGTATTTATAGTGGAGGGGAGAGGGGATTTCTCAATATAAAATTCACCAATTTATTATTTCCCCGCAAGATAAGGAATAATGAGTCTTCCATGACCAAGAATAGTAATTTTATCATTTTATCCTGAACCAATTGGTCTTACATCATCATAACATCATCAATGACTTAATTAATCCATTATGTAGCATTTATTGTGAATTGTCAGATTTTACTATTCATCAAAAATTAAAGTATTTCAGAAAAATCCCTAAAATTAAAAATAATAATATTTCAACATATAGAATCCAAAAATAAATTCCATTTTTCCAAAATAATTTTCTAAATATATTTAATTTAATATTTAATTAAAATCATAATTTATTATTAAAAACTAATTTTAAAACATTCATTTACTTATTCTAAAATATTGGTATATCATACTTTCAACTTGAATAATATTTATATATTATCATAGGTTAGTTTACTATTCATTAGGGTATATCACTATTCATAAGGTTATGTTACTATTCATAAGGGTTGGTTACTATTCACCAAAAAATAAGTTTTTCTTATCGGGCTCCAAATAACTTACGGATCGCAATCGTGTATGTCATATTTTCAAAATTCCAAAGACAGAAGTGACAAACCTATGCTTAAAGGTCACTTAAAACTTATTAGTTCATTATGTTGTGTTTTCATGTGATTTTATGACATATTTATAAGAAAGGAATTTCTATTTATAAAAAATTGGGTAGTTACATTCTTCCCCCCTTATGAAATTTTGCCCTTGATATTTCGTTTTACATTCTAAGACTTAAACATGTGAGGTTACTTCTCTTTAATTGCCTCCTCTAGTTCCCAAGTAGATTCTTCAAACTTCTAGTTCCTCCACAACACTTTTACAAGGTGGGTTGTCTTGTTGCATAGAACTGTATCTCTTCGGTCTAGAATCTTCACTGGATGCTTCTCATAAAAGAGATCATCTTCCAACTAAACCACCTCTGCATTCAGTACATTTGAGGGATCAGGTATGTACTTACTCAGGAGTGATACGTGAAACACATCATGAACTCGATCCATATTCGGAGTAAGTGCAAGCTGATAGGCCACAGCTCTTATGCGGTCTGTAACGACCCAAACATTCATTAATGAAAACTTCTCTACATCTAATTAAATGTCTCACTATGTAAAATGATTATATAAAATTTGAACTTATTTGTTTTTATGTTTTTGGATTTTTAAAATAATGTTAAGAATTGTGACAGTTGCAAATATAGTCGTTGAACAGTGATCAGATTATTAGTATAAATATAAGGCTTTAACAAATCCAATTTACTCAGAAAAAGGAAGCGATGGTCTCATCCATTAGACATGCCCCATATGAAGCCCATTTTTCAAAGCACCAAAAAGGAGGTGGCATCATTGGGCTTCTCTCTTGACCAAGCCCAAGTCTAGCTTCAACATGTTAAGCTCGAACAGAACCACCTACGATAGAAGTGGAAGTTGATAGAGATTACCACCCGAGTAATGTTATCTGATCCACCCCAAGAGTCTATCACCATCACACGCCTAACCCTTTGGTCTTATGTGGGCATTAAAGGGGTTATGTAACAGGAACTTAGCACTATTAATATGTGCATTATTTTTTTATATAATAAGTAATATACATTCATTTTATTATTGTTACTTTGTAAATAGTTTTTAGAGCGCAAATAGTATTTTTAGTTAATATTCAACTAAGAAATCTATTTTGATGAATTAATGGATTTTTGAATTAAAGAATATTTTAATAAAATATTATTATTATTTTTATATAACATTTTATTAAATATAAATTATTGTTTAATTTTATGAATGCAATTGAAATTTTTATTAATGTTTGAAAACAGTTTTTGTCAAAACCCATTAATTTTCGATAAATGACGGTTTTAATTTTAAAAGTAAAAATTCATATATTTAGATAATTATTTATATAAAATGAATACTATTTTTGAAATCAGGATGTCGAAAATATCCAATGGTAATTTTTCATAATTTTTTGAGACAGTCGAATTTTTGGGTAAAAATTAAATATTTTTTAAATGTATAATGTGTTTTATGACATCATAATGACCCAATAGTGATGTAATAAAATAATATAAGTGATATTTTGGCCAATATATGTTTTATCATTAAAATAATTTGATTTTATGTTTGTTTGATTTTTCTTACAAAACTTTAGTGGACCCTCTAAGAGTTATAAAACATTTTAACTTTTTAAATGAATTTCCTTGAGAGTGTGACTCACCTCCACATAAGCACCCTCAATATTTTACAAATTTTGGCCATTGGACTTATAAAATATTTTTTCCACTCCCCTTTTTCAAAAAACATGGGCAAAAACCATGTGTTGGTTTGTGGTATTGATTAGTTTAATATGTGGTAACCCGAACCTAAATAATAAAGAATTCCCTCTCCTTTCCTATATAAACCCACCCAAGCTCCCACTTCCTGTTCACTCAAAGAATTTGGAGTTCATCCAACCTATTCCCTTATCTTTCTATAACCCTCCCAAGGGTCCCTAATCTCCCAATAATCCTTTCTTAATCCTCTCCTAATCCTTTGGGATCACACTTCCAAGTAAGGGATTTCCTCTTTTCTCATTTTTTTCCATGTTTCTTAATATTGTTATGCCCTTTTGTTTTCAATTATAAATGTTGCGGTATGATTTCACACCTCCCCCATACTTCCCTCTATATGTTTTAATGATTAGAGACCCCTATTTTCTTTCATCTATTTCTTCCATGTATACTTGTTACCATGCTGAAATTCGGTAAGGAATCTCTCTCTCCTCATTTACATTCAAGTAATTCTTTTGTATTGTGAATCTAAATTCCATTACTTATGTTGGGACATGTTTATATATGACCCCCTTACTGTCCATTTCATTTACATACGATGAGACACCCATTTCTCTCTCATCAACCATTTTTATGAATCCCTATGTCACGTCATTACGCTGCCGAAATTGTACCACGATTTTCCAAGACAATGTCATTATGTAGTGAATACCATGCCCATTTCCCTATCAATGGTATTCACCTTTATTAACATTTATGTATTGATTATATTGTTTTATGTATGAATTCCACATTTACTTTATTGTTGAATAAATGATGAGGTTTAATGAATTCATGTTATATGATCCATGTGGCACATTTATGCATGAAATGAAATGTTAAAGAAGGGTGTGCTCTGATAGCACTCCAATGCATTGGGTAAATATTAGTATCATGATACATCAAGTGCAATGAGGGTTTACCCATGCTCCATGAGCAATGAGCCTTGAATCATGCTAATTCCATGTTAAATGTTGTTGCCACATTTTCATGTTATGTTAATCATGTGATATCATGCCTTTATGTTCATGTTTCTCTTATGCCCATTTGATATGACTACTGCCTAACATGTATTGTATCTTTCATGTTTTTCCTTGTTAACTCCCTTACTGGGCTTTATAGCTCACCCTTTTCTTATGCATGTCCTCAGGTTATCCCATGAAATTCTAAGTACGATGGAATGTAGTGGTCATGTAAAGGAATTTTCCAATAAGATGTTGTGTCCTGTGTTTTAAGTTGTTATGTAATGTTCCTAAGCTCCAAAGACACTAGACCTCTTGATATTCTATTTTATATCCAGTGAATTTTTCTATGTAATAAATCATGTTTAATTGTGTAATAAAGAGCAGGGTTTTCATAGTTGGTATCATAGGATATGTTTAGTTATTTATGGGATTAGGATTAGAAAACCCTATTAAAGCCTTAGAGACAAGACTAAGTATAATAAAAAACATCCCTAAGTTTTGGTGAGTATTAAGTAAGTGGTTTATCAAGAAAATACATCCCTGTCTAGATAAAATTAGATAGAGATGGCTCTGGCACTGATATACCTAGGGGTGAAAACCCTGACAAAGAGTTTTGGGCTTGACTCGGGGTATCCCGGTACATGACAACAGGCCTTACTGCACTTTTGGTTATGACACTCTTGGGGGATATTCTTTGGTAAATTCACAAGATTATTATGAAACCTCATTAAGGGAATTAAAAAAAATTCCACTAAGAATATATGTTAGAGAGTAGATCATGAATAACATAGATTGAAGCCTATAAATTCATATGTTAAGGAAATAAAAGTGATTTATAAGTCATCTGTTTTTGTCTTTGGATTCCCCTTTATGTGTTTAATAGTTATCTTCCCTAAGTTTGTTATGGAAAAAGTAAATGAGTAGAACCAAAATCAAAAAGTTAAAGGTAGGGTTATCATCTATAGTTCCACGCATTCTTTTATATCCTAAATGTTTAGTGGAACAATCCTATCACCACCACAAATAATGGAAGTAAAGATGTCGGTAAGTACGGAAAATGGGGAAATCATTACATCCCATGAATATAACTCCTCCCCTGTCATAATTTGTGGACTGAACTTCCCAGCTAACCTTGTCACACTCCCTCTGGTGGAATTTGATGCAATTCTCGGCATGGATTGTCTTTCCTTATATAAAGCCAACATAAATTGTCATGAGAGGGAAATCACTCTCCATATGGAGAATCGACCCTCGATTTTATACAGGTGCAAGTAGGAATATGAATCTTCTTTAGCTCCATCATCTCAAGCATGGATATTACTGCCCTATGAGCACATGTATCTGGCTCATATGATTGAGTCCAAGGAAGAAACCATCCTTGAAGACATACCTATTGTGAGGGAATTCGCTAAAGTGTTTCCAGAGTAGTTGTCTGGTCTTCCTCCTAGAAGGGATGTTGAATTCTCAATTGACCTTATACCTGAGGCGTTGCTAATATCCAAGACTCCATATATAATGGCTATTGTGGAGCTTGAGGAGTTGAAGAAACAACTATAGGAGAATATGGATAAAGGGTTTATATGCCCAAGTGCTTCACCATGGGGTGAACCAGTCCTCTTCGTCAAGAAGAAGGATGGATCAATGTGCCTTTGCATCGATTATCGTGAGCTTAACAAAATCATGATAAATAACAAGTATCCTCTCCCATGAATTGATGAATTGTTTGATCAGTTGCGTGGAGCACAATACTTCTCCAAGGTGGATTTTTGGTTGGGATATTATCAAGTAAGGGTGAAGAAGAAAGATATCCCCAAGACTTCCTTTCGTACAAGATACACGCACTACTAATTCATAGTAATGCCTTAAATACTCACTAATGCTCTAGAAATCTTCATGGACTTGATGAATAGAGTCTTTAGAGATTACCTCAACAAAGTTTTGGTAGTATTTATATATGATATTCTAATACACTCTAAAACAAAGGAGGATCATGAGGAGCATATAAGAACTATACTAGAGACCTTGCAGAAGGAAAATATCTATGAAAAGTACAGCATGTGTGAGTTGTGGTTGAAGGAGGTCTCATTCTTGGGTCATATCATCACAAGTAATGGGATTATTGTGGATCCCTCCAAGACAGCTACAATATAGGGATGTCCAAGGCCAACATCGGTAATGGATATCCGTAGATTTTTGGGGTTAGCTGGATATTATCGATGATTGAAATTTCTCATGATTTTCCAACCCTCTTACCAAGCTAACTCATAAGGGGGTAAAGTTTTTTTGGAGTGATGAATGTGAAGAAAGCTTCAAGGAGTTGAAAAGGAGGCTTATCACTGCACATGTACTCACTTTACCTGCAAGTGGAGAAATTTTTGTGGTATTTTTCAATGCTTCGAAGAAGGTCATGGGATGTGTGTTGATGAAAAATGACAGAGTCATTACCTATGCTTCAAGGCAATTGAAAGTTAATGAGCAGAATTATCCAACACATGATTTGGAGTTGGATGTGGTGATCTTCACTTTAAAAATTTGGCAGCATTATCTCTTTGGGGAGAAGTGTGAAATATATACAGACCACAAAAGCCTAAAGTATATATTCACACAGTAATATTTGAACATGCGCCAATGAAGATGGTTAGAGCTGATCAAAGACTATGATTTCTCAATCCATTACCACCCTAGGAAATCGAACAAGATGGCGGATGCTCTAAGTATAAAGGACCCATAAATTCTATCATTGATGAGAATTTATAAGGATCAAATCTTCTTAGATTTGACAAATATGGAAATGGGAATCATAAATAATGGAACATCATCAATCCTTTCACAAATGATTGCCCAACCGTCTCTTTTGGAGAAAATAAGGGATGCTCAAAGAAAGGATGTGGAATTTTTGAAAAGTGTGGAAGCTATCAGAATTGGTAAATCCTTGGAGTTTGTGGTTGAAAAGGATGGTATTGTGAGATTTGGGTCGCGATTATGTGTACCATCCGATCCAGAGATAAAGAAGGAGCTTCTGGATGACTCACATAGCTCAACCTTTTCTATTCACCCGGGGATCACAAAGATGTATTGAGATCTCCGAGAGAACTTTTGGTGGGACAATATTAAAAGGGATATTTTTTAATATACATCAATGTGCATGGTATGTCCGCAAGTGAATTTTGAGAGGAAAAAGCATAAGGGGACGATGAAACCACTACCCATACCAACATGGAAGTGGGACAACATTACCATGGACTTTGTCACTAGACATCCAAGGACATATAGAGGAAACAATGATATATGGGTCATTGTGGATTGTCTAACGAAGACAACTCAATTTGTCGTGATTCAAGAAGACTTCTCATTGGATCAACTTGCATGGATTTATATCAAATAAGTGGTAAGGCTGCATAGAGTACCACTATCTATTGTATCCGATCATGATATGAGATTCACCTTGAAGTTCTGGAAAAGTCTCCAACATGCTCTAAGAATTGAACTGAACTTCAGTACGGCCTATCATCCTCAAACTGATGGCCAATCTATGTGAGTTATTCATACACTGGAAGATATGCTAATATCATGTTCTGTGGACTTTAAAGGTGGATGCGACCAACATCTTCCATTGGTTGAATTCTCATACACTAATAGTTTCCACTCGAGCATCCGAATGGCTTCATATGAAGACATTTATGGGAAAAGGTGTAGAACACTGGTGTGTTGGGATGAAGTCAATGAGAATAAGCTTCTAGGACCCGAAATGGTCGAAGAAATGGTAGAGAAGGTGAAAACCATTCAGCAGCATATCAAGGCAGCCTAGAGTCGACAGAAGAGTTATGTAGATAACCGTCGACGAGACCTTGTGTTTAAAGTTGGATATATGGTCTTTCTATGAATATATCTGTGGAAGAAGGTCATGAGGTTTGGTAAGAAAGGGAAGTTAATCCCTAGGTACATCGACCCCTTCAAGATTCTTGATCGTGTCGAGGTTGTGGCCTATCGACTAGAACTTCCACCTATTATGGCCAAAGTACATGATGTCTTTCATGTATCCCTATTAAGTAAGTACATACTAGACCCTTCACATGTACTCTCTTTATATGTGGTACAGTTATAGGATGATCTCTCTTATGAGGAGAAACCAGTGAAGATCTTAGATCATGGAGAAAAAGTTCTACGAAATAAGACAATGCCCCTCGTCAAAGTGTTGTGGCGAAACCACAAGTTTGAAGAAGCGATGTGGGAATCAAAGGAAATGATGAAGTATAGTTACCCACATATGTTTTAGTGTGGGAAAAGGAAATTTCTAGGGAGAAATTTCTTAAGGGGGGTAGATTTTAATGACTCAAACTTTCATTAATCAAAATTTCTCTTGATCTAATTAAATGTCTCGTTATGTAAAATTTTTATATAAAATGTGAACTTTTTTGGTTTTATGTTTTTTGATTTGTAAAATACCATTAAGACTTGTGATAGTTGCTAATATAGTCTTTGAATAGTGATCACATGATCAGTATAAATATAGGGCTTTAACAAATCAAATTTACTCAGACAAAGGAAGTGATGGCCTCATCCAGTAGACTTTCCCCATATAAAGCCCATTTGTCAGAGCTCGGAAAGGAGTTGGCATCATTGGAATTCACTATTCACAAATCCCAAGATGAGATTCAACATGTTAAGCTCTAATGGAACCTCCCACCGGAGAAGTGGAAGTTGATAGAGATTACCACCCGAGGAATGTTATTTGAGCCACCCCAAAAGTCTGTCACCATCGCACACCTTACCCTTCGATCTTATGCGGATATTATAAGGGGTTATGTAACAAGACCTTATCACTATGAATATTTTCACTATTTTTTATATAATATTTAATATACATTCATTTTATTATCGTTACTTTATAAATAGTTTTTAGAGCACAAATAGTATTTTTAGTTAATATTCAACTAAGAAATATATTTTGATGAATTAATGGATTTTTGAATTAAATAATATTTTAATAAAATATTATTATTATTATTAAATAAAGTTTTATTAAATATAAATTTTTGTATAATTTTATGAATGCAATTGTAATTTTTATTAAGGTTTAAAAATTGTTTTTGTCAAAACCAATGAATTTTCGATAAATGACGGTTTTTATTTTAAAAGTAAAAATTCACATATTTAGATAATTATTTATATAAAATGAATATTATTTTTGGAATCAGGATGTTGAAAATATCCAACGGTGAATGTTTCATAATTTTCTGAGACAGTCAAATTTTTGGGTAAAAATTAAATACTGTTTAAATGTATAATGTGTTTTATGACATCATAATGACCCAATAGTGATGTAATAAAATATTATAAGTGATATGTTTGGACAATATATGTTTTATAATTAAAATAATGTGATTTTAGGATTGTTTGATTTATTTTACAAAATTTTAGTGGACCCTCCAAGAGTTATAAAACATTTAAACTTTTTAGATGAATTTCCTTGAGAGTGTGACTCACCTCCACATAAGCACCCTCAATATTTCAAGAAGTTTGGCCATTGGATTAATAAAATATATTTTTTCAGTCCCCCTTGGCAAAAAATATGGTCAAAAACCATGGGTTGGTTTGTGGTATTGATTAGTTTAATATGTGGTGACCCAAACCTAAATAATAAATAATTCCCTCTCCTTTCCTATATAAACCCTCCCAAGCTCCCACTTCCTCTTCACTAAAAGCCTTTTGAGTTCGTCCAACCACTTCCCTCTTCTCTCTAAAACCCTCTCAAGGCACCCCAATATTCCAATAATCCTCTCTAAAACCTTTGGGATCACACTTCCAAGTAAGGGATTTCCTCTTTTCTCATTTTTGTCCAAGTTTCTTAATATTGTTATGCCCTTTTGTTTTCAATTATAAATGTTTGGGTATGATTTCGCACCCCCCACATAATTCCATATATATGTTTTAATGAAGAGAGACCCATTTCTCTCTCATCTATGTCTTCCATGTATACTTGTTACCATGCTGAAATTCCGTAAGAAATCTCTCTCTCCTCATTTATATTCAAGAAATTCTTTTGTATTGTGAATCTAAATTCCATTATTTGTGTTAGTATATGTATCTATCTGACCCTATTACTTTCCATTTAATGTACATATTATGAGACACCCATTTCTCTCTCATAAACCATTTTTATTAATCCCTATGTCACGCTGTTACGCTACCGAAATTGCACCGCGATTTTCCAAGCCAAAGTCATTGTGTAGTGAATACCATGCCCATTTCCATATCAAGTGTATTCACCTTTATGTACATCTACATATTGATTATAGTGTTTCATGTATGAATTCCACATTTGTAACACCCCAAGTTTTTATGAGATATATTCTTTTAAATTTCTTTCATATCTTCTATTGTACGTTACACAAAGATTATCTTGCGTTATACGCAACACCGTATTAGCTTGTAGTATACGCAACACTATTCTTGGATCGTGTTACACACAATTTCAAATTAGTTTGATAGTAGTTATTATACGCAACATTGAGTGTATATATTTATATATTCAATGTATAAATGAAATATGGTTGGATTCTGTTATATGCAAAAACAAAGGAGTCTTGCGCTACACACAACCCTTACCTAGCTTGCATTACATGCAATCACGACCTTCCTCGATAGCGTGTGTTATACGCAATATTGGGTTTCACTAAACAACGATATATGGTTATAATATTATTATGAACTAGAATTTATGAATAATATTAACTAAATTTTGAATTTTATAACATTATTATTCATCTTACAAATTTTCTAGAACATGGTATGAGAACAAAATAATTTTTTCGGGTAAAATAAGTATTTTTCAAAAAATGCAGTTTTGTCGGCTTTTGATGGAACACCCATTTTAAATATAATTTTTGAAAATTTTATAAGTTCAATTTGACAAAATAAAATTCTTTTTTTGAATCAATATATAAAAATTTACTTTGGATAAATTTTTTATATTTTTCTAACAACGTTCTTATTTTGATGAATAGTAAAAACACGCTAAATTTTACTTAAAAACAACTTTTTTCATCAAGATAATTTATATGGTTAAATTATAATAGTAAATTGTTTTCAAGTATAAATAGAATATAATTTTACCATTTAATATAATTTATGTCATTATCATTGATTTTACATTGAATTCGTAAGTTAAATCAATTCAATTTTTTGCAATGTTTTAAACAAAAACCCGTTTTTTTCAACAACGAGATTAATTTTAAATCAATTACTAAAACTTCTGTGTTTTTAATTTGGAAAAATAGATTTCATATTTGGAATCAGTAGGTCCAAATTATGTCAATAGGCTACTTTTTAATTTGGGGCATTATGAATAGTAACTACGGTAAATTTTATTTAACACAGTTAAAGGTAAATTAGGAAATTAAGGGTAAAAATAATATTATAAAATTACCCTAACACTTGTATTAATATAATTGGATGATTATATTTCTTCATAAGGAATATTTGGGTCGAAATGGAATCCATTGGAACCCACTTGGATGCGATTAAGTCCTTTAATTTATTTTATTTTAATGAAAGTGAAATATGTCTCACTCAACTTTAATAATTAGATTATTTTTCATATAAGGCTATACAGAATATAATTTAGATTATAAATACTCATTTGAAAGCTAAAATGTTTTTATTTATCATGGTAATTTATTTTTAATTTTTAAGAAATATTTAATTACCTTAATAGTTTACATAAATGTTGTAGAAATTATTTATTTAGTGAAAAATAAATAATATAGTTTTTATTAAAATTATAATACCTATCAAAAGGACCAGAAACTTGACCAAACCATATTTTTCGGGTATATATATAACCTAATAGTAGAAGGTTCTATTTTTAGACCATTTTTATCCTTATAAAACATATTAGTTCATTTATATTATTTTATTTTAAATGATGTCAAAGATGTCACCTTCATAATTTAATAAATATATCAATTTAAATGTTGTGATTTTAAGATGAAAAATTAAAGTAAAAATATTATTATGAAAGGTATTATATTTATCTTCATCATGGAATTTTATTTTTAATTTTTATACAACTAATAAGTATATTAAATTATTATATAAAAATGATGTAGTAATTGTTTTGTTAAGAGAAATATCAAATAAATGGTTTTATAAATATTAAAATAAACATTATGTGAACTAATTAATGTTATAAACAAATTTTATAGATGCATATAATATTTTAGGAATCTATTAAACATTTTGGTTCAAATATATCCTTTGTGTGAATTTTATTTTAATTCAAATAAATAAATAGTTTCAAAATTAACACTATTGTTGTTTTATAAAACTAACATATTATTAAATTGTTTAAAAATCACAAAAATATTTTTAAATTATAAATTAAAATTTATATAGTAAAAAATATAATAAATTATCCAATTATGGACAATTAACAACACATAAGTAATTATTTATAACAATTTAAAATTTAGAATATTTTTACCACAAATAAGATTAAATAAATTAAATAAGGATAAATCAAGTTGATGAGGTTTAAAATAAATTTCCAACATGTATAAATTTTATTGGTTGATGAGATTACAAACCAATCACATTTAATATTCAAATATCATTCATTTTTGGAGGTTTTTAAGTGGGGTTTTATTTATTATAAATTAATATTTTTGAGGTTTCCAAAGGTTCCCCTCTCCTCCCTAATAAAAGGGCACCTCCTCCCTCTCCTCTTCACAACACTTTGAGCCTTCAAGCTCGGCCAAAACCTACCCATTTCTCTTCTCCACTTCCCTAGAAACATTTTGGAGGTTCTGGTATTCTCAATAGACCAACTCTAGTCCCTTAATAGGAAGTTTAAAGGAGGCACGTCGAAGAAGAGGAGGTTCAGATACGTACGAAACATATCGGACCTAAGGTAAGGGATATTTTACAAATCTCATTTTTATTCGAGATTATTTATACGTAAGTATTTACTGGGGTTATATTTTTCATCCATGACCATAAATATTTTTCATAAAGTGTTTAATATTCTTCCATGTATGTTTAATGGCATGTTTACCCCTCTTTGAATTTTACTTTGTGTTATGGAAGGAATATTTCTTTTGTTTACCATACGTGGTACTTTTTGACTTTTCCATTAAAAGTACAAGGATAATGTTTTTAACTTATAGGGAATGGACGTATTTTTACGGTTTTATAAATCATTATTTTCATGAAGCTTACTATACAAGGTTTCATGACTATTTTCAGAAAAATCCTTTTCTTTTAAAATTGCATGGCATTTTGTGAAAATAAAATGATTTTGAAGAAGAAAGGATATTTTCCTCAAGAATTCATTTCAAGTGTTTATTCAAAACTATTTCCCATCTATGATGACATTTTTTAGTATGATTATGTTTCAAGTATGATTTATCTATTATTTACATGGTTTTATTCTTCTTGTGATGAAATGATATCCATTTTTTTATATGGATTACGTTATGGTGGGATGATGTTTATGAAACCCATTTTATTATTTGGGTTATGATAAATGATGTATGAGCACAAGTAATAATGATTTCAATATGAGATGTTTTGTACCTATATATCCCTCCAATTCATTGGGTAAAGATTTATATCTCATGAGATAGACATGGATGGAATGACAAGTTAATCCAGTTCAGTGATACAGGACTGCAACGATGAGTGAACTCGATTCAGAAAGGGACTTTGTCCACTAAGATGGTCTTGGCAGCAATGCCTTGGATACTATCGAAATAATATATTGTGATTAATGGTTTTTAACAATTACATCTTTTATTCCCATGCTATTTTATCATGATTGATGTTCCTTTATGATATATGCCTTACATACTTCCAAGATTTATGTCTTTGCTCAAGATTTTGATGTTTTGATTTTATGTTCAAGTTTTTTCATTCAAATGTTTATGGATTGCTTTATGTTCTCTATGTTTACCCTTACTGAGCATTTGAGCTCACCCTTTTTATGTTTTCTTTTCCCCAGGATATAAAGAAAGGTTTTAGGTAAGAAAAGGGGAACATATTTATGGGAGATGTTGAAGATCTTTCACCAAGATTAGAAGATTATATTCTGAGTTTCCAAAGACACTAAACTATTACGATACTTTGGTTTCTGTTTTTTTTATATATTAGGTATTTCGTAAAAGTAATGTAATGTTCATGTACGTCAAGTTTGGGGTCTCTACAGTTGTTATCAAAGGAAAGGTTTAGTTAACCTTTGGAAACTATGATGTGAAAACTTTAGTGAGATACCTAGAGATATTTCTAAGGTATGTCTCGGGATGTCCCTAAGGTTAAGTATAAGTATAGTTTATAGTCCTAGAATTACGGAAACGATATTAGAATTAAACCTAAGATGTTAGATATTGAAGGTACTCCCCCTTGATTATGATTTTTTCCTCTCACACTATTCTTTTTGGGTTTTAGAATATGGCTGTAAATAGGAAGATTCATGATAATGGAGGATATAATGGACAATGGAATGATATTATTCATGAGAAACCAAATGAAATTGGATCTGGAAGTCCACATATCATTATTATGCCTAATCAGCAATCTCATAATATGATCAATAATCTCAACATTGGTAAGTTTCCCAACTCAATTAATAAGAGAAATATGGAGTTTCATGATGATCATAGAGGAAAGAAATTTCAATTTCACTCATGTAAATCATGTGGGAAGAGGCATTAGGGAGAATGTTTCAAAGGAACTAGAAGATTATTTGGGTGTGGAAAACAAGGACACAGAGCCATTAATTATAAATAAAAAGGTTAAGTTAACACCATAGACAAGGATAATGGTATTGCTAAGACATCAACAATGGTTAAATATTTTAAATGTGGAATGTACAGGCATTATGCAAACCAATGCCCTAAGGGAAAATATCATGAAGAGAATCAGCATGGTCATATGGGTAATATTTATGTGGATGATGATGAAAAGACTACAAATGATATATGAGATGAAAGATAAGATAAATCTTAGTCAGTGTTTTAAGAAGGTAGTGGAATGATTGTATTTTTATCAAGAATAATGTATGGTACTGTGGAATGAAGAAAAATCTAAGGATTGTTACACTGTTATCTTTCCTTGAGTTTTTGAAAGTATATGATGAATGGTACCGGTAACCATGAAAGGTTATTCAAATATTTTTGGAAGGTAGATGATATGTCCATAATGAAAGGATATGGAGAAAATGAAATGTTTGATAGTATTCATGAGCTCATGACTGATATAAGGAAAAAGTGATATCATGGTTGAGTATATAGAAATTTTGGGATTTTGGTATGTGGAAAGTGTTAACTTTTGACAGCATTCATTTTTTCACTAAGGTTCTATGGTAATTCATGTTTTAAAAGAATACATGATTAAGGTATTCACATGTTTGTAATGTAACTAACAAGATATTTCTTATGATATATCGGGGATAAATGATGGTATTCATGTGCTTGTTATGTGACCTTTCAAGTAATCATTTTCTTTATACTATGAGATTGGACCGAAGTATTTTGGATAAGTCTAAAGATTTAAAATGGACTATTATGGACATAAGATAATATTAATTAAGGATAGAAACTTTTTTTAAATATTATTTTTGGAATGTTATAATAGTGTAGTTTTAGAAAAAGGACAACCTGCAGGACAGGAGAAAACCCGTCACGTCGGACAAGGTTGCGGGAATCGAACCCACAACTAAAGTGCGACAGGCCTTTATCACCTACCACTGGCCTACAGGAAGTCCCTGGTTAGGATAAACTAGTTTTATTTTATTAATCGGTATGATAGATGAAGTATAAGTCCATTTTTGGAATCATATACGATTAACCTCACCATAGATGGACTTATGTATATTTGATAACTTTTGCTAACCTTTTGTTTGCGACAGATGGAATGAACCATCATTCTATCACATGATCTAATAACACTTCAAGAATGAAAAATTCAACTTCATTTCTTTAAGAGATGAAGTGGAAATTGTTCAAGGCATGAACAGTAGTGAGATTATACCAAAATCAAGTAAGTATTTCTTTTAATTCAGAAATTCTTTAACATTAGGGAAATGATCTTGAAAACCAGAAATGTTGTCCTAGTGCTCTCATATCTAATGAATCAGATGGTACCTTATATCATCACAAATTTATGGCTTTGTGACTATTGGTTTTTTCATAGCCATGTCCTCTACCACTCTCCATCAGAACTTGATGGTTAGATTTCTCTTCCATATCCATATTTTCACCTATGTTCTCCTATGTGGGAACCCAAGTGATGAATTACTTTGGGTATCCATTTTGTTTCTAATGTTCATTTTTTTAAAATTAAGTTTTAGTATTTCTTTTTATGATGTGGGTCACTATGAAAGAAACTCTCAAGTAATAAACCATTTATAACCCCGACGAATTTCGAGGGTGAAATTCATTTTAAGGGGGGTAGAATGTAACCCCCCGAGATTTTATGAGATATATTCTTTTTAATTTCTTTCATATCTTCTATTATACACTACACCAAGACTATCTTTCACTATATGCAACACCGTATTAGCTGGCAGTATACGCAACACTATTCTTGGATCGCGTTACACACAATTTCAAATTTTTTTGATAGTAGTTATTATATGCAACATTGAGTGTGTATATATATATATTCAATGTATAAATGAAATATGGTTGGATTATGTTATATGCAAAAACAAAGGAGTCGTGTATTACACGCAACCCTGACCTGGCTTGCATTACACGCAATCGTGACCTTCCTCAATAGCGTGTGTTGTACGCAATACTGGGTTTCACTAAACAACGATATATGGTTATAATATTATTATGAACTAGCTGTTATGAATATTATTAACTAAATTTTGAATTTTATAACATTATTATTCATCTTAAAAATTTTCTAGAACATGGTATGAGAACAAAATAAATTTTTCGGGTAAAATAAGTATTTTTCAAAAAATGCAGTTTTGCCACCTTTTGATGGCGCACCCATTTTGAATATAATTTTGACAAGTTTATAAGTTCAATTTGACAAAATAAAATTCCTTTTTTGAATCATAATATAAAAATTTACTTTGGATAAATTTTTGATATTTTTCTGACAACGTTCTAATTTTGATGAATAGTAAAAACACGCTAAATTTTACTTAAAACAACTTTTTTCATCGAGATAATTTATATGGTTAAATTATAATAGTAAATTGTTTTAAAGTATAAATAGAATATATTTCTACCATTTAATATAATTTATGTCATTAGCATTGATTTTACATTAAATTTGTAATTTAAATCAATTCAATCTTTTGCAATGTTTTAAACAAAAACCCGTTTTTTTCACAACAGGATTAATTTTAAATTAATTATTGCAACTTCTATATTTTGAATTTGGAAAAATTGAATCCATATTTGGAATCATTAGGTACAAATTATTTTAATAGGCTAATTTTTAATTTTGGGCATTATGAATAGTAACTACGGTAAATTTTATTTAACACAGTTAAAGGTAAATTAGGTAATTAAGGGTAAAAATAATATTATAAAATTACCCTAACACTTTTATTAATATAATTGGATGATTATATTTCATCATAAGGCATATTTGGGTCGAAATTGAATCCATTGTAACCCACTTGGATGTGATTAAGATCTTTAATTTATTTTATTTTAAAGAAAGTGAAATATGTCTCACTCAAACTTTAATAATTAGATTATTTTTTATATAAGGTTATAGAGAATATAATTTCGGTTATAAATACTCATTTTAAATCTAAAATGGTTTTCTTTATCATGGTAATTTATTTTTAATTTTTAAGAAATATTTAATTACCTTAAGATCTTATACATAAATGATGTAGAAATTATTTATTTAGTGAAAAATCAATAATATAGTTTTTATTAAAATTAAAATACCTACCAAAAGGACCATAAACTTGACCAAACCTTATTGGTCGAGTATATATATAACCTAATAATCCAAGGGTCGATTTGTGGACTATTTTTAGCCTTATAAAATAGATTAGGACATTTATATTATTTTATTTTAAATGATGTCAAAGATGTCACCTTCATAATTTAATAAATATATCAATTTAAATGTTGTGATTTTAAGATGATAAATGACAGTAAAAATATTATTATGAAAGGTATTATATTTATATTCATCATAGGATTTTATTTTTAATTTTTATACAAATAATAAGTATATTAAATTATTATACAAAAATGATGTAGTAATTGTTTTATTAAGAGAAATATCAAATAAATGGTTTTATAAATATTAAAATAAACATTATGTGAACTAATTAATGTTATACACAAATTTTGTAGATTCATATGACATGTTGAGAATATATTAAACATTTTGGTTCAAATATATCCTCTCTGTGGATTTTATTTAAATTCAAATAAATAAATAATGTCAAAATTAACACCATTGTTATTTTATAAAAATAACATATTATTAAATTGTTTAAAAATCAAAAAAAAATATTTTAAAATTATAAATTAAAATTTATATTTTCAAAAATGTAATAAACTATCCAATTATGGATAATTCAAAACACATAATTAATTATTTATAACAATTTAAAATTTAGAATCTTATTACCACAAATAAGATTAAATAAATTAAATAAGGATAAATCAAGTTGATAAGGTTTAAAATAAATTTCTAACATGTCTAAATTTTATTGGTTGATGATATTACAAACCTATCTCATCTAATATTCGAATATGAGTCATTTTTTTAGGTTTTTAAGTGGGGTTTGAATTATTATAAATTAATATTTTTGAGGTTTCCAATGGTGCCCCTCTCCTCCCTTATAAAAGGGAACCTCCTCCCTCTCCTCTTCACAACACTTTGAGCCTTCAAGCTCGGCCAACCCCTGCCCATTTCTCTTCTCAACTTCCCTAGAAATATTCTAGAGGTTATGTTATTCTCAATAGACCAACTCTAGTCCCTTAAGAGGAAGTTTAAAGGAGGTACGTCGAAGAAGAGGAGGTTAGGATATGTACGAAGCATATCGGACCTAAGGTAACGGATAATTTTGCAAATCTCATTTTTATCTGAGATTGTTTATACTTAAGTATTTACTGGGGTTATATTTTTTATCCATGACCATAAAATGTTTTTCATAAAGTGTTTAATATTCTTCCATGTATGTTTAATGGCATGTTTAACCCTCTTTGAATTTTACTTTGTGTTATGGAAGGAATCTTTATTTTGTTTACCATATGTGGTACTTTTTGACTTTTCCATTAAAAGTATGAGGAGAATGTTTTTAACTTATATGTCATGAATGGATTTTTATAGTTTTATAAAGGATTATTTTCATGAATCTTACAAAACAAGGTTTCATGACTATTTTCAAAAAAATCCTTTTCTTTTAAAATTGCATGGGATTTTGTTAAAATAAAATGATTTTGAAGAAGAAAGGATATTTTCCTCAAGAATTCATTTCAAGTGTTTATTCAAAACTATTTCCCAAATAAGATGAAATTATTTAGTATGATTATGTTTCAAGTATAATGTATCTATTATTTACATGGTTTGATTCTTCTTGTGATGAAATGATATCCATTTGTTTTATATGGATTACGTTATGATGGGATGATGTTTATGAAACCCACTTTATCCTTTGGGTTATGATAAATGATGTATGATTATTTTGTGGAACAAGTAAGAATGATTTCAATATGAGATGGGTGGGACCTATATCTCCCTCAAATGCATTGGTTAAAGATTTATATCTCATGAGATAGACATGGCTGGAATGGCAAGTTAATCTGGTTCAGTGATACAGGACCAGAACGAGGAGTGAACTCGATTCAGAAAGGGACTTTGTCCACTAAAATGGTCTTGGCAGCAATGTCTTGGATACTATGGAAATAATATCATGTTCTTAATGGTTTTCCACAGTTACATGTTTTATTCCCATGCTATTTTATCATGATTGATGTTCCTTTATGATATATGCCTTACATACTTCCAAGATTTATGTCTTTGCTCAAGATTTTGATGTTTAGATTTTTTTCAAGTTTTTGCATTCAAATGTTTATGGATTGTTTTATGTTCTCTATATTTACCCTTACTGATCATTTGAGCTCACCCTTTTTATGTTTTCTTTTCCCCAGGATATAAAGAAATATTTTAGGTAAGAAAAGGGGAAGATCTTTATGGGATATGTTGAAGATCTTTCACCAAGATTAGAAGATTATATTCTAATTTTCCAAAGACATTAAACTATTACGGTCCTTTGGTGTCTGTTTCTTTATGTATTATGTATTCTGAAAAAGTAATGTAATGTCCATGTATGTCAAGTTTGGGGTCTCTAAAACTATTCCTTTATCATGGAATAAATTATGAGGT
This sequence comes from Viscum album, assembly GCA_963277665.1. Lineage (NCBI taxonomy): Eukaryota > Viridiplantae > Streptophyta > Magnoliopsida > Santalales > Viscaceae > Viscum > Viscum album. Next base: position 350,398,730 of record OY728130.1, on the reverse strand, counting down.
TCAATGAATCCATGTTATATGATCTATTTGGAACATTTATGCATGAAATGAAATGTTTATGAAGGGTGTGCCCTGACAGAACTCCAATGCATTGGGTAAAGATTAGTATCATGATACGTCAAGTGAAATGAGGGTTTAATCATGCTAATTCAATTGAAATGATGGTTTACTCATGCTCCATTTGTAATGAGCCTTGACTCATGTTAATTCTATGTTAAATGTTGTTGCCACATTTCGATGTTATGTTAATCATGTTATATCATACCTTTATGTTCACGTTTCTCTTATGCCCCATTGATATGCCTATTTCCTAACATGTAATGTATCTTTCATGTTATTCCTTGTTAACTCCCTTACTCATATTTATAGCTCACCCTTTTCTTAGGCATGTCCTTAGGTTATCCCATGCAATGTTAAGTACGAGGGAATGTAGTGGTCATGTAAAGGAAGTTTTCAATAAGATATTGAATCTTATGTTTTAAGTTGTTATGTAATGTTCCTAATACCCAAAGACACTAGACCTATTTATCTTATATGTTGTATCAAGTGAAGTTTTGTATGTAATAAATCATTTTTAAGTGTGTAATAAAGAGCAGGGTTGTCATACGGTCAAGGATCTCAAAGGGGATAATGTACCTTAGTCTTAGATTCCCTTTCTTTCCAAACCACATGACTCTATTCTAGGGTGATATTTGATGGAAGACTTTATCTCCAACCTCGAACTCCAAGTCCCTTTGACAGTTGTCAGCATAGCTCTTTTTTCGACTCTGAGAAACTTTGATGCTTTTCTGGATGACTTGAACCTTCTTCGTCATCTCTTGCACAAGATTGGGTCCAAGTAGCTTCTGTTCTCTAACTTTATCCCAACATGTTAGAGTCCTACATTGATTTCCATACAGAACTTCATATGGAGCCATCTGAATACTCGAGTGGAAGCTATTGTTGTATGAGAACTAAACCAATGAAGATGCTGATCCCATCCACCTTTGAATTCTAGAGAGCAGGCTCTTAGCATATCTTCATGAATTTGAATAGTCATTTCATATTGGCCATCATTTTGGGGATGATAGGTTGTGCTGAAATTTGATTTAGTAATCAAATCATGTTTAAGAGTCCTCCATAATTTAGATGTGAACCTTGGATCACGATCAGAGACAATTGAGAGTGAAACACCATGCAGTCTCACCACATCCTTCACATATATTTTTGCAAGTTGTTCAAGTGATAGGTCTTCCCTAATAGTGATAAAATGGGCAGTCTTGGTGAGTCAGTCAACCACAACCCATATCACGTTATTTACCTTAGACGTCTTTGGGAGACCCATGACAAAGTATATAGTGACATTATTCCATTTCCACATGGTTATAGGCAATGGTTTCATCATCCCTTTGGACTTTTGTCACTCTAATTTAACTTTCTGACATACCAAGCACCTTGATATATATTCCGCAATCTCCTTCTTCATGTTATCCCACCAGAAGTGTCCTCAGAGATCACAGTACATCTTGGTACTCTCAAGATGGATAGAGAATGTTGAGCTATGTGCATTGTCCAATAGATCCTTCTTTATCTCAGGTGATGAAGGCATATAAAGCCGCATTCCAAACCAAATCACACCATCATCGTTGATATGGAACTCTTGCAGCTTCCATTCCTTTACTGCATTCGCCCTCTTTTTTAACTCCACGTCATCCTTTTGTGCATCCTTAATCTTATCTTGAATGTATGGATGTGCAATCATTTAGGTAGGGTAGGATGTATCCCCTACCCTTATGATTTCTAAATCCATCCTTTGAATATCCAAGAAGATAGGGTCTTTCTCAATCTGTAACATGGATAGAGTAGCATGTTCTTTTCTTCTTAGAGCATCATCTACCTTGTTCAGCTTTCTAGGATTATAGTGAATAGAGAAATTGTAATCCTTGATTATCTCTAACCATCTACTTTGATGCATGTTGATCTCCTTTCATGTGAATATATACTTTTGGCTCTTGTGGTTAGTGTATATGTCACACTTCTCACCATAAAGGTAGTTCTGCCAGATTTTCAAGGCAAAAATCACGGCCGCTAGCTCTAGATCATGTGTTGGGTAGTTCTTCTCATGGATCTTCAACTGCTGTAAGGAATAGTCTATCACATTATCATTTTTCATGAGTACACAAACCAATCCTTTCTTTGAAGCATCGGACTATATCACAAAACATTCTCTACTTTTTAGTAATGTGTGTATAGGTGCAGTGATCAGCCTTCTCTTTAGCTTCTTGAAGCTTACCTCAAATTCTTCCATCCATACAAACTTTACCCCTTTCCATGTTAGCTTGGTCATTGGGTTTCACAATCGTGAAAAGTTCTTCACAAATCGTCAATAATACCCAGCTAGACCAACAAATCTATGGATCTCCGTTAAAGAAGTTTTCATGGGACACTCTTCAATTGCCTTCATCTTGGAAGGGTCCATAAATATCCCTTTCCTGGTGATAATGTGCCCCAAGAATGATACTTCCTCCATCTAGAACTCATATTTACTATACTTTGCATAGAAATTCTCCCTTCTCAAATTCTTCAACACAGTATTCAAATGCTCCTCATGTTCCTCCTTACTCTTGGAGTATATCAAAATATCATCAATAAAGACTATCAAAAAATTTTCAAGGTAATCTCTAAATACTATATTCATTAAATCCATGAAAATTGATGGAGAATTAGTGATTCCTAAGGGTATAACTATGAACTCATAGTGTCCACACCTCGTTCAAAAGGCAGTCTTGGGAATATCTTCCTTCCTCTCCTTTAATTAATGATATCCTGACCGAAGTTCCACCTTAGAGAAATAACTGGCCCCATGAAGCTGATCGAATAAGTCATTTATCCACGGTAGGGGATACTTGTTCTTTATTGTGATTTTATTGATCTCACAATAATCAATGCAGAGGCACATTGATCCATCCTTCTTCTTGACGAAGAGGACCAGCACACCCCAAGGTGAGGCACTCATGCATATCAAACCCTTCTCCATATTCTCCTATAACTACTTTTTCAGTTCTTCTAGCTTTACGGTGGCCATTCTGTAAGGTTTATTTGATATAGGCAAAGATCCAAGAATAAGTTTAATTTAGAACTAAACCTCTTGGTCAGGAGGAAGACTAGACAACTCTTCAGGGAATAAATCAGTGTAATCCCTCACAAAGTACATGTCTTCAAGCATGATTCTCTCCTTTGTCTCAATCATTTGAGCTAGATATTCTTACTCATAACGCAACAATATCCACACTTGAGATGATGATTCTAAAGGATATTCATCTCCCTCCTTACACTTTTAAAGAATCAGAGGATTCTTTGGGATGTGAAGAGTGATCTCCCTTTCCCGACAGTTGATGTTGGCCTTGTACAAAGATAGTCAATCCATGCCCAAGATAGAATTGAACTCTACTAAAAGAAGTATGATGAGATTTTCATGGAGGTTCAGTCCAAAAACTGTAACTAGGGAGGCATTATAAACCATGGAGGCAATGGTTTCCCCATTCGTTGTTCTCACAGGTTACTTTTACTCTAAAGTTTTAGGTGGTGTTTGAATAGTTCTATTAAACGTGCAAGATATGAAAGAATGCGTAGAACCAGAATAAAATAGTACGTTTTCTATTCTTGAATGAATAACTAGCGTACCTGTCACCACATCCATGTCTGGATCCACCTCAGTAGTAGTGATAGCATAAGACCTTCCTTGTTTCCTTATAGGTTTTTGTTTATTGCCTCTGACAACCCTAGGCTTACGGAAATTGTTTGTATAATGCTCATTATCCTTGTAGTTGTAACACTATACTATAGGCTGAGTGTTAATATGAACCTTCCTTTCTTCTTCAACATTAGCAGGATTTTTCATATCCCTTCTAAAGTTCTTGTCCAGATGACCAATCTTTCCACATTTGAAGCAATTCTTGGTTCCCTTTAGACAGTTACCAGGATGCTTCTTCCCACAATTTTTTCAAGAGGAAAATTCATGATTCTTTCCATCATGGGATTTGTTTGATGAACCACCCATGTTTTTTTCCATTTTTTTCTTCTTGTCACTGGGCCCATGAGACCACTGAGAGTCTCCAATCTCTATTTCAACCTTGAGGACACAACAGAAAATATCCTCATAACTGTCAAAGTCTCAAATCACCAACACTTTTCTTAAAATCAACTTTAGCCCTCTAAATAAGTGATCCACCTTTCTTTTGGTGTTCATGAAAAATCTAGAGGCATACCTTGAAAGACTTGTAAAGTTTGCTTCATACGCCCCGATTGACTCATCATACTTTTTCTTGAGTCCGAGGAACTCTCATTCCATCTTAAGACAGAGGGTTCGAGGAAAATATTTGCTGAAAAACATCCTCTTAAATTAATCTCATTCCATGGAATCAATTTCCTCTTGGGACTTTGTATTCTTGATTAGTTTTCACCACTGATCAGCTTCCCCATCAAAACGATAGACTGCAAGTACAACCTTCTCTTATTCCGAGCACTGGAGGATGGAGAATATCTTTTCAATGGAGTTAATCCATTGTTCCATGAGGAGGGGATCATAGGATCTGGTAAACATGGGAGTCCTTTTCCACATGAAGGATTCTACGGCAACTTTATCTTTTCTAGTAGGAGGAGGGTATTTTTCATGATTCATGTTATTATTCATAACTTGAGCCAGCTCTGTCAAGAAGTTTTGAGCACCCGCTCCCTTCATAGCAGGCATATCATTAGGAAAGTCTTCACATTTCCTATCACATTGGTTGTTAGAACGTTTTCTTCTATTTTCCACCCTTAACTGAGAAAAAACGTATAATTAGAGGTCTTGAATACTTTTCTATTGAGCATAAAAATGAAACTTTGAACATAAAAGGATAAACTTATAAAGAATAAGTACAACCTAGCTTGTGATTCATTAGGTTTAAATCCAGGTTATCCTCGATCTATTTCTTGACTTATATTCTTAGGGGACTTTTTTGTCCCTTACCAATGGTTTGTACTAAGCTCATGAATCTACCAAAGCATATTTCCTAGGACTTTCATAACCAAGAGTGAATCAAGCCTCATTGTCATGTACCAGGATACCCCAGGTCAAGCCTGAAACTCCTTGTCGAAGTTTTCACTTATAGATACATCTGTGCCAGAGCCGCCTCTACCTTCTCGTATCCAAACAAGGATATATTTTCTTGATAAACCACTTACTCTATAATTACCAAAATTTAAGGATTTTTTATTATACATCATCTCATCCTTAAGGTTCTCACTATAGTTCTCTATTCCTAATCTCCAAAAACAACTATACCATCCTCTGACACCAACTATAGTGACCCGATCCTTTCACATACAACATTTCATGATTTTAAGAAAAGTTATACATCATAGTACAAGCCAAGAATCATCAATTCTAGTGTCTTAGAAGACTAGGTACATAAAACATGAAACATGGGGCTAAAAAACATTTCTTTATTTAATCTCTATAGGGAGGTACTAACTTCCTTTGAGCCCTTACATCTGCATAGGGTACCCTAGGGAACACATAAACAAATAGATGAGCTGAAAATCCCAGTAAGAGAAATAACATAAGGATACATATTAATCACATGAGTTAGAAGGCATGAAATAATGATATCCAAAGCATGAAACTTATAAAATAATTTCATATAAACATGGGATCATAAAAACACAAAATCATATAAATGTGGAAGAATCATAAAATATGTCTTTAGTATGGGTCATGGCTAACTTCCAATCCCGTTTCCCATTTTAGTACGGGTCAAGGCTAACTTCCAATCTCGTTTCTCATTTTAGTACAGGTCAAGGCTAACTGCCAATCCCGTTTCACATCGCATCTTGTGAGACTTAACTTTACCCAATGAATTGGAGCACTATCTGGGTGCACCCATCTCAATATTTTCATGAATAATCTTTCCACATAAATAATCATACATAATTAACCATTCATAAACATAAGTATACCCATGGAAAGAATTGGGTACCAAAATCATGACATAAAGCATAACCAATGAGCATATCATGAAAGTGTCCATGAAATAAAGGGATTAGAACATAAATGGACGTTCATAAGGTAAAATAGGCATATAACATGGTAGGTGGTTTCAAATATAAGTGACAACATATAAGAAATGCATTAGCATTAAAACATTTTTTTGCGGTTTTATGGAAAATACTATAGAGATTTTAAAATAGAAAAGAGAACAATGTTTTATATAAAACCAGAATTTAACCAAGAAGGTTTTCATAATAAATATACTGATTTTATAAAGACAATGGTGTCTTAAAATAGAGGCTAGAATTCACTTTAAATTTGGTTAAAAGTTCGGGAAGTCCTCTTAAAACAAGTTTGCTTATCGGAGAGTTCTAAGGAGGGAATCTTTTAAAAACGTGTATATCCCGGAAAGAAGGTGATGAAAGGGTCTTGACATAATAATTTTGTAAAACTAAATATAATTTATAAGATTCAAATAAATAGATAAGATAACACCATTTTGAATGAAATATAAGGCAACCCGAAAGAACAAAGAAGGTTCAGGTAGAATTCGTTACGGTTTATCGGCATGGTGTCGGGTGTGGCTAAGAGGGCTTGATGAGAGATAAAAGGGGTTTCTAATAACTTATACATCATTAGGGAAGTATGGGGGTGGTGAAAAAACGTACCCCATCATTATGGATTACAAATAAAAAGGCATATCACATAGGACAATCTTGATGAAGAGTGAAAAGGAGAGAATCCCTTACCTTAAATCCGTTGGTGTTCTCCACTTGTTATTAAAGACCTGAATAAATAAATTAGGATTATTAATTCATAGGTCCAGAACCTCTTATATATGTAATTGATTTATTATAACCCTTTTTAGTTAATTCAAGGACTTTTTGATTAGTTATAATCTTTAATTTCATTGTTCAAGCTCGTTTGTTTACTTAGTTTTAAAAGGTCGGTTCACTTATATTCTAGTTTGGATAAACATGAAATATGGAAGTGGTTTTCCAGAAATGAATTTATATGATATTAGTGATCATATAGGATATTATATAGTTTTAAATTTATTTTTTTACTTAGAGTGTAGTCGAATTATTATATAAAACCAAAGTGACAACCGTTTTTTGTTAATGGGTGGGTTTGATTACAAAGAACATGTTTTGTTTTATAAATTAATAGAATTTGTAAAAAAGGATTACAGAATAAAAATATGTTATGTTAAATATATAAAATCTGGTTCAAACATAAAAAAATGGTTTCATGTCCAGATTTAAATATGATAATAGAAATTGATAAACTATTGTCCTTGAATGTGCTAAATTAGCACATCTCAAATGGTGCTTTCATTTCTTTCAAGTAAAAGGTGGGGAAAGGAGAGAAGATATTGAAATATCCCATTATCATAAAAAAATTCCAGTAGATGTATGTTACTAGAGTTATCATACCATTTAGATTAAGGTAGGTGAGGAAAGAAACAAAAAAAAAAGAACTTAAAAGAAAAGAAGAATTGGAAAGAAGAATTTACCTCTTGAGACTTCCTCCTTTGAGAACCTCTTAAGGGGAGAGGTTTTGGTATTTTGAAGAGGATGGGGGATTTTGGACGTGGGGGAGGATCTTGGGAAGAGATTTGGGAATAATATTGGCAATTTAAAAGGCTTGAGAGGAGTGAAGATAAGAGATAAGAATGGGTGGTATTTATAGTGGAAGGGAGAAAGGATTTCTCAATATAAAATTCATTAATTTATTATTTCCCCACAAGACAAGGAATAGTGAGACTTCCATAACCAATAATAGTAATTTTATCATGTTATCCTGAACCAATTGGTCTTACATCAGCAAAACATTATCAATGACTCAATTAATTCATTATTTAGCATTTATTGTGAATTATCGGATTTTACTATTCATCAAAAATTCAAGTATTTCAGAAAAATCCCAAAAATTCACCTTAACCATTTTTTGACATGTAGAATCCAAAAATGAAGTCCATTTTTAAAAATTAATTTTCTAAATATATTTAATTTAATATTTAATTAAAATCATAATTTATTATTAAAAACTAGTTTCAAAACATTCTTTACATATTCTAAAATATAGGTATATCATACTTTAAACTTAAATAATATTTATATATTATCATACTTTACGTTACTATTCATTATGGAATATCACTATTCATAAGGGTATGTTACTATTCATAAGGGTAGGTTATTATTCACAAAAAATTAAATATTTCTTATCGGAATCCAAATAACTTACTGATCGCAACCGTACACGTCAAATTTTCAAAATTCCAAATACAGAAGTTACAAACCTATGTTTAAAAGGTCACTTAGCACTTAGTAGTTCATTATGTTCTGTTTTCATTTTATTTTATGACATATTTATAAGAAATGAATTTCCATTTATAAAACATTGGTTCGTTACAGATTGAGCTTTAAGAAATGAGATAACATTCTATTTCAAAAAGTGATTTTGATGCGTTTAAAATAGTGTTGTTGGATATGATTGGGAAGATAAAATATGAATCTATTTCTAAGAAATATTTTACAGATATGGTATGGTATTTGAGGAGTCAGTTTGAATCTATCAAGGGAAGTATCAATTAGGATGGAGCTTCTACCTCAGCCCCAATAACCTCACCAGATCTGATCATATGGTTTCAATCCATCACCACAGTTATCGAAGATATGAATGACAGGATACAAAATTTTCAGTGCAGTAGTCCACCCTTTTCAGTGTTGTTGGACAATCAAAATTTTATCTTTGAGAAACTGACTTCAAGTGAACTACGTATCATGTTTCTACTCAATAAGTTTAGTGATAAGTTAGCTTAGTTTTTGAAAATAAAGGAGAATTTTCATGAATATTTGAAATTAAATTTGATTGAAAATATTAAAGTTAGTAAAGACTCAATAATTTTGGTAAGGAAGATGGGAGACAATATTATAGACAAGCTACAAGCTCAGATAGAAGAATTTAAAGAAGCTTTTCAGACAACCTAGGCTCAACCAGAACCTACTCCTAACCAAACTATTTCCCCTTCCCCCAGACCTGATATCTAATCCTTTCTCCTCAGGACAAAACTATATTAATTTATTTGTATATTTTTTCTTAATAAAATTCCTTTATTCTTCTTATTTTATTTGTTTTATTTCTTTATTATTTTACGTTTCTTTATCGTTTATTTGTTTATCTCTAATACCAAAATCAATGCCTTATTTAAAAAAATAGTACATTATAATAACTCATTTATTATTCTATAAAAAATTAAAAGTGTTTTAATATGTTTTTTATACTTTATTTATAATATCACAAAAAGGGGGAAATTTTGGGTAAACACAACATTTCATTTTAATTATATTTTTATATTTTTATAAAAATAAAATTTTAAAATCATAATAATAATTTCTATTCTAATTATTTAAAAGAATTATATATTTTCTATTATATATTTTAGGGTTTTTGTGATCATCAAAGAGGGGGAGATTGTTGGGAATGTATTGTCTCAACAATACTCTATAAATCTTAATTTATTTTGATGCTCATAAATACCCTTATTTATTTTACTAATGATATTACTTTAAGTGTATTTTAGGAAATTAATATTAATTACCTTATTTATTCTATAATTATATTCAATCTTTTAATATGTAACAAGTATTTGTTAAAGTGTTCTGAATGATCTTAAGTGTATTCTGGAAACATTTTTTATACCATACATTAATAACATAATGTAAGGAATAAACCCTACACATGGAACAGTGCATATAGATCATGAACCTTACATTTCTATTCAACCTTATGTTGGAAGAAGGTTTGTATGGATCATCAACCCTACACTTGAAGGAACATATGGATAAATAACCTTACATTTGGATGGAATCTTATGTTTGTAAAGAGAATAAAGTATGGTTAAAGAACCCTACATAAGGAATCCTATGTTTGAGGACACAAATGTATGGTTCGTAAACCTTAATTTTATGATCTACCTTACTTTTATGATCAACCTTACATTTAAAGAATGAATGCTACATAGTTGAACCCTACGTTTGGTATTTTTTCCCCTTATGAAGGAACCCTACATTTGACTTTTCAACATCAGAGATTTAATTTCTCAATTTTATCTGAGATTTTTGCAAAAGTCTTGATGGAATTACAAGCTCATTCAAAGATAATTTTGAATTGATTCAAAGCTCGTTGTGAATTATTCAAAGGATCATATTCAATTGCGAAATTATATCTTATTTTTAATTGAAGTTATGACTCCTCTATACATTTATGAATTTGAATATTCATGATCTTTCAGGTGACTTTTTTGGAACTGAAATTCTAAAGCTGGATTTATGCTTTATATATTCTATCAATGTATCATTTCAATATACAAGATATGAAATTCACATTTTATTATATACTATTTCATTATCATAAACATATTTTATAGTCTTTTTGTAACAAATGATCAATTCTGAAAGAGGCTACACTTTGGAGACATAAATGTTCAATATTTTACTACTGAAAAATCACCAATGTTATTTGTTTCTACTTTTATTGAAGATTATTTGAAACCAAAATCACTTTAGAACTACCATTTCTTTAAAACTTTCTTTTATAAAGAATAAGATTCATCTATTTTCACTTGTTGCTACTACAACTGTGAATATCAACATGTACCTTCAAATCAAACTCTTTTGATTTGTTAGAGTATCAACTGCTCGTACTCAATTGTTGTGAAGTATGAGTTTCTCCATCTAAGTTATGGATAATTGGTTCCTTTTAAAAGAACTAGAAGGATTTTTGTTTAGCCTTATTTATAATGTCGTTAAATACCTGTACTCATTTGTGGATTTATGGTCTTATGATACGAGTACCTTGCTAGTGAAATTCTCCATGCTCGTAGAGAGAGTGATTGGTGAAGTTTACTAGGGGAACTTTGTGTCCTAAACCACTATAAATTTGTTGGGTTCTTTCTTTCTAATTATATGTTGATCATATTTCATACAGAAGAAAAACACTGCATATTTTCATATTTCAAAAAGGGTTTCAAATGTTAGAATTGTGGAAGTTTATTGAAAATACACAATTCACCCCCATATTTTGTTACTTTGTATTATTCTTACCTAAAAAAAACCTCTCCATTTCCCCTTAGATATTTCTATCTACAAAGAATATCTATAAGGTTTTTCTCAGGAATGATACAAGTGACATTCTTTCTCATACCTCTCAATTCATAAAGACTGTGTTACAATATTTCAAGACTAAATGGATTGTTTAAGTGATCAAAGGGATCGATGCATGATAATTGGTATGACTATGCTAGAACTTGGAGTTCCATCAGTGATGATTTGAGATCAAAAGGACCACATGTGTATCACCATGATATGAATTATATCCTTAGATCCTCATAGAACTAAGATGGTGAAACCGAATGATGTTCGAATGATCAACCACTATTATAAAGAAATAAATCTCAAGATTGAGGTAATTTTGGTTGTTTAGATTAATTATAAATTTAACATGAAAAATATCATCTTTTCTTGGTTATAGTGTTTATGTCAATTAATTTATGAACTAATCTATTTGTCATGATGACTCTTTATCATGAACATCTAATATATTTTATTGATTATAACAAAAAACCAAGTTGGCTACTACCCAATATATTTTTTTCAATGTCTGGAAACTTTACACATGACTATTTACACAGTTAGTGTAACAAACCAACCTGGTTAAACCTATAATGTCACATAAATGGGTCCACCATATGTCCTGAAGTTTATTTCCAATCGTCATGGGCTAGAGACAAGAACCGTGATATCATTAAAGGAATCATAGGAATTATTTCACCATAAATTGACATATGATGGGATAGAAACAGACATAGTTTCATAACAGATATCCAAGATGCGTCATATGTCAAAAACAACCAAACCATAAGAGGTAAAAACCAACAAATAGATAGCAAGGTCAAAACAAAAAAAACTGATAGACCAAAAAAATGGGACCTGAATCAATCCATGGGCCCATCTCCCTATAACCATATGTCACCATTATCCTAACCCATTGAAAGGAAACATGAATTAAGAGGTTCATTTTCTACATGATGTCATTCCATTTACCTGTATCCTACAAAACCAAGGCTAAAAATTTCCAAATTAAAAGGTATGATGTCATAAATAAAGATCAATAGGATACCACCAAGTAATCTACATAATTTCCATCCATTTTCATCAATTAGTTATTTTATAAATATATTTCTAAAACATTTCTAGAATAAATTATTCTCACATTTAAAATTATCCATCGGTTTTCCTTTCAAAAACATTTCATATTTAAATACACAAAGAAATATGACATAGAATTTATCCATGAGGAATAACAAGATGAAATAAATAGGTTTCAAGCATCAATATCCATATCAAGTGAACAAATGGGAATATGAAATAAATAAACATTTAATGTATCCATATAGTACTAAGGGTGAAATCAAAACACAAGAGTGAACATAACTTAGATGATCAAGACCACTAACCTATATAAGTGACTCTAAAAGTATGGGAACCTCATTTCCCTAAAAAGGATACCCACTAACAATCTATATAATCATGGGAACTTCCACTATTTATAGATAAATCCACTAGGGAATATATATGTCTAGTTTTCCCCTCATACCACAAGGTATTCCTGATATGATAATACATTGTCATTCCACTCAAGATATAAATTTCATGTTTCATAAACATTTTATAAGGAAAATATATTTCATTTAATTCTCACATTTTCATTAAAAGTTTTTTTATAGTGATACCATACTTATTCCATGCTTGAAAAATCATTCCATTTTTTAAATCAACTTTGAGTAATTTTATCAAACACATCATTTGCATAAAAATAGTTTCCATCCAAAATACCCTTTTTCTAAAACATCCATATCTATAAAAGATCACATTCACCTCTCATGGATTTAAAATTTTAAATTTCACAATTTAAAACCAAATAATATCAAATAACATAATTCATTCCAAGGGATAGAAAATAGGATAGAGACACCTACCTCAAGAATAATGAAAATTATGTTACCTTCTAAACCAATGATGGGAAATGAATAAATCTAGTTCTAAAAATCCTATATCCACAAAGAACATCATAAATTCCCCATAAATACCTTTATATCCAGTAATCAAATCTCATTAGGGTTCCATCAAAATAATTGGAAGATAGATCCATAGTAGATCTATATATAAGAAAATAGATTGAGAAAAAAACAAACATACCTTGATGAGATCCGCCCAAAATGATCAAGGATCACCAAGGAATCAAATGGATAATACTCTAGAGTATCATAGAGGGGATTGTTTAAGATACTATGGATTTAGTAAGAGATTAGAGATAAAAATGACCAATGGAATCAGAGTAATTTTACATTTTAAGATGTTTAGATCTAGGTTCACAGTTAGGTCACATGGTTTAACAAACTATGAACCAAATATGTGGTTACCACTATCCTTTTAAATCCAAGTTACATGGTTTCATGGGAATAGATGTATGGTTTGAAGAACCATTCTCAAGTCATGAAAAAACAATTAGATGAAATCCCAAACACTTGTATAGTTTTTTTAGAGACTCATACAATTAGAAAAATCATGATCAAACTGTAAAAAACATCTCTAGAATGCACATATTTGTATCACGTGGTTACTGCACAGTTACTACTAACTATGTGACCAAATAGTGTACCAGGACTATTTTCTCAAAAACTCAAAATTTACAACTCCTAACTCCCAAAAGACTCTAAAACCTCAAAAGAGATAGACTAATATTGAAATTAAAAATACTTGTGAGCCTCATGTAATCACAATTTTTACCACTATAAAATATTTTTGTCCCAAAAAAGGCTCGGGATCACAAACATAGAAAATGATATGTTCATTGTTTCATAATCAATTCTTCATGCTCCCATATCTCATATATTTACCTACCACACTACCATGTCATCCAAACTAATGGGGTTTTCTTTCCTTGAAGAACCTTATCCTATCAGTCTACTATCTAAACAATCCTTTCAACTACTAACGAGTTTGGTTCAATCTCAACATCCTACCACTCAATCTAGTGGGATGGATCTGGTTGATATTTCTTCCATTAGAAAACATGAAATGCATCATGGATAGTATCCAAATAGGAAGTTGAGTTTAATTGATAATATATATTCTTGGGTCACTCCACAACCTCAAATAGAATGATATAATGAGGTTATAACTTAAGTTAATTCCTCAAAATTCTATGTCTTAATTCAGGTGAAAATCTGAGAAAAAACCCAATAACCTACCTCAAACTTCAATGGACGATGATACCAATAAACAGTAGATTTATAGTGACTTTTAGTTGTCTCTAGTATCTTTATAAACAAATGCAAAATATTCGAATTCTTCTAGAAGATACTCAATCCAAACAAGGAACATTATCTAACCTCTTTCCAATAAATAGGAAATATAAAAGGCATCATATACAATTCCTAAAATAGAACCATCCTGATCGAATCTTGGTAACTATTATTAAAAGAAAATTGCATCAAGGAGAGATTTTTCTCCTAAGAACCATTGAAGTCAAACACACATTCCTGAAGTGTATCTTAAAAAATCTAGATAGCTCGCTCATACTATCCATCCATCTAGAGATAGTAAGTTATGCATAAATTTAACAAAAAACTCATCATTGATTGAAATCCACTTCAAAATAAGGATTTCAAGTGATGGTACCTATCAAAAATTATATTTAAAGGCATTCCATATAGACTAACAATATTCTACATATACAAGTTCCCAATATCCTCTACCTTCATCAACTACTTTATAGGTAGGAAATGCATTGATTTCATGATTCGATCAATAATAATATATATCACATTATTACCACTGGGATTATGAGTTAGTCCAATAACAAAGTTCATGGTTATCTCATATCACTTATATATAGGAATGGTTAAAGGTTAAATCAAACCATATAGCGACCCATACTTTTCATACATAAATATTACATCTATTTAGATGAATATTCAACACATAAAAATATGTTCCATGCCATAACCATAAATTTTTAGAGTATTTAGAGACTAGATACACAATATTATTTTTTTATAAAAGATATTAAATATATTTCATAAATATATTCCCTTATAGTAATCTTCATGATCATACCCTACTAAAAATGTTATTTATAAATTAGGGAAATAAAACATAAGAAAATGTTGATCTTAGATACTCAATAAGGGTAAACATGGAAGATATCAATTGATGGTCATATGAAAGTATAAGATAAGCATAAGGGTATGATATCATGACCATAACATAAAAATTTAATACCCAATATGAAAAGTATCATAAACATGAGTTATGGAATAAAACATTAGCATTTCAAAACACATGAATCGTAAGAATGAGGACTCCTCATAACTCAATCATGAACTATAAGTTCATGTAATATATGTATATGTGGCATAATCATAAGTATATAAACCATTTTATATGTCAATGTTAACTAAAAATACCATCGTATCGGGAATCAACACCTATTTATCATAGTGGATCAACCACATCAACTTGTTTTCCATAACAGATCAATCACTTCAACTTGTTTTCCATAACAGATCAAGCACATAAACTTGTTTCCCATAACTATATCATGAGATATAATACTTTACCCAATGAATTGGAGGGAGATATAGGTCCCACCTATCACATAATGAAAACGATTAATATGTGTTCCACATGATCATAATACATTCATCATATTAGAACCCATGAAAATAAATGGGTTTCATAAACATTTCATTGTAGCATAACCCATGGAAATATATTTCCCAAACATTTTTCATCATAATCATAATACATACAAAGAAAGAATAAGGATGGTATCCTTGGATCATAACCCCAATAAATCATAATTATAATCAAGTTATGTTGTTTTTTATCAATATAGATATGATTAAGATATCATTAAAACCTTCTTGAGGAAAATACCTTTTCAAATTTAAAATATATTTTTTCAATATAAAAACAGAATACGTAATAAAGGAACCATTTTAGTTAAGAATAACCTTGTAAAATTTTAAAGTTAGATTAAAATTATTGAGTCTTTATGATGGTATTAAATTCCATTCATGTTGTATTATTTAAAAACATTTCTTTTGTGTTTTTTATAAAAAATAGAAAAGTACTTCATTCAGAAAATGATATGAAGATTCCTTGTAAAAAAAATTAAAAATTCATACATGATTAAAAATGTATTTAAAAATAATAGGATAATCTTAAAATCATTTTTGAAAATATTTTTATAATATATGGATATTAAATAAAAAAGGATTTTAGACTAAAGAGATAAATGAAGTAAATTTTCCTTTAAAAACTCTTTTAATGTATTAAATAATTAAAGTGAGGAAAACAAAAGTAAAAAATAAAATATAAAGGAATAAACATAAGATAATAAAATTAAATGGATTCCTCAGATAAGTATCATATAATTTCCTCAACTAAAATCCAAGTATAAATAATCCTGATTAAAATAGGATTGAAACATAAATCCCTTACCGCTTTGGTAACATTTGAATAGTAAGCCCCGTGAAAGAAATAAATTTATATGGTCATATAAATCCATATAAAATTACAAATAAGTATCACAAAATACATTCATGGTCAGTATATATACAATATATAAAATAAATAAGTGGTGAATATGGCATGTGTCCCACAAAAATAAAAGTGAGATGAAATTCCCTAACTTCAAGTCTCGTCTTTCCTCATTCACATTCAAACCTTCTATTTAATAAATATGGATCTATTATACATATATTTCATAACAATATTCATATATATAATACCATTTATTATTTATTTATGACATCTTATCACCCATTTATTAATAATTGTTTTATTAAAATCACTATTATGGGTGATAACTGCTTCTTTTTCTAAGCATGTTTCGGTTCAACAGGACAAATATATATATTTTGCTTATGGTTCTATAATTTACATAATATTATTCATGTTATAAAAATAAAATGTATTAATTATATTCATATTTATAATCACTCAACAATATTATATCTAAAAAATGAATTACATTGTTCATGGAGACAGTAGGCCATAAGTATGCATGAACGTGGTTTCCATTTTTTGACTGAGGGAATAAAAGAAAGGTAAATAATAATTCACCATTAAAGAATCATTATTATATCATTTATATCATAAATATTGATCAAATTCATCCTATTTACCATCCATGTAAAATATAAATGAAAAATGAATCATATTGATTCATGGAGGTGGGAGACCACACATACGCACCAGCAACGTTATCGTTTCCGAAAGGATTGGATGGTAAGAATTTAGATAATATATTATCATTAAAAAAGTATAAATATTAAATAAATATAATATATAAATAGTAAACTATCATAATACCCATACATAAAATATGTTTATAAAAAATGAATTGTATCGCTATGTGGAGACGGTAAGTCGTACGCACGCATGAGCAATAGTTTCACTTCTCGTTTGATAGAAAAGAGGGTATATAATGTTATTTTCATAATAATAATAAAATTTAAACATATTTATTATAATTAATTTATTATTTTATGATAAATACCATATATTTATAGTAGTTAAAGTATAGTAGAAAAGAAAGTGATCAGTTAAGGCGATTACCTCTTCTTTGAAACGACACCTTTATATCTTTTATAAAGGGCTCTAGGGTTAGTATTTTGGGATAATCAAAACCTATATAATGTGTATAGGGAAGTTTATAAGATAAATTTATAGAGTTTAGTCAATCTATAAGGATTAATGTGGTGTAAACAAGTGCGGATGATGTTCCATTTTATAATTGAGGAGAGGGTCACTTTTGTAATTTCATATATATATATATATAATAACACTATTCTAGAGAAAAATGCTTAATAATGTCCATGTATTATAAAACAAGATATTTTAGGGTTGTAATCAAATAAACTGATAGAATTTAGGTAGTTTTTTATGTTATTTAAAACCTTGTCTTTTTTATAGACCCTTGGTTAACCAATTTTAATTTTAATTGTGATAACAAACTTTTCAATATTAAAGGTTGTGATTTTTTGTTTATAAGTAAAACATTTCTCATAAATGAATAATTTATGAAATTTTAGACCCTATAATATACAATTTTTCTTATTTTAAAAAATTTATTATTTTTAAATAATTTAATAAAATATTATTTTAATAAAATATCATTATTTTTAATTTTGACACTATTCATTTAATTTAACTTTAAATAATCAAGACAAAGGTTAATTTCGAATATAATACCATAAAACTTCCCTAAAATGTAATATATATGTATAAAATTCATGGAAAACATTAATTATTTCAAATTATATTAGTTTGAGTATTTTTAAAATCATTTATTTTATATTTATATTAATTAAATAAATGTTATGTCGGTATTGTTTAGGAATTTAAGGTTTTTATTTAATACATAAAAATTAAAAATAAATTAACATTACGAAAATAAGTTTATTATGTTCAAAAAATACATTTATATTCATTAAATATGTATTTTTACTCATATATTTTCCATAAAAACTTATTTAATATGTTATTTTTATTTTTTCAGCCTTACACAATCATTTGGATAAGTCACATGTTATATAACTCCAAAATTCATGTCCAACCATCACAATAATCTATAATACTTAATATTTAATAAAAAATTCAACCATGTACTTATTCCATCTCTAATATTATCTATAGGGTGCCAAATTTGGCTTTTCCAACACTGCGAAAGCTTCGTGTCGACATTGAAAATGATTTTCATATTTATCATGGAATAAATTATAAATTATATTTTTTTGAATTAATTTTGTATGTTATTTTTAGTATTTTATCATACTTTATTCATTCCATAAGTTTAATAAAAAATTATATTATGTTTTTCTTGGCGAGATCATAAAAGATACTGTATTTTATAAAAACAGTATTTTTTACTATCCACTAAAAATTTATCTTCTTCAAAAAATTGTAAAAACATCATCCTAGTGTAAATTTTAATTTTTGAATAAAAAAATAAATTACATTTCATAAAATTAAATTCCTATAAGTAACAGAAATTAATTTTAATATTAATGTGTAAGATGTAACAAAAATCATATTTTAGAAAAATTCATATTTAAGTATAAAAATGTTTTTATACTATATTCAACCAAAAAATTGATTATAATGAACATAATTGTATTATTAATAATATAATAAAACTAATTTTACTTTTAATCTCTATTAAAAACGAAGTGTTACATTTTAAAATTTTTAAACAAAAATATATTTTTCAATAAAATTCGGTATTTTTCACTGTTCATTAAAAAATAAATCTTTTCAGAAAAATACAAAAAATTCACACTGAGTTAATTTTGATGTGTTGATTTAAAAAATGATAAAATTTTTATTAATAAAATTATAAAATATCCATCAAATAATTATATTATTTTCTCACAAAAATAAATAAAATCATTTTTGAAGAAGACGTATTTATGGAGCATAAAATAACTTTACTAAAAATTGAGTGATTATTTACTAATAATTTATCAATGTATTTATATTGTGTATAAAATTTATATATATTTCATAAATTATTTAATCATATTCATACATTCCAATTTAACTTCATGTTTATAGTTGTAACATTAAATAATAATATTTTAATTGTGTATCATGATTCATTTAAACTCGGTGTTGTGTGTAACGCAAGATATCAAAGAAATAAAATTATTTAAAGAGAAATATTTTCTAAAATATCAGGGTGTTACATCCCCCCGCCTTAATAAATTTTATCCATGTAATTTGAACTTGTTCTCAGAAATCAAATGTCTGATATTTGAAAAGTCCTTTGTTGAAAAATCACATCATAAAAAGGGTTAATAAAACTTACCCTTAAAAAGAGGAAAAGAGAAGTATGAAGGTCACCACAAAACTAATTTTATAAATAGGATAAAATAAGTGGTAATTTAAAATATGGATATGGAAGAGAAAACTAATTCCCAACAATTAATAGAGAGTGATAGAGAACATGGTCAGAAGAAATTTAAAAACCACAAAATCATGAATTAGTGTGGGGTTAAAAGACTATCGATTACTAGGAATTGAAGATTATAGGAAAACATTTTTGTCTTAAGATCCTTTTCCTAGATTTGAGTCATTCATTTAAAATCAAGAAAAATATAAGGAAATATACTTACCTGATGTGTATAATTTCATCCTTTAATCAATTCCCACCACAATATAATCTATTTATCTAAATGATGAGTATTCAAGTTGAATTTTTTATACCAAATGAACTTAAATAAACTTATAACATATAGAAAATTTATATAAATGTATTCTTAATGTCTTTAAACATTAACCAAAAAAATGGTTATCATAAGGTATGATAACTCCAAAAATTAATATACCTTGAAATAATACATTTAACTACAAAATTTTCTAGAATAACAACAAAGGTTCCACTTAGATAATTTCAATAAATAAACCTACATCTTAAATAACCTCAATAACCTCAAAATTAAATAATTTTTTAACCATAAAGATGATCACATTCCTTTTATCTTACATCTTCAAAATTTTAATTTCATTCATCCCAATTAATTTTTCATGTTAAATCGCATGTTAAACCTAAAGGTTACATATATCTCATCCCAATAAAAAGTATCCTAATTTATCATTAATCACCTTGCTAAATCACTGTATAATTTCATAACGTAGTGAACTTTACCAAAATATCATGAATCAAATTTAAATATTAACCTGAAAGTTAATCCTTAACTTGACCATAAATATATATCTATATCTTACTATCTAGTAGTCCATAATTAACTTAACATAAAATTATATACCAACCCAAAAGGGTATTTAAACATTAATAGAGTATCAAAATAAAATTCCTTAAAACATTTAAAAGGGGGATGTTTATGCCTTTAAACTTTATTATGATCAACCTTAAACTTATAAACCCATAATGAAGTCTATAATATTTAATTTAACCTCACACGAAGATATATGATTCCAAAATAACATAATATTTATTCCTTAAATAATTTCACAACTATTGAATATTTTCTATAAATCCAAAAATGAAATAAAATTCATCAATAATGACCTAAATCACTTTTTATGAAATCAGAAACAAATTTCAAGGTTACCAATACTATAAATTTAAATAATCACTTTATCCAAAATAAAAATTATTAACTCAACATCAAACACTTATTAAGGTTTATCTTTTCCCTTAATCATGTGTTCTCTAAAAATATCACTTTACCACTAAATCACTTTTCTTGGTTATTAGTACCATTCAAAATATGTTTTCACATCCTTATATAAAAACTAATGTGGAACAATCCTTATAAGTTTCATTATTTTTATTACCAGAATATCATTAGTATAAAACTTATAAAACATAATTCTTGAATCCAAATAATTAAACACTTCAATCATCCCACTTTCTTATTAAACCAATAATTAGGATTCATCATCTTATTCCCCAATACTTCTCACCTATAATATGAAATATGAATCATGTACTAATATTCATCAAATTCAATTTAATCATGCTTATTATTTTTAACATAAGCAATATCATTAAAAAAACCCATATCTTTCAAACACCATTCGCAATCTCTTCATCATCATTGGTAAAACCATTACTCATATAACCTGTATAATTCTCTTTTATAGATTTCTCCCTATAACATATATTTGTATAATAGCCATACTTCCCACATTTAAAAAATTCAACCATCGAGGATACCTTAGGAAGACTACTATTCGCATCCATTTTGTTAACTGAAATTTTCATTTTTTTCTTGGAAATTACTTACTTTGTGTTATTTTCCATACTAAAACATCTTCTCATTACTCTAAGAAATTCATTTTAGTTATTCTTCCCACATTATATAAATGTTGGAAGATGAAACTTCTTTCCTCCATGATCTTTATAAAACTCCATATTTCTCTTATTAGGTGTGTCAGGAAACTCACCAAAGTTGAGATTTTTAATCATATAACAAGATATCTAATTAGGCATAACCATAAAGTTTATCATTCTAGCTCTTATTTAATTTGGTTTCACTTTGTGACATCCCAGACCTAGTTCACTCAAAAGTAACTGAACCTAGTGGGCCACATAACCTCAAGTGTACCTCCCTGTATGCTAAAGCCTATCAACTAGAAGCAAGGGTCCATAGTGGAATAGTGGGGATAATATAACCACATGATCAAAGTGTGTCATAGAGTTATAATCATATAAATCAATAGAAGAAGCATAAAAAAACGATGATCATGACATGCTATACCAAAAGAGAAAATATATGGGAACAAGGGGAACATGTAGATACAACATGCTATACAAAAATGAACAAAATACCCAAGGATATCACTATTGTAATATCAAGCATAGGCTTAGTCCTCTTCCCTTGTACACCATCCTAGAAAGGTAATAAAGAATCCATGTTGGGTCATTTTCCCTTGCTACAACCTACATCCATGAAGTATTTCTTGGTACCCAATGGAAGACCAAATAGAGTGTAAGATTTACTCAATAGGACACCACCCTTGGTGTATAAATCCATCCATTAAGTGAGTATATAATAAGAAGTGTATAGGTAATAGTAAAAAATTTAAATGAGATATAGTAAATAAATATCCCACATAGGTTTGGGTTTTCATTGAATGCATGTTATCTACTACCTACTTTGTCCTAAGCTAGAATATCTCTACGTAAATAGTCAGTCACGTTTTAATTTATAATAAAGTATTGGGACCCATCTAATAGACCAAGGAATCCACCATGAATCATATTTGAGAAAGATATGTATAATAAATCCATTATAAAAAGTAAGCATTTGACCAAATCCAAGCTTATTCTTTAGCCTGATTGTCACGTCATATAATTAATTAAAACATTATGATTGTAAAAAATCTAAGCACATCCTTGGAATTCATAATTTGGAACCCAGGTATCAATCCAAGCATAACATGAACCCATAACCTTTCAAGATTGTCTTATGTGTTCCTCATAGGAACCCTGGCATCACTCTAGGTGTGGTATAAAGTCGATTAACTTTGATTCCATACTTTGTAGTCCATAAGGGAGCCCAAGTTTAACCCATGGTGTAAATAATGATCTTCCCTTTAAATCCATCCTTAAAAGGCCACATAGGGAGTCCAAGTATCATTTTTGTCACATATAATGATTTTCCCTCTGAGTTTTTTCTTGGTAGTCCACACAGGAGCCCAAGTATCACTCATGGATTATATAATCAAGATTCCAAGTTAGTCTATCCATGGAGATAATATGAGAACCCATGTTTTTCCCATGGTTCTTGATAATTATATTTACAAATTATTTAATTAAACAAGCCTGATGTGTCCATTTGTGTCATTCCAAGTTGGAACCCATGTATCACTCTCGACATGGAAATATGAATGGTCATGGGCCCAATGTCTAACCATACCATTTAAGTTCACATTTAATTAAATTGGACATCATATTTATATAATCAATTTACTCACCTTAAAATTTGGCTCAAAACATAGGCTAGGATTAGAAGGCCTATCCTTCCATGAATCTTCCTATTTATCTTAATTGGTCGTTTTGGTTTTAAATAACATCTCAAGTCTGAGTGAGAAGGGACAATGGATAATGCGTAAATACATGTTCTTCCATTACCTCTTTTATTTAATTCAATTTACACTTTAATCAATTTTTTTAACATCCCATAGTAAATGGGTAAAATAACCCACCTTAAGAGGTGAGTTAATTCATACTCCACCCATGGTGTTTTTATCCAATTTAAAAACGCACTCAATGGGTGGTTAAATTCAATGTTATTAACCTCTTTTGAGTCATAAATGGGTCTCGGGGGTAATATAGTTTAATCCTATTAATTTTATTCAAGAATAATTCCATTTAATAAGTGATGCTTATAAAATATGGCATGTGCACCCCACTCTTTAGGTGACACACCCCTCACGGATTGCAGCACACCATTATACAAACTATGTGTAGCCCTTTCATAGCACGTGTGCTCCCTATGTATCAACCCCACATGGATAAATCAACCCTTTAATGGTTTATACAAACCATGTACCACCCTTATAAGGCTTCATGGTTTTAGGTGCACGGTTAGTAGTAACCATGTGCTAATTGTGGGCCTCTTTTATTTTCTCCATAATTAGGAGATCTATGCTCTGAACAAGCTCAAAAAATATTGATTCCACCTATAAGAGATTATTCATGTTTATAAGGATAAAAAATAAATTAAATGGAAATTAAAAGGTTTCATACCTAAAATAAAATCTGAGTTCTTAAAATCTTCCACCTTAAGGAAACCCGTCCCTAGGTTGTCCTTATAAGTGTGGTAAAGCATTATAATATAATAAATTCAGCCATTGGGTACATACCTTGGTTTCTCACTCCGAAGTCGCATCTTGTACATGGTTGTTATTCCATAGCACCTATACTAGAGGGAAATACTAACCTTAGTGAACCTCCCTTCCCCAATCAACAATACGGATAGGATGATCCTTAAAGGATGCATCAACCTCCAATTAAAACTCCTTAGGATGAAGAATATGATACTAATTTAAATGGTATCAATGAAGCTGAGATATGTATAAGATATATTTCATGGATCAGTACCTATGAGGTAACTGCAACTGATAGGATACCAGTCCGACCTCTCTGGAATGTCAAAGGTCCCAACGTAATGAGCTGATAACTTCTCTTGTTTTTAATCTATCTATGCCCCAGTCTAGCTGAAACATGTAAGAAAACATGACTGTTCACTTCAAACTCTAGTGGTTGACAGTGACTATCAATGTATGACTTCTTCCTAGACAAATATATAGACATCTACTTCCTAATAATCTTAACCTACTCTAAAGTCTCCTAAATGAGACAAGGAACCAATAGTGTTTCCTCTCTTGCCTATAACTAGTACAGTGGTTAATAGAATGGTATATTGTATAGGGCCTCATAAGGATCTATCTGTATGGTCTCCTAAAAGATATTATTATAAGTGAACTCGGTGAGAGGTAAGTGTTTCTCCTAATAACATGTGAAATCAAGGATGTATGCTCAGATCATGTCCTCTAAAACTTGTATCATATGCTTTGACTGACTGTCAGTCTATGGGTGATAGGTTGCACTCATAAGTACCTATAAACCCATATCCCTCTTCAACCCCTACCAGAACTGTGATGTAAATTGATCATCTCTATCTAATATGATAAAAAGTGAAACTCCATGGAGTTTTATGATCTCAAGAATATAGATCCTCCCAATATCATCTACTTAAAAGGTATCTCGAATAGTTAAGATATGGGTGACCCTTTTCAATCTATCTATGATCACCCATATAACTTACTACCCCAAGGTGATCTAGGAAATCCTGTCATGAAATTTATGGTGATTTTATCCCCCTTCCATTTAGGAATAGTTAACAGTTGTAAGATCCCCATTGTTCTCTAGTATTATTCCTTCACCTATTGATTGGTGGAAGACCATGTAACAAACCCATATATCCCCATTTTTATCCCCAGCCACCAGTATTGGTAGCATAATTCATGATACATCTTGGTAAGATCGGTATATACTACCAAAATAGATGCATGAAACTCTCACATAAACTCCTCTAGGATTTCTATAAGAACCTAGACACATCCATGAATGTGAAAGATCTCATTCTCATCAATGATCCAACCATGTGGTAGGACATCACCAACAATTCTCTCCTGTAGGACCATGACCTCAGAGTCTGATAGTTGCCTCATCTTCATTCTCTCCATAAGTAAAGAGGCCACTAATAATGATGAAAGTAAATACATTACATGAAGGTCCTAAACCTATAATTTCATCTTAGAAAATAGGGTTATAAGCTTCCACACGTTACTGGCCTCCTAAACTTCCTGTGTCTGAGTCTTCCTGCTTAGATCATCAGTAACTACATTTTCCTTCCCAAGCATATAATCCAGCTCGAAGTTGAAGGACTATAGGTATCCAACCCACCTTCATTACATGATATTTAAATCACACTTTTTAAATATTTATTTGGGGATTTGGGGTATGTATACACCACAAAATTCTCTCCTAGTAGGTAATTCCTCCAACAACATAAGGAATGGACAGCAGTGGCTAACTTGAGATAGTGCGCCAGGTAGTTCCTCTTGTGTGGTATCAACTGATGAGACCAATATTTCATGACTCACTCCTCATTCATCAAAAATTATCCTATATTAATGCTTTATGCATCATAATAAACTATATATCTTCTATCAAGCTCAGGAAGAATCAAGATTTGTGCTAAATTCCATCTCCCTTTCATCTTCTAAAAGCTTATCTCGTAGGTTTTTGACCATATGAAATTCACAACCTTCTTATTCAAACCTATAAGAGGTTATTATTGGCATAAAAATTCTTTAAGTAATAACCTATAATAACTAGATATCCCCAAGAAACTTAATATATCGAAGGTGTTCTTGGGATTCCCCATAGAAACTATAGCTCTCAGCTTATCTGTGTCAACTGATACTTTTTCCTTTGAGATAATGTGACCCTGGAAATTAAATTTATCCATCTAAAAGTGGCACTTTTTGAGCTTAGAATATATATGATTCTCCCTCGGTGTATTAAATAAGATCTCAAGATGTTTGACATGGTCATGTCAAGTATGAGAATACATGAAGATATCATCATTGAAGACCACTAAAAATGAATCCAGATACTAGAAGAAAACCCAATTTAGCAGTGCCATGAAAACTACTAGCATGTTCATGAGAATAAACAGCACGAACAAATACTTGTACAATCTATATCTACAATGGAATGTTGTGTGTGGTATATCTGATGGGATAACTCACACATGATGATAACCAAATTTTAGATCAATCTTAGAGAAAACCCTTGATCCTTGGATATGTTCAAAGAGATCATATATATGAGTCAATGGATATTATTTCTTAATCTCAACCAGGTTTAAATGATAGTAATCCATGAAAATACTTGGGGTACTATCCACCTTCTTGTAGAAATATACTAGTGAACCACATTGTGAAGAATTGGGTCATATAAAACCCTTAGATTCCAAATTCACTACCTACCTCTTGATCTCATTTAACTCAGTAGTATCCATAATGTAAGGAGTAATGGATATTAATGTAACTCCTAGAACTATCTTGATGGAAACCTCTACCTATCTCTTAGGATTAGTACTGAAATTTTTTCCAGAAACACATCTCTAAAATTATCTTCCACTTGAGAGAAATTTGTTTGATACATTCTCTAATCATCCAGATAAAAACTATAAATCTAGTCTGTCATTCTTCCCAGCCCATGATTCTCACATCCATCTTGGATTTCTTGGATATCCCATTCACTCTTGTGAATAAAGTTCTCACCCTCTCATAATGTGTAATTCACCCTTAATTGATAGAAATCAACATAATCATGACAGGGAACCAACCATTCCATTATGATAATTATATCAAACCCTATCAACTCAAGGATAATGAAATCCCATATAAAGTGACACCCACCTATCTCGAGGGGGAACTCCTTGCACCAATGTACATTGTCTGGTTGAATTTCCAATGGAGTATCGAGTGTAATCACACCACATGATAACTAAACATCAATCCCAAGACTCTACACAATAGTAATAGATATGAATGAATGGGAAGAACCTATATCAACAAGAGAAGATATTATAGTATTAGATACTAAAATGGTACCTCTCACCATAGAAGGTATAACACTATGATCCTAAAGTATTGGATACACTTCACACATCTATCCTGATACATGACCTTGAGATATAGCGTGTCTACCTTGAGTAGTCCCACTCTTTCAATGTTATAAGTCCCTAGCCACGACCACCACCTCATCCTGATTGGTCGGTCTCACTTTATATTCCTATCTAAATAGAAGCTAATGACCTTAATCTTGAACATAGAGTCAGTACAGACCCTATCTTAATAGATACTGAAGGAAAATATTTGAAAATAATTGAAGATGACCCACCTTTCGGCAAGACAGGAACTTGAATGGATCCTTGGTATATTGGGGTTTCATATGTCCTAGCCTACCTCTCTAATGGAACCTCAACTAGCTACCTGAGTTTGCATTCTGGATATTAATATCACCATGTGGAAGCTCTAAATGATGATTCCTACTATTAGTTGATATAGTTTGAGATCTAAGTGTTGAACTGTCCTGGCTCGCACCCCCAACCTCTCTCAAGTTATGCTCTATGATAAGTTCTTGGTTCACTATTCCAGATATGGTATTAATCTGAAATACATTCACCTATGGTCGGATGTAATAACTATTACCATCCTTAAATCACCTATCTTTGGATAACTTGTCACCTAATATATAAGGTGGGAATAACTAGATCTCCTTAAAATGGTTACAATAGTCTATTACTAATAAATACCCTTCTCCAAGTTCATAAACACCCTAGCTTTATCATCCCTCCAAGTCTTGGGATAGAAATATTCATAGAAGACCATATAAAAATCTCTCCAAGGAATATCCTAATAATGATACATCTAGGTAATAACACCCCACTATATCTTGGTATAATCCCAAATCATATACATAGATATCTTGAATATCCTCTCCATAGGTGTCTCAAGATGCTCAAAAATTGACATCATGGCCTTTATCCGTGACTTCGTAGCCTATGAACTGCCATCCCCAAAAAATGTGGGTGGGTGCTACTGCTGAAACCTACACATCAACTCTTCCATAGTCAGGGTAGGTCTTGGGGATACCTGAATAATCTTCATAAAGCATATAAAACTCTCTTGAAATTGGGCATTGGCTACCATATCAGGTATACTAGTGGTGCCTCAAGTGGTGAAACTTGAGGTTTTACTGGTGGCCCAAGGCCCACCACCTCTAAAGCATGGTCGTTGCCACCCTCCTAGTGAATGACTCGTGGATTTCATTATGTCATAGATCTAAAAATTCTAATCATATGCCTCATATAGGATTTGATAATGGAATAATCTATAAATATAATAATGTAAAAAAGTATAGGACTTTCTATATAAAAAAGCACACCCCTCTACCTACTTTTAAATCCAGGTCTAGGCAATGTATAGATCATAAGAAAATAAAGAGACACTACCTACTACCCACTCCTAAGGTCATTTTAGGGTCAAGTTATTTTCTACGAGTCAAAGGTCCCAGTATATAGAGTTTCAATTACTAGTTATAGAACAAAACATCCTTTAATTTTTAATTCGGATCCCCATTTAACAATGACCATTTCATTACAGAATTTAATTTCTTTTAAGTTCATACTCATTTATATAGAAAAACTTTTAAAATGGTTGAGCTAAATAGATCTCCATTTTCAATTTATAAAGGCATGTACACTTTATAAATTGAAATATTGTTTTTATTTAATCACTATCAATCATTTATCCAATCACTACATTAAATGTTATCACAAGTTTATAGAAATGAAAATAAAGGTTCCAAAAAAGTATACAAAAAATTAATTGAGTAATATAAAAATGGAATGGAATATGCACAACATATAAATCCTTAAGTGCCTATAATGATACATAAAGCAATAATTTCTTCCCATATCGGGCTAAGGTTAAAATACATAGTTTTAAGGAACAACAAACATCAAGTGAATCACCCAATGGTGAATTCATACCAACTCTAATAATCACAATCTAGAACAACATGTCCCATCCCATTGTAGGGTCCTGAAAAATCCACAAAGGAGAATGAGAATCCCCTTTAATATAAGGTAGACTCTACCCAATTTCCCCCCCAAAGAATTGGGGAAAAGTGTGGAGAATACTCAAAGGATGGCACAAGACAAACCGGTTCGCGAACCGGTCCAATGATAATGGTATGTGGCCGGTTCTGTGAAGCACCCCCCTCTGTGGACCACTGTCGTTCACGGAATGGAGGCGGGGATCCTCCACAGGTGCAAAGTAGGATGGGCGCCATACCGGTCCACCGTCACAAACCGCCCCAGCCACGGACCGCGTAGACTGGCCTAGGCCGTATCCGCTGTCATTCATGGAATGGAGGTAGAACCCTGTGTGGCTGTGAAGCACTCCCTGAGCTATTTTGGTTCATGAGGGAGCTGCATTCAATGACCCCGTGAGTTGCGGATTGACCAAGTCATTCGTAAACCGGGTTTCTGATCATGGGCCTCCGCAAAAGCTGCCACATGAACACAGATACATCTCTTTACCCACTCTATAAAAGGAGATCGAGGGGGAAGGAAGAAGGGGAGGAAATTGGAGATCGATCAGATTCGGGTGGAAGGATTTCGAAGGAAGGAGCTTAGGATTTCACAAACAGAGAAGTTCCAGTTAGCGAACCAGAATAGGTATGAAGCTGGAAGAGAATTAATAAGGAACCAAAAACACAAAACAACTTGGTGAACCGAGAACATAAAATTACAAAGAAAAGAATATTTTGAACCATGAACCCTCCGCGGATGCACTCCCCGTAGACCAGGGAGTTTATGCCACTTTTCCAATCCGTCGCACCGCATAGCACTCTCCTACACAGGTGAAGCCCCGACCGACGAACCCCTG
This sequence comes from Viscum album, assembly GCA_963277665.1. Taxonomy (NCBI): domain Eukaryota; kingdom Viridiplantae; phylum Streptophyta; class Magnoliopsida; order Santalales; family Viscaceae; genus Viscum; species Viscum album. The sequence goes on along the minus strand of OY728130.1, from coordinate 350,368,073 downwards.
ACCGGCGTTGCCCTTGACCAATGCTGCCCGCATGGACCCCTCCGTGTACCAACTTGGTAAGCAGGCCGAACCCGAAGCCACGAACCACCTTGGTCCGTGGGATGACCACCAGTCCGTGGACCACCCTGTTTCGCAGACGGCCTCTCCATCCGTGTAGCACCTCCCTATGCGAAGGTCGCCACCACTTATACACCTGTGTGGCCCGCCGGATCCTTCAGAGTTCCCATTCCCCAAGCCAGATAAAATCCTTCCAATCTGTCCTAATCCTCTGCAACCCCCTTATTGTCCCATTCATCGGCCCTGAGTTGTGGCCTCCACCAGAGCCACCAGACCCATGTGATGTAACCTTCAGGTGCATCAGTGCACTGTTTTGAGTTCACATACCCATGGTAAGTGATGGAAAAGGGGTTTCTCTGGCCCTTGAGTGGATTTCCGAAGCATTCCTAGGCTCACATTCCCACGGTAATGTGGAGCCCGAGCCTAGGAATACCCTTTCTACCCCTCCACTTGTTAGGACTGGGGCACTTCTCCCCTCCCTAGGGCATGGCAGACTACCAATCAGAAGGAATCCCCCATACACCTCTGTACTTCCCCATGGACATGGCCAAGGAAGGGCGTAGTGGGGAAGGGTGTTGATCTGTTCTTCTTTGGGGCCAAGTCCCTCTCCCGTTGTGCTTTGTCGCCATGGGCGTCCATCTCGGAGTAAGACCTGAATTTTTGGGCCACCCCCATGCGTAAGCCCCACTCCACTTCCCACATACGCACCTTTTGCGACGTGATCATCTGGTCCCTACTGCCTCTTGTTTCTCACACCAAGCATGACTCACGTGGTCTTAGAGTAACCATCGACCATGGAATCCTCTCCTGGGTTGCCTCAAAGCATAATCTCCACTCCATCTGAACTATGTGGAATTTGATTCCCCACCACAGGGATACGTAGGAATCCTCCAAGAGTTTCAAACCTGATCACCATCGGACCCATGGGTCCACCTTCACATCGGTTCTCTGGCACTCCATTCGAACTATGTGGACATTGATCCATGTCTCCTATGCAGGGTACGTAGGAAGCCTCCCCAAAGTTCAATCCCAACAATCAGTCATTCTGACCCCCCTTTCACGTCGGTTCTCCGATACTCTATCCAAACTACGTGGACTTTGATTCTCCACCACAAGGATACGTTGGAAGCCTCCAAGAGGTTCAACCCCGATCACCATCGGACCCCCGAGTCCACCTTTATGTCGATTCTCAAACACTCAATCCGAACTATGTAGACTTTGATCCTTGTATCCTAGGCAGGGTACATAGAAAGCCCCCCCCCCCCCCCGAGGTTCATGCCCAACAACTAGTCGATCCGACTATCTTCATGTCGTTTCACAGCACCAACCCTGGGCAGCCTGGAGTGTAAGCCCCATACCAAACCGAACTATGTGGATTCTGATTCCTCTCATGAGGATACATAGGAAGCCCATATCACAGGTTCGATCCAAACACTCAAGTCATTATCTGTCCCCCCTGGATGACAATAAACTTCAGAGTGCTTGGTTACGAGGCTTTAAACTAGTACCATCTCAATGAGTCCAGACTCCTCGGGGTCATTAATCCAATGAGGGATGGTAAACATCAGTCATAAATGATTCTGAACCCCTGCATCCAGCTGACCATTTCCAACCAGGAGTAATCCGTGGATACTATGCTTGGGTATAAACCAAATATTTGTGAACATATGAATACGTCTTAAATATATAAGAGAGTCCCGGAATAGGTAATAATTCCCCCTAAAAGGGTATGATGATCCCGAATTCCCATCCTCTTGACCAATGTGAGTTATTAAGCATCGCTGGTCAAACCACCCAGAGAACGCCTGCCTTTGGAAAGCAGGTACATGTATTGCTGGATATGGAACCATTGGGTGTTTCGAGGAGAAAACGGTGCACCTAATATGAGTGATTAAGCAGAACCCAATCTTCTCTAATCAACCGTCAGGTAGCACATGTTTCTCCCCCATGACCCCGTCGTGCACCGCGAGACAAAAAATGGTGAACCCGACATGAGTCTTTAACCAAGCATGATGGATTTAACTGAATCCCACCCTGTGCCCCCTTTATACTCACAAGGAGGGCCAAGAAAGATCATTAATTACGCATGGGGTCATGAGATGCTACCTTGATGGGTTTGCTGTTTGTATTTGTTAAAATATTTTATAGGTACCACTCAGAACTCCCTTCGATCCAATGGAATCACGGAGGAAATCACAGGCGCGTGCTTTGAGGTACGCAATGACTAGACTTCTTCACCAATGAAGGACCCCGTAACCTACCCAGCGTCTTCAACGCTGGGTCTCGGATGCGTTGATCCGAGAGTACCCCAGGAACGGTACTCTCCCGATGGTGGAGGCGGCCATGCACGCCCTTTAATCTTACAAGACCCATCTGTCACCCGACCAGCAGTAGCCATGAAGGAAGATCCAGATGTCTCCTATCGCTGTCTCAAACCGTTTCAGGAGTCTATCCCCGAAACAGGACAATGCGTACCTCTCTTATCTTAGGGAGGCAGATGAGGTCGATGCTAAAGACTTCATCCTCGCTGAATGGGGGTTCTGCTCCAAGGCCCCCGCTGGAAGACGTCATCGCGGTCACACCGCAACTCAACATCCTCACGATAAGGAGGATGTCGCCCTGAGGATCTAGGCCCACTCTCCCTGAGCTCCAGCCCCTCAGACCGCCCGACGAGGGCGGAAAGCGTACAAACAGGGACCGTTCATCACCCTTGTCCCTAAGGATGAGCTCTGCTGCCCAATCACGGAGACGTATCACGAACAGGAACATACACCTGTTCGCTCCTCCAAAGTCTTCCATCCAAACATGGTGGCATTATACGAGTAGGTGTGCATCCCCGCCGGGCTCCATCAAGCCCGTCACTCATGCAGGATGGCACCTACCCTGCAAGCACCTCTCCCTGCCCAGGGTTGTGAAGCCCACCAACCCGACGTGGTGGTGACCCAGCGCCTGCAGGACCAGCTCCTAGTAGATCCTCTTGACGCCTACCATCCCGACATGGTGGCGATCAACAAATCCCGCCATCCAGATGTGGTGGCAATTAATAGGAGGGCACGTATCCCTACCAACAAAGGCCACTGACTCGATACGATGGGAAACCAACATATTCAGGGACAGCACCCTGCGGATGCAAGTAAAGTCTGCCATCCCGATGTGGCAGAAAACGGAAAGATAAACTGGCATATCCTAGCCTAGGGGCATATTCGTTCACCTTCCCCAACACAGGAGAATTGTCAGTACCCACTGACCACCAGAGGACTGGAGTAGGATATTCCTACTCTGATACCGGAATGGGCCTTCATACCCATTCCAGCCAAAGATGTCTCTCTGCATATCCTAGCAATGATGGAGGAGCAGGTATCGATCCCAAATCATATCTTGCAGACTTGCCAGAATGTAATTGCATCAGCGATAACAGAAAGGACTCAGGCCCATGAGCCCATCTCCCCAATTAATGTGACACATCTAAGAGATGAGATATCCACCTCGGAGCATATTTGCATCCCTTCTTCCACCCAGGAGGTTCACCGGTCATATTATGTGACGCAAGGGAAACCGAATCGAGAAGCTTCACTCGTTCCAACTGGGGGACACCCGTCCATCACGGTGGATACTACAGAGCAGGCATATATCCCTGCTAAAAGTCAAGATGTCTGTCAGTGTATCCTGACAACATCATGGGACCAAATTAGACAGGGACCCAAAGTTTAAGGTCATTGTCATCAGCAAACGGTCCCCGCTGCCCGTAGGAAAGTTCCCCGAACGCACCGAAGGCAGCCGAAAAATAAAGAGCGGGTTCATGACTCCGCTCTGCTGGAAGTTGAGGTTCCCGATTCCACTAAGCGCATATCAAAGGTTCGGAACCCTACCCACCCATTACCATAATATGGGAGTGGCAGTAGCAGTTGCAAAGTTCTTCCCTGAAATGTCGCTACCAGCAGCTCTGAAGGTCCTCCCCAGAACACCCGTGGGGGACTCCCCCACGGGCATATAACGATCGATCACGAGAGCTTCTCTTTTGATGCGAGTCACAGAAACCCTCCACGTGACCAGAAGATCGAGTAGCAAGAAGGCCCTCTACTTACTGCGGTCCACCCTAAAGGTCCTCCCTAGGGTATACACTACAAGCACTCTCCGTGCAGTGGGACCATAGATTATGATAGTAGTCCTCGCAAGCATAGTCACAAATACGGAGGCCCTCCCTATAGTGATGTCTCTTCACAACAAGAAGGTCCTCCCCTTGTCGTGGCCTGCCCTGAAGGTCCTCCCCTGGGGTTACGTTGCAACGACACTCCGTGTAGCTGGGAATCAGATCATGGTGGTAGTCCTCGCCACCCTGGTAACGGAGGTCCTCCACGTAGAGACGTCAAGAAACGAGAAGGCCCTCCCCTTATTGCGGTACATTCTGAAGGCCCTCCCCAGGGTGTACCCCACAGATATTCTCCTTGTGGCAGTTGTAATGGTAGTCCTCGCCATTGCAATAGCTGTGATGGTAGTCCTCGCCACCACAGCCACCATTGCGAAGGTCCTCCCTGTAGTGGCCCCAAGCGACAAGAAGGTCCTCCCCTTGTCGCTGTGTGTCTTGAAGTTCCTCCCCATGATACACATCGAACGTCAAACCGTGATGGTCATCCTCACCATGATGGAATTTGTTGCGAAGGTCCTCCCCATAACAATGCTACGCAGCCAGAAGGTCCTCCCTTTGCTGTGACATGTCTTGGAGGTCCTCCCCAGGGTATGCACTGCAAAAGTCCTCTATGCAGTGAGGTGTCAAGCAGTAATGGTAGTCCTCGCCATTGCAGCCTCCATTGCAAAGGTCCTCCCCTAAATGACATATCATATCGACAGGAAGGTCCTCCCCCTGCCGAATTAAGCACGGAAAATCCCTCGAATGTCGAGGCACTCAGAAGGACGGTATCAATCATGTCAGATTCCCAGCTAGTCACCAACGACACCCTTCTTCAATTGGGAGACGTTCTGGGGCCACGTTCATCTTCTAAACCACATCGGAATCTCTAACATGATAATTCGATACCTACCGGTCCCACTTCCTCCGACCACGCTATCAATGGGCATCTCAGTTGGGCTGACCAGGTAGAGGAGTCTCTAGCGGAGGAGTATGCCTACATGTTGCACCTGAGGAAACGACTGGCCAGGGATGATATACCGGTTATATTTTGGCCCACGGCCACCTCTCAATTCGACATACCCAAAGAGGTGTCGGAAGAATGCGTGCACGACATCCACTACAATATATGGAAAACCCTCCGCCTACTGAAATAAAGATTAATTCCCTATGACGGGTATGTAGACCACGTCAATAAAATAGGAGACCTCCTGCGTCACATCGACCTGGAAGCTCTTCTTTCGGCGTGGCAACAGCGACCTGAGAGGCGTAAAGGAAACATAGAGATAGTCTGCCTCCATGTGATGCATCAGCTGCACCGCCTCATCGATGACGCTCTGATAGGAGTCCATATCAGGGGATGGGGGGAACATGGAGCCATGCATTTTACTCCGATCCCCGCCCAGAAGAACCCGTTCGGCATGGTGTCTTGCAACGTCATCACGTCAAGACAGCAATCGAGTGGTCTCCCTGTTCAGGAAAGGCAACATACCCAACAGATTCAGGCCTTGATTAAGTCCCAGAGGCATCAGGCCCGATGGGAACATGCCATTCAAGAACTCCTGAATCAGGACAATGAGAGCATACAACATGCCTCTCATCTAAGAGAGGCCAATCAGCGGTCATTGTCTGCCTCCCCAAAAGGGATTGATTCACAGAGGAACTTGGCACCAAACCCAGTTCACCCCCGAATGGGGGCATGCAAGATCAGGCAGGTATTGATAGTAGCATCCACTGCCACAATCCAGGGTCAACCCCATCCTGTAGGGCTGGGGGAATTTTTAACAAAAAATGCCCCCGTAAGACTAATAAAAATGGGAAGAGACTCAACGTATAAGGAACGAATCCAACCCCAGTCCTTAGGGCTGGGGGTATTTTTACCTCCTCAACAACAACCTCCCCTATGAGAATTAGTATTATCTCATCTAGAGAGGAAAATTAGAAGATGTGATTCCTGTCCTATCCCATCATTTGAATCATCATCCCCTTCAAGAGGGAGGCGTACTGTAAGTTCGCATCAAAGAACTCTCCACATCACTCTTCATCAAGGATCCCGAAAGCAATCTCGAGACAGAAGAGGGAAGACTAGTAAAATACACGAGAGATCCTCTTCATATTTGGAAGATGAAATCTTCTCCGCCCCGCGATATGCATCCATCAACATCATAGAGATTAACCCCATAGGTAACACAAAAGATGATGCAAATCTGGATGGATTGGGAGACGATGGTTCTGGTCAGGCTGTGACTCACAATGAACCACCAGATGCGCACACTCGGAACCAAATGGCCACCCTAAATATAGCCACCCCTTCAGCTAGACTTCCTCCATTGACCATGCGAGCTTCTAATAAGGATAAGAATAAAGGACTGGATTCCCTTAACCCTCCCCCCTCTCTCGATAAAAACGATCCACTTATGTTCAAAGAGAGTTTCGCTCGACAGGAAGAGGAAATGAAAGAATTGAGGTGGCTTAACGCTGAGCTACTCCAGAGGAACCATCTTATTGAAAGTGCGTCCCAAGAGGACCCACATATTTCACTCTTAGTAAGTGAACCTCAAAGATAAGGTTTGCCCCAGAAAACGAATCACGGTTAGGGATCCCGGCAAATGAGGTGGCCGGCCTATCCAACTACATAAATGTGGATCCTGATGAATACCAAGACTTCCCTCCACTCAAGAAGCAACAGAAGCGAGTACGTCTGAACCCTCTGAAGGTGTCACAAACAGCACATGCACCCCTGGTGCCAACTGAGCTGGATCCTCAAGCAATGCCTCAGGCTACACCTGCCCAGGACCGGGCCCAATAGGATGTAAACCAGGGTCTCACCAACACCATCTAGGCACTGACATCTCAATTGGAAGCAATGGAAGGTCAACGTTCTCTGATACAGCCAGAGCGGAAACCTTACCCTGATTGGGTGAGCAACACACCACCTCCACCCAATTTTGGGAGCCCTGTATTCCCTATATTCAATGGATCAGGCGATCTGGAACAGCACTTGATGCACTAAACGTCTTACTGCGACCCTATGATGGGAACTCTGGAATAACAAGAAGTAGTGAAACTAAGATGCTTCATACGGACCTTCCAAGGATCTGCCTTTGTCTGGTATATGAGCCTTATAGCCCAGTAAATAAAAAGCTAGGAAGGCCTTCGGCAGTAGTTCCTATTCCACTTCAACTCAACACTGCCTAAAACAACAGTCAGTGACCTCATGAACTGCAATCAAAGGGAGAACGAGAGGGTCTTAGATTTCATTGCTAGATGGAAAGGTCTAACCTACTCCCTGAACAGGACAATTCTTCAAGATAAGTTGCTTTCCATATGCATCAATAATCTTCGAGATGAGCTGTGAACACTGCTCATACCAGTGGAGTGTACCACTGGCTTCCGCCATCTCTTGGCCATTGCCCAGAGAATTGAGGACTCCCTGCAGCGGACCAATCTGAAATCTCGAATAGCCTCACAGGCTCCTACCAAGAGAGAAGCCAGAGATGAAGCTTCCTCTGTCATGCTCAAGTCGGCCCCTATGACTGCTCCACCACTCATGCCTCCACCAAATCATCAAGGGCCCCTTGTATATCAGCGGCTGGCTCCGCCTAAGTGGGATGATCAGAGTGGATCAAAGTGAAACCAGTTTGAGGAATTAAGACATAAAGTATACTTGTTCTGAGAGGACCAAGTTCGTGCCTACTTCATCACCGCCATGAATTGCAACTTGCTCCACCTCCCGAAGCCAAGAAAACCCAAAGAAGTCGGACGCGATGACAGGCTAGATTACTTTCCCTACCATAAAATTTTGGGGCATAATATTCAGGAATGCGTCGTCTTCAAAGTCCTCCTGTAAAGTATGGTAGACTCTGGGCAGGTCGAGCTGGGACCACCTAGAGCACATGTGACATATATTTCCACCACCGACTCCGAAAAAGGGGAGGGGTGGCAGGAAGTCACTAGCAAAAAGGGGGAAAATTTTGATAACTGGATGACTCGGAAGACTATCAATCGAGCCCAGGGCATACTCCGAACTCTACTAAAGCAGCCACTATTTCCATTAACAGCCCCTGATGCCGCACAACTGAAAATACCAGCCTCACAACCCTCCACAAGCCGGTCATCTAGACGTAATAGAAAAGGGAGGAGGCAAGAGCAAGAGGATTAGTCTGCAACGAGGCCAAGGTTAGCCCCGACATTGTCAGATTTTATACCCTCAAACTTGGCACCATGGGCACCGACCCACCAAACGGCACCATCAAGGACAACCGACCAGGTTGACTTGACAGAGGATGAGGAGCCAATTTTTGGTTCCATCAACGTCATCCATCTTATGGAATCATTCCCTGACGAAGGGTATGGTTATGAACCCGAGTTCCTGACACAAAGGGTCGAGAGGGGGAATTGCAGAGGCAGGGGATATCAGGGGAGGCGTAGTTGGGGTTGAAATCAACCCTACGGTTGGACCTCGGCCCAAACCGTCAATATCGCAGAAACCCGTGGGAGAGCCCTTTAACGGACTTAGCAGGAGAAAGAATATCCCTCCACCTCCACAAGAGGCCACTCTACCCCCGTCATTATGTGGTACCCATCATAGGAGGAACAAGTTTCTATCCACCTAGTACGCACAAACAGACCATCCGGGCTGAATCCCTAAAATGTGGGGACACCGTTGACATCTGACCCCACTGTCAGTCCTTCCTCGTCTCATATTCCAACTCCCAAGCTTCCCAATAAGACTCCCCCACCAATGGAGAAGTGTCGGCTGCTGGAGCAGAAATATGACATCCTTAAGCAGCTGGCATCGGTGCCAGCCAAACCGTCTATCCTAGATGCCCTGAGTTTGTCAGCAGACCTCAGGGAGGCACTTATAGAAGCCTTGCTCAACCCCCAGGAGTTTCAAGCCGAGGTATCTACTGCCGAGATTTACCGGACGGAGACTAGCTCGGCTAAATGCAATGTCGTGGTTTCCTTCACCGATTAGGATGAAAATTCCATCAGGCAAGGACACATCAAACCACTATATGTGTCCGGCACACTATGTGATGTTGAGATCCGTAAAGTCTTTATTGAAAATGGCTCTGGAGTTAACCTCCTTCCCTTACGGACACTCCGAAATTTGGGCTACAATGAAAATGACCTGGTACCCTCAGCCATAACTCTGTTAAGTTATGATAAGAGTGAGCAGAAGCCAATGGGACAAATTAAGCTAGAGACCCATTTGGGTGACCTTGTGGCTTATTTGGAATTCTTGGTGGTTCAACAGAACACAGCATTCAATTCCCTGTTGTGAAGGTTGTGGCTCCATAAGCACATGGTTGTTCCTTCATCCTACCACTAGTGTATTAAGTACTACGTCAATGGGAAAAGTGGGACATTTCACGCCGACAAGGCACCTTTTGAGCTCTCTGAGTCACACTACATTAACACCGGGTTTTATGGGAAAAAGAAGAAGAAGCCTTAGGTTGATGGTGTCGACTGGATCCCCACTCTAAATGGTCTGGAAATGGTTCTTGAAGACCCCCTCAGATAGCTTGGTAGAGACTACGTACTTCCTATCAACCATATTGAGAGCAAGGATTCAAGTCCAGACACACACTCAGTTTTCCTCATGACTTAAGCCATAACGGTAGAGTGTGACAATGCGGTAACGTCTGCCAACCCTTGATTTGGGGGTGAATACTTGAGCGAGGACACCCACAATGCCTCACCTCCAGACTCCCAAGAACCTGTGATGAGAGTTCTCCCCCCGTCAGATCAAGAAGATGAGGATTTGGGAGAAGAAGAGGAGGAAGATATCAGGGATGCACCTCCCACATTTGAGGAAGGTATCTCCACCACAGTGGACGAGCTCAGGGAAATAAACCTGGGTACTAAGGAATACCCAAGGCCCACTCTTGTTAGTACAGCCATGTCCCTAAAGGAGCACAAGGTATATATCGCTTTCTTAAGGAAACATTGATATTTTTTTCCTAGAATTACACAGAAATTCCAGGACTCGATCCCGAAGTGGCAACCCACCACTTAGGTCTGCCAGAAGACCACCTAGGCTATAAAAAATCTGCCAAAAGAACACACCCCTATCATTCTGCCAAAATAGAGGCTGAAGTCGATAATCTTATTAAATCATGCTTCATCCAAGAGGTCTAGTACCCCATATGGTTGGCCAAAATTTTCCCCATCAAGAAAAAGAATGGTAAAATCCATGTCTGCATTGATTTCAAAGATCTCAATCTGCATTTCCTGAAAAATTATTTCCCAGTCCCAATCACCGAGTTATTAATCAATGAAATGGCCGATTATGAGGCTCTATCCTTCATGGACGGCTATTCTGGGTATAATCAAAACAGGATGGCCCGAGAAGATGAAGAAGCCACTGCCTTCAGGGCCCCTTAATGAATATTTTGTTACAGGGTTATGCGCTTTGGTCTCAAGAACGCTGGTGCCACATATCAGCGTGTCATACATCGTATCCTTAAACCATTCCTGGGGAGATTCGTTGAATGCTACATGGATGACTTAGTGGTTAAGTCCAGGCAGTTTTCAAATCACCTGTCAGACCTTGAGACTATCTTCAATAAACTTCGACAGCATAGCCTAAAGATGAACCCCTTGAAATGTGCCTTCATGTTTACCTCAGGGAAATTTCTTGGCTTCACTGTATGCCATCGTGGCATCAAAGTTGACCCTGAAAAGACAAATTCTATCCCCGTCCTGCCACCCCCCCATAATCTCACTGATTTGAGAGAATTCCAAGGTCACCTAGCCTACATCAGGCGATTCATAGCCAACTTGGCAGGAAAATGTTTTCCCTTTACCAGGTTAATGAAGAAGGTAGTCACGTACCAATGGACAGATGACTACCAAGAGGCATTCGACAGCCTAAATAAGTACCTCTTAAGGACACCGGTGCTCATGCTCCTGGTTGAAGGAAGACCTCTCATCCTATATGTGACGGCTCTAGAGCGGTCACTGGGATCCTTCCTCGTGCAGAAAAATGATGTCAGTAGTGAAAACAGTCTCTATTACCTCAATTGAACCATGATTGATGCTGAGACTCGATACTCAAAAATCAAGAAGATTTGTTTGGACTTGGTCTTCGTAGTTCAAAAATTGTGACATTATCCGTAGAATCATGAAGTCCATTTGGTCTCGCGTAGTAACCCTCATCATGAAGTCCATTTGGTCTCGTGTAGCATCATGAGTTGTTTGGCCTTGGTCTTCGCAGTTTAAATGTAAGTGAATGAATTCTTGACTAAAACTAAATATTATGTGATGTTTAAGGTCGGGTCCTTGTAGTTGGTAATAGAGGATAGTTTAGATAACTTTATTTTTTAGGAAAGTTATAATAGCATTTTTTTCAAATTATTTTACCTTGTAGTTAAGTTAAAGTGATATAGAATTTATAATTTTCATGTTTCTTCATCTAAACTACTTCTGTTAAGAATGGATTTCCATAGAGGAAATAGGTAATATATAGTAAGAAGGAACTGAGAGAAACATATCCTTCCAAATCAGCATCTTGGGATGGTTGGAATTGGAATAGAACATTTTGTTACAATGATGAATCGTTTTACACAAGCTATAAATGGTGGTGGTATCCATGCTAGAGATGAACCCAATCTACCATGAAGGAAAAGTTCTATTGTGTATCATATAATGATGAAACATCCCCCATATTTTAGTGGATAATATGACCCCATGATATCTGAAGGATGGATTAATTCATTGGGGAAGATATTAGTTTTCATGGGATGTTTGGAATGTCAAAAGGAAACTCTTATTGTTTGTCATTTTGAAGGTGAAGCTAGTCAATAGTGGTCATTGGTTAAAAATACTAGACATAAATATGTTCTTGATGCCATGAAATTATAAATATTTAAGAAAATTTTCCTTAATAAATATTTCCCTAAGGTTGTTTGACTCCTAATGGATAAACAATTCCTATAATTGAGACAAAAAGATGAAGATTTTATAGTTGTATATAAAGAAAACTTCACAAGATTTGGACAAGTATGCGCTAGATTTTATTTGAGACACCGATAAAAAATTAATAGGTTTTAATCAGTATTAAAACCAATTCTATGAAGAGCCTTGAATTCACAAGAATTTAAAAACTATGAGAAAGTTTTTTTGTTGTGCTAAAAAAGTTGATATTTAGTTTTCTGACTCTTATGTGCCTCGTGCTGATGAAATTAAGAAGCAATTAGGATGGCAGGTGATGGGTAAAAACATAATAAACAAATATAGAGGTAAGAAAATGATGTTACCATATTGTGTTAAGTGTGGTAAAAGGAACCCAGGAGAATGTCTTATAAAGTCAGGTAATTGTTATTGATGTGGAAATTTTTTCCATATAGCACGCGTTCATAAGGAAAAAAATCTTGATGAATCAAAGAATGGGGTAACTGATAGTCATCCAAAGTATGATGTTTTAGTTATAATAAGTTGGGTAATTATGTTAATGTGTGTCTGAATTTAGTTTCATAAGATGTAAATAATTATGATTGGAAATAGATAGGTGTAGAAAAGTCATTTTATACAACTATAATTGATGTTATACCGTCAAATGAAGTGGTGAAAGGAACTGAAAATAAGATTGGTGAATGCCCCAGTTTTAGCCATTCCTTTTAGAAATAATGAATTTTTCATCCACAGTGATGCTTCATTGAAAGGAATTGGTTGTTTTCTAATTAATAATGATCAGGTAATTGATTATTCTTCATGTCATTTTAAACCTTGTGTGTTAAATTACCCTAAACATAATTTGGAATTAACTTCTATGGTTTCTTCATTAAAAATATGGAGGCATCATTTTAATGAAGTAAAGTGTGAAATATATAATAATCAAAAAAGTTTGAAGTATATATTCACTCATAATTAATTGAACGTGTGATAGAGGAGATGGTTATAACTGATCCAGGATTATGGTTTCATGATTACAATCTAGGAAAATAAAACAAAGTAGTTGTTGCTTTGAGTCAAAAAAATAATGCTACATTAACCATGTTATGTTTGTAGCATGACCCTTTGGTTAATGATTTGTTGAAATTTGGTCTAGAATTTGTGGATATAGGGAAATCCTCTATTTTTTTACATTTTTGAATAGTAAACTTTGTCATAAAGAATAAAGAAAGCTCAGAAGTACGATCAATCCTTACAGGAAAAGGTATAATTCATTAAGAATAGTAAGATTCCTGATTTTTATATTAATAATAAATGTGTTTTATAATTTGGAAAAATATTATGTGTACCTTTTAATTACAAATTGAGGAAAGAGTTATTGAGAAAAGCTCATAGTTCTTCATTTTTCATTCATCTAAGAAGCACTAAGATGTACAGATACCTTCAGGAGTATTACTGGTAGTATGTAATGAAAAGAGATATTGCTGAAATTACCATGAATTTTTTGACTTCTCAGTGGGTTAAAGCAAAATAACAACTATCTAAATGGATACTTCAACCTTTTCCAATTCCATAGTGGAAATGGGAAAATATATCCATGGATTTCATGGTTGGATTTCCAAGGAAATCATGAGGTAATAATGTGATTTGGGTTATGTAAAGTCCCGGATTTTTCCATGTAAATTTTTTTTAGGTTGAATCTTTCCCCACGAGTCGAGTGTTACCGATCTAATGTAGAGGGTATGGGCCAAACAAACATGGACCAATCCCTTCGCATCATCTTTGTTGAAGCTTTCTTCATGGTGGAGGATAACGGTGACCGGTGCCGGTAAGGAACAAGGTGGAGCTCGGCACTCTGGCTAGCTAGGGCGAGGTAGGGCAGCGCGAGTCTGCGCCCCTGGTTGAGCAGGAGACTATGGCTTCTTGGTCGTGGCAGAGTCTGAAGGGCGGTCGGCACCAGGCCGGCCGTGGGAGGATAGCGGCGTCGTCACGCCGCTGGGAGGAGAGTCGACAGGAGCACCGACTGGCCATAGCCGATCAACGGGACACATTCGGGTCCCGCAGGTCATATGGAAGCGCCTAAAGGTGTTGTCGCTTGCTGTTCCAAATGGAAGGGGGGCGCTCCCCTTCGGCGCCAGCTCAGGTGGACCGCGCTGACGGGCGGGCCGCACCCATCATGGGTCGGGCCACCCCCTTCGCAATCCGGGCCAAACCACGGCCCAGCAGGTCGAGCCTACAGTGGCCTAGGCCAACCGGGTCTGGTTGGCTCGGGCTGGGTCAGACTGGACCTGGGCCCATCTGTACCCAGTTTCACCTTCTTGGCCATATCTTGAGAATCGGGCGTCCATTTGACGAACCATCTATGGAACTAGAATCCTTGGATAGAGATGTTCATTTTGGTTTACTCCACTTGAGTTTTAGATAAAGTTGGAGTGCGGCCAGGTCAGATCTAACCTGAATCCAACCGGGACCTCAGAACGAAAACGCTAATAACTTAAAGACCGGGAATCCGATTGACACGTCGTTTGTGGTGTTGGATCCCTTATGACGTGACAGACCTTTGGGATACTTCTTTGTGGGACTTCTTGGCAGTTTAAGTATCGAATAATGTCTTGAGGAGCGAAACCTCTCAGAATCAAGCATGCTTAGTGTGGGAACCCTATGGATGGCTGTAACGTGAAGAAAGAACATCAATTCTGTTTGGGTCAATATCTATCAGATCCTGTGTTTTTCAACACTCAGAGATCCTATGTGGTTCAGCACATACAGATCCTATGTGGGTCAGCGCTGAGCGATCCTGTGTGGGTCAGCGCATACTGATCCTGTGTGGGTCAAAGCCTATGTGGTTCAGAGGGGGTTAGTTACCTATCAATCCTATGTTGGTCAGAAGAAGTGATACTTAATAGAATAAGATGATCTAGCTTACAACTAATCATTTGTACTTATGTACTTAAGTTATACCTAGTGTGAGATGAGTCTTTACCTTTGTGGTATTCTACTGTGTGGTGGTACCTTTGTGGCAATATTCTGTGTGGTGTACCTTTGTGGTACTTACCTTCATGGTGATACCTTTGTGGTATTCTTCTGTGTGGCATACCTTTGTGGTACTTACCTTTATGTAAATACCTTTGTGGTATTATTATTTTTTGTGTTACCTTTGTGGTACTTACCTTTGTGGTGTTCCTTGGTGGTATACTTTCCTTTATGGAACAATTGAGCTTTGGGATAATGAGTCGGGCCTTGTGTTTCCTCATGAATGAGATGGGTATAATTGATAACTTAGGTATATGTATGGGCATATACCTAAGTAGGGTTGACTGTTTTTTCCATACTTTTTGGTTTATCCTTTTTGGATTTTGAGAGACTTTCGGGGGTCTCAGGGTCCCTACTGAGTATTGTTATACTCACCCCTACACAGGCTACGCCCGCACCTTGTTGTGTCTTGTGAAAACAAAGGGAAGCATTGATCGAGGACGATGGTTTTAAGAACCCGGTTCTTATTATTGAGGTACGGGCTTCTTCTTTTCTCTTTTTCTTAAGTGTTTTTGAGAAAATAAGGAAAATGGGAGAAATCCTAAATTTTGTGACTACACGCCATGTACTTTTCCACACGTCGTGTACTTTGGCCATGTGGAAGGACTACAAAGGGCATGTAGGCCGGTCGATGATGATGGGTGTAAAAACTGACTACATGCCATGTAGTGGGTACTTACACGCCGTGTAATCAGTCGGCAGGAAAACAGTAAGGTGGTGGAAGCTGAGTGATAGTACATGTTGTGTAATCATTAATACACGTTGTTTACTCATGTCGATAGATAAATAGTGTTGTGGAGTAAAGAAGTCATCGAAGGAACAGTTTAAAAAATCAAAATTACACGCCGTGTACTCAATAGTACATTCCGTGTAGTCTATTTTTTCGCTTAAAATGGGAAGTAGCCTCCCCTATTCACAGGGAAGGCTTAGAACCAAAGGAGATCTCAGGAGGATGGAAAGAACTTTGTAGATCACCCAATCGAGCACCGGGAATCTGATTCTGTCTCTATCGATCTCGTTGGAACCGTACGGGTAAGCCCTCCCCTCTCCTTGAACTATTCTTACCAATTCTTTCTCGAGGGGAAGTTATTTACGTTTGAACAAGATTTATTTTACCTCATATCTACATCATTCTCGGGCGTTTTGAGGAGTGTCGTTCACGTATACCGATCAGGGGTGATCGAGGTAGGTGGTATAGTGTTTAAATTCCAACCGCTGTGCATTTTTGTGTACCATTGTTCTACGAACCCATGTTGGGGTGTCGTGTGGAGGAGGCCTTGGATGTTTTAAATACCTATAATTTCATAGGTAATTTAACGAAATTGTAAAACTGATATTTGGTATCACTGTTTGGATCCAGGACCACCCCAAGGGTGCGTTCCTCTTTTTAGTTGTTTGGCCAGGTTACCCGAGGGTATACCGTAAAATATAGTATGCTTTAAATTTCCTTGAGAGGAATTTTATATAATTGTTTTCTTATCTATTGGGCTTGGCCCGGTTACTTGCGCCTAAGTGCAGTGTTTTATTTAGCCTGAGGGCAATGTTCTGTTTAGTTTGAGGGAAGTATATTATGTGCCTAAGGGTGACACTTCATATGCCTGAGGGAAATATCTATTATGTCTATGGGCAATTACCTGCGGGTTGTGACTCTGATTACCTGAGGGTAAGGTTTGTATGTCTGAGGACAGTGTTATCATTAAATGTTCACCGTGGTGATTTATATCTATTATACCTATCAAGTTAAATCACAGGCTTGGCATGGTTAAATTAATATTAAAATGGAAATACAATTGGTAAAGTTAGTTACTTTTGAGTACTACTTAGTTTATTGCATTTATTACTGCACATTGTTGTTGCACATTTACACTGATAGTTGGGCACGGACCTTTGGTGGGTGCCTACTGGGATTCATTTCTCACACCCTATTTAGGTCATGTATTCAGCCCAAACAGACTATATTTCTACAAGTATGGATAATGGAAAGAGTCCCTATATAGGTACATGAGTGTTGCTGAGGTGTAGGGGATCATGGGACCGAGCTCAGGCTCGTGATGCTGCTGGTTGTTCTGTTTTGTTCTGTTGTACCTGTACTTTACATTGTATCATATTGTACTGTTGTGTAACATGTTCTAGATGTTTTCCTAGAATAGTGACACGTTGCATCTTCATATATATATATATATATATGACTGCTGGTTCTTTTTACTGCAGTTGTTCATATCAGTTGTGTATGGTTTATTGCTTCCACTATTGTTTTATGTTTATCTTGTATTCCGCTGCACTATACTTTGATAAATGAGGGAATAGTTTCCCCACTATCAGAACTGGGCACTCACTGCTAGTCGGCAGCCTCTGGCGTTTGGGGAAATGCGCTTGAGGTCATGTGACCAACTAGGTTCGGGGCACCCGTGGAGTGGCACCCGGATCCGGGACGTTACAAAGTGGTATCAGAAGACTTTATTTTCTTTGACTTACTATTTAGATCCTTAGTCAGGGATAGGACAGAAATGGTAGTTTGTAATAAGTAGTTACCGGTAGTAGCTAACCCGTGTATAGGGAAAATCCAACCTTCATAGTTATTGAAATTTTATTGATTTTGTAATTTACAGTTGATCTGATTTTCACCATTGGGTGACACACTTGTAATTGTGTTGTTTATATGTTATCCATGGGTTATATTTAGTTACAACCCGATGAGATGAGGGTATTCCATCTCATGCATCATTTAAGCACATACTAGAAATCACATGTCATGCATAGTTCCATGCCATGTAGGCGCATTAGAAGTTTCATTCTGTTGTGATAGTCATTGTGCTAGAAAATCAAACTGTTGTGATAGCAGCTTTAATAAATATCTGCTATGTGATAGGGTATTTTTGTGTGAGTCTATTGATAGGATGGATGCCAAACTTTGGTTTTTGGGGAGTATGAGACCTCAATAACCGGAATTTGGTGGGTCATTGACTTGTTTACTTGTGTATAACATGTATAAGATTTCAAACTTTGATTCGCAGGGAGTATGGGCCTTCACGGATCGGAATTTGGCACTTAGGTGTTATTTTTCTGTATTTTTCGGGTTCTAGAGTAGTATATGAGGCTTACTATCCGTAGAACCCATGATACACGCTGTGTAGTTCCTCGGACACACACCGTGTGTTCTTCTGTTTGGGAATAAATGAAAACTTTTTGAGTACACGACGTGTACCCTCAGTACATGCTGTGTAAACTCATCTCGTGTCATAGACCGTGTGGTCGGGGACACGGGGTAGGTAAAGTCTTGGGAAAAAAACACGTCATGTACCAGATGTACACGCCATGTAGAGTTGACCCAGAGTCTGCCTGTGTAACTAACAACACGGACGGAGGAGACCTTGAGACATACATGTCATGTCCACCTTGGAACACTCCGTGTAGTCTGACCTGGGGACCCGACCATGTAGATAAAAAACACGGGTCAGTGTTACCTCTTCTTGAACACGCCGTGCACCTGAGGGACATGCCGTGTAGTCCTTACCGGTGGGAGACTGTGTGGAATTAGCTGTGGGGATAGGGAAACAGGGTGGTGTACACGCCGTGTGCGGGTGTCACACATCATGTGGTGTCAGACGAGTAGTTGGTCGTGTCACTAAGGACACGGTCAGTTGTAAATTAAACCATACATGCCATGTAGATGCCATACATGCCGTGTAGTCTTGTTCAAGTGAGTCGTGTGTCTTAGCCGTATAGAAGGACTCGGGCAGGGAAAGAGGATTCAGGTACACGCCGTGTATTTAGAAGGAACGTTGTGTGTTTAGGGTGTTACACGGCTAGTTTAAGTTGGGGTACACATCCATGTGAATGGATTTTGAGAACACACCATGTAGTTTTATACACGCCATGTAGTCAGGTTTTGTAAATTTTGAAAACTTTCCCTCTCCATCTCCTTGTTTTCGGTCTTTGATAATCTTGATCTAAGATGTGCGTTTGACCTTGTAGAGTCATGCCACTGAGATGACCACGTGTTGCTTTCTAGGAGAGCGTTAACTATTATACTCCAGAGGTGGTAGGCCATGGGATACTAGTGGATCCTCCAGCAGATCCATATGCGGCGCCAGCCGTTATACCGGACACAGGCGTGGATGCGCAGTTCTGTGAAGGCTTCATGCGGTTCATGAAGACCTTTCAGGGAGCACTGCCAGCTGCCACATCTATGGCAGAGCTGACACGTATCTTCTAGTAGCAGCATCTACCTACGTTTTTAGGGAATGACAGACCATAGGTTGCGGAGTCTTGGCTGGATTCATTGCAGACTATTTTCGAGCATCTTGAGACGCCTCCAGGGCAGAGGGTCAAGCTCATGACATATATGCTGCGTGATTCTGCCAAGAGGTGGTGAGATGTTAAAACCCAGTCAGAGAATCATAGAGACATGGCATGGGAAGATTTTCATACAGATTTTTATGAATTTTTCTTTCCAAAGACGCTGAGGTAAGATAGAGCTCGAGAGTTCATGAATCTACAGCAGGGCACTATGTCGGTGATGGATTATTCTGCTCATTTCACCGAGCTTCAGAGTTTTTCACCTGTTCTGGTTGGTGATGAGACATTGAGGGCTAGACGCTTTGAGGATGGTCTTTGATATGACATCCACGCACTGGTGAATGTTTTCAGGTTTCCTACCGTGCATGCTATTGTGAACCAGGCACTGATTACCGAGCGGAATTTGCAGGAAGCTAGTGGTGTGGGCCAGGGTGGTTCGACACCAGTTTCTGGTAGTATTTCTACCGGTAAGAGCAAAAGACAGATGGACTTCTCTCACGGTGGTAGTACCATACATAAGAATGTTTCAGGTGGACACATCATGTGCTACCAGTGTGGTAAGGAGGGGCATAAGAGACCATAGTGTCCACATGACCCAGTGGAATGCCGAGATTACGGTAAGATGGGTCATCTGCAGCACTTTTGCAGGGTGTTTCTACCAGTGGATACAGAGAGAGGTTCTGTACAGACTCTGCATAAGGGAGCAGGACCAGAAGCTTCTACCAGTCAGGAAACTAGAATACGTCAGGGCGTGCAGGCGGAGATGGTGGTTGTGGTCGTGGTAGCCAGACACCTGGATCTCAGAGATAGTAGGGCGGGACAGATCAGGGTAGTCAGGCTGTGTCGCAGGGCCACGGCACTGGGCAGGCATATGCAGTGCAACAGACCCAACAGGAGCAAGATCCCGAACCTTCTACTGTCAGAGGTACTATTCTAGTAGTTTATGTCTTATCTTCAGAACTTTTCGATTTGGGTGTTACACATAGTTTTGTATATGTTCCTATTGTGGAGAGCCTTGGGATCTGTGTTTCTTATTCTTCTGATTTTATGATGCTAGACACTCTGTTGGGGACTATAACGGCTAGTGTGCATTAGTTTAGGGAGTGCCCCCTTGAGGTTAGTGGGTTTCACTTCCTTTGGGACCTCTATGTCTTTGAGATAACGAACTATGATGTCATTCTCAGGATGGACTGGTTGGTTCCCTTTCGAGCCTTTGTAGACTACTATCGTCGCAGGGTGTGTTTCACGTCACTAGAGGGTGGAGAGTTTCTATACAAAGGTGAGTGGGATGTTCAGGCGAGTCGAGCTGGACTAGAGCATCGTGGGCGAGGTGGAGTCACAGCCCAGATTGTGAGTTTATATCTGGATGATCAGGGGACTTTTTAGAAGGAATTCCCTCCAGTATTTGATCATTTCAGGGATGTCTTCCTAGATGACATTTCAGGTCGACCTCCAGAGCTTGAGGTGGATTTCTCTATGGAACTTGTGCCAGGAGCGACACCGGTATCCATTCCTCCTTATAGGATGGCTACACCTGAGTTACAAGAGCTCAAGATACAGTTATCGGAGTTACAGTCAAAGAGTTTTATCTGACCCAGTACTTCTCCTTGGGGTTCTCCAGTCCTTTTTGCGAAGAAGGAAGATGGTACCCTTAGACTTTGTGTGGATTATCAGAAGCTGAACCAGTTGACGGTCAAGAACCGATATCCCTTACCAAGGATTGATGATCTTTTTGATCAACTTCGAGGTGCATGAGAGTTCTCGAAGATTTATTGAGATTCGGATATCATCAGTTGTGCGTTAGACCATCTGATATACCTCTCACAGCCTTTAGGAGTAGGTATGGTCTATATGAGTACTTGGTTATGCCGTTCGGACTCACGAACATGCCAGCAGTTTTCATGGCTATGATGAATCATGTGTTCCATCCTTATCTAGATTCTTTTTTGGTAGTATTCTTGGACAATATATTGGTGTACTCTCACACTCAACACGACCATGTCACCCATCTAGAGATTGTGTTGAGTACACTGAGAGAGCATCAGCTATATGATAAGCTCTCAAAGTGACACTTTTGGATGGACCAGATTCATTTCCTAGGTCATATCATCTTAGAGGTAGGAGTTGCAGTAGACCCAGAGAAGGTGAGAATAGTAGTTTTCTAGGAGCATCCTAAGAACATGTTTCAGATACGAAGTTTCTTAGGGATGGCTGGTTACTACAAGAGCTTCATCCAGGACTTCTCCCGCTTAGCAGAACCGTTGACGAGTTTGACTAAGAAGAGTGTGAAGTTCATTTGATCAAAAGCTTGCGAGACATCCTTCCCGGAGCTGAAGGTAAAGTTGACATCAGCACTAATCCTGATACTCCCAGAGTAGGGAAAGAGATATAAAGTTTACTGTGATGCATCAAGTATTGGGCTGGGAGTTGTATTGATGTAGGGCGATCGAGTTGTTGCATACGGGTCTCGGCAGTTGAGGCCACATAAGAGGAATTACCTGACGCATGACCTTGAGTTGGCTGCAGTTTTTCATGTATTACGCTGTTGGAGACATTATCTCTTGGGAGAGCATTTTTTGTTTTTCACCGACCACAAAAGTCTCAAGTATATCTTTACTCAATGTGACTTGAATCTGAGGCAGTGAAGGTGGGTCGAATACCTTCAGTCCTTCGATTTTGAGCTTTCCTAGACACCTGGTAAGGGTAATGCAGTTGTTGATGCACTGAGAAGGAATACTTAGACACAGGCGATTCATGAGGCCAGTGGTGGGTGGCGGCTTATGGCTTTGTTATCTGAGATGCATTTGGAGGTTCACGACAGTCAAGGGAAAATCTATCTTTCATCTTTATCTGTGACTTCTAATCTCCTGGATAGAGTGAGGATGAGACAGCTATCTGATTCAGAAGGCCTAGTTCTACGGGAGTTGGTGGAAAGTGAGGACCCTCCTCCTGGGTGGACGATAGGTGATGATGAGTTACTATGTTTCCATGTACGAGTGTGTGTTCCAGGTGATATATGTGAGGAGTTGATGCGGGAGTTTCATGCTTCAGCTTGGGCAGTTCATCCCGGAGTTACCAAGATGTATCGTAACTTGAGGCGTCAGTACTGGTGGTCGGGTATGAAGAGGGAAGTAGCAGGTTTTGTTACTAGATGTTCCACCTGCCAGCATGTGAAGGCGGAGCATTAGAGGCCAGCCAGACTATTATAAAAGTTACCCATTCCAGAGTGGAAATGGGATGATGTTGCGATGGACTTCGTGACTTGATTGCTGAGGTCACCTCAAGGAAATGATGTCGTGTGGGTTGTTGTGGACAGAATCATGAAGGTATCTCACTTTTTGTCAATCAAGGAGACCTTCGGTGTTGACGAGCTCGGAAAGTTGTATATCTGAGAGGTTTTACATCTTCATGGGGTTCCTCGTTCTATTGTTTCAGATAGGGATTCTCGTTTTATGTCTCATTTCTGGCAGAGTTTTCAGAGGGCATTGGGTACACTGGTGCTTCTAAGCACAGCTTACCACCCTCAGACCGATGTCCAGTCAGAGCGTACTATACAGGTGTTAGAGTACATGTTGTGTGCATGCATCCTGGACTTTGGGGCTCTTTGGAGAATCATATACCCCTAGTCGAGTTTGCCTACAATAACAGTTTCCAGGCGACTATTGAGATGACACCTTACAAGGCTTTATATGTTAGGTCATGCCGATCACATTTGTGCTAAGTGGAGGCAGGTGAGGCAGCTTTACTGGGACCACGTCTCGTGCAGGAGACTTCTGAGCAGGTCCAGTTGATTCAGAAGTGGATTGCTACTACACAGTCTCATTAGAAATCTTACGCCGATCTCCGCAGATGAACCTTCTAGTTCATGATCGGGGATCAGGTTCTCTTGTGTGTTTCACCGAGGTTGGGACACAGGCGGATTAGGATACAGGGTAAACTTTCACCGAGGTATGTGGGGCCATTTTAGATTCTGGAGAGATTGGGGTTGGTTGCCTATCGGTTTTAGTTACCACAGAGGTATCGGGCCATGAACGACGTCTCCCATGTATATCAGTTAGGACGCTATCATTCAAACCTGTCTCACGTCTTTTAGCCATAGGAGGTTGAGCTTCAGATAGATGCATCCTTTGAGGAGCATCCAATTCGTATCGTGGATAGGAGCATGAAGGTTCTCCAAGGATGGTCAGTTCCTCTCATAAGGGTGCTATGGCAGCATAGCCGAGTGAAAAATGAAACCTGGGAGTGGGATACCGACGTACGTTCTCAGTGGACAGAGTTATTCTGAGCGATATCTTCACTACCCTTGGAAGGGAAATTCGGGGATGAATTACTTTAAAAGGGGAAGTTTGTAAGAAACCGGTTCTTATTCTTAAGGTATGGGTTTCTTCTTTTCTCTTTTCCTTAAGTGTTTTTGAGAAAATAAGAAAAATGGGGGAAAATCCTAAATTTTGTGACTACACGCCATGTACTTTTCCACACGCCATGTACTTTGGGCTTGTGGAAGGAGTACATAGGGCGTGTAGGTCGGTCGACGATGATGGGTGTAAAAACCGACTACATGCCGTGTAGTGGGTATTTACACGCCGTGTAATCAGTTGGCAGGAAAATAGTAAGGCGGTGGAAGATGAGCGATTGTACACGCTGTGTAATCATTAATACACACCGTGTACTCATGTCGATAGATAAATAGTGTTGTGGTGTAAAGAAGCCACCAAAGGAACAATTTAAAAAAATGAAAAGTATATGTCGTGTGCTCAATATTACATGCCGTGTAGTCTGTTTTGTTCGCTTAAAATGGTTAGTATCCTCCCCTATTCAAAGGTAAGGCTTAAAACTAGAGGAGAGCTCAGGAGGACGGCCAAAACTTTGAAGATCACCCGATTGAGCATCGGAAATCCGATTCCACCTCCGTCGATCTCGTTGGAACCGTACGGGTAAGCCATCCCCTCTCCTTGAACCTTTCTTACCAATCCTTTCCCGAGGGGAATTTATTTACGTTTGAACGATATTTCTTTTACCTTAGATCTATGTCGTTATTGGGTGTTTCAAGGTGCGTCGTTCATGTATACCGATAAGGGGTGATCGAGGTAGGTGGTCTAGTGTTTAAATTCCAACTGCTTTGTGTTTTTTTGTACCATTGTGCTATGAACCCATTTTGGGGTGTCGCGTGGCTAAGGTCTTGGCTATTTTAAATACCTAGAATTTCATATGTAATTTAATGAAATTACAAAATTGTTGTTTGGGATCGCTTCTTGGATCCAAGACCACCCCAGGGGTGTGTTCCTCTATTTATCCGTTTGTCCAGGTTACCCGAGGGTATACCGTAAAATTTAGCATGCTTTAAATTTCCTTGAGAGGAATTTTAAATAATTGCTTGCTTATATATTGGGCTCAACCCAGTTACTTGCGCCTGAGTGCAGTGTTCAATTTAGCCTAAGGGTAGTGTTCTGTTTAGCCTGAGGGAAGTAGATTTTGTGCCTGAGGGTGACACTTCATATGCTTGAGGGAAATATCTGTTATGACTGTGGGAAATTACCTATGGGTTGTGACTCTGATTACCTGAGGGTAAGGTTTGTATGTATGAGGACAATGCTATCATTAAATGTTCACCGTGGTGATTTTTATCTGTTATACCTGTCAAGTTAAAGCACAAGATTATTATGGTTAAATTAATATTAAAATGTCAATACAACTGGTAAAGTTAGTTACTTTTGTGTACTACTTAGTTTATTTCATTTATTACTACACACTATTTTTGCACATTTACACTGACAGTTGGGCACGGACCTGTGGTGGGTGCCTACTGGGATTCATTTATCATACCCTGTTTGGGTCATGTCTTCGTCCCAAATAGACTCTATTTCTACAGGTATGGATAATGGAAAGAGTCCCTATACAGGTACATGAGTGTTGCTGAGGTATAGGGGAGCATGGGACCGAGCTCAGGCTCGCAATGCTACCAGCTATTCTGTTTTGTTCTGTTATACCTGTACTTTCCATTGTATCGTATTGTACTGTTGTGTAACATGTTCTGGCTATTTTCATAGAATAGTGACATGATGCATCTTCATATATATATATATATGACTGCTGGTTCTTTTTACTACAGTTGTTCATATGAATTGTGTATGGTTTATTGCTTCCTCTGTTTTTGTATGTTTATCTTGTATTCCGTTGCGCTACACTTTGATAAATGAGGGCATAGTTTCCCCACTATCAGACCTGGGCCCTCGCTGCTAGTCGGCATCCTCTGTAATTTGGGGAAATGCGCTTGAGGTCATGTGACCAGCCGGGTTCGGGGCACCCGTGGAGTGGCACCCGGATCCGAGATGTTACAATGGTACCAGGACTGGAGGCTACTCGGAGTTGGACCTTAGATGAGGCGTACCACAGAGATGGTCATTTGAGAGTTGTACCTACCTTTCAGGTAGGATCCTTGGTAGGTGTTCACAGGAGTTGTTTCCAGTTTTACTTGTAATTTCTAGTTTTACTTGTACTTTTCATTTGGGCTTGTATTCTGACCCCTTTTACTTACAATACTCACTCTATTTACTATATAGTTTACTTTGTGCTTATAACTTGTTGTTTGCTTGGTTGTGTGAGTTTACAGGTTATAAAGGTAATTTATTCCCGGTTTTAGGGATATGTCTTTCCGGTGCTAGTCACCAGCCCCTGGCCTATGGAAGGCGGGCTTTGGGTAGTCATGGAACGGGCCCCAAGGGACAGGTCGTGATAAATTGGTATCAGAGGAGTTCGGTTCTACTGAAGAACTAGAACTCTGATCTTTTTAGTGTAGAAATATTTTTCATTGTTATGAGTGTGGTTTTCAGTTCGGGGAGTCCAGTGTTGGTGTGGCGGCCGATGTATCTATACACCAGGACCCTGAGTTATGATTTCTGACTCAGTGCACGAAAACACTGATTGCGTGTGTGTCTCTGAAAATTTTTCATTGTGATCTCTGAGTTAGCACACCAGGCATAACTTATTGACTGTGGCACACCTGTTTCTTTCACGATGCCTCCATGCAGACATCCATCTAGGGTTCCAGTTATAATACGTGATGACATCCCACCGAGCGATGAGGCATCGGTGTATGGCCCCCTTATGGTAGTTGTACCATAGGGTGGTGTACCCGCAGTAGCACTACCCATTGGGAAGCTGATGACACCATCCCTAGCAGCAGAGGGTGCACACCGCTTAAGCGCGTTTCACGAGTTCCAGTGCTAGAGGCCAGTAAGGTTCTGGGGAGAGATGGATCCACAGGCGGCTGAGGAATGGCTGGAGATCGTGGTTAGAGTTTCTGGCTGGTAGGGACGCCAACTGATCTCATGGTGATCCTTGTCGCTATCCTTCTTCAGGAAGCAGTGGGAAAATGGTGTAGCTTAATGATCTAGGTTCATGATGAGTTCACTCTCATCTGGGAAGACTTAGAGATCCTTTTTAGGGTAGAGTTCGTCCCAGCGAATCTACGCTCTGTGCGTATACAGGAGCTTATCCACTTATAGCAAGGTAGCATGATTGTGGCTCTGTATTCAGTGAGGTTCACCAACCTCTCATGATACTCCACTAACATGGTTCAGGACCCTTAATTCAGGTCTTTAACCTTTAAGAAGGGTCCCATATGGGAGATTATAGCCTTGATGATTTCTCTTAGCATCCTGACGCGGGTAGGGGTGTTAGAGCGAGCACTCTTAGTGGAGAGTTTTTTTACTGAGCAGTCACCAAAAGAGAGACCCATCACCGGACGTCATGTAGTAGAATCATCTACAGTTGGTAGCAGATAGATGATGTAGAGGTCCAATAGGACCAGACCTACTAGTGGACGACCACAGGATACAAGGTCTGTTGTGCGTGGATCTTGAGACAGAGCAGTACAAGCGAGGAATAGGCAGTGTTACACGTCTGTCGGGAAGGTTCACATGGCTCGCAACTACCTGACCCGCCATACGGACGACCAACAGATGATCGAAGGACCGCCTGGACAGAGGCAAAGATTCAATCGAGGAGGTCTGCAGGTAGGAGGCAGACGTGGCAGAGGATTTTTCCATGCAGTAGGCTATGGGCGGCGATTCTAGGTACTACCACCACCACCTCCAGGTGGTCCACCCCGACCACAGGGAGTAGGAGGATAGGGACGAGCTCATCTACATGCAGCTGAGGCCTACGACCACAGCGGTCTGGAGATGATATGAGGTACAATATGTGTCTACTCCACCTTAGTTATAGTACTTATAGACACAGGTTACAGTCACTCTTTTATTACCATGTCCCTCGTTCGGAGCTCGGAGATACCAGTGGAGCCGTTGGCTCGATCCTTACGGCTAGAGACTTCTACGATAGCAGATTCGAAAATTACACACTGGTGTTGGTAGTGTGAGCTTACTCTAGGAGGTGAGAGCTTTGGCTGGGATCTTCTAGTAGCAGCGTTGAGGCTTTACGATTACATCTTGGGTATGGACTGGTTATCCACAATCCATGCTCAGATCGATTATATTAGGCTTGCGGTGTGTCCACACAGATAGGATCAGGTTTTCCTTCACCGGTGAGAAGGGAAACTTTTCAGCACATGATGGACTTACCTGGAGGAGGGTGTAGCTAATCACACATCATTTGTCTAGCCTCACCATCGAAGTGGTTGATGTAGAGAGTCTGAGCTATCCTGTAGTGTTGTACTAGTACGCTGATGCTTTTCCAGATGATGTTATGGGTCTACCTTCTTGCAGAGAGGTGGAATTTTATATCTACTTGTACCTCAGGACAACACCAATATAGACCCCAGAATATCGGATGGCTCTAGCAGAACTTTGAGAGCTGTGAGTATAGCTGGAGGACTTGTAGAGAAAGGGGTTCATTAAGCCCAATGTTTGTCCTTGTGTAGCCCTGATTTTGTTTGCCAAGAAGGAAGATGGGAGTTTGAGACTCTGTGTGAACTATCAGCGCCTGAACTAGGTGACCGTGAGGAACAAGTACCCACTCTCAAGGATTGATGATCTCTTTGATCATCTTAATGGAGCACGTTGGTTTTTGAAGATAGACCTCAGGTCAAGCTATCACCAACTTAGGGTACGAGACGAGGATGTGCAGAACACGACCTTCAGATGTCAGTATGGACATTATGAGTTCTTGGTTATGCCATTTGGTGTGACCAACACTCCAGCAGTGTTCATGGGACTCATGAACAGGATCTTCTATCCATACCTTTATCGCTTTGTAGAAGTCTTCATCGACGACATCTTGATTTACTCAGCTACAGAGGAGGAGCATGCCTATCATATATAGATAGTTCTGAACACACTCCGAGAGAACCATATTTATGGTATGCTCTCAAAGTTCTAGTTTTGGATCCAAGAGGTCCACTTCTTGGGACACGTCATCTCAGAGGTAGGAGTTGTGGTGGATTCACCGAATATTGATGTTGTGCATGCTTGGGAACCAACCAGGAGTGTGATGGAGGTGCGGAGTTTTATGGGTTTCACCGGTTACTACCAGAGTTGTGTGTTTAACTTTTCCATAGTTATGGAACCCTTATCAGCATTGATGAAGAAGATGAAACCCTTTGTGTGGTCAAAGAGATGCTATCAGAGTTTCCAGGAGCTGAGGTAGAGACTGATGAGTGCCCTCATCTTGAGGTTACCAGAGGATGGTGTTGGGTACGTAACGCATCAGGGGTCGGGCTTGGATGTGTCCTGATGTAAGAGCGAGCAGTGATCACCTATGGTTCTCTCCAGCTGAGACAGCATGAGCAGAACTATTCTACCCATGGCTTGGAGTTAGTAGTAGTGGTCTTCACCTTGAAGATGTGGTGACATTACTTGATAGGCGAAATTTTTACAGTCTTCTCATATCACAAGAGTCTCAGGTATATCTTCTCATAGAAGGAATTGAACCTAAGATAGTGGTGATAGCTAGAGTTCCTCCAGGACAATGACTTTGAGATAGTTTATACTCCTGGTAAGGGGAAGGTAGTAGCATATGCACTCAGCAGAAGATCTGGTATATAGTTCCTGAGTGAGGCGACGGAGCAACTAGCCACTTTGTAGATATCCTATGTGGATTAAGATGGAGTAGCTTATCTTCAGTCTCTGACAGTCACTCCCCCACTCCTTAAGCGAGTCAGGGAGATGCAGTTTGGGGATACTGACTGAGAGTCACGACATGCTCAGATATCCATAGGACATGCACCTGATGGATTTTCTGAAGGTGGGGAGCACGTCATCCTCTTCAAAGGACGTACTATAGTACCGGTGGCCCTACAGGAGGAAGTGTTGAGGGAGTTTCATATGTCCCCTTTAGTAGTAATGCGAAACGGGCGGGCTAGGGTAGGGCGGGCTAAGCCCGCACGGGTTTGAGCCCGCGCGGGTTTGTCCACAAAAGCCCGCATATAATGCGAACAAAAAATTTCAAGCCCTCCCTGCCCCGTATAAACCCGTGGGTTGACCGCGGGTTGCCCGCGGGCTTACCTACATTTAAAAAAAATACGATTTATAATCATTTAAATATTTTATTTTTTATCATTCTTAAAGGTATTTGTGGGGATAATTATGAATTAACAATAACTAGATTTTTAAAGGATGTGATGGAACATTTTTTTTGTGGGTTAATGGTGACATGTGGTAATCCCGATGTGGTGGTGAATTGTTGCGATAGAAAGTAGGTGAGTAATCAGTGATGGGTGATGAATGATAATGTTGGTTCTGTGGTGATGTGAACAACTAAACCTGTGAATGAATGAAGTATCTCCAAGTAACGACCATTTTCAGAGGAAGTTATTAGTGTTTTTATGAGGTTCTATCCAATTCTATTAAACAAATTAAAATTAAATAATAAAAAAATTAAATTGACCTAAGAAATATTATGATTATAATAACTCTTATAGAATTGAAACCATGCGCAGGGGTGATGAGTTCCATTTTTTCAGAGATGGGTTGACACACCATGTGAATATGGTTAATAATTACTATATAAATAATATAATATCATATTAAAACAATAAATATAGACCTATTTAAAATTCACATGTGAATAAATGGTGAATTAATATGACCATTACAGTGAAAAATCATATGTCACCATTTAACCATGATTTTTTTATTAAAAAAATTAAATGTTAAAGAAACATATATTGTAAAAAAAATATTTTTTTTTAAATTGAGCCCGCGGGCAAGCCCGCGCCTGTGCGGGCTCAACCCGCATTAACCCGCACCTGCGCGGGCTCAACCCGCATTGGCCCGCACTCTAAACGGTCAAATTTTTTAGGTCCACCCTGCCCCACATCCTCCCCATACCCGCAAAGCCCGCGGTCCGCGAGCCCGATTTGCATCGCTACCCTTTAGCGGTACATCCAAGAGTGGAAAAGATGTACCAGGACCTTTAGCGTCAGCACTGGTGGCCGAGAATAAAGAAAGCAGTAGCAGATTTTGTCTCACACTGACTCACTTGTCAGCAAGTGAAGCCAGAGCATCAGGTTCCAGCAGGCTTAGTTCAGCCACTAGAGGTGCCAGAGTGGAAGTGGGATAGAATTTACATGGACTTTATGACAGGACATCCATGCACGTCTAAGAGACATGATTCCATCTGGGTGATCATTGACTGACTCACCAAGTCGGCCCACTTCCTACCTATCAGAGATTAGGGATCCGTAGAGGGCTTGGGATGCCTCTACGTGAAAAAGATTGTACTTCTTCATGGGGTTCTGTCTATGATTGTCTCCAGTCGTGATGCATGTTTCACTTATCGTCTATGGAAGTGGTTGTATGAGGCATTACAGACACAACTTCGGTTGAGAATCGCCTTCCATCCTCAGATGGATGGTCAGACAGAGCGGACCATTCAAACCCTAGAGGACATGCTACGTGCTTGCATCCTTGATTTCATCCACAGTTGGGAGGATCACTTTACTTAGGTGGATTTCGTATACAACAATAGTTATCACTACACCATCAGAATGGCACCATTCGAGGCATTGCACGGTTGACCTTGCAGATCACCTTTGTTCTGGACTGACCTAGGGGAGTCAGCACTCATGGGACTAGAGATTGTACGGGCTACCATAGATAAGGTGCAGATCATCCAGGAGCAGATGAAGACTGTACAGAGCAGGAAGAAGTCTTATGCTGATAGGATACGAAGACCTCTAGATTTTGAGGATGGTGACCATGTCTTTCTACGGGTCTCACCTTAACGAGATTTGCGGAGATTTGGCCGGGGAAGAAAGTTATCTCTGAGGTTCATCAAACCCTTTCTGGTCCTTAGCATAGTTGGCAAGGTTTCATACCGCCTAGCCCTTCCACTGTATTTGGAAAAGGTTCACAACGTCTTCCACGTATCCCAGCTGAGGAGATACGTGCACGACCCATCTCACGTCATCGACCACGGCGAGCTGGACATCGACAATGGGGCGATGTTTACGGAGGTTCTAATAGAGATTGAGGATCGATTGGAGAGAGTCCTTTGTGGGTGGTCGATACCTCTGGTGCGCGTACATTGGCAGCACGGGAACCTCCAGGAGAGAACATGGGAGCGGGAGGCTCAAATTCGTGCTCAGTACCCCCACTTGTTTCCCTAATTTTTGTTTTGGCTTTCGGGGACACAAATCCCTGAGGTGGGGAGAATGTAAAGACTAGGATTTTTCTATATAAATTTTTTTATGTTGAATCTTTCCCCATAATCCAAGTGCTACTGATCTAACGCGAAGGGTACGGGCCAAACAAATATGGCCCGATCCCTCTGCATCATCTTTGTTGAAGGGTTCTTCACGGTGGAGGAGGACGGTGACCGGTGCCGGTAAGAAACAAGGTTGTGACCGACACTCCGACTGGCTATGGGGAGGTAGGGCGGCGCGTGTCCGTGCCGCTGGTTGAGTAGGAGACCACATCCGGTTGGCCATGGTGGAGGGTAGAGGGAGGTCGGCACCAATCCGGCCATAGCGGATTGGCGGGACCCGCTCGGGTCCTTTGGGTGACATGGCAGTGCCTGAAGGTGATGCCTCTTACTGTTATGAATGGAAGGGGGGCCGCTCCCCTTCGGCGCCAGCTCAGGCAGACCACACTGCCCAGCGGACCGTTCCACCCCAGCAGGCCATGCCAATGGGTAGTTCCATCGAACCATGCCCAGTGGGCCATGCCATCAGGTTGTGCCCAGCGGGCCGCAGCATCGGGCCATGCCAGCGAGCTATGCCCAGCGGGCCGCACTAGCAGGCCGCACACAGTGGGTCGCCCCCAATAGGTCATACCAAGCACAAGCTGGGTTGGACCACGTCCTAGTGGTCCGGGCTCGCCGCGACCCAGGCCAAACGGTTCCTGTCGAATAGAACCAGGTCGGGTTGGCCCAGGCCCTTTCGGACCGGACCCAGGCCCATCTTGACCCAGTTTCACCTTTTTGGACATATCTTGAGAACCGAGCATCCATTTGATGAACCATCTACAAAACTAGAATCCTTGTATCGAGATGGTCATTTTGGTTTACTCCAATTGATTTTTGTATAAATTTGGAGTGTGGTCGGGTTGGATCGAACCCGAATCCAACCGGGTCCTCGGAATGAAAACGCTAATAACTTACAAACCGGGCATCCGATTGACACAACGTCTATGGCGTTGGATCCCCTATGATGTGACAAACCTTTGGGATACTTCTTTGTGGGACTTCATTCCAGTTGAAGTATTGACCGGTGGCTTGAGGAGCGGAACCTCCCGGAATCAAGAAAGCTTAGTGCGGGAACCCTGTGGCTGGCTGTAACATGAAGAAAGAACATCGATCATATGTGGGTCAACATCTAGTAGATCCTATGTGAGTTATCGCTCAGAGATCTTGTGTGGGTCAGTGCATATTGTTCCTGTGTGGGTCAGATCCTATGTGTTTTAGCGCTCAGTGATCCTGTGTGGGTCAGCGTATATCGATCCAGTGTGGGTCAGATCATATGTGGTTCAGAGGGGGTTAGTTACCTATCGATCCTATGTGGTTCAGAAGCAGTGCTACTTAACAAAATAAGGTGATCTAGGTTATTAATAATTGTTTGTACTTCTGTACTTAAGTTATACCTGATGTGAGCTGAGTCTTTACCTTTGTGGTATTCTTCTGTGTGGTGGTACCTTTGTGGAAATCTTCTGTGTGGCGTACCTTTGTGGTACTTACTTTCGTAGTGATACCTTTGTGGTGTTCTTCTATGTGGAGACCTTTGTGGTACTTACCTTTGTGGTGATACCTTTGTGGTATTCTTCTGTTTTCCATTACCTTTGTGGAACTTACCTTTGTGGTGTTACCTTCATGGTTTTCTTTCCTTCGTGGAACAGCTGAGCTTTGGGCTAATGAGTTGGGCCTTGTGTTTCCTCATGAATGAGATGGGTATACTTGATAACTTAGATATATGTATGATCATATACTTAAGTAGGGTTGACTATTGTTTCCATGCTTTGTGGTTTATCCTTTGTGGATTCTGAGGGACCTTTAGGGGTATCGAGGTCCCTACTGAGTATTGTTATACTCACCCCTGCACGGGATATGCCCTCACCTTTCTGTGTCTTGTGCAGATGACGGAAAACGTTGATCGAGGACGAGGGTACCATGACTGGAGGCTACTCGGAGGTGGACCTTAGATGAGGCATACCGTAGAGACGGTCATTTGAGAGTTGTACCTACCCTTCAGGTAAGATCCTTGGTGGGTGTTCACAGGAGTTGTTTCTAGTTTTACTTGTACTTTCCAGTTTTACTTGTACTTTCCAGTTGGACTTGTATTCTGGCCTCTTTTACTTATTATACTCACTTTGTGTACTATATAGTTTACTTTGTGCTTTTATATTATTGTGTCCTTGGTTGTGTGAGTTTACAGGTTATAAAGGAAATGCCTTCCCGGTTTTAGGGATATGTCTTTCTAGTTCTAGTTGTCAGCCCCTAACCTATGGAAGGCGGGCTTGGGGAAGTCACGGCATAGACCCCAAGGGACAGGTTGTGATAGGTTATTGTTGATCGATTAACTAAATCTACACATTTCCTTCACATTCAAGATACTAAGTCTTTAGATCATATTTCTTAAATTAATCTAAAGGATATATTTAGGTTTCATGTAGTGCCTCCCCCCATTGTATCAGACCGTGATCCCAAGTTCACATATAATTTTTGAAAATGACTTAAAAAGTTATTATGTGCTGAATTAAATTTCAGTATAGCTTTTCATCCTCAATCTGATGAATAGTTTGAGTGAATGATTCAGACTATGAAATACATTCTTCATTCATTTCCAATAGATTACCAGGGAAGTTGGGATCAATATATTTCTTTGATTAAGTTTTATTATATCAATAGTTTTCATTCCAGTATACAGATGGAACCTTTTGATGCATTATATGGAAATCAGTGTCGGACACCAGTATTTTGGTATAATGTATGAGAAAAGAAGTTTATGGGACCATAGTTGGTAGAGGAGATAGTATAGAAAGTTTATTTGATTCAGTGACACATGATGATATCTCAGAGTAGGCATAAAATTTATGCTGATAACCAAAGGAAATGTCTTTCTTTCATTATAGGTGATAATGTCTTTCTCAAAGTTTCTCCATGGAAAATTGTTGTGGGTTTTGGTAAAAATGGAAACATAATTCCATGATTCATTGAACCATATGAAATTCTAAATAAATTTTGATCAATTTCTTACTAATTGTATTTTCCCCTAAGTTTATATCAGGTACACAATGTATTTCATGTTTCAATGTTAAGAAAATATGTGTCGGATTCAACTCATGTTTTGATCTAGGAAGTATTTTAGTTGGAAGTGAACATTTATTATGAGTAATAATCTATTCATATTATTGACCATAGAGAAAAATTGTTGAAAAAAAAATTAATTCACCATGTTAATGTTATATGGAAAACCCATATGGTTGAAGAGGCAACATGGGAATCTGAAAATGCAATGAGGGAAAGGCATCCCTACTTGTTTAATAAGTGAATAAAAATTGTGAGGACACAATTTATAAAATTGGGAATAATGTAATAAACTAGGTAATGATACAATAAATTATTTTCATATTTATTAAAATGAATTATATAGTTACATTAGTTATAAAAATATTAAGTAATTTTAAATCAAAAAGGAAATAGTTTTAACTAAACTCTTTTCTTATAAGATTTTATTTAAAAGATTAAATTCTAAATTTTAGAATTTTAATTTGATAAAATTAATATAATTTTTTAAATCATCATTCCAAAATTATCTTTGGGTGAATTTTTGGTATTTTTCTAGGAAGTTTCATTTTTTGATGAATAGTGAAAAATACAGAATTTTAATTGAAGTTTGCCTTTTTGTTTAAAAACTTTATGATGATAAATTATATTTTTAAATGGTTTTAAAGTTAAATTAGTTAAATTATACATATATTAATCTAATTTAGTTCATTTTAATAAATTTCATATTGAATTTTTATATAAAAATATTTCACACTTTTGAACTATTTCTATTTAAGAACTCGTTGTCTTGCCACGTCTACGAGATTAATATTAAATTAATTTTTACCAATTATGTGAATTTAATTTGTAAAAATGGATTACATATTTTTAATAAGTATAATTTATAATTTATAATAATTTCAACTTAATTTTTGACCAAAATGAATAGTGAACACAGTAAAAATTAATTTTCACAGTTAAGGTAAAAATGGGTTTACAGGGGGTTAAACTAAAAAGATAAGGGTAAAAAGCACATATACACTTGACTAAAAACTATTTTCTAGAAATATTTCAACTATTAAACCTATAAGTTTTAATAATTGCATATTTTTTACCTTTTTCCATATGAAAAATGTGGTATCACTCAAATATTTTTAAAAATACCAAGTGTGTCCTCTCCCCCACTTATAAAAGGCCACCCCCTATCCTCTTCTCTTAACACCTTAAAAACCAATTGGTTCAGAAAATATATTATAAAATTACTTATCCATTTCTATACTATCATCCTAGAAGCCTTAATTTTTGAATAAATTAAACCAATGTAGGCCTTTGGTGCAAACCAAAAGGAGTTACCTAAAGAAGAGGTAACATACACAAACGAGCGTTTCTATTTTATTTCTTACTCCACCCCTTTAATTATTCTTAAATTATGATTATATAATAACCTCAGAATATTACATATATTTATGTTTTTTTATGTTAATGTTATTACCTATAAACATACACATTTCCATCCAATAGGTTACAAAATCATAGTTTGTGTGTATGGTGGACTACCACCTCGTGAACCGATGTTGTTTATTTCTCCATTACCACCTCTCATAGTTGGGTGTAATGATGGATATAAAGTTTATATATTATATTTATAACATAATTATACCTATTTATTCATTATATAATATATACCTTTTTACATTCCATACCATAGGGGATACAATAACGTCGCTCGTGTGTACTGTGGACTACCACCTCACGAAGTGATGTGATTCGTTTTTTACAAATTCATTACATGGAAGGTAATATGGGTAACATTAATGAATATATGTGATATAAATGGAATAAAAATGATATTAATTATATATTTATCATTCTTGAAATATAATATATCATTTTATTTCTTAACTTCTCACACACTGAAAAAGTGATAATGTCATATGTGGATGTGTAGACTACCACCTCCTTGAAGTGATGTGATTCCTTTCTTCCTCACCACATCACAATAATGGTATATATGAGTATATATAATTAAATATTATTATATTTATGATATAATATTTATTATGGAAAGATAAAATACTATGTACCATCTTTACATAATGATCATTGAAAAACGGAAACGTTACTCATGCGTACGTTTGACCTACCGTCTTCATGATCGTAACGTTGGTTCATTTTTAATAACCATATATCATGATTTTTTAAAAAATTATAATTTATGTATGAATATTATAATTATTTCGTGATCATGTTTCTATATATTTTTAAATAATGACCCCTTTTTACCATATTTGTCCTACCAAATCCATTTTTGACACATAAACTGAATATAGTCGAAATATCTAACTTAAAATTAATTAAATAAGTAATTGTATATTACTTGGTAATAATTAAAATAAAAGTAATAATAAAATTGAAAAATGTTCTAATTAAGGTAAATAATTAACATAATTTTATTATTCAGTAAGATAAAGACACACGTGACAAGTCAGACTCAAGGTAAGGGACTTCATCTCAATTTCATTTCATTGAGGCATTTCTTGATATTATAAAAATTAATTCTTTTATATAGTGTATATACATCCACTTTGACATGTTATATCATCAATTTATCTATTATCATAGTATTTAATGTTTCTTTTAATTTTAATCTTTCATGGGGATTATGATTTAAATATTTCTAAAGTGATAAGGGGCTTTCCTTCAAAATAAATCCTCTTTTAAAGTTTCCCTTCAAACTCTCTTTCTCTTTCATGTTCATGTTTTTAAAATAATTTTTCAAATTTTTTTTATGAAAATAAAATATATTTTAAAGTTCATTTTATGTCATTTTTAATTTATTTAAAAGGCTTTAAAAAGAAATCATTTTACGTGTTTTAAATGAAACATTTTGACAAATGATGAATGAAATGTTCTATTTTTAAAGTACAGTGACAACAAACTTTCCTATAATTGTGACTTTTATTTGATTTATATATTCATTTTCAATCTTACATGTTTTATTAAATGAAAATCCCTCTTTTACTTTTAGGGGTTATTTTGGTATTGAAAATGGGTTTTTAAAATAAATGTTTATTTTTTATTGAAATTGGACTTTTGAAAGAAAATGGTATTTTAATATCTAAAATTTATTTTCATATGAGTTTAAAAGTATTTTTCAAATGATAAAATGTTTTATTTTTATTTTGGTTATTTGACATTATATATGATGGGTGCACCCAGATAGTATCGAGTGATCTTGTTATAACTTAAATGATGGGTGTGTTCAGATATCACTTCAATGCATTGATTAATGATTATGTTCTCTAGATAATTATATTGTAAGTTTTAAGTATGGTTATTCTAATTTGTAAGGGATCTGTAAGGTTTCTATGACACGAAGTCCCAAGGTACCTACATGAATTTTCTATTCTTCCTAATGAGTTTTCAAGGAAATAATTTTTTTTTAAACATAAAATAAATGATATTGTCGAAAGAATGAAAATTCAATTTATTGGTAAAAAGTTAGGTTTTATTAACAAAAATTTTTTCATGGGTTTAAATGTTTTTTACTGGACTAATGGTTTCCTTGTTTTTGTATCACTTACTAAGATTTTGTGCTCATCCCACATTTTAATTTTTTTTCACAATATTTAAGGATGAGTAAGGGAAAGGAAGAGGTAAAGTTGAAAG
Source organism: Viscum album (assembly GCA_963277665.1). NCBI lineage: Eukaryota > Viridiplantae > Streptophyta > Magnoliopsida > Santalales > Viscaceae > Viscum > Viscum album. Next base: position 350,329,333 of record OY728130.1, on the reverse strand, counting down.
TCAATAAGATTTTCCATGAAAATAAATCTTACTTTATTTTAAAAAAATTATATTATGGGGAAAATGGTTACTAATTGTAAGTTTCCACTTATTATTATATGGTTTTTAATGTATGAGTTATGATCTAATTCTCTAAGACTCTAAACCTGAAAATATCCTAAAATGTAAGAGAATGAATTCTTGACTAAAAAACAAGATAATGTGATGTTTAAGGATGGGTCCTTATAATATTGAACCACAGTCATATTTGACCAATGGTCACATTTGACCAACGATCATATTTGACCTACGGTCATATTTGACCAACAGTCATACTTTACCAATGGTCATATTACCATTCTAATGGTAAAATTTCTCCCTAAAAACACCACTTCATTATTTCACAAATTATTCACTATAATTACTCATAAGGTTATACTTTAATTTTATAATATTTTGATTAGTTTACTAATAATTATTTTCATTTATATAGTGTTGTTCATAGAGGTGATGATTCTAGTAGATTGGTGCGATCCATATTTTCCCATTTTAGCTTTTCTATTTTATATTTTTTTATCTAATTGTAATGTTTGGAATTTTAATTGGTTTTGTAGATGACTATTATAATGATATTTATTAATGAGATAAGTTTTTGTTTGTTTCTATACATTTTTTTTTTGTATAAAATTGTATAATATAACACAAATTTACTTAAAAAACAAATATCATTTAATAATACTGGGTGGTCACAAGCACGACGATATAATAATATCAATTAATAGTATAAGCATAAAATATACCAAAATAGTGGAATATTAAACATAAATCATGTGAATAATAAAGTAATCACATACATCAATGTCATATACAAATATGATGATCATGGAATGATATACCAAAAAGAGAAATACAAGGGAACCAGGGGAACCATGGGAACATGAAAATACAAAATTATATACAAAAAAGAACAAAAGACCTAAGTATATCTCTGGTAGAATATAGAGCATAGGCTTGTTCTTATTCCCCCATACACCACCTAGCAAGGTAATCAAGAATCCATGGTAGGTCACTTTACCTTATCCCTACCTATATTCAAGAAGTCTGCCAGGGTACCCAACGGAATCTCGGATAGGGTGTGAGATATGCTCAGTAGGCCACCACCAATGGTTTCTAATTCCATCTAGTCCATGAGTACATAATAAGAAGTTTGTATGTAATATTAAAATCCATAAATGAAATATAGTAATTAAATATCCCACATAGGTCTGGGTTACCATTGAATTCCCATCCTCTTCTACTTGTTTCGGCCTAAGCTAGAATATCTTTAATTAAATATTAGTTCATGATTTAATTTATAATAAAGTCATGGGAACCGAATCATAGCCCAAGGTGTCCCCTGTGAATAATATCTGAGTAAGATATGTATAATAAGGCCATCATAAAAAGTAAGACCCTGGTTGAATCCAAGCTTATTCTTTGGCTTGGCAGTCACATTGTATAATTAATTCATTATGATTGTAATCAACTTAATCCCATCCTTGGAATTCCTAATTTGGAACCTAGGTATCGCTCTAGGTATAACATTAACCCATCACCTTATAAGCCCATCATATTAATTCTTTATAGGTTCCATGGTACCTCTCTAGGTGTGGTATAAAGTCATCGCCCTATGAGTTCATTCTTGGCAGTCCATAAGGGATATGAAGTGTCACTCATGGCATATATAACGATATTCCCTCTAAGTCCATCTGTGGAAGCTCACATAGGGATTCCAATTATCACTCATGGAATATATAATGATCTTCCCTCTGAGTTCATCCTTGGTAGTCCACACTAGATCTCAAGTATCACTCATGGCATATATAATCTAGATGCCAAGTGAGTCCATCCACATTATTCATATGAGAACCCATGTGTCACCCATAGTGGATAATAATTACAATTACAAATTATTTAATTAAAGAAGCTCAACAATTCCATCCGTGGAATTCTCAGTCAAAACCCATGTATCACTCTCGGCATGGAAATATGAATGGTAATGGGCCCAAAGTCCAACCATACCATTTAATTCAATTGTACATCACATTTATATAATCAATTTACTCACTTTATAAGGTGGATCAAAACATAGGCTAGGCTTAGAAGGCCTATCCTTCCATGAATCCTCTAATTTATCTTAACTGGTCATTTAGTTTTAAAGAACTTCTCAAGACTAAGTGAGTAGGGAAAATGGATAATGCATAGGGACATGGTCTTCTATTCCTTCTTTTATTTAATTTAATTTACACTTTAATCAATTCATTTAACATCACATAACAAATGGGTAAAAGAACACACCTTAAGAGGTGAATCAATTCATAGGACACACATGGTGGTTTTATCCAATTTAGAAATAAACTAAAGAGGTGGTTCAATTCAAGGTCTTTAACCTAATTTAAGTCGTAAATGGGTCTCTTGGGTCATAGAGGTCAATCCTATTCATTTTATTCAAGAATAATTTTGTTTAATAAGGGAAGCTCAGAAAATATGGCATGTGGTACAATGACGTAATATATAAACTCCAAGACTTTAAGGGAAAAGCATGATACCATGTAACAACCCCAACCCCAATGGCCCATAGTTAGTAGTTACTTTATTATATTGGCATATTATAAAAGGAATCACAGCCCCTAAGTACTGATCATTTTAGAACACCATTATTCCCCTAGATTAACCCTCTATATCAGTCATAACATATATCTTAGCATCCTAGAAAAAATAAAACATAAGAAAGGGGTGACCTCATATGCTCTGTAAGGGTAAGTATGCAACAGTATCTGTTATGAATAATAAGCATAAATATTAAGGGAAGGTTTATAACTAAAACACAATCCATTTAAACAAAATCTTGAGCATAATATGGAAAGAATAAATGAAAGTCATATAATTACATATAAATAATCTCATGGATATCCTACTAATTGAATAATCACATGGATTATCAATAACTAGTCACATAATGAGGTAATGCATAATGTTGGACATCATAAACATACCTTCAAGGCTTCAGTCAAGACACCATACATAAATGGGTAAGACATCATCCAATACCCAAACTATTTTGTCTCATGAGGCGTACTGATGCATCGAGGTTCTATATTGGGACCCTCCCATCACTTACTAAGTCCAATGAATTCCTCATATGAAAAAATAAACAACATAAACATTATTATTAAAAAAACTAGCATAATAAATGTGAACAATTTAACTATAAACCATGAATGGTATCAAAATAGCACATCTATGGTCAAAATGATCATAAAACCTTTAATAAAATAAGGAATATGGTAAGAGATAAACCTCAATAAATCATAAGATCCAACAAATAATGTTGAAATGGATAAAAATACTCTAATAAAATCATTAAAATTTTCTTGAGAGAAATATTCCTTTTTTACTTTCAAATAATTTGTTGAAAATTTTGTTCAATTTTAAAACAAAAAATTTTCATTGTAAATAATATTGTAAATTTTTTAAGTATGATTTATACATTAAGGTTTCATGATTATGGAAAAATCTACTCATTCCATATAATTTTAAAAAATATCATTACTTCTATAATTTTATAGAAAAAATCATAAAGTACCTCATCTGGAAAATAAAAAAAATATTCCTTTCAAACCATTGTATAAAAAGATGAAAATGGGTAAAAATACTTTAAAATTTTTAAGATAATAGTAAAAATGATTTGGAAGATAGATTTAAGAAACATGTACATTGATGATAAATATTACTCAGTTGATACTTACTTATGTTATTAATATTTTCATGACTTATTATATACTCGCTTTACTGATTTTATATGAAATCTTCATAATTTGTGTGAAATATTAATGTTTTTATACTAAGTATAATTTTTGAGCATTTTTAGAAGTAGTCCAATTGAGTCAATTTACTATTTTATTTATAAATCTCCCCATACTGATCCAAATTGTGTAGTTATTGTTTTTTAGGATTTATAATTCAATATAAAACATTTAATTAGAAGGGATCATGGTCCAATTCTTCCATTTGAAGGCCCATATGGACCACACAAGAAGGCCTACAAAATCTGTGAATAAACTAGACCAGCAATGAAGATTTAATTTCTGGGCTCAATCAGGATGCCCAAATTCATTTATTTTCCTCCAACGTTCATGGGACAATGTAATTAGTCTTGGATAAAATTTTCAAGTCTCAACTACAAATACAAGGGGCCCAAATGATTCATTTAAACTCAGCCCACCATTCTGGCCAGGAATTAAAATCAGTACAGTATTCATGACATGTATTCTGATATATTCATAAAATCAAGCTGAAATTTTTCAGTGTGAAATAGGATATATATTTGGACAAATTTTTTGAAGAAATAATTCGTATTTGAAGGCATATTACTATTCCAAAATCCATTCACATTTTGGCCATCAAAAAATCATGGATAGAAATGGATAGTTTAAAATTGTTTATTTAAACCACCATAACTTTGTCTCCATAAGTCCACATGACTCAAAAATTTTAGAGTAGTTTTAAAACATTATTATCTAAAACTTTTAAGAATGATATATCTCGAGATTCGGCTGTCTGGATGCCAAATCTTTGAGCCAAGTGGAGGGACAGATTGGGAATGCAAACAGTCCACTTCCTTGGGCTATAAATACATCCCCCTCATCTCCTTCAAATGGGTTGGAATTTCAGAAGAGGGGAGAACATATTGGCATGACCAAATCCTTTAAAAGTTCTTGGGATGACCTTCCATAATCAAGTTTTCATTTGAGATATCTTTCCTCCTCTCTTTGTTTCCTTTAACTTTTGTGTTCTTCATTATTGTAATCCTGTAAAAAAAATTAATTTTGTTTTAATGAAAGTTTCTTCTTCAATATCTCTTATTCTCATCCAAATTCTGTAGTTTAGTATTAATTTTCTTAAAATATTTTAAATATAGTTGAATACCCTTATTTTCTTTTGCTTTCTCAATCAATCTAAAGTTCGTTTTTAATTATCATCATCGTTTGTGTGTGTGTTCGACGCACCACTCTTTTCTTATCCATTTCTTTTTATTATATTATTAATTTATCATCATAATCATTATAATCAGATTACTAATTATTTCAATTTCTGAGTAAATCTCTCATTGGGGTGAGTTTTAATTTTGGGATGCTAATCGATTGATATCTTTTGCTTGATGAGTATTCTTTGAATTAACATTGTGTATGTTAGACTTAACATGTCATGGATTAATGAATTGTTTTGTTTAATGAGTGGTTTCCGTGGATTATTGGAACCATAAATACACTACCATAAATAAGATATTATTAAGATTAGAACCCTAAGTTATGTTAAGGCTTGGATTAAAGCCTTAACACTTGGGAATTCCAATCAACATCAACTTATGACATGGCTGTTAATTTAATCCAATATAAAGCAAAGATCTAGGATATCACAAGATTAACTACCTAATGATAAACTCACCCCAATATTTATTAAATTGTTAAATTAATCAATCATTTCAATTAAGCTCTGCAAAAAACCCCCTAATCAAAATACAATCAACTAAAAACAAAATACTATTAAAAAGTATCATCACCGAAGATTCTACCCGAGTGTTTCTATACACATTAGAAGAGTATCAGAACTTTGACTGGTCGATAGGCGAAAATTGGTCACGCTTTCAAATGGAGAAGTTTCCGAGGATGGTTCTTTATGTATTTATTAGTTTCTAATTATTGTAAAAAAACAAAAAAACAAAATTTAAAAAAAATTGAAAAAAAAAACAAAAAGAAAAACTTTCCTTCCTCATAAAAATCATAAACAGTAAACACAAAAAGAAAAACTTGTCTTCCTATTTCTTCCAATATCTCTCTGAATACCCCATAGCCTCCTAAACAATCCCTCGGATTTTTTTGACCCTGAAGTTTAGCAAACACTTCTCCAACTTAGGAGGAACATTAAGGATAATTTTATAATTCAAGAATCAGTCTTTGTCCAACCAATTGAATTAGATATGTTCAATCCTAGGGAAAAAACACTTAAAGAACTTGTTTCCACTGATATGAATTACCAACCTCTTGGTATTCAATATCCAAACATATAGGCTGACTTCGAACTCAAACCGGGTTTGATTAATCTTCTCCCTCATTTCCACGGGCTAGCCGGTGAGGATCCACATCTTCATCTTAAAGAGTACCAAGTGGTGTGCTCTACCATGAAGCCTCAAGGGGTTTCTGAGGAACAAATCAAACTCCAAGAATTCCCTTTCTCCTTAGCTGACACTGCTAAGTCATGTCTCTACTACATTCCTCATAGTTCCATAACCACATGGAATGACATCAAGTTACTCTTCTTAGAGAAATTCTTTCCTGCTTCTTGTACTACCTCTATCCAAAAGGAAATAAGTGGTATCTGTCAGTTCCCAAGTGAATCATTCCATGAATACTAGGAGAGGTTCAAAAAGATTGTTGCAACCTGCCCATGCCATCAAATCCCTGACCAGCTCTTGATCCAATACTTTTATGAGGGGTTATTGGCTATGGAGATAACTCTTATTGATGCCGCAAGTGGCAGTGCTCTTGTTGATAAAACTCATGCAGCTTCGAGAGATCTTATAAGTAACATGACTGCAAACACATAACAATTCCATACTCGAGCACATGATCAAGTAAAAAAAGTCCAATACAATCAATCCATAGATCCAAAAAAGATGACCGAGTGGATGATTGAACTTATAGGTCTTGTGCGATAACTAGATGTGGCATCCAAAGCCCCAACCTCATATTCTCCACAATCAATGTTTCCTTGACCAGTCAAAAACTGTGGAATTTGCAACTCACCATCTCATCCAACTAACACATGTCCACAACTTCAAGAGGATCAATGTGATTCATCTATACCAATGGAGATCAATGCAGCATATGCTCAGCAGAACCCCAACGCTCAACAATCAGGTCAGTTCATTAGAAAATTCAACCAACCTCACTCTGATCCCTTCTCTTCTTCTTATAAAGAAGCCCTGAGGTATATTAATCCCATCTCTCATCCCCCTCAATTTCCTCCTCAAGACCCAAACCAGTTTCAATATGGTTGATGTGTTGGTAACTTCCAATAACCTTATCCTTTTGTTACTCAACAACAAAGAAACAATTCTACTTCTGGATTCCACTATCCTAGTGAGCCTTCCCAATTCCAAAACCAATAAAATCGCTTTCCCAAGAACCAAAATCAAGGTAATCTCAATCCTATACAAGCCTCTTCTTCCAAGAAACCATGGGAAAGTGTAGTGTAAGATCTTTCCTCATTCACCCGTTCCAGCCTCAAAAACATTGAAACACAAATTGGTCAACTTGCATCCCACCTAAGCTAGCAACAAAAATAAAATGCTTCCCAACTCCCAGCTCAACCATTACCAAACCCCAAGGGTAATCTAAGTGCAATTGCACTTAGATTGGGGAATCAAATTGTTATGACTCAAGATAATTCTTCCAACCCCCCTTTAAATGTTGACATAGAAAATTAAAATAAAAAGAAACTTGAAAAGGAATCTGAATTCATTCTCTCACCTCCTTCTATTCCACTTAGGAACCCAATTCCTTCTCCTTAAGCCATTTCTAAGCCAAATAAGTCCTTTGAACCTGATCCTGAAATGTTCGACATGTTTAGACGTGTTGAAGTGAAAATTCCCCACTTAGATACCATTAAAAAAATTCCTATGTATGAAAAGTTTCTTAAGGATTTGTGTACCCATAATAGGCAACTTAGGACCTTTGAAAATGTTTCCACCCAACAGTCTATTCCCATAAAGTGCAAATATCCAAGGACCTTTACGGTTCCATGCCAAATTGGAAGTTCCAACTTTGATGATGCACTCATAGACCTAAGATCCTAAATTAATTTCATGCCCAAATCCATATTCTCTAACCTTATTCTAGTCCCCTTACATCCAACGGGTGTTTTCATTCAATTATCCAATCGAAGCACAGCCATTCGTGAGGGAATAATTGAGGATGTCCTTGTTTGTGTGAATGATCTTATCTTCCCTGCTGATTTCTATGTCCTTTACATGGAAGGTGAGACGAACTCTTCTCGATATCCCCTAATTCTAGGAATACCATTCCTCATGACTGCTAGAACTAAGATTGATGTCCATTCAAGAATCTTATACCTAGAATATGGTGACCAACTAGTCAAGTTCAACATTTTCAAATCCATGCGATACCCATCTGAGGATCACTCTGTATTCTCAATCCATGCTTCTGAGTACACTTCTAAGAGTCAATTAAACCTCAATCCATCATGTTATTCATGTTAAAATGATAAAGGATCTTGTGAAATCTACACCATGATTAACCAAGTCATAAATGGTGGAGTTGATGTGGACCTCTCATTCATAGACTCCATCAATCTAGTGGAACTTGAAAACTCTCTTGAATCCCACATCAACTCTGATCTCTACTGCTCCACCTTGGACAGTATTAAGGAAATTGAATCTAAAGAAACTGAATTCCCTTCCTCCATTCTTGAGTTGTCTAACCCACAAATTATAGATGAGACTGATCTGAAACCTCTTCCTAAACACCTGAAATATGCATTCCTTTTCCATGATCACTCTTATATTGTCATTATCTCTTCTTTACTTATCGAAACTGAGGAGTAAAAACTTGTTCAATTGTTAGGGGAAAACAAAAAGGCCTTAGGTTGGACCCTAGATAACATAGCAGGAATAAACCCTACTCTTTGCATGTATCACATCCATCTTGAGGAATCATCGAAACCAATTAGACAACCACAAAGAAGACTCAATCCACTCATACTTAAGGTAGTTGGGGAAGAGATCACCAAGCTTCTTCAAGATAGAATTATCTTCCCAATTTACGATAGTGAATGGGTTAGTCTAATTCAATTTGTACCTAAGAAAGGTGGGATAATTGTTGTCACAAATGAACATGGGGAGGTAATCACAACTCGAGTGAAGAAAAAATGGCGTGTGTTCATCGACTACCGAAAATTGAATGTTGAAACACGAAAATATAACTACCCTCTTCCATTCCTTGATCAAATGATAGAATAATTAGCCAAAAAGTCACACTATTACTTTCTTGATGGATAAAACGGCTAATCCCAAATCCTAATCGCACCTCAGGACCAATAAAAGACTACTTTCACTTTCCCCTTTGAAACATATGCATATAGAAGAATGCCTTTTGGCCTTTGAAATGCTACTTCAACATTATATAGGTGTATGATGAGTATCTTTTCTGAATTCATTGAACATTGCATGGAAGTATTCATGGATGACTTTATCATTTATGGCAAGTCATTTGAATCGTGATTGCATTCTCTCTTTCTCTAGTCCTTCAAAAGTGTGTCAAGTGTAACCTTGTGTTAAATTTTGAAACATGTCACTTAATGGTTGAAAATGGGATTATTCTAGGGCACATAGTTTCAGAAGATGGTATTGATGTCTATCCTTCCAAGATTGAAGTGATTCATTCACTTCCAGAACCCACATTTGTTCGAGACATCTGTTCCTTCCTTGGTCATGTCAGTTTCTATCAGCGATTCATCCATAACTTCAGTAGTATTTCCCTCCCACTCACTCGGTTGCTCCAAAATTATGTCACTTTCCATTTCGATGAGGTTTAAAAGAGATCCTTCATTTAAATCAAAACTTCTCTTACATATTCCCCAATAATCCAACCCCCAGATTGGTCCTTACCCTTTTACTTGATGTGTGATGCTTCTGATAGAGCTGTTAGGATTTTCTTGGTCAAAGAAGAGAAACAATTTTTCATGTCATCTATTATGCCTCAAAAACATTGGATGAAACTCAATCTCACTACAATGTGATTAAAAAGTAACTTTTAGCAGTGTTTTTTCCTTAGATAAATTCTGGCCCTATCTCTTAGGTTCCAAAATCATCATCTTCACAGACCATTATGCTATAATGTTCTTAATCAAAAAAAGTGATTCTGAGCCAAAGATAATAAGATGTGTAACGCCCCAACCCTAGTTGCCTAGAGTCGGTGCATTATTACATAACATTGGCATGATCATAAGAAAGATCAAATCTCGAAAGACCGATTGGTTTAGTAGCCTTGGAAACACTAGATATATTCATAAGTTTTACATTACATCATAAAATGAAAAACTACTACAACAACATAATGTTTCCACAGTCCACACTATAATCCCCTCATAATATCCCTGCAGGTCATTCATAATTTACTTCTTCACTTCCTGGGAAAAATAAAACATAGAAAAGGGGTGAGCTCAAATGCCCAGTAAGGATAACAATATAGAGGAAACTTTCATAAATAAGAATAAACATTTAAGGCAATGTATAACTAAAACAAAAGCCTTTTAAACTTGAACTTTCAACATGGTATGGCATAAATAAAATGAAATAATGCCATTTACTTATTCACATGGATATTCTACTAATCGAATAATCACATGCAAAATCAATAACCACTTTCATAATGTTGGAATGCATAATGCTAAACTTTAATTACTTTTCAAGGCCTCGTCCCAAGACCTTGGGGCTAACTGTAACCGAAACCCAACCCGGAGTGCCTCTAATAACCGGACACCAACCCGGAGTGCCTCTAATAACCGGACACCAACCCGGAGTGCCTCTAATAACCGGACACCAACCCGGAGTGCCTCTAATAACCGGACACCAACCCGGAGGGCTTACTTTTACCAGTCCCTAACCTGGAGGGCTTACTTTTACCAGTCCCCAACCTGGAGGGCTTACTTTAACCAGTCCCCAACCTGGAACATACTTGTCCAACACATTCATATGATGTAAAGATTGAAATATAACATAAACATTCTTATTGGAACTAGCATACGAAATGTCAATACTTTCACCATAAACTATGAATGGTATAAAAATAGCACATCCACAGTCAAACATATCACAAAACCTTCAAAACAATATAGAAGTTTTGTATCATAATAAATCGACTTCAAATAATCTTAAAACCCGTCAAAGGATGTTTACATAGATGAAATCAAAATTCTTTTTAAAGAAATATCTCCTCTTATTTTGAAATCATTTAAGATCCATATAAAATCAAACATTTTCTTTGAAAATAATCTTATAAGCTTTTAAGGGAAGCTTTGACGATTTTATAATGGCGGAAAATAACTGCACCCGCCGTATAAGTTAAAAAAACATTCTTATCTTAATTCTGTCGAAAAGGTTAAAAAGCACCTTGTTTGGAAAACGACGGAAAGATTCCCTTATAAACCTCTTATAAAAAGTCAAACAAGGGTATAAATGACTTCAAGGAGGAGGAGAGGGATGTGGGGAGCTTATTTGGGCAGGGTTTGGATGAGCCAAGTGGCTTGAGAGGTGTGAGGAATGAGTAGAAGTGGTCTCCTTTTATAAGGGAGAAGAGGGGCTCTTTAGGAAAGAGTGAAAGTATTACTTTATAATATAATTATATTCGTTTTATAATGGTCCAAAAATCATTGAGGTCGCAGATAAGATGACTCATATTCTAAATAACATCAACCAATAAGAATTGGACAGGTTTTAGATAATATTTTAATCATTATAATCTTATTTATTTAAATGATTTATTAATGAGGTAAACATTGCATCATTATTGTGTCATTAATAATTTAAATTATTTGATGTCTAAAAATTATAAATAAAATATCATTATGTAGGAAATCTTTTTATCTTTCTAATTAATATTTATAATCGAAAATACAACATGTATAACCCTATGTAAAAATTGTTCTTCTAAAAGATGTAAGCTTATGCCATTTTTATTTTTATTTTAACTTTATTAATATAAAGTGTCCCTACCACATACAAGTGGATCCAAGGGGTCCCCAAATTGACCCAAGGATGCTCACGGTCGGGTATGTGTCCACCAATAAGGTTAGGACACGTTTTAGGTTAATTTTGTATTATTATAATATTATTTTTTAACCCTTATTTACCGGATTTACCCTTAACCATGGTAAATAAAATATTTACCACAGTAATTATTCAAAATGTCTAAAAATAAAAGTTACATATTTACACAATTTGGACATCCTGATTCCAAATATGGAATCCATTTTTCTAAATTCAAAACACAGAAGTGGCAGAAATTAATTTAAAATTAATTCCCGCTGTCAAAACAAAAAGCGTGTTTTTAAGAGGTAATAACTATCAAAAGATTGACACTTGTTTATGTTTGGTTTAATTGTAAAATTATGTACAATGACCAACATTATATTAAATGGTAAAAATATATTCTAAATATACTTTAAAACCACTCAAATTCATAATTTATCACTATTAATTATTTTGATTAAAAAAGTTGTTTTTAATTAAAATTTAGTAATTTTCACTATTCATCAAAATATGAAAGTTATCCGAAAAGTACCAAAATTTCACCTTAGGCTAAATTTGATATTCCGAATCCAGAAATGAAGTCCATATTAAAATATAAAATATATATAATTTCAAAAAGTAGGTATTACTATTCATAACGGCTAGTTTGATTGGTTGTGGTGTGTGTTAAAACTCAAGGCTGCGTACAACACACGCTACTGTATTATTCAAAGAAAGCGTACCGTGGAAGCTTGGGATGTTTCATTTTAAATTTTTGATGTCCCCATTTAGTCAAAAAGTTTAAAATATTGTATTTAAAATGGGTTCACTATTAAAAGTTGATAAAAGTGCAATACTGAAAATGAATTTGTTCTTGCATTATATCTAAGAAACTCATAATATGGATTCTAAAATTATAATGATTATATAAAGTTTAAAATTTAGATAATACTATCCATAACCTCTTTTGAATGGCTTTTTTTTGTAAGTCATGGTGTGATTGAACTCGTTGTTGCGTGTAGTGCAAGTTATTGAATTATTTTGAAGAAATAACACACTATGAAATCTTGGGGTGTTACATTCTCCCCTCCTTCAATAAATTGCGTCCTCGCAATTTGAAATTGTTCTTCGAAAATAAAAGGTTGAAAATAGAAAATATCTTTGTGGGAAAACCCACATCGGAAATTAGGTTACTAAAATTTAGTCTTAATATGAGCAAAAGAGAAATGAAAGAGTCACCACCAAATTATGATCTCGATTAGGAGAACATTGGTGGCAATTAGAGACATATAATTGGAGGAAAAACATAAATATTTATAGGTAGTGATTGAGATCATCAATCACAAACAAGTGTATAATTGAGGTCCTTAAATTCATCAATCTATGATGATTTGAAATACCATCGGTTCAACAAAACATAGGGTATTAGGATAACACATTTTTGACGTTTCAAAATATCTTAGTTGAAATCCCACATCGAAAAATGAATTAATGAGGCCTCTATTTAAAATAAAGAGTCGAACGTATGAAGATTACCGAAAATAACACATACTAGGGTTCCATGTAGGAAAATATGGATATGGAAGAAAAATCTAACCATCAATTATCTGATGGAGAGTGGTAGAGAACATGGCTATGAAAAGGCCAACAATCCTGTAGACGCCGGAAAAGTCCGTTGTTCCCAAACGAAGCTCCGGATGCGGAAAGCGAAGTGATATTTGGAGTCAGAGGCACGTTCCGGAGGGCCCGGAGGACTTGCGCGAAATTTCAGAGCCTCGCGCGCAAAGTTGACCCGCGGCGCGCAATCCTCCCGGGATGCGCGCAATACGCCGGGCCGGCGCGCTATTTTGCGCGCCGCGGCCTGCGCGGCTCCTTTGCGCGCCGGGTCCGGGTTCCGCGCCCGCGAGGAGAATTCTGCGCTCGCGCCTTGGATTCCGCGCCCGGGGTTGCCTATAAATACAAGGTGACCCCCAACGTTTCAAAGGTTGCTGGAAGTCGAACGGTCTCCCGCGCGCGCAATTCAACCCCTTCCGCGCGCAATGCCGATCTTCAGGTAACCTCCTTTCTTTCGCGCAATAGAGCCTTGGGGTCCGCCTTCGCGCACAATCCCCTTGGCTCATTTCCTTTGAATAAATTTCAACCCGAAGGCCTCTGCGCGCAAAAGAAGCCTCTTGCGCGCAATTGCCTCCGGGTGCGCGCAATCCAACCCGATCGCGCGCACCCCCCATCTTCAAAGTGGCCATTCGTTAGAGAATGAGCCGTTGCCCCCGCGCGCTACCCGAAGCCCGGTGCGCGCAATCCCCATCATCCGCGCGCGAAGCGCTGGCCCAATTGCGCGCCAGCCCGCCATTTTGCGCGCCGACCCGCGGTTTTGCGCGCAAAGCTCCTCTTTTGCGCGCAATCCGCCAGGGTCGCCTCCCTTGACCCCCTGAGGGTACCCGCCTGCGTGGCGCCCGATGATCCTCATCCTGGGTGCCCGAACCGTGCGTTGTCTTCCCGTGCAGCCTTCCAGGCTCGTGCGAAGTGACACGGACCCATCGGCGGCAGTCATTCGTCCAGCATGACGTTAAACTGCATATTCGTCCTTCATGACGTTAAACTGCACAATGTCCAGCATGACGTTAAACTGCATATACGTCCCGCATGACGTTAAACTGCGCATTCGTCCAGCATGACGTTAAACTGCCCATACGTCCAGCATGACGTTAAACTGCACATCCGTCCAAGCTGCACGACGCTAAACTGCCTAGCCCCCATCGTCCGCGCTGCAAGACGTTAAACTGCCAAGTGTTTCGTCCTCAACACACGACGTTAAACTGTACTTCGTCCGGCAAGACGTTAAACCGTCCGCTTCGTCCTCAACACACGACGTTAAACTGTACTTCGTCCAGCATGACGTTAAACTGCATATTCGTCCTGCATGACGTTAAACTGCACAATGTCCAGCATGACGTTAAACTGCATATACGTCCCGCATGACGTTAAACTGCGCATTCGTCCAGCATGACGTTAAACTGCCCATACGTCCAGCATGACGTTAAACTGCACATTTGTCCAAGCTGCACGACGTTAAACTGCCTAGCATATCGTCCGCGCTGCAAGACGTTAAACTGCCAAGTGTTTCGTCCAGCATGACGTTAAACTGTACCACGTCCGCGCTGTAAGACGTTAAACTGCCGGGCACCTTCGTCCTCAACACACGACGTTAAACTGTACTTCGTCCGGCAAGACGTTAAACCGTCCGCTTCGTCCTCAACACACGACGTTAAACTGTACTTCGTCCGGCAAGACGTTAAACCGTCCGCAACCTGATCCCGTGCCTCGCACGCAGGGTCCCCCCCGGTTTGGATGTGGCCCCCACCCGCTCGTCTCTGCAGGGATGTCGGGATTGCCCCCCTTTTGGGACGATTTAATGGGAGTGGCTTTTCCCTACGGGGGCAGGGTATTACAAACCCCTAGTTTCTCGCGAGAGGCTGCACATGTGTATCTCCATTGCGCCTCCCCACTGCCGAAGCCAGTAGAGGGTGTGACTGGGATTGAGGTGTCTCCTACTTTCGGTCCAAGTCCCTTCCAACTGAGTTTTGCCGCATCCGGGCTGCCTCAAGTGCGTAAGTCCTGACGGAATGCACTACGTGGACTTTGATCCTTGTCTTCTATACAGGGTACGTAGGAAGCCTTCTTGAGGTCCAAGCCTGCCACCTGGTCGTCCCGGTCGTATTTACGTCGGTTCGTCCATCAGTGGACCCCTCCAGGGTTCACGCTTGCGTTGATTCACCTATGAATCCGCCCCTGTGGGAGACTGCCCGTGTGTATCTCCACTGTGCCTCCCCACAGCCCCTTTTTCCATTTCTCCTTTCATCGTCCAGCATGACGTGAAACTGTGATCCCCCCGGCCGTTCCATCCCCCTCTGTGTGAGGTGGTTCGGTTCAATCCTCCGCTCGGCGGCCTCGACCTCTTCGTGAGTCGGCTTGCCGACGTCCAGCATGACGTTAAACTGTATACTCGAACTACGTTGACTTTGATCCGTGCTAACGCGCGGTACGTAGGAAGCCTCTACGGGGTCCAAGCTCTTCACTCCATCATCCATCCTGATCCTTACCCGGGCCGCCACATCCCGGTGGGGTCATGCCACTTCACTCCACTCCACGTTACTTGGGAATCCGCCCATGTGCTGGCCCCAGCGTCGGAGGTTCCCCGCAAGGGGTTCTGTCATCCGATCCACTTTTCGTGTTGATCGGTCCGATGCCGTCCCCGCTGGACGTTAAACTCGCGGCATACCCCGTGTTAAACATGGGAAGCTGAGGAAAACCTCAGGTGACACAGTTCCCCGCACCCAGTGCGGGATGCCTCAGGCCATCATGCCTTCGAGAAGCCCTATTAGGGACGGAAGACAGACGTGCAGAGCCGCAGTGTTACGACACGCCCCCAGCACCCAGAGCCACCCGGCCTTCTCACCGCAGGTTGCTGCCCCGACCAGACTCCTTGGAGCGTCCGGGCGGAAGCAGCGTAATTAACCGGTGTCCATGAAGATATGGCGCCGGGAACGAGATTCACGAACATTCTTAAGTCTATGAGGGAGACCCGGACTAGGCGACGAGTTCTGAGGAGACGTCCAAGGAAGGAGGAGCCGACATCCCATCATCCCGGTTTCGATCAAGGAGCAGACGCCCCTGAATAAGGGACGGATGCCGCCCGCCCTTGGAAAGCGGGACTGCGGGACCACAAGCCGCGCGCCCATCCCCTCGGGTTGACGGGTGCACGCGCGAACGCGTCCTGGCGGAACAGCGTAACCCGACGCACATCCGCACCGAAACAGAAAAATGGTGAACCCGACGTGAATCTCTTCTCCTCGATACGAAGACCGATGGCTTTCAGAGGTGTTGGAAGACCGGCATGTTGCCCGGCCAAGCATTCAGTCTTACCCGCCAGGGCCTGGGTTCCCCCCACGGAAGGCGTCGTGGCGCTAATGGTTGGTTGTCGATTCCTTTTTCCTGTCAGTGTTAATGGGTCATTCTCCCTACTTTCAGAAATCAGGTCGCCCGATCCAGTGCCCGATCGCCACCCGCCCACTGGCGCAGAGGTAGGGGAAACACCGACGCGGCTACTCCGCGCGGTCCTGCCCGTTCCACAGTCGTCCCAGCAGCCGCAAGTGCGGGACGACCACGCCCTCTCTCCCCCTCGGAGGTCATCCAGAGAAGGGTGATCAACACCCTGGTGCGGAGATACGAGGAAGAGGGAGTCATCCCCACTAGGGAAATGGCTCGCCTAGACCTTGAGGAGGCTGCACCTCGCCACCACCGCCGCCCCCAAGGGCCGCGCAGGGAGGCACCGCTGCCTACCTCAACGTCCAATCGCTTCGGGAGTTTATCCCCGGAGCGCTCTGACAGTTCCCTCCCCTATGCGGATGAGGTGGATGATGCCCGGGATCACCCTATCCGGGATTCGCTCCAGGGATCTACGGTAAGGACTCCCGCCAGGCCACGGCGACACCGCCACCAGGCCTCTCCAGTCGAAGAGCGGGCTCTCCACCTGCCCGCGCTGCTCATTCCGACTCGCCTGTCCCGACGCCAACGTCGGGCACGAGCGGAAGAGGATGCCCACCTTGGGGCTCTAGCAACAGCGGCCGCATTGGCCCAAGCCACTGCTGGCTCCAGTCGCCAGGCCTCTGCGCATCCTGAGCAGGGGAACTCCTATGCCCGACCTGGATCGAGGCCCCGACCGCCCCAAAGGAAGGTTGGGTTGACTCTCCCGGTTGCTGGCACTGGCAGTAGCCACCGCGGACCACCTCGCGGTAGCGCTATTCACCGGCAGGATCTACTCTGTGTGGCCGATCCAGGAGGCATGGGTCATCCCACCTTCCGATCCCGGCCCGGAGGCCTGCCCGGAATCATCTCTCCCCGCGTCCCCTTTGATATCTGTCCCGGTGCCCCTCGCACCTTGGTTCCCAGTCCTCTTGGCCCCAGCACCAGTGCGGCCGGAGGACGCCAGGACAGAGATCAGCCCTGCCCCGAAGAACCACCCAGGGGCAGGAAGGCAAGGCGTCGACGCCGAGGGAAGAATGTTACGGAATTCCGGACAGAGATCCGACCGGTTCGCTTCTCTGATTCAGAGGCGGAGTACGATTCGGCGACAAAGCCCTTTCCCCAATCCAGCCAGTCAAGGGCAGGGGTAGGAATGCGGCACGTCAGCCTCGTGCTCCCCGAGAGCGAGATCGATGTGATCCCCGCTTCTCTCCGAAGGTATATCCGGAGTAACGAGGTCCTGGTAGACCCCCAAGAATCAAGCTTGCGGTTGGTACCGGCCCCTCCGGAAGTGCCTTCCGTCTCGATCGGAGAAGCCGGAGACTTTTTCTGGGGACCGACGGTCGAACCACGATCTAGTGCACCCTCGGCGAGCACCGATGCTACGGCAGGATGTTCGCTCGCCGGCCCGTCCTATCGTGATGTGGTAGCCAGGGCACCGCCACCCTCAGAGGGCGGCCCGGGATATGGAGGCCAATCGGCCTGTTCGCCGTATTCACCGCCGGCCAGCCCGTCGGCCCGGCGGCCCGCCTCGGCACCACTGCCGGTTCCCCGTCCGTTCCCAGCCATTGAAGAGGACCAAGGAGATCTGGGTCCCGAGTTTGAGTCGTGGAGCTTCTGGACCGTCCTTGCAGAGGGCCACTTCCCTGAGAAGTTTTGGCCAGTCGCAGGATCGGGCTTTGATGCACCCGAATCGCTCACCCCGGATGAGTTCGAATGCTTCCGCCGAACTCTCCGGGAGACTCGCTCCTGTCTTCACCGCCTACAAATGCCATATCCCGGGAGTCAAGCGCACCTGGAGGATATTGGTGAGCAGTGCCGTCAAATTGACCTGGCCATGCTCCCCGCGGTTCGGCACCCCGGGTCATTTGGGCACCACGAGGCCCTCCAATAACGATGCGTTGAGTGTTTCCAAGTACTCCGCAAAGTTATCGAGGAAGCCACTCCCCACGTGTATATTCGTGGATGGGGGCAGTACGCTGCCCTACGCTTCAGTGTGATTCGCCGACATCCCGATTCGCTGGGTGGCCCTGAGGGTATATCCCCAGGGACAGGAACGGTCAATATGGCTGACCTGTCGGGAGAGGGGAACGACTTGGAACTTCTCGACGGGGGATTCCCCCCCGAAGACAAGCCGTCGTCAGATCCATCGGTGAGAGTTACTCGTCATCAGAGGAACCTCCTGGGGCTCCCTGCACCCACTGAAGCACTGACGTTGAGCCGAAACGTCAGCAAAGGAAAAGAGCACAGTGAGGCTATAAAGCCCGCCGACCCATCTGCCTCCATGCAGAGGGCAGAGGAGGATCCAGAGAAGGCTACGCTATGTCAGCAGCTCGCCGAACAGAAGAAGCTGGTTGACCAGCTCCTCGCCGAGCGCGCTGCAGAACGGCGGCCTGACTACGGTGATCCCAGGCCAGGACAGCAGGGACCGGAACAACCGCTCCTCGATGAGACTCTCCCGGGCAACCGTGATTACGCCGTGTTCGCCGACAGGAGAGAGGCCATTGCCTATGGAAAGAGGGCGCGTTATGTTTCGCCACACCCTCCCGAGCGGCGTGACTTCCTGAGAGACCCCGCTCGGATTCCTCCCGTTGCCCCAAGGGCCGCTCCGCCCGCCATCCCACGAGCTGCCGAGTTCGACGACCCGGTCGACGACCCGATTGAAGGGCCATGCAATGCGCTCGTGGTTAGAGATCCTCGCCAGGACTGGAACCCATGTCCGGACGATCCGATGGCGGCACTCATCGCCCGCTTGGAGGCCTTGGAGACTCGGCAGGTGGCGATCCCACCGGACGGCAAGCCCTACCCAGCATGGGTGGATGACATGCCGGCGCCTCCGGGATTCGGGAATCCCACTTTTTCCCCCTTCAACGGGACTGCAGATCCGCCACAGCATTTAGCCCACTTCAACTCGAGGTGCGGGCCTATGTTGGGGACTCCGGCGCAACAAGAGGCCGCTAAGCTTCGCTGCTTTGTTCAGACACTGGAAGGGCCAGCATTTGTCTGGTACAGCCAGCTCCCCGTCGGGTCGGTAACCAGCTGGGAGGACCTCCGTAGACAGTTCCTCTACCAGTTCAGTTCCACGACCCGGAAGACAAGTATCGCAGACCTCTTCAAGTGCAAGCAGAGGCCTGATGAGCGAGTCGCGGACTTCGTCGCCCGATGGAAGGGTCTCACGTATTCCCTTGACATGCCATTGACTCAGGAGCAGTTGCTGACAATGTGCGTCGGGAACGTCAAGACCGAGCTGGTCCCTTCCCTGATCACTCAGAATTACCCCGGAGGGTTCAGGGACTTCTCAGACAAAGCTCAACGTCTTGAGGAAGCCCTGCAACAGGCCAGCCAGGCACACCCGCTGCCTCCTATGATTCCTGCAAGGAGAGTCAGTAGGGCTGAGCCCGCTGCTGTTGCCCAGATAGAGGCCCCCAGGCCGTTGGAGCTGCTGCCGGTGAGGCCAGCTCCACAGCCTCACAGGAACCCGCCTCCACGGGCTCAGTTCCCGGCCCAGCAGCGGCAGCCTCAGAACCGGCCGGCCCCTCCGCGTAATGTACCACCACAACCCAGGCGAGATAATCAGGGTCCACCTCCTCGGCAGGCCCCTCCAGCCCCTCGTCAAGACCACACTCCCAGGGGCCCGCGACACCTGACTTACTCATTCCATGAGGATCAGGTCCCTGGTTATTTCCGGAGCGCCCTGGAGCAGAGGATTGTGCGACTGCCTGAGTGTTGGAAGCCAGAGGAGGCACATCTTACGAATAACCCCCGCTACTGCCCCTACCATCGGGCCCTGGGGCACACCATCCAGCGGTGCTATGTGTTTAAGGATTGGCTCCAAGACCAGATTAACAACAATGTAATCAGGTTGGGCCCAGCTCCAGCACAAGTGGCGGGCGTGTTCGTAGGATCAGATGACGATAGTGGCAACGAGGATGAATGGCAGCTGGTCTCCGACCGCGGATCCCAGAAGTACAATAACTGGATGGCCCGCAAGATGACCATTCGCGCCCATGGAATCATCCGTGCGCGCTTGAATCAGCCTGAGCCCCCAGAATCTGCGGGTGCTGCTTCGGCATCGTCGTCCCAGCCTGCCTCTTCCAAGAGGAGCAAACGGCGGCAGCGCAAGAAGGAAGAGCGCGCCCCGCCGGTTCCGCCACTATCCCGCACTCTCGGCGATTTCATGCCCCCGGAGATGGGGGTCCCTCCTCGGATCCGCCCGGTGATGGATGATTCGTCCGATGACGGTTTTGGGTACGCTTCGGTTAACACCGTCGAGCTGGTAAATCCCTTTTCGGTTCCCGACGTTGAAGAACACCAGGTGGACCTCCCTAGTGTCCCCGGTCGTCGCCACCGTCGGAAGAACCGCAGCAGCAGGAGCCGCCGGGGCACAGCCGTTGGTACCTCCAGCCAGGCCGTGCACGCCACTGAGACTAGGCAGCAGGCTCAAAACCGAGCTCAGCGCGCGCAGCCCCCCCATCCGGGGATGACGGATCCGCCTCCGCCACTGTTCGTGGTGTGGGACCAGGCAGAACCGCCTCAGCCGCGTCGCGACCAGCTACGCCCTGCCACGAGTCCATCCCGGCCTCCTGACTCCAGTACGGTGACCATTTCCCGGACTGTAGCCGGTGAACAACGAGATGCGCCAAGTACCAGTCGGCCGCCGATCCAACCGGCAAGGCCCGTCATGCTTCCAACCGCAGAGCAACCTCCTGCAACCAGGGGCTCGCGCTTAGCTAAAAAGTATGATGTCCTGAAGCACTTGGCCGACATCCCGGCAAGGCTCTCCATCCTTGAGGCTCTGCGCATGTCATCTGAGATGCGCGAGGCACTCGCTGAAGCCCTGAAAAGCCCCCTCCAGTTTGAGACAGAGGTTGCGGCTGCAGAGGCCTTTCACGCCGAAACGATCGAGGATGCCGAATGTCAGGCAGTTATCTCGTTCTCTGGTAAGGATGAAGACCCTCCTATACAGGGACACATTCGTCCGCTGTATGTCACTGGCCAGTTCAATGGCCTTGAAGTCCGGCGCTGTCTTGTCGACACGGGGTCCGGGATTAACCTGATTCCAACTCGGACGCTCCGGAGATTGGGGTTGTCTGAGGATGACTTGATTCCCTCCGACCTCAGGATCCAGGGGTACGACCGCACCGAGCAAACCCCGGTCGGCAAGATACGTTTGAAGACCCAGTTCGGTGACTTGGTTACCGACACCGAATTCATGGTAGTCTCTCAGGACACTGCGTATAACGCATTGATGGGCAGGCCATGGCTTCACCTTCACGCGGCGGTTCCCTCGTCATACCACCAATGCCTCAAATACTCCCTTAATGGTCGAGTAGGCGTGCTTCAAGGAGATTCCTATCCTTTTGCCTCGTGTGAAGCCCGCTATCTGGACGCGGACTATTACAAGAGCAAGGATAAGAAGATCCTGGCAGGTGAGGTTGAGCCTGTCGCTGTTGCAAGCGATCCCTGGGCAAGTCTGGATGACGCTTACGTCCTCCCGATTCACCGGTTGGACGTGGCCATGGTCTCGACGGTCCGCGAGTCTCCTGATGAGATGGCCGCAACCGCCCGTGCCAGCACCAGTGGCCCAGCAGGATCTGGTAGCCCCAATGCAGTTTCCAACGCAGTCTCTCCCGTGGACAATCCCTCCCCGAGCGGAGAGGATATGGAAGACGCACCCCCAGCCTTTGAGGAGGGCGTCCCCGCCACGGTCGATGAGTTAATACAGGTGAACCTTGGAACCGAGGCCGATCCAAGACCCACATTGGTTAGTGCCGCCATGCCCTCTGAGGAGCGGCAGCAGTACGTGGACTTTCTCAGGCAGCACCGTGATGTGTTCGCTTGGGGCTATGACGAGATGCCGGGGCTAGATCCTCAGGTAGCCGTCCACCGCCTTGGTCTCCCGGCGAACCATCGCGGGTTCAAGCAGCCTCCCAGGAAGATGCACCCATCCCATGGTGCCATGGTTGAGGCCGAAGTTGACAAGCTTATCAAATCCAACTTCGTGAGGGAAGTTCAGTACCCCAAATGGCTGGCCAACATTGGGCCGGTCAGGAAGAAGAACGGGCAGATCAGAGTCTGCATCGACTTCCGCGATCTCAACCGCCACTGTCCGAAGGATGATTTTCCCCTTCCAGTGACAGAGCTGTTGATTGATGCCACGGCAGGGTTCCAAGCCCTCTCCTTCATGGATGGATACTCTGGATACAACCAAATTCGGATGGCCCCTGAGGATGAGGAGTTCACTGCCTTCAGGGCCCCCCAAGGTACCTTTTGCTACCGGGTCATGCCCTTCGGCCTGAAGAATGCAGGTGCCACCTATCAACGGGCGATGCACCGCATATTCAAGCCAATCCTCGGCACACTGGTGGAATGCTACGTCGACGACTTGGTTGTCAAATCGCGCCAGCGTCAGGACCATCTCAAAGATCTTGAGAAAGTGTTCAGCTTCCTCCGGTCTCGATGCCTGAAGATGAACCCGTTGAAGTGTGCCTTTGGGGTCACCTCCGGAAAGTTCCTTGGATTTGTGGTAAGATACCGGGGTATTGAGATCGACCCAGAGAAAATCAGGGCGATTAGCCAGATGCCTCCCCCAGGTACCGTCCGGGAACTGCAAGGGTTCCAAGGCCACTTAGCCTATATACGCCGATTCATCGCGAATCTGGCCGGCAAGTGTAAGCCCTTTTCTCGGCTCATGAAGAAAGGTGCCACCTATGTATGGGATAAAGAGTGTCAGACCGCTTTCGAGGAAATCAAGCAGTACCTGCTTCAACCTCCGGTCCTGATGCCGCCCGTATCCGGAAAGCCGCTGGTCCTTTATGTGACCGCCCTGGAACGGTCCCTGGGTGCCCTTCTCGCCCAGAAGAACAACGAGGGAACAGAGAATAGCCTCTATTACCTCAGTCGCATGCTCCTCGATGCGGAAGTTAGGTATTCCCCCATCGAGAAGAGCTGCCTGGCGCTCGTATTTGCCGTACAGAAATTACGGCACTACTTGCAGCACCATGAGGTACAGTTGGTTTCTCGGGTAGACCCGTTGAAATATATCCTGAGCCGGCCTATGTTGAATGGCCGTCTAGCACGGTGGGCTGTGATTCTCCAGCAGTTCGACATCAGGTATGTGTCTCAGAAGGCCATCAAAGGGCAAGCATTGGCAGACTTTCTGGCAGCTCACCCGACCTCCGCGGATCAGCCGCTGGATCTAGGCTTTCCTGATGAGGCCATTCTCTCGGTTGATCGAGCCGATCCATGCTGGCAGATGCACTTTGACGGTGCCTCCCGGAGCCCCACCGGTAGAAGACTCGATAATCCTAAGCTCAACAGAGTGGGCTTGGGTATCGTCTTCATTACCCCGGAGCGATCCGTGCTGCCATACTCGTTCCTGTTGTCATAGGGCTGTACCAACAATGAGGCGGAATACCATGCCCTCATCACCGGCCTCGAGTTGGCTCTCGAGATCGACGTGCCCCGTTTGTGCGTGAAAGGGGACTCCGAGCTGGTTGTTAAGCAGATCAATGGCGACTACGTTGTCAGGAAGCCGGAACTTGTGCCATTGTTGGAGTGCACCCTCCTTCTGATGGCCCGGTTCCCTTCTCGGCCGGAAATTGTCCATGTTCCCCGGTCGCAGAACGGTCGAGCAGATGCTTTGGCCAGCCTCGCTGCGTCACTTGTGGAGCCTGAACAGGACAACCTGATCGTCCGCGTGACGCGCCGCAGGCTCATCGCTCCCGTTATCCCGGAAGAAGATCGCGGCCTGTTGGTAAGTAACCTCACCACGGTTGCCCCTATGCCCGGAGCCCCGAGTACCCCAGATATGACAGTCGGATCAGCCCCTGATTGGAGGACGCCTTTGGTTGAGTACCTCCAACATGGCATTCTTCCATCGGATCGGGCCGAGCGTGAGCGAGTTCGACGCCGCGCATCGCAGTTCGTCCTCCAGAGCAGTCCCGGCCTGGAGCAGATCCTCTACAGACGCGGATTTGATGGTGTTCTCCTCCGTTGCCTTCAGGGAGTTGAGATCCCACGAGTCATGCAAGAGGTTCATGCTGGTTCATGCGGCGCCCACCAGACTGGGCCGAAGCTGTCCCACCAGATTCGGAGGTTAGGATACTTCTGGCCCTCTATGATCCATGACTGCATCGAGTATGCCAGGAGGTGCCACGCGTGCCAGGTTCATGCGAACTTTGTGCATCGGCCGCCGGAGCCACTCCATACTACAAGGTATTCCTGGCCTTTTGTAGTCTGGGGACTGGACGTTGTGGGACCTTACCCGCCGGCGACAGCTCGCCAGTGCCGGTTCATTCTGACCGCCACGGACTTCTTCTCCAAATGGGCAGAAGCGATTCCGCTCAGAGAGGTCAAATCCTGTTCGATCGCTGACTTCGTGACCTCCAACATCATCTATCGATTTGGAGTGCCTCACGCTATCCTCACGGATAACGGAACCAATTTCCGAGCAGCCGAGTTGAAGAAGCTGTACGCCAAGTATAACATTCTCTCGAACCATACATCTCGCTATCATGCGCAGGCGAATGGACAGATCGAGGCGTTTAACAAAACCCTCTCTAACATTCTGAAAAAGATGGTTGGTCAGAACAAGAAGAGTTGGCCGGACAAGCTCCCCAACGCCCTCTGGGCTTATCGGACGACGACTCGCAATTCCACCCAGATGACCCCTTATTCCCTGGTGTATGGAGCTGAGGCCGTCCTGCCCATCGAGATCCAGTTACCATCCTTGCGCACTGCGGTCTACGACCAGCAAGCGCCGGACAGAGTTGCTGAAGCCCGTCTAGTCGAGTTGGAAGCACTGGATGAGAATAGACTTCGCGCTTTGCACAACTTGGAGAGGCATCAAAGCAGAATGGCTCGAGATTTCAATAAGAAGGTTCGCCTCCGCTCCTTCCTGCAGGGTGATCTAGTGCTAGCCCTAAGAGCGCCGATGATCCCCGGCAGGAAGCCGCCCAAGTTGGAGCCCAAGTGGGAGGGACCTTTTGTTGTCCACAAGGTCTATCCCAATGGCGCATACTCCCTAGCGACTATGGATGGTGAGCGTGTCACTCCTCCCACCAACGCTAGGTTCCTCAAGCAGTACTTTGTCTGAGTGTGCCCACGTCCTGCACGACGTTAAACTGCATACACACAAGCTGCACGACGTTAAACTGCCCAGCGTATCGTCCGCGCTGCAAGACGTTAAACTGCCAAGTGCTCCGTCCAACATGACGTTAAACTGTACATCGTCCTGCATGACGTTAAACTGCCTCTCAAGAACTACGTGCGGCTTGATTCCCATCCTTATGGGATACGTAGGACCGCCTGAACATTCGTGTTTCAGGCCCAGCCCCATCCTTCGGGAATTTCCATCCCATCTCGGGCCCTTGGCCCAGTTGCCCCCGGGTGTGCGGCGTATGGTGTGAGCGCGGGGCTATGCCCTCATTCACGTCGGTTTGCTCGTCACGCTGTACGCCCCCCCCCCCTCATGTTTGGGGATGCCTTCTGCTCCCCCCTTCTTTTTCCCTCATCGTCCTGCATGACGTTAAACTGCACTTCAAGAACTACGTGCGGCTTGATTCCCATCCTTATGGGATACGTAGGACCGCCTGGACATTCATGTTTCAGGCCCAGCCCCATTTCCTGGGAATCTATATCCCGCGTTGGGTCTCTGGCCCAAGTTCCCCTCCTTTTTGTGCGAGGCGTATCGCGTGAGCGGGGGATTATGTCCTCATTCACGTTGGTCTACTGGCCGCGCCGTACGCCTCCCCCGTGTGTGGGACTACCTCACACCCATCATTCGTCCTGCACGACGTTAAACTGCCTCTCCAGAACTACGTATGGCTTGATTCCCATCCTTATGGGATACGTAGGACCGCCTGGACGCTTGTGTTTCAGGTCCAGCCCCGTCCCTTGGTTGATCATGGGGATCTTCCCTCTTTTGGTTGCTCTCAGGGTGAGTCCTCCGACCCTTTCCGGTGATCTGTTAACATGTTTTGGGTACTTCGGTCTATGACTCGTAGTGTCAGATTCAACCCCGACAAGTCCTGTGTTGCTTGTCAGGCTTCGCGCTTCCTCTTGTTCGAGCCTTCACTCAAAGGAATCCTCGTTAGCGGTTTGGGTACGATGCCTCAGTGCTCTCCCACCACTCCGGGTCGATTTACCGGCGGGTCTTGGGCCGCAAATCGATATGAATCCTGCGACTGAGCGGTTGATGCTCGTTTGCTTGCCCCGTCTTAGGCTGACGCGATCGGATGTTGTGTTGCGAATGCGTCAGCAACATCCTTGATCGCCATGTCAGCTCTTTCAGGCTCTGAACATTGGTTGCGCAGTCCTCATCACACTCCGCCTTTGTGCGTTGTAGTGGAATCTTGACACTCTTTTCATACTGACCTTCAGTACACCTCTACACGTTAGGCAGACCAACCAGGGTAATGATGTCGTTCGAGGCTCCCATGATCTGAGCACCAAGGATATATGCGGATGTTCTCCCCAAGGGCCATGCGTAGCTGGACCCTCGTCCCCATAAGGAGGGAGGAGTCGCTCGAACAATCGCGTTCTGGGCCCAGTATGTCTGGAGGCTAGCATCTCTGCCCCTCGGGTGATGGACATACGCAGGCCCCTATCCCAAGACTCTTCTCCTGGAATCGTGCGTGACCGCAGGGCTGGGTATGCTCCCACCTCCGCCGTGTCCTCCGTACCACGATAAGAGGATTCCTCCATGGTCCGAACCACACGACCTTAAACTGTGTTGTCTGGTCCTACCACACGACCGTAAACTGTGATCGTCTTGGCCGCCCGACGAGAAACGGCACTGCATCGTGATGTTCCCCTCAGGGGGCACTCATGTTGGGCGCTGGTTAATAACCACGCCATTCATCAATGCCTTCCGTGGCTTGATCATTGTGGCGATGCCAGAGATTTCTCAATCACAGGCATGTCGCCGCACGAAAAACCATTCATCTCTAAGGACAAACAAGAAATATCAAATGCCGCTCCTTCTATGTGCGAGGGTTAGACCCGCACTCCTCCCCGCGCTGGTGCCCGATTGTGTTGCGCCGCGCTTCAAGAACTACGTGCGGCTTGATTCCCATCCTTATGGGATACGTAGGAACGCCCGAATGTTTGAAACTTCGGGTCCAGCCCCCCATCTCTTAGAGATTCTCCCTTCTCTGAGGAATCCGCCGCCTTCAGGTCACCCTCAAGGCGTGTTCCCCGACCCCTTGCAGTGGTCCACCGGTGTCAAGAGTACTCTGGTTTATTGTCAGGAGGGTCAGGATCCGCTTGGTCAGGTTTCTTCCGCTTTTCAGGCTTCGTGCCCCATTTCATTCGGACCCATCGTCTACGCCCTGGGTGGAGCCCCCGTGAACGGTTCGGACACAATGCCTCAGTGCTCTCCCACCGACTCGGGCCGGTACCCCCAATGGCCTCGGGCAGCAAATCGATATGAATCCTGCGATTGAGCGGTCGATGCTCGTTTGCTGCCTCATTCCACCAACGGTTAGTGCGATATTGATGCTGCTTTTCCGCCGCGGTCGGCAGTACTCCCATATCGTTACTCCGGTGCCCCCAGTCCTTGAGTGAATGGCCGCATGATTCACATTTTCCACCTCCCATTCTGACCAGGCGAAACCTCGACACTCTTGACACTATCCCTCAGTGCATCTTCGCATGTCCAGGGGATATGACCATGATGCGGCGTGCTTTGAGGTCCTTATGGTCCGAGCTCTAAGACCTTAAACTAAGATCTCCCCTTATGGTCCGAGCTCTAAGACCTTAAACTAAGATCTCTCTTTATGGTCCGAGCTCTAAAGACCTTAAACTAAGATCTCTCCTCATGGTCCGAGCTCTAAAGACCTTAAACTAAGATCTCTCTTTATGGTCCGAGCTCTAAGACCTTAAACTAAGATCTCTCCTCATGGTCCGAGCTCTAAAGACCTTAAACTAAGATCTCTCTTTATGGTCCGAGCTCTAAGACCTTAAACTAAGATCTCCCCTTATGGTCCGAGCTCTAAGACCTTAAACTAAGATCTAGCCCTTATGGTCCGAGCTCTAAGACCTTAAACTAAGATCTACCCTTATGGTCCGAGCTCTACGACCTTAAACTAAGATCTCCCCTAAACGGGATTCTACGTCCTGCATGACGTTAAACTGCACTCTCAGAACTACGTGTGGCTTGATCTCCAGCCTGATGGAGTACGTAGGAACGCCCGGGCATTCCGACTCGGGTCCAGCCTCAGGGATCGTTAAGTCCCGCCCCTCCTCGTCGCTGGCCGTCTGGCCTGACTTTGGGTAGAGTGGTGCAGTTGTGATATTCTCCCCGATTCAGCTCGGGATGCCCCATCGCAAGGATGGGAAGCGACGGTTTCCTCGTCAGAGAGGTGCTGTCTGAGAATTGAGGTGACTCACGGCCAGATTAGTGCATCCGCCTAATACGCTTTCCCCACGGTGGCGCAATTTTGAGAGCGTTGGATTCTATCCGAACAAATCGTCACTTCGCCCCACGCTTCGCATGCCCTGTTGATCTGGATTTCCACCCTTGTGTCTGAAGGAACCCCAAAGCGGTATTCATGATGACATGTGGTCCGCCTCCTGCAATATGAATGATGTCCTTTTTCGGTCCGTCTATTGCAGTTGTTATGGTCGATCCACTGTCCGCCTACCGTCTTGGGCATTTCCTGGAAGGCCGACCGTTGTGGATGTCCGGATTCGGGACACGCGATTCACCCTTTCTCATTTCCCTATGTTCGGATAAAATCTCAACGCCCCTAGCGTTGTCCCGCTCGTGTGTTGGAACAAGTTGGGGGGATGATACATTGATTAGGTCTGAGGTCTCCTTTCCTAGGAATGACCTCCCTCTTTTCTCCAGAAATCCAGGCCCAATTATGGATGCCTGATGCTTGGTTAACACTCCCGCAAGACAACGAATTGTGGTTGAGCATGTTAAACCAAAAGATGCAGATAAATATATTGATTCATACAGATGGATCAAAGTAGCGGAAGCAAATGTTTTGGGAATGGAAAAACAAAGCCCTTAGGGATTAGCGTGCTGGATAAGTCTTTCTAATGCCGCTACCCTTTGGCTGGCGGCCTCCAGAGCTGCTTCTCGTTCTCTGCGTGCCCTCTCTTCGTCGGCGGTCGCAGCGCGCAGTTCGTCGATTCTGGCTTGTGCACGCTCCCGCTCGACCTGAATTGTGACCATCTGTTGGCCCGCCTCCGTCAGCTGTACCTGGGCGTCAACCAGCTGGGCTGCTAGTTGCTCCAAAAGCTCGGTACACGTTGCGACGAGAGCCTCCTTCTCTGCCGCCTGCCCTTCGAGGCGCCGGACTTCCTGCTCCGCCGCGAGGAGCGCCCGCGTGCTCTCCGACATGTCCCGACTTTGTGTGACGTCGGCACGCCGGCAGCTCTCGCGCATCTTTTCGGCCATGAAATCACGGACCGTTAGATGGAGGCGTTGAGCATCAGCTCCCCCGGCACACAGGAAGCGCAGCCAGGTTTGAAGTGATCCCATGCGCCCCAGCCACTCCGATGGGTCTCGCTTGAGGAAGCGCTGGATGCACTTCCACCCCCTACGGCGCGTTATCCGGCTCTCCTCGACCGCCTCCGTGTCTGAGTCGTCCATCTCCTCGGGATCGGCAGGCCGGTAGGCAGGGAAGGCAGCCAGCAGGTCTGCTGCAGGGTCCGCCCCTGGGAGGTCCTCACGAGGGATAGGTTCCCCAACATCCGGGCGACCTTCTTCTCTCTCCCCAGCGGCGCTGACACCCTCGTCAGCCCCCAACCTCTCTCCGATGTCAGCACCGCCGACGTCCGGAGCCCCCTGATCAGCAGTTGGTGGGGCCGGCTCGGTTTGGGAAGTCTGTTCCGGAGCAGGCGGCATGTCCACCATAGTTCCACTCGTAGATGGCCCGGGTTCGGCAACCCGACGAGCCTCCAATGTTGAGATCACTGCGCGGGGCATGCCATGGTTAGTCACGGATCGTCAACGGCAAGCACCAGCAGTAAAGTAGGGAGACTTACGGGAGTTCGGAGCGTCATCTTCCGCTACCCCGGTCGCCGCATGAACAGTTGCAGCAGGGGACCCCTTAGTGCTTGTCAATTCAATGATAGGTGTCTGGCCCCCGCCTTGTCCTGCTGGCGCCTCTCTTACTCCCGCTGAGGACGCCTGACCAACATCCGTGCGCTCCTGAGAAAGATGGAGAAATGGGTTAGAAGCTGCATAAGAGAATGGATGAAGCAGATTGAGTAGGGATAGAAGCGGACCTCGAGGAGCTCAGTGACATCAACGTCGTCAGAGCCGGCCACCTCGCCGCTCTCCCGCGGACTCCCCTGATGGGATCTTCCCTCGGAGCCTTCATCCTCCCCCATTTCCTCCTCTTCCTCGGAGTCGTTGCTACTGTCGTCTTCTTCCGGCGGCATCTGTTCCGGAGCGGGCTCGAGACCGAGCATCACCTTCACCAGAAGGGATGGCTCCGCGCGCTGACCACGTTGGCGCGCGTACTCGTCCATGGCCGTCAGATACGCATACTGCCGGTTGAAGTCCACCCTGTCGGCAATATGGAGGCGCCCGACCTCCGGCAGATGGATTCCTTCCCTGAGAATCTTTCGCCAGATGGCGTCGGTCCCCAGTGACTGCCGCAGGGTCATCCAGGCCGACCACAGCGCCGGGAAGACTGCATCGTGGGAGGGTTCGAGCAGACGTCTCACCTGCTTCCCGGGCCGCTCTTCGATCACCACGCGTGCCCCCTCTCTGGGCGCCGAGGTCGTAGCGGCAGCTCGCGATGTGCCCGCCGCCGAAGTCCCTGCCCGCGCCGGCTCCGCTGCTTGGCGCGCCTCCGTTCTCCCCCGTGTGGCGGCGCCTCGCCTCCTTCCTTGACGCCCGGTCTCCGCACGGGTAACCTCGAGCCGCCGAACTAGCTTCCGCAAAAGCCCCTCGGGGTACGCGATGGCCCAGTGTTCGGCGTACTCGGTTGCCAAGCCTGCGTCAACTCCGGTAGGAGGGAGAGTGATGACGTCGCCAGAGCCGAAAGCGGCAAACATCAGCCACATCTGGCGAAGGACGCAAGGGTTCGTCTCCTCCCGGACAGCAGTGAATACCCTCTTCGGCATCCGTTGAAGGCACCTGAACTGCCTGGCGAACCGGGTCGGCAAGTAAGGCTCGCAGATCACCTTCCCGTCGATCCGAGCCACGAGCACCCCGCCCCGCATGTTCAGGAAGTATTCATGCTGCTCCAGCGGACCCTGCCCATTGTCGATCATCTGGCCGACGGGAGTGGGGAACGGACTGAAGTTGAAGTTGGCATGATTGCCAATCCGGATCCGCACGCCCTCCTCACTTAGGGTCATCGGAGCGACCCCCGCGATGTTCAGCAGGGAGGGTCGCAGGCCGTTGCCCGGAGGAATGATGGCGTTCGGAAACGTGTACCCACCGAGGTGAGCAGCCACCCAGCCGTGGAAGAACTGAAAGGGCCCCTATTTATAGGCGAGGCCGGGGTCTGCGCTGCGCGGAAAGCGCTTTGCGCGACCGCAGCGGCGAATTTCGCGCCCGGCGCCCCTTTTTGCGCGCCTAAGTCCCGTGCCGCCCAGGACTTCGGCATTCCGGCGTCTCCCTCGGAACCCGATCGTTGCGACCTCTCGCCGATCAGATTCCGAGGGGGGGCTTTTGTAGACGCCGGAAAAGTCCGTTGTTCCCAAACGAAGCTCCGGATGCGGAAAGCGAAGTGATATTTGGAGTCAGAGGCACGTTCCGGAGGGCCCGGAGGACTTGCGCGAAATTTCAGAGCCTCGCGCGCAAAGTTGACCCGCGGCGCGCAATCCTCCCGGGATGCGCGCAATGCGCCGGGCCGGCGCGCTATTTTGCGCGCCGCGGCCTGCGCGGCTCCTTTGCGCGCCGGGTCCGGGTTCCGCGCCCGCGAGGAGAATTCCGCGCTCGCGCCTTGGATTCCGCGCCCGGGGTTGCCTATAAATACAAGGCGACCCCCAACGTTTCAAAGGTTGCTGGAAGTCGAACGGTCTCCCGCGCGCGCAATTCAACCCCTTCCGCGCGCAATGCCGATCTTCAGGTAACCTCCTTTCTTTCGCGCAATAGAGCCTTGGGGTCCGCCTTCGCGCGCAATCCCCTTGGCTCATTTCCTTTGAATAAATTTCAACCCGAAGGCCTCTGCGCGCAAAAGAAGCCTCTTGCGCGCAATTGCCCCCGGGTGCGCGCAATCCAACCCGATTGCGCGCACCCCCCATCTTCAAAGTGGCCATTCGTTAGAGAATGAGCCGTTGCCCCCGCGCGCTACCCGAAGCCCGGTGCGCGCAATCCCCATCATCCGCGCGCGAAGCGCTGGCCCAATTGCGCGCCAGCCCGCCATTTTGCGCGCCGACCCGCGGTTTTGCGCACAAAGCTCCTCTTTTGCGCGCAATCCGCCAGGGTCGCCTCCCTTGACCCCCTGAGGGTACCCGCCTGCGTGGCGCCCGATGATCCTCATCCTGGGTGCCCGAACCGTGCGTTGTCTTCCCGTGCAGCCTTCCAGGCTCGTGCGAAGTGACACGGACCCATCGGCGGCAGTCATTCGTCCAGCATGACGTTAAACTGCATATTCGTCCTTCATGACGTTAAACTGCACAATGTCCAGCATGACGTTAAACTGCATATACGTCCCGCATGACGTTAAACTGCGCATTCGTCCAGCATGACGTTAAACTGCCCATACGTCCAGCATGACGTTAAACTGCACATCCGTCCAAGCTGCACGACGCTAAACTGCCTAGCCCCCATCGTCCGCGCTGCAAGACGTTAAACTGCCAAGTGTTTCGTCCTCAACACACGACGTTAAACTGTACTTCGTCCGGCAAGACGTTAAACCGTCCGCTTCGTCCTCAACACACGACGTTAAACTGTACTTCGTCCAGCATGACGTTAAACTGCATATTCGTCCTGCATGACGTTAAACTGCACAATGTCCAGCATGACGTTAAACTGCATATACGTCCCGCATGACGTTAAACTGCGCATTCGTCCAGCATGACGTTAAACTGCCCATACGTCCAGCATGACGTTAAACTGCACATTTGTCCAAGATGCACGACGTTAAACTGCCTAGCATATCGTCCGCGCTGCAAGACGTTAAACTGCCAAGTGTTTCGTCCAGCATGACGTTAAACTGTACCACGTCCGCGCTGTAAGACGTTAAACTGCCGGGCACCTTCGTCCTCAACACACGACGTTAAACTGTACTTCGTCCGGCAAGACGTTAAACCGTCCGCAACCTGATCTCGTGCCTCGCACGCAGGGTCCCCCCCGGTTTGGATGTGGTCCCCACCCGCTCGTCTCTGCAGGGATGTCGGGATTGCCCCCCTTTTGGGACGATTTAATGGGAGTGGCTTTTCCCTACGGGGGCAGGGTATTACAAACCCCTAGTTTCTCGCGGGAGGCTGCACATGTGTATCTCCATTGCGCCTCCCCACTGCCGAAGCCAGTAGAGGGTGTGACTGGGATTGAGGTGTCTCCTACTTTCGGTCCAAGTCCCTTCCAACTGAGTTTTGCCGCATCCGGGCTGCCTCAAGTGCGTAAGTCCTGACGGAATGAACTACGTGGACTTTGATCCCTGTCTTCTATACAGGGTACGTAGGAAGCCTTCTTGAGGTCCAAGCCCGCCACCTGGTCGTCCCGGTCGTATTTACGTCGGTTCGTCCATCAGTGGACCCCTCCAGGGTTCACGCTTGCGTTGATTCACCTATGAATCCGCCCCTGTGGGAGACTGCCCGTGTGTATCTCCACTGTGCCTCCCCACATCCCCTTTTTCCATTTCTCCTTTCATCGTCCAGCATGACGTGAAACTGTGATCCCCCCGGCCGTTCCATCCCCCTCTGTGTGAGGTGGTTCGGTTCAATCCTCCGCCCGGCGGCCTCGACCTCTTCGTGAGTCGGCTTGCCGACGTCCAGCATGACGTTAAACTGTATACTCGAACTACGTTGACTTTGATCCGTGCTAACGCGCGGTACGTAGGAAGCCTCTACGGGGTCCAAGCTCTTCACTCCATCATCCATCCTGATCCTTACCCGGGCCGCCACATCCCGGTGGGGTCATGCCACTTCACTCCACTCCACGTTACTTGGGAAGCCGCCCATGTGATGGCCCCAGCGTCGGAGGTTCCCCGCAAGGGGTTCTGTCATCCGATCCACTTTTCGTGTTGATCGGTCCGATGCCGTCCCCGCTGGACGTTAAACTCGCGGCATACCCCGTGTTAAACATGGGAAGCTGAGGAAAACCTCAGGTGACACAGTTCCCCGCACCCAGTGCGGGATGCCTCAGGCCATCATGCCTTCGAGAAGCCCTATTAGGGACGGAAGACAGACGTGCAGAGCCGCAGTGTTACGACACGCCCCCAGCACCCAGAGCCACCCGGCCTTCTCACCGCAGGTTGCTGCCCCGACCAGACTCCTTGGAGCGTCCGGGCGGAAGCAGCGTAATTAACCGGTTTCCATGAAGATATGGCGCCGGGAACGAGATTCACGAACATTCTTAAGTCTATGAGGGAGACCGGACTAGGCGACGAGTTCCGAGGAGACGTCCAAGGAAGGAGGAGCCGACATCCCATCATCCCGGTTTCGATCAAGGAGCAGACGCCCCTGAATAAGGGACGGATGCCGCCCGCCCTTGGAAAGCGGGACTGCGGGACCACAAGCCGTGCGCCCATCCCCTCGGGTTGACGGGTGCACGCGCGAACGCGTCCTGGCGGAACAGCGTAACCCGACGCACATCCGCACCGAAACAAATCCCAAAGCCATTATTTAGTGATGATTTAAGGTATCATCTAGGAAAACATTTTTGTTATAAGTTTCTTTTCTTAATGTTGAGGAATTTATTTATGATATTGGATAAGATCATAAGGAGATATACTTACTTTATAATTAGTGTTTTATCCATTAATAAATTTCTACCACAAACTCATCTTTCACTCTAAAAGATAATAGAATGTAAAAAAAATTCTATTTACACTATTCGTATAGGGTTCCAAAATAAACGAATTTATAATTCATCTACATGATCTTTTAATAAAAACTACATTATTTAATCTAGGACATCTCATGGGCCAGTGGTAGGTGATACACCCTTGTCGCCCTTCGGTTGCGGGTTAAAGTCTCGCAGCCTTGCCGGACGCGACGGGTTGCCGCCCGACCTCCGGGTTGTCCTTTTATGGAAATCCAAAATAATCCAAACTAGAACTATCCAAAATACTTCTGTCCAAACTCACAGTCTAACATTTATAAGGAAGGTAAACATAATATAGATCCTTTTTACCCCGTAATAGCATATGAATACCTTCATCATGTATTACCATATTCCTTATTGATTACATTCATGCTCCCTTATTCCATATAGAATGCTGGATATACTTCATTAATCCAAAAATGTTTTAAACCCCAACAATGATGGAATATAAAAATCATTAATCAGTTCCAGGGTAGTAAAGAATATCCAATATAATTTATTCAAAACAATCACATATTATTCCAAAATCACTACCTCAGTATCAGAACTATATTATGATTTATCATTCTCTCAACCATATATTTTCCAAAAATTTATCCTGCTATTGAGTCACTTTTCTTTGTTCCACACAATCTCAAGTCCTTAATGAAATAGTACTGCAGTACAATCCTTATATACTCCATGATTATTGTAACAAGTACATTGTTGATACAACACTCAATTGACATAATCAACATAAGAACTCTAATCATTCCTCTTCATCTGTGGTAGTATCATAACTTGATTATTATCCAATAACATCATTTGCGGCATAGTCTGATGACTGGGACATAGGTTCACGTAGTGTCCAAACTCCTTGCAAATGAAGCATTGTACATTTAAAACCATTTTCTTACCCTTGCAGTCACGTACTTTGTGCCCTTTTCCTCCACACTTATAACAAACTCCCATTCCTTTCAGGCAAGTTCCAGGGTGTTTCTTTCCACAGTTACCACATATGGGAAAATTCTTCTTTTCCCTTTTCCCTTTATCCATCTTTCTCTCTTCCATCCTTTTCATCTCTTTATTCCCTTCAAAGCCATAGGACTCAGTAAACTCTTTACTTATCTTATCAACACATGATATTATTTCTTCATATGATGATAATACATGGGAGACTGTTTCTCTTATAAATTCTAGCTTAAGACCATGAAAGATATGATCCTTCTCTTTGAATCATGTGTATTTCTGGAGTTCTCATTCCTTCTACTGGGCGCCATTTCTAAACAATGGCATAAACTAGATCAGTTTATGAATCAAAATACATAATCTCATACTTATAAAACACTTAACATAAATTGAACTATTTATGGATATAATCCATAATCATAAAAATGTTTTCTTTGAGGAAGTATATACTCATAAACCCTTCATAATGATTTGTAAAGAAAATGAGAGTTATCCTAAGCATATCCCCCGGGAGTGTCGTAACCAAGAGTGCAGCAAGGCCCGTTGTCGTGCACCAGTTCCCGTTCGAGTCTAGCTCAAAGTGGTGTTTTCAGGATTTACCCCTAGGTACATCTGTGCCAGAGCCGCCTCTACCTGCTCATATCCAGACAGGGATGTATTGCTCAGAAAACTCACAAAATCTCTACAATACCAAAATTCTAGGAAGTTCTTCTATACTAATCCTCAAAGTTCATCTTAGGTCTACGTGCTCTAATCAGAGTTTATCTAAATCTAGCTTCCAAGGTTTGTACTAAACTTCCTCTGATACCAACTGTAACGCCCCGACCCTAGTTTCCTAGAGTCGGTGCATTATTACATAACATTGGCATGATCATAAGAAAGATCAAATCTCGAAATACCGATTGGTTTAGTAGCCTTGGAAACACTAGATATATTCATAAGTTTTACATTACATCATAAAATGAAAAACTACTACAACAACATAATGTTTCCACAGTCCACACTATAATCCCCTCATAATATCCCTGCAGGTCATTCATAATTTACTTCTTCACTTCCTGGGAAAAATAAAACATAGAAAAGGGGTGAGCTCAAATGCCCAGTAAGGATAACAATATAGCGGAAACTTTCATAAATAAGAATAAACATTTAAGGCAATGTATAACTAAAACAAAAGCCTTTTAAACTTGAACTTTCAACATGGTATGGCATAAATAAAATGAAATAATGCCATTTACTTATTCACATGGATATTCTACTAATCGAATAATCACATGCAAAATCAATAACCACTTTCATAATGTTGGAATGCATAATGCTAAACTTTAATTACTTTTCAAGGCCTCGTCCCAAGACCTTGGGGCTAACTATAACCGGAACCCAACCCGGAGTGCCTCTAATAACCGGACACCAACCCGGAGTGCCTCTAATAACCGGACACCAACCCGGAGTGCCTCTAATAACCGGACACCAACCCGGAGTGCCTCTAATAACCGGACACCAACCCGGAGGGCTTACTTTTACCAGTCCCTAACTTGGAGGGCTTACTTTTACCAGTCCCCAACCTGGAGGGCTTACTTTAACCAGTCCCCAACCTGGAACATACTTGTCCAACACATTCATATGAAGTAAAGATTGAAATATAACATAAACATTCTTATTGGAACTAGCATACGAAATGTCAATACTTTCACCATAAACTATGAATGGTATAAAAATAGCACATCCACAGTCAAACATATCACAAAACCTTCAAAACAATATAGAAGTTTTGTATCATAATAAATCGACTTCAAATAATCTTAAAACCCATCAAAGGATGTTGACATAGATGAAATCAAAATTATTTTTAAAGAAATATCTCCTTTTATTTTGAAATTAAGATCCATATAAAATCAAACATTTTATTTGAAAATAATCTTATAAGCTTTTAAGGGAATCTTTGACGATTTTATAACGGCGGAAAATAACCGCACCCGCCGTATAAGTTAAAAAAAACATTCTTATCTTAATTCTGTCGAAAAGGTTAAAAAGCACCTTGTTTGGAAAACGACGGAAAGATTCCCTTATAAACCTCTTATAAAAAGTCAAACAAGGGTATAAATGACTTTAACCCATATTCTTTTAAATATTAAAAATGTTTTGAAATACATTTTGAAGAAACATGGATGTGGATGATAACGAGATCCCAGTAGATTATTACGTATAAACAACCTCGGATAATGAAGAGATTGTGAAATAACCCTTACCAGTTTGGTAACTTATGAAACATACAACCCATGAAAGAGGTATCATACAATGAATATGTAAGTACACATAAATTAGAGTGTATTACACAAAGGATATAATTATGGGCAGTACATACACCACACAAAAGGTAATGGTGGCAATATGGCATGAATCTCACGGGAATAAGGAGTGAGATGAAAACCCCTTACCACGTTAATCAACTGAGTCGTATGGCCAAAAGTTAATAACCACCAAATTATTTACAGAATAACATGAATATGATAATATATATCAAATGCCAGTACACAATACACCACTTTCAATAATTTAGTGTCGAATAATGGAAATATCACAGAAATGAATGTGAGATAAGAAAAATCCCTTACCTTGTACTTTTCCTTGGTTGGGGTAGGTTAACCTCCTTTAATTTAGGTAACTCACTTTGGTTGGAACCAAAGGACTTCTTGAAATTCTTTATGCCTAAGGGGAAGCTTCAAGGAGGAGGAGAGGGATGTGGGGAGCTTAGTTGGGCAGGGTTTGGACGAGCCAAGTGGCTTGAGAGGTGTGAGGAATGAGTAGAAGTGGTCTCCTTTTATAAGGGAGAAGAGGGGCTCTTTAGGAAAGAGTGAAAGTATTACTTTATAATATAATTATATTCGGTTTATAATGGTCCAAAAATCATTGAGGTCGAAGATAAGATGACTCATATTCTAAATAACATCAACCAATAAGAATTGGACAGGTTTTAGATAATATTTTAATCATTATAATCTTATTTATTTAAATGATTTATTAATGAGGTAAACATTGCATCATTATTGTGTCATTAATAATTTAAATTATTTGATGTCTAAAAATTATAAATAAAATATCATTATGTAGGAAATCTTTTTATCTTTCTAATGAATATTTATAATCGAAAATCCAACATGTATAACCCTATGTAAAAATTGTTCTTCTAAAAGATGTAAGCTTATGCCATTTTTATTTTTATTTTAACTTTATTAATATAAAGTGTCCCTACCACATACAAGTGGATCCAAGGGGTCCCCAAATTGACCCAAGGATGCTCATGGTCGGGTATGTGTCCACCAATAAGGTTAGGACACGTTTTAGGTTAATTTTGTATTATTATAATATTATTTTTTAACCCTTATTTACCGGATTTACCCTTAACCATGGTAAATAAAATATTTACCACAGTAATTATTCAAAATGTCTAAAAATAAAAGTTACCTATTTACACAATTTGGACATCCTGATTCCAAATATGGAATCCATTTTTCTAAATTCAAAACACAGAAGTGGCAGAAATTAATTTAAAATTAATTCCCGCTGTCAAAACAAAAAGCGTGTTTTTAAGAGGTAATAACTATCAAAAGATTGACACTTGTTTATGTTTGGTTTAATTGTAAAATTATGTACAATGACCAACATTATATTAAATGGTAAAAATATATTCTAAATATACTTTAAAACCACTCAAATTCATAATTTATCACTATTAATTATTTTGATTAAAAAAGTTGTTTTTAATTAAAATTTAGTAATTTTCACTATTCATCAAAATATGAAAGTTATCCGAAAAGTACCAAAATTTCACCTTAGGCTAAATTTGATATTCCGAATCCAGAAATGAAGTCCATATTAAAATATAAAATATATATAATTTCAAAAAGTAGGTATTACTATTCATAACGGCTAGTTTGATTGGTTGTGGTGTGTGTTAAAACTCAAGGCTGCGTACAACACACGCTACTGTATTATTCAAAGAAAGCGTACCGTGGAAGCTTGGGATGTTTCATTTTAAATTTTTGATGTCCCCATTTAGTCAAAAAGTTTAAAATATTGTATTTAAAATGGTTTCACTATTAAAAGTTGATAAAAGTGTAATACTGAAAATGAATTTGTTCTTGCATTATATCTAAGAAACTCATAATATGGATTCTAAAATTATAATGATTATATAAAGTTTAAAATTTAGATAATACTATCCATAACCTCTTTTGAATGGCTTTTTTTTGTAATTCATGGTGTGATTGAACTCGTTGTTGCGTGTAGTGCAAGTTATTGAATTATTTTGAAGAAATAACACACTATGAAATCTTGGGGTGTTACAAGATGGATCCTAATGCTACAAGAGTTTGACCTTGAAATCAAATATAGACCAGTAAAAGAAAACCTTATGGCTGATCACTTGAGTGGAATTTGTAATTATTCTCATTCTGAAATAATTGATCCATAATTTCCAACTGAGCACCTTTCATCTCTCACTCCAAAAATACCATGGTATGACCCAATTGTAAATTACGTGGTTTCTGATGTTTTTCCTAAAAAAATTTCAAAAGAACAAAAAATGAAGTTGAAAAGTGATTTAAAATTCTATTTTTTGGAATATAATAAACTTTGGAAAACTGGGGAAGACATAGTAATTAGGATATGTGTTGATGAAAATGAGCATTCTTCCATCTTATAATTCTATCACTCAATGCCTGGTGGTGGCCACTTTGGACCACTAAAGAACTCCTAAAAGGTTCTAAACACTATATTCTTCTAGCCTTGACTCTTCAGTAACTCACATGAGTTTTTTGAATCATGTCCCACATTCCAAAAGTTTGGAACAATTTCAAATAGAAATGAAATGCCCCAAAAGTCTTTAACTTTTTGTGAGATCTTCTATGTTTGGGGCATCAATTTCATGGGACCAATCTCCCCTTCCAATGGATTCTCATACATTCTTCTTATGGTTGATTATGTTTCTAGGTGGGTCAAGTCCAAACCCACTAGAAAGGATGATTCACATATTGTTAGTGAGTTCTTAAAGACACACATCTTCCACCGGTTTGGCACACCACGTGCCTTGATAAGTGACTTAGGAACCCATTTTCTGTAATAGAACCATGGAATCTATATTGAAAAAGAATGGTGTTGTACATAAAACTTCAACTTCATATCACCCCCAAACAAATTTCATGGCTGAACTTTCAAATAGATAAGTGAAAAGAGTGCTTGATAGAATAGTAAAACCCGTCAGAAAAGGATGTCCTGAAAGACTTGGTGAAGCACTTTGGGCTTATCAAACTGCCCATAAAACACCATTTGGGATGTCTCCTTTTAGTCTTGTTTTTGTTAAAGCATGTCATTTACCAGTTTAAATCCAACATAAGTCTTTTTGGGCTGTGAAAACTTGTAATTTTTATTGTGAAAAATCTGGTGAAGAAAGATTGTTGCAATTGGCTAAACTGGAGGAGCTTCGACTTGAATCCTATGAAATTTCTGATATGTACAAAGAAAAGGCTAAGGTACTCCATGAAAAACACATCCTGAGAAAGGTATTCCATGAAGGTGAAAAGGTATTGCTTTTCAACTCTCGATTTTGACTTCACCCGGGTAAGCTTAATTCTCATTGGGAATGTCCTTTTATTGTTTCTCATATTTACCCATTTGGTGCAGTACAAGTCAAAGACCCATCTTCCAAAAGGACATTCACAGTTAATGGACATCGATTAAAGCATCACCATGAGAGGACACACAATCCTGTAACAACATCAACTTCCATCGGATCCCCAACTTCTATAGTTGACCCACCACTGGATGGAGATGATAACCCACCAAATCCAAACCAGGGGAACCTCTTTCCCTTTAACTCCTCTTCTATCTATCTCTCTCTTTATTCTTCTTCCTCCCTAATTCTC
This sequence comes from Viscum album, assembly GCA_963277665.1. Taxonomy (NCBI): domain Eukaryota; kingdom Viridiplantae; phylum Streptophyta; class Magnoliopsida; order Santalales; family Viscaceae; genus Viscum; species Viscum album. The sequence continues at coordinate 350,286,648 of OY728130.1, read as the reverse complement.
ATTTTTTTACCACTTTCCTTGTCACATTTTTTATTTACTCTTTCTCTTTTGTGTGGGTGTGTAATTTAAAAACACAAAAAAACCTAAAAATTTAAAAAAATGAACAAACAAGAGTCATACTTACTCACCTTCCAATTATCAAATTTTGTCCAACCATTTTTTGGAATAAAAATCCATGGTTTTATCTTAAAACTTTTGTGGTTTCTTTATAAATTTGGATAAATAATATTATGTCAAGACCAACCAATTTTTAATGCTCAATTTTTTATTTGTAAAATGATTTTTTCAAACCGTGAGGAAAAAAATTAGCTTTCATACCAAGGCCACCTATGGCCAACTTTTCAAAATGAGTTTTTTTTCACCCACATTTGTGAATCTTGAGTTTGTGGACCTTAGAGCTGAATTTATTACTTTAGTATGAATTAATATGATAGAGGCATTTTCCAAACCACATGAGAATTATAATAGCCAAATAGCCTCCCATTAACCATACATTAATCCTCTTTTTGAAATCCTCATCGAGCCTATGAAAACCTTTTCATTGATATCCACATTACAATCCCAATACCTTATCCCACCCAATATCAACATGGATTTTCATTGCATAATTTTTTGAAGTTTATGTGTTGGGGGAATGGATTTCATTGTTTGGGTTCCCTTTTATTGATTTTCAATGAGTTATCATATGCTTGAGGGAAATCATCCATTTTAGTGTGGGGGAGAGGTTATCCATAAATGGGGTTTGGGAATTTATATATTCCTATGACATATTGTTCAAATTTTAATGACAAGTTTTCAAAAAAAAATAATTAAAAAAATTGGGTTGTGTCTTAGGTAGGTCAAAAATCAATATTTCTTAGCCTTTGATCTTGTTATAACTATTAAAATTAGTGTTGTGAGGAGATCAATCATTGGTTAGGATATGAGTGTGAGATCTTTTTCAAGTTCAACTTCAGGAAAAAAAAAGAGAAAAAAAATAAAATAATGAACACTTTCATTATATTCTTATGTCATTGGGAGAAGTTTTGTGTTTTGTAAATATTCCATCTTATTATTCCCTTCATATTTCCTTCCACTTTTGTGTGTTATTCATTCCCTTGTAAATATGTGTTTCCATTTCATTTCATGTCTCGTTTCAAAAAAAATGTGCATTGATTTTTCCATGTTGGTGTTTTATCCCTTTTCTTCTCTCTCTTGGACATTATATTCCTACCATCCCATAGCCATAGAAAAACCCCTTAAAAATACCACTTGATTCTTGTTCAATTTGGATAGGTAGTGGAAGTTGAGAGCTCTTTCAAACTCTAAGATTTTCACTTTTTGTTGGTGAATTAGTGAAGCTCTATAAATTAATTTTATCATCTTGAGAGAAGTAAGTTTTGTGTGCCACTATTTTCCATTTCTAAATTTCAGCATGAAAAAAATGAATTGTTTTTGGAACATTGTTTCTATAAAAACTTGTGGTGGAATTCAATATGGATGAGTGATATTTTCTAAACCTCCCTAATTGGGGAAAACAAAATTTTAATATTTGATGGTTAGTGAAAATGATTTTTGTCATTTTTTATATTTTTTTCACATGAGGACATGAAAAAGACTAAGTGTGGGGTATTTGATGTTATTAATATTTTCATGACTTGTTATATACTCCATTTACTTATTTTATATGAAATATGCATATTTTGTGTGAAATATTAATGTTTTAATACTAAGTATAATTTTTGAGTATTTTTAGAAGTAGTCCAATTGATTCAGTTTACTATTTTATTTATAACTCTCCTCCTACTGATCCAAATTGTGTGGTTAGTATTTTTTAGGATTCCTAATTCAATATAAAACATTTCATTAGAAGGGATAATGTTCAAATTCTTCTATTTGAAGGCCCGTATGGACCATGAAAAAAGGTCTACAGAATCTGGGAAGAAACTAGACCATCCATGAAGATTAAATTGATAGGCTCAGTCAGGAAGTCCAAATTCATTTATTATACTCCAATGTCCGGGGGAAAATGTAAGTAGTCTTAGATAAAAATCTCAAGGCCCAAATCTAAAAACAAAGGTCCCAAATGATTCATTTAAACTCATCCCACCATTCAGGCCTGAAATTAAAATCATTGCAATATTCATGACATTTCTCCTGATATATTCATAAAATCAAGCTCATATTTTTCAGTGTGAAATAGGAGATATAGGTGGAATACTTTTTTGAATAAAGCATTAGGATTTGAAGGCATATTACTATTCAAAAATCCATTCACATTTTTGACATCGAAAAAGCATGGATAGAAATGGACAGTTTAACATTGTTTATTGAAACCACCATAACTTTGCATCTATAAGTACAAATTCCTCGAAATTTTGAGATTAGTCTTACAATATTATTATAAACAACTTTTAAGAAGTATATATCTCTATATTAGGCTTTCTGGATGTCCAAATCGTCGAGCCAAGTGGAGGGAAAGATTGGGAATGCAAACCGTCCACTTCCTTGGGCTATAAATACATCCCCCTACCCTCCTTCAAAGGGGTTGGAATTTCAGAATATAGGATCACATATTGGAATGACCAAATACTTTAAAAGGAATTGGGAGTACCTTCCATACTCAAGGTTCTGGTGCTCTGCTAATGTGTATAGCAACACTCGGGTCGAATCCTCGGTGATGATACTTTTTAATAGTCGATTGTTTTTAGTTTATTGTATTTTGATTGGGGGGTTTGTTTGCAAAGCTTAAATTAAGTGATTAATTATTGGTGTTTAACAATTTGATAAATATTGTTTTGAGTTCATTTTTAGAGATTTAATCTTGTGATATCCTTGAGCTTTGCTTTATATATCATTTAAATTAACACCCACTTTACAAGATAACGTTGATTGGAATTCCTAAGTGTTAAGTCTTTAATCCAAGCCTTAACTTAACTTAAGGTTCTAATATCAATAAGATATTGTTGATGGTATTGTATTTATGGTTCTTATAATCCATGGAAACCACACGTTAAACAAAACAAGCCATTAATCCATGACATGTTAAGTCCAACATACACAATATTAAATTAAAAATATTCATCAAGAAAAAGCACTCATCGCTTAACATCTCTAAATAATGACACACCCCAATGGTATATTTACTCATCCATTAATATTGTTATTAATCTGGTAATATATTATTATGGTGATTAATTATAAATAGAACAAAAATAACAGGATAAGAAAAGATTAGTGTGTCGAACACACACGATCGTTGAAGAGAGTTAAAAAAAATCGATTGAATGAGGAAGCAAAAGAATGGAAAGGGTTTTAAATTTATTGAAACTATTTTAAGAACATTAATATTAAACTACATAATTTGGATTAGAATAAGAGATATTGAATATGAAACTTTCATTAAAACAGAATTTCAAAACACAAACACTTACACGATTACAAACGAAGAACAACACAAAATTAAATGAAAGGAAGAAAGGAGGAATGGTTTATCAAGTAAAAACCTGAGTATTAAGATCCTCCAAAGTCTTTGGAAGATAATTTTTTGTGCCAACCTATCCACCTTTTCTCTGAAATGCCAACTCCTTTGAAGGAGAGAAGGGGATATATTTATAACCCAAGGAAGTGGACTGTTTGCATTCCTAATCTGTCTCTCTACTTGCATTTCCAATTTGGATATTAAGCCAGTCGGATCTAGAGATAGCCTCTTATTAAATGTTTTAGAAAATAATGTTGGGCTACTTCTCTAAAACTTTTGAGTCATTTGGAATTATGGATCCAAAGTTATGGCGGTTTGATTAAAAAAAGTTAAACTGTCCATTTCAATCCATAATTTTTAGAAGGCATAAATGTGAATGGGTTTATCAATAGGAATATGTATTCAAATCTGAACACTTTCTTCAACAAAGTCGGCATCCTATATCTCCTCTTTCACAATTAAAAAAACGACTTGATTTGATGATTAAGTCATGCGATATTTCAAGCAAATTGTACTAATTTTATTTCCCATCCAGAATGGTGGGCTGAGTTTAAATGAATCATTTGGGCCCCTTTTATTTGGATTTGGTCCTTGAAATTTTTATCCAAGACTCATTACATTTTCCCCAGAAATTTTGAGGAGAATGAATGAATTTGAACTTCTGTATTGATCCCAATAATTCAATCTTCATGGATAGGCCAGTTTCTTCACAGATTCTGTGGGCCTTATTGTGTGGTTCATATGAAAATTAAAATGGAGGAATTGGCCAATGATTCCTTCTAATTATATGTGTTAAATTGAATATGAAATCCTAAAAGACAAGAACCAAACAATTTGGATCAGTAGGGTGAGAGTTATAAATAATATATTAAACTGACTCAATTAGACTACTTCTGAAAATTCTTAAAAATTATACTTAGTATTAAAACATTAATATTTCACACAAATTATGCACATTTTATATAAAATCAGTAAAGGGAGTGTATGATAAGTCATGAAAATATTAATAAGATCAACTCCCCCACACTTAGTCTTGTGAATGTCTTCATGTGTAACAAATATAAAAACATGACAAAATCATTTTCACTCACCAACAAATATTAAAATTTTGTTTTCCCCAATAAGGGGTGGTTTAGATAATATCACTCATCCATATTGAATTAAACCATAAGTTGTTACAGAAAAAATGTTCCAAAAACAATTCATTTTTTTATGCTCAAATTTAGAAATGGAAAATGGTGGCACACAAAACTTAATCCTCTCAAGATGATAAAATTAATTTATGGAGATTCACTAATTCACCAACCAAAAGTGAAAATCTTAGAGTTTGTAAGAGATCTAAGATTTTACTCCCTATCCTAAAGTATTCAAAAATAAAGAGGTCTTTTTAGGGGTTTTTTGTGGCTATGGGACAGTAGGAAGATGATATCCAAAAGATAGGGAAAAGGGAGTAAAACACCAACATAGAAAAAGTAATGCACATTTTTTTGAAATGAAACATGGAAGGAAATAAAAACACATATTTCCAAGTAATGATTGTGTGAAGAAATACACAAGAGAGGAAGAAAATTTGAAGGGGATGAGAAGATTAAATATTTAAAAAACACAAAACTTATTCCAATGACATAAGTGTTCTTGTTTTCCTTTTCTTTTCTTATTTTTTTTTACGTTTTTCGAAAGTTGTACTTGAAAAATATCTCACACTCATATCCTAACTCATGATTGATCTCCTCACGACACTAATTGTAATAGTTATAATAATATCAAAGGTTGAGGAAGAGTGATTCTTGACCTGCCAAAGACACAAACCATTTTTTTGTTCTTTTTTGTGATTTTTTTTTCTTTTTTTTTAACACAGGTCAATAACATTTACAAAATTACATAAATGAAAGTACATTGCATTCCCCAAAACACACTAAATGACAACCTCCTCCCACACTGAAATGGATTCTTTCCCTCAAGAATATGATAACATGGTAAAATCAATAAAGGGTACCCAAAATGAAATCCTTCCCCCCCCCCACACTTAAATTTCAAAAAAAATTATGCAATGAAAATTCATGTTGATATGGGGTGGGAAAAGGTATTGGGCTTGTAATGTGGATTTCAAAGAAAATTTTTTCATAGGCTTGAAGGGGATTTAAAAAGGATGATTAATGTAAGGGAAAGGGGAGGCTATTTGGCTATTGTGATTCTTATGTGGTTTAAAAATGCCTATATCATATTTATGCACACTAAAGTAGGAAATTAAACTCGAAGGTCCACAAACTCAAGAATCACAAATGGGGGGGGGGGGGAACACACATTTTGAAAAGATGGTCAAAGGTAGCCTTATCATGAAATCTAATGTTGTTCCTCACAACTGGGAAAAATAATTTTCCAAACCAAAAATTGAGCATTCAAAATTTTTTGGTTTTGACACGATATTCTTTATTAAAATTTATGAATAAACCACAAAATGTTTGAGATAAAACCATGTCTTTTAACTCCCCAAAATGGTTGGAAAAATTTTGAAAATTGGAAGGTGAGTAAAGCATGACTCTTGATTTTTCATATTATTATTATTATTATTTTAGTTTTTTAGGTTTTTTTTAGTTTTTTATAAAGACACACCCACACAAAAGAGGAAGAGTAAATAAAAAAATGTGATGAGTAAAGTGGTAAAAAAATGATGAAGGAGGAAGAAGAGAGAGAGATAGAGAAGAAGAAGAAGAGTTAAAGGGAAAGAGGTTCCCCTGGTTTGGATTTGGTGGGTTTCCATCTCCATCCAGTGGTGGGTCAACTATAAAAGTTCGGGATCCAATGGTTCCATTTTAAATCATGGACGATTGTTGCCTATAGACCTATCAAAGTTATGATTCTCTGCTAATTTGTATAGTAGCACTTAGGTCGGATCCTCGGTGATGATAATTTTTAATAGTATTTTTTTTAGTTGATTGTATTTTGATTAGTGATTTTTTTTTCAAAGCTTAATTGAAATGATTGATCGATTTAACAATTTAATAAATATTGGGTGGGTTCATCATCAGGTAGTTAAGCTTGTGATATCCTTGAGATTTGTTTTATATTTCATTAAATTAACACCCATGTCACAAGTTGACGTTGATTGGAATTCCCAAGTGTTAAGGCTTTAATCAAAGCCTTAACTTAACTTAGGATTCTAATATTATTCATATCTTGTTTATATCAGTGTATTTATAGTTCCAATAATCCATGTAAACCACTCATTAAACAAAACAAGTCATTAATCCATGACATGTTAAGTCCAACATACAAAATGTTAATTCAAAGAATACTCATCGAGAAAAATCTCTCAATTTCTTAACATCCATAAATTAAAACTCACCCCAATAATAGATTTACTCAGCAATTGAAATGATTAGTTATCTGGTTATAAGGATTATGATGATAAATTAATAATATAAGAAAAATAAATGGATAAGAAAAGAGTGGTACATCGAACACACACACAAACGATGACGATAATTAAAAACAAACTTTAGATTGATTAAAAAAGCAAAAGAAAAGAAAGGGATTCAACTATATTTAAACTATTTTAAGAAAATTAATATTAAACTACAGAAGGTGGATGAGAGTAAGAGATATTTAAGAAGAAACTTTCAATAAAACGGAATTACAAAAAAAACATACAAGATTACAATAATGAAGAACACAAAAGTAAAAGGAAACAAAGAGAGGAGGAAAGATCTCTCAAGTGAAAACGTCAGTAAGTCAGGTCCCCCCAAGACCTTGGAAAGGCTTTGTTCATGCCAATATGTGCTCCTCTCTTCTCTTACGTATAAACAACCCCGAATAATACTGAGATTATGAAAGTAACCCTTAACTAGTAATTTACTTTAGTTGAATATTAGTTAACCTCTTATATAATGGTTTGAAACATGTTATTAATTTATTCCAAAACCATATCAATATTTATTATATCGTATATGATGTTCCTTTTTATTTTTGTTAATAATATTCTGCTATTACCCTTGTTTCGGGTGTTAACTGCTTCATTTTCCAATGCATGTTTTGTCATGTAAGTCCTATTTATTTTGCATAGGATATGTTTCTTTCATCTCAAGAATGATATTAAGTTCATTGATATTATATTTAATCATTATATAAATTTTTATAATCATTATAGAATGGTTATCATGGAAAAATAATCACATCATGTCGTGGATAGATAGGCCATACGTACGCACGAGCGATGGTATCATTATCTTAATGGTGAAATGGTAAGGAATTGGATGGTATATAAAGTATAAAAAATCAATATAATTTCATATTTTTTATGAATATCCATTTTATACCTCATTATACCCATCCAAATAAAGTGGTGATGAAAAAACAAATTACACCACATGCTTTTTTTTGTAGGATGGATAAAAGGTGTAATATGGTTGTCCCAAATCATAATAACATCTCATAATATATATATATATATGATACTATATCTATTACTTTATTAAGTATACAACACATTAATAGGAAGTAGAAGAATAAATTAACTTGGATGAGTTGGTAAAAACGATTACCTCTTATTCAATTGACTTCCTTTAAATCTATTATTAAGGAATTAAGAGTTGGTATTTTTGGAAGACCATGACCTCCAAAACTTGGATAAGGATTTTGGGAGGATAAATGGGTATATTTTGGTATATATATAAGGCTAAAAGTGGTTTTAGGAAGTGAGGTAGGAGGTTCCATTTTATAATTGAGGTGAGGGGAAATTTTGGAAACTTTCAAAATATTAAATTAATAAAAATTAATTTTCAATTCCAAATGGATCCAAAGTGATTTATTTAAAAGATACAATAAATAATGATTGAAATCCTATCATACAATAATTTTTAGATAATTTTAGGTCACATTCTTAACCTTATCTGTTGTCTTTAACCCTTAGTTAAACTCTTTAACTCTTACCATGACAACTTATATTTTTACTCATTAAGGGTTAACCACCACAATCCATTTTTATTATATTGAAAAGACACTTTAAAGGGTAAGTGGGAACCAACAAAAACATCCTTCAGCATCAAATCACACCCTTACCCATACAAAATACGCACTACAAAATCCAAATTCCAAAAAACCATTCACCCCTCCAAGACCGTAGCATGAGAACTGTTTCAAAATTCAAAATAAACCAAATCACCGCAAATCCCACGAGTCAACCTAAGCTCACCAACTTCAATGAGTACTGTACATCCTTGACAACATATGAATCACCTTGATACCATCTCGACGCCAGCGTCCACCACCACAAGCCGCACCAAACACTACCTAAGCGTCGTTTCATCCAACATCATCGTCATTGACGACAAAACACCACCGCATCAGAAATCCAAAGACAACCGAACGCCAATAACCATGATCACCACCAATAGAAACCAAAACAGAACACCAAAGAAACAACAAAATAAAACCAAAGCCACGAATCACAACTCTGGAAGAACCTTGAAGCCCTTTGAACCTTGAACCACAATCCCAAAACCATTTAGTTACCATTGCGCCAGATCCAACTTGGAGAGGCGTGCAGGAACTTGGGGTCAGAGCAGGTTGAACGGCCAAAGAGATCTTCAACACATAACCATCATTGGGTCCAAGAAGTCATCTGGAAAGTGGCACAAAACCTTCTCCAAGTTCATAATCTTCACCAATAACGGGACCAGTAGCACATCGACAAAAACCAAATAGAAAACTGCAACTGCAACCTTCCAAATAGGGACATAGAACATAGCATCCGAAAGAGGAATCAACCACATGACCAGGAAAATCACCACAAAGAACCTGAGAAAGGGGGAAATGTGGCTGAAACCCTAAGAGAAACAAATGAAAAGGGAAAGAGCCAAAGCCAATGAAAGAGGAACAAGGGGATAAAACCCTAATAAGAAGCTACTGAACGGAAAGGCCTGTGTTGCCTTTACTCCCACCACCACAATCCCAAACCCACATGAAAATCCAACACACCCAACCATTATGGGGTTGTTCATGTCGTACTAGGTTGGAAGAGTAGGTGAGGAATAAGTTAAATGTGACCATTCTGAGGGAGGAGGAAGGAACAAGCAAGAGCAATGAAGAGGGTGACCCGAGCGAAGAAGATGGGAGTGGAGATAACCTTGAGAAAGAATCCGAAGAAGCCAGAGGAGGAAGAGAGATCTGAAGCTCTGGGGGTCTATCAAACCCTAGGTGAGGGCAAAGCCGGGAGCGAAGCCGGACGAATGGGGTTCCATCTTCCCACAAAACGTGTGTTGCTAACACCGACTCCCAGAGGGGGGGCCCACCAGCCCAAGTGCACGCCACGTTCCCCAGCTAAGAAATGGCTTTGAATAGCCCTGTTCATAATACGAACAATGTTCGAGCCTGGTGGGACTCGATCCTGCACCAGTTACCATGGAGAGCGAGGGGTACAACCAGTGGGTACCACTAAGCTAACACCCCATGGGCTCTCTTTAAGGGTTAATATAGTTACTCTAAAATGACAAACGAATCACAAATTAGTCATGGATAAAATTTTCAACCTTATTCCACTCAGTTTTGTGAAGTTTATATTTTTATGTATTTTATATCATTTAATAAAATATTGTTTATTTTAAAATATCAGTAATGTCTATTTTGACACTATTCATTACTTAACTTTAAAAAAATACTCAAGATAACTTTGAACCAAAACTTTTAATACATACATAATATTATATTTTTTAAACCATATATTTTCATAAGTTAGTTAATAATACTGATAATTTAATGGCTAGGTTATAATTTTAACATTTAAATAATAATATTTAGTTGTTTGTTTAAGCTCGATGTTGCGTTCAATGTAAGCTATAGAAGAAATTGAATTTAAAAAACAACATGCCATAAAAATCTTAGGGTGTTATATTCTCCCCTACTTTAATAAATTGTTCCCTCACAATTTTAAATTTCACTTTGAAAATCAAATTTTGATACTTGAAAATTATTTTGTGGGAAACCCACATTGAAAATAGGGTTAATAAAAATTACTCTTAATAAGAGGTGAAGGTAAATGAAAATTTCACTAGAAAATTAGGCTTTAAAATAGGATAAAATTAGTGAGAAGTGAAAATTGGGACATAAAATAGAAATTTAACCATCAAGTTCTGATGGAGAATGATAGTGGAAATGGTCATTAGAAATTTAATCATCACAAAACCGTAATTATTATGATCGGTTAAAAGACCATTAATCTCTCAGTAAAAAAAGTAAACGAATAATGTTTTTGTTCAAAAATCCTTTTCATAGAGTTGAGGAATTATATTACTACCTGGACTAAGAATGTAAGAAAATATACATACTTGATAAGGATAGTTTTATCCTTTAATCAATTTCCACCAAAAATTCATCTTTTTCTCCAAATGATGAGCATTTAAGATGATTTTTTAGGCATTAATAATTTGAATCAACTTCTACAGATCACAAAATACACAAAATTATAACTATATATTCCTCTTTTCTTTATACATTAACTAAAACCAAAATGGTTATGATAAGATAATATCATTCCACAAAAATAATAAACATTTATATAATGAAAATCAACTTTAACCTTCAAAATTCAATAGTAATACCCAAAGTTCAACGTATATCATTCAGAAAATAACTATCCTTACTCAAAAATATCCTAGGGTTATATTATAATTATTTTTTCATATTGTATTCCAAATAACATCAATCACTCTTAATGTATTATACCAATAATTTAATTTCTTATATCACATAATATCCAATATATGACAATAATTTCCATAAATAACTTGAATCGCCATAAGTATATAGTAAAATCATATTTGACTATAAAATAAAATCCAACCTTTATTACTCAAAATATTATATTTACTTTAATCTTATAGTGAACATCTTCCAAAATAACATTAATTGCTTAATCACTGAATCATTTTCCAATCCCAAGGTTATCTATTTGATAAAAAAATGTCCCTAAAATTAAGATAACTTTATCCATTAAATATTTTAACTAAAAAATGTCATTATAACTAGGACTTCATTTAGTCTAGTGGTAGGTGATGTACCCTTTTCATCCTTCAGTTGTTGGTTCAATCCCCATGGCCTTGATGGATGCGACGAGTTGTCACCCAGCATGTGGGTTTTTCTTTTTATAAAACTATATTAATATAACTTCCAAAATAAATATGATGAAAATTATTGAAATAAGGTTAATCACTAAATATCCTTTTAACTAAGTTTTTGAATACAACCCCATTACATAAATACATCTGTTTCCCTCGGAATTCGGGGATGACCTCTTGGATGGGAGATTCAAACGTTCTGATCGGTTTCTAACGGGTTTGTTCGTAGAACCGGAAACATCCAATGATTTCACATCCATTTGGACCTACTTTCCAAAGGTAGGCGCTCATTAGCTTGTGTAATGATGAGGCTTAGGAATTTGCATTGGTCGAGAGGATGGGAGTTCGGACTCATCACACCTTTTTGAGGGGAATTATTGTCTATTTCGGGACTCTCTTTATAGATTTAAGTTATGTTCATGAATCCTTATTACATTACCAAGTATAAAATGAGCTTTTCCTTCAGTTTTGACAATCAATGATTAAATATGTAAGAAATTTAGAGAATATTTTATATGTATTCGAGGTTCTTCATCAATAGAGAATCATCTATATCTATTTAGAGATTCTTGGTCAATGGTATCCTTCAAGACATTTATATAAAAGTCTCTTGGTCATTATGATGACCAGGATGGTTTTAAAGCCACTTAGTGGGGCACTTGAAGTTTATTGTCATTCAGAAGGACATGAATTATTTCAGAGTTGGGATCGAACCCATAAATAGGCTACCTACGTATCCTTTGTTTTGGAAAAGGAATCAGAACCCACGTAGTTCGAATAATTTAGTATGATGTTTATGATTGATGGCTCAAAGAAGGATGTCACAATTACTTTTACACTCTAAGCTCACGTGAGTCATGCTCGGTGTGAGAAACAAGAGGTATTGGTAAAAATTAGACAATTGTGCCATGAAAGATGCAATCATAAGAAATGGTTTGGGGCTTATGTATGTATGAATGCCCAGATAAATGAAGATTAGGATTTACTTTAGGGAGAAAATCCAGGAATAGGGTCCACAAAGGTATATGTGCTTCATGGAGATTTGAATACTCTAATTTGGGACTTATTCTTGAAAAGGAATCCCAGATTAGGAGAGGATTGATAACTGGGTTTTACTCCTGAGAAGGAATCCCAGATCAAAAGTAAATTAGGACTGGTTAAAAGAAATTAAGGGACTTGGGGCTTACTCCTGAAAAGGAAGCCCAAAATTTATGACTGGAACTTATTCCTGAAAAGGAGGCCCAGGTTAGGGGAATTGGGGCTTACTTCTGAAAAGGAAGCCCAAAATTATGACTGGGACTTATTACTGAAAAAGAGACCCAGGTTAAGGGATTAAGGTTTGGGGCTTACTCCTGAGGAGGATGCCTAGATTTGAGACTGGGGATTACTCCTGAAAAGGAAGCCCAGATTAGAGACTGGGGCTTACTCCTAAGAAGGATGCCCCAAATTAGAGGACTTATGACCGTGGATTATTCCTGAAAAGGAGACCCAGTTTAAGGATTCTCTCATCTTAAAGGATGAGGTTGAATGAATGAACTCTCCATATTTAGTGACATAAAGATATTTAAATCACTATGTTTTGAGAGATATTCCACAGAATTCCTTTCAGATAAGGAAGTCAAATCAAGAAATCATGCCATAAATGGATTTGAAGAGTGTCTTGAAGACTGAATCTTGAAAAGGAAAGGTGTAATGGCTTAAGAGGGGTGAAATTGGCAAGAAAGGCACCCAAAAAGGAAGGGGTGCGCAGGTACTGCGGCGGCGCGCAAGTATCGGTCGCGCAGGTATACCTACGCGACATGGTGGGTACTTGCACGATATTCAACCAGCATTTGAAATACTTGAGCGACTCTTAATTAAAGCCTTTATAATCCTCTTGAGGTTCTTCCAAAAAAGGGATGCACAAGTTCTATCGAAGGAGTAAGGCAGCGCGCAAGTGTGACCACTTCCCTTAAGGGCTGACCACTCAGGCGCGCAAGTGTTGATGAGTTTCAACACTAAGGCCTTACTCCCTCTCTTTAGATCTTCCGTTCTAGGTAAGAAATTACCTTAGAAGTGTTCCGGAAGCTTTGAAAAGAGACTTGGGTGTCGGGAGCTTCAATCCGAGTTTCTGGAAAAAAAATCCTCCCATGTGGGGGGCCCACAGGATTTATTTATAGGCAGGAGAAGACCCCAGGCGGTTACCGGGCGGTTATCACTTAGGTCGCGCAAGTCACTTGCACGACCATAAGGCGTCGCGCAAGTAGACTTGCATGACCACTAGGCAGCGCGCAAGTGTACTTGCGCGACCATGAGGGAACTTGCGCGACCTATGGGCAATGTTCTCCTTGTTCATCCCTTTCTCGATTTTTGATGTTTCTTCAAAGGATGAATCACTTTGGACTAAGGTATTTCCCTTTTTTTCAGTCGTTAGACTCTGTGACGGAAAGGAGCGTCAACAAAAGTCCCCCCTCAGAGTTGGATCTAGAGAGAAAAGAGGATTTGACTCTGAGGTGAAAAGAAAAACAAGAAATCTGGCAGTTTAAAGTCATGCATGTCGGACATACAAAGGCTAATGTTTAAGGTCGAAATAGATTTGACCGAAATGGATTAGAATTGACTCAATTCCTTGACAACTCATCTGAAAACATAGTATCATACTCAATTATGAGGGAAAATATGTAAACTATGGCTTAAGAATATTTGAATCTGAGGAATGATATGAAAAAGAGCTAAAAGGCAATAGAAGAAGTAGTTTCCAAGAATGAAGTTACTATTATTTAACAAAACCCATTAGGGGGTTGAATTATGCAGGGCCACCTAAGGGCATTGGCTGCATGGTCAAATAAATAGCATCTTTCGGCTGACAAGTCTGTTATGTGGACTGTTTATGCAAGGCCACCTATGGGCACATGCTGCATAGTCAGGCAAAAGAACTCTCAGAAATTTACTTTCCTAGTGCTAAAAGCCAGTGAAAGTTTATGGAGATTCAAATTTTCTAAAGTATAGAGTTTGTTGTATGGAAAGAGGTACTTGAATATGGAAAAGATATTTCCAAACAAGATTATCGAAGAACTGGATGAATGTTACTCCTACGAAGGTCTGCCCCAAACGTAGGGAAGGAGAATATAAGCCATGGACTTGAATACTTTCAGATCTTGAAAAAGGATATGGGACAAATATGTTAAGGATGGATATTTATTTACGGATCCCTACATACTGTCGTTTAAGACAAATAAGGACAAAAGAGGCATTCTTCCCAAGAATGAAGTTACCACTATCTGACAAACCCGTTAGGGGGTTGAATTATGCAGGGCCACCTAAGGGCATTGGTTGCGTAGTCAAATAAATAGTATCTTTTGGATAACAAGTCTGTTATGTGGACTGTTTATGCAAGGCCACCTATGGTCACGTACTGCATAGTTAGGCAAAAGAATTCTCAGAAGTTTGACATTTTTGTGACTAAAAGTCATGAAAAGGGTTATGAAGATCTGAAAATATTTAAGGTTAGGATTATAACACATAAATATGGGTATTGTCCAATGTATATAGAGATACATAGGTCAATGATAACCATAATTATGTTGTGGCTGGGTCCTGAATTGAAATTTTGGACTTCACTGCGTATCTCATAAGAATGAGAATCAAGCCATACGTAGTTCTTGAAATGCAGTTTAACGTCATGCAGGACGAAAGTATGAGAGATCTTAGTTTAAGGTCATAGAGTTCGGACCATAATAATGAATACACAGTGTGTGTTTTCATGAGGATTTTTCAGCTAAGAGACTAAAAGTGAAATTTGGGGTTAGGCCCAAAAGACTTGGGACTAGATTCGAGGGACACTCGAACGTTCCTACATATCCTATAAGGATGGGAATCAAGCCCAAACTACCCTTTGTACAAATTTGGTTCGTACATGTGAAGGGTGAAAGGGGATTTTAGTGCAATGATGGTTTAACCCGAGATAAAAAGTTTAGGAATTACGATGTATGCACGTAGTCTTTTGAAATGAAACATGATTGAAAAATCAATGTAAATAATGGTTACCTCTCAAATGAGAAAATCAAATAGTATTGTAGTTTATTGTCGTACCAGACAAAAGTGTTGCATAGTTTAACGTCATATAACAAGGACGAAAGTGAATCAATGTAAAGATATTGATTCTAGGGGTGGTTTCACGAATCAACATCATATGAGATGGTGGTGAACCGATGTGAAGAGATTGTTTTTGGGCTTGAACCCTGGGAGGTTGCCTACATACCCATCCTGGAAGGCAAGGATCAAAGTCTGTGTAGTTCAATTAAAGAATGAATTAATGATCAAGTTGTTCTTGGGGACAACGATCTAAAAAAAATGTTGTTGGGACTTATACATGGTTAGCGGCCCAAAGAGAGTGTTACGGTTGAGGTTTTCTCTAAGCTCACGTGAGTCATACTCGGTGTGAGAAACAAGAGGTAACAACAACCTTAACGATGCATAGTTTAATGTCATGTAGGACATATAAAGGGACTATGCAGTTTAAAGTCTTGCAGTTAGGACTATTGGTGCTGCACAGTTTAGTGTCATGTAGCAGGGACAAAATACAGTTTAATGTCATGTAGCAGGGACAAAATACAGTTTAATGTCATGTAGGACATATCAAGGACTTTCTGTACAGTTTAGCATCATGTAGTTAGGACGGTGGGGACAATACAGTTTAACGTCATGTTGGACAAAAAAGGGGGACTGCGCAGTTTAATGTCATGCAGTAAGGACAAAATAACACACCATTTACATCATGTTGGACGCATTGGGGATTTTTTCTATAGTTTAACGTCAGGTTGGATGAAAGTGTGAATAGTTTAAGGTCATATGCATGGACCGTGGATGGTGCAGTTTAATGTCATGCTGGACGGTGGTGTAGTTTAAGGTCATACAGGACCTTTGATGATTATG
This sequence comes from Viscum album, assembly GCA_963277665.1. Lineage (NCBI taxonomy): Eukaryota > Viridiplantae > Streptophyta > Magnoliopsida > Santalales > Viscaceae > Viscum > Viscum album. The sequence continues at coordinate 350,270,163 of OY728130.1, read as the reverse complement.
TAGTTTAACGTCTTTCCGGATGTAAGGGACTTTTATACAGTTTAGCGTCATGTATTTATGATGTCACAGTTTAACATCTTGCTGGATGTAAGGGACTTGCAAATAATTTAGGGTCATATGCATGGACCGTTGATGATGCAGTTTAAGGTCATACAGGACCTAGTTGCAGTCTAAGGTCATACTGGACCATTTAGGGAACTTTTTCACAGTTTAACGTCGTGTGGGACGAAGTTGCAGTTTAAGGTCATACTGGACCATTGCTGTATAGTTTAACGTCATATAGCAAGGATGAACTGGTGCTGCACAGTTTAGTGTCATGTTGCGGGGACATTATACGAATAGTTTAAGGTCATACTGGACCATTGATGTATAGTTTAATGTCATATAGCAAGGACGAACTGGTGCCGCACAGTTTAGTGTCATGTTGCAGGGATATTATATGAATAGTTTAAGGTCATACTGGACCATTTCTGTATAGTTTAACGTCATATAGCAAGGACGAACTGGTGCCGCACAGTTTAGTTTCATGTTGAAGGGACATCTTGTGAATACTTTGTAGTTTATACAAAATATTTCTTCAAAAATCTGGCATTAGTTGGAGTAGTAATGAGTTCTCCATCCATTGAGATTAAAGAGAACCAAATATTAACTCTTTGTATGATGAAGACTCTGTCTAATTAGCTTGTTTAGGCTGTGCCGTTTGGTGGGGCGGTGCCCTTGGTTTTGAAGTAGATGGCATAAAGTCTGCCAGAGTCAAAGACAATTTAGGCTTTGACACATACTCATCTTCTTCTGATTCTTTTTTCTTCTTTGAATCAAACCATTTCTTTGAGGACTTTCCCTATGACGAAGAGGGATTTACCGCAATATTCATGGAAGAAGACACAATTGGTTTCTTTAATTGTGTTCGCAAAAATGGCATGAGTCCGGTTGATTGTCTTTCTGACCATCCAATCATCATACTTCTGTGCATTTCTGCTTTTGACTTCTTTCCATTCACCTTCCTCCTCTGTAACTGTAGCAGTAACACATGCTACCTGAGTCGAAGAACCTTTCAACTTGACTTGTCCCAAGTCAACCATATTTTTTAGGAGGTATTTAAAGACAAAACACTCCTGGATGGGATGCTCCAACATTTGATAAAAGGGACAATAATTGGGACGGTCTTCATCTCCTTCCTTGTTTGGCCTCCTGGGCACTGGTAATTGAACCAAATTATTTTCCAGAGCTGAAATGAAGTAACCAGGAACTTGCTCATTTTGGAAAGAGTATGTTTTACTCTTCAAATCCTCAAATTGTTTTCTTCTTTGATCTCTTTGATCAATTGGACGAAACGGCCTTTGTTTTTGGTGTTCAGGAGGTGGAGCCCTTTGAGAAGATGAAGGTTTTGAAGTAGAAATAGGTACAGGCGCTTATTTAAGCATAACTGTAGCAGTTTCTGCATTACCCATTCTCCTTCCTGAAGATGGTGGAATTACACGAGATTTAACCTTAGCCTGTATAAGGGAATCTTCAATCTGCTGAGCGATTGTAGTAAGGTCTCGAAACCCTCCTATGTATTTCACAGGGATCAATGGCGTGCGTAATTCGTCATGAAAATTTGCCACACAGATTGGAAACAGCTCTTCCTGAGGGAGTGCTAAACTCAGGGAATACGTTAATCCCTTCCAGCGAGCAATGAAATCAGAGACTCTTTCATTCTCCCTTTGCTTGCAGTTTGTAAGATCGAAAACTGTCGTTTTTGGAAAAGTTGAGCTGAACTAAAGAAGGAATTTTTGACGAAGATCCTCCCATCCGATGATTGACTGGGATTTCAAGCTCGTATACCAGACAAAAGCTGGTCCTTGCAAGGTTCGCACGAAGCATCTGAGTTTCACTGCTTCTTGCTGCTCTGGAGTTCCCATCATAGGATCACAACAAGACACGTAATGCATCAAATATTGTTCAGGGTTGCCTGATCCATTGAAAGTAGGGAAAACAGGGTTTCCAAAACTAGATGGAGGAGAAATTAAATCTACCCATTCAGGGTAAACTTTATTTTCTGGTTGAACTTGCGCTCGTTTCCCTTCCATAGTTTCTAACCGAGCTGTTAATGACTCAATAGTAGTTATTAACTTTTGAGAAACATCAGGTTGAATTTGGTCTTGGGTAGGTGCAATGAATGGAGCTTGGACAGACATGGTGATTGGTGCTGCAACTGATGGTAGCACTACCAACCGTTGTTGCGTTTGACCCATAGGATTAGACCTCTGAGGGTGTACTGATAAAGGAGGATATTCCTAATCCATCTCGGTAGCTACAACAAATTCCTTTGGCTGTCAGACTTCAGCATTCTTAAGAAGAAGACTACTCTAAAGTAGTTCTGCATTCAACCTTCTTAATTCTTTCATTTCTTCCTCTTGTTGTGCAAACCTTTGCTCTAACGAGAGCGATTGACCTTCTCTAGAGGAAGGATATGTAACCTGATTCTTTCCCCTCCCTTTGTTGGATACTTTTTGGAGAGAAGGAAGTGGATTACCTAGGTTCTGAGTAATCCTTTGACTTCGTGTACGCACACCTTCTTCATTTGTATCGGCACGTACATTTTCTTGGGCAAGATGCTCTTCATCTGAGTCCCCTGAGTGAGCCTCCTCTGGTGGATTAGCAACAACGGCATTGATGACATTGATTGATGTATAATGCATTGCATCCCTTCTATCAACATTTCTGTGATATTGTCTTCTTTCATGTCTTTGATGAGACATTGCCTTTTGTTGATTTAATCTTTTAGGAAATTCTTGATGAGCTATAACTTAAAGGGAATCTCTTGATAATTTGGCTCTTCGTTCCTCTTGGTGATTCTTCCCTAATAGAGAAAAGACCGATATTCTATAAGAAGGGGATTGATGATTTGAAAGAGTCCCCAGTCTCGAGAACTGGGGATGTTCCTGCTGCTTCCGCTCAACTCCTCGAATCCCATTTGTTGACTCTGAGGGTTGGGTTAAAGGAGTCCCCAGTCTGACAAGCTGGGGTGGCTCTTGACATACTACGTCTGAGACCTTCTTAAAAGCTCTCTTGATCTTGCGAATCTTAGTTCGAAAATTAGCTGGATGCATTAACCTGTATCCACTTTTATCACCTGGTTTAACAGACCGTTGGATGATTTCCTAAACTTCTGTCATTTGATGATGTGTTTGCTCCATACGAGAGGCTTGTGCAATATTCTCGCCTGCTTGATGTAGGAGAAATTCAACAACTTGTTCTCTATATGCTTGATTTTGAGAGGAACTAGTTGAAGCCTGTTCTTGAGCAAGCTTTTGATTATGAACAAAGCCCATTGACTGTGGCCGGCCAGGGGCAATAACATTGCATGAGACCATTTTCGACAGGCTTTGCTGACTGGAAAGCACTGTGAAATGTAGTGCTCCGTGAACACCCCATCCTCTGATATGAACACCAGATGGAGCATTGGAAATTAACTGACGCAATTTTCTTAGTGCACAAAGGCATGAACGTTGAAGGGTTCTATGTTGCTTTTCATCCTTCGGATACCGAGAGACTGATAGATATGCCAAATCAATCTGACATTGTAGCCCTTCTATTATCTTAAGATTATTTTCATATTCATCATAAGATAATACCTTCTTCTTCAATTGACAAAGAGTTTTCCATATGTTGAGACGAATATCATGGACTCCATCTTCCATCAACATCTTTGGAATGTAATACTGAGAGTCAACCAAAGGCCAAAACATGACTGGTACCTCACTTTTCACCAGTTTTTTCCTCATGTTCAGCATTTCTTCTTCATCATTAAATGAAGATTCTTCTACCTGTTTTGACCAGAGTTGGTGTTTCCTTGTTGCTTCATCGGATTCAACAATATTGGTAGAGAGATCATTGATCAAACTAGAAGATGCATGACTTAGGGGTGGTTCGGAGAATGACCTACACCCTGGGCTATCTTCTGATTAAGAAAGTATTTCACTTGATAGCGATAAAGCATCATACATGACTGGTTTCGCATTTGTAAGTGCCTCAAGATAAGAGGGCTTTCTCGGCACTACATTGTCCACTGGAGTATTTTCCAGGCAATGTGAATCACTACTGCGGAGAGGACTTTCACAGAGAAATTCATCATCATGGGGAGGACCACCATAATGGGTTACAGCAAAAGATGATATCACTTGCTCCTTGGTCTTCTGACCACACAGAGGGTTCCTGTGGCTCTCATCTGAAGATGAAACTTCAAGATTGACCGAATTTTCATGAAGCAAGCCTTCATGAGGAAGTGTATGTTGAAGACTTTTGGAATTAATGTTCCCGTTATTGGGAACTGAGGGAGTAGAATCTTGAATTCCAACAGATAAATGTCTGAGGGCTTCAAGAACTCCAGCATCGAGCAAGGCCTTGTTACAGATTGGCCTTTGATCTCCTAACTGTGATGGGTGGATATTTTTCTTAGATGCCTTCTTACTCGCTTTGGAAACCACTTGTTGACGAAAGTGGTTACTCTGAGCAGGTGTATGTGCCTGATCAGGAAAGATGGTCAGGTTAGGCTGACGATCTCCACTCAAATCAGGTGTATGTGCCTGACTTGGTTGTCCGTATGATATGGGGGAGTATGCCCCATAACCCTCTTGGACTGGAACAGATGTGTGTGTCTGTTCCGGAGTGAATCGTTGATGTGTCACTCCACTGCTAGGGATAGATTTATGTGTCTTTCCCTGAGATTATGCTGAAGCTGTTATGATATCCTGGCAAGCATCCAGAATATGAGCAGGAATTTGCTTCTGCTCTTTCACCATTGACAAAATATGTTTGGTGACTTCAGCTACCAGAACGGGGATATACGTCCATTACGAGCTTGGAGTAGGTGTATGTGCCTGCTCCTGTCCTCCTTTTCTTGTCAGTGAATCCTGACAGTACTCAAGTGTGGAGGTAGAGAGTTGAGTCTCCCTCCTGTTTGTCGTCGGAGCTTTCCGACTGACTTCTCCGTGCGCTACCAAGAGAGACTATTGGTAGGCTTGATTAGTACTAGCAGGTGTATGTGCCTGCTGATTACACTTCACCAAACGCGGTTGACGAGATCCATCATATGTAGTCAGGCGAGCCTGCTGACTAACTGATGATGTATAAGCAGGTGTATGTTCCTGCCTATAGTACTCCGCCGGAATTTCCTGGCGGGATTGGCTTGATGCTGCCAGACGAGTCTGCTGGACAGCGGAATTAAAATGGACAAGTGTGTGTGCCTGTTAGTTGTTCGCCACCAAGTTAGGTTGGTGGACTTCTCTGGAGATGGCAGGGATGAAAACCTGCCCATTGTTAACTGGATTCCATCTCTGGAGGTTCGTATTGCCTGCTCGGGTTCGAGGAACCTGAGCTGAATGCCTGGAGTCGGTACCCTCATCGTGTTGAGGGCGCACTGCTGCACGAGTCTGGAGGCGATTGTTGATGGGAGCCCTCAGGAAGGACTCCTGTATTTTTGAATTAAGGCCCTGAGGGACCTGCTCATTCACTTCCTCAGATTAAGGGAGCGAATGGAAATTGCGTTCTGGGGATAATGACCCAAAATGGTTGGAGACTGTAGTCAGCACCGCCTGCCTCTTGATCACTGGTCGTCGTTTCCCGGACGATCTGTGTGAGTTGTTCACTTGGAGGGCCTGTCAGGCAGCCTCCAGATTTGGGATGGTACCGTGTTGATGGTACTCCTTAACCAGCGCATTTGATACCCAGCGTTGAAGACGCTGAGTAGGTGATGTCATCCTCAGAGCGGATAACGATCCAGTAGGAATAGCAGTAGTGGTATTTGCAGTAGCAGTATTCACAGATGTGAATTTGAGAGCAGCCATTATGGAAATACATAAGATCTTGGAAAAGAGTACCTGTTTGATATAACAGACGTAATCAAGATAAAATTCAGCCACTTCATCCTTTGGATGAGCACACATGTCAATGATTGTTTTTGTTAGCCCTCTTATTGATTTTTAAATAGGGGCTTAACAAAATAGGTAAAACATCATTTTAACTTTGGTTAAGGATTCACGTCGGGTTCACCATTTTTTGTTTCCCTCAGAATTCAGGGATGACCTCCTGGATGGGAGATTCAAACATTCCGATCGGTTTCTAACGGGTTTGTTCGTAGAACCTGAAACATCCAATGATTCCACATCCATTTGGACCTACTTTCCAAAGGTAGGCACTCATTAGCTTGTGGACTAATGAGGCTTAGGAATTTGCATTGGTCGAGAGGATTGGAGGTCGGACTCATCACACCTTTTTTAGGGGAATCATTGTCTATTTCGGGACTCTATTTATAGATTTAAGTTATGTTCATGAATCCTTATTACATTACCAAGTATAAAATGAGCTTTTCCTTCAGTTTTGACAATCAATGATTAAATATGTAATAAATTTAGAGAATCTTTTATATGTATTCGAGGTTCTTCATCAATAGAGAATCATCTATATCTATTTAGAGATTCTTGGTCAATGGTATCCTTCAAAACATTTATATAAAAGTCTCTTGGTCATTATGATGAACAGGCTGGTTTTAAAGCCACTCAATGGGGCACTTTAAGTTTATTGTCATTCAGAAGGACATGAATTATTTCAGAGTTGGGATCGAACCCATAGATGGGCTACCTACGTATCCTTTGTTTTGTAAAAGGAATCATAACCCACGTAGTTCAAATAAGGGAGTATGATGTTTATGATTGATGGCTCAAAGAAGGATGTCACAATTACATTTACACTCTAAGCTCACGTGAGTCATGCTCAGTGTGAGAAACAAGAGGTATTGGTAAAAATTAGACAATTGTGCCATGAAAGATGCAATCATAAGAAATGGTTTGGGGCTTATGTATGTATGACTGCCCAGATAAATGAAGATTAGGATTTACTTTAGGGAGAAAATCCAGGAACAGGGTCCACAAAGGTATATGTGCTTCATGTAGATTTGAATACTCTAATTTGGGACTTATTCTTGAAAAGGAAGCCCAGATTATGAGAGGATTGATAACTGGGTTTTACTCTTGAGAAGGAATCCCAGATCAAAAGTAAATTAGGACTGGTTAAGAGAAATTAAGGGACTTGGGGCTTACTCCTGAAAAGGAAGCCCAAAATTTATGACTGGAACTTATTCCTGAAAAGGAGGCCCAGGTTAGGGGACTTGGGGCTTACTCCTGAAAAGGAAGCCCAAAATTATGACAGGGACTTATTACTGAAAAGGAGACCCAGGTTAAGGGATTAAGGTTTGGGGCTTACTCTTGAGGAGGATGCCCAGATTTGAGACTGGGGATTAATCCTGAAAAGGAAGCCCGGATTAGAGACTGGGGATTACTCCTAAGAAGGATGCCCCAAATTAGAGGACTTATGACTGGGGATTATTCCTGAAAAAGAGACCCAGGTTAAGGATTCTCTCATCTTAATGGATGAGGTTGAATGAATGAACTCTCCATATTTAGTGACATAAAGATAATTAAATAACTAGGTTTTGAGGGATATTCCACAGAATTCCTTTCAGATAAGGAAGTCAAATCAAGAAATCATGCCATAAATGGATTTGAAGAGTGTCTTGAAGACTGAATCTTGAAAAGGAAAGGTGTAATGGCTTAAGAGGGGTGAAATGGGCAAGAAAGGAACCCAAAAAGGAAGGGGCGCGCAGGTACTGCGGCGGCACGCAAGTATTGGTCGCGCAGGTATACCTACGCGACATGGTGGGTACTTGCGCGATATTCAACCAGCATTTGAAATACTTGAGTGACGCTTCATTAAAGCCTTTAGAATCCTCTTGAGGTTCTTCCAAAAAAGGGACGCGCAAGTTCTATCGAAGGAGTAAGGCGGCGCGCAAGTGTGACCACTTCCCTTAAGGGCTGACCACTCAGGCACGCAAGTGTTGATGAGTTTCAACACTTAGGCCTTACTCCCTCTCTTTAGATCTTCCGTTCTAGGTAATAAATTACCTTAGAAGTGTTCCGGAAGCTTTGAAAAGAGACTTGGGCATCGGGACCTTCAATCTGAGTTTCTGGAAAAAAAAAATCCTCCCATGTGGGGGGCCCACAGGGTCTATTTATAGGCAGGAGGAGACCCCAGGCGGTTACCGGGCGGTTATCACTTAGGTCGCGCAAGTCACTTTCACGACCATAAGGTGTCGCGCAAGTAGACTTTCATGACCACTAGGAAGCACGCAAGTGTACTTGCGCGACCATGAGGGAACTTGCGCGACCTATGGGCAATGTTCTCCTTATTCATCCCTTTGTCGATTTTTGATGTTTCTTCAAAGGATGAATCACTTTGGACTAAGGTATTTCCCTTTTTTCAGTCATTAGACTCTGTGACGGAAAGGAGCGTCAACAACATCATACATTTATTTCCACATAGGTCCTTCCTTGGTCTAGAGTTTATCTAATAGAATAGGGAATTGACTCAGGTATTTCCTAGGTTCCCCACATTTATGGAAATTAACAAAAAATAGATTATTAGGATCAGTTTTATTTTATTTCAATGTACTCTTTATTTTTTCTCATAAATTATTTTCTCTATGTCCTTATTTACCACTCATAAGTCATTTATCTATTCCATTGAGACACTTTCCTGGGTGTCTCCTTCAACATTTCTTGCATGATGGAAATCAAGACATCTTTTCTCTATGGTCTCCACCACTAGGGCTCCTAGAAAACTTCATCTATCTCTTATTTGGTGATTTTGGGATTTGGTTAAGGTCTATGTTGATAATCATATTTTAGGAAAACTGATTAGGCATGAACAAGAAATCTTTCACTCCTATCAATATCCCATTTTGTTTCTTATCACCACCACTTTTTCCTACATATTCAATGTTAACATGAATCCTTTAGGTTCCAACCATTGACTAAAAATATAAAACTTAGTGTGCGTAACAATTGTCATAGTGATAAAAACATATAATCATTTATAGAACATTATAACACAATATTTTTAATCTAAAACACCTTAGGTTTAACATAGGTTATTCATCATATATTCAAATCCTTCATAATGTTTTATAAATAAAATGTGAATTATCCTATTTATATCTCCCAGTAGTGTAAAACTAGGTGAGTATTAAGGTTCGTTATCATGTACTAGGTTATGCTGAGTCAGGCCCGATAAACCTTGTTGGAGTTTTTTCACCAAGGTACATCTATGCTTGAACCACATCCACTTGTAGTATCTATATAGGGATGTATTTCTAGGAAGACCCACATAATATCTATTGTGAAAAAATTCTAGGATGTTATTCTATACTTATCCTCAATGTCTATCTTAAGGTTATGTTCTCTAATCTAAGTTTTATAAATCTAGTTTCAATGGTTTCTACTAAACTTACTTTGATACCAACTATAACAACCCAAAACCCAATATCCTAGAGTTGGTGGTTACTTTATTACATTGGTGTATTATACAAGGAATGTCATCCCAAATGACCAATTAGTTTAATATTTTTGGACACCATATTACATACATGAACCTTACTTTATAATTTAAAATATAAAATACAACATAGATAATCCTTTGAGAACATCATTATTCCCATATATTAACTCTATATATAAATCATAACATACATCTTGGCATCTTGGGAAAAATAAAACATAAGAAAGGGGTGATATTAGATGCTTAGTAAGGGTAAGTGTACAATAGAAACTATTATGAATAATAAACATAAACATTAAGGAAATGTGTATAACTAAAACACAATCCATTTAAACATAATATTTTTCATAATATGATAAGAATAAATGAAAATCATATAATTACATATAAATAATCACATGGATATTATACTAAATGAATAATCACATGGAATATCAATAACTAATCTCATAATAAGGGAATTCATAATTCTAGACATCATAAACATATTTTCAAGGGTTCATCCAAGAAACCATACATAAATGGGTAATACATCATTCAATACTCAAACTAGTTTGTTTCATGCGACCTAACGATTCATATAGGGGATATATCAGGCCCCACCCATCACTTACTAATTCTAATGCATTCCTCATATGAAAATATAAACAACATAAACATTCATATTAAAAAAACTAGTATAATAAATGTGAATACTTTAACCATAAAACATGAATGGTATAAAAATATCACATCCATAGTCAAACTAATCATAAAACCTTCAATAGAATAATGTATATGGTAAGAGATAAACCTCAAACCTCAATCAAGAAAAATATCCAGTAAAGGATGTTGACATAGATTAAAATTATCTAATAAAATCATTAAAATTTTCTTAAGAAAAATACCCATTTTTACTTTGAAATAATTTATTTAAAAGTCTATGTGATTTTAAAAGAAAACATTTTCATTGATAATAATATTTTAAACTCATAGAGGAAGGTTCAATAAATTGAAGTTTCATTATAACAGAAAAATTTTCTCATGTCGTATAAGTTAAAAAAGAACATTCTTTCAATATTTTTGTCGAAAAATTCAAAAAGTGTCTCATTTGAAAAATTACAAAAAGATTCATTTCAAACCATTTTATAAAAAGTTTAACATGTGTAAAAAGAATTTAAAAATTTTTAGGTCAATAGTAAAAATAATTTTGAAAACATTTTTAAGAAACATGGACATGGATGATAAATATTCCTCAGTGGATACTTACATATAAACAACCCTAAATAATAACGAGATTGTAAAATTAACCCTTACCTTATACTTTTATTTTGTTGAATGTGATTTAATATGTTGTATAATGTTTTAATACATGTTATTAATTCATTACATAACCATATGTATATTTATTATATCATATGTTATAATCTTATGTCGTTTTGTTAATAATATTCCATTATTACCCTTGTTTTGGGTGTTAACTACTTCATTTTCTTATGCATATTTTGTCATTTAAGTACTATTTATTATATATAGGATATGTATAATTCATATACATAATGATATTAAGTTCATAGATATTATATTTACTTATTATATACATTTTTATAATCATTCTATAATTATTATCATGGAAAATGAATCACATCACGTCGTGGATATGGTAGGCCATACGTACGTACGAGCGGCGGTATCGTTCCCTTAATGGTGAAAGGGTAATTAATTTGATAGTATATTAATTATAAAGAATCAATATAATGTAATTTATTATTCATATACATTATATCAATCATAATACCCATTCAAATAAATTGGTGATAAAAAAACAAATTACACCACAACGTGGAGATAGTAAGTCGTACGTACGCACGCGTGGTGCTTTTGTTTTTTATGGGATGGATAAAAGGTGGAATATAGTTGTCCCATAATAATAATAAAATATCATAATATATATTATACTAGATTTATTAATTTATTAAGTAAAAAACACATGAAGAGGAAGTAGAAGAAGAAATGAACTTGGATGAGTTGGTAAAAACGATTTCCTCTTCTTCGATTGACTTCCTTTAAATCTCTTCTTAAGGAATTTAGATTTGGTCTTTTTAGAATAAAAGTACCTAAATAACTTGTCTAATGATGTTGGTAGTATAAATGGATAGGTTTTTGTTGAGATATAATGCTCAATGTGGTGTGAGAAAGTGAGGTAGGAGGTTCCCTTTTATAATTGAGTTGAGAGGCACTTTTGGAAACATTCAAAATATTAAATTCATATAAATTAATTTTCAATTAAAAATGGATAAAAAAATGAGTTATTTCGAATCTAATATGATTATGGTCCGAAATAATCTAATAAAATAATTTTTAGGCATGTTTAGGTCACATTATTACCCTTATCTATTGGCTTTAACCCCTAGTTAAACCATTTAACTCTTATCGCGACGACTTGGCTTTTTACTCTTTAAGGGTTAATATAGTTACTATAAAATGTTAAATGAACCATAAATGAGTCATGGATTTAATTTTAAACATTATACCACTCATTTGGACAAATTTTACATTTTACTAATTTTATATCATTTAATAAAATATTATTATTTTTAAAATATCATTAATGTCTATTTTGACACTATTCATTACTTGACTTTAAAAAAAATAATACTCAAGATAACTTCAGAACAAAGACTTTAATACATCCCAAATATGTCTAGGTTTTATAAAAAAATCATGGATGTCATTAATTATATCAAATTATATTTATTTTAATATTTTTAATATCATTTATTTGGTATTTTCATTAATTAAACAATTATTGCATCATCATTATGTAAGACTTTAATGTAATTATGAATTTTTTAAAAATTTCAAAAAAATATCATAATGAATATAAATATTTTATATTTAAAATTAATATTTATAGCCAAATTTATCTTCTGTATAACTCTATATTAAAAATGATATATTTATTAAAAATATAAGTATAGCATATTTTACTTTTCTTTAAATAAAATATAATACACGTTATACTCTCATACAGGTGGATTTAAAAGGTTATAATCTCATCCCAAGTATTATTTTGGTTGAAACCTACTCATCCAATGAAATTTGGAAAAGTTTTAGGTTGTTTTTCTAATACATATAATATTATCGTTTACTCTTAATTACTTGATTTACCTTTAATCGTGTTAATAAAAAATTAATAAAGTTGCGATTCATAAGGAAAAAATATAAAAGGAACATATTTACATAATTTTGACCAAATTATTCAAAATATGGAATCCATTTTTCAAAATAAAAAATGAAAAAAATTTAGTAATTAATTTAAAATTAATCTCGTTGACGGAATAAGAAAACGGGTTTGGGAAGTGAAAACGTTCAAAATATTGAAATGTTTTTATATCCAAATTCAATGTGAAATTGATTAAAATGACCTAAATTGGATTATATAATAAAAAATTATGCAATTATACTTTAAAACCAATCAAAAATATAATTTAACATATAAATTATTTAGATGAAAAAGTTGTTTTCAATTAAAATACAAGATTTTATTACTATTCGTCAAAGCGTGAAACTTGTTAGAAAAATACCAAAAGTTAAACCTGTTAAAATTTTTATATTATAATTTAAAATAAAGAGTTTATTTTTTCAATTATAATTTATAAAAGTTTCAAAAAATGGACTTAAAATAGGTTCTTCATTAAAAGGTAATAAAATTGTTTTTAAAAAAATAGGTTTTTATGCACAAAATTGAGTTTGTTATTATGTTATACCAGTAAAATATATTATATGAATATAAAAAAATATTTTATTGAATATATAACAAATATATTTGATTAATATAATTTATTGATTTTAATTAACTTAATTTATTAAGACAAAACACCTTTGGAATCATAAAAATAATAATATTTCCTTTATATTCAATTGGTTTATATTTTTGTTTCTAATTAATTAGTAACCAATAAATTCATATAATATTTTTATAAACCATATATTTTAATAATTTATTTAATATTATTCATAAATGCTAATTTGACAACTAGTTTATAATGGTAAAATTTTAATAATAATATTTAGTTGTTTGTTTAAGCTCGTTGTTGCGTGCAACGTAAGATATCAAAGAAATTGAATTTAAAAATAGACATACCATAAAATATTAGGGTGTTATAGACCACCTATCTTAGCTTAATAGTATACTCCTCTTCAATTGTTTGCCTCTAATTCGATCTAGAATAGAAGAAATTGAGAAAAAAGACAAATGCCTGGTGGCTATCCAACGAGATCGATGACAAGTGATTAGAAGTTTAGGTAGTGGAGATCCATTAATGCCTATATTTAGGCATGTAGGAAACTTCAAATATATAGGGTTATGTTGTTTATGGTATAAAGAATAAAAAGGTTTGTCCCCTTTAAAGCAAATGAGGGGAAAATGGTCTTTTCACCCAAAATTTGAAGGTGGCACGGTTTGGGTGCATAGTTGGCCAAACTGTGTTCCAACCATGTACACCCCATTATCCAGGTGACACACCTTGAACAACCTATATCAAATAGTTAGAAAAACCATGTTCAACCCTTGCACTCCCTCTATCTCATCCTCGCACAGCCAAAGTCTTCCTTGTACAGTTTAGACAAACTATGTGGCACCCTTATAGGGTCATCGTAAGGTTTGAGGCGCATGGTTAGCACTAACCATGTGATAACCATGAACTACTCCTTTTTTCTTTATAATTTACAGCTATGGGCTTCAAAAAATCCTAGGAAACTCTTTATTCCACCTTTAAGAGATTAGGAAAGTTTATAATGATAAATCATAGTAATTAGACAAAAATTAAAAGGTTGCATACCTCAAATAAAATCCAGGTTCTTACACTCATGAGGATAATTATCCCATTGTCTATCATATCCATCATTAACATGAATACTCATAGTTCTAACCCTTTACTAAAACTAAAAAAACAAAGTTTGAGAGATAACTCATAGTGTAAAACCACGTGATTCATAAAATCTTTTATAGAATGTTTAAATCATGACACCTTCTTCTATGACATCTTAGGCTTAACCTAGTACATTCATGATCGTTACAAAAACTTTAACGTATAACTGTGACACTAAATAATAATATTTTAATAGTGTATCATGGTTCTTTTAAACTCAGTGTTATATGTAACTCAAGCTATCAAAGATATAAAATTATTTAGAGAGAAATATTTTATAAAATCTTGGGGTGTTGCTATAACACCCTGAGATTTTACGGTATGTATCCTCTTAAATAAATTCAATTCATTTGATTACTTAAATTACAAAAAAAAATATTTCATATAGTATAAATCATATAAAATCACATAGATAACACAAAAAAAAACTTTATAAATTAATAATTAATGAAATAAGAGGCTTTTTCTAGAAATTATGGAACATGTACCAATAAAATAGTAACTTGACCTTTGGAATAGTAATGTGGCCCTTTGGAAGATTAATTTGGCCAATAGAATAGTAAACTCACCTATGAAAGTATAAATAAAATTTAGGCATCTTATAAATTAAAATATGATATAATTATATCGTAGTACAAGTAAATAAATATTTTGAAAATGATAAATTAAGTGTTGGTATTTTTATAAAACATAAATGTTTATTTACAATTTTATAATTAATATAATGATTTAAAAGAAAATTTATTTTCATAAAATAAAATCATAAATTAATATTTTGTTGTTTTATTATTATAATATAATTTTATGTGACCTTAATTAATTTTTCAAAGTGTTATAAAATATGTTATAATTTTAAAATTGGTATTTTTGGAGTAAATGATTAGTTTTAATTAAAATTTTAATTTCTCATATTTAGGAAAAAAATCAAAAAATGGAGTTCATTTTTTAATTATACACATTGAAAAATGGTTAAGGTTAATTTTTGGGATTTTTCTAAAATAGTTTATTTTTTTGTGAATAGTGAAATATGGTAATTTACGGTATTAGCTAAATACATGAATTATTGATTCATAGATGATTTATGGTTGATATAATCTCATAATATCAAAATCTAATTCTTTTTTTTAATATTTTTAGTGATAATTCTCAAACTATTCACATTCTTGAGGAAAAAAATAAACTAATGAACAAAATAATGTGAAAACACCCCTCTCCTTCACTGTAAATATCACTCCTCACCACCTCTTATCCTCACACCTCTTAAGCCTTTAAACTTGTCCAATTACTTCCCAATACTCTTTCTAGGTCACATCTACACATCCAGGAGCCTTTGGTATCACCAAAATACCAATATCAAGCCCCTTAAGAAGGTTCTCACAGAGGAAAAATTCAAGAGGTAAAATCATCTTTCATTTTTCTTTATTTTACTTTCAATTTAATTTTTTTTTCTTATACTTACCTCACCTACTCTATCCAAACATGAATGATAACTCCATTGACTTATATATATTGGAACATTAGTGTTTTAATGCAAAATAAATCATCAATCCTCTTCTCCTCTCCCATTTATTCTAAAAATGAAAATATCATTTGTGATATGCTGATTTATCGCCATCATGGATGATGCATTTTCATTTTCCATTAACACCTTCAAGGCTCGTCATAAAACCATTATTATAGTTAAACTATATTTTATTATACATATTATAAGTCATATAATGTTTTAGAACCAGTATATATACATAATATTAATTAATTAAATAAAACTAGTTCATGATGATTGAAAATTAACCAAAAATAAACTAATGTTCATCATTAATATTTTATCTAATGATTCATCCTCATATCTAGAAAAAACGATATATAATACCATTTAATATTATATAGGTTCTTTAATAACATACAGTTTTAATTCTATAGAATTAATCCCATTTTTACATGAACTTTCATATATGTATACAAGTGAACCAATCATGAAAATCAAGGAAACGAACACTCCCGAACGACAAAAATGAATATTATAACTCATAAAAACGGAAATAAATGAAAATAATAAAATTATACTAAATTGAATACATGTTTAATAGGTTCTTAATTAAATTATTAATGAATTTAATTTCATTATCTAGGACATTAAGTGCAAGTGAAGAACACTTTCAGACATAAGGCAAGGGATTCTCCCCGAACCATCATTATTCATTTGGGTTATGTTTTCTCTCTATTTACCCCAATGTAATTCTTAATTACTCTTATTTAATCCTCATAAATTCTATTTTTATGCTCCAAAAATATTTTCTTAACTCAATTCTTCTTCCATTTATGGGGAAATGCTTGTTTTATAAAGTTTCTTTTTCAATTCCTCCTGATAAGAAAGCTCAATTTAAGGGAACTTTAAAATTTATTAAGCATTTTCAAGTACACTCCATAACCTATTTTAAACCACAAATAGTTTTATAAAATATCTTTTCTTATCATGAAAAACTCTGTTTATTCATTTCTGGTTTTATGCTGACAATTATTCCCTTGACTGCTTTAGAGACTCTTTTATTTTTTTTACTTTAATAACAATAAATATACTATTTTCTAAAGTTTCTTAAAAACTCTATTTAAAATTTTTCACTTCTGTTGGACATCATTTATCATGATCTATGACTATTTTACCATATGAATATCTAAGTAATATTTAAATCCATTTTTTCATGGAAACCATTATGATATTCCCTTTGACCACTTATTCCTTGTGTGTGGTGTATGTATATTTCCCTTTTATTTATTATCATCATTCATTAAATATACATATTTCTTGTATCATGGATATGATTATTATCCTATCTATGTACCATTTTAACATACAGTTTTGTTATTGAATTTAATATATGTATGAAGAATTATTTAGACTTGAAGTGGCAGGTGAGGCCCGATTATAAATAGCCCCTCGATGCATCAATAGGTCTCATGAGACAAAACTTTTGACGAAAAACCTTTCGTGTTTATTTCCAAATAGAATCAGATAGTTTTGTACCCATATACTTAAACTACTTTGATAGTATAATGGTTCATGTGCTAGATACATGACGTCCAATAAATAACCATAGTATTCAGTTATTACTTTCCATGAGGTTTTCATTATAACAAAATCTATGGATGTATTTTCATTCTCAGTACTTATGGCATGTTTTTTTCATATTATTTATCATATAAAACTTATTGATCATTTTATATCACCCTTTTATTTATTTTTCTTCCCTAGGTTGTGAATAAAAAATCTTTGAATAAGTGACAAGAAGCAGTTTATTTTCTTCTATCTTGTTCTATGTTTAATTAAAAATGTAATAAGGGAACCATGTATATATTTAGTTCTTCAAGACTACTAAAATGATCTATAATTGGTAATGTGATCTCTTGTATATATGTTATTGTAATAAAATAACCACTGACTCTGGGCTACTAGGGTTAGGGTTTTTTCAGTTACAAACCATCAGACCTTTGATGTTCCACCTTAATTATCTAACATGTAAGACACTGAGACACAAAATCCATGATCCATCACGCAATTCCCATCCACTAGTAATGAAATATCATGTCATGGTACATCTTGTTATCTCTAGGGTGTATGGATCAATTGGATTAGTTTCCACCGTCCATCAATTATTGTCTCAAATTCATCGAAAAAACCATCCATCCTCATAAGTGCAACACTTCATCGGGAGATCGAGACCACTCACCTAAGGTCTCCCCACCATGAAGATTCCTTAAAAATCACTAACCCTCTATATCCTCCACCTACCCAAGTAGTATATGGTCATCCATAATTGATCCATACCAAACATAATCTAGGAATACATTCTCCTCATCTCTCTCTTTATCCAAGCACATCTCCACAAACAAGCTCATCAACCATCACTCTTCCATTTATTCCTTAATTATTTGAGTCAAAAACTTCTTTATCAAAGAATCTATGACTAAATTCCCTTTTATAGGGCTATAATCAATATAAAAATAAAAGGTCTAAAGATACTCTACCTAGAATCTATATCTTAGGTTCAGATCCCTCTAAGTGAAGATATAATTCCAAATCTTTTGGTCTGAATAAACCATAAACTGATCCTTTAAGATATAGTGGCACAAAGTCTTAATATAATGAATAACTATTTCCAAATCAATATCCTAAATGGGATATTTCCTCTCATTATAGAATACCTGATGAGAGCTATAAGCTACTACCTATCTCCCCTATAATAGAATACAACCCAAACCCATACATGAGGTGTTGCATTAAACATCATAACACCCAATCTGGAAGAATAAAAACCAGAGCTAAAGTCAATCTCACTTTCAACTCCTTAAAATATCCCTGGAACTAATCACTCTGAAAAAACTTCACACCCTTATGAGTTAACAGCATCATAGGAGACACAAACTTGGATAAGTCTTGAGAAAATCACCTGTAATAACCAACTAATCCCAAGAAAGTCCAAATCTCAAACACATTTCTAGGCTACTCCCAAGAAATCATCTCTTTAATATTTCTAGTATCTATATAGGCACCCTTATCAAAAATCACATGGCCCAAAAATTTCACATGTTTAATACAAAACTAACATTTAGACAGCTTCCTGTAAAAATGATGTTCTCTTGAGATTCCAAGGATGATATTCAAATCCTCAACATGATTTTTCTCTAAAATGGAATAAATAAGGATATAATCCAAAAAAACTAATATAAAGGAATCCAATAATCAATGGAATATCCAATTAATCAAATCCATAAAAACTACAGGAGTATTAGTAAGTCCAAATAGAATGCCCATATACTCATAATTCTGATAACTATTCCTGAATGTTTTCTTGGGAATATCATCCTATTAGACCCTTAGCTGATGGCATACCAATCTCATGTCAATCATCGAAAACCACTAAACTCCTTTAAGTTGATCAAACAAGTAATCAATCATATGCAAGGTATTTTTGTTCTTAACCATCACCTGGTTAAGTTTTTGATAATCAATACAAAATTGGAGACCCATGTCTGCCTTATTTGAAAAGAACATTGGAAATTCCCATAGTGAAATTTTGGGATGAATAAATCTCTTAGCCTCAAGATCCTCATGTTTAACCTTTAATTCATTTAATTCAGTAGGTGTTATATGGTATGAAGGTAAGGAAATGGGCCTCGTCACTAAAATAAAGTCTATAGAAAAATCGACTTCCCTCTCAGGTGGAAACCCTAAGACTGGAAAAACATCAAGATATTCACTCACAACTATAGGAAGATGGGTACTAATATTTATATTAGAAACATTAAGAAACATATCTAACTACTAGCATGAGATCATCTCATCACTAATAGTAATGGGACCTACTCTCATAGACCTAGGATGCCACTCACTCTGAAAGATGTGAGTGACTCCATCAGAAGAAAGAAACAACACCTAATGATGATAAAAATCAATTTGGGCTTTATAGTTAATAATTCAATCCATTTAAATGATAAAATAAAATATTTCAAGATCAAGAACTCAAATTCCAGATAGTTTCATGGTTAGTAGACACCACCCAGTGATCGGGGTATTTAAAACCCTACTCTGACTTCTTTCTCAAATGAGTGGAGAGATTCATCATGAAAGAAATAATATTTCATTTAAATACCAACACATTTATAAACATTGATGATATAAATTAATTAGTTTCACTAGTATCAAACAAATCCATAACCATTAAAGATTAAATAAACATTATACCTCATATAGTAGTCAATCCTTCTTTGAATCCTCTGGTGCATACTCCGTTGTATAGAAATTTCCAACCTCATACTATCCTTTCTTCACTAACTAAGCATCACCCTTGGAATTACTTTGAGATCCCACCCCTTTTTCTACATTAGATCTAAATTGGGATCCATTGGAAAAGGTTGATCCATCTCTACTACCCTGGGATTATCTATCATAGAAACTCTAAATATTACTAGATTTCCCAAACACATGACACACCCGAGGTGCTGCTATAAAATCAGGTTTAAGGTGTCCCTTCCTCCCACAATAGTAATAGACAACCTGACTCTATCCTGGTGTATGTTTCACACTCCTTCCACTACCTTGGTGTTGGTCACCCCACTTCTTCTTTTGGACACAAAATGAACTCTAACAACCTCACACTACCACTAATTCTCTAAAGAGTCCTATATTCATAGATATATCTTACTCATCCATAGTTTAATTTTTCACAACCTCTATGAAGATGGGTAGGTACATAAGAGTCATCATAAATCGAATATCATCCCTCGATCCTATTTCAATCCTCCACACCTTGAGATGGTTATTGGAAACAATATTTGGAGATAGGTGTGCCAACTTGGAAAAGTGAGTATCATGCTCCATGACATAATGACCTCCCTTCTCCCAAGAAATGAACTCTAGTTCCTTCAATGATCTCAGTGTCTTGAGATATAACTATTGATTGAAGTCTTTATTGAAAGTGTTTTGGGTGAGATCGTTATGCAACTTGGATTTCATAATATATTCTCACCACTTCCTTCCTAGACCCTCAATCATATAAGTGATGAAACCAACCTTGGAGTCTTTTGGAATTTTCAAAAAGTTGAAAATCCTTTCAATACTCTTGATCCATTACTCAAATTTATAGTTATCACCATGAAATATTGAAAGATTCTACTTAGTGAATTTCATATCATAATCCACCCTCTATTTCAGTTCGACATTGGTATCATGGCCCATGGACTAGATCGTTCATACTATATTTTCCACTAAAGTTGGGTCAATCAGAGAATTCACCTGTGGGGATTACACCACATCATCCTCACTAGTATTCAAATAGGTTCTTATTGAAGGATACATAATCTATAAAATAATAGGACTTAAACCATTTAAAAATATAATTTTATTCCTTTATCATAAATTGAATTTAAAAAATTGAATCACAAAAGGTTAAAACTGTAAACAAGGGTGTTAGACAACCCCATACTTCCCATGGTAACTCAAGTATTTTCATAAAAGTGAGCTATCTTGGAACACTCCCACACTACCTATCAAGTTTTGATATTACTATCTCTATTCTATCAACAACACCAAGACACAATAGGGTGATATTCATACATGATTGTAGGATTCAACAATAACCTGACCCTTTGATACCAATTTTTAATAGATCAGCATGGGCCAACCAATAATGTCACCTAAATAGGCCCTCTACAAGTCCTAAATCACATTCTCAATCGCCACAGGTTGAAAACAAGCACTCGAGTATCATACAGTGAGTAACTCAATAGGGGGTTCAATTTAGTTCCCAGTAAATTTTATTTTATAAACAAGTTTAAATAAAATACGCCAATTAAAATAAAATCAATCAGTAAATCAAAATAGTAGTTTGATAAAAGTATTTTTTTTAAATATTTCTCAAACCTTGGTTAGTGCATAGTTAAAATGATATCCAAAATTAATTTAAATTTTGAAATCAATTTACTCAAAAATTCCTAGTATAAACACTAGTTAATACTAACTATTAAAGTACCAGTTTAGTTTCATAGTTTAAATCAAATACATTTTAAAGCTTTAAAACAAAGAAAACAAAACAAAACACACAACGGAATTAAAACAAGGGGTTCATTCTCAAGTTGAGACCTAATCCCCACTACCTAGAAATAGCCCACTTCCAAGAAGATTATATAACTATAATATGATCCATAACCTAGATCGGGTATATATACAATAGCTTCCAATCTCTCCAGTTCATGTAGGGACATATTCCACAATAATCATGGGAAGAAAACAACTCAGGCAACACAAGGATCACTTCCACAAACACCATGGGTAATTAAATGAAAAAGATAGAAGATAATATCTTGTATTATCTAATTATAGTGTAGGAGTCAGTGTTTGTTAATAAATAGATAAAATAACACACTGCTCGAATGTAAAATAAAACAACATAAAAAGTAAGAAATACAATATAGAAAAGGTAATGTCTCTTGGTATGAAGTGATCCAGATGCTTGAGTGTTCTCATATGTGGCTTTTTGAGGAGATAAAACTATTTCTCTAAAAATATAAGTAAAAATATCATCACAAATCTCTCTTTATTCTAATTGTAGGAAATGATTTGGATGTTCAGTGTACTCCACTCTTTCACATTTGAATGCAAGTAAGTATGTAGCATGTAAGATCTTGAGTGATGAAGCTTTTTTAGTGTTCAATAAGTCACAAACATTTCTTGATCACACAGAATCCATGAATCTTGCACGCACAAGGGAGTTTTCTAAGAATACAAAGAATGACATGAAGGAATGTCTACTTGAAAAATAATTATCTAGATCTTCCTCATCCTTGTACTGAGATCTAACATTGCCTTTAATTTGTTCCTTCAATAATATAATCAAAAAATAACCCTTTTCATTGATTACATTATTATAGACATTAAGAAATTTAATTCAAAATAGGAAGAATAGTGACGATAGCTCTTTTGGGAGCAAGACATCTCTGGAAGCAAGACGTTTCAAGTGGAAAGATATCTTGGTGGCAAGACATCCTGGCAGTAAGACATCTCTGGTGGTGAGTTAGTCAGGCAGTGACTCATTTGAACTAATGGTCGCTTGGTATGGTAGTGTGTCAAGATAGTGGTGATTCATTTGAACTAATGGTAAGACATGTCTGGCGATAGATCACATATAGCAGTCAAACATTCTGGTGGTGAGACATTTAAACTAATGGATACTCGGTGTGGTGGTTAGTCATTTTGTTCTGACAATGAGACATGTCTGGAGACAGCTCAACTCGGGCAGTCAAACATTTTTCCAGTGATACATTTGAAATAATGGTGACTCATTCTGGTGGTGAGTCATTTTGAACTAATAGTGACTCATCCCAACACTTATCCAACTTTTCATCAGATTTTCTTATATTATAAAATGTTATCCCAAAATAGTAAATTCATTAGAAACATAATAAACATGGTTTGTGAGCATTAAAATAAGTAGGTTCTAACAATATCCCCATTTTTATGATAAAAAATAATATAATTTTTATAAAACATGTATAAAATAAATTTATATATACAAATATGAATTTAAGGAATAAGAGTATGCTTAACATTTCATATGTCAAATGTCAGATAAAAACAAAATATATATCAAAGATATGGTATCAAATAAATGTGATATCAGAGGATAAAATTCATATAAAAATTTGGTATTAAAGAGTAACATCCAAATAAATCATTTATCAAAAGTGAATTATAGATTTAATTATTAATTTAATTAAGGTTGTCAAAGGTAAAGTAAACACACCCAAATAATAGTATCAAAGAACAAATAAGTATGATAAAAAGGTATGAAGACAAATAAATATGATATATAGGAAACAATTAGAATAAGGATATCCAAATGAGTTAGGTACCAAGGATAAAACATGGTATCATAGGTAATCATAACAAAGTATAAATATATGAAGTATCAAATGTAACTTATCAAGGATAAATGAAAAATGTATAAATTGTATCAAATGAAAATTCCATCATCCACCTTTATCCCCCTTTTAGTATTATCAAAAAGGTAAAATGAGAAATAGGAAATAAAAATATATGAATAAAAATATCAAAGATAAATATAGTATCAAAGAATAAATAAGAAAATGTAATAAGATAGAAATGTCATTAAGTACAAAGAGTTAGGATATTACAACCTAAAAAGAAGATACAGGGAAAATACAACAGAAATCCATATCAAAAACTAATTAATAATTATATTCTCTCTAAATTCAGGTATAAGGGTCAACAGGTCCCTTTCCCTTATTAGATGTAGGAGGGACAGAGGAAAAACCTACAAAAAAAGCGATGGTTAGCAATAGTTTAGTCATGGCAGTTCTCGTAATCGTTGAAAATTAAATCCAGTTAAAAAAATATAATATATCGATTGTTTCATAAAATCAGTGTGATATTTTTTTATAGTTTAAATTAGTGGTGGTTTTATATAAACCACTGCTAGAAATTTTAAAAAACTCTAATCCTCCCTCCCTCGCTCCCTATGTTCTACCATAACCCCCCCCCCCCCCACCTCCCCCACCTCCTCCTCTCCTCTCCCTGATGGTGACCCCAAGATCATGACCCCCTTTCCCCCCACCACTCCTCCTCTCCTCTCCCTAGACGAAACCCCAATCATGCACCCTAAGACCATAACCCCAAGCCCATGACCACCCCCCCTCCGACCCTGACCCACCCCCCTTCGATGATGGATACGCAACCCCCCCCCCCTCCGACCTCCCTCACCCCAACTCATTTCCCCTATTCAACAGTGACACGAACCCCCACCCCCCACCCCCCTCTAAGATCACTCTACCTAGTTCAGGTCCCCTCCTCAATGGCTACACCCCCCCCCTAAATTTTTCATCATCCTCGCCCTAATTTTATAATTGAGTTGCATTAGATGGACAGTCATGGGTGATACAAACAATAAAGAATTTTTTTATTCATTGGACAGTAAATATATTTGAAATTTTGATTTATAATGTGTTATTTAGATTTTGTAATTATTTTCTTGGATTTAAAACAATTATTAATTTTGGTTATGTTATATTAAATTAAATAATAATAATTTTATTTATGATATATATAAGTTAAATAATTTAGATCGTTCATAATATCATGGTTTGTATTTGATATTAATGAATTCCACTTTATTTTATATATGTTAATTCCTACAATTTTTGATAGATACAAAATTGAGGATATTTCCCAACTCATGACCAATTGGTGGTAGGGTTTGGGGTCACACATGGTTTCATCACTAACCTTGGAAAGGTCTCTAAGGATAAAGGCCTTGAAAATGAGATATTAGACCCTATTTAAATTTATCAGAATGCTTCATGTTTTATGCATATGTGAAGAATCATTAGGTTAATAAAATCTATCAAATAATGATAGAGTAGTTAGGGTTAAGTTTTACATTCATGATAATCAATTGTTGATTATGGTAGCTGGAACAGCTAACATAGTTTCATTGATTTTATTTTAACAAATATGATTTTTAATAAAACTAATTATAGTTTATAGTTTATTTTTTATTGATTCAAATGACTAATTTTTTATCATTTTATTTTAAAATCACAATATACATTATTAAAATTTATGTTAACATCATGTTTTCTATATTTAGCTGAAATTGAAGGAACATCCATGTAACGACCCAAACTTTCATTAATAAAAATTCATCTTGATCTAATTAAATGTATTATTATGTAAAATAGATATATAAAACATATTCACTTACTTGGTTTTATGTTTTTGGATTTTTAAATACTGTTAAGAATTTTTACCATTACTAATATAGTCATTGAACAATGATCACATGATTAGTATAAATATAGGGCTTTAACAAATCCAATTTACTTAGAAAAAGGAAGTGATGGCCGCATCCAGTAGAATTTATCTATATGAATCCCATTTGTTAGAGCTTGGAAAGGAGGTAGCTTAATAAGGGTTTTCTCTTGACCAAACCCAATCTGAGTTTCAAAACATTAATCTTGAACGAAACCGCCTACGGGAGAAGTGGAAGTTGCTAGAGATTACCACCCGAGTGATTTTATCTAAGCCACCCCAAGAGTTTGTCACCATCACAAACCATACCCTAAGGTCTTATGCAGATTTTATAAGGGTTTATGTAACAAGACCCTAGAACTATGATTATGTTAATTATTTTTGTATAGAATAAATAATATACATTCATTTTATTATTGTTACTTTTTAAATGGTTTTTAAAGCAAAAATAGTATTTTTATTTAATATTAAATTAAGAAATATATTTTGATGAATTAATATATTTTTTAATTAAATAATATTTTAATAAAATATTTTTACAAAATTACTTTTTAAATATAAATGATCATATAATTTTTATGAATACAATTCTAATTTTTATTAAGATTTTAAAGATGTTTTTGTCAAAACCCATGAATTTTTGATAAATGTCAGTTTTTATTTTAAAATTGATAATAAAAATATTTAGAAAATTATTTAAATAAAATGAATATTATTTTTGGATTCAGGATGTTTAAATTATCTAATGGTAAATTTTTGATAATTTTCTGAGACAGTCGAATTTTTGGGTAAAAATTAAATATCGTTTAAATATATAATGTGTTTTATGACATCATAATGACCCAATAGTGATGTAATAAAATACTATAAATGGGATTTTCGGACAATATATTTTTTACCTTTAAAATAATTTTATTTTAGGTTTGTTTTATTTATTTTACAAAGCTTAGTGGACCCTCCAAGACTTATAAAACATTTTAGCATTTTAAAATGATTTCCTTGAGAGTGTGACTCACCTCCACATAAGCAAGCCCAGTATTTTAATAATTTAGGATATTGGCCTTATAAAATAAATTTTTCCACTCCACTTAGGCAAAATCCATGGGATGGTTTTTTTTATTAGTTTAATGTGTAGTGTCCAAAACCTAAATAATAAATAATTCTATCATTTTTCCTATATAAACTCACCCAAGATACCACTTCTATTCACTCAAAACCTTTAGAACTCAACTAACCCCTAAACTATTCTCTCTATAATCCCCTAAATTTTCCCCAATATCCCAATAATCCTCTCTCAATCCTCTCCCAAGCCTTTGGGATCACACTCCCAAGTAAGATATTTATTTCTTTCTATTTTTTTCCAAATTTATTTATGTTGTTATGACCTTTTATTTTAAATTAAAAATGTTGGGGTATGATTTATCACCTCCCCTATACTTACCTCCTTATGTTTGAATTATTATATACCCCTTTATCTCTCATTAATTCCGCCCATATACACCTGTTACCATGCCAAAATTCCGTAAGGGGTTTCTCTCTCATTATTTACATTCAAACAATTGTTTCATATCATGAATATAAATTCCATTAAATATGTTGTAAAATTTATATATATGACCCCCTAACTATCCATTTCGTGTACATATGATTAGATACCCCTTTATCTCTCATCAACCATTTTTATGAATTCTTATGTCACGTCGTTATGGTGCCGAAATTGTACCACAATTTTCCAAGACAAAGCCATTGTGAATACTATGCCCATTTCTCTATGAAGGGTATTAACCTTTACTCACATTTATTATATAGTATTATATATTCCTTTATATTGGAATAAATTATTATGTTTAATGATTCCATGTATCAAACTTATTCATGAAATAAAATGATTATGAAGGGTGCACCCTGATAGCACTCCAATGCATTGGGTGAAGAGTATTATCATGATGCGTCAAGTGAAATGAGGGTTTGATCATGCTAATTCTAGTGAAATTAGGGTTTACTCATTATCCATGTGTAATGAGCCTTAGATCATGCTAATATCATGTTAAATGTTATTTCCACATTTTCATGTTATGATAATCATGTTATATCATTCCTTTATATTCATGTTTCTCTTGTTCTCCATTGATATGCATAATGTCTTACATGTATTGTATTATTTATGTTATTACTTGTTTACTCCCTTAATGGGATTTATATCTCACCCTTTTCTTATTCATGTCCTCAGGTTATCCCATGCAATGCTAAGTACGAAGTAATGTTGTGGTCATGTAAAATAAGTTTTCAATAAAGATGTTGTGTTTTATATTCTAAGTTGTTATGTAAAGTTCCTAATTTCCCATGACACTAGACCTATCGATCCTTGGAGTTGTCTTAAGTTAAATTTTAGGTAATAAATCATGTTTAAGTGTGTAATAAAGAGTATGGTTTTTATATTTGGTATCAGATAATAGGTTTAGTTATTTTTGGGATTAGGATTAGAAAACCCTAGTAAAAGCCTTAAGGATAAGAATAAGTAAAATAAAAACACCCCTAAATTTTGGTGAGTATTGAATAATTGGTTTATCAAGAAAATAAATCCTTGTCAGGATACGAGTAAGTAGAGGTGGCTCTGGCACAGATGTATCTAGGGGTAAACCCCGAAAACACCGCTTTGAGCTAGACTCGATTGGGAACTGGTGCACGACAATGGGTCTTGTTGCACTCTTGGTTACGACACTCCCGGCTGATATGATTTGGTAAATTCATGATCTTAGTATGAACCAATATTAAGGGAATAAAAAAATACCCCTAAAAATATATGTTTGGAAGTAGATCATGGATAACATATATTGAAGCCTATAAATTAATAAGTTAAGGAAATAAATGTAATTTATAAGTTATATATTTTTGTATTTGGATTCCCCTTTATTTGTTACCTATAACTTTCCTTTTATTCTAGATAATGGCCGATAATAGGAGGACTCAGGATAACAACCGATGCGAAGATCAATGTGATGACTGTTCTAATTAGATGCCCAA
This sequence comes from Viscum album, assembly GCA_963277665.1. Taxonomy (NCBI): domain Eukaryota; kingdom Viridiplantae; phylum Streptophyta; class Magnoliopsida; order Santalales; family Viscaceae; genus Viscum; species Viscum album. The sequence continues at coordinate 350,241,531 of OY728130.1, read as the reverse complement.
TTCGATGGGAGTGAGAATTGAAAGCTTTTTCATGATACTCTCTTAATTAACTCAAGTTTTGAATAGAAACATGGGTCAAGAGGAACGTTAAACCCCCCTTAAGAAAGAACAAGTCACAATCAAGAGCTTCATGAGACAAAGGCCTTCTACTTTTAATCGATCATCCAATCCTTCAATTGGTGAATAATGGATCAACTCCATTGAAATGATCTTCTCATTCCTTCAATGTTCTGAACAAGAGAAGGTTCTTCTAGCTACTTATCGTTTGGATGGTGAAGCTAATCAATGGTGGACATTGATCAAAAATATGAAGCCTGAGGAGAATATCGAGGCATTGAAATGGAAGGATTTCCAAAAAATGTTTTTTGATAAACATTTTCTGCGCACCCTCTGACTTAAGATAGAAAGGGAATTCCTTTCCCTCAAGCAAAAAGGACGACAAATCCATCGAAGCGTACAAGGAAAACTTCACAAGGCATGCATGATATGCCTCAGGCTTTATCATTACCCTGAATGCAAGATTGACTGCTTATTTGGTGGGCTAAAACCTAGCCTACAGAAATCCTTAGAGATTCATGACTTCAAGATCTATGAGTAAATTGTCCAATGTGCCCTCAAAGTCAAAGTGGAGATCAACAAATATCAGGGGTATCATGGGGATAATAAGCATAATATGGACTTTAATTTTGGTGGTCCTATGGATAAATCCAATGGTGCAAAGAAATTCCAGCAGCCCACTTACCAAAGGTGCAGAAAGAAGTACCCTAGAAATTTCCTAAAGGAGACAAGAAAATGATTTAGGTGTAGAAGAGAAGGTCACCTGGATATTAAATACTAAAAAGAAAAACCCACTGCTGAGATAGAGGATAGGAACGCTCCATTTGACCCTCAGCACATTGTGCACTGCTTCAACTGCAAAGAACTAGGGCACTTTGTAAACCAGTTCCCTAAGCCAAGGGTTTTCAGAGGCAACCAACAACCTCCAAGGCAGCAAGGGAAATATTTTTCCACCACTACTGCCGAAGTGGACCCCGATAATGAAATGGTGATAGGTACGCTAGTTATTCATTAAATAATAGCAAACATACTTTTTGATTCTATTTTTACGCATTCTTTTATATCCCGAAAGTTTAGTAGAACAATCCCAACACCCCCATAAATTAGGGAATTAGAAATGTCAGTGAGAACGGTAAATGGGGAAATCATTGCATCCCATGAATATAACTCCTACCCTATCACAATATATGGATTGAACATCCCATAGAACCTCATAATACTCTATTTTGTGGAATTTGATGCAATTATTGGCATGGATTGGCTTTCCCTATATAGAGCCAACATAAATTGTCGTGAGAGGGAAATCACTCTCCATATGAAAAATCGACCTCTGATTCTGTACAAGTGCAAGGAGGGGGATGAATCTTCTTTAGCACCATCATCTCAAGAATGTATATTACTACCCTATAAGAATTTTTATCTTGCTCAGATGATTGAGTATAAGGAAGCAACCATACTTGAATACATGCCTATTGTGAGGGAATTCGCTGAAGTGTTTCCCGAGGAATTGTCTGTTCTTCCTCCTAGAAGAGATGTTGAATTCTCAATTGATCTTATACCTGGGGAATTGAAAATATCCAATAATACATATAGAATGGATATTTTGGAGCTTTAGGTGATGAATAAACAACTACAAGAGAATCTGGATAAAGGGTTTATAAGCCCAAGTGCTTCACCATGGGGTGCACTAGTCCTCTTCGTCAATAAGAAGGATGGATCAATGCACCTTTGAATTTATTATCATGAGCTCAATAAAATCACGATGAAGAAAAATTATCCTCTTCCCTAAATCGATGACTTACTCGATCATATATGTGGATCACAATACTTCTACAAGGTGGATTTGCGGTTGGGATATTACCAAGTAAGGGTGAAGAAGGAGGATATCCCCAAGACTGCTTTTCGTACAAGTTACGGGCACTATGAATTCATAGTAATTCCTTTCAAACTCACTAATTCTCTAGAAATATTCATGGAATTGATTAATAGATTATTTAGATATTACCTCGACAAATTTGTGGTAGTATTTATAGATGATATTCTAATATACTCCAAAACCAAGGAGGAACATGAGGAGTATCTAAGCATTGTACTAGAGACCTTGTGAAAGGATAAGCTCTATGAAAAGTACAAAAAGTGTGTGTTCTGGTTGAAGGAGGTCTCATTATTGGGTCATATCATTGCAAGCAATGGGATATCTGTGGATCCCTCTAAGACAGCTGAAATTTAGGGATAGCTGAGGCCAACATCAATGATAGATATCCGTATCTTCCTGGGGTTAGCTGGATATTATCTCCGATTTTTGAGAGGTTTCTCACGATTTTCAAACCCTCTTACCAAGCTAACTCAGAAGGGATTCAAGTTTTCTTGGAGTTTTAAATTTGAATAGAGCTTCAAGGAGTTAAAAAGGAGGATTATCACTACACATGTTCTCACACTACCCACAATTGGAGAACTTTTTATGGTATTCAGTGATGTTTAGAAGAAGGGTTTGGGTTATGTGTTGATGTAAAATAAAAAATTTGTTTCCTATGATTCAAGGTAATTGAAATTTCATGAGAAAAAATATTCAACACGTGATATGGATTTGGTTGTAGTGATCTTTTCTTTAAAAATTTGGCAGCATTACCTCTTTGGGTAGAAGTATGAAATATATACGGATCACAAAATCCTCAAGTATATATTCACATATAAATAGTTGAACATCCGCCAATGAATATGGTTAGAGCTGATCAAAGACTATGACTGCTCAATATATTTCCACCATTGTAAAGTGAACAAGGTGGTGGATTCTCTAAGTAGAAACGACCCATAAATTCCATCATTGATGAGAATTTAAAAGGATCCATTCTTCTTAGATTTTATGAATATGGACATGGTAATCATAAAGAAGGTAACATCATCAATAATTTCACAAATTATTGATCAACCATCTCTTTTGTAAAGGTTAAAGGATGATGTAGGAATTCAGAAGAAAGTGGAAACTATCAGAAAAGGGAAATCCTTGGAGTTCAAATTTAATGAAGAAGGAATTGTGATATTTGGGTCAAGAATATGTGTTTAATAAAATCCATAGTTAAATAAGGAACTTTTGTATAATTCACATAGCTTGAATTTATCCATTCACCCAGGTAACACAAAGATGTATCGAGATCTCCGAGAGCATTATTGGTGGGATAACATAAAGAAGGAGATCACTGAGTATACATCAAAGTGCCTAGTATGTTAGCAAGTGAAGGCTCATAGGAAGAAGTCTAAGGGGATGATGCAACCATTACCCATACCAACATGGAAATGGGAGAACATAACCATGTACTTTGTCACCATAATTACGAATACATCAAAAGGAAATAATGTTATCTGGGTTGTTGTGGATTATCTTACAAATATTGTATACTTCATTGCAATTCGAGAGGATTTCTCATTGGATCAACTAGCACGGATATATATCAGAGAAGTGGTAAGGCTACATGTATTACCACAATCTATTATATCCAATCGAGATCCAAGATTCACCTCTAAGTTCTAGAAGAGTCTTCAACATGCTCTGAATACTAAGGCGAACTTCAGTACGGCACATCATCCTCAATCTGATTGCCAATCTGAGCAGACTATCCAAACACTTGAGGATATATTAATAGCATGCTCAATGGACTTAAAAGGAGTATGAGATCAACATCTTCCTCTGGTTGATTTCTCATAAAATAACAGTTTCCAATCGAGCATCCAAATGGCCCCTTATGAATCTCTTTATGGGAAGAGGTGCAGAACACCGTCATGTTGGGATGAAGTTGGGGAGTGAAAACTCCTAGGTCTAAAAATGGTCAAAGAAATGGTGGAGAAGGTTAAGACCATCCAGCATCACATTAAAGCTGCTTAGAGTCAAAAAAAGATCTATATTGATAATCATCAATGGGACCTATAGTTTGATGTTGGAGACATGGTATTCCTCTGCATATCACTGTGGAAGAGAGTTATGATATTTTCGAATAAGGGAAAGCTTAACCCAAGGTATATCGGCCTTTTTGATATCCTTGATCGCATTGGAGCAGTTTCATATTGACTAGCACACCCACCGAACCTGTCTCAAGTACATGATGTTTTTCATTTATCACTTCTGAGGAAGTACATACCTGACCCATCGCATGTACTCAATATAGAGGTGGTACCATTGGATAATGACCTGTTTTATGAAGAGAAGTTGGTGAATATATTAGATCGTAGGGAAAAATTTCTACAAAATAAGAAAATGCCCCTCATCAAATTTTTGTGGCGAAACCAAAAGTTTAAAGAAGAAACATGGGAATCAGAGGAAGTGATGAAGCAGAGTTACCCTCATCAGTTTTAGTGTGGGAAAAGGAAATTTTGAAGGTGAAATTTCTTAAGGGGGAAGATTGTAACAACTCAAACCTGCATTAAGGAAAATTTCTATTAATCTAATTAAATGTCTTATTATGTAAAATGGATATATAAAATACATTCACTTCCTTTGTTTTATGTTTCTGGATTTTTAAATACCATTAAGAATTTTTACCATTACTAATATAGTCGTTAAATAGTGATCACATGATTAGTATAAATATAGGGATTTAACGAATCCAATTCACTCAAACAAAGGAAGTGATGGAATCATCTAATAGAATTTATCCATATGAATCCCATCTTTTAGATCTCAAAAAGGAGGTAGCATCATTGGGATTCTATCTTGACCAATCCCAATCAGAGTTTCAACACGTTAATCTTGAACGAAACCTCCTACAGGAGAAGTGGAAGTTGATAGAGATTACCACTCAAGCGATGTTATCTGAGCCACTCCAAGTGTCTGTCACCATCGCACACCTTACCCTTAGGTCTTATGAAGCTGTTATAAGGTTTTATGTAACAAGACCCTAGCACTATGATTATGTGCACTAGTTTTGTATAGAATAAATAATATACATTTAATTTATCATTGTTACTTTATAAATGGTTTTAAAGAACAAATAGTATTTTTAGTTAATATTTAACTAAGAAATATATTTTGATGAATTAATAGATTTTTTAATTAAATAATATTTTAATAAAATATTATTACTAAATTAATTTTTAAATATAAATGATCGTATAATTTTTTATGAATACAATTGTATTTTTTATTAAGATTTGAAAGCTATTTTTTGTCAAAACCCACAAATTTTTTATAAATGTCAGTTTTTATTTTAAAAGTGATAATTCAAATATTTATAAAATTATTTAAATAAAATGAATATTACTTTTGGATTCAGGATATCGAAATTATCTAATGGTGAATTTTTCATAATTTTCTGAGAGAGTCGATTTTTTGGGTAAAAATTAAATATCGTTTAAGTGTTTTATGACATCATAATGATCTAATAGTGATGTAATAAAATACTATAAATGAGATATTCAAACAATATATGTTTTACCTTTAAAATAATTTGATTTTAGGTTTGTTTTATTTATTTTAAGAATCTTTAGTGGACCCTCCAAGACTTATAAAATATTTTAACATTTTAAAATGATTTCCTTGAGAGTGTGACTCACCTCCACATAAGAAAGCCCAATATTTTAATAAGTTCGTCCATTTTCCTTATAAAATAATTTTTTCCACTCCACTTTGGCAAAAACCATGGTCACAAATCATGGTATGGTTTGTGGTTTTGATTAGTTTAATGTGTGGTGTCCAAAACCTAAATAATAAAGTATTCCCTCCCTTTTCCTATATAAACCCACCCAAGATCTCAATTCTCTTCACTAAAAACCTTTGTATATCGACCAAACCTTACCCTCATCTCTCTATAATCCACACAAGTCACCCCAATCTCCCAAGAATCCTCTCTCAATCCCCTCCTAAGCCTTTGGGATCACACTTCCAAGTAAGGGATTTCTTCCTTTCTATTTTTTGTCCAAATTTCTTTATGTTGTTATTCCATTTTATTTTCAATTAAAAATGTTGGGTTATTATTTATTACCTCCACTATACTGACCTCCATATGTTTTAATGATTATATAACCCTTTCTCTTTCATTAATTCCTCCCATGTACACTCGTTACCATGCCGAAATTTCGTAAGGGATTTCTCTCTCCTCATTTACATTCAATAAATTCTTTTATATCATGCATCTAAATTATTTTACATATGTTAGGAAATGTATCTATATGAACCCCTTAATTTAAATTTCATTTACATATTATGAGATACCCATTTATCTCTCATCAACCATTTTTATGAATTCTTATGTCACGTCGTTATGTTGCCGAAATTGCACCGCGGTTTTCCAAGCCAAAGTCATTGTAAATACCATACTCATTTATCTATCAAGGGTATTAAACTTTATTCACATTGATTATATAGTATTACACATTAATTTATCATATAATAAATTATTATTTTTAATTATTCCATGTTGTATGATCCATTTTGCACACTTATGCATGAAATGAAATGATTATGAAGGGTGTGCCCTGATAGCACTCCAATGCATTGGGTAAAGAGTAGTATCACGATACATCAAGTGAAATGAGGGTTTACTCATTATAATTCAAATTTAATTAGGGTTTACCCATGCTCCGTGTTCAATGAGCCTTATCTCGTGCTAATATCATGTTAAATATTGTTTCCACATTTCCATGTTATGATAATCATGTTATATCATGCCTTTATGTTCATGTTTCTCTTATGCTCCATTGATATGCCTAATGCCTAAAATGTATTATAATATTTATGTTATTCCTTGTTTACTCCCTTACTGAGATTTATATCTCACCCTTTTCTTATTAATGTCCTCAGGTTATCCCATTTAATGCTAAGTACGAAGTAATGTTGTGGTCATGTAAAAGAAAATTTCAATAAAATCATTGTGTTTTATGTTCTAAGTTGTTATGTAATGTTCCTAATTTTCTAAGACACTAGACCTCTAAATAATTGGAGTTGTATTAAGTGAAATTTTATGTAATAAATCATTTTTAAGTGTTTAATAAAGAGTAGAATTGTTAAAATCCAATTTGAAGTTATGTGAGCAGAGTTGATTTATATAATTCACAGAACAACATAAAGTCACACTAAACTAGTTCAATAAAACATATACATATAGATTAGAATATTTGGGGTATGCATGATATATTAATAAAGTATACTTTATATTCATATTTCTAAGGGGTTCTCTTGGTCTTAGTTAGATCATAGGAAATGGTTTGGACATTAATAAATGTAGCTAATTTTTCAATGGAATTAACTTTACTTAGTTACAACACTGGGTTAGAATACACCATTATATTTTATTTCATTCATCTCATTCATATATTTTTGTGAGAAATAATAATTTATTGTATACTTGTTTTTATATTAGAAGTTTAGTAAGAAAATTTTTGTTATTTGATTCATCCCATTTTCCTTTATAGTTGTTATGAAAGATTCAATGGTGAAGTTGGGTGATATTTAATCTTGATTTTACTTGTTTGATTAAAAATTTATATATTTATATCTAAATTTATAAGGAGAATACAATCCAATACCTATGGTTAAATTTTGGATTAATATACCTCAAAACACACCTAGATATTCCAAGGGTTTGGAAGAATTTTTAGATTATGAAATTGCAAACCGATCAGTGGATGGTGGAATAAAATGTTGGTGTCATGATTGTAAATTCAAGACATGGTTGAATAGAAATGAAGTATATGAACATTTTATATGGAAATAGTTTCCTGCTCGATATGTATGTTGGATTCGGAATGGTGAATCAAGTGTTATGGAAATTCTAAACAATGAAAATACTATCAACGAAATACAAAGTGACCCGATAGAGGAGATTTCAGTTAGAAATTTGTTAAATTATGCATTTGGTTTTGTATAATAAAATGTTCAATATTTCAATAGATCAAAAGAACCTTCAATTGATCCTAAGTAGGTTAATCTGGATCAGAACTTCAGTGATTAAAAAAATTATTTTTATGAATTATTTGAAGATGGACAAAAAGAACTGTATTAAGGGTGTGCCAAGAATTTGAAGTTATATTTTCTACTTAAGTTGTATCATATCAAGTGCCTCTATGTAATTACTAAAAAAGAAATTTCCATGATTTTTTAGTTAATTCATGATGAATTTAGTGAAGCTAAGATCCCTACATCATTCTATGAGATGAATAAAATCATCAACAAACTTGGACTTGATTATACAAAGATACACGCATGACCTAATGATTGCATGCTTTACTAAAGAGAAGAGTATGATAAAGAATAATGTGCAAGATTTCATACAAGAGTATGGAAGTAAATAAACAACTATGAGAGTATAAATCAATGCAACCCTAGTAAGAAATAGAATAAGAAAACTCTTACAAAGGTGTTGCGTTATTTTCCTCTGAAACCATGCTTGTAAAGATTATTCATGTCATCTAAGACTACAGACGACATGAAGTGGCATGATTGATGAGACATCCAAAAGATTAAATATCATGGAATATGTTTGATTCACTATATCCATATTTTTCTTCAGATCCTAGGAAAGTACATTTGGGGTTGTCTTGTAATGGTTTTAACCCTTTTGGTACTTTTAGTACTAATTATAGAATGTGTCTAGTTGTTTTGATCTCCTATAATATACCTCCATGGATGTGTATAAAGAAGAATTATTTCATTATTTTGATGATTATTCTTGTAAAGAAAAGTCCTGGAAATTACATTTATGTTTACCTTCAACCTCAAATCAAAGAATTGTTATAATTATGGGATGATGTCATGGAAACATATGATACTTAAATGAGAAAACTATTCAAAATGCATGTTGCTTTAATGTTGAAAATTAGTGACTTTCTTGGACTATGAAATTTATCTGGTTGTAAAACTCATACTGGTTTGACTTGTCCAGATTTTAATTTTAATTTTGAACCTCAATGATTAAATCATAGTAGAAAATGGTGTTTTATGTGTCATCATAGATTTATTGATGCTTATCATAAATTTAGGTTTAACAAGACACTAATAAATGGATATATTTAAATGATAAAGTCACTGAAGGTGTTATCCGGTCCATAAATCTTGAAAAAATTAATGAATGTCACTAAAGAATTTGGAAAATGTCATCAGTTTAAAGAAGGGGGGAAAGGGTATGAGGTACAGTATCCAAAGAATATGGAACACAAAAATGGAAGAAAAAGAGTGTATTTTTCAAAATTATTTATTGGAAGTTTAATTTGATATGTCATAATATTTACATAATTTATATTGAGAAGAACTTCTACGACAATATAATTTTTACAGTACTTAATGAGCAGGGTAAATCGAAGGATCACCTTAATACTCGTAAGGATTTGAAGTCAATGAATATAAAGCATAGTTTGTGGTAAAATGATAATGGAAAGTATCCTTTGGATATTTTTACAATGAAAAATCATGATAAAAACATATTCCTTCAAATTTTAAAGAATGTAAAAGTGATAGATGTATATTCAAGTAACATATCAAGGTGAATTGAATTAAAACATTTAAAGTTATATGGATGGAAAAGTCATGACTCATATATTTTGATGGATAATTTTTTGACTTTGTATTTTAATAATATTTTACCTAAAAAAGTAACTACAGTTCTAGATGAGTTTTGTACCTTTTTCATAGAGATTTTTATAAAAACTTTAAATCCAACCTAGCTTGATAAACTTGAAGAAATAATCGTTTTTTTAAAGACCCAGAAATTTCAAGGAAATTTTTTTTCTTAATTTTCTTTGAAATTTTACAAAAATGCAGATTCTGATGGTGCTTGATTCCGAGGCCTGGAGTGCCCAGAATAAATTTCTGAAGTTTGGCTTGGGTACGTTCAGTGAACGAACGAGCGAGATTCCTATCTTTTGAACCAGTGCTCGGAATTGAAATTTGATGGCACCGATGAACTCACAACGCCGGTAAACGCTTAAGAGAACCTTTACCATAGTTGCGTTTGTGCGGGAGAAGAAGTTAATTAATGAGGTTTAATTAAAAAGTAAATAAAATTGTTGGATCAATTTTATTTCATATCAAGGTGGTTAATTTCTCCCATGGGAAGTTGGTGGTGGGGCCCACATCCACCCAACTTCCCATGTGTGGATAATTGAAAGGGTGGGGCCCACACGAACCCCCCACCTTTTCAAATCCCTTAACTCCTCTTAACCCCTCACCTTCCTAACTCCCCATTAACTCACTTTCATTATTTTTTTGACAACTTGTTATAATTAATAAGGTAAGTTACTTAATTTCAAACTCTTGAAATTCAAATGGTTAAGTTGTGTTAATAAAATTAAGACTTGGTCTTATTTTATTATGGTTAGAGTTTTTGGCAGCTTGAGAGGTTTGGGAAGCATGAAGTCTTCTTCTTCTTCAACCTCAACGAAGAACATCTCCGCCGAAGAACGCGACGTCTTCTTCCAACGATGTTTCCTCTTCGAACGCACCTCGACCTTAACGGAAACGACGTTCGTTTTTCGCGGCGCCTGACTTCCGCGACGCTCGTCTTCCGCGGCTCATTAACGTGCACCGTTCCTGAACCGAGGTAGGGGTTTGAATCTTTTTAAGTTGGTAATTTCTTTCCTTCGAATATGAAAGATAAATCTGACGGCCATGTTCCAATTTTTATTTAAATTAAAAATTGTTAAGGTTAAACATTTTACGTTTCGGCCAACTGCTATCGATATAACGGGAGGGGATCGGTCCGCACAAACACGGCCAATACCCCTCCCCCCTTTGCTATTATTCGGTTTTGATTAGCGAAGACGGTAATGCATCGTTTCACCGCACTTGAGCGAAAGGAGACGTGAACGATGCGGGCCACGGCGAAGAAACGCGACACCGTCACGCCACGTCGAGGGCATGAACGAGGCCGCGGCCAGAGTCAGGCCGCGCCGGAAGGACGCGGCGTCATCACGCCGCGCCGGATGAGTTTGCAGCCATCTTGGAAGTGGCGGCCGGAAAAACCGGCTGCCGGAGAACATGAAGGAGGCGGCTGGAACCCCGGCCGCTGGCGCCGGAAGGCGCGGGACCGCGGGGTCCCGCGGTGAGAAACCGGTCGGCCCTGCACTGGCCGGCCGTTACAGGGGAAAAGCCGGGGGGTTACACCCCCTGGGCTGCACACCTAGCGCGACCCCTTAAAGGGGGTCGTTGTTTTTCATAAAGGAGGGGCAACGCCCCTCCCTTGGGCGCACTCGCGCGGCTCACTGGCCGCGCCGCCGCGCCGCCGGCCGGGTCGGGCTTCCGGGGCGGGGCGGGTCGTCGGGCCGGGTCACCGCCCGGGGCGGGTCGACCCGGTTCGGCCGACCCAGGGGGTACTGGGTCGGGCCGGGTCGGGCCCAGACCCCCTATTTTCAGACTGAGTTGGTTAAAACGCCCATATCTTGGGCTATGGACCTCCAATTGACGCTCCGTCAGTGGAAACGCGAACCTTGGATCGAGACGGTCGTTTTGGTATATCGCACTCAAGGTTTCGGAATACTTTGAGTTGTCCGGGTTGGTTCGTACATGAAACCAACAGGGCCTTCGGAGCAGAAACGCTCATATCTTGAACTCCGGACGTCCGATTGACGTGCCGTCGACTTGGTTGAGTTCCTCTTAGTGAGACGGATCTTTTGGAATACTCCGCCCGAGGTTTGGATTCAGGTGGAGTACGGTCGGGTTGGTTTTTCCTTAAAAACCAACCGGGCCCCTGGAAAGAAAAAAACCAATAACTCTCAGACCGGGTGTCCGATTGACGTGCCGTCTATTGCGTTGAGTTCATGTTGATGATACGGAACTTTTGGATACATCAACTTCGGACTATGTGTTAGTTGATGTATCAGCCTCTCGGCTCGTGGAGCGGACCCTCCCGAACGAACTTGCTGTGTGCGGGAACCCTAGTGCTGGCTGCGACTGCGACTTCGATGACGACTGTGCAGAGATCCTCAGTGGATTCGATGGCGACGACTACAGCACTCAGCGATCCTACGGGGATCAGTGCTATAGATCATGTGTGGGTCCGATCCTGTGTGGGCCTTTTCAGGGATTAGTACCTATCGATCCTTTGTGGATCTGACAGCTTTGATGATTCAGTGCTGGTCTTATATCCTATGTGGGTCCCAGTATAGATGAATCAATGAATACAGCTAGTCTTGTATCCTATGTGGGTCCTAGCCGTGCTGGTCTTGTATCTTATGTGGGTCCCAGCTTTGATGATTCAGTGCTGGTCTTGTATCCTATGTGGGTCCCAGTATAGATGAATCAATGAAGACAACTGGTCTTGTATCCTATGTGGGTCTTAGCTGTGCTGGTCTTGTATCCTATGTGGGTCCCAGCTTTGATGATTCAGTGCTGGTCCTGTATCCTATGTGGGTCCCAGTATAGATGAATCAATGAAGACAGCTGGTCTTGTATCCTATGTGGGTCCTAGCTGTGCTGGTCTTGTATCCTATGTGGGTCCCAGCTTTGATGATTCAGTGCTGGTCTTGTATCCTATGTGGGTCCCAGTATAGATGAAGCAATGAATACAGCTGGTCTTGTATCCTATGTGGGTCCTAGCTGTGCTGGTCTTGTATCCTATGTGGGTCCCAGCTTTGATGATTCAGTGCTGGTCTTGTATCCTATGTGGGTCCCAGTATATATGAATCAATGAAGACAGCTGGTCTTGTATCCTATGTGGGTCCTAGCTGTGCTGGTCTTGTATCCTATGTGGGTCCCAGCTTAGATGATTCAGTATCTATGTCTGATCATCTCTTTCACCTTTTTGATGATGTATACCTGTGTGAGCTGAAACCTGTTTTGCTTCCTTTGTGGATTGATTTGTGCTATCCTGTGTGGATTACGTTTTGCTTTCCTGTGTGAAATACATTTTGCTTCCCTGTGTGGATTACATTTTGCTTTCCTGTGTGGAATACGTTTTGCTTCCCTGTGTGGAATACGATTTGCTTTCCTATGTGGACTGGGATGTACTTGGGCTTTGTGGTTGGAGCGTGTTGGAATTGATGACTTGGGTATATGTATGGGCATATACCTAAGCAGTGTCGGATGTTAATTCGTGATTTATCCTTCCTTTGTGGTTTATCCTTTGTGGATTTTGGGGGACCTTCAGGGGTCTCGGGGTCCCTACTGAGTAGCTTATACTCACCCCTGCACAGGCTATGCCCGCACTACGTTGTGTTGGTTGCAGACGACGGACAGCGCTGATCACGGTTGAGGATTTCGGAGCAGGACGGTACCTGGAGGTGGACCATTGGGCGGACGTACTCGGAGTAGACGGCGGGACCCGAGGAGCTGCAGAGGCTATCTGTACACACCCTTCAGGAGGGACTTCCAGTGGACGCCTCGAGGCTGCAGTTTTACTTTTCAGTTGTGTTTTTCCCTTTCAGTTGTACTTTATAGTTGGGCTTGTATTTCCGGCCCCCTTTACTTTCGGCACCTACTATTGTACAGTTTCACTTAGTGTTTACTTCTTCCGCTTGTACTCTGTGGTGTTTGTTTACTCTTATAAAGTAAATTCCTTCCCTGATATCGAGATTTACGCCTTTGGTGCTAGTCGCCATCCCCTGGCCTATGGAAGGCAGGCTTGGGGTAGTTACAGCACGGACCCTGAGGACGGGTCGTGAAAAATTGGTATCAAAGGAGTTCGGTTCTACCGCAGACTCTGATCTTTCTTCTATTTTAATCAATAGTGTTTAGTGTATTGGGTGTGGTTATCAGTCCAGGGAGTCCAGTGTTGGTGCGGCGGCCGACGTATCCGTACACCAGGACCCTGACTTCTGATTTCTGACTTAATGCACAAAAACATTGATTGCGTATGTGTTTCAAGTTTTCTTTGTGATTACTTGTGTCAGCTCACCAGGTATACTGTTTGACCATGGCGCACCTGTTTCCTTTTCAGGATGGCCCCACGATGGCAGTCAGCTAGGGTTCCAAGAGTCGAGTGTGATGACAGCCCACCAAGCGATGAGGCCTCGGTGTAGGGCTCCTTGTCAGCAGAGGCACCGGTGGTACCTTTACCCGTCGAGCCACCGATGCTACCAGCCCCAGCCGCTAACGATGCACGTCGCCTTAGCGCGCTGCACGAGTTCCAGTGCCAGCGACCACCCAGGTTCCGTGGGGAGACGGACCCCCATGCAGCCGAGGACTGGCTGAAGGCAGTCATACGAGTTTTCAGGCTAGTGAGGACACCAGCAGACCTCATGGTGATCCTCGCAGCGAGCCTACTGCACGCAGCAGTGGTCCGATGGTGAAGCTTGATGCTCTAGGTGCACGACGAGACATCTCTTCTCTGGACGGACTTTGAGATCATCTTCCGCTCCGAGTTCATCCCAGCCACCCTCCGTGCGGTGCGCATTCAGGAGCTTCTTCAGCTGCGGCAGGGCAGCTTGACAGTGGCCCAGTACTCGGTGAGATTTACTGATCTCTTGCGCTACTCCACAGATATGGTACGGGACCCGTTCTTCCAGGCCCGGACCTTCGAGCAGGGACTGAGGCATGAGATCAGGGATTCGATGATCTCCCTCAACATTCCGACGCAGGCAGAGGTGTTGGAGAGAGCCCTTCTAGTGGATAGTTTTCTTGCCGAGTAGGCTCCAGTGACAGGGCCCTCCGCAGGACGGCCCGTAGCAGGGTCTTCTGTAGTTGGCAGTAGACAGGTGACGCAGAGGTCCAAACGGGCCAGACCATTAGACGGGCAGTCACTGGATGAAGATTCGGTTGTGCGGGGCACACGAAGGAGAGCCAGCTACACAAGGGGTAGGCATTACTACGCATGCGGCGGGCAAGGTCACATGGCTCAAGACTGCCCGACTCATCTTACAGATGAGCATCAGGTGGTAGAGGGACCTCCCAGACAGAGGTTCGGCCCTGGAGGTCCGCAGGGTGCAGGCGGGTGAGGCAGAGGAGCTGGCCGAGCAGCAGGTGGTGGATGATGCTTCGAGGTGTTGCCACCACCACCACCAGGAGGTCCGCCCCGACCACAGGGATTTGGTGGACATGGGAGAGCTCAGCTTCAGGCAGCTGAGGCCTTCGATCATGGAGCTCTGGGAGAAAATAGACAGGAGCAGAACTAGTGGATACGTCTTTTGTACTTCTAGTTCCTTGTTGCTATTGTGTAGCGTCTTTGTATTATGAGCTACAATAATAAAAGACGCATACCTTTGTGATGTTTTCATTCCTGTCCTCTTTTGTGTTGTTACTAAGAGGTTCCAGTTTTGACTGTTGACTTGACCCTCACTTGTGAGACATCTACTGGAGGAGACCCAGTTACCACACACTGATGCCGACAGTGTGACTCAACCCTTGGAGGCGAGAGTAACGGTTGGATCTCTTGGTAGTAGTGTCGAGGCCTTACTACGTCATCCTTGGTATGGATTAGTATCATCCATGTCGGGATTGACTGTATTAGGCAAAGAATGTGTTTCATCCAAAGGATGAGACCGGATTTCTCTTATCGGAAAAGAAGAAATCATAGCAGCTCTTGTGGGACCAAAGGTGGTCCAGGCCACGATAGAGAAGGTCCAGGTTATCCAGGAGCGAATGAATAAAGCTCAGATCCGACAGAAGTCTTTCGCTGACAGGAGGCGGAGGCCACTAGAGTTTGAGGATGGCGACCACGTCTTCATGCGGGTCTCACCTCGACGTGGATTACGGAGATTTGGCCAAGGTGGCAAGTTGTCTCCATGCTTCACCGGACCCTTCCAGGTCCTCTACAGGATTGGCGAGGTGGCTTACCGCCTAGCTCTACCGCCTTTGTATCCCTAGTTTGTGTTGAAGCTTTATGGGGACGTAAAGCCCTATGGTGGGAGTAATGTAAAGACCCGGAAATTTCAAGGAAAATTTTTTTCTTAATTTTCTTTGGAATTTTACAAGAATGCAGTTTTTGACGACACCTGATTCTGAGGCCCGGAGTGCCCGAAATCAATTTCCGAAGTTTGGCTCGGGTACGTTCAGTGAACGAACGAGTGGGATTCCTATCTTTTGAACCAGTGCTCGGAATTGAAATCTGATGGCACCGATGAACTCGCAACGCCGGTAAACGCTTAAGAGAACCTTTACCGTAGTTGCGTTTGTGTGGGAGAAGAAGTTAATTAATGGGGTTTAATTAAAAAGTAAATAAAATTGTTGGATCAGTTTTATTTCATGTCAAGGTGGTTAATTTCTCCCATGGTAAGTTGGTGGTGGGGCCCACATCCACCCAACTTCCCATGTGTGGATAATTTAAAGGGTGGGGCCCACACGAACCCCCCACCTTTTCAAATCCCTTAACTCCTCTTAACCCCTCGCCTTCCTAACTCCCCATTAACTCACTTTCATTATTTTTTTGACAACTTGTTATAATTAATAAGGTGAGTTACTTAATTTCAAACTCTTGAAATTCAAATAGTTAAGTTGTGTTAATAAAATTAAGACTTGGTCTTATTTTATTATGGTTATAGTTTTTGCCAGCTTGAGAGGTTTGGGAAGCGTGAAGTCTTCTTCTTCTTCAACCTCAACGAAGAACATCTTCGCCGAAGAACGCGACGTCTTCTTCCAACGACTTTTCCTATTCGAACGCACCTCGACGTTAACAAAAATGACGTTCGTTTTCCGCGACACTCGACTTCCACGACGCTGGTCTTCTACGGCTCATTGACGTGCACCGTTCCTGAACTGAGGTAGGGGTTTGAATCTTTTTAAGTTGGTAATTTCTTTCCTTCGAATATGAAAGATAAATCTGACGGCCATGTTCCAATTTTTATTTAAATTAAAAATTGTGAAGGTTAAACGTTTTACGTTTCGGCCAACTGCTATCGATATAATGGGAGGGGATTGGTCCGCACAAACACGGCCGATACCCCTCCCCCCTTTGCTATTCTTCGGTTTTGATTACCGAAGACGGTAATGCATCGTTGCACCACGCTTGAGCGAAAGGAGACTTGAACGATGCGGGCCACGATGAAGAAACGCGACGCCGTCGTGCCACGTCGAGGGTACGAACGAGGCCGCGGCCGGAGTTGGGCTGCGCCGGAAGGATGCGGTGTCGTCATGCCGCGCCGGACGAGTTTGCAGCCATCTTGGAAGTGGCGGTCGGAAAAACCGGCTGCCGGAGAACACGAAGGAGGCGGCCGGAACCCCAGTCGCCGATGCCAGAAGGCGCGGGACTGCGGGGTCCCGTGGTGAGAAACTGGCCGGCCCTGCGCTGGCCGGCCGTTACAGGGGAAAATCCGGGGGGTTACACCCCATAGGTTGCACAACTGGCGCGGCCCCTTAAAGGGGGCCGCCGTTTTTCATAAAGGAGGGGCAACGCCCCTCCCTTGGGCGCGCTCGCGCGGCTCGATGGCCGCGTTGGCCACGCCGCCGCGCTGCCGGCCGGGCCGGGTCATCGGACCAGGTCGCCGCCCGAGCTGGGTCGTCCCGGTTCGGCTGACCCAGGGGGTACTGGGCTGGGCCGGGCCGAGCCCAGACCCCCTATTTTCGGACTGAGTTGTTTCAAATGCCCATATATTGGGCTACGGACCTCTGATTGGCGCGCCGTCAGTGGAAACGCGAACCTTGGATCGATACGGTCGTTTCGGTATATCGCACTCAAGGTTTCGGAATACTTTGAGTTTGGCCGGGTTGGTTCGTACACGAAACCAACCAGTCCTTCGGAGCGGAAACGCTCATATCTTAAACTCCGGACGTCCGATTGACGTGCCGTCGACTTGGTTGAGTTCCTCTTAGTGAGATGGATCTTTTGACATACTCCTCCTGAGGTTTGGATGTAGGAGGAGTACGGTCGGGTTGGTTTTGCCTTAAAAACCAACCGGGCCCCTCGAACGAAAAAGCCAATAACTCTCAGACCGGGCGTCCGATTGACACGCCGTCTGTTGCGTTGAGTTCTTGTTGACGATACGGAACTTTTGGATACATCAACTTCGGACTATGTGTCAGTTGATGTATCAGCCTCTCGGCTCGTGGAGCAGACCCTCCCGAATGAGCTTGCTGTGTGCGGCAACCCTAGTACTGGCTGCGACTGCGACTTCGACGATGACTGTGCAAAGATTCTCAGTGGATTCGATGGCGACGACTACAGCACTCAGCGATCCTACGGGGATCAGTGCTACAGATCCTGTGTGGGTCTGATCCTGTGTGGGCCTTTGCGGGGATTAGTACCTATCGATCCTTTTTGGATCTGACAGCTTTGATGATTCGGTGCTGGTCTTGTATCCTATGTGGGTCCCAGTATAGATGAATCAATGAAGACAGCTGGTCTTGTATCCTATGTGGGTCCTAGCTGTGCTGGTCTTGTATCCTATGTGGGTCCCAGTATAGATGAATCAATGAAGACAGCTGGTCTTATATCCTATGTGGGTCCTAGCTGTGCTGGTCTTGTATCCTATGTGGGTCCCAGCTTTGATGATTCAGTGCTGGTCTTGTATCCTCTGTGGGTCCCAGTATAGATGAATCAATGAAGACAGTTGGTCTTGTATCCTATGTGGGTCCTAGCTGTGCTGGTCTTGTATCCTATGTGGGTCCCAGCTTTGATGATTCAGTGCTGGTCTTGTATCCTATGTGGGTCCCAGTATAGATGAATCAATGAAGACAGCTGGTCTTGTATCCTATGTGGGTCCTAGCTGTGCTGGTCTTGTATCCTATGTGGTTCCCAGCTTTGATGATTCAGTGTTGGTCTTGTATCCTATGTGGGTCCCAGTATAGATGAATCAATGAAGACAGCTAGTCTTGTATCCTATGTGGGTCCTAGCTGTGTTGGTCTTGTATCCTATGTGGGTCCCAGCTTAGATGATTCAGTATCTATGTCTAATCATCTCTTTCACCTTTTCGATGATGTATACCTGTGTGAGATGAAACCTGTTTTTATTCCTTTGTGGATTGAGTTGTGCTATCCTCTGTGGATTACGTTTTGCTTTCCTGTGTGGAATACGTTTTGCTTCCCTGTGTGGATTACGTTTTTCTTTCCTGTGTGGAATACATTTTGCTTCCCTGTGTGGAATACTATTTGCTTTCCTGTGTGGACTGGGATGTACTTGGGCTTTGTGGTTGGATCATGTTGGAATTGATGACTTAGGTATATGTATGGGCATATACCTAAGCAGTGTCGGATGTTAATTCGTGATTTATCCTTCCTTTGTGGTTTATCCTTTGTGGATTTTGGGAGACCTTCGGGGGTCTCAGGGTCCCTACTGAGTAGCTTATACTCACCCCTGCACGGGCTATGCCCGCACTACGTTGTGTTGGTTGCAGACGACGGATAGCGCTGATCACGGTTGAGGCTTTCAGAGCAGGACGGTACCCGGAGGTGGACCACTGGGCGGACGTACTTGGAGTAGACGGCAGGACCCGAGGAGCTGTGGAGGCTATATGTACACACCCTTCAGGAGGGAATTCCAGTGGACGCCTCGAGACTGCAGTTTTACTTTTCAGTTGTTGTTTTCCCTTTCAGTTGTACTTTACAGTTGGACTTGTATTTCCAGCCCCCTTTACTTTCTGCACTTACTATTGTACAGTTTTACTTAGTGTTTAGTTCTTCCGCTTGTACTCTGTGGTGTTTTTTTACTCTTATAAAGGCAATGCCTTCCCTGGTATCGGGATTTACGCCTTTGGTGCTAGTCGCCAGCCCCTGGCCTATGGAAGGCGGGCTTGGGGTTGTCACGGCACGGACCCCGAGGACGGGTCGTGACAATTTTGACACTATGTCATTTGGAGATGTTATTTCCCCCTTCATTCTTCACAATCATGATTCATTTGAATTTTCATTTGGTTGAAGAAGCTAAACTTGGTGGACCAATACACTATCTATGGATGTATCCATTTGAGATGTATGTTGATATTTTTTTATTTTCATTGGTGAATTAAATTTTATCAAATCATTGCATAAATTTTTTTAATATGTTTCTTTTTTTTCATCAGGTACTTAGGTCATTTGAAATCATATGTGAGGAATAAATCTCATCTAGAAGGGTCTATTTATGAAGGTTACATAGTTGAAGAGTGGTTTACCTTCTATTCCAAGTATTTGGATGGGAATGAGACTATATTCAATCATGTTGGACGTGCTGACAACATCTCCACTAATTCTAGTTCTGTAAACCAGTCATCGATATTTCCAAATATTAGACAACCAATTGGAAAGGGGTAAAATTTTACACTAACTTAATTGGAGTTTATATAAGCACATAGATATGTACTACTCAATAGTGTTATTATATATCCATTTATTTAAGAATTATGACTACAACCAAAGAGGTGACTAATGGGTCAAGCTCGAAATGAGTTGGAATTAACAAAAGATGTTAATAAGGAGCTTGTCGAATGGTTCTCCCATCATGTAAGTATATACTCATATTCATATTATTGACATGTAGATATTTTTTCTATGTTAAAAATAATAGCTTATATATTTTAGTCTTGATAATTAATTTTGACAATCGAGCTAAAATATTGAATGATTTGAAGTTTTTGGCTCAAGGGCCTCTAAGGTAGGCTAAGTGATTTGATTCCTATAATATTCATGGCTTCAAGTTTCCTACAATTTATCGTGAAGAAGACTTGAAAAATCAAAATATTAGTTTATTTACATTTCCCAAGGTGGGATAATATGGGAAGATGGTTGATATAATTGAGTTAAACTATCATGTCTAATTTTCAGTTGTCTTATATAAATGTAAGTGAGTCAATATTGATAGAGGTATAATGAAAGATTCATTACATTTTACTTCTTTCAACTTCTCTCACTTGATGGATACCGATGAACATTAAAATCATGATCCATTTATCTTATCTTCACAGGATAAGATGGTTTATTATGTGGATTATGAAATACGTGAAGTTTGGAGTGTTTTTGTACACTTAAATCGGATAGACTTATATGATATGGGTGATGAAGATCAATTGGTGCTTTTTGATAGTGAACCTAATCAACCAAAAAATATTGAACAGCTTTTCCTGAAAATATCAAAATGGTCGAACTTTCAAGAGAGGGTGAAAATGAAGAAATCATCACAGTAGAGGTTGATAAAAATGAAGATAAAGAAGATGAAGACAATTGAATGTATATATTTGTAATGAAATTATATTAGAAAATCTCATTGATAAGTGTTTCGTACATATATACATTATTCTAGTTTTTGTTTTTATTTTTGTAAAAAGCTTTTAGTTTTTAATTTCTTCTATATTTAATATACCTTAACCATTTTAAATGTAGAAATGTAGAGAACAAAAAAACTAAGATTCTATCCAATCAGCATCACAGAGTATCCCACTACTACTATCATCTTCTATGGATCCTAGTGATTCCATTGTATTCGAGACTACTAGTAATCCAATTGTTTCCAAGATTTCATTGGTATCCCACTGCTTGATTCACCTTAGGTGATGAATTAGTTGGTCACCCCTCTATCTAGGGGATATTGGTGAGTTACCATTGCTGGTATGTGTGTAATTTTTCAAAAAAAATATTATATTTTATTTATTGTTTAATGCATTTTTCAAATAGATAAATATTGGAGGCATATTCTTATAGCTTGGAAAAATGAGGTCTTTGATACTCAATTAAAGGTAATATTAATTTAATTTTCTTTGATAACTAATTTAAAATACATGAGTAAATTTTTTAATATACTTATAAAGTGTGATGTTTTTTATTTATAGGTGTTTTTTTCATTTTGATGTCCCTGACTCCATTTCATGGTCATGGACTTTGCAAACAAACACATACAACATCTATAAAAAACTAAAATGACATTTTTATATAAAAACACGCATTAGAGTTATACCGACCACATATTGTGCTATATTGATGTGTGGTTGATTTCTACATCCAAAATAAATTATAGATCGTCATCTATAAGTTTGAAAACTATCTGATCTTGTTTGCTTGGTTTTGACTCGGTAAACACTTATAAAAGGTACAAAATACTTTAAAAATAAGTTTCAGAGGGTCAAAACTTGGTAAAAAATGTCGAAATGACCTAAAATCAACGAAAAACAACCATAGATTAAAATGTGAAATGTAGGAACTGACGGCATGTCATTCTGAAAAATAGTTTTCCCGTTATGGTTGTAAACGCATTTTTAGTGTTTTAAAACACTAAAGCATGCATGGAATGATCAAAACCATAAAATGAAGTCATATTTCCCTTAAATTAGGGGATAATGAACATAGATTTAATTTTGAAATATAGGAACCAAAGACACATCATTTTGAATCATGATTTTCCCGTTATAGTCGTAAACACATTTTTAGTGTTTTAAAACACTAAAATGTGAATGGAATGGTCAAAAATAGAAAAAAGATATTATATTATCCTAAAATATGGGGAAATGTACTTACATTAAATTTTGAAATATAGGAACCAACGACACATCATTTTGAATGACGGTTTTCCCCTTATCGCTGTAAACGCATTTTTAATGTTTTAAAACACTAAAATGTGCAAGGAATGGTTAAAACAAGTTAAATAACATTTTATTGTCCTAATATTAGGGTAAAATGACTGTACATTTAATTTTGAAATTTAGTAACGGACAGCATGTCATTCTGAATGACAATTTTCTCGTTATAGTCGTAAATGTGTTCTTAGTGTTTTAAAACACTGAAACATGCATGGAATGGTCAAAAACATAAAAATGAGGTTGAATTATCCTAAAATTAGGGGTAAATTACCTTAAATTTAATTTTGAAATGAAGT
Organism: Viscum album; assembly: GCA_963277665.1. Lineage (NCBI taxonomy): Eukaryota > Viridiplantae > Streptophyta > Magnoliopsida > Santalales > Viscaceae > Viscum > Viscum album. The sequence goes on along the minus strand of OY728130.1, from coordinate 350,218,845 downwards.
AAATGAAAACATGTCATTATGAATGACGGTTTCCTCTTTTTGGTCGTAAACATGTTGTTAGTGTTTTAAAACACTAAAATGTGTGTGGAACGATCAAAAGTAGAAAAAAGACAATGGATTTTCCTGAAATCAGGGAACAATAACCATACATTTGATTTTGAACCATAGTAACTAATGACATTTCATTCTGAATGACAGTTTTATCGTTATTTTTACAAACATGTTTTTAGTGTTTTAAAACACTAAAACATGTGTGAAATGGTCAAAACTAGGAAAATGATGTTAGATTGTCTTGAAATCAAGGTAAAACCACTATGGAATAAATTTTGAAATTCAGGAACTAACCAAACGTCACTCTAAATGACATTTTTTCTGTTATGGTCGTAAATGCATTTTTAGTGTTTTAAAACACTAAAACATGCATGGGAAGGTTAAAACCAAGAAAAATATGTTTGATTGTCCTGAAATAATGGGACAATGACCACGAATTTAATTTTTAACTATAGTAACTGGTGGCATGTCATTTCGAATGACGGTTTTCCTGTTATGGCTATAAATGTGTTTTTAGTGTTTTAAAACTCTAAAATGTGCATGAAACGGTCAAAACCAGGAAAATGATGTTGGATTGTCCTAAAATCATGGTATAACCATCATATATTTAATTTTAAAATTTATGAATTGATGGAACATAATTCTAAGTTATGGTTTACCCATTATGGTTGTAAACGTGTTTTTTGTGTTTTAAAACACTAAAACATGCATAAAATGGTCAAAACCAAGCAAAGGACATCGGATTGTCCAGAAATCAAGGTACAACCACTACTTAGTTGTTATTTATATGTACATGCATGCAACATGTTAATCTAATGTGTGGTGTGATCATAATTACTCGGTAAACACTTATAAAAGGTACCAAAGCCTTTAAAAACAAGTGTTGGGGGTCAAAACCAGGAAAACAATGTTGGATTACCCTAAAATCAAGTGAAAAAGACTATACATTTCATTTTGAAATGTAGGAACCGATGAAATGTCATTCTGAATGAAATTTTTTCCATTATGACCACAAACATGTTTTAGTGTTTTAAAACACTAAAACGTGTGTGTGGTGGTCAAAACTAGACAAATGATGTAGGATTTTCCTGAAATTAAGGGACAACCACCTTATTTTTAATTGTAAAATTTATGAATCAATGGAACGTCATTCCGATTGATGGTTTACCTGTTATGGTCATAAATGCATTTTTAGTGTTTTAAAACACTAAAATGTACGTGGAATGGTCAAAACCAAGAAAAGATGTTGGATTATCCTAAAATTAGGATACAATGACCATATACTCAATTTTAAAATATTGGAACTGATGGAACGTCATTCCAAAAGATGGTTTTCTTGTTATGGTTGTAAATGCGTTTTTAGTGTTTTAAAACACTAAAACGTGTGTGGAATGGTTAAAACTATGAAAACAACCTCTAGTTGATGTGAAATCAAAGTTCAACCACCATAGATTTAATTTTTAAATGTAGTAGCTGATGGTATGTCATTCTGAATGATGGTTTTCCTATTATGGCCATAAACACTTTTTAAGTGTTTTTAAACAGTAAAACGTGTGTGGAATGGTAAAATCTAAGAAAACAATGTCATATTGTTCTAAAATTAGGGGAAACCACTATAGTTTTAATTTTGAAATGTAGGAACCTACGACACATCATTCTGAGTCATGGTTTTCCCATTATGATCATAAACATGTTTTTAGTGTTTTAAAACACTAAAACATGCATAGAATGGTCAAAACTAGGAAAACGATGTCAGATTGACCTGAAATTAAGGGGAAATGACCGTAGATTTAATTGTGAATTATAGGAAGTGATGGTACTTCATTACAAATTATTTTTTCCCCTTTATGCTCTTAAATGCATTTTTAGTATTTTAAAACTCTAAAACATGCGTGGAACGGTCAAAATCATAGCAAACGACCTCATATTGACATTCAATTATGTAAAAACCACCGATTATTTGTTTTTTAAATATAGTACATGTTGTGATATCAAAATATTTAAAAAAATTATTAAATAAATTTCAATCACACCACTCATCGCTTTAAAAATAAATTAGAATATTTACTTATCTCTTTTCAGCTTCAAGTGTTAAATATTATCTTAAATAGGTATGGTTCAATTTTAAAAGTGTTTCAAATTATATATTATTTGTTTTATGTTAAAATTATCTCTATTTTATTAACAAACTAAAAAAATTTATGTGTGGCCTTCTGAATATATTTTTTGTATTTTCTATTTCATGTTTATTTTACTAAATGTTCTATTTTTCATTGTAGGTGGAAGATATCGGTATTAGGTATGAGGTTGAGCATTTTGATCCATGTCATTTTTCATAAGGTATCCATGATGGTTCTTAGTTTCCATGGTATGTTAAAATTTTATCAATTATTTTACTATAATTCTGATTTATTATGCTTATTTTTAATTTTTGTTTCATTTTTTGTTACAACTGATGAGATAACGTGGTCGATTTCAGTTGATGAGATGATGTGGAAGTAGACAGATGTAGTGTAGGTTGTGACATGGATGTAAATTTGGCATGGGTTTTTTCTAGATATATTTTATATGTATATATTGATGACCTAGGTATTGGTTAATGTATGGGGTGAATGAGACTTAGGTTATGATGACAGTGGCTATTTGTTTGACTGTGGATGTGTGATGAATGAATGATGGGTTTATCATATATTTATATTTTAGTTTATAGAATTTCAATTTTTATATATTTATAGTTTTTTATTAAATATTTTTTATAAAAAAATAGATTTAGAGGCGGTTTGTTGTAACTGATGTTAAACATATATTATGGAATGTATTTAACAGTAGTTCTGATTAACCACCACTAAAAATAACCACTGTGAAATGATTTATGGTGTTTATTTGTATTTTATTTATATTCCCATCAGATATTTTTTTGTTAAAAAATAGCTTCTAATTAAATAATGAATTGTCACTAAATGCTCTAAAAACGACACATAAAAAATGATGCAAAATAAAATAAATTGTCACTAATTGACTTGAGACTGTGGAATACATTGAGGTTTTATGAATCACCACTAAATAATTAGTAGGTGGTTTAAGCCACCACTATACCACTAAATAATCATTGGTGACCATCATTTTTTTGAAGTGATAGGAAAATGTTTTGGTGGTAATAGTTGGACATACTAAAGGTACATAAGGAGTAATAAGCTCTATAATAATGACTGGCCTGAGATGTTGGATAATTTCCCTTGAAGTCATGCTGAATGGCTGGTACTGTGGAGGTAAAGGTTCTAAATAAGGATAATTTGTGAAGGCTTTCATGGGTATGTCCTCTGGAGAAACAATAGTAGTTCCAAACACATATAGAAACAACTTCATAAGATTGAAAAAACCCATGATAATATTTCCTCCTCTCTCCGTATCCCTAAAAAAATATTTCTTTTTTCCATAAAAAAAATTAAGAAAAGGTGACAAAACCTTCAACTAGTCAACCTATTCCTTGAAATCTCTAGTAACAGGTGGCATCCTGAGATTGTCAGCCAAAAACTTGAAATGATAATTTAGCTCATCTTTAGTATACACTATGGAAAAGTAGTATTTAATGGACTTTTTGATGGTTTCCTGGTCATTTCAAGATTCATTAAGAAATCATCACAGTAGAGGTTGATAAAAATGAAGATAAAGAAGATGAAGACAATTGAATGTATATATTTGTAATGAAATTATATTAGAAAATCTCATTGATAAGTGTTTCGTACATATATACATTATTCTAGTTTTTGTTTTTATTTTTGTAAAAAGCTTTTAGTTTTTAATTTCTTCTATATTTAATATACCTTAACCATTTTAAATGCAGAAATGTAGAGAACAAAAAAACTAAGATTCTATCCAATCAGCATCACAGAGTATCCCACTACTACTATCATCTTCTATGGATCCTAGTGATTCCATTGTATTCGAGACTACTAGTAATCCAATTGTTTCCAAGATTTCATTGGTATCCCACTGCTTGATTCACCTTAGGTGATGAATTAGTTGGTCACCCCTCTATCTAGGGGATATTGGTGAGTTACCATTGCTGGTATGTGTGTAATTTTTCAAAAAAAATATTTTATTTTATTTATTGTTTAATGCATTTTTCAAATAGATAAATATTGGAGGCATATTCTTATAGCTTGGAAAAATGAGGTCTTTGATACTCAATTAAAGGTAATATTAATTTAATTTTCTTTGATAACTAATTTAAAATACATGAGTAAATTTTTTAATATACTTATAAAGTGTGATGTTTTTTATTTATAGGTGTTTTTTTCATTTTGATGTCCCTGACTCCATTTCATGGTCATGGACTTTGCAAACAAACACATACAACATCTATAAAAAACTAAAATGACATTTTTATATAAAAACACGCATTAGAGTTATACCGACCACATATTGTGCTATATTGATGTGTGGTTGATTTCTACATCCAAAATAAATTATAGATCGTCATCTATAAGTTTGAAAACTATCTGATCTTGTTTGCTTGGTTTTGACTCGGTAAACACTTATAAAAGGTACAAAATACTTTAAAAATAAGTTTCAGAGGGTCAAAACTTGGTAAAAAATGTCGAAATGACCTAAAATCAACGAAAAACAACCATAGATTAAAATGTGAAATGTAGGAACTGACGGCATGTCATTCTGAAAAATAGTTTTCCCGTTATGGTTGTAAACGCATTTTTAGTGTTTTAAAACACTAAAGCATGCATGGAATGATCAAAACCATAAAATGAAGTCATATTTCCCTTAAATTAGGGGATAATGAACATAGATTTAATTTTGAAATATAGGAACCAAAGACACATCATTTTGAATCATGATTTTCCCGTTATAGTCGTAAACACATTTTTAGTGTTTTAAAACACTAAAATGTGAATGGAATGGTCAAAAATAGAAAAAAGATATTATATTATCCTAAAATATGGGGAAATGTACTTACATTAAATTTTGAAATATAGGAACCAACGACACATCATTTTGAATGACGGTTTTCCCCTTATCGCTGTAAACGCATTTTTAATGTTTTAAAACACTAAAATGTGCAAGGAATGGTTAAAACAAGTTAAATAACATTTTATTGTCCTAATATTAGGGTAAAATGACTGTACATTTAATTTTGAAATTTAGTAACGGACAGCATGTCATTCTGAATGACAATTTTCTCGTTATAGTCGTAAATGTGTTCTTAGTGTTTTAAAACACTGAAACATGCATGGAATGGTCAAAAACATAAAAATGAGGTTGAATTATCCTAAAATTAGGGGTAAATTACCTTAAATTTAATTTTGAAATGAAGTAAATGAAAACATGTCATTATGAATGACGGTTTCCTCTTTTTGGTCGTAAACATGTTGTTAGTGTTTTAAAACACTAAAATGTGTGTGGAACGATCAAAAGTAGAAAAAAGACAATGGATTTTCCTGAAATCAGGGAACAATAACCATACATTTGATTTTGAACCATAGTAACTAATGACATTTCATTCTGAATGACAGTTTTATCGTTATTTTTACAAACATGTTTTTAGTGTTTTAAAACACTAAAACATGTGTGAAATGGTCAAAACTAGGAAAATGATGTTAGATTGTCTTGAAATCAAGGTAAAACCACTATGGAATAAATTTTGAAATTCAGGAACTAACCAAACGTCACTCTAAATGACATTTTTTCTGTTATGGTCGTAAATGCATTTTTAGTGTTTTAAAACACTAAAACATGCATGGGAAGGTTAAAACCAAGAAAAATATGTTTGATTGTCCTGAAATAATGGGACAATGACCACGAATTTAATTTTTAACTATAGTAACTGGTGGCATGTCATTTCGAATGACGGTTTTCCTGTTATGGCTATAAATGTGTTTTTAGTGTTTTAAAACTCTAAAATGTGCATGAAACGGTCAAAACCAGGAAAATGATGTTGGATTGTCCTAAAATCATGGTATAACCATCATATATTTAATTTTAAAATTTATGAATTGATGGAACATAATTCTAAGTTATGGTTTACCCATTATGGTTGTAAACGTGTTTTTTGTGTTTTAAAACACTAAAACATGCATAAAATGGTCAAAACCAAGCAAAGGACATCGGATTGTCCAGAAATCAAGGTACAACCACTACTTAGTTGTTATTTATATGTACATGCATGCAACATGTTAATCTAATGTGTGGTGTGATCATAATTACTCGGTAAACACTTATAAAAGGTACCAAAGCCTTTAAAAACAAGTGTTGGGGGTCAAAACCAGGAAAACAATGTTGGATTACCCTAAAATCAAGTGAAAAAGACTATACATTTCATTTTGAAATGTAGGAACCGATGAAATGTCATTCTGAATGAAATTTTTTCCATTATGACCACAAACATGTTTTAGTGTTTTAAAACACTAAAACGTGTGTGTGGTGGTCAAAACTAGACAAATGATGTAGGATTTTCCTGAAATTAAGGGACAACCACCTTATTTTTAATTGTAAAATTTATGAATCAATGGAACGTCATTCCGATTGATGGTTTACCTGTTATGGTCATAAATGCATTTTTAGTGTTTTAAAACACTAAAATGTACGTGGAATGGTCAAAACCAAGAAAAGATGTTGGATTATCCTAAAATTAGGATACAATGACCATATACTCAATTTTAAAATATTGGAACTGATGGAACGTCATTCCAAAAGATGGTTTTCTTGTTATGGTTGTAAATGCGTTTTTAGTGTTTTAAAACACTAAAACGTGTGTGGAATGGTTAAAACTATGAAAACAACCTCTAGTTGATGTGAAATCAAAGTTCAACCACCATAGATTTAATTTTTAAATGTAGTAGCTGATGGTATGTCATTCTGAATGATGGTTTTCCTATTATGGCCATAAACACTTTTTAAGTGTTTTTAAACAGTAAAACGTGTGTGGAATGGTAAAATCTAAGAAAACAATGTCATATTGTTCTAAAATTAGGGGAAACCACTATAGTTTTAATTTTGAAATGTAGGAACCTACGACACATCATTCTGAGTCATGGTTTTCCCATTATGATCATAAACATGTTTTTAGTGTTTTAAAACACTAAAACATGCATAGAATGGTCAAAACTAGGAAAACGATGTCAGATTGACCTGAAATTAAGGGGAAATGACCGTAGATTTAATTGTGAATTATAGGAAGTGATGGTACTTCATTACAAATTATTTTTTCCCCTTTATGCTCTTAAATGCATTTTTAGTATTTTAAAACTCTAAAACATGCGTGGAACGGTCAAAATCATAGCAAACGACCTCATATTGACATTCAATTATGTAAAAACCACCGATTATTTGTTTTTTAAATATAGTACATGTTGTGATATCAAAATATTTAAAAAAATTATTAAATAAATTTCAATCACACCACTCATCGCTTTAAAAATAAATTAGAATATTTACTTATCTCTTTTCAGCTTCAAGTGTTAAATATTATCTTAAATAGGTATGGTTCAATTTTAAAAGTGTTTCAAATTATATATTATTTGTTTTATGTTAAAATTATCTCTATTTTATTAACAAACTAAAAAAATTTATGTGTGGCCTTCTGAATATATTTTTTGTATTTTCTATTTCATGTTTATTTTACTAAATGTTCTATTTTTCATTGTAGGTGGAAGATATCGGTATTAGGTATGAGGTTGAGCATTTTGATCCATGTCATTTTTCATAAGGTATCCATGATGGTTCTTAGTTTCCATGGTATGTTAAAATTTTATCAATTATTTTACTATAATTCTGATTTATTATGCTTATTTTTAATTTTTGTTTCATTTTTTGTTACAACTGATGAGATAACGTGGTCGATTTCAGTTGATGAGATGATGTGGAAGTAGACAGATGTAGTGTAGGTTGTGACATGGATGTAAATTTGGCATGGGTTTTTTCTAGATATATTTTATATGTATATATTGATGACCTAGGTATTGGTTAATGTATGGGGTGAATGAGACTTAGGTTATGATGACAGTGGCTATTTGTTTGACTGTGGATGTGTGATGAATGAATGATGGGTTTATCATATATTTATATTTTAGTTTATAGAATTTCAATTTTTATATATTTATAGTTTTTTATTAAATATTTTTTATAAAAAAATAGATTTAGAGGCGGTTTGTTGTAACTGATGTTAAACATATATTATGGAATGTATTTAACAGTAGTTCTGATTAACCACCACTAAAAATAACCACTGTGAAATGATTTATGGTGTTTATTTGTATTTTATTTATATTCCCATCAGATATTTTTTTGTTAAAAAATAGCTTCTAATTAAATAATGAATTGTCACTAAATGCTCTAAAAACGACACATAAAAAATGATGCAAAATAAAATAAATTGTCACTAATTGACTTGAGACTGTGGAATACATTGAGGTTTTATGAATCACCACTAAATAATTAGTAGGTGGTTTAAGCCACCACTATACCACTAAATAATCATTGGTGACCATCATTTTTTTGAAGTGATAGGAAAATGTTTTGGTGGTAATAGTTGGACATACTAAAGGTACATAAGGAGTAATAAGCTCTATAATAATGACTGGCCTGAGATGTTGGATAATTTCCCTTGAAGTCATGCTGAATGGCTGGTACTGTGGAGGTAAAGGTTCTAAATAAGGATAATTTGTGAAGGCTTTCATGGGTATGTCCTCTGGAGAAACAATAGTAGTTCCAAACACATATAGAAACAACTTCATAAGATTGAAAAAACCCATGATAATATTTCCTCCTCTCTCCGTATCCCTAAAAAAATATTTCTTTTTTCCATAAAAAAAATTAAGAAAAGGTGACAAAACCTTCAACTAGTCAACCTATTCCTTGAAATCTCTAGTAACAGGTGGCATCCTGAGATTGTCAGCCAAAAACTTGAAATGATAATTTAGCTCATCTTTAGTATACACTATGGAAAAGTAGTATTTAATGGACTTTTTGATGGTTTCCTGGTCATTTCAAGATTCATTAAAACATTCCCTTATTAGTTTGTATATATGACCACTATGTTGATGAATCTATCTCATATTATCTTCATGAGTAGCATGAATATCTCCTGTAGCAGCTTGATGTTCCTCTCAAACTATAGATCTGGCCAACTCTACATCAAAGGAAACTGAGAGAGGTAGAGCAGAATATGTAGATGACATTGAAGGTAAAGACTCCAACCTATCCATTAAAGCAGCCTGAATGGAAGAAAATGAGGTTCTCATCTCTTCCATAACTGACCTCATAGACTTCATCTCACTTTATAACCTATATTTCTCAATTTCAACCTCCTGAATGTGATAATTCATCTTTGGTTGAATATATCATACCTCAAGCTCAAAAAAAGTGTCTAGCATCAACCTCACTCAACTGAGTGACCAGAGGTTCCTGAGAATACAAAACTCTATCAAAATCATCAAATATTCTCTACTTAAAAGTCTCCAAATTTATCCTAGAAACAAAATTAGTAGGCACTGGAGCAGTGTTCAATGAAGTAGGAGCATGCCTCTCAGCATTAGGAACCACAACATATGTAGGATTTGGTTTGGTAGGAGGTGAATATGAACCAAAATCTTGAAGCTCACCCAAATATACCTTAGTATTTTTTCCCATTTTTAGTAGAGGTAGAAGGTCCACCATCCCTTGTTGGACTACCCTCACCATCATCTGAAAATTCATATTCCAAACCAAGAAAATTTCAACCCAGGTAAGGATATCCCTTAGAGGATACCTCACCACTTCCTAATCATCTCCATGCTCTTCAACAACTTCCTCATCAACATATTTATGCTCGGAATAGTCCAAACCAAGCTGTATATAACTAGGAAATTTCTCTCATTCAATATGAGTAGCATCCACTCTAACATAACTAGGGGAATGATCCCCCCTCAATGGGTACTCAGATCTCTCCTCTAGCATAAGAAGCATCATCAACTAGGTGCTAGGGAAGTGATCTCTCCAAGGGATCAGATCTGGCCGAACTAAGTATCTCAATAGATATAGGACTAGGTGAGTTAGGTCTCTCTATAGACGTTTCTAAACCAATAGAACTAGTAGGGTATGGATGAGGTGTCTGAATCCTAATAGTATCAGTATCATGATCAGGTCCTCCACCATCACTATTACCCTCGCCATAATCTCCATTTACATTACCATCATCACCATTTTCCTCATCAAAAACTTCCACAACATTTTTATAATATTTAAAAGAAGATTTTCTAATCTTCTCATCACCTAAAACCCTTATCTCATCATCACCACTTTCCCTTTCACTAAAAAAACTCTCTTTGTCATGGAGAGATTTAGGTGGAATAATAGGTCTAAAAGTCATAACATGACTCTTTAGGGTGTTTAGCTCACTTCCCTTATCCACTGAGTTATCCACCTCCTCATCAACAACAACTACCTATTATTCTTCATCGGAATACTCTACTATCTCATATGGATCCAAGCTAGGATCTACTAAATCATTTGGTATGGTAGGATAATCTATGGGATTAAAATCCTCATATATCTTAACATTATTTTTAACTCATTTCTTCATCAAAGGGTTACATATCACCTGTTTCTGACACTTTTGCTGGGGGGGCGTGCATCCGTCTGTGAGGACACACTGCTCTGTTGACCCGCATTCCTACTTTCCAAAGATGGGCGGCATCTGTCGCTTATTCAGGGACATATGCTCCTTGATCGAAACAGGATGATGGGATGTCGGCCTCTCCTTCTGTGGATTCCTCCTCAGAGCTCGCTACCTAGTCCAAGTCTCCCTTATATATTAAGACATTGTTTTTGAAACACTTCCCACTGCCATATCTTCATGGAAACCAATTAATTACACTACTTATTTCAGGACATTCCAAAGGGTCAAGTCTAGGCAGCAACCTTCAGTCGGGGGAGTAGTCATGTTGGGCATCACTGGCGTGTCTGAACATTGTAATACTGGTGTGTCTATCTTCTGTCCCTTATTATAGGGCTTCTCGAGGGAGCAGAAGCCTGATTTATCCTACATCAAATGTGAGGAATCCTATTACCTAGGCATTTATCTGAGGTTTTCCTCATCTTCCCATTTTTAACACAAGGTATGCCTCAAGTTTAACGTCTAGCGGAGATGGATCGAACTAATCGGAACAATGACTAGAGTATATCAAATGGTTGTAACCCCTAGAGGGTATACTGATGTAGTGGGGTGAGTTGACATGACCTCACCGAGATGTGGCTTCCCAGGTAAGAATCAATATGGATTATGGATGTTTAATTGAAGTGGATGGAGAGTGAGATGGAACCGTAATGAGAACGGCAGTAATGTTGGGCTTGATCCACCAAGAGACTTCCTACATATCCCCATGGAAGGGAATCAAAGTTCACATAGTTCGATAGGGTGATGGGACACTTATGTAGGTGGCCCATGAGAATTGACATGTGGATGGGACCTGGAGGAAGTTGAACCTCTAGGTCGGGGCCTATCCTTACCGAAACACATAGGATCGAGGGAAAGACCAGACAATGGGCTTGAATTGGGGTGTACACATAGGAAAACAACCCGATGATATGTATGGGGCTTATGTGTGGTTAGTAGCCCGAGTTTGTCTGACTTCACTTGGACGGACCAAAGATGTGGGTCCTAGTAAAGGGGATTGCAATGGATTACTGCTAAATAGGGGACACAACGGCTTACCACTGCATGGGGAACCACGAATTATCGCTGATTGAGGTTCATAGTTTAAAGTCATGCAGGATGGGGGTGAACCGACGTGAAGATTTTTCAGACCAAAGGAAGGTGGGATTGGACCTCTGGGAGGCTTCCTACGTACCTTGACTTAGAAAGGATCAAATTTCATGTAGTTCAGGGTGGTGTCAGTGAACCGGCGTGAATGAGGACCTAGGGTCCAGATGGATGGTGAGCTTGAACCTTATGGAGGCTTTCTACATAGCTTTCCTTGGCAAGGATCAAAGTCCACATAGTTTAAGAATGGGGTGGGAACCGACGTGAATATGTTCGGAACCAGTGGATGGTGGGCTTGAACCTTGTGGAGGCTTCCTAAATACCTTGACTTATCAAGGATCAAAGTCCATGTAGTTTAGGTATGGGGTAGGAACCGATGTGAATATGGTCAGAACCAATGGATGGTGGGCTTGAACCTCGTGGAGGCTTCCTATGTACCTTGCCTTAGAAAGGATCAAAGTCTACGTAGTTTAGGAATGGGGTAGGAACCGACGTGAATATGGTTGGAACCAATGGATGGTGGGCTTTAACCTCATGGAGGCTTCCTACAAACCTTTCCCTGGAAAGGATCAAAGTACACATAGTTCAGGTATGGGGTAGGAACCGACGTGAATATGGTCAGAACCAATGGATGGTGGGATTGAACCTCGTGGAGGCTTCCTACGTACCTTGCCTTGGCAAGGATCAAAGTCCACATAGTTCAGGTTAGGTGTGGCACTTACACTATAGGAGGCCCAGAGAGGATTTCATGGTCGATGCTTACTCTAAGCCCACGTGAGTCATGCTCGGTGTGAGAAATAAGAGGCAGCAGAGACCAGACGATCACGTCGCGAAAGGTGCGTCTGTGGGAAGTGCAATGGGGATTACACGTGATTAGCGGCCCAAAGAGGAAACAGGGACTTATGCGTGGTTATCAGCCTAGGTATATGGATATTGGGACTTACTCTAGGATGGAGGCCCATGGTGACAAAGCCTGATGGGAGAGGGATTCGGCACGGAAAAGGATAAGAGAGTCCTGATGCCCATCCATCTCTTTGTTGTCCTTTGGCACTAAAAAAGAAAGGAGGAGTATGGGTATTGCCTCCTGCAAGAAAGGATAGGTGCTTACACCAAGATGGTTGCCCTTCCCCATGGACAGGCGTCGTTCCAGCAAAGAGGATCTCATTCCATGTGAGGAATATTTCACTCCCGTGGAGATGAGTGGGCGTAAAGAATGTCTGATCCGGGGCACCCTGCATAGAGTTCATGGGGTGAGGTCACAGTTTAACGTCATGTGATAAGGAAAATGGTTCTTGTCATTTTAACATCCTGTAGCTCGAACGGGGTGGGTTCACTCCGCACCCCTAGGACTTACATAACTAGAACCCTTTACACCTTGGTGAAGGGAAGGCACCGGAAACGCCATGGCTAAGGGTGTCGCGAGGTGATTCAATTGGGGGCCCACATTACCGTGGCCATGCAAAGAAGTAATAGTCATTAGCGTGCCTATGCAAATAATCATGAGGCAAAGAAACGCAATGTGAAGTACCCTCCAAGGTACTTTGAAGTTACTTCATGCAAACCTGAAGGGTTGCATGGGAAGAGGAGTTGCAGAGAAAAGGAGTCCATAGGTAGAATCTTTATGAAGCTTTGGTGCTCCATGTAGTGGAGGGGCTTCACGAAGGGTTATTCCTTGAGAAGTGAAGTGTCCTAGCCTAGGAGTAGGGCACAGGTGCATATGGGAGGTGCTTCGCGAAGTGGAAAGGCATTCGAAGAGAAATGCCTCACGAAGAAAGGGTGCCTCGCAAAGCGTGGGATCGTGAAGTAATGTGCCTCTCGAAGCACAATGACCCTGCCTTGGCATGCGGGTCACATGTGTATGGAGGGTGATTTTCAAAGCATAAGTGTTCTGCGAAGACCCGAGTCCCCTTGGGGATCCCCTTCCTTCGTGGAGGCTCGTGGGCTCCATGAAAGGCATCCCTCTCGGAAGAGGGGTTGAATTAAAGCAAAGTGGGGGTCCCTTTACGATGTAAAAGTACCTTGAGCAGCTCATGGTTCACAGAGTAGAAAGTGCTTCATGATTTGAGAGTTTAGAAGTCAAAAGGTTAGATGATCTATCCTTTTGTCTTGAGGAGAGCATGTAATTTATAGTCAAGATGCATCGCGACGTAAAGCTCACTTGGAAAAAAGATGGGGGTTGCTCCACGGTGGTTCGCGAATGTCAAAGGGGATCGCGGAGCATCCCACATCCTTGCTTCATGGCGGGTTCACAAATGTCAAACCGGTTTGCGAAGCATCCCGCCTCGGTGCTCTACAGCGTCCGTGGGGCCAATGGGGGCTCTACGAATGGTCTTCGTGAGGCAACCCCTAATGTTTTTTGGTTGTTATTATTCTTCCCAAATTTTGGTTCCAAAAAATTCCTCCCCTCAGACTTGGAGCCGAGGAGAAACCCATAGTCAAAGTCTGAGGGTTCATCACCAAAATCCCTCACCATTACCAAAGCTGGCTTGGGAAAGAGGCTCGCAAAGCAGAGGGTCAGCGGATAGGCTGAGCACGCTGCGAAGCTCGTCACAGTTTAGATGCACCACGAAGCTCCAGGTGTCCTCGCCTATAAATAGGGGATCTGACCTCTCTTTTGTCTTTTCTCTTATCCGCGTTTTTGGATTTTAGCGCTCTGAATTCATGAAGCTCCATGTACTTCGCGATTTCTCTTTGTGAATCAGGCCTTCTGCTTCATGGCGCATAGAGAGTATTTGACTTCATGTCAGAGTGCTTTGAGACTTGCATTTAAAGTCTGGGGCAGGGATCTACGAACAGACTTCGCGACCGAGCTCTGTGAACTTGCTCCGTGAAAGAGCTTCGCGAACCAAAACTTAACAATGCAAAAACTCAAAAACTAAATAGCCAACCAGGCAGCTTCCAGGGGTTCCTTGCGGATGTTGCCCGAAGGGATGAGATGGCAAACAGTTTGGGTCTAAGGGAGTTGGTACAGAGCCACTCTGACCATGATTCATTGGTGAAGTTGCTATTAGAAAGCCGAAGGAACTACTTACTGTGTAAGAGGATACCTCTATATGGATTTGGGCTGAGGGATTACGTCTTCATCCCTGAAGAAAGTAGGGAGGAGCTAGCTTACTGGTTCAGGAGCACGTCGTGCCAGCACCAGTGGTTCAAGGTGGCTGATGGCCATGCTCGGGAGGACTTCACTCCCGTCAATGCTGACTACCTATACAATCACCTAAAAAATGTTGACGGGAAGAATTTTCAGCTAGAGACATCCCCCCCCCCTCTGTACCAGACAACCTTGAAGGTAGCTTTGAGGAGCCTAGGGAAGGGGTGGTTCAAGGAGTGGGACCTATGCCAGGGTGGAAACTTCACAGATGATTGGGCTTGGGCCTACTGGGTAGGTGCCTCGTGTGAAGAGTTCGAGGTAAAGATAATGATATTGGGCCTATATGAGGTAGTTTGGGCCTCTCAATTTCATATTTATCAACCTAAGCAGCTGATTCTGAAGTTCTTGAGAATGTGGTCATCGAGGACCAATACCTTCCACCTAAACCATGGGGAGTTTGGCATCAGTTTATGGGATGTTTATCAGATCTCGTGGGTCTCGATACTGGTGGGAGATGTACGATGAATTCATCCCCGTTATGAGTGTGTGGGAGGATTCAGAGCAAATGACACCACTAGCGATGGTGTTGATGGAACTTGTCCCAAGAGAGGACAAGGAGGCAGTGAGGGACGTCCACTTCAAACAGTGGTTTAAGAAGTTCCTGAACTTCCTGACAGACAGGAAATTTCTGGTGGGGCCTCAGACTTGCCCAAAGGGGGCTCAGTGGGGAAATGAGCACTCGTACTAGAAGCTCTTGGATGACAGCTAGTGGAAGGCATGGGGATTTAGTATCAGCACCAAGAGGAAACTGGTAGTCAGGTTGGCTGCATTCATTGTAGCTCCTATATATTCTTGGATCCTACTGGTGAGGGATACCAACATGGGAATGAGACCGAGAACATTCATCATGGAATCCATGTTGGAAACATGAGGGCAGGTCAACCTCGGCATCCTAATTCTTTCTAAACTATAAAAAATTTTGTGGCACTTCAGTGAGGAGAAGAGGCCACAGAGGATATGTGGGTCATTCCACCTCTTTTATGGGTGGATAGCGGCGTATGTCAGGGGGGTTTATGAATACCCTAACCCCATCTCCCCTCCAGGATTGAACTTCCGCCCATCCATCCTGAACACCGCAGGGAGCTTCCCAGCTAAGCTGACCAAGTCGTTGGTACTGAGCCGGGTGTGGAAGGTAGATGAGTTCAACTTTCACCCGTTTCCACTACCAACAGGAGTATTCACTGATGATGGCCAGGGAATTAAAGAGAACTGGTTCTATCTCTTGGCCTTTCTAGGTGGAGTTCTGGTGGAAAGAGTGGACTGTGAGAACCTCTGCGATCCATACACCCTGCACCGATTTTCCCATAAATTTCGGTGTATGCAGCGACTGACCCTACAGGTCTATTTTGGGGTTTTCTATGAGGAACACCCATGTGTGATGAGGCAGATGTGGATCATGTTCACACGGGAAGATGGGAAGATGTGTAACAAGCTGCCTCTGCCCACCGTTGTCTTCGGGTTGGTAAAGGAGTATGCCCAAAGATGGGAGGCGGCCTACCTGGTGGATATGTTGAAGCATCCAACCGTTTGGGTTGGTGATGGTGTGCCTCCCCAACCTTGGGGATGGGACCGGAAGGCGGAAAGGACATCCCGTGATGGTGGGGCTACTATAGCAGTGAGGCCCACACCGGTTGAAGTGGACCCAACAGCGGCAACGGACCCAGTGGTCCCAGAAGAACTGATTTATCCAGAGGGGGGGCCACTGATAGGATTATGTAGGATACCCACTCAGGCTCCAGGGAAGCAGCTACACCACATAGATATGCCATAGAATGTTTTCTTCTCGGAGGCCTGGGACATCTGGGAAGTCAACTGACAATTCCTTAGCCCGTCTGAGATGTGGAAATATATGAACCATCTCGGGATGGATTTTATAGGGATAGGCCCTATCATGGTCGGCTTTGCGGTTTCCCAGGCGAAGGCGGAGCAATACCTGATAGAGTTTGAGGACTTCGTGCACTCTTGGGGTGACCTGTGTCTAATGACAAACCGGTTCAAGGTTTTTCTAGACTGTATGGTCCATCCGCAGTTGTTAGCTGCTGATTTGAGGGAATGGTTCCCTCTGTCGAAGGAATTGGACGAGTCCTCCTAGTGAGATGAGGCTGGTAGTGGGAGCCCATTGGAGGAGGGTGAATTTGACGATCAAGACCCAGATCTTAAAGATTTCGTACAGGACCTTGAGGTAAAATCCCAATCCCCTTACTCAGGGTCTGATTCCAGGTCATTTTGGACTCCTTACTAACATATGAACTATGCAAGAGTACCTTGTACACAGAACCCATTCTCATCTATCAATAGATGCAGATGCGGGGCCTTCAGGATCTACGCCTGCTGCTATAAAGATCAGTGCGTCTGGCGGGGCCAGGACACCCGAGGTGGCCCCAGAGTTTTTAGACCTCCCGACAATATACAGAGGGCCACACCTTGGGGTCCTGGTGGCATCAACCCAAGAACAAGACCAAGAATTTTAACTCTGTAAATCTCCTCTACCAAATTCATGTCTGTCACCTATTGACCATGTTAACTGATGTTCATGACCCTTTTTTGGTATGCGCATTTCTTCAAATGGTGTGGGTTTCCTTGGTGAGGTCGTTTGGTACTCCTGTTAGCGCCTTTCTCAGGGGAATTTTGGTGATTGTAGAGATGTATATTCAGACTAATCGAACTGTGGCGCTTCTGATCATCAGTGGGACCGTCAGTGGGGCTAAGCCTGAGATTATCAAGGTGGGATCTGACGACGATGATCGATCGAAAAGCCTGGATCCCGCCATACCCGATCAAACACCATACATGGACCTGGCTGATGAGTTCATGGGGGTTTTCCCCACATATGAGTCTACCAACCGCGCTAACTGGGATGAGATGGCATCTGATTAAGTGGATAGAAAAATAATCTATCGTCGATCGGGGAAGATGATCAAGCGCTTCATTAATGAAACCCAAAAAGCACAATGGCTGGACGAGATGGATATACTTCTATCACGATTGCGTGAACTGTGTGTTGGGGGAGTGGATGCCCAGCGTCCCCACATTCTCATCTGATATATTATGGAGAAGAAGATTAGGGAGTATGACCATGGAGTTGGTGTGGGCTGGCAGTGGAGGAAAGTGGTGAGCATCAAGAGGCTCCAGGAGGCTGAAAATGATATTCAGCAGCTGTAGGTCCGGGGGGGATGAACACTCAGCCTCCATCAACGTGCAATCAGAGCTAATATTTTGACTGAAGGCTCAGCTGGAAGAGGCTAAAGAGGGCATGAAGAAAGCCTTTGAAGAGATGACTGTCATCTGGACCAATGCAGAGCAGGCCCAGATTGTGGCTGACGAACTGCGCCCCATCACCGCTGAGGATGATCGGGAGATGAACAAGCAGAAGAAAATCCTGAACGCCACAATACAGAGGGTGGCGGAGCTGCAATGCTCTTTTGACGGGGTCAACCCATCCATAGGAGGGGTTGATCCTCTAGTGTTGTAATGAATGTAACATTTGAATGTACTTTCATGATTTGATTATTTTATGACAGCTGCATGCATGAATTCCATTATTTGTGTTGGTTTATTTCATTCTTGTAACATTTTTGGAGCGTCCAACGATCAATCCCTAAGCTCACGTGGGTCAGGACCGATGTTATAAACAATAGATGACCACATTATTATTCCATTCAAACGTGGGAGTGCAAACCAAGCTTTGAGAATCTGGGGGTTTGGACAGCCAATCCAAATTTCCTGAAATAAAGGGAAGAGGCCTGACTTGAGGAGGAAGACCTCAAAACAACTAAATTATCATTTTCCCAATGTGC
Organism: Viscum album; assembly: GCA_963277665.1. Lineage (NCBI taxonomy): Eukaryota > Viridiplantae > Streptophyta > Magnoliopsida > Santalales > Viscaceae > Viscum > Viscum album. The sequence continues at coordinate 350,200,094 of OY728130.1, read as the reverse complement.
TCTAGTGCATGAATGGGGTAACGCTAGGGGCGTTGGAAATCAATATGAACATAAGGGAGTGGAAAGTGTGAATTATAAAACCCCATATTCATAAAACTGTGGGTATGGTGTGATAATAAAGGATAATTGTTGACCATGTTCAAAACATAGCATCCATATTGCATTATCCTGAAATGGGGGACAACAGATGAGGTCTGGCCGCTGACCATGTTTGAAACATAGGGACTATCTCAGAATGTCATCCATTAGTCTTCCAGAACATTGGCCCAGGACAATAAGAAAGCCATAGTCCAATAATCCACACTATTAGGGGGTTACTTTAGATATTAAAGAGGATGAGGGTCCGAATAAAGTGGCATGAAAAGAGTGAGGTGGAGTGATGGGTTGTTCAAATGGATTCCAACACTATTGAAATTATGCCACTGGGATGGAAACACATTAGGTGGGCGTATCAGTCTGATCGTGGATCATTCCTACTTCTAGACAGGACCTCTCTGGCAAGGAAGTTATCACCTCCCATTGTTGTCATGGGGCATCCCTCACTTGCTCAGGGTAAAGCTGTAGTTACATGGTTCCCAAAAAGAGTTCAGGCCAAGGGACCAAAAAAGAGGGGGAACAAGACTTACGATTCCTGGGGATGGACCCGAGGTGAAATTCCTAGGTGTCTCTACGTATCCCAAAAGGATGAGAATCAATCTGAACGTATTTCTTGAGTACAACATCGTCAGAGACCAACACTGGTAGGGTGAATCCTCTCTACCAAGGAAGGTGACACATCCTGTGATTATCATGGGGCATCCTGAACTTATTCAGGGTAAAACTACATTTTAATGTCATGCGTCGAGGACATATGGACTCGTATAGTTTAACTTCATACGGTAGGATGGGAAGTGAAATGGGAGATCCCAAAATGGGAGTACATGATGCGGTATCTATAAACCCGATGTGAATGGGGAAATAAAGAGTCTATAACACACCACATATCCTTAGAGGAAGTGTTTTTAGGTCGTGGGACCAAAGGTGAAAATTAGGCTAGGCCCAAGACATACAATGGATTGGTAAGGAATGTAGGAGACACATGGTGAGGTAAGTATATAATTCGTCGTGCATGAGGGCCTGGGGTCCAGATTACCATGTGTTCCTTGGGGAGTTGTTCACGTCAAGGGACCGAAAATGAAAGTTAGGCTGGGCCTGAGGCGAAGTGCCCGGGCATTTTTATGCATCTTATGAGGATTAGAATCAATCCATATGTAGTTCTAGGAGGTTTCATGGTAAGGTACCAGTTCTAGAGATAAAAATTTCATGCGGGTCTAGCCCTCGCACCAAAAGAAGCTAAATTTGATAGGTCTTGTTTGTCCTTTAGGGTGAATGGATGTGTTTTTTTCAAGCGATGGACCTAGAATAAAAAATCCAGGAATCTCAACAAGAATCAATCCAAATAAAGGCATTGAAAAATGGTATGGGGTTTTACCGATACCAAACACGATGTCCCTTGAGCAAGGACACTACAATGCAGTGCCATTTTTTGTCGTGCAGTCAGGACGATACTTTCACAATTTAGGGTCATGTGATGGGACTAACCATGAATTTTAACTTCATGAAGTATAGAAGAAGGAGAGACGAGGCTAAATGGGGAATATGCATGGTGCGATAAAGCATACCCGACGTGAATGAGGATGAGGTCCACATCACACTGCGTGTGATTCCCAGGAAAAAACCTTGGGTTGAGGGGCCAGAAAAGCTTTAGAGGGTAAAAAGAAGGAGAGACTAGCTCTCAGTTGAGCTGGACCCGAAGATGAGATGTCGGGGTGTTCCTATGTATCCCATGAGAATAAGAATCAAGTTGTATGTAGTTCTAAAAGAGATCATAGTTTAAGGTCTTAGAGCTTGGACCATGGAGAAGCGGGACTATTCCAAGTAAGTGCAAACTTTGATCCAATACCTAAGCCTACGTGAGTCGAACTCGGTGTAGGAAATGAGGGTGGATAAAGTATTTTCAATACGTGGAGTACATACGAAGGGAAAATCTATGCAGAGCTCCGAATAATGCCTTAATGATTATTTTTCCTCCTAACGTGCGAATGCGCACTGAGGGATAGTACCAAAAGTTTTGAAGTTCTACTTAGACATGATGAAGTGGACAAGGATGTGAATCATGTAACCGACATTTTGGGCTTAATGGGGTTGGCATGGCGATGGAGGATAACTGTTGACCATGTTCAAAACATAGCATCCATATCGTGTGACCTGAAATGGGAACAAAAAATGAGTGTCGATCGCTGACCATATTCGCAATGCGGGACTTGTATCAATTCGTTGTTCAAAACCCTCATGGACATTGGCCCATAATGGTAGGAGGGCCCTTGGGCCGAGCATCCATTCCATTTGGGGGTCTCTTCGGATGTGAAAGGTGATGGAAGCCCTAATTAATGGGAACACAAAGCTTGAACAATAGTTGAAAGCATGTCCGGGTAGAATCTGACACTCTAGGTGATGAACCAGAGTACTCTTGGGCACATTGGTGAATCATAGAAGAGGATCAAGGGGCTCAACTTGAGAGCGGCTGATTTGAAAAGATGAGTATACAACAAGGGGATGGATAACTCTCAGGAGAAATAGGTACATGGAATGGTTGTTACAAACCTGATGTGAATGAGGGCGCAATCCCATACCACACCATATACCCCTCTCCCCGGAGGAATGTAGGCCAAGGGGACAAGATGATAGGGAGATTTCTAAGAGATGAGGCTGGACCCAAAGACTAGACGTTCGGGTGGTCCTACGTATCCCATAAGGATGGGAATCAAGCCACACATAGTTCTAGAGAAGGGTAATGTGTAGTTTATCATCATGAAGCAAGGACGAAAATGGGTAAGATACCCCAATGAGGGCTATATACGGCATGAAGAGTAACCCGACATGAATGAGGACATGATCTCATGTCACACCGTAAAATCCTAAGTGAGAACTTGGGAAAGGGGCCCAAGATTGGGCCACAGACAGAATGTCGCGGCTAGATTGCAGTTTAACGTCTTGTAGTGAGGACGATAGTGATCTTAGTTTAAGGTCATAGAGATTGGACTGATAGAGGATAGTTGTTGACCAGACTCACAACATAGTATCCATCATTGTGTGACTGGAGTTCGGGGAAAAAAATTGAGCATCAACCGTTGATTGTATTCGCAATACGGGACTTATATCAATTTTTTGTTCGAAATCCTCGAGGAAGTTGGCCCGAAGTGGTATAATGGCCCTTGGGCCGAGTATCCATGCCATTCAGGGGTCCTTTTGGACACAGAAGAATGAAAACCCAAATGATGGGGCCTGCAAAGCATGGAAGGGCCTGTTCTTATGGAGGGGTCATAAGTGGAGAAGTAATTTCTCATGGGAATGTGTGTGGCGTAGCCGGATAGCCCGACATGAATAAGGATGTGAGTCCATACCACACCACACAATCTCAAACGAGAACTTGAGCCAAGGGGCCGAAAGGGTCAAGGGACCTGAGGCTGGGTATCCAGGCCAACTATTTCCATATGACCTCTTATGCAGGTGATGCCTCATCATAGCTCCTAATCCAATGCGAGCAATGCTTAGTGTGGGAAACAAGGACTATGACTTGTCTTTCCCCATTATATAAGGGTCAGATAGCTGGAAGTACCCGAGGTAGGTTGCAGCTCGGAGATACAGCAGGCTAGAATAAACCACTACACTTGATGTTTGGGACATGTTCGGGTGGCTCTAATGACAAAGGATAGATGTTGAGCATGTTCAAAACACACGTCCATATCATGTGACCTAGAATGGGAATAAAAAATGGGGATCGACCGCTGACTATATTCGCAACGCGAGACTTGTATCAATTTGTTGTTTGAAATCCTCGTGGATGTTGGCCTGAAGTGGTAGGAGGGCCCTTGGGATGAGCATCCATGTCGTTCGAAGGTCCTTTTGGACATTAAAGATGATGAAGTCCCAAATAAAGAGCGTGAGTGAATCATAAGTGTGCTCGTGCATTTCAATGTCAAGTAGGATGGTTAAATAGGTGGAAGTCTCCAGGGAGTGGGACGCATGGAGGGATTGATATGGACATGATGTAAATTCAGGAGAAATCATGCACCACACCATGTGTCTTGACCTGAGGGGAGATTTTGGAGTTTGGGGCTAGGCCGACAGACAAAATGTTTGGGCGTTCCTACGTATCCCATGAGTATGAGAATTAAGCCATATGTAGTTCTTGAAAGCCATGCAGTTTAGCATCGTGCAGTGAGGACGTGGGATGATAGAAGAATGAGGAGGGGGAAGATGGTGTGACCATCGTAATCCTGACATGAGTGGGGCCAAAAGATACTACACTATACCATGCAAGGATCCTCCAAGAGAACTATACCCAGGGGGGATAGTCAAAAAGAAGATTTTGGGGCAGGACTCAAGATGAAACGTCTGAGTGTTCCTACGTATCCCATACAGATGGGGATCAAGCCCTATATAGTTCTAAGGGTGCAGTTTAGTATCCTGCGGGATGATATACAGTTTAACGTCTTGCAGGATGTCCTACAGTTTAATGTCATATGGGACAAAGCAGTTTAAGGTCTTGCAGGACCCAATACAGTTTAAGGTTGTGTGGGACCAAGTATTTTAGGGTCATGTTGGACCTATAAGTTCAGGGTCATGCAGAACCAGCTGGATCAAGAAAATTATTGCTTGAGAAACTTGGCATTGGTGGGAGGAGTTATACGCTCACCATCCATAGTTACCAGGGAGTATGCACCATTGGGGTAAACCTTGTGAATTATGTAATTTCCTTCCCATTTGGGTTCCAATTTTAGTGGCTTTAATCTAGGAATCATTGGCATCCTCAAGGCCAAGAAAAAATCACCTTTCAGGAAAGAGTGGAGGCAAACCTCTTTGTTGAAGGCTCTAGCTATCTTATTTTGATGCCTTTCTAGATTGTGTAGGGCCCAGAGCCTATTCTCGTCAAGTGCTTCCAATTCGGCCAGATAAATTTTAGCTACTTTATCTGGCGCATGCTAATCATAGACCGTTGTGCATAATGACAGAAACTGAATCTCGATGGGCAAGAAGGCCTCTATTCCATACACTAGGGAATATGGGTTCACCTGTGTGGAATTGTGAGTTGTCTTACAATAATCCCAGAGGGCGTTGGGGAGCTTGTCCTACCAACTCTTCTTGTTTCGACCAACCATTTTTTGAAAAATGTTAGTTAGGGTTTTTTTTGAATGCCTCGATCTTCCAATTTGCTTGTGCATGGTAGTGGGAGGTATGGTAAGAATGGATGTTGTACTTGGCATACAACTTCTTCAACTCGGCCGCCTAGAAGTTGGTGTTATTATCAGTGAGAACGGCATAAGGGACTCCAAACCAGTAGATGATATTGGAGCTCATGAAGTCAATGATAGAACAGTCATTGACCTCCTTGAGTGGATCTGCCTCTACCCACTTGGAAAAGAAATTTTTAGCGGTCAGGATGAACCGACACTGGCGAGATGTTGTCGGTGGATATGGTCCCACAACATCAAGTCCCCAGACTACAAAGGGCCAAGAGTACTTGGTAGTGTGGAGAGGATCCGGTGGCTGATGCATGAAGTTGGCATGAACTTGACACACATGAAAAGTTTTGGAAAACTCGATGCAGTCATGGATCATGGAGGGCCAAAAATACCCCAGTCTCCGGATCTGGTGAGATTGTTTCGGCCTAGTCTGATTGGAATTGCAGGTACCGACATGAACCTCTTGCATGACTTGGGAAATCTTGACTCCTTGGATGAAATGGAGGAGAACACCATCAAACCTATGCTTGTATAGAATCTTCTCAAGATTGGTACCACTCTAGAGGGTAAACTATAGCGCGCAGCATCAGATTCGCTCGTGCTCGGCCTGATCTACTGGGAGATTACCATGTTGAAGGTATTCAACCAAGGGTATCCTCCAATTGGGATTCACTTCAACCACTGCATTCGAGGGACCTAGGGTTCCTGACATGGAGGTGTCGGTAATAAAATGGCTTACCTATGGGCCTTCATCATCATCTGTAGTGATGGGAGTAATGAATCTCCAGTATGCCACGTGGATAATTAGATCATCCTATTTGGGCTATACAAGTGATGCAGCTAAGCTGGAAAAAGCATCTGCTCTACCATTCTATGACTGAGGGACATGGGTAACCTTTGGACGGGAAGGGAACGGGCCATTAGCTGGAGAGTGCATTCCAATAATGGTACAAGCTCTGGATTTCTAAACACATAGTCATCATTGATCTGCTTGATGGCTAGTTCGGAGTCCCCTTTCACATGAAAATGGGGCATGTCAATCTCAAGGGCCAGTTCAAGGCCAGTAATGACAGCTTGGTACTCCTCCTCGTTATTGGTGTAGCCTTCTGATAACAGGAATGAATATAGAAGAATGGCTTGTGTTGGGGTAATGAAGATGATACCCATGCCTACCCTGTTGAGTCTGGGGTCATTGAGCCTTCTGCCGGTGGGGCTCCGGGATGAACCATCAAAGTGAATTTTGTTGGAGTTGGTGGCCTAGAACCAACTACTTTGTACTTTATTCATTAATAAAAGCCTTATCACATCTTGATTATTCTTCTATGTGAAAATTCATGTGATAATGTCCTAAGGACAGTTGTTTCATTAAATGGTCATAGCGGATCCCTGCTATGATGAGAACCCAAAAGTGCCATAACATAGTTCTTGATAATATGTTCTATGGCCGGATGATGTTATTTGAGGGACACAAATAATACAGTCCATTAGGGGTGAGGACTCATAAAACTTTGAGGCACCTTCTCATGGTGTGCACCCTTGGTAATATCTAGGAGGATATTATGAGAACGAGACCTGCAAGTAGGAAATCCACATTTTATAGTGTCATTGGATGTTCCTATCTGCGGATTTGTGTATTGGCCCTTAGACTTTAAGATTATTATTAATGGGTATTACAACTCGCGCACTTAGATGTATTGATGAAAACTATGACAAAACACTGTTTGTAGTGAGGTATGATACGTTGGGTGCGTCATGAGTAATACTTCATTGATAGATAATGCGAGAAAGGATTTGTCCCTTTCGTTCCACAATAAGATTAGATATCCTAGGCCCTTTGATGGAATTGATATAGCCTAAATAAATCCATGGACATGGTAAGGTATGGGCGGGTTCAATTCTAGAAAGTCAAATAAATAATAATCGAGCACATAGGTTGATGGCACTAGCATGCAACCCGCTTGATTAGAGATATCGAGACAAATGGATTATATTACACGGTAAGCTGTCGTATGAGGTGAAACGTCATTGCGGCGTTAACTTCTTTCTCTATGGGTGCCTTGGCATGTTGCTAGATGCTAACCTTTGACTTTAGGTAGGCTCTGCCTAATTACACTGAGAAAGAGGCCTAGAGGGTCACACACTAAGTGTTTCCATGTATCTCAGTTAAATATTAATTTAACAAGTTAAATAAATATTATTCCCAACTGTGGTTTAATAATTATTTAAGGATTCCTGATTGAATTTATTTCGACACTAGTTATTCAAGGGAATATATTGTGGATGAAATAATATTTATTAGTGAGTAATGCAGTTATATTTATTTAAGAAATAAATAGCCATTACTCAAGGTCTAATAAATGTGGTGGAGGAAATAAAGAAAAGTGGAAAATAAAAGTACACGCCGTGTATATTTATAATACACACCGTGTAGTTTTATGGAAAAAAAGTACACACCATGTATTAATAATTACACGACGTGTAGTTTTTCAAGTCAGGATTTTGAGGAAATAATATCATTATTGTGATATTTATTATAATCAGCATTGGCACATGTCAAGGAATTAATCATTCGACATGGGGGGTTTTCAATAAGAGTTAATGAAATAAATAAAACGCGTAACGTGTTTATTTATTGTCATAACTCTATAACCTCAAACCCGATTATAAATATCCCCACAACCCCAACACTTTTCCACAAAAAAATCGTTGTGCACAACAGTTCTCGAGAATTCCTTCAAGGCTGAAAGAAATCCTTCCTCCAAGAACGCTCTCAAGACTGAGAGACCAAGGCGATTGAAGGCGGACATCGCAAGAGAAGGTTCTTCCGCGCTAGCACCCGGAGATCCCTTTGCCAACGTCTGGAGATACGTGGCACACGTGTGGATCACCTCTAGAGGAATCCTACACTTGGATTCTACAACGCAACGACAGATCACAGGATCGTGACTGAAGACATCAACGAAGAAAGAATTCCACCAAGGTAATTCTTGTGAATTAATTAAATTAATTATAACCAACATATGATGATCTTATCTCTATGGTTTTGAGATTCCCTCTTAAGTTTTTCGTTCCTCATTCTATTCTGAAGATTCAGAGTTTTACATCGTGATGGATCTCAGATTGAACATTGTTTAACGTTAAAATCAAAGTTGGGAAAACCCACCAATGCGCTTCCGCTGTGCCCGGAACCTACAAGTGGTATCATAGGGGTCATATTGTTGATTATAATTATTTAATTTTTTGTTGATCATCTACGCATTAAATAATTTAGTTGTTTCAATTCAAGTTTAATCATTTTGGAAATATGAATCTTGAGATCTGTTCCTCCTCCCTCGTTTCTCGTTCACTTCACAGAAACGAATTTTTTTTTTAATTTTGATTAAAATAAAATAGAGGAACTCATCTGGAGGAGCCAAATGTTTCTGCCCATACAACACCAGAATACACAGCATGTATTAGGAAGTACACGTCGTGTAGTCTAGGTTCAATGCATTGACTGATCTGCCAAATCATGTCGTTTATTAGAGTATACCTATTTCATTTATGACACCGTGTGTTGACTAGGAACAAGTGGCACACGGTTTCCAGATTACACATTGTGTGGTCCAACTGAACACGGCGTGTAGTCCCTTCGGGTTCAGTTTGGACTGTGTACCCCGTACACGACTTGCCCGGCTAGAAACCGTGTAACGCGGAAACTACACAGCGTGTATCCCACTGTACACGCCGTGTACTCCGAAAATTTCCGAAGTACATTAACACGCCATGTCCCCAGGCGTGCACTTCAGATGGACGGTGAAGAAAAGTACACGCCATGTAGTCGGAACTACACATCGTGTACTCACCCAAATTACATAGATTTATTAAAATTTATTATTATATTATACAAACCCTTGATACATGTACCATAGTGTAAGCGTAAAGCTGAGGTATAACACGTGATAGGTGTTATATATATGTGTGTTTTATTTAACATCTGTGTGATAAATGGGAATTCACTAGGTTGCCTCCAAGGTACAAGTTATGTACAAGGATTATTTTAAATTAATTTATTTGTTTAAAATTATGATGGATGAGAATCTCAAGGAAGTTCAGAAAAGGGTTTAAGATAAAAGGATTGATTAATTAAAGATAATTAATTGATTCGAGTGTGATTTATCTTACACAAGAACGATTAAAGAATTGAATTCTAGTTTTATTTATGCGTAAATATCATTGTATGTATGGATGATCATGAGCTAGACCAAGACCTTTGTATGTGAATGGTTTCTTTTAATTTATTTATTTAGATTAAATTTGTTGTCCTGCGAGCCATCTCCTCATTAATATGTAGGGTCTGCGCGCCCAAGGATTATTTTATGTAAAACCCCTTTTTACCCCTCACCTGCATGTGAGATAAATGCATATGTAATGGATGGAGCTCCCAAGCTAGTGGAGGTTGCTCAAGTCAGGAGCCAAGGTGAAACCAATCCAAGGAGATACAAAGGTGGACAGGTGGAAAGCTATAAACACGAACCCGAAAGTTTCAAGGTGTTTCTCCCCTAGGTCTTGGGTTAGTTTATCAACCGCTAGATAAACTAACCAATAGAAAAAGCTCATGATCATACCATTTATTTTATTTCTGTCAGTTGCATGGTTTATTTATTGTGGGTGTGTTGTCACAATCACACAATTAATGAATTAAATGAGCATGCAAGATGGAACTAAAATAAAACCGGCTTATACGTAAATATTATCTTAGACATGGTTAATCACTTAAGTAAATCCCACTTAATATTAACAAGCATGTAATAAAAGATAATAAATTGGAAATTTATATATAAGGATAAAATCCCTCAAAAGAAATTTTAAGTCGGTATAGCCTTCCATAATCTTAGTTAGAATCAAACCATAGTTCAAAGTGCTTGACCAACCCTAGTTGGGGTGCTTTCAATTATCGGGGAATTCTAATTCAAGGTTTTGGGTTGAATTGACTTGGTTCGCATCAAGGGTTGACTGCCATAGAAGGACTTGGTGTGACCAAGAGGCAAAGGTTAAGGAAATCTAAAATAAAAGGATTTCAGGATTGGAGAGACCACTCAGCGGATCAAGGAGATATGAGTTAATGTAGTTGGCATTTGGAATGCCTACCTAAAACCCTTCAAATTGCTTGACCAACCCTAGTTAGGGTAATGCAAAGGGCAATATAGATCCTTGCCACTATAATATTCAGGAAACAGAATATTCTGAAGTCAATGGTGAGGGATATTGGATTTAGAAAAAATAGTTGGAGACTAATAAGTATTAATTTATTTATTTGTATTAGTTTTGTAATAAAGTACTAAACCTTTTCTCATCTTAATTTGTAGATACGGCAAGAAAATGACTTCAAAAATATCACTGCGAACCATACTCGAGAAGTAAAACCTTCTCACCGGCACCAATTTCCAAGAGTGGTAGAGGTGTTTACGCATCATCCTTCACCACGAAAGGAAATTGTATGTGCTGGAAGAGCCTATTCCAGTTGCGCCTAGAAAAGAGGCTTGTGATGAGGAATTATCTCTCTATATAAAACACATGGATGATGCCATATATTTCCAATGTTTCATGTTATCAGCCATGTCCAATGAGCTCTTGAAGAAACATGAAAACATGGATGCATATAGCATGATGTCTGACCTTAAGGATATCTACCAAGAGAAGGAAAGATAGGAGAGGTATGAGATCTCCAATGATTTGTTTACAACTAAGCTTGGAGAGTATGTGCCAGCTGGGCCTCATGTATTCAAGCTTATTAGCTACATTGAACGCCTGGAAATCTTAGGGATTAAATTCCTGGATGAGTTGCGTACAGATCTCATCCTATCATCACTGCCTAAGACCTTATCTAGTTTCATTGTCAATTATAACATGAGCGGCAATGAGAAGAGTCTATCGGAGCTTCTGACCTTGATTATCCAGGTATACAAGGACATGGGGCGTGACAAACCCGCAGTCCTTATGGTGAACAATAAAATGAAGGACAAGGCAAAGGGGCCAAAGACTTATAAACGATCTGAAGCCCCTGAGTACCATCCCTCCAAGAAGGGGAAGATCCAGAGGCAGGGCAAGGAATGGGAGGCGGTGTGTTTTTCATGTGGCAAGCAGGGCCACTGGAAGAGAAACTGCACCCAGAAGCATGGGGATGCTAAAGGTGCATTCGTTATTGAGTGTAATCTTTTTATTTCTACACATTGGGTATTAGATATAGCTTGTGGGGATCACATCTGTATTCAAATGCAGGAGCCAAGTATATTTAGAAAGATTTCCAGAGGAGAGGTGGATCTTCGAGCTGCCAATGGCGCAAGGATGGTTGCGTTGGCTATTGGTGATTACCACCTCTCACTGCTGACTGGGATGATTTTGGTTTTACATAACTGTTATTATGTGCCTAGTGTTACCAAGAACATAATTTATGTATCTTGTTTGGATATGGATGGATTTGTTTTCAAATTTGGAAATAAGGGTTTTATCTTTTATAAGAACAACGCATGTTATGGTATGGCATATTTAAATAATGTTTTTTATGTATTAAATTACGAAAACCAAGTGTTGGCAATCGATAATGAAACAAACTCACATGACTCATACATCACTCAGTTGTGGAATCACCGTCTCGGTCATGTGAACGATAATATCTTGACAAAGCTCTACCAAGATGGCTATTTAGACTCTACTGAGCTAAAACTACTTGATATATATCATGATTGTTTATAAGGAAAAATGACCAAGCCGCCTTTTGGTGGACAGGGTGAAAGGGACACAGAGCTTCTAGGATTGGTACACACGAATGTGTGTGGACCATTTCCAGTAGAAGCTAGAGGTGGATATTCTTACTTCATTACTTTTACTGATGATTTGAGTAGATATTTCTATGTCTACTTAATGAGGTATAAGTCAGAGGCCTTTGAGAAATTTAAGGAATTCAAGAATGAAGTAGAGAATCAGCTTGGTAAGAAGATAAAGAAACTTCGATCGGATCGAGGTAGAGAATATCTGAACCAAGAGTTCATCAATATTCTACGGGAGTCTGGGATTCTATCTCAGCTCACTCCTTATACACCATAGTGGAATGGTGTTAGTGAAAGGAGAAACCGCACCTTTTGGGACATGGTGAGGTCCATGATGAGTCATGAGGATCTTCCATTATCCTTTTGGGGATATGCATTACAAACTGCAACATACACATTAAACCGAGTACCAACTAAGGCAGAAAATGGAATTCCCTCCGAGTTATGGAATGGAAAGAAACCCATTTTGTCGCACACACGTGTATGGGGATGTGAGGCATTTATTAATGCCTCCTTAGGCAACAAACTAGCACCCCGGGGCATGAGGTGTATCTTTATAGGATATCCCAATGAAATAAAAGGATATTACCTATATAACCCTTCATATAAGAAAGTGATTGTCGCCAGACAATCCGTCTTTCTTGAGAGGGAGCACATCCTCAAGAAGGATAGTGGGAGCAAGATTGACTTTGAAGAAGTTGATGCTCAAGATACACAGGAGTTGGTACAGGAACAAGTTTCACAGGTCCCTATGGAAGAGGTTCCAGAAACACAAGTACTGCGTAGGAGCTCAAGAGAGGTAAAGGAACCAGAGAGATTTGGTTTCCTAGTCACCGAGGATGGTGAATCATTATTGTTGGACAATGATGAACCTCTATCCTACAAGGAAGTAGTAGAAAGCTCAGAAGCTGCAATATGGCTAGAAGATATGAATTCTGAGATGGATTCCATATATCAGAACCAAGTCTGAGTTCTGGTCGATGAGCCAGTTGATGTAAAGCCTGTTGGATGAAAATGGGTATTCAAGAGAAAGATGGATATAAAAGGTCAATTTAGCACCTATAAAGCAAGGATAGTGGCTAAAGGGTTCAGACAGCATCAAGGAATTGACTATGATGAAACCTTCTCGCCAGTTTCCATGTTTAAATCCATAAGAATTATACTTGCCATAGTAGCTTACCATGACTACGAGGTTTGGCATATGGATGTCAAAACAGCATTCCTTAATGGGAACCTTCAGGAAGATGTCTATATGACACAACCAGAAGGGTTTGTGACACCATGTGAAGCCAAATGGGTTTTCAAGTTGCATAAATCCATTTATGGATTAAATTAAGCATCTAGGTCATGTAACATTCGATTTGATGAAGCCATAAAGGAATTTGGGTTCATTAAAAATGAATGTGATCCATTTGTTTATAAGCAGATTAATGGGAATGCGATCTTTATCCTAGTAGTATATGTTGATGACATATTTCTTATTGGAAACGATGTACCAGTCTTACAGTCAGTTAAGGACTGGTTGAACAAGTGTTTCTCCATGAAGGACTTGGGTGAAGCAGCATACATTCTAGGGATCAAGATCATTCGTGATAGATTCAAGAGGCTACTTGGACTAAGTCAGAGTACATACATTGACTAGATACTAAAGAGATTTAGTATGGAACAATCCAAGAGGGGATTGGTTCCAGTGTCACATGGCCTACATCTTTCTAAGAAAATGTGTCCTCATACACAACAAGAGAAAGATATAATGAGTAAGATCCCATACACTTAGGCTATAGGATCCATCATGTATGCCATGTTATGTACCAGGCTTGATGTTGCCTATGCACTGATCATGGTAGGCAGATATCTACCATATCCAGGAGAACAATATTAGACTGCTATTAAGACTATCCTTAAGTATCTGAGAAGAACTAAGGATATGTTCCTGGTGTATGGAGGAGACGAGGATCTTGTCATCAGAGGGTACGCTAATGCTGGTTTTCAGACAGATCAGAACGATCTGAAGTCGCAATCTGGATATGTTTTCTGTCTCAATGGAGGAGTTGTGAGCTGGAAGAGTTCAAATCAGCCAGTTGTCGCTGATTCTACAGCAGAGTCTGAATATATAGCGGCTTCTGATACATCCAAGGAAGCCGTCTGGATTCAGAACTTTGTCCAAGATCTTGATGTGGTTCCTAACAACAAAGATCCCATTACATTGTATTGTGATAATACTACAGCGGTGGCTCTTAAAAAATAACCAAGGTCACATCAATGAACAAAGCATATACTTCTAAAGTATCACCTCTTGAGGGATTTCTATCAAAGGGTTGAATTTTCAGTGAGCAGAGTGTCCACGGAAGAGAACGTGGTAGACCCCATGACTAAAGGCTTATCTCAGCAGAAGCATGAATATCATGTGAGAGCTAGCGGGTTAAAGGTTGTTAGCAGTTGGCTCTAGTCCAAGTGGTATTCTATTGGAGTTGGTGGCCTAGAACCAACTACTTTGTACTTTATTCATTAATAAAAGCCTTATCACATCTTGATTGTTCTTCTGCATGACAATGCATGTGATAATTTCCTAAGGACAGTTGTTGCATTAAAGGGTCATAGCGGATCCCTGCTATGATGAGAACCCGGAAGTTTCATAACATTGTTTTTGAAAATATGTTCTATGGTCGGATGATGTTATTTGAGGGACACAAATAATATAGTCCATTAGGGGTGAGGACTCATAAAACTTTGAGGCACCTTCTCATGGTGTGCGCCCTTGGTAATATCCAGGAGGATATTATGATAACGAGACCCGCCAGTAGGAAATCCACATTTCATAGTGTCATTGGATGTTCCTATCTACAGTTGTGTGTATTGGTCCTTAGACTTTAAGATTATTATTAATGGGTATTACAACTCACACACTTAGATGTATTGATGAAAACTGTGACGACATATTTTTCGCAATGAGGTAGGATACATTGGGTGCATCACAAGTAATACTTCATTAATAGATAATGCGAGAAAGGATTTGTCCCTTCCATTCCACAAATAAAGTAGATATCTTGGGCCCTTTGATGGAATTGATATATCCTAAATAAATCCATGGCCATAGTAAGTTATGGGCGGGTTTAATTACAGAAAGTCAAAGAAAGAATAATCGAGCACATGCGTTGATGGCACTAGAATGCAACACGCTTGATTAGAGATATCGAGACAAAGGGATTATATTACACGGTAAGCGTTCGTATGAGGTGAAACGTCATTGTGGCGTTAACTTCTTTCTCTATTGGTGCCTTGGCGTGTTGCTAGATTCTAACCTTGGACTTTAGGCAGGCTCCGCCTAATACCACTGAGAAAGAGGCCTAGAGGGTCACACACTAAGTGTGTCCATTTATCTCAGTTAAATATTAATTTAACAAGTTAAATAAATATTATTCCCGACTATGGTTTAATAATTATTTAAGGATTCCTGATTGCATTTATTTCGACACTAGTTATTCGATAGAATATATTGTGGACGAAATAATATTTATTAGCAAGTAATGCAGTTATATTTATTTAAGAAATAAATAGCCATTACTCAAGGTCTAATAAATGTGGTGGAGGAAATAAAGAAAAGTGGAAAATAAAAGTACGCGTCGTGTATATTTAATATACCCGCCGTGTAGTTTTATGGAAAACAAGTACACGTCATGTATTAATAATTACACGGCATGTAGTTTTTCAAGTCAAGATTTTGAGGAAATAATATTATTATTGTGATATTTATTATAATCAGCATTGGTGCATGTCAAGGAATTAATCATTCGACATGGGGGGTTTTCAATAAGAGTTAATGAAATAAATAAAACGCGCAATGCATTTATTTATTGTCATAACTCTATAACCTCAAACTCGATTATAAATATCCTCACAACCCAACACTTTTCCATAAGAAAATCATTGTGCACAACAATTATGGAGAATTTCTTCAGGGCTGAAAGAACTCCTTCCTCCAAGAACACTCTCAAGACCGAGAGACCAAGGTGATCGAAGGCGGACATCGCAAGCGAAGGTTCTTCCGTGCTTGCACCCAGAGATCCCTTTGGTGACGTCCGGAGATACGTGGCACACGTGTGGATCACCACTAGAGGAATCCTACACTTGGATTCTATGACGCAACGACAGATCACAGGATTGTGACCAGAGACATCAACAAAGAAATAATTCCACAAAGGTAATTCTTGTGAATTGATTAAATTAATTATAACCAACATATGATGATCCTATCTCTATGGTTTTGGGATTCCCTCTTAAGTTTTTTGTTCCTCGTTCTATTCCGAAGATTTGGCGTTTTACATCGTGACGAATATCGGATTGAACATTGTTTAACGTTAAAATCAAAGTTGGGAAAACCCACCAATGCGCTTCCGCTGCGCCCGAAACCTACACATTTTCCAACACAGGATGGCTTGGTCTACTGATAGGATTGACGCATCTAGAAAATCAAGGTCTAGAGACTGATCTTTGGGGGTCAGATGGGAAACAAAGAAATATTCCAATGCTTTCCCCTTAATAGCCTTCTGAGGAACAAACCTGATGTCAAACTGCTGAAGAATCACTACCCACCAAGCTAGATGGCCTGTCAGCATGGGGTGGCTCAGAATGTACTTCAGTGTATCTACTTGGGACACCAGTTGTACCTCATGGTGCTACGGTTAATGTTGAAATTTCTGTACTGCGAATACAAGCACAAGGAATCTTTTCTCGATGGGGGAGTACCTGGTCTCCTTATCAAGGAGCATACGACTGAGGTAATAGAGACTGTTTTCAGTTCCCTCACTATTCTTTTGGGCGAGAAGGGAGCTGAGGGATCATTCTAGGGTGATTAGATAAAGGACCAGTGGTTTCTCGGAAATGGGTGGCATCAAGACCAGAGGCTGGAGTAGATACTGCTTGATTTCCTCAAACGCAGTCTAACATTCCTCATACCATTGGTAAATAGTACCTTTCTTCACGATCCAATAAAAGGTATTACACTTTCCAGCCAAATTCACAATGAATCGGAGTATGTAGGCCAAGTGGCCTTGGAAGCCCTGAAGTTCCTGAATATTGCTGGGGGAGACATCTGTTTGATGGCCTTGATCTTCTCAAGGTCAACCTTGATAGCCCTATATCTAACAACGAAGCCAAGAAACTTCTCGGAGGTGACCCCGAAGGCACACTTCAATGGTTTCATCTTTAGGTGGTGAGAATAGAGTAAACCGAACACTTTCTCAAGATCCTTGAGATGGTCCCGACGCTGGAGAGATTTGACCACCAAATATTCCACATATCATTCCACTAATGTTCCGAGGATCGGCTTAAATATGCGATGCATAGCCCGTTGATAGGTAGAACCTACATTCTTTAAGCTGAAGGGCATGACTTGGTAACATAAAGTACCATGTGGTGCCCTGAAAGCTATGGACTCCTCATCCTCGGGGGCCATTTGGATATGGTTATACCTGTAGTACCCATCCATGAAGGAGAGGGCTTGGAACCCAACCATAGCATCAATCAGCAACTCCATCATAGGAAGGGGAAAGTCATCCTTCGGGCACTGACGGTTGAGATCCCGGAAGTCGATGCAGACTCTGATCTGTATGTTCTTCTTCCTGACTGGCACAATGTTGGCCAACCACTTGGGGTACTGTACCTCCTTAATGAAATTGGCTCTGATGATCTTGTCAACTTTAGCCTCAACCATGGCACCGTGAGAAGGGTGCATCTTCTTGGGAGGCTGCTTGAACCCGTGATGATTTGTCGGGAGACCGAGGCGGTGGATGGACACCTGAGGATCTAGTCCTGGCATCTAGTGGTAACTTTATGAAAATACATCATAGTGTTGTTTCAGGAATTCTATATACTATTGTTTCTCCTCGAGGGGCATGGCGACACTAATCAATGTGGGTTTCAGGTCAGCCTTGCTACCTAGGTTTACCTATACCAGTTCATCGACCGTGGCAGAGACGCACTCTTCAAATATAGGGGAGAATCTTTTAAATCCTCTTCTTAACTTATGGAGGAGGGATTCTTGGTGGGAGGAGTTTCCTCTGAGTCAACAGATCCTGGTGAGAGGCTGGTACTAGCCTGAGCGGCAGCAGACACTGCATCGAGAGATTCATGTGCTACCAAAACCATAGCAATGAAGGTTATCAATCTGATCCCATCTGGTCTTTAGCCTAAGGGGCCACACGTGATAATATCAAAGAAATAGTGGTGCATCGTCTTGAGCCGGTTAATTACAGCCTGTAGAAACAAGCAAGTATAACGTATTGTTGTTTCCATGGGGAGAACGTCCCAATACCTTATGGGAGTAGGGGGCTCAGGGATCACTGAGGCCTGATTCATATAAGAATATGATGTGATCTTCCAAATTTTATTGTACTTGGGAATGTGGTCCCCCCCTTGTCCCAGAGACAACAAAACATTGTCCCATATCAGGGTTCATGGGGTCCAATCGATGGATTGGGAAGACATAGGCATCATTCAAGCCTACCCAGGGGTCATTTGCAACTGCAACGAGATCAACCTCGCTGGCCTGAATATGTTTTTCCTTTCTCTTCTAATAGTCAGTATCCAGATATAAATCCTCACAAGAGGAAAAAGGAGACGCGTCACCTTGGAGTACACTCACTTGACCATTAAGGGAGTACTTGAAGAACTGGTGATATGATGAAGGGACCGCCGCATGCAGGTGGAGCCATGACCTCCCCATCAATGCGTTTTAAGCAGTGTCCTGTGAAATGACCATGAACTCGGTGCTGGCTACTAGACTACCAAACTGGTTTTTTATGCGGATCTTACTGATCGGTGTCTGTTTCGTCCTGTTGTAACCTTGGATTTTTAGGTCATATGGAGTCAGATCATCCTCAGATAGTCCCATCTTACGGAGCGTCCATGTTGACGAGGCAACTTTAGATCTCCACACCATTAAAATGGCTATTGATGTAAAGTGGGTGAATGTGTCCCTATATGGGAGAACCCTCATATTCTCCGGAGAAGGAGATAATGGAATGACATTTAGCATTCTCTACTTCCTTAGCATGAAAGGCTTCTACGGCTGCTACCTCTATCTCAAATTGGAGGGGGCTTCTTAAATCCTCAATGAGGGCCTCACGCATATCTGGAAATAGGCGAAGGGACTCAAGGATGGAGTGACTTGCTGGAATCCTAGAAATATGTTTGAGAACATCATACTTCCATTTTAGGCATGAGCTTCTTCTTGCAGGAGGTCTCTCTGTGACAAGATGTATGGAGGGCCCCACCGGATGATCCGGCGGCTGACTGGTGCTAGGAATGTCCTATTTCTCACTAGTCGAAGCATGCAGAGTGACTACCAGACGGGAGAAAGTTGACTGATATCAGTCCTTAGTAGAGCGTGGCTGATCACGGTGAGGTCTAGGTGGATCTACCTGATCCAGTAGCATAAACGGAGGCAAAGATGGGCCTAATGGTGTCAGATGAGGAGGTTACACATGTTGGGTTCTACCTTGGGCCTGCTGTCTGGTTTCAGTGGAATGCACGACCTGGATGAAAGTGCCAACTGATGTGACTTGACGACCCATATAGTCGCGGCTCCACTGATTCTGGAATCAGCTAGGGACGTTAGGGAGATCTTCCTAGCGCTCCTCATCATTGGGAGTCATATAGGGGTTTACCATCTCCACTGTGTTAATCGAAGCGTACCCTTGACTATCACTTAAAGAGTCCTCCACTACTGGATGAATTCTATGAGTAATCTCCATCTTCGGGGGAATGAATTCTCCGAGAGTACGGGATGATGATGGCATTAGCGGGGTGCATTGTTTTCCCTTGTGTTGCCACTGCCTGTTATTCTGGGAAGAGGATGGATGAGAGGACGATGAAGAAGTAGTAGTTGCAGCTGGCGCAGTGGCTTCTGAAGGCTCTGGTCGACTTAGGCGTGCATGGATAACACCATTGGCACGGGCGACTGCCTTACGAGCCTTCCAATCTTCGTACTTCTAGGACCCACGGTTGGGGACTTGCTTCCACTCACCTTTGCTTTCACTGTCATTGTCGGGCTTCACTAGTACACATTCCACTTGTGTCGGGGCTGGGCCCAACCTGACTATGTTATTGTCGACCTGGTCTTGGAGCCAGTCCTTAAACACATATCACTGCTTGAGGGTGTGCCCCAAGATCCGGTGATAGGTAGTCAAGGCAATCGGTGAGATTCACCTCTTTTGGCCTTCTTCACTCATGTAAATGCACAATACCCTATTCTAAGGCACTTCGGAAATAGCCAGGAACCTGATTCTCATTGAAAGAGTAGGTTCAGTTTCTTCTTTCCGGGAAGGGAGGCATGGGAGCCCGATTCTGAAAAGGCGTTAGAGAAGCCTATCGAGGGGGCGGAGCCTGATTACCCCTCTTGGGTGTTGGATGCGCATTTCGCAGGGGTGCCTGCTGATTTTGAGGCAGACGCTGCTGAGCTGGAGGCTACACATGCGATGGCGGGCCTCTGCGATGCTGTGGAGGCGGATCCACTAGTAATAATTCTAGTTGTCTAGGGGCCTCTATTTGAGCCACCGCGATAGGATTGGCTCTGACGGCCCTCCTCATGGGAATTACAGGAGGCAACAGGCGTGCCTGGCTGGCCTATTGTAGGGCTTCTTCCAAGCGATGGGCCTTATCAGAGAAGTCTCGGAATCCTCCAGGGTAGTTATGGGTGATCAGAGAGGGAACCAGTTCTGTCATGACATTTCCCACACACATCATCAGTAGTTGATCCTAAGTCAGTGGCATGTCAAGGGAGTATGTGAGCCCTTTCCATCGGGTGATAAAGTATGTGACACGCTCATCAGGCCTCTTTTTTCACTTGAAGAGGTCTTTGATACTTGTCTTCCAAGTGGTGGAGCTGAACTGGTATAGAAATTGTCTGCGGAGATCCTCCCATCCCGCTATTGACCCGATGGGGAGTTGGTTATACCAGACGAATGCAAGCCCTTCCAATGTCTGTACAAAACACTGGAGCTTGGCAGATTCTTACTGTTTAGGGGTTCCCAACATAGGCTCACACCTTGAAATAAAGTGGTCCAGATGTTGTGGGGGGGTCACCAGTCCCATTAAAGGGGGATAAGGTGGGATTTCTGAAACACAGGGGTGCTGGCATATCATCCACCCACACCAAATATGGATTACCGTCAAGTGGGAGTGCCACATGTCATGTTTCCAACTCCTCGAGGTGGGAGATGAGTGCTTCCATTTGATCATCTGGGTGAGGGTCCCTGTCTTTATGGGGATCCCTAACCATGAGTGAGTTGGAAGGTTCTTCAACACGATAATCAGGCCTAGCGGCTCACGGAGTAGCTGGTGGAGCGATTTGCGGAGTATCTGGGGGAACCTGAGCTGGGACCTAAGGATTAATGTGTCACTCGGGTGGATTTAAAGAAACATATCAATCCCTCTTTTCGTAAGTTCTGGCCTCTACCTTCTCTGTGTCGTAAAGATGTTCAGGGTCAACCAGAGGCAACTCACCAGGGGGAAGTTGTGTCTGCCCCTGCTGTATTGGCCACAGATCACCGTAATCTGGACATTGCTTCGTAGCACATTCAGTGAGGAGCTCATCAACTATACCTTTTTTATCTATGAGTTGTTGACACAACGCGGTCTTTTCCAGGTCTTCCTCCATCTTATTCACTAAGGTGGATGGGTCGGAGTTCTTAAAGGCTTCGAGGTGCCCTTTACCCTTACCGAGATTCCGATTGAGAACTAATGCCTCGGTGGGCACAAGGAGACCTAGAAAATTTATCTGTTGACGAGTAACCCTTCCCAATGGGTCTAATAGTTGTGGCATGCCCTCAGGGGGCAGTTCTCTATCAAGGAGTTCCAGGTCATTCTCTCCTTCCGACGGGTTGGCCATGTTGAATGTGACTCTTCTTGGGGGCATGTCCTCGATATCACCGAGAAAATCAGGTTTCTGTTGGATAGGACTGAAGAGGAGGGCAGAATACTGCCCCCAGCCACGAATCTGTACGTGGGGGGAGGCCTCCCTAATAATCTTGCAGAGTACCTTGAAAATTTGAATACATTTCTATTGGAGGGCCCTATGGAGGCCTGGTGACTCAGGGCGCTGGGCCACGGGGAGTGTGGCCAGATCAATCAGACGGCATTGGTCGCTGATATCTTTAAAATGCATTTGGCTTTTGGGATAAGCCACTCGCTGGTGAAGAAGGCGGAAGTGCGTCACCCATAGGGTTTGACAGAAAAATTTAAACTCCTCTTGGGTGAGGGATTATGGCGCACTAAAATTTGGTGTCGCAACGGGCCAGAACATCTCGGGGAAGTGCTATTCCGCGAGGATATCCCACAATCTCCTAGGATCGGACTCAGAGTATGGCCCTTGATTGCCCCATTCATCGACTGGGGGTGGATGAGGAACCGGCAATGGTACTGAGGCAAACTACTGGGATGGTAGGCTAGCTGGTGGAGAATACAACGAGCGGGATGACAAGATGCCACATCCTGGGATACCCTCTGAAGAGCGCAGTGACCTGGCCACTACGTCGCAATATGATGGGCTGAGGAATAGGATTTCTAGCACTATGACTGTGGCTACTAGGGGTGATCCCTATTACAGTTCATCTACCATTGACCCCCAAAACAGTTCTCCACAATCTCTGGTCGAGGTGGATGGAGCTCTTGGTGATGATGGTAGCGATTGTACTGTCGGACCTTGAGGATATGCCAAAATTTCATCCTCCTGGATGTATCTGTGAAGGAAGGCAGGGATCCGATGGACTTCGCATTTTGGGAGTACGAGGCTGATGCACCTCGTTCCTGCCCTGGCCTTTGACACGAAGTACCGAGGGGAGGGTTTAATCATAGAGTCATACTCTGCTTTAGAGTCTGAGAAGCAGACTGGTTTAACCTCTGACCGGACCTTCCCAGAATTCTTCTTATGGTGGCGACGGCCAACCCTCCTGCCCTAGACTGGCTCTTCAAGATAGGGTGGATTTCTAGCATGAGGAAGAGCCTCATCCAAACTGATACTGGGATGGAGAGGTTTTCCACCTGAGTAAGTCATGGTGCGAGGAGAACCTGGGAAAATATCGAACAAAACACAGGTAGGACCTCCGTGTATAATAGTCGATGTGTGGATGGAATCTCCAAGGGGAGTGCTGGAACGAGTAGGAACTTCACCAGAACTGGTGGGGTGAATAGGTAGAACCTCCATGCTTTTTTCCTCGTACCCTATCAGTGAAAGGAGGGTCCTTGTGCTGGTCAAGAAGAACATGGGTAGGACCTACGTGCTGCGGGTTGATAAAGTGAGGTTGTCCTTTGATTATCCAATCACTGGGGTAAGGAGGACCTTCACCAACAACTATAAGAACATGGGGAGGCCCCCTAGGCTGGAGGTTTACCGAGCGTGCAACATCTCCATACCTACAGCATGCGGCGGGAGGAGGAATGCCATACCCGGTGTAACGTGCATGGGAGAGACTCCCGTACTGAGTGTCACCACCATGGGGAAGGCCCTCGCTTGGGTTGAAGGCAGACTGGGACGGGCCTCCATACCTAGATTGGGATTAGGGAAAACCCATGTTCTCGATGGTGGTGGTACGAGGAGGACCTTCCTACTGAACGTCCCTGCAGCGGGTTGGCCCGTTTCGTGTACAAACTGTGCCTACTACCAAGAGAGTCGACCCAACCTACCCATGGGGCGGTTGGGGACTCGATATGGGCCGGGTATATGAGTTCCCTTGGTCAGAATACATAGGGGGATGATGACATATCTCAGCAGTGGTGAGAGCCACAGTGGCTGTTGACGTTGACGCCCCTTGGCGGGTGTCCTCTTCAGCCTGCTCCCAACGCTGGCATCGGGTCAGACGCACTAGATCCAGTAGTGCAGGTACATGGCTTACCTGCTCCTCGTCCTATAAGGCTAGGTGGCGGCACTAGTGCGGCCTCTTAGGAGCCCTTCTTGGGAGCCCCTAGAATGGGACCCTGAACGGGCTGGCCCGGACATCCCCTACCTCGTCAGCGTAGGGTAGGGAGTCATCAAGGCATTCCAGGGACAGGCTCCCGAAATGATTATACATTTGGGTGGGGAATAGTGGCTCCCTGCACGACCCTTGGGGGTGACGGTGTTGATGAGGCGTCAATTTATCCAGATCCCAGCGGGCCATGTCCCACGTAGGGATGATCCCCTCCTCCTCATACCGGCGTATGAGGTCATTGATCACCCTTCTTTTGATGAATTAAAATGGGGATATGAGGAATGGGTTCCCCACAGTTATGAGTGTAAAGTATGTTGTGGAAGAGGCAGAGTCGTGCGGGACTACCGCGTTGGTATTTCCCCTGCCCCTGTGTCAGTGGGCAGGCGGTGATCGAGTTTCAGGTGCAGCAGCTTGGTTCCTGAAAGCAGGGAGATTAACTCATTAGTGTTGAAAGAAAAAGGAATTGATGGCCAATTCCCCAGTGCCATTTCATCTTCCATGACTGGTAAAAGGGATCCATACTGACAACGTCGCAGATCGGGATGTCCAATGTTTTAACTACCCCAACTTTTGGTGAGTTTCACATCGGGCCCACTATTTTTTTGGTGGGACCTAGCACCGGATAACTGGATCCAGTGACATTCTAGTCTACTGATTCCTCGAACGCTACTAATCTCCACATTGTGGAGAATAATATTCATGTCGGGTTCACCATTTCTATTTCCGACACTTTCACCGAGGCGCGCGCATTCGTCTGTGAGGACGCGCTTCTCTGTTGCCCCGCATTCCAAATTTCCAAAGGCGGGCGAAATCTGTTGCTTATTCAGAGACGTATGCTCCTTGATCGAAACGGGATGATGGGATGTCGGCCTCTCCTTTCGTGGATTCCTCCTTGGAGCTTGCTACCTTGTTCGGGTATCCCTTATAGATTAAGACGCTGTTCGTGAAACTCTTCCTGTTTCCATGTCTTCATGGACTCTTGTTAATTATGTTGCTTATGTCAAGACATTAAAAGGGGTTAAGTCAGGGAAGCAACCTTCGGTCGGGGGATTAGTCATGTTGGGCATCACTGGTGTGTCTGGACGCTGGAACATTTGTGCATCTTTTTTCTGTCCCTTATTATAGGGCTTCTCGAGGGCACGGAAACTCGAGGCATCTCGCATCGAATGCAAGGAATTGTATTCCCTAGGCATGTATCTGAGGTTTTCCTCAGCTTCCCATGTTTAACACAGGTTATGTTGTGAGTTTAACATCTAGCGGAGATGGATCAGACTGATCGGAACACTGAATATAGTGGATCAAATGGGTGTAACACCTGGAGGGTACACTGATGTAGCGGGGTGAATTGACATGACCTCACCAGGATGTGGCGGCATGGGTAAGAATCAAGATGGATGATGAATGTTTAAGTGAAGTGGATGGAGAGTGAGCTGGAACCATAATGAGAATGGTGGTGATGTTGGGCTTGATCCTCCAAGATACTTCCTATATATCCCCATGGCAGGGATTCAAAGTCTGCGTAGTTCAGTGGGGTGATGGGACACTTAAGGAGGTGACCCATGAGAATGGATGCGTGGATGGGACCCGGAGGAAGTTGAACCTCTAGGTTGGGGACTGTCCTTCCTGAAACACATAGGATCGAGGGAAATACCGGATAATGGGCTTGAATTGGGGTGTACACATAGGACAACAACCCAATGATATGTATGGGGCTTACGTGTGGTTAGTAGCTTGATTTGGTCTGACACCACTAGGACGGACCAAAGATGTGGGTCCCAGCAAAGGGGATTGCAACAGCTTACCGCTGAATAGGGGAAACAACGGCTTACCACTACGTGGGGTACAACATCTTACCACTGATTGAGGTTCACAGTTTAATGTCATGTAGGACGGGGGTGAACCGACGAGGAGATTGTCGAGATCAAAGGATGGTGTGCTTGGACCTCTGGGAGGATTCCTACGTACCTTGCCTTAGCAAGGATCAAAGTCCACGTAGTTCAAGGTGGGGGTCAGTGAACCGATGTGAATGAGGACCTGGGGTCCAGATGGATGGTGAGATTGAACCTTATGGAGGTTTCCAACGTACCTTGCCTTGGAAAGGATCAAAGTCCATGTAGTTCATGAATGGGGTAGGAACCTATATGAATATGGTTGGAATCAATGGATGGTGGGCTTGAACCTCGTGAAGACTTCCTACATACCTTGCCTTAGCAAGGATCAAAGTCCACATAGTTCAGGTATAGGGTAGTAACCAACCTGAATATGGTCGAAACCAATAGATGGTGGGATTGAACCTCATAGAGGCTTCTTACATACCTTTCCTTGGCAAGGATAAAAGTCCACATAGTTCAGGAATAGGGTAGGAACCGACGTGAATATGGTCAGAACCAATGGATGGTGGGATTAAACCTCATGGAGGCTTCCTACGTACCTTGCCTTGGCAAGGATCAAAGTCCACACAGTTTAGGTATGGGTAGGAACCGACGTGAATATGGTCATAACCAATGGATGGTGGGATTAAACCTCGTGGAGGATTCCTACGTACCTTGCCTTGGTAAGGATCAAAGTCCACGTAGTTTAGTTTGGGTGTGGGGATTACACTCTTGGAGTCCCAGAGAAGATTTCATGGTCAATGCTTACTCTAAACCCACATGAGTCATGCTTGGTGTGAGAAACAAGAGGTAGTAGGGACCTGATGATCATGTCCCAAAAGGTGCATCTGTGGGAAGTGAAATGGGGATTATATATGATTAGTGGCCCAAAGAGGAAACAGGGCCTTATGCGTGGTTAGAAGTCCAGGGAGATGGAGATTGGGACTTACTCTGTGATGGAGGCCCAATGGTGACAAATCCCAATGGGATAGGGATTCAGCATGAAAAAAGATAGAAGAGTCCGGATGCCCATCCCGCCCTTTGCTGGCCTTTGGCACCGAAAAATAAAGGAGTAGGGGTGATTCCTCATGTAAGAAAGGTTAGGGTCTTACACTAAGATGGTTGCCCTTCCCCACACACAGGCATCATTCTAGCAAAGAGGATCTAATTCTATTTGAAGAATATTTCACTCCAGTGGAGAAGAGCGGGCATAAAGAATGTCTGAGCTGGGGCACCCCGCATAGAGTGCATGTGGTGAGGTCACGGTTTAACGACATGTGCTGAGGACGATGGTTCTTGGTATTTTAATGTCATGCAACTCGGACAAGGTGGGTTCACTCTGCACCCCTAGGACTTACATAACCAGCACCCTTTACACCTTGGTAAAGGGAAGGCACCAGCAATGCCATGGCTAGGGGGTGTCGTGAGGTGATCCCATTGGAGGTCCACGTTAGCGTGGTTATGCGATGAAGAAATATCTTTTAGTGTGCCTATGTGAAGAAGCATGAAAATAAGTAATGCAATGTGAAGTACCGTCCAAGGGACTTTGAAGTTACTTCATGCAAACCTAAAGGGTCGCAAGAGAAGAGGATTCACGGAGCAAAGGAGTCCATAGGTAGAAGCCTTGTTAAGATCTGGTGCTCCATGTAGTGGATGGCTTCACGAAGAGGTATGCCTTGCAAAGTGAAGTGTCCTGGCCTAGGCGTATGGAACAGGTGCATATGGGAGGTGCTTCATGAAGTAGAAAGGCATTCGCGGAGAAATTCCTCATGAAGAAAGGGTGCTTCTCAAAGCATGGGATCGTGAAGCAATGTGCCTCACGAAGCACCGTGACCCTACCTTGGCATGCGGGTCACATGTTCATGGAGGGTGCTTCATGAATCATAAGTTCTCTAAAAAGATCTAAGTCCCCTTGGGGATCCCCTTCCTTTGCGGAGGCCTGTGGGCTCCACGAAAGGCATCCCTCTCAGAAGAGGGGTTGAATTAAAGCAAAGTGGGGGCCCTTCATGATGAAAAAGTACCTTGAGCATCTCATGGTTCGAAGAGCAGAAAGTGCTTTGCGATTTGAGAGTTTAGAAGGTGAAAGGTCGGATGATCCATCCTTTGGGCTCAAGGGGAGCCCGATATTTATAGGTAAGAGGTACCGCGAAGCATAGCTCACTCGGTGAAAAGATGGGGGTTGCTCCGTGGCGGGTCGTGAATGTCAAAGGGGATCGCGGAGCATCCCACCTTCTTACTCTGTGGTGGTTTCGTGAATGTCAAACCGGTTCATGGAGCATCCTGCCTCGGTGCTCTGCGGCAGGTTCGTGAATGTCAAACTGGTTCACGGAACATCCCACCTCGGTGCTCTATGGTGGGTTCGCGAATGTCAAACTGGTTCACGGAGCATCCCTCCTCGGTGCTCTGTGGCGGCCGCGAGGCCATGGGGTCTCCACGAACAGTCTTCGCGAGGCAGCCCCTAAGGTTTTCCTCTTGTTCTTATTCTTCCTAAATTTTGGCGCCAAAATCACCCTAATATTTTTAAAAATGACCTTAATCAAGAATATTACCCCACAATTAATCTCATATTCTTCCTATTCATCAACCAAAAATTTTGTTTCCAACAAGTCTAAAATTAAATTTGGATAAATAATAGAATTTGATCTGAAGGAAGTCTTACACATCTCCATCATATGTTCCATAAGGCATCTGTATAAGTTGATCATGTCCACTAATTTCATAAAGAATGATAGATACACATATTTATATCTCAAGGTATTTAATTCCCCATTACTAGGACATAACATATGTTAAAAAACTTAAACATAAGCTTATATTCCCCATCCAACTTAGTAGATTTTGGTCTACTTAGATTTCTATCTCCATTCAAATCAAGAAAATAATCATCATGCATGAATGATTCAATTTCATTGGGTATCATACCCTAATAATATTAAAACACTCCTCGATAAGGCACATTCAAACATCTATCCCATTACTTTGAAGAAAAAATTAACTTTTTACCATCAATCATACTTCCAATCAGATCTTTCTTCTTCCCAAAATTGAACTCGACATACTGATAGAACTGATGAAGCAACTTAGGATAGAAAGTTCAGTTATTCATAGAGAACTAATCTACCCATAATTGGTCCTAGATCACCTTTATCACTAAAAATTTACTTTAAAGTAACCACTTTACATCCACCTTTTTTTGTAAACTATTATACATTTTTTATATGCGGGTTCCTCAGTTCTATAGCAGCTCAACTTGGTTCTCCTTTTGATCTCTTAGTAGGTCATGATTCCTCAGGAGATGACTCAACAAGGTTTTTAACTCATACCATTTCCTTTAAATAAATACTTAAGTAAGGGAATAAGAAGGTTGAAGTTCAGGAGATAAGGAAGGTGAAGTGGTTTGGGAGCAGAAGAGTGAAAGAGATTGACTCATATTCAAACTTAAATCTTGATATATCATTTAGGGATTAAAAATCATATGATAGAAAGAAACAAATATATTGAATAAGAATTTAAAAATTAAAATTAGTAATGGAAGAATCATTTGAAACAGAGAACGGTTAATCATCTAATGGTTACTCGCCAATGGTGACTCGCCAATAGTGACTCACCAATAGTAACTTACTAATGGTGACTCATATAATGGTGTCTTGTCAATCACATCTCATTCAATGGTGAATTGATCAATACTTATAGTATAACCAAAATTAATAATACCTAATACAAGTTTTATGTAGTTCAATATCTCATAATTCAATTGTTTTGTGAAAATATAAGCAAGATGATTTTCAGTTCATATGAATTCAAGAGTTATATCACCCTTTTAAAAACGATCCCTCAAAAAGTGATCTTTTACATCATATGTTTTTTTATCGAATGAGACATGGGATTTTTATAATTTTTTATCATACTTTTATTGAAATAATTTATAGGGACATGTCTGGATTGATATTAATAGTCTAGAAAAGTGTGTTCCATCCACAAAATTTGAGTACATGAACTACCTGTAGCTATGTATTCATCTTTAGTAGTAGATAGTGCAACCAAATTTTTCTTCTTACTAAAACAAGATACTGGAGACTTTCCAAAAATATGAAATGTTCTAGAGGTTCTTTTTCTATCTAACTTACGCCCACCAAAATCAGAATTTGAATAACTCACTAAGTCAAATGATTTTCCTCTAGGATAGAACAACCCTAAATTGGTTGCATATTTTAGGTATTTGAAAATCCTTTTAACAGAAAGTAAATGTGAATCTTTATCATTTTCTTGAAAAAGAGAACAAATACACACACTAAACATAATATCAGTTCGGCTAGTAGTTAATTATAAAAAAACTACCAATCATACCTTTATAGTTGGTTTGAACCACTCACTTCCCAACTTCATTAAGATCCAAATTACAAGTGGTACTCATGGGAGTGTCACTACTTTTAGTGTTATCTAAACAAAAACATATTAAAATTTCTTTAGTGTTCTTACTTTTATTTAATATAATTCCTTCTTTATTTTGAAAATTTTGAAAACTAAGGTAGAATTTAAGTTCACCCATTAAACTCATTTCAAATTAATTTTCCATCATCTTTGAAAAATCAATACAAAAATAATTTTTAGAAGATCCAAATATAATATCATCAACATAGATTTGAAAAAATAAAACATCTTTTGAAAATATTTTTATAAAAAGAGTAGGATTAGTGTAACACCCCAATAATTTACAAATAGATTTAATATATAATGCATGAAACACTAAATCTCTAAAAAACACCACTTTTTTATAACCTACCCAGTAAACATAATGCTTACATCTCTATGATTTGAATTTTGAAAAATTGACATACACAGTTGCATTCTGTAAAATATTTAGAGTCTGATAAGACAAACTTAATTTTTGGTTAATAGTAACTTACCCTTATGAATAGTAACTTACCCTTATAAATAATAATATGAACAATGGATAAGTAACCTTGCCTAAGAAAGTATAAATGAATTATTTGTTCTATCATTTCGGTTTTGAGTTTAGTTTTTTCTTAAAAATATGATGAATTTGATAAATTTATTTTCAGGTAAAAAATTTACATTTCAGAAAGATTTAAATTTTTATATCAAACTAAGGTTTTATTAATGTTTATAATAATTAAATAGTTTTATCAAAACACTATTCTTTAATTACAAATGGTAAAATATTTTTTTTAAAGTGTCGAAAATTTACTGTGCATTTTATGTCCGCTATTATTTTTAATAAATAATTATTTTAATAGATAAAAGTTAAAATTTTCATATTTAGAGAATTTTTATGATAAAATAAATTTAATTTTTGAATTCATAACATCGATATTAGGTTACTCTGAATTTATGAGAATTTTATAAAATACTTTAGTTTTTCATGAGTAGTAAAAATATAGTTTTGGGTTTATCAGTATGTTTAATAATACCATTAATGATGTAATAATGATTTAATAATTATGGTAGACTCTTGAGTAATAAAATATGATATGAGGTGTATCGAGTGGCCAAAACCATGGGCAAATACCATGGGCAAGCCTACGGTTTTAAAAATACCACTAATGAGGTGTCATTGGAAATTAATAAAAAAACTCTCTCTCCTTTACTATAAATACCCACCCATTCCTTTGTTTTATTTCATTCAAAATTCATCATCCTTGGAGTTTTTATATTTTTACCTCTCTAAGAGTCCTCCCATGGTGTCCTCAATCCCCCAAGGTCCCAACATTCATGTTTTAGGAGTTACTCTACAAGGTAAGGGAATTCTCAACTTCTCTTTTCCATTCAAGTTCTCTTTTATGTGGTATGTATTTTAAGTTTCCATACCATGTTCTTGTTTACATTTTATTCTGTCCCTATAATATATTATGATTATTTTATGAAAATTTACCCCTTTACCCTCTCTTTTTAATGTTTTCTAAAACCATGTTGTATATCCGTTATGCTGTAGAATTTTCATCTCAAAATCTCCCTCTTTTCCAAGCACTCTTAGTATGTTATTATCTTTTAATTTCAATCATATTATTTTGGGATAAGTCATTACGTATCCCCATTAATTTTCATATTATGTAATAATGATGATATACCCCTTTTTATCTCATCAAAATATTTTATGAATTTTTAAGTGATTTTGTTAGGCTACCAAATTTTTGTTAGGGATTTCTCAACTTTTCTTTTATTTCGAGTTCCATTTATTTTTCTTTCCTCAACTACTTTAATCCAAATTTTATGATAACTACAGTAACTTACATGTACTATAATTTCTTTGTGATAATGTAATAATTCATCATCATCTCTCCTTTCCCCTTATTTTATACTAGAAATGAAAATATCATTCGAGATGTGTTAATTTATCACATTCAAGGATGAAGGGTTTTCAATTTCTATTACCATATTCAATTATGGTCATGAAACCATTTTTATAGTTTAACCTAAATATAATATATTTATTATAACTTATTTAAGGTTTTTTAATCCTTTTGTACACATGATATTAATTTATAAATCAAAATGAGTTCGTTGTGATCAAGAACCGCCAATTAACCCAAACAATTGTCATTAAAGTTTTATATAATAATTCATCTTCACACCCAATAAACAAATGAATTTTATGACCATTTAATATTATTTTTTTTTTCACTAATAACATTCAACTTCTATTCTATACAACCATTCCCATTCTACATGTTTATTCATACATGAATATAAGTAAACTGACCATGAAACCCAAGGAAGAAACACTCCTAAACAATAAAATAGAATCTCTTAACCCATCATAAGTCCATGAATGAACCTAATAAGGTTATAATAAATAAATTAAATGATGAGGATATTATAAAATAATTAATTTATGAACATAAATTTGATTATTCAGGTCATTAATATCAAGTGAGGAACACCTTCAGACTTAAGGTAAGGGTTTCTACCCGAACCTCCATTTTCATTCGGGTTACTCTTATTTTATAATTACCTCAATTAAATTATAATTTATTATTATTTACTCATAATAAATTATGTTTTAATATTATAATATTTATACCAACCATAATACTTCTTTATTTTATGAGGAGTTACATGTTTTAAAAGGATCTTTCAAAAAACCTTCCCGATAAACAATCCTGTTTAAATGGAATTTATCAAATTCTTACCTATTTTCAAGGGCACTCTATAATATGTTTTTGGAAACCATTATATTTATAAAATCACTAATTTTATTATTAAAATACTATCTTACTTCAATTATGGTTTTATACAAAGATTTTTCCAAAATAACTCTTCTTTTCAAAGTAAAAGAGCATTTATCTCAAGAATTACTCGATGATTTTATAAGAGTATCTTCATCTATTTCAAAACTCTTGTTGATTATTATGTATTATTGGGATTAATATTTTATGATATCATATACCATATTTAATTTAATGGTTTATTATTAGTTTGACTGTGGATGTTCTATCTTAAAACCATTCACCAATTTACTCCGAATGGTTAGTGTTTATGCTTAATATTCAGGGAAAGTTATTTACATTTCATATATTAGTTTTAATATGAATGTATATTTTGTTTATCTTTATCCCCATTAATATGAGGAATTCATTGGACTTAGAAAGTATTAGGTGGGGCCTGCTATAGCCTCTCGGTGCATCGGTATGTCTCATGAGACAAACTATAGTCTTGGAACAAGGCCTTAACAAAATGGATATTTATGGTCTTAGTACGAGGCCTTGACGGTATGGTTATGATGTCCTGCATTATGCATTACCTCATTATAAAAATAGTATTGATATTTCATGTGGTTATTCGACTAGTATAATACTCATGATTATGTTTTATTATGGCATTATTTATTCAGCTCTTATTCCTTCTATAATGTGTTCAAGTTTATTTTTAAAGGCATGTGTTTTTTAGTTATTCACCATGATTAATGTTTATGTTTATGATATCATATAATATTTTTATTACCCTTACTAATCATTTTATCTCACCCCTTTCTTATGCTACATTTTCTCAGGACATGAATAAGTTTACTATGAGTGACCTACAAGGATAAACTTATAGTTGTGGACGTTTCCAATAAAACATATGTGTTGTATTTCATTCCAAGTTGTAATGATGAATTTATGTATTTATCTTGTTTCCAAATATACTAAACTACTTGGTCATTTGGAGTGAATATTCCTTGTTTATATTCCAATGTAATAAAATAAGGCACCGGCTCCAAGCAACTGGGGTCAGGTCCTTTCATTTGGTATCAAAGGAAGTTTAGTAGAAAACATGGAAGCTAGATTTAGTAAATGTAGATTAGGGAACAAAAACCTAAGATAGACTTTAAGATACACATACAAGAACATCCTATAATTTTGGTAAGGAATAGATTATTTGTATCTTACTAAAAAATAAATCTTTTTCTAGATACTAAAAGTGGGTGTGGTTCTGGCACAGATATACCTAAGACTAACAAATCTGACAAGGTGTTTTAGGCTTGACTTGTGGTAACCTGGTATAAGACAACATGCCTTACTGCACACCTGGTTTGACACTCCTAGGGGATATTCTTAGAATAATTCACATTTTTTTCCTACATACCATTATGAAGGATTTATTCTTCTAAAGTTACCAAAGTATATGGTTCTAGGATTTATGATGCATAAGTTTATGATATATGTTATACCATGTTTAGAGTTATAGAAAGTTCATAATTTTATGAGCTAATACAGCATATGTAATTTATTATAAGTGGTGCCTAGTAGAAGTAATGAGAACATCATAAATTAATTTGATGCAAATAGTAAAAAGGATCATATTTATCATGGTCTTAAGCCATCGTTTCAAAGGGAGATAGTCTCCCATGTGTCCTCATCATGTGAGGAAATAGTATCATGTGTTAAAAAGGTATTTAAAGAATTCTATGAGTCTTATGGATTTGAAGGGAAGAAAAATAAGAAGAGGATGAAAGAGAAAAATATGGATAAAAGGAAGAAAGGAAAGAAGGGTTTTCCCACATGTGATAACTATGGAAAGAATCGCATTGGTAAATGCTTGAAGGGAATGGGTGTTTGTTATAAGTGTGGAGAAAAAGGACTCCATGTTCATGATTGCAAGGGTAAGAAAAAGGTT
Organism: Viscum album; assembly: GCA_963277665.1. NCBI lineage: Eukaryota > Viridiplantae > Streptophyta > Magnoliopsida > Santalales > Viscaceae > Viscum > Viscum album. The sequence continues at coordinate 350,165,046 of OY728130.1, read as the reverse complement.
TTCAATGTACATTGCTTCAACTGCAAGGACATGAGACACTATGAGAATCAATGTCCCAAGTGTCAAAGAAATTACCCCAAATGATGATTCTGGATAATGATCAAGTTATGATATTGTCCTAGATGAAGTAAAATTATTAATATGACTAGCCAAGAATCATGTCATTTGAATATTTTGTCGGAAATTTATTATTTATAATAATTATGGAATATATGAGGATTGTACTACAATACTTTTTCATTAAGGATTTGAAACCATAATTTGAATGGTACCAAAAAAATATATTCATTGGAAAGTTAAACTTTTTGAAAAATGTATAATTACGGGTAGGACAACCCTTAATATATTTCTACTGATAAAGATAATGATAAAGAAATGATTCATTTGGACAAGTATTGATTACCTCAAAACTAATTTTTAAATTGTTGATAAGTGGTATATGATACCATTGATGTAGTTTAGAACATATTTGGATATAATAAAATATACCCAATAGCACGTGTGAGGATGAATGCATGTTTCCAATAAGGTGTTATGGTAATTTGTGTTATTACCATATTTCAAGAGGAAACATGATGAAGATATTCACATGTTTAGAACGTGAAAATTTAGGGTTGTTTCATGTTGATTAAAGGAAAATAAGGTATCAGATTCATTTATCATGATAGATCATGGATTTCTAAACAAAATGAGAATTTCCAAGGACCCCATGTATATGGATCTAGAAAGGATGGATATGGGAATGATTCTAAAGTATTGTATCATGATATTTTGGAAATTTAAACCATTTTTGAAATGGTTTAAGTTGATCATTATATGAGGTTTTAGAGTTTAATTTCACTACATGATTCAACTTGTGATAAGAGATGAAGTATAGATAGTTCAAGGAAAAAACAAAGGATAAGATTGTGTTTATGAAATAGAAACGTATATTTATACTCTTATAGAGTGGAAAAAATCATCAACTCTATGAAAACAGTCTTAAATAAAAATGTTGTCCTATTATCATTTTTCATGATATCAATGAAATTTTTCATAACTATAGTTTATGGTTTTCTGGTAATGATCTTTCATCTCAGCATGATCTCTATCAGTTTCCATCAAAACATGATGGTTTGATTATTCTTCCATGACCATGTTTTCCAATTAGAATTTGTTGTTTTTTAGTAACCAGTGCATTTCCCTTTCCTTTTATTAAGAGGATATTTTATCCTTATTCTTAATGTGGGTTTACCATAAGGGAATTTTCAAGTATCAACCATTAACTTTTGAAGTTCAATTTCAAATTTCAAGGATGAAATTTTTGTTAGGAGGGGAGAATGTAACACCCCAATAATTTACAAATATATTTAATATAGAATTCATGAAACACTGAGTCTCTAAAAACACCACTTTGTTATAACCTAGCTAGTAAACATAATTTTTTCACCTCTGTGATTTGAATTTTGCAAAACTGACATGTACAGCTGTGTTCAGTAAGATATTTAAACTCTGATAAGACAAACTTAATTTTGGGTGAATAGTAACTTACCCTTATGAATAGTAACTTACCCTTATGCATAGTAATATGACCAATGGATAAGTAACCTCACCTAAGAAATTATAAACGAATTTTTTGTTTCCTCGTTCCATTTTTGAGTTTAGTTTTTTCTGAAAAATATGGAGAATTTGATAAATTGATTTTTAGGTAAAAATTGTACATTTCATAGAGATCTAAATTATTATATCAAACTAAGGTTTTATTAATCTTTATAATAATTAAATAGTCTTATCAAAACACTATTCTTTAATTACAAATGGTAAAATAGTTTTTTTTAAGTGTCAAAAATTTTACTATGCATTTTATGTCCGCTGTTATTTTTAATAAATAATTATTTTCATAGATAAGAGTTAAAATTTTAATATTTATAGAATTTTTATGATAAAATAAATTTCATTTTTGAATTCATAATGTCAATATTATGTTGCGCTAAATTTATGATAATTTTATAAAATACTTTAGTTTTTCGTGAATAGTAAAAATATAGTTTTGAGTTTTCGATATGTTTAATAATGTCATTAATTATGTAATCATGATGTAATAATTCTGGTAGACTCTTGAGTAATAAAATATGATATTAGGTGTCCTAGGTGGCCAAAACCATGGTCAAATAGCATGGGAAATCCCATGGTTTTGCAAATACCACTAATGAGGTGTCATTGGAAATTAATAAAAAACCCTCTCTCTCTTTTACTATAAATACCCACTCATTATTTCATTTTATTTCATTAAAAATTCATCATACTAGAATATCTGGTATTTTTATCTCCCTAGGAGTCCTCCCAAGGTGTCCTCAATCCCCCAAGGTCTCAATATTCAAGTTTTAGGAGTTACTCTACAAGGTAAGGGAATTCTCAACTTCTCTTTTCTATTCAAGTTCTCTTTTATGTGGTATGTATTTCAATTTTCCATACCATGTTCTTATTTACATTTTATTCTATACCTATACTATATTATGAGTCTTTTTTTAATTTTTGACCCATTTCCCCTCTCTTTTTAATGTTTTCTAAAACCATGTTGCATAGTTGTTATGCTGCAGAATTTTCATCTCAAAATCTCTCTCTTTTTCAAGAACTCTTATTATGTTATTATCTTTTAATTTAAATTGAATTATGTTAGAATATGTCATTAAATATCCCCCTTAAATTAAATATTATTTAATAATGATTATATATCCCTTTTTTCTCATCAAAATATTTTATGAATTTTTAAGTGATGTCGTTGGGCATTCAAATTTTCATAAGGGATTTCTCAACTTTTATTTTATTTTGAGTTCCTTTTCTTTTTCTTTCCTCACCTCATTTCATCCAAATGTTATGATAACTCCATTACCTTACATGTACTATAATTTTTTTTTATAATGGAATAATTCATCATCATCTCTCCTTTCCTCTTATTTTATACTAGAAATGAAAACCCCATCTGAGATGTGTTAATTTATCATATTCAAGGACGATAGGTTTTCAATTTCTATTATCATCTTCAATTATGGTCATGAAACCATTGTTATGCTTGAAAAAAAATATAATATATTTATTATAACTTATTTATGGTTCTTCAATCCTTTTTTACACATGATACTAATTTATAGATCAAAATGAGTTTGTTGTGATCAAGAACCGCCAATTAACCCAAACAATTGTCATTAAAGTTTTATATAATGATTCATCTTCACTCCCAATAACCAAAAAAAATTTATGATCATGTAATATTATTTTTTTTAACTAATAACATTAAACTTCTATTCTGGACAACCATTCTCATTCTACATGTTTATCCATACATGAATATAAGTAAACTGATCATGAAAACCACAGAAGAAAACTCTCCCAAACACTGAAATTGAATCTCTTAACCCATCAAAAGGACATGAATGAACCTAATAATGTTATAATAAATCAATTAAATGTAAATTATTTTCTTTAATCATTAATTTATTAACATAAATTTTATTATTCAGGTCATTAAGATCAAGTGAGGAACACCTTCGGACTTAAGGTAAGGGTTTTTACCCAAACCTCCATTTCCATTCAGGTTACTCTTATTTTCTACTTAACTTAATTAAATTCGTATTTATTCTTATGTAATCATCATAAATTATGTTATAATATTCTAATATGTGTACCAACTAGAATACTTCTTTATTTTATGGAGATTTACATGTTTTAAAAGGATCTTTCAAAAATTATTCCCGATAAACAATCTCGTTTCAAGAGAATTTCTCAAAGTCTTACCTATTTTCAAGGGCACTATATAATCTACTTTTGGAAACTATTATCTTTGTAAAATAACTCATTTTATTATAAAAATACTATATTCATTAACTTCTGGTTTTATACAATTATTTTTCCAAAAGAACTCTTCTTTTCAAAGTAAAAGAGTATTCATCTCAAGAATTACTCGATGATTTTATAAGAGTATCTTCATCTATTTCCAAACTCTTGTTGATTATTATGTATAATTGGGATTAATATTTTATGATATAATATAATATATTTAATTTAATGGTGTATGATTAGTTTGATTTTTGATGTCCTATCTTAAAACCATTCACCAATTTACTCTAAATGGTTAGTGTTTATGCTTAATGTTCAGGGAAAGTTATTTACATTTCATATATTAGTTTCAATATGAATGTATATGTTTTTTATATTTATCCCCATTAATATAATGAATTCATTGGACTTATTAATTTTTGGTGGGTCCTTCTATAGTCCCTTGGTGAATTGGTAGGTCTCATGAGACAAACTATGGTCTTGGCACAAGGCCTTGAAAGAATGGATATTTAGGGTCTTGGCATGAGGCCTTGACGGTATGGTTATGATGTCCTGCATTATGCATTCCCTCATTATGAAAATAATATTGATAGTTCAAGTCGTTATTTTAATATTATAATACCCATGATTATGTTTTATTATGACATTATTTATTTAGCTCTTATTCATGCCACAATGGGTTCAATATTATTTTTAAAGGCATGTGTTTTTTAGTAATTCGCCATGCCTAATTTTATGTTTATTATAACAACCTTGCTCTTTATTACACACTTAAACATGATTTATTACATATAAAACATCACTTTATACAACATATAAGATAGATATGTCTAGTGTCTTTGGGGATTAGGAACATTACATAACAACTTAAAACATAGGACGCAACATCTTATTGAAAACTTCCTTTACATGACCACTATATTCCCTCATACTTAGCATTGCATGGGATAACCTGAGGACATTCATAAGAAAAGGGTGAGCTATAAAGCCCAGTAAGAGAGTGAAAAAGGCATAACATGAAATATAAAATACATGTTAGTAAATAGGTATATCAATAGAGCATAAGAGAATCATGAATATAAAGGCATGATATAACATGATTAACATAACATGGAAATGTGGCAACATCATTTAACATGATTTTAGCATGATCCAAGACTCATTACACATGGATAATTATTAAACCCTAATTTAACTTTAATTAGAATGATTAAACCCTCATTTCACTTGACGTATCATGCTATTAATCTTTACCCAATGCATTGGAGCGCTATCAGGGTGCACCCTTCTTAAACATTTCATTTCATGCATAAGTGTGCCACATGGATCATACAACATGGAATCATTAATCATAATTTATTCCATGATAAATGTATTTGGAATAAATAAATGAATATTTATAATAAATAAGTAAATACTCATAAAGGTAAATACTCTTGATATAGAAATGGGTATGGTATTCACTACACAATGACATTGGCTTGGAAAATCGCGGTGCAATTTCGGCAGCGTAACAGCGTGACATAAGAACTCATAAAAATGGATGATGAGAGAGAATGGGATGTCTCATAATATGTACATGAAATGAAAAGTAAACGGTTCATATAGATAAATTTTCCAACATGATTAATGGAATTTTAGATTCATAATAAAAAAGAATTGCTTGAATGTAAATGAGGAGAGAGAAATTCCTTACGGAATTTCAGCATGGAAACGGGTATACATGGAAGGAATAGATGAGAGATAAAGGGGTATCTCATCATTAAAACATAGAGAGGGTAGTATGGTGGAGTTGAGAAATCATACCCCAACATTTATAATTTAAAACAAAATGGTATAACAATATTAAGAAACTTGGACAAAAATGAGAAAAAAAGAAATCCCTTACTTGGAAGTGTGATCCCAAAGGCTTGGGAGATGCTTGATAGAGGCTTTATAGAGGCTTCTTTGGGGATTAGGGAACCTTGGGAGAATTATAGAGAGAGTATTACATATGTTTTATGAACTCCAAATGCTTTGAGTAAAGAGGAAGTGGGAGCTTGGGTGGTTTTATATAGGAAAGGAGAGGGAATTCTTTATTATTTAGGTTTGGGTCACCACACATTAAACTAATCAATACCACAAACCAGACCATGGTTTTTGCCCATGGTTTTTTCCAAATGGGAGTGTAAAAAAATATTTTATAAGTACAATGGAAAAACTTCTTAAAATAATAGGTTTGCTTATGTGGAGGTGAGTCACACTCTCAAGGAAATTCATTTAAAAAGTGAAAATGTTTTATAACTCTTGGAGGGTCCACTAAAGTTTTATAAAATAAATCAAAAAAACCTAAAATAAAATTATTTTAATGTTAAAATATATATTTTCTGAACATATCATTTATAGTATTTTATTACATCACTATTGGGTCATTATGATGTCATAAAACACATTATATATTTAAACGGTATTTAATTTTTACCCAAATATTTGACTGTCTCAGAAAATTATGAAAAAATCACCATTGGATAATTTTGACATACTGATTCCAAAAATAATATTCATTTTATCTAAATAATTTTCTAAATATGTGAATTTTTACTTTTAAAATAAAAACCGACATTTATCAAAAATTCATGGGTTTTGACAAAAACGGCTTTCAAACCTTAATAAAAATTACAATTGCATTCATAAAATTATATGATCATTTATATTTAATAAAAATTAATTTAATAATAATAATAATATTTTATTAAAATATTATTTTATTCAAAAAATCCATTAATTTTTCAAAATAGATTTCTTAGTTGAATATTAACTAAAAATACTATTTGCGCTTAAAAAACTATTTACAAAGTAACAATAATAAAATGAATGTATATTCATTATTATATACAAAATAATGCACATAATCCTATTGATAAGGTATTGTTACATAACCCCTTATAACACCTGCATAAGACCGAAGGGTAAGGTGCATGATGGTGACAGACTCTTGGGGTGGCTCAGATAACATTGTTCAGGTGGTAATCTTTATCCACTTCTACTTCTTTCATAGGCAGTTCTGTTAGAGATTAACATATTGAAGCTCAGCTTGGGCTTCATCAAGAGTTAAGCCCAATGAAACCACCTTCTTTCCGAACTCCAACAAATGGGCTTCATATGGGGCAAGTCGACTGGATGAGGCAATCACTTCCTTTTTCGGAGTAAATTGGATTTGTTAAAGTCCTATATTTATACTAATAATGTTATCACTTTTCAATAGTTATATTAGCAACGGTCACAATTCTTAATGGTATTTTAAAATCCAAAAACATAAAACCAAATAATTTCACATTTTATATAAACATTTTACATAATGAGACAATTAATTAGATCAAGAGGAATTTTCATTAATGAAAGTTTGGGTCGTTACAATCTTCCCCCCTTAAGAAATTTCGCCCTCAAAATTTCCTTTTCCCACACTAAAAAATATGTGGGTAACTCTTCTTCATAATTTACTCCAATTCCCACATCGCTTCTTCAAACTTGTGGTTTCTCCACAACACCTTGATGAGGGGAATTGTCTTGTTTCATAGAACTTTTTCTCTATGATTTAAGATCTTCACTGGTTGCTCCTCGTAAGAAAGATCATACTCTAATTATAACACCTCTAAAGAGAGTACATGTGAAGGGTTTGGTATGTACTTTCTTAATAGGGATACATGAAAGACATCATGTACTTTGGAAATAGTAGGTGGAAGTGCTAGTCGATAGGCCACAGCCCCCACACGATCAAGAATATCGAAGGGGACGATGTACCTAGGGCTTAACATCCCTTTATTTACAAACCTCATGGCCTTCTTACATGGAGATATGCATATAAATTTTATTTATCCAACTTTAAACTCAAGGTCTCGTCGACGTTTATTTGCATAACTCTTCTGTCGACTCTGGGATGCCTTGATATGTTGTTGAATGGTTTTCACCTTCTCCACCATTTCTTCGACCATTTTTGGTCCTAGTAGCTTATGCTCACCGAATTCATCCCAACATGCCGGTTTTCTGCACCTTTTCCCATAAAGGAATTTATATGGTGCCATTCTAATGCTCGAGTGAAACTATTATTATAGTAGAATTCAACTAGTGGAAGATATTGGCCTCATCCTCCTTTGAAGTCCATAGAACATGATCTTAACATATCTTCTAGTGTCTGAATAGTTAACTCAGATTGGCCATCAGTTTGAGGATGATAGTCCGTACTGAAGTTCAATTCAGTGCTTAGAGCATGTTGGAGACTTTTCCAGAACTTTGAGGTGAATCTCGGATCACGATCGGATACAATAGATAGTGGTACTTCATGTATCCTTACCACTTCTTTGATATAAATATGTGAAAGTCGATCCAATGATAAGTCCTCTCAAATTGAAATAAAGTGATATATCTTTGTAAGATGGTCCACAATGACCCATATAGCATTGTTTCCTCTATATATCCTTGGAAGTCCAATGACAAAGTCCATGGTAATGTTGTCCCACTTCCATGTTGGTATGGGTAGTGGTTGCATCATCCCCTTAGAATTTTGCCTCCCAGCCTTCACTTGCTGACATACCAGACACTTTGATGTATATTCAGCAATCTCCTTTTCTATATTTTCCCACCAAAAGTTCTCTTGGAGATCTCGATACATCTTTGTTCTCCCTGGGTGAATAGAGAAGGTTGAGCTATGTGAGTCTTCCAGAAGATCCTTCTTTATCTCTGGATCGGATGGTGCACATAATCGTGACCCAAATCTCACAATCCCATCATTGTCAACCATGAACTCTGAGTATTTCCCATTTCTGATAGCTTCCACCCTTTTCAAAATTTCCACATCCTTTCTTTGATCATCCTTTATTTTCTCCAAAAGAGATGGTTAAGAAATCATTTGTTAAATGATTGATGATGTTTCCTTATTTATGATTCTCATGTCTATCTTCATCAAATATAAGAAGATTGGATCCTTCTCAATTATCATCAATGATATAATTTCTATGTCCTTTATACTTAGAGAATCTGCTACCTTGTTCACTTTCCCTGGGTGGTAATGGATTTAGAAATCATAGTATTTGATCATCTCTAACCATCTTCGTTGGCGCATGTTCAACTCTTTCTGTGTGAATATATACTTGATGCTTTTGTGGTCCGTATATATTTCCAACTTCTCACCAAAGAGATAATTCTTCCAAATTTATAAAGCAAAGATCACTATATCCAACTCCAGATCATGTGTTGGATAATTCTTCTCATGAACTTTTAATTTCCTTGAAGCATAGGCAATGACTTTTTCATTTTTCATCAACACACATCCTAGGACCTTCTTCTAAGAATCACTGAATACCACAAAAATTTCTCCACTTATGGGTAAAGTGAGCACGGGCATAGTGATAAGCCTCCTTTTCAACTACTTGAAGCTTTCTTTGCATTCATCACTCCAAGCAAACTTTACTCCCTTCCGAGTTAGCTTCGTAAGAGGGTTGGACAATTGTGAGAAATTTCTCACAAATCATCGATAATATCCAGATAACCCTAAGAAGATACAAATATCTATTACCGATGTTGGCCTCGGTCATCCATCTATTGCAGTTGTCTTGGAGGGATCCACAGATATCCCATTACTTGTGATGATATGGCCCAAGAATGATACCTCCTTAAACCAGAACTCACACTTGTTGTACTTTGCATAGAGCTTCTCCATTCGTAAGGTCTCTAGTACAGTTCTTAGATTCTCCTCATGATCCTCCTTAGTTTTAGAGTATATTAGAATATCATCTATAAAGACTACCACAAATTTGTCGAGGTAATCTCTAAATACTCTATTCATTAAGTCCATGAATATTGCTGGAGCATTAGTGAGTTCAAAAGGCATTACTATGAATTCATAGTGATTGTATATTATAAGAAAATCAGACTTGGGGATATCTTCCTTCTTCACACTTACTTTATAATATCCCGACTTCAAATCCACCTTGAATAAGTATTGTTCTCCACGCAGCTGATCGAACAAGTCATCAATTCGTGGGAGAGGATACTTGTTCTTTATCGTGATTTTGTTAAACTCACGATAATCAATGCAAAGGCACATTGACCCATCCTTCTTCTTGACGAAGAGTACTGTTGCACCCCATAGTGAAGCACTAGGGCGTATAAACCCTTTATCCATATTCTACTATAGTTGTTTATTCATCTCCTCAAGCTCTACAATAGCCTTTCTATACAGAGTCTTGGATATTGGAAATACCCCAGGTATAAGGTCAAATGAGAATTCAACATCTCTTCTAATAGGAAGACCAGGCAATTCCTCAGGAAACACTTCAGCAAATTCCCTCACAATAGGCATATATTCAAGGATGGTTGCTTCCTTGGACTCAATCATCTGAGCTAGATATGTGTGCTCATAGGGCAGTAATATCCATGCTTGAGATGATGGAGCTAAAGAAGATTCATCTTCCTCCTTACACTTGTATAAAATAGGGGGTCGATTCTCCATATAGAGAGTGATTTCCCTATCATGGAAATTTATGTTGGATCTATATAAGGAAAGCCAATCCATGCCGAGAATTGCATCAAATTCCACCATAGGGAGTATGAAAAGGTTCACCTTCAATTTCAGTCTATATATTATGATAGGGGGTGAGTTATATTCATGGGATGCAATGATTTCCCCATTTTTTGTACTCACTGACATATTTACTTCCATGATTTGTGGTGGTGCTGGAATTGTTCTACTAAACCTTAGGGATATAAAAAGAATGCGTAGAACCAGAATCAAAATGTACATTTTCTATTCTTGAATGAATAACTAGCGTACATATCACCACTTCATTATAGGGGTTCACTTCGGTGGTAGTGATGGAAAAATTTTGCCCTTACTACCTTGGAGGTTGTTGGTTGCCTCCGAAAACCCTTAGATTAGGGAACTGATTTGCAAAGTGCCTCGGTTCTTTGCAGTTGAAGTAATGAACAACGCGCTGAGAGTCGAACAGAGCATTATTCTCTTCTATCTCAGCAGTGGGTTTTTCTTTCTGACAGTTAATAGCCAGGTGCCCTTCTCTTCCACACCTAAAGCATTTCCTCATCCCCTTCAGGTAATTTCTGGGGTGCTTCTTTCTGCACCTTTGGCAAGTGTGATGTTTGGTTTTCTTAGCACCATTAGATTTATCCATCAGACCGCCAGAATTGAATTCCACCTTATTCTTCTTATCCCCTTGATACCCCTGATATTCTCCAGTCTCTATTTCAACTTTGAGGGCACATCGAGAAATTTCCTCATAGCTGTCGAAGTCACGGATCGCCAGGGCTTTCCACAGGCTAGGTTTCATCCCACCAAAGAAGCTGTAAACTTTGTATTCGGGGGTAATGACAAAGCCAGATGCATATCGTGAAAGCCTTGTGAAGTTTTCCTCATATGCTCCGATGGATTCATCATCTTTTTTCTTGAGGACAAGTAAGTCCCTTTCCATCTTAAGTTGGAGGGTGCGTGGAAAATATTTATGAAAAAACATCTTCCAGAAGTCCTTCCATTCCAATGCCTCAATATCCTCCTCAGGATTTTTGTTTTTTATCAATGTCCACCATTGATGGACTTCACCCTCCATACGATAAGCATCCATAAGAACCTTCTCTTTTTCGGAACATTGAAGGATGGATAAGATCTTTTAAATGGAGTTCATCCATTAAAAGTAGAAGGCCTTTGTCTCATGAAGATATCGATAGCGACTTATTCTTTCTTAGGGGGGGTTGAACGTTCCTCTTGACCCATGTTTCTTTTCAAAGCTTGAGTTAACTAAGAGAGAATCGTGACAAAGTTTGCAATTCTCGCTCCCATTGGATTGGTCATCTCATTAGTACAGTCATCACATTGATCTCCACATCGGTTGTTAGCTTGAGTCCTCCTATTACCATCCATTGGCTGGAATAAAAGGAAAGTTAGGGGTAACACATAAAGGGTAATCCAAGGACAAAAATGGATGACTTATAAATTACTTTTATTCCTTAACTTATGAATCTATAGGATTCAATCTATGCTATTCATGATCTACTTTCTAATATATATTCTTAGGGGTATTTTTTTAATTCCCGTAATAAGGGTTCATACTAATCTTGTGAATTTACCAAATCATATCCCCTGAGAGTGTCGTAACCAAGAGTGCAGCAAGGCCTGTTGTCATGTACCAGGATACCCAGGGTCAAGCCTGAAACTCCTTGTCAGGGTTTTTACCCCTAGGTACATCTATGCCAGAGCCGCCTCTACCTGCTCGTATCCAGATAGGGATGTATTTTCTTGATAAACCACTTACTCAATACTCACCAAAACTTAGGGATGTTTTTATTATACTTAGTCTTGTCTCTAAGGCTTTACTAGGGTTTTCAAATTCTAATCCCAAAATAACTAAACCTATCCTCTGATACCAAATATAACAACTCTGCTCTTTATTGAACACTTAGACATGATTTATTACATAGAAAAATTCACTTGATACAACATAGAATATTTAGAGGTATAGTGTATTTGGGTCTTAGGAACATTACATAACAACTTAAAACATAGTATGCAACATCTTATTTAAAACTTCCTTTACATGACCACTACATTCCCTTGCACTTAGCATTACATGGGATAACCTGAGGACATGAATAAGAAAAGGGTGAGCTATAAATCCCAGTAAGGGAGTAAACAAGGCATAATATGAAATATACAATACATGTTAGGAAATAGTCGTATCAATAGATAATAAGAGAATCATTAACATAAAGGCATGATATAACATGATTAACATAACATGGAAATGTGGAAACATGATTTTAGCATGAGACAAGGATCATTGCACATGGAGCATGATTAAACCCTCATTTCACTTGAATTATCATGAGTAAACCCTAATTTCACTTGACATCACATGATATTAATCTTTACCCAATGCATTGGAGCGCTATCAGGGCGCACCCTTCTTAAACATTTCATTTCATGCATAAGTGTGCCACATTGATCATACAACATGGAATCATTAATCATAATTTATTCCATGGTAAAGGGATTTGGAATAAGTACAAAAATGTTTATAATTAATAAGTAAATGTTCATAAAGGTGAATACCCTTGATAGATAAATGGGCATGGTATTCACTACACAATGACATTGGCTTGGAAAATTGCAAAGCAATTTCGGCAGCATAACGGCGTGACATGAGAACTCATAAGAATGGTTGATTGGAGAGAATGGAGTGTCTCATCAAATGTAAATTAAATTTACAGTAATTGGGTCATATATATAAATTTCCCAACATGAGTAATGGAATTTTAGATTCATAATACAAAATAATTGCTTGAATGTAAATGAGGAGAGAGAAATTCCTTATAGAATTTCGGTATGGTAATAGGTATATATGGAAGGAATATATGAGATATAAAGGGGTATATCATCATTAAAACATAGATAGGTAAGTATGGGGGAGGTGAGAAATTATACCCCAACATTTATAATTAAAAACAAAAGGGAATAACAATATTAAGAAACTTAGACAAAAATGAGAAAAAAAGAAATCCCTTACTTGGAAGTGTGATCTCAAAGGCTTGGGAGAGGCTTGAGAGAGGCTTATTGGGAGCTTGGGGTGAATTAAGAGGATTATAGAGAGAGGAGGGAAGAGTTTGGACGAACTCCAAAGGCTTTTAGTGAATATGAAGTGGGAGCTTGGGTGGGTTTATATAGGAAAGGAGAGGGAATTCTTTATTATTTAGGTTTGGGTCACCGCACATTAAACTAATCAATACCACAAACTAGACCATGGTTTTTTCCCATAGTTTTTTCCAAAGGGGAGTGTAAAATAATATTTTATAATTACAATGTCCTAACTTCTTAAAATAATAGGGTTGCTTATGTGGATGTGAGTCACACTCTCAAGGAAATTCATTTAAAAAGTGAAAATGTTTTATAACTCTTGGAGGGTTCACCAAGATTTTGTAAAATAGATCAAATGAACCTAAAATCACATTATTTTAATGTTAAAACATATATTGGCTGAACATATCGTTTATAGAATTTTATTTCATCACTATTGGGTCATTATGATGTTATAAAACACATTATATATTTAAATGGTATTTATTTTTTACCCAAAAATTCGACAGTCTCAGAAAATTATGAAAAATTCACCATTGGACAATTTTTATGTCCTGATTCCAAAAATAATATTCATTTTATATAAATAATTTTATAAATATGTGAATTTTTACTTTTAAAATAAAAACCGACATTTATCGAAAATTCATGGGTTTTGACAAAAACGGCTTTCAAACCTTAATAAAAATTACAATTGCATTCATAAAATTATATGATCATTTGTATTTAATAAAAATTAATTTAATAATAATAATAATATTTTATTAAAATTTTATTTTATTCCAAAAAATACATTAATTCATCAAAATAGATTTCTTAGTTGAATATTAACTAACTATTTACAAAGTAACAATAATAAAATGAATGTATATTCATTATTATATAAAAAATAATTCACATAATCATAGTGATAAGGTCTTGTTACATAACCCCTTATAACATCCACATAATACTGAAGGTTAAGGTGTGTGATGGTGTTAGACTCTTGGGGTGGCTCGGATAACATTGCTCGGGTGGTAATATCTATCAACTTCCACTTCTCTCTTAGGCAGTTCCGTTTGAGATTAACATGTTGAAGCTCGGCTTGGGCTTGGTCAAGAGAGAATACCAATGACGTCACCTCCTTTTAGAGCTCCAACAAATGGGATTCATATGGGGCAAGTATACTGGATGTGTCCATCGCTTCCTTTGTCTGAGTAAATTAGATTTGTTAAAGCCCTATATTTACACTAATCATGTGATCTCTGTTCAATATCTATATTAGAAATGGTCACAATTATTAACAGTATTTTAAAATAAAAAAAAACCTAAAACCAAAGAAGTTCACATTTTATATAAACATTTTACATAATGAGACATTTAATTAGATCAAGAGTAATTTTCATTAATGAAATTTTGGGTTGTTGCATTTATGATATCATCTATTGTTTTTCTTACCCTTATTGAGAATTTGAGCTCACCCCTTTCTTATGTTTCATTTTATCATGACAAGAAGAAGTTTATTATTAGTGACCTATAAGGATAAACTTATACTTGTGGACCTTCCCAATAAAACTTATGTGTTTTATTTCATTCCAAGTCGTAATGATGAATTTATGTATGTATCTTGTTTCAAAATCTACTAAACTACTCAGTCCTTCAGGATGTAAATTCCTTGTTTATATTCCAATGTAATAAAATAAGGCACCAACTCTGGGAAACAGGGGTCGGGTCCTTACAATCATTTATACCTTTTTAAAAAACTTCAAAAATTAAAAAAGAGGTGAGCCTATCATACCAAGCTCTAGGATCTTGTTTTAAAACATATAAATATTTTTTTAATTTGAAAACATGATTTGGAAAATGATGATTTTAAAATATATGGGGTTGTTCAACAAAAAAAACCTCAATTATATAGCCAATTAAGTATTCAGTTTTGACATCCATTTTATGTAGTTTGAAATCTAAATGTGTTGCATAGGCAATCAGTATTCTGATGGCTTCAAGACTAGCCATTGGTGCAAAGGTTTTCTCATATTCAATGCCCTATTCTTGATTATACCCTTGTGAAACCAACCTAGCTTTATTTTTTACTATAGTTATAGATTCATCAATATTGTTTATAAACACCCATTTAGTGCCTATAGTGAGAGTGTTTTTAGGACTAACTACAAGTTCCCAAACTTTATTTCCTTTAAATTGATTAAGTTCCTCTTGAATTTTTGTAACCCAGAATTCATCATTAATTACATAGTTGGTGTTCTTAGGTTCAATTTGTGACAGGAATGCTTGATGTTCAACCTGATTCTTGAGAGAAGCTCTAGTCTATGTACCTCTACCTAGGACTCCAAATACAGTATCTAAAGGATGGTATTTAAGATTCCTAATAGATTTTGGAAAATAAGGGTTGGTTTTAATGGCCTAAACCTTTATCAATGGAATTTTACCCTTCTCATAATAATTTCATATATTATAAATCGCATAAAATCACATAGATAACACAATACAAACTTTATAAATGAAGAATGAATTAAATAAGAGTTATTTCTAGAAATTAAGTCACATGTACCGATGGAATAGTAACTTGACCTTTCTAATAGTAACATGACCCTTAAGAATAGTAATTCATCCAATAGAATAGTAAATTAACCTTTGAAAGTAAAAAATAAAATGTAGGTATCTTATAAATGACAATATGATATAATTATAGTATAAGTAAATAAATATTTTAAAAATTATTGATTAAGTGTTGGTATTTTTATACAACATAAATGTTTATTTAAAATTTTATAATTAATATAATTATTTAAAAGAATTTTATTTTTATAAAATTTATTCATAAATTATTATGTTTTTGTCTTATGATTATAAGATAATTTTATGAGACCTTAAATAATTTTTCAAAGTATCATAAAATCAGTTATAATTTTAAAATCGGTATTTTCCAAGTAAATGATGATTTTAATTAAAAATTAAATTTCTCATATTTAGAATATTATTTTAATAAAATGGAGTTCATTTTTTAATTTTATGCATCGAAAAATGGTTTAGGGTGAATTTTTGGGATTTTTATAAAAAACTTGAATTTTTGGTGAATAGTAAAATACAATAATTTATGATAAAAGCTAAATACATGAATTATGGAGTCATAGACGATGTTAGGATGATGTAAGTCCAAAATATAGAAATATAATTAATTATATTAATATATTTAGTGATAATTCTCAAACTATTCATATTCTTGAGACAAATAATAAACTAATGAATAAAATAATAAGAAAACACCTCTCTCCTCCCCTATAAAGACCACCCTTCACCACTTCTTTTCCTTACACCTCTCAAGATTTTATCCTTGTCAAAATTATACTCAAGTATCTTCCCAATCCCCTAACCCATTTCTAGGAGCCCTTGGTCTCATCAAAAGACCAAAACATTTTCCCTAAGGAGGTTCTCAAGGAAGAGAGATTTAAGAGGTAAAATCCTCTTCCTTTTTCTTTTAATTTCTTTTAGTTTTTTTTATTTTCTTATTATATTCTCACCTACTCAATCAAAATGCTCATGATAACTCCAGTAGATTTTATATACTTTAATTCTATCATGTTAATGTAATATCCATCATCAAACTCTTTTCTCAATCTCTTTTATTCTAAAAATGAAATCATCGCCCATGATGTGTCAATTTACCAACATCAGGGATGACGTGTTTTAATTTTAATGTAACAACTTCAATTATATTCATAAAACCACTATAATGGTTGTTAAATACTGTAAAATATATTTTATAACCATTTTTATGTTCTAGAACTAAAAAATTTACATAATACAAAATGATAAAACAAATCAAGTTTATTGTGATTGAAAATCGCCAAAATTAACCCAAATGATTATCATTAACTATTTATATAATGATTCATCCTCATTACATTTAACCAAATGATGTATATAACCATATAAACCTATGTATTTTCATTAATAACATATATTTTAAATTCTAGATAATTATACCCATTCTACATAAACTTCCATACTCATAGTCAAGTAAACTGATCATGAAAACCAACAAAACGAACACTCTCAAATGATGAAATTAAACTACATAACTCATAAAAAGGACCATAAATTAACTTAATAAATAAATAATGAATAAAATTAATTTATAAAAGGTTCTATATTTTTTAATTCGTGAATTTAATTTGGTTTTCTAGGATATTAAAGTGAAGAGAGCATTCAGGAATAAGGTAAGGGGAATTCTCGAACCCAACTCTGTTCCTTTGGGTTTTTCCTCTTTCACTCCATTTTCAATATGAATGTTCCTTTATTTTTCTATAAATATCATTTCTTTTTTTTCTTCCCTTTTATTTTTTGGGATATACATGTTTCTAATATAGTTTTATGATAAATACAATGGTTTTTTTTAAAAGAACTCTTCTTTCTAAAATAACACATATTTTACTTCTCTTGAGATTGTTTCTTATTCAATCAAGATTGATAACATTCATCTTATTCCCTTTTTATCTTAGGAACTAAAAATTTTATGAATGTATGTTTTATGTAATGAAATCTATTCCTTTACATGGGTTATTTTATATTCAATATTGATATAAATTCTATGTGGCATGCATTATAATGAAAATGTTATGATGTGATGGGTGTGCCCAGAATTATATAGTACAAGTAAATGTTATGATGTGATAGGTGAGACCAAAATTATATAGTGCTCCAATGAATTGGGTAATGTGATGTATCTCATGAGATAAAGTGATGTATTCATCGTATATTGACCACTAAGACATGATGTTTCATTTTTATGCATTGCCACATTCCAAGACTTTATCTAATGCTTCCTTACATGATTAAGATCCTATGCCTATGTTATAATGAAAATTACTATTCTCACCCCGTGTTATATTGATTCATGTTCTTATCTATCCTCTTACTAGGATTTTATCTCACCCCTTTATTTTATGTATATCATTAGGTGATTACTTGTACTAAGGAGAATATGAGGTCCAATAAGAAGTAAGAGAAGAAAGAATTAAATAAATTATTATGTTTTATTTTGTAAATGTTATGTATAGTCCTAATTTGCAAAGGACACTAAACCTTTGGATCCTGGTTGTGTAATTATTTTATGTTTTTTGTCTTTAAAATGATGTAATAAAATATTTAAGAAAATTAGGTTTACTGTAGATGCTATCAGGTCATAGTTTAGTTAATTTGGGAATTAGGATTAGAGAACCTTAGTTTCAAGCCTTAGTATGAGACTAAGAAAATGTAAGAACCCAAGAAGTTTTTTTAGTAAAATGTTAAACATAGGGATCCCACAAGATATGCCTTTAGAATTAATTTCATAAAGGAATAAATTATTTATTTATGACTTGATGAATTATGTTTTGTTCTAACCTTTTATATTTTAGAAATGGTGGGAACCAGGAGAAACCAGGACAACAACCTGTGTGAGGGACAATGCAACGATTCCCTGAATGACATCCCCAATTCCTTGGGAGGAGGAGTTATAAATTTCATGGTGATACTTACCCAATCGTCTTAGGTTATGAATAATAACCTGAATAATGTGGAATGTCTTCCTTCACCTGAGATGGAGAAATTGGCTATCGAGTGTTTTATGCAGCAATGACCACCGACATTAAGTAGACCTTTAGATCCACTAGTTGCAGAATAGTGGGTTAACTCAATGGAGAAGATATTTTCTATGATTAACTATTTTGAGATAAAGAAGTTGACTCTGTCGATTTACCATTTATATGGAGAGGTCGATCAATGGTGGGATTTTATTAAGAACACCAAGCCGAATGATGAAATTGAAGAGATGGAGTGGGAATATTTTAAGAAAATGTTTCTCAAAAAGTATTTCCCTCAAAATATTCATACAAATATGGATATAGAATTATTAAATATGAATAAAAATTAAGGTGAATCTTTCATGGCCTATAAAGCAACATTAAAAAGTCTTACAAGGTACACTTCAGGTTTTGTTATTAATAATGATAGAAAAACTGATAGATTATTTAGTGGATTAAAACCAAACCTTTGAAAGGCTCTATAAATTGGAGAATTTGGGAGTTATGAAGAATTTTTTCAATGTGCTCTCAAAGTAGAGATGGAGTTTTGAGAATATTCCCATGGATATGGTGATAAGAAATGAAAGTTGAAGTTTAAAACTCTGGGATCTAATGAAAAAGGTGGAAAGAAATCCCAACCACCCACATGTCAAAAATGTGGGAAGAAGAATCATGGGAACTATCTCAAAGGGATTGGGAAATGATGTAAGTGTAGAAGATATGGACACCAAGCTCATTATTGTCAAAGAGACATAAATAATTTGGCTGATACAATGGAGAAAAGTAGAGCACCACCCATATTCCAATGCTACAACTATAGGGAGTAAAGGAACTATGAAAGCCAGTGCACTAAAACTCAAGTCTTAAAGGGTAATAAATGTCATCATCCACAAAATAAAATAGAACAAGGGAAGGATTATTCTATCACTACTGCTGAAGTGGAATAAGAAAATGAAGTTGTACAAGGTGCACTTCTTATTCACTCAATAATGGAAAAATTCTTATTTGATTCTAGTTCTATGCATTCCTTTATATCTTGGAAGTTTTCTAGAACTATTGAATTGAATCCCAAAACCTTGAAGTGTAGATATCTGTAAAAACACCAAGTGGTGAGATCATTGAAACCCAAGTGTTGGACTCTTATCTTATTGGCATATGTGGGAATATTCTTCCATTGAATCTTCTGATACTTGCCTTAGTGAAATTTGACGCTATAATGAGAATAGACTGGATCTCGTTATATATAGAACATATAAACTATCGGGAAAGGGAAATATCCTTTCATATTCTGAACCATCCCATGCTCCTCCAAAAATACAAGGAAGATCATGAATCTCCTTTAGAAAATCCTTCAATGGTGTGGGTGTTTATTCCCTATTAAGAATCATACCTCACTCAAATGGTTGAGTCAAAGGTATCAACCTAGGAGAAATGAAAATTGTGAGGAAATACAGTGATGTATTTCCTGAAGAGTTACCCAGACTTCCCCCATATCGTGATGTAGATTTCTCAATAGAACTCATACTCGTAGCTACTCCTATCTCAAAATGTTCCTATAGGATAGCCCCTATCGAACTGGAGGAGTTAAAGAAGCAGCTACAAGAGTACTTTGACAAAGGTTTCATGCTCCCTAGTGTATCACCTTAGGGTGTTCCAATACTCTTTGTAAAGAAGAAGGATGAATCAATGTGGTTGTGTATCGATTATCGGGAAATCAATAAGATTTCCATAAAGAACAATTATCCTCTTCCAAAGATTGATGAATTGTTCGATTAGTTCACAGGAGATTAGTACTTTTCAAAGGTGTATTTTTGTTCTAGATATCATCAGCTAAAGGTTAATAAGGAATATATTTAAAATATTACCTTCCATACAAGGTATGGGAACTATTAGTTACTAGTAATTTCCTTAAGACTTACTAATTCCCCTGAAATATTCATGGATATGATGAATAGAGTCTTTAGACATTACATTGACAAATTCTTGGTAGTGTTTATCGATGATATTTTCATCTCCTCTAAGAGAAAGGAGGGACATGAATAATATCCAAGGCTTGTGTTGGTGACATTGATGAAGGATAAGTTGTATGTCAAGTTCATCAAGTGTGACTTTTGTATGTAGAAAGTTGCATTCTTAGGATATGTGATCATAAGTGATGGAATTTATATGGACCCTTCAAAAACAAAGGCAATTGAGGGATGACTCAGGCCCTATAATGTCATGGAAATCCGTAGTTTTCTTAGCTTAATAAGGTACTATCGATGTTTTGTGAGAAATATCTTGAGATTGTCCAGACCACTAATTAAGTTAACAAGGAAAGGGGTAAAGTTTTTCTAGATGGAGGAATGTGAGGAAATCTTCAAGGAGTTAAAGAGAAGGCTGATCACTACACATATACTACCATTACCAAAAAGTGGAGAAAGTTTTGTGATATACAGTGATGCTTCAATGAAAATATTGGGTTGTGTACTCATGAAAAATGATAAATTGATAGCCTATGCCTCAAGATAGTTGAAGATCCATGAGTAGAACTACCCGATGCATTATCTAGAACTAACGACTATGATTTTTTCCTTTAAAATTTGGTGGCACTACCTCTATAGTAATAAGTGTGACATATATATTGATCACAAGAGCCTAAAGTATATATTCACACAAAAGTATCTAAACATGCGTAAAATGAGATGCTTAGACCTAATCAAATACTATGATTTCTCTATTCACTATCATCCTGGTAAGGTGAACAAGGTAGCCGATACTCTTAATAAAAAATAATCTGCTACTATATCCATGTTGTGGATTGAGAAAGACCCCATATTATTGGACATGCAAAGGATGGATTTGGAAATCATAAAAATATGGAATACATCCTACCTTTCCCAAATTATTTCCCAACCATCTATCCAAGATAATATTAAGGAGAAACAAAGGTATTATCCGGAGTTACAAAAGAAGGTGAATGTAGTAAAGGAAGGGAAGATGCAAGAGTTCCATATTGATGATGATGGTGTGATTCAGTTTGAAACAAGGCTTTGTGTGTCTTTGTCACCTGAGATAAAGAGGGAGATATTTGATAATGAACATATCTCACCTTTCTACATTCAAACTGGAAGTACCAAGATGTACTACGATCTCTGAGAACACTTTTGGTGGGAAAACATGAAGAATGAGATTGATGAGTATATCTCAAGGTGCTTAAAATGTTAAAAAGTTAAAGCATAGTGATAGAAATCCAAATGGATGATGCAACCATTGCCTATACCCATATATAAATGGGACAATGTCACTATGGACTTCGTCACTGGTCTCCCAAAGACATCCAAAGTAAATAATGCAATATGGGTTGTGGTGGACCAACTCACCAAGACTGCCTACTTTATTTATATACAGGAATATTTCTCACTCGAACAACTTTCCAAGATATATGTGAAAGAAGTGTTGAGGCTTCATGGGGTACCACTTTCAATCATATCTAATTTTAATACAAGGTTCACATCTAAATTTTGGAGAAGTCTCCAACATGCCTTGAGTATTGGATTTAATTTTAGCATGGCCTATCACTCCTGAACTGATGGAAAATCTAAAAGGAATAGTCATGAGCTTGAAGACATGCTAAGAGCCTGGTTAATGTAATTAAATGGTGGATGGGATCGACATATTCCATTTTTTGAGTTCTCATATAATAATAGCTTTCACTCGAGTATTCAGATGGCTCCACATGAAGCTCCCTATGGAAAGCGATGTAGAACTCCAACCTGTTGGGATGTGGGTGAATGAAATCTATTTGGACCTGATATTTTGAAAGAAATGGCATAGAATATTCAAGCCATCCAGCAACATATCAAATATTCTCATAGTCATTAAAATAGTTATGTTGACAACCACTGAAGGGAATTAGAGTTCGATGTTGGAGATAAATTCTTCCTTCGAATATCACCATGAGAAAGATTCATGCGGTGTAACAACCCGATATTTTATGATAAGTATTCATTTTAATTTATTTGATGTCATGTGTTTTATGCTACAACAAGATTATATTGTGCTATACGCCACACTGTATTAGCTTGAAGTATACGCAACACTATTCTTAGATTGTGTTACACACAATTTCAAGTTCGTTTTATAATAGTCATTCTACGCAACATCGAGTGTGTGTGTGTGTATATATATATATATTCAATCTATAAATGAAATATGGTTGGATTCTGTTATATGAAATAATGAAGGATTCTTGCACAACACACAACCCTGACTTGGCTTGCATTACACACATTCACGACCTTCCTCGATAGCGTGTGTTGTACGCAATACCGGGTTTTACTAAACAACGATATATTATTATAATATTATTATGAACTAGCCGTTATGAATAGTATTAACTAAAATTTTAATTTTATAACATTATTATTCATCTTACACATTTTCTATAACATGGTATAAGAACAAAATAAATTTTTCGGGTAAAATAAGTATTTTTCAAAAAAATACAGTTTTGTCGCCTTTTGATGGTGCACCCACTTTAAATCTAGTTTTTGACATGTTTATAAGTTCAATTTTATAAAATAAAATTATTCTTTGGAATCAGGATATAAAATTTTACCTTGGATAAATTTTTCATATTATTCTGATAACTTTCATATTTTAATGAATAGTAAAAACACGCTATATTTTAATTAAAAAAAAATTTCATCATAATACCTTATGTGGTTAAATTATAATATTGAATGGTTTTAAAGTATAAATAGAATATATTTTTACCATTTAATATAATTTATGTCATTAGCATTGATTTTACATTGAATTCGTAGGTTAAATCAATTCAATCTTTTGCAATGTTTTAAAACAAAAACCCGTTTTCATTTGACAACGAGATTAATTTTAATTTAATTTCTGCAACTTCTGTGTATTGAATTTTAAAAAATGGAGTCCATATTTGGAATCATTGGGTCCAAATTATGTTAATAGGCTACTTTTTATTTTTGAGAATTATGAATAGTAACTACGGTAAATTACCATAGTTAAAGGTAAATCGGGTAATTAAGGGTAAATATAATATTATAAAATTACCCTAACACATGCCAAAATTCTATTTTATGGCTAAAAGTAGACCCATATCACCTAAGGGTCAGATTATATTTATTTTATGGACTTTTGACCATGAAAATAATTTAATTATTATTAAAACCAAAGAAAGTGACAACATGTCACTCTCTTAAATATTATAAGTATAATAATTTTAATTTAGTGATAAACATCATAAAACTTAGAACATAAATAATCTCCAGAAATATAATGAAATTATCTACATTATATTAATTTATTTATAATTTTTAGGTATTAAATAATTATCATTAATTGTGACACAATAGTGATGCAGAAAATTGTTTATCTAGTGAAAAATCAAGAATATAGTTTTTATTAAACTAATAGTGACCATAAAAGGCACAAAACCCTGACCAAAACTTATTGATCATGTAAATGTAAAACATAATAATCTAATGGTCGAATATTGGACCATTTGGAGCCTTATAAAAGTGATTATGACACTTATATTGTTTTATTTTAAATGATGTCAAAGTTGTCACCTTCATAATTTAATAAATATAACAATTTAAATATTGTGATTTTAAGATGCTAAATTCTATTAAAAGTATTATTGTGAAAGGTAATATATTTATCTTCATCATAGGATTTTATTTTTTATTTTTATGCAACAAATAAGTATATTAAATAATTATAAAAAAATATTGTAGTAATTATTTTATTAAGAGATAAACCAAATAAATGGTTTTAAAAATAATAAAATAAATATTATATGAATTATTTAATGTTCTCCAATAATTTTATAGATACATATGACCTTTTATGAATCTATTAAATCTTTTAGTTCGAACATATCTTCTGTATATATATTATTTAAATTCAAATAAATGAATAGTGTCAAAATTGACACTATTGTTATTTTATAAAAATAACATATTATAAAATTGTTTAAAAATCACAAAAATATATAAAAATTATAAATTTAAATTTATATGGTCTAAAATGTTATAAAGTATCCAATTATGGAAAATTCACAACAAATAAGTAATTATTTGTTATAATTTAAAATTTATAATGTTATTACCACAAATAAAATTAAATTGATTAAGTAAGGATAAATCAAGTTGATAATGTTTAAAATAATTTCCTAACATGTCTAAATTTTATTGGTTGATGGGATTACAACCCTATCTCATCTAATATTCTAATATGAGTTATTTTTGGAGGTTTTTAAGTGGTTTTAGATTTATTATAAATTAATATTTTTTAGATTTCCAAAGGTGCCCCTCCCCTCCCTTATAAAAGGGCACCTCCTCCCTCTCTTCCTCACACCAATTTGAGCCTTCAAGCTCGGCCAACCCCTGCCAAATTCTCTTATTCACTTCCCTAGAAACATCCTAGAGGTACTGTTCTTCTTCAAAGACCAATTGTAGTGCCCTAAGAGGAGGTCTCAAAGAGGCGCTTCAAAGAAGAGGGGGTTCGGATACGTACGAAGCATATCGGACCTAAGGTAAGGGATAATTTTGCAAATATCATTTTTATCTGAGATTGCTTATTCGTAAGTATTTACTGGGGTTATTGTTATCATCCATGTCTATGTTTCCTAAAAATGGTTTCATGTATGTTTAAAGTTCTTTTTTACCCACTTTTGACTTTTACTACATGGTATGTAAGGAATCTTTCTTTTTTTTACGTTACAAGGTACTTTTTTTACTTTTCCGGCAAAAGTACGAGAAGAATTTTTTTTTTACATATATGGCATGAAAAAAAATTTACGGTTTTATAAAGCCATATTTTTATGAAGCTTCCTCCAAAAGATTTCATGACTATTTTAAACAAAATATTTTTCTTTTAAAATTTCATGACATTTTGTGAAAAGAAATTGATTTTGAAAAAGAAAGGATATTTTCTTCAAGAATTCATTTCAAGTGTTTTATCAAAACCATTTTCCATCTAAGATGACATTATTTCATCTGTGTATGTTTCAAGTATAAAGTCTCTATGATTTACATGGTTTCACTTTTCTCATTATGAAATGATATCCATTTCTTTTATATGGATTATGTGATGATGGGATGATGTTTATGAAACCCATTTTATTTGTTGGGTTATTATGAATGATGTATGTTTATTTTGTGGAACAAGTAAGAATGATTTAATTATGAGATTGTTGGGACCTATATCTCCCTCCAATTCATTGGGTAAAGATTTATATCTCATGAGATAGACAAGGCTGGAATGGCAAGTTAAACCGGTTCAGTAATACAGGACTGGAATGAGGAGTGAACTCGATTCAGAAAGGGACTTTGTCTACTAAGATGGTCTTGGCAGCAATGTCTTGGCTAATATGGAAATCATATCATGTGCTTAATTGTTTCCACAATTACATGTTTTATTCCCATTCTATTTTATCATTCTTAATGTTTCTTTATGATCTATGCCTTACGTACTTCCATGTTGTATGTCATTGCTCAAGCTTTTGATGTTTAAACATTATGTTCATGTTTTTAAGTTCAAATGTATATGGTATGTTTTATTTTATCCATGCTTACCCTTACTAAGCATTTGAGCTCACCCTTTCTATGTTTTCTTTTCCCCAGGATATAAAGAAAGGTTTTAGGTAAGAAAAAAAAAGGGAAGATCTTTATGGGAGATGTTGAAGATCTTTCACCACGATTCGAAGATTATGTTCCAAGTTTCCAAAGACACTAAACTTTTATGGTCCTTGTGTGTCTGTTTTTGTTATGTATTAAGTATTCCACAAAAGTAATGTAATTTTCATGTACGTCAAGTTTCGGGTCTCTACAGTTAGTATCAGAGGAAAGGTTTAGTCAACCTTTGGAAACTAGGATGCAAAAACGTTAGTGAGATCCCTAGAGATATTTCTAAGGTATGTCTAGGGATGTCCCTAAGGATAAGTATACGTATAGGATATAGTCATAGAACTACGATAACGATCATAGAATTTAACCTAAGATGTTAGATATTTAAGGTAGAAAAGCAGGTATTTGCGGCGGGCTATTTGCGACGGGATCCCGTCGCAAATGGCCCGTTGCTGAAAACGCCGTCGCAACTACACTTATTTGCGACGGGCCCGTCGCTAAAGCCTTTTTTTGTGACGGGCATTCTCCCAGTCACAAATAGTATTCCGTATTTTTGTAAAAAACTTTTGAAACAGTTTTTGCGACGGGACCCGTCGCAAATACCTTTTGCGACGGGACCCGTCGCAAATAGCTTTTGCGACGGTTCCGTCGCAAAAACTCTTTTTTAAAAAAATAAAAAAAATTAATAATACTAGTATTTGCGACGGGAGTCTGGACCCGTCGCAAATACTTTTTTTAAAAAAAAATAAAAAACTATTAATAATACTAGTATTTGCGACGGGCATAGTATCCCGTCGCAAATACTATAAAAAAATAAAAAAAATAAATTATTAATAAATTATTTTAATTAATATAATAATAGAATTATAATTTACAAATGAAAATAATAAATTATTTTAATTACTATAATAATAGTAGAATTATAATTCAAAAATAAAAATAATAGAATATTAATAAATAATTTAATTAATATAATAATATTACAATTATAATTCATAAATAAAAAAAATATTAATAAGTTATTTTAATTAATATAAAAATAATAGAATTATTTTACATTCAAATATTAAAATAATTCAAGTATTACAAAAAAAATAATTAAATTATAATATTATAAAATTTTAATATATATATATAATTTTAATATATAAATAAAATTTTAATATATATATAAAATTTAATATTATAAAATATAAATAATATTATTATTCATATTAATATTGTTATTTAAAAATATAATATTATTAATATTTTATAATGAGACAGAAACTACGAATAGAAAAAAAATATTTTGATTTCACAAATTTTATAACAGAAATACAAACTCTAATCAGTAGGAGAGGGGGAGGGGGGAGGTGGGGGATCTGCAGATGGTGGTGGAGTAAACTCCATCCCTAAAGCATGAGTGAGTCGGCGCATGTACTCCATCTGCTCCTGATGCTGCTGCTGCCACCGACTCGTCTGCTCCTCGTACAGCTGCTGCTGGCGTCGACGCTCCTCCTCATGCTGCTGACGCATCCGCTCCTGCTCCTGTCAGAGACTCTCTATCTGTGCAGTATGAGATCGCAACTGATCCTCATACTGTGTAGAAGAAGATGCATGAGCTCCTCTCGAGCTGGACGCCGACATCGCAGCATTTTATAACAGAAATACAAACTCTAATCTGTAGGAGGGGGGGAGGGGGGGAGGTGGGGGATCTGCAGATGGTGGTGGAGGAAACTCCATCCCTAAAGCATGAGTGAGTCGGCGCATGTACTCCATCTGCTCCTGATGTTGCTGCTGCCACCGACTCGTCTGCTCCTCGTACAGCTGCTGCTGGCGTCGACGCTCCTCCTCATGCTGCTGACGCATCTGCTCCTGCTCCTGTCGGAGACTCTCTATCTGTGCAGTCTGAGATCGCAACTGATCCTCATACTGTGTAGAAGAATATGCACGAGCTCCTCTCGAGCTGGACGCCGACATCGCATCACTGCCATAATAATCTCCGGGAGTCAGTCGAGAGCCGATACCAACTACCCGGCCCTTCTCGAAGGCATACTGGGTGGCCTGCATCCATGCCGCCTCATCAAACTGACGGGCAGTGGTCTGATCTGATGACTCGGCCTGACTCTCAGGCCGGGCCTGTGCCGCTGCGGCCTCATATGACTCCTATAGTTGCAATTTAAAATTAAAATTGTGAATATATTATATGCAGTTAATTTTTAAACTTGAAAACAAATAATACTGACCACGATGTGATGCTGACGATCACCTCTGAGCTCCCCAGTAGCAGTATCACTATACATCCTCCGATATACGTCGTACTCTGTAATATCGGGGTGCTCGACAGCCTATAAGAATAAAAAATAAACTGTTAATATTTATAGTTATATAAAATATTTATAAATAATGTACGTACCAGATGCTGTCTATGAGTACTGAAAGAACGAATCCCAGCTCGATGAGTCACCTCCTGCCTCCCCCGATTCTGCCTCCCCACCGATGATCTCCTCTGAAAGGCATCACTCAACCAGTGCGCACATAATCCATCCCATACATGGGATGAAATATACTCTGGTCGGTGTGCTCTACATGACTCATCAAACTCTGACACTCCTGTTTTCTTCATCGCAGCTTTTCTTAAATTGTGCAAAAACTGACGAAGGCGATCACGCATGGCCACCTCCCATGCCTCGTGGATGGCGTCACGCATGGTATCCTCGATCGGATACCATAAACCCTACAAATAAATCAAAATATCAAGTTAGAAATGAGATAATTTTCAAAATAAAAATTATTTATTTACGTACGTACCAACCAATGGTCGAACATGGCCTGCTGCACATCAATGGGAATCTGCTCCCATGTGGTCCACGGCTGAGAGAAATAGTTGCGCAAAATAGCGCTTCCCTGTCCGACTGCTATATGCGAAAAACTGAAAAAATAATAAACATTTATTATGTGAATGGATTAATGAAATCTTAGTCAAATTCACAGGTTATTACACAGGTTATCACACCTCCGGGTGCGCGGATCAAACCCAAGACGTGGACGTCGCTCGGGGACGGGGTCAGGAATCATCAATCGTGCAAGACCGCGCCCCCTCCGCGTACTCCCTGGAGCGCCTGCAGGCTGAGGGTCATCTGCCAGCAACTCATCCGCATCGAAAGGCAGGTCAGCATCCGCCAACGCACGAAATGTGGCCTCGTCCATCTGAAACAGAAAATGTTAATGTTAGCAAATAATTGATAATTACTATTATATATACATATATACATATTATGATTGTATATAAATACCATGGAATTCTATAAGTGTTCATCTTCATCATCATCTTCATATATGTCAATGTCATCTTCATATTCCTCCTCAACATCATCGATATCCATTCGAGTTGCAGTTGCTTCATCTCTTACCATTTCAAATTCATGTGTGACATCATTAACATCATCGTCATCACCGACTCTTAAATGTGGGGTGTCGTCATCGATACTCATATCTCTTTGTAAAAAAGATTGATTTTGAGTACTCTCTTGAAAAACTTAAATTCTTTGCACATCAGTGAAAGCACATTCACTTTGACTAAACTAATTGTCTCGAATTTTGATTTTTATTACACTCCACCAATCAGTCAAGTCTCTTGATGTTCCACATTTGGCTTCATATGGCAAATGTAACATCAAATGTTCCATTGAGTCGAAGAAAGACGGCGGAAATATTTTTTCCAGTTTACATATAATTACAACAACATATTTTTCAAGTTTGCCTAGAGCATCATAATCTGACGTAGCCGCACAAATTTCCCGAAAAAAATGAGACATGTCTGTTATGGAATCCCAAATCACAGAATTCAACAGACCTCTTAATCCAATGGGTAGAAGTCTCTCCATTATAACATGACAATCATGACTTTTTAATCCAGTAATATGATCATTCTTTACACATCTACCCAAATTGGAAGCACAGCCATCTGGAAGTCTCAAATCTGCAATCCACTGACAAAATAATAAACGGTTTTCTTTAGACAGTGTATAAGCTGCTTTTGGTTTCAGTAACCTTTCTGTTCTGACATTCTCAAATAGTTCCAATTCTGGACGCCTGCAAATTTGGGCAAGATCTAAACGTGCATTTACATTGTCTTTGCTCTTTCCTGGCATATCCAAAACTGTATGAAACAAATTATCAAAACAGTTCTTCTCAATATGCATGACATCTAACATGTGTCGGACCAACAAATCAGACCAATATGGCAAATCCCAAAATATGCTATGTTTAATCCAATTGTGTTCTTTCCCAAAACCAGAAATTTTCTGTTGGTTTATTGTGGGACCAAAAGTGATGGGAGGTAATGAAAATACAACCGATTTTAACTCCGAACCTGATAGCATTTTTGGAGGTCCATCCCTTTCAGCTGTTCCTTTTCTGAAATGAGATCTGTTTCTGCAAAAAGGATGATCAGCTGGAAGAAATCTGCGATGACAGTCAAAATAACAAGGTTTCTTTCCATGAATGAGCATAAATGCTTTGTTCTCTCCCATACAGTAAGGACATGATTTCTGACCATATGTACTCCAGCCAGATAACATCCCATAAGCCGGGAAGTCACTTATTGTCCACATCAATGCTGCTCTCAGTATGAAATTCTGTTTCGTTGCAACATCATATGTACTGACACCAGTACTCCACAATAAATTTAATTCATCAATCAATGGCTTCAAATAAACATCAATATTTTTCTTCGGATGTCCTGGAATTAGTAAAGTCAAAAAGATATATGGATCCTTCATCAACATCCATGGAGGTAAATTATACGGAGTTAAAAAAACAGGCCAACATGAATATTGACTACCATAAGATCCAAACGGACAGAAACCATCAGTGGAAAGGCCCAGTCGAACATTTCTAGCTTCTAAAGCAAATGATGGATGCACTCTATCAAAATGTTTCCATGAATCACCATCGGCTGGATGATTCAAGCTTTTATCGGTTGAACTATTCTCTTTATGCCATGACATCATTGTCGCTGTATTCTTAGACATGAATAAAAGCTGAAGTCTGGATGTAAGCGGAAAATATCTCAACTGTTTTACAGGAATCAAACCAGACTTCCCGTGTTGTCCTTCTTTATATCTCAGTTGTCCACATGTGGGACAACTATCCAACGACTCATTTTCCCCTGAATATAAAATGCAGTCATTTGAACATGCATGAATCTTCTGACAAGTAAGTCCCAAATTTCGAACCAACCTCTTACTTTCATAGTAATTTGCAGGTAAAACATTTCCTTCGGGTAACAGTGTTTTCAGCAAAGAAAATATCTGGTCAAAACATGTGTTTGACATTCCGTTATCTGATTTGATAGCCATAAATTTTGCAACTGCTTCTAATTTGCTCATCTTGCAGCCAGGATATAATGCATCCTCAGCAGACTTCAACAACTCATAAAATTCAGACGGTCCCAACTCAGGATTTGAAGCTATATCAGCCGGAGTTTCTGTATATTGAACAGATGAACCTGCAACATCATGTACTAAATCTTGAAACTGGGATGGATCCGGAATCAAGTTGGTATCACCTGCTCTGGAACTGCGTTCACCGTGTTGATACCAAAAAACATAATCTGCTTGAAAACCAAAACGCAAGAGATGTTCCCCCACTTTGTCAAACGTGTCAAACGTTCTCAATGCACATTTTCTACAAGGGCATTTTATCTTTCCTTCTGAAACAAATTCTGGATTTGATGCCGCAAATGATAAAAAACTCTCCACACCCTCTATATATACTGGATTTAAACCAGAACCATTTGGATTTCTACGTTGATTTATTCATATGCGGTCATCTAATAATGACTGTTGACGACCTCGTTGTTCCATATTTTTCTATAAAATATAAAAGCATTACTGGTTTTGAATAATTTGTTAGAAAAAACACAAGCAAGGATTGAATATATTGAGAATAAAGCAAAACCTGTTACAAATATTGATAATTTTAATATTATATTGATTTTTTATTTTTTTAATAATACTAATATAATTTTTTTCATAAATATTAATTATATAATAATAACATCATTACATTATTAGTATATTTTATTATTAATATTAAAATAATATAATTTTCTATATTATATACAATTCTCCTTTCATCTGTGTGTTTCACATTCTGTCTCCACATGTAATATTGGCATTCACTTTCACCTCTCCATTGGCGAGTAGGTTGATAATTTTGAAAAAGAATGCCAATATTACATGTGGAGACAGAAAAAACACAGAAGAAAAGAGAATTGTATATAATATAGAAAATTATATTATTTTAATATTAATAATAAAATATACAAATAATGTAATAAGGTAATTATTCCAAATTATTGGTAAGTATTTCAAATTATTGGTAATTATTCCAAATTATTGGTAATTATTCCAAATTATTGGTAATTATTCCAAATTATTGGTAATTAATACTAATTATTGGTAATTAATAATCATTATTACTAATTATTGGTAATTATTACTAATTATTCCTAATTAATACTAATTATTCCTAATTATTCCTAATTATTCCTAATTATTACTAATTATTGTTAATTATTACTAATTATTGTTAATTATTACTAATTATTACTAATTATTTCTAATTATTACTAATTATTTCTAATTATTACTAATTATTTCTAATTATTACTAATTATTGCTAATTATTAGTAATTATTGCTAATTATTACTAATTATTGCTAATTATTATTAATTATTGATAATTATTAGTAATTATTGATAATTATTGGTAATTATTACTAATTATTGTTAATTATTGGCAATTATTGTTAATTATTACTAAATATTGGTAATTATTACTAAATATTGGTAATTAATACTAATTATTGCTAATTAATACTAATTATTGATAATTAATACTAATTATTGGTAATTAATACTAATTATTGGTAATTAATACTAATTATTGGTAATTAATAATCATTATTACTAATTATTGGTAATTATTACTAATTATTCCTAATTAATACTAATTATTCCTAATTATTCCTAATTATTACTAATTATTGTTAATTAATACTAATTATTGCTAATTATTACTAATTATTACTAATTATTACTAATTATTTCTAATTATTACTAATTATTTCTAATTATTACTAATTATTTCTAATTATTACTAATTATTTCTAATTATTACTAATTATTGCTAATTATTAGTAATTATTGCTAATTATTACTAATTATTGCTAATTATTATTAATTATTGATAATTATTAGTAATTATTGATAATTATTGGTAATTATTGATAATTATTGGTAATTATTGATAATTATTGTTAATTATTGGCAATTATTGTTAATTATTGGCAATTATTGTTAATTAATACTAATTATTGGTAATTAATACTAATTATTGGTAATTAATACTAATTATTGGTAATTAATACTAATTATTGGTAATTAATACTAATTATTGGTAATTAATACTAATTATTGGTAATTAATAATCATTATTACTAATTATTGGTAATTATTACTAATTATTCCTAATTAATACTAATTATTCCTAATTAATCCTAATTATTCCTAATTATTCCTAATTATTACTAATTATTGTTAATTATTACTAATTATTACTAATTATTTCTAATTATTACTAATTATTTCTAATTATTACTAATTATTTCTCATTATTACTAATTATTTCTAATTATTACTAATTATTGCTAATTATTAGTAATTATTACTAATTATTAGTAATTATTGCTAATTATTATTAATTATTGATAATTATTAGTAATTATTGATAATTATTGGTAATTATTACTAATTATTGGTAATTATTGGCAATTATTTTTAATTATTACTAAATATTGATAATTATTGGTAATTATTAATAATTAATACTAATTATTGGTAATTAATACTAATTATTGGTAATTAATACTAATTATTGGTAATTAATACTAATTATTGGTAATTAATACTAATTATTGGTAATTAATACTAATTATTGGTAATTAATACTAATTATTGGTAATTAATACTAATTATTGGTAATTAATACTAATTATTGGTAATTATTACTAATTATTCCTAATTAATACTAATTATTCCTAATTATTACTAATTATTACTAATTATTGTTAATTATTCCTAATTATTACTAATTATTGGTAATTAATACTAATTATTGGTAATTAATACTAATTATAGGTAATTATTACTAATTATTGTTAATTATTGGTAATTATTACTAATTATTGGTAATTAATACTAATTATTGGTAATTAATACTAATTATTGGTAATTAATACTAATTATAGGTAATTAATACTAATTATTGGTAATTATTACTAATTATTACTAATTATTCTTAATTATTGATAATTGTTGATAATTGTTCCTAATTATTAGTAATTAAATGAATAATTATCAATAATTAGAAATAATTACCAATAATTACAAATAATAACATTATTAATATATTTTATTATTAATATTAAAATAATATAATTTTCTAATTTATATACAATTCTTCTTTCATCTCTGCGTTTTCTATCTCCACATACAAATAATACATGTGAAGACAGCAAACACACAGATGAAAAAAGAATTGTATATATATAAAAAATTATATTATTTTAATATTAATAATAAAATAAACTAATAATGTAATAATGTTCTTATTCCTAATTATTGGTATTTATTACTAATTATTAATATTTATTCTTAATTATTAAAAATTATTACTAATTATTCCTAATTACCATTAACTATAAACAATACTAATAATTTAAATTTATTAAGTAATAAAACAATGTAAACATAATTAAATTACAACTAATTAATAATAATTGAAACTAATAAAAAATTAAAAATAAATAAAAAATTAAAATGAAGATAAATACCTTGAAAATTGATCTGTTCTGATCGTTCTTCAAAACTTTAATATCAGCTCCGGAGAAAAAAAATTAAACTGGAGAAAAACTCAACTCTAGAAATATAATTTTGAGAGAAGGAGAAGATAAGGAATGAGAATGAAATGAAAAAAACGGATGGGGGTATTTATAGGTTAGATTATTTGCGACGGGCTCATTTGCGACGGGATTCCCGTCGCAAATAGTATTATTTGCGACGGTACCCGTCGCAAATACCTTAGCCAACATTTATTACGGTCAACCGGTAAATAGTTATTTGCGACGGGTCCCGTCGCAAATAACCCCTGCCGACATAGTATTTGCGACGGGGGAATATTCCCGTCGCAAATACCTTTTACCGCCGCCGGTTATTTGCGACGGAAATATTCCCCCGTCGCAAATAAGTTTCCCGCGATTTGGCGCGCATCGCGGGAAAACTATTTGCGACGGGGAAAGCAATCCCGTCGCAAAAGCCTCCTTATTTGCGACGGGGAAATACCCCCGTCGCAAATAAGTTTTTAACATGACTATTTGCGACGGGAATAAATCCCGTCGCAAATAACCCGTCGCAATTGCTCATTTTTCCCGTAGTGGTACTCCCCCTTGATTATGTTATTTTCCTTGTATGATTTTTTCCTCTCACAGAATTCTTTTTGTGTTTTAGTCAATGGAGGGAACCAGAAGGAATTTGGTTAACATTGAATCCAATGGACAAATTGGTGACTATGAGCAAAGAAATTGCGTAATGCCTAGAGAGAAAGATATTGTGATTATGCCAAAT
The DNA here is from genome assembly GCA_963277665.1 of Viscum album. NCBI lineage: Eukaryota > Viridiplantae > Streptophyta > Magnoliopsida > Santalales > Viscaceae > Viscum > Viscum album. The sequence continues at coordinate 350,128,733 of OY728130.1, read as the reverse complement.
CAGTCATCGCGATATATGATTAGCAAGGTGAAATTTAGTGGTATGCCTAATTCATCAAAAAAGTGGAAGATAGACTTTTATGCATGTTCGCATGTTGAGGAGCATAAAGAAAGGAAGACTGAGATTTCTAAAGGGAAGAAGAACCTTGAGGAATACCTCGAATGGAGGGACAGATGTTATCTGTGTGGAGAAAAGGGTCATAGAGTGACAGACTATTATGGTGTTCAATGTCTTATTTGTAGAGAACATGGGCATTACCCAACTCAATTCCCTGACCTAAAAAGTATCTTCTAAAATCAAGAAAGGACTTATTCCAGGACAATCATTGAAGAGGATGGATTGAAGTGTTTATGTATTGGTATTCAAGAATAATTTTGTTGAGGTACTTTTATGGTGTATTAGAATATTTTTGTATTAGTCTGTTGTGGTTTTGAATAATTTTATGGTACCGGTAACCATGAAAAGTGATTCAAATATTTTGGAAATCAGATGATATGCACATAATGAAGGGATAAGGAGAAAATGAAATGTTTGACAGTATTCATGAGCTCATGATTGATATTGTAGGACCCCGGGACACCCTGAGAGGGGAGGGGTGAATCAGGGTGGCAACTTTTTCTTCTTAAAGTTGTGGATCTTGTTCCCACGTTGGTAGGAACTACTTAAACCTGTATGATGGATATGATCAGCAATTAAACATTCACATGCAGAGACAGATGACACAGCTATATTTACTTGGTTCACCACTGAGGGCTACGTCCAAGGAGTATACGCCGACAGGTTGTCGGTCGTACCTAAATCCACTATGCTTCACTAGCTGCGGATACAAATGTTCGGGTACAGACACTCTGTCCCAGGCTCACTGCCTTTACAATTGTTCAGGGATAGCTCACTGCGTCCCTCGGGTCACTCCCGTTGACTCCCCCTGGCTCACTGCCGTTGGTGAAGTCTCACTCAGTTTATAGACGTGAAGGTCTCTTCAATAGATATGCATTGAAGTCTTTGTCTCCTGTTCAGCATGAGACTTTGCTTGCATCAGAGTCCTGAGTTGATGCTCTTTTGAAATCAATATTCTACTTCAGTGCAATACCTGAATGCACTAAATCTCCTTCTCTTCCTTCAATTCCCAGTTCTGACACCTGAGTGTATCGATATATTTCTCTCTCTGTGCAGATCAGATTTTGGTTGCACGATCGTTCTTCTTCTCTTCGCAAAGCAGATTTGAGAGTGCAAAGCACCTGTCAAAAGGCCTGCGGGACCCCCAAATTTTCCGCGCACCCTTCCCGGGGGCTTGCGCGTAAAATTCAAACCTTACGCGTAAAAATAACTTTTGTCGCGTAAAAGGCTTTTCGCGCTACTCTTCTTTTTCGCGCAAAACTTCCCTTTTTCGCGCAACGCCTTCTTTTTCGCGCAACCCTCTGTACCTTAATTTTTCTACGCGCCGGAGCTCAGGATTTGTCTAAGTGTCGAGCCCCACAGAATGAGAGGGGTTCACCTCATATTTATAGACGTTTTTGATCCTGCGCGTAAAAACCCCCCTTCTTGCGCACAACTAACTTTACGCGCACCAGTTCGATTTTCCGCGCACATGGTGCGAACATCTCTGATTTTTCGCGCGCCTCTTGCCTTTGCCGATTTTCTGTATTTCTGATTCGATACGCTGATTGCGCGAAAAATTCTCCCATCTTTTCTGCGCACAACATTTTTCGCGCACATTTCTGGTTTTTCGCGCACAGCTCTAGTTTTTCGCGCAGCCCATGCCTTTACCATTTTACAGCGTTCTGATTCTGAAACACTGTTTGCGCGAAAAACTTCGCTCCACTCATTTCGCGCATCCCGCTGTTTTTCGCGCCTAACTTATGTATTTCGCGCAAGCCTCTTATATTTCGTGCACCACTTCCTTTTTGTGCGAACCTCCTTTTGCAGACAATCCATGTCTTCATTTTCCGATTTTGAGGCCCAAAAATTTGGCAAACACTGGGAAATAGCGCCACCTTGTATCTGCTCTTTTTGTACCGCCTCCAGATCATCCATTCCTTTGTCGACGTTCTCTGACAAAACATGGATCATTAACCACATCCCTCGAACTCGACCTGCCTCCATAGAAACTCTTTTGCCAACAAATTTTTATGTCGTTTGTTTGCTTTGTCGACAAGGACGATCACCTCAACAGCGCTTCATCTTGGTGATCTGTATACTTCAGCAACTCTTCTGCTTTTATCACAACCTCCACTATTGTGATATGTAGTCTTTGAAGGAACAGCTTTAGCATCATCATCTTCTATGACAATGTGATGTTCATGACTATCTCAGAAGTCCAATCTTTGCACATTGTCTTCTTCATCAACCGGTATGATGTACTTAATGCAAACCGATTCAATTCGTCAGGAAGTCTCTTGCATGGTTCTCATGCAATCATGAGTAATTGCATGGACTTCATCCAAAGACCTCATTCTTCTTTAATCATCCTTGGATGGATTATACCTCACATTCTGCATTGTTGTAAACAATGTATCACCTTTGACACATGTTCTTTGAACTTCCGATCAGTACAACAATCGTCTGAATCACCACTCCTCTACTTCATCGGAGTACTTCATGATCTCCTTCATTTTGATATTCCATTGACAACTATTGACAACAAATGAAAACCTATACACAACGTGGTTCCAACAATCTCCCCCTTTGTATTTTGTTGTTAATACCTTAAACATCTTCTGAAATGAATCCGTCAATGTCAAAATGAGAATCTTCTGCATTTCACTTTCTCTCCCCCTTATTGACAAGAAATACAAAGCGCATGGTAGGGAGGGTATCAATCCTCACTTAAGCAAAGTTTCATTAATCATTTCACTCTAAGTCTACTTGAGCAGTGCTCGATGTAGAAAACAAGAGGATTTGATTAAGTCAACAAGGCTGTCCATTATCCACAGATCATGATACCAACATGAGATGAGAACTCATGTATCTTGTATTCAAGGGTTTACCACTTTTATTTCAGGCTTAAGAAAAATCACTATGATAGAGAAAAACCAACCTGAAACTCCTTCTCCATTGGTGTGTTCTTCAAGAAATTCACAGAATAACTGCTTTTGAGTCCACCTGGATTTGATATTGATTGAAACAGTGATTATGGAAGCTTCTTCATTCTTCTCCCCCGCAAGGGAAACACTCCTCATCATCTTCATCAAGAGTGATCCTTCATCATCATAATCTTTGAATATCAGTTGAAGAATCTACTAAGGATGGGAACTTCTTCAGCTTTGCTATCAAGAGTTGACAACATTCACAACTTCTCAGGTTCTCCCCCTGAGAGCATGCTTCACCTTCAATTCCCTGCATTATTAGCACAAATACAATACACAAATGAATAAGAGAATAAGGTGGATCATCCTTGCTTCATCAGCAAGACCTGCATGGTTGAGGTTCTTTTCTCAACCATGTTCCTTTGTTCGCTCCAGTCTTCATGCCTACACACTTAAACATATGTTCCGACATCTGTTGGTGTGGCATGGCTCTGTTCACATTCTCTTCTGCTTTGTGTGGAGAATTGTTCTGCTTAGCAGCCATCATGAATGATATATTCTTACTTCTCTTCAGGACTGCTTCTTGCTCTGGTATTAAGGTTAGGCAATCTTTTGCAATGTGACCAGATTTCTTGCATCTCTCACACAGAACTTCTTTGACACGAGTGCTTCTCTTTGTTTGCAATCTCTCAAGCACCATGTCTTCATCATGTGAAAGTTTTCCTTTTCCTTTATCACCAGCCCTGGCCTTTTCATCTTCAAATTTTCTCATTCGTTTCAAATCTTCTGGCCAGATGACCAATATGTCATTTGGAACTTTTGCAGCTGGTTTAGGTCTTCCACATGGGTTCATCTGAGATTCATCCCACTTAGTGTTTCTTTTGGATGAATGACCCTTCAATTTCATGGATCTAAAATCCTGAGTCTTCTCAGTTTCCCTACTTGAGATCTTCTTGGGGAAGTGTGTGTTCACAACATTCTTCTGATTTCTTCCCAAGGTACGTTCTTCATACTTAGATGGCTTGTGTGGTCTTCTGTTATTATCAGCTCTGGATATCTGTTGACCTAGGCATGCACCATTCTTGTGACCATTGCCGTTGCATACATCACAGATATTATCAAGCATTCCAAATCTGTTTGCTGTAAATAGATGCTTCTGGACCTGTGGATGTTGCTTCTTCTTCTCTGCCTTCCTCCCCTTTGATATAGGCTTTCCCTGTGCTTTTCCATGAAAGGGATTATAAAAACAATCCAGTGCACAGTGCCCAAATCTATTGCAGCACCAACATTGGCCCACAAATCTTTTCTTCTTTGTTTCTTCAGTATTAAGTTGTTGGGCCATCTGCTTAATCGTTTGTGCTCTATTTGAGGAAGAAGCTTCCTCCTTTTTCTTCCTATCCACCCTAGTCATGGTGGTAGGTTTATTCTTCTCACCTATCCTCATCCATGCTTGTTTAGAGCTTTTCTTCCCACCTGCACTGATTGTCGGAGTGTATTTAGAAACATGAGTACAAGATGGTCTGGATGGTACCTTCACTTTCTCAGTTGCCTGTGATAGATCAATGAGCGAAGTCATGATCTTCTTATCACATGTTGGAGGTCTTTTGACAATAGAATCCTCCATTGAGCATTGAGTACCGGCAGCAACTGATTCTTGATGTGGATACTCAAGAGTTGTCATAATCTTCTTGTCACATGTTGGAGGCATTTCAGCTTTAGACTCCTCCAACGAACATTGAGTGCAAGCATCACTCATTTCATTCTTTTGTGAAGTCTCAATATGTGTGTTCTCAATCTTGGTCAATTGAGCTTCCAATTTTTGACCCACAATATTGAGGATGATCTTCTGATCTTCAATCGTGATCATCTTCTCTTCACAATTCTTCTTCAACCTTTCAACCTCATCTTCATGCATCTTAACTTTGTTTTGTAACAAAGAGTCAAGTTCCCTGAATTTAATGGACGTTTCTTCCAGACAAAAATTCTTGACTTCATTGTTCTTCTTCAGCTCAGCTTCAAGTGCATGGATCTGTTCTTCTAGAGTATTGCTGACTTCACCTTTTTCTTCAAGGGCTTTCACCCGTTTGGTGAGCTTCATACTTTCCATAATTTTTCCTTCCAGCCCCTTTTCCATATTGTCCGCTTCCCTTTCAGGTCTAGTGATCTCAACCTGCATAGATTGAAATAGGCTACAGATAATAACAACCCTTTCTTCTGGAATATCATGCAGATATGTTTTGAGTTTTTCTTGAAAGCATGAATTGGGGGTGTCATCCTTTCCTCTGGAAGAATTCTGAGTCACCTGCTCGATACTTTCCATGCCTAATGTTTCTTCATTATTGGAATGGCATGGAGAACAAGACACTATATCTTCTTTGGATTTGGGGGACTTCTTCATCATCTTCTTCTCTTTCTTTTTCCTATTTGTCAAAGTCTTGGTGGATATAGATTTCTGCTCAGAAATGACTGCGTCATTATCAAAACTGCTCTTCATTGTTGACTCTAGGAAAGAAACTCAAATCCTCTTCTCAATAGAATTACTGGAGAATATCCAAAATACGTTAACCTGGCTCTGATACCACTTGTAGGACCCCGGGACACCCTGAGAGGGGAGGGGTGAATCAGGGTGGCAACTTTTTCTTCTTAAAGTTGTGGATCTTATTCCCACGTTGGTAGGAACTACTTAAACCTGTATGATGGATATGATCAGCAATTAAACATTCACATGCAGAGACAGATGACACAGCTATATTTACTTGGTTCACCACTGAGGGCTACGTCCAAGGAGTATACACCGACAGGTTGTCGGTCGTACCTAAATCCACTATGCTTCACTAGCTGCGGATACAAATGTTCGGGTACAGACACTTTGTCCCAGGCTCACTGCCTTTACAATTGTTCAGGGATAGCTCACTGCGTCCCTCGGGTCACTCCCGTTGACTCCCCCTGGCTCACTGCCGTTGGTGAAGTCTCACTCAGTTTATAGACGTGAAGGTCTCTTCAATAGATATGCATTGAAGTCTTTGTCTCCTGTTCAGCATGAGACTTTGCTTGCATCAGAGTCCTGAGTTGATGCTCTTTTGAAATCAATATTCTACTTCAGTGCAATACCTGAATGCACTAAATCTCCTTCTCTTCCTTCAATTCCCAGTTCTGACACCTGAGTGTATCGATATATTTCTCTCTCTATGCAGATCAGATTTTGGTTGCACGATCGTTCTTCTTCTCTTCGCAAAGCAGATTTGAGAGTGCAAAGCACCTGTCAAAAGGCCTGCGGACCCCCAAATTTTCCGCGCACCCTTCCCGGGGGCTTGCGCGTAAAATTCAAACCTTGCGCGTAAAAATAACTTTTGTCGCGTAAAAGGCTTTTCGCGCTACTCTTCTTTTTCGCGCAAAACTTCCCTTTTTCGCGCAACGCCTTCTTTTTCGCGCAACCCTCTGTACCTTAATTTTTCTACGCGCCGGAGCTCAGGATTTGTCTAAGTGTCGAGCCCCACAGAATGAGAGGGGTTCACCTCATATTTATAGACGTTTTTGATCCTGCGCGTAAAAACCCCCCTTCTTGCGCACAACTAACTTTACGCGCACCAGTTCGATTTTCCGCGCACATGGTGCGAACATCTCTGATTTTTCGCGCGCCTCTTGCCTTTGCCGATTTTCTGTATTTCTGATTCGATACGCTGATTGCGCGAAAAATTCTCCCATCTTTTCTGCGCACAACATTTTTCGCGCACATTTCTGGTTTTTCGCGCACAGCTCTAGTTTTTCGCGCAGCCCATGCCTTTACCATTTTACAGCGTTCTGATTCTGAAACACTGTTTGCGCGAAAAACTTCGCTCCACTCATTTCGCGCATCCCGCTGTTTTTCGCGCCTAACTTATGTATTTCGCGCAAGCCTCTTATATTTCGTGCACCACTTCCTTTTTGTGCGAACCTCCTTTTGCAGACAATCCATGTCTTCATTTTCCGATTTTGAGGCCCAAAAATTTGGCAAACACTGGGAAATAGCGCCACCTTGTATCTGCTCTTTTTGTACCGCCTCCAGATCATCCATTCCTTTGTCGACGTTCTCTGACAAAACATGGATCATTAACCACATCCCTCGAACTCGACCTGCCTCCATAGAAACTCTTTTGCCAACAAATTTTTATGTCGTTTGTTTGCTTTGTCGACAAGGACGATCACCTCAACAGCGCTTCATCTTGGTGATCTGTATACTTCAGCAACTCTTCTGCTTTTATCACAACCTCCACTATTGTGATATGTAGTCTTTGAAGGAACAGCTTTAGCATCATCATCTTCTATGACAATTTGATGTTCATGACTATCTCAGAAGTCCAATCTTTGCACATTGTCTTCTTCATCAACCGGTATGATGTACTTAATGCAAACCGATTCAATTCGTCAGGAAGTCTCTTGCATGGTTCTCATGCAATCATGAGTAATTGCATGGACTTCATCCAAAGACCTCATTATTCTTTAATCATCCTTGGATGGATTATACCTCACATTATGCATTGTTGTAAACAATGTATCACCTTTGACACATGTTCTTTGAACTTCCGATCAGTACAACAATCGTCTGAATCACCACTCCTCTACTTCATCGGAGTACTTCATGATCTCCTTCATTTTGATATTCCATTGACAACTATTGACAACAAATGCAAACCTATACACAACGTGGTTCCAACAGATATAAGGACTAAGTGATTTCATGGTTTGAGTATATAGAATTTTGAGGATTTTGGTATGTGGAAAGAGTTAACTTTTGACAGCACTCATGATTTCACTAAGATTCAATGGGTATTCATTTTTCAATAGAATACATGATTAAGGTATTCACATGACTGGAATGTGACCAACAAGATATATGAGGGATAAATGATGGTATTCACGTGCTTGTTATATGACCTTTTTAGTAATCGTTCTCTTTATACAATGAGTTTGGAAAGAAGTATTTTGGATAAGCCTAAACATTGGAATGGATAGTATTGTTTAAGGCTAGAACTTTTTGTTATAATAGTATTGTTTTAGAAAAAGGATAACCTGCAGGATGAGCGACAACCCATCGCGTCGGACAAGGTTGCGTGAATCGAACCCACAACCGAAGTGCGACTGGCCTTTATCACCTACCACTGGCCTACAGGAAGTCCCTGGTTAGTAGAAACTAGTTTTATTTTATTAAGCGGTATGATATATGAAGTATCAGTTCATTTTTAGAATTGTATATGATTAACCTCACCATAGATGGACTTATGTATATTTGATAAGTTTTGCTAACCTTTTGTTTGAAACAGATGGAATGACCCATCATTCTATCACATGACCTGTTAACACTTCACGAATAACAAATTCAACTTCATTTCTTTAAGAGATGAAGTGTAAATTATTCAAAGCACGAACAATAGTGAGATTGTACCAAAATCAAGCAAGTATTTCTTCTATTTCAAATTTTTCAACTTTAGGGAAATGATATTGAAAACTAAAAATGTTGTCCTAGTGCTCTTATATCCGATGAATCAGATGGTACCTTAGATCATCACAAATTTATGGCTTTGTGATTGTTGGCTTTTTCATAGTCATGTCCTCTACCACTCTCCATCAGAACTTGATGGTTAGATTTTTCTTCCATATCCATATTTTCACCTATGTTCTCCTATATGGAAACCCATTGATTAGTTAATTTGGGTAACCGTTATGTTTCATACTTTAGTTTTTAAAGTTAAGTTTTGGTATTCCATTTTACGATGTGTGTTGCAATTAAATAAACTTTCAAGTAGAAAACCATGTATAACCCCAACGAATTTTGAGGGTGAAATTCATTTTAAGGGGGGTAGAATGTAACAACCCGATATTTTATGATAAGTATTCATTTTAATTTATTTTATGTCATGTGTTTTATGGTACAACAAGATTATCTTGTGTTATACGCCACACTGTATTAGCTTGAAGTATACGCAACACTATTCTTAGATTGTGTTACACACAATTTCAAGTTCATTTTATAATAGTCATTCTACGCAACATTGAGTGTGTGTGTGTGTATATATATATATATATATATTCAATGTATAAATGAAATATGGTTGGATTCTGTTATACAAAATAATGAAGGATTCTTGCACAACACACAACCCTGACTTGTCTTGCATTACACGCAATCACGACCTTCCTCGATAGCGTGTGTTGTACGCAATACCGGGTTTTACTAAACAATGATATATTATTATAATATTATTATGAACTAGCCATTATGAATAGTATTAACTAAATTTTGAATTTTATAACATTATTATTCATCTTACACATTTTCTAAAACATGGTATAAGAGCAAAATAATTTTTTCGGGTAAAATAAGTATTTTTCAAAAAATGCAGTTTTGTCGACTTTTGATGGAGCACCCACTTTAAATCTAGTTTTTGACATGTTTATAAGTTCAATTTTACAAAATAAAATTATTCTTTGGAATCAGGATATAAAATTTTACCTTGGATAAATTTTTCATATTATTCTGATAACTTTTATATTTTAATGAATAGTAAAAACACGCTATATTTTAATTAAAAAAAACTTTTTTCATCGTAATAAATTATGTGGTTAAATTATAATATTGAATGGTTTTAAAGTATAAATAGAATATATTTTTACCATTTAATATAATTTATGTCATTAGCATTGATTTTACATTGAATTCGTAGGTTAAATCAATTCAATCTTTTGCAATGTTTTAAAATAAAAAACCGTTTTCATTCGACAACGGGATTAATTTTAATTTAATTTCTGCAACATATGTGTATTGAATTTGAAAAAATGGATTCCATATTTGGAATCATTGGTTCAAAATTATGTTAATAGGCTACTTTTTATTTTTGGGAATTATGAATAGTAACTACGGTAAATTTTATTTACCATAGTTAAAGGTAAATCGGGTAATTAAGGGTAAATATAATATTATAAAATTACCCCAATACATGCCAAAATTCTATTGGATGGATAAAAGTCGACCCATATCACCTAAGGGTCGGATTAGATTCATTTTATGGACTTTTGACCATGAAAATAATTTAATTATTATTAAAACCAAAGAAAGTGACAACATGTCACTCTCTTAAATCTTATAAGTATAATAATTTTAATTTAGTGATAAACATCATAAAACTTTGAACATGAATAGTCTCCAGAAATCTAATGAAATTATCTACATCATATGAATTTATTTATAAATTTTAGGTATTAAATAATTATCATTAATTGTGACACAATAGTGATGCAGAAAATTGTTTATCTAGTGAAAAATCAAGAATATAGTTTTTATTAAACTAATAGTGACCATAAAAGGCACAAAACCCTGACCAAAACTTATTGGTAATGTAAATGTAAAACCTAATAATCCAATGGTATAATATTGGACCATTTGGAGCCTTATAAAAGTGATTATGACACTTATATTATTTTATTTTTAAGTGATGCCAAAGTTGTCACCTTCATAATTTAATAAATATAACAATTTAAATATTGTGATTTTAAGATGATAAATTCGATTAAAAGTATTATTGTGAAAGTTAATAGATTTATATTCATCATAAGATTTTATTTTTAATTTTTATGCAACAAATAAGTATATTAAATAATTATACAAAAATATTATAGTAATTATTTTATTAAGAGATAAACCAAATAAATGGTTTTAAAAATAATAAAATAAATATTATATGAATTATTTAATGTTATCCAATAATTTTCTAGATACATATTACCTTTTATGAATCTATTAAAGCTTTTATTTAGAACATATCTTCTGTATATATATTATTTAAATTCAAATAAATGAATAGTGTCAAAATTGACACTATTGTTATTTTATAAAAATAACATATTATAAAATTGTTTAAAAATCACAAAAATATATAAAAATTATAAATTTAAATTTATATGCTCTAAAATGTTATAAATTATCCAATTATGGAAAATTCACAACAAATAAATAATTATTTTTTATAATTTAAAATTTAGAATATTATTACCGCAAATAAAATTAAATTGATTAAGTAAGGATAAATCAAGTTGATAATGTTTAAAATAATTTCCTAAAATGTCTAAATTTTATTGGTTGATGGTATTACAACCCTATATCATCTAATATTCTAATATGAGTCATTTTTGGAGGTTTTTAAGTGGGGTCAGATTTATTATAAATTAATATTTTTTATATTTCCAAAGGTGCCCCTCCCCTCCCTTATAAAAGGGCACCTCCTCCCTCTCTTCCTCACACCAATTTGAGCCTTCAATATCGGCCAAACCCTGCCAAATTCTCTTCTCCACTTCCCTAGAAACATCCTAGAGGTACTGGTCTTCTTCAAAGACCAATTTTAGTGCTCTAAGAGGAGGTCTCAAAGAGGCGCTTCAAAGAAGAGGGGGTTCGGATACGTACGAAGCATATCGGACCTAAGGTAAGGGATAATTTTGCAAATCTCATTTTTATCCAAGATTGATTATTCGTAAGTATTTACTGGGGTTATTGTTATCATCCATGTCCATGTTTCCTAAAAATGGTTTCATGTATGTTTAAAGTCCTTTTTACCCACTTTTGACTTTTATTACATGGTATGTAAGGAATCTTTCTTTTTTTTACGTTACGAGGTGCTTTTTTGACTTTTCTGGAAAAAGTACGAGAAGAATGTTTTTTTTAACGTATACGGAATGAAAGGATTTTTACGGTTTTATAAATCCATATTTTCATGAAGATTCCTCTAAAAGATTTCATGACTATTTTAAACAAAATATTTTTCTTTTAAAATTTCATGACGTTTTGTGAAAAGAAATTGATTTTGAAAAAGAAAGGATATTTTCTTCAAGAATTCATTTCAAGTGTTTTATCAAAACCATTTTCCATCTAAGATGACATTATTTCATCTGTGTATGTTTCAAGTATAAAGTCTCTATGATTTACATGGTTTCACTTTTCTCATTATGAAATGATATCCATTTATTTTATATGGATTATGTGATGATGGGATGATGTTTATGAAACCCATTTTATTTGTTGGTTTATTATGAATGATGTATGTTTATTTTGTGGCACAAGTAAGAATGATTTCATTATGAGATGGGTGGGACCTATATCTCCCTCCAATGCATTGGGTAAAGATTTATATCTCATGAGATAGACAAGGCTGGAACGACAAGTTAAACCGGTTCAGTAATACAGGACTGGAACGAGGAGTGAACTCGATTCAGAAAGGGACTTTGTCTACTAAGATGGTCTTGGCAGCAATGTCTTGGCTAATATGGAAATCATATCATGTGCTTAATGGTTTCCACAATTACATGTTTTATTCCCATGCTATTTTATCATTCTTAATGTTTCTTTATGATCTATGCCTTACGTACTTCATGTTTTATGTCATTGCTCATGCTTTTGATGTTTAAACATTATGTTCATGTTTTTAAGTTCAAATGTATATGGTATGTTTTATTTTATCCATGTTTACCCTTACTGAGCATTTGAGCTCACCCTTTCTATGTTTTCTTTTCCCCATGATATAAAGAAAGGTTTTAGGTAAGAAAATAAAGGGGAAGATCTTTATGGGAGATGTTGAAGATATTTCACCACGATTAGAAGATTACGTTCCAAGTTTCCAAAGACACTAAACTATTACAGTCCTTGTGTGTATATTTTTGTTATGTATTAAGTATTCCTCAAAATTAATGTGATGTTCATGTACATCAAGCTTCGGGTCTCTACATGCGGTTTGGAAAGAAAGGGAATATTAGCCTAAGGTACATTGGCCCTTTTGAGATCCATGATCGCATAGAAGCAGTGGACTATCATCTTGCACTTCCACCAAGTATGGATCAAATTCCTGATGTGTTCCATGTATCTCTCCTGAGTAAGTACATATCATATCCCTCACATGTACTGAACTTAGAGGTGGTACAATTGAAGGATGATCTTTCATACGAGGATCAACTGGTAATGATTTTGGGAGAGAGAGATAGGGTTATATGCAACAAGACAACCCACCTTATCAAAGTGTTGTGGAGGAACCATAAGTATAAAGAAGATACTTGGGAACTAGAGGAGATGATGAAGGAGAAGTACCCTCACCTATTTATGTAAAACGAAATTTTGAGGGTGAAATTTCAAAAGGGGGGAAGAATGTAATGACCCAAACCTTTATCAATGGAATTCCATCCTTCTCATAATAATTTCATATAGTATAAATCTCATAAAATCACATAGAGAACACAATACAAACTTTGTAAATGAGGAATGAATGAAATAAGAGGTATTTCTAGAAATTAAGGAACTTGTACTGATTAAATAGAAACTTGACCTTTGGAATAGTAACATGACCCTTAGGAATAGTAATCCATACAATAGAATAGTAACTTAACATTTTAAAGTAAAAATAAAATATAGGCATCTTATAAATGATAATATTATATAATTATAGTAGAAGTAAATAAATATTTTACAAATTATTGATTAAGTGTTGGTACTTTTATACAACATAAAGGTTTATTTATAATTTTATAATTAATATAATTATTTAAAATAAAATTTATTTTTTTCAAAATGTATTCATAAATTATTATTTTATTTTCTTGTGATTATAATATAATTTTATGAGACCTTAAGTAATTTTTCAAAGTATCATAAAATCAGTTATAATTTTAAAATAGATACTTTCCAAGTAAATAATTATTTTAATTAAAAATTAAATTTCTCATATTTAAAAAATTATTTTAATAAAAATTATTTCATTTTTTAATTCTACATGTCCAAAAATGGTTAGGGTGAATTTTTTGAATTTTTCTAAAATACTTGAATTTTTTGTGAATAGTAAAATACAATAATTTACAATAAAAGCTAAATACATGAATCATGGAGTCATAAATGATTTAAGGCTGATGTGACCACAAAATATCAAACTCTTCTTAATTATTTTAATATATTTATTGATAATTCTCAAAATATTAATAGTCTTGAGTCAAATAATAAATTAATGAATAAAATAATAAGAAAACACCCCTCTCCTCCCCTATAAATACTCCCCCCTGCCACCTCTTTTTATCACACCTCTTAGTCTTTGATACTTGTCCAAATTCTACTCAATTATCTTCTAAATTCCCTAACCCATGTCTAGGAGCCCTTGGTTTCATCAAAATACCAAAAACTTTTCTCTAAGGAGGTTCTCACAAAGGAGATATCTAAGAGGTGCAATCCTCTTCATTTTTCTTTTAATTTCTTTTAATTTATTTTTATTTTCTTATTCTCTCCTAACCTTCTCAATAAAAATATTCATGATAACTATATTATCTTTTACATACTATAATTCTATAATTTTAATGGAATATCCATCATCAAACTCCTTTCTCGCTCTCTTTTATTCTAAAAATAAAACCATCACCCGTGATTTGTCAATTTACCGACATCATGGACGATGTGTTTTCATTTTCCTTTAACACCTTAAATTATATTCATGAAACAACTCTAATGGTTTTTATATAATATAAAATATATTTTATAACCCTTTTTATATTTTGGAACTAAAATATTTACAAAATACCAAATGATAAAACAAATCGAGTTTGTTGTGATCGAGAACTACCAAAATTAACCCAAACGATTATCATTAACTATTTATCTAATGATTCTTACTAATTAAATTTAACCAAATTATATATATAACCATATAAACCTATTTATTTTAATTAATAACATATATTTTAAATTCTGGAGAATTATACTCATTATATATAAACTTCTATACTCATATTCATGTAAACTAAACATGAAAACCAAGAAAACTATCACTCCCAAACGATGAAATTAAACTATATAACTCATCAAAAAGACCATAAATGAACTTAATAAAACTATAATTAATAAAATTAATGTATAAAAGGTTTATTATTTTTTTATTGATGAATTTAATTTGATTATCCAGGATATTAAAGAGAAGAGAGCATTCAGACATAAGGTAAGGGGAATTCTCGAACCCAACTCTCTTTCTTTGGGTTTTCCCTATTTTACTCCATTTTCAGTATGGGTGTTCCTTTATTTTTCTATAAATATAATTTTTTTTCTTACCTTTTCTTTTTTATGATATACATGTTTCCAATATGGTTTTATAACAAATGCAAAGGTTTTTTAAAAATAACTCTTCTTTCTAAAATAACACATCTTTTACTTCTCTTGAGATTGTTTCTTCTTCAATCAAGATTGATACCAAGAATATTATTCCCTTTTTATCTTGGTAACTCCAAAGTTTATGAATGTATGTTTTATGTAATGAACCCCATTCTTTTCCATGGGTTATTTTATGTTCAATATTGATATATGTTCTATGTGGCATGCATTATAATGAAAATGTTATGATGTGACGGTTACACCCAAAATTATATAGCGTAGGTAAATGTTATGATGTGATGGGTGTTCCCATAATTATATAGTGCTCCAATGCATTGGGTAATTTGATGTATCTCATGAGATAAAGTGATGAATGCATGGTATATTGACCACTAAGACATGATGTTTTATTTTTATGCATTGCCACATTCTAAGTCTTTATATAATGCATACTCCCATGATTATGATCCTATGCATATGTTATGATAACAATGATTATACTCACCCCATTTTATATTGATTCATGTTCTTATTTATCCTCTTACTGGGCTTTTATCTCACCCCTTTCTTTAATGTATATCCTTAGGTGATTACTTATACTAAGGAGAACATGTGGGCCAATAAGAATCTAGAGAAGAAGGAATTAAATAAATGTTTATGTTTTATATTGTAAATGTTATATATGATCCTAATTTTACCAAGACACTAAACCTTTGGATCCCAGTTATATAATTCTTTTATATTTTTTGTCTTTAAAATGATGTAATAAAATATGTAAGAAAAGTAGGGTCGATATATTGGTCATCTCATAGTATTCTAGAGATTCATGTTTGGGTTGAAAATATTCCTCAGAACTAGATGATTTTTCTGTTTGTTTTATAGAAGTGTCAGAAGGTCGGCATTTATGTTCAGAGTTGAAATATCATCCTCAAGGTTTTTTGTATGGTTTTTAGGATTATGTGGATATGTTTCATCAAACTTTATATGAATAGACTCTTCTACAATCTTGGTTCTTTTGTTAAACACTCTATATGACTTAATAGAGGTTGAATAACCAAGAAAAATTCTATTATTGTTCTTGGAAGAACGTTTTTCAATATTATCCTTAGTGTTAAGAATAAATACTTTTTAACCAAAAACTATAATTTAATTAACCTTTGGCTTTCTACTATTCCAAATTTTATAAGGGGTTTTCTTTAAAAGAGGTCTAATTAAAACCCTATTAATTATATAATAGGTTGTATTCACAGCCTCTGCCCAAAAGTAAATAGGAAGGTTACATACAGTAAGCATAGTCTGTGAAATTTCTTGAAGTTTTCTATTTCTTCTTTCTACAACTCCATTCTGTTGTGGGGTCCAACGAGTAGAGAAGTTATGATTATAATCATTTTGTGAGAAAAATTATTCAAAGTCTTGATTTTCAAACTCACAGTCATGATCACTTCTTAAGGTCTTAATCCTAAGTCCATTAAGATTTTATATAGATCTATCATACTTGGTAAATTAGAAACATGCTTCACTTTTTTTATCTAAGAAGAATACCCAAGTATACCTAGAAAAGTCATCTAGAATGACATAAACATAGTTCTTCCCATTTAAACTATAAACTCTAGATGGTCTGAACAAGTCCATGTGAACCAACACTAGGGTTTGAGAAGTTGAAACTTATTTCTTTTATTTGAAAGATATCTTGTGATGTTTCCATTTTTTGATAGGGGTTATAGATTTTATCATTTGGGAATTCAAGTTTACGTAGATCTTTGACTAGAACTTTCCTAGTTAGCTTTCTAAGTGAGTGAATATTAAAATGGTCTAGTCTCCTATGTCAAAGCCAGTATTCCTTATAAAAGTCACTTAGACAATAAACATTTTGAGAAAATAAAGAGTCTAAATTAATAGCATAAATATTTTCATTTCCCAAATCAGTAAATACTAAAGAATTTCTGGAATCAAAAAAATTGCAAGCATTATTTTCAAATTTCACATAGAAACCATTATCACATAATTGTGAAACTCTAAGAATAATATACTTCAAAACATCAAAAAATAATACTTTATAAATTAAAACTAAGTTAGAATTACCAACTTGACTAAGGCCAATGATTTTTCATTTAGCATTATAATCAAAGGTGACATGTCCACCATCAACCTTCATCAGATTTTTGAAGATTTATTAATCTCTAGTCATGTTTCTAAAACAACCATTATCCAGGTACTATAGATTCTTACTAGAGATTTTCAAGCAGGTTCCCTGTAAAACAAATTTTACACCAAGAATGATTTATATACCCAAATCTTCTTGGGTCTATAAATGTTAGTGATTAAGGCTTTAGAAACCCATATTTTCTTTATGGGTTTCCTATAAGAAGATTTTAAACTTTTGGAAACAAAAAAATTGTTGGATCCAAATGAGTAAAAACTAGTAGTAGTACTTTAACTAGGAATGAAACTATTTTTAATTATTCTCCTCTGTTCGGGTTGATACCCAATACCAGTAGTGTATTTGGGTGCAATTTTTTTTCCTATAATTTCAGTGAGAGTATTTATCCCATTAGTAAATATCTCTAAATATTTTTTTAGTTTCTCATTAGAAGATTTTAATTCAATATTTTCTTTCAATAGTTGAGAATTTTTATCCTTTTCAATGGTAAGATCAGATTTTAAATTAATAGTTGAAGCATGTTGTTTCATTAAAATATTGTATTTATCTTTAAGATTATGGAAATTATCTTCTAGCATGATACAATATTCAAACGTATCCTCATTTCATATATTTTAATCATTATTTTACTCTCTATAATGATTATAGATATTTGCAAGATAAGTAATAAATACATTTGATACCTCAGATGTATTTATCATGAAACACATGTTTTTCCTCTTGGGTAGTGTCTAAATCACTTGAGATGTCTTTAGAAGCACTCCAAGTTGATTTCATTACTTTCTTGTATTTACTAACCCTGTCTCATATTTAGTTTTATATTTCAGTTTGGTACAGTCAGTGTTGACATGCCCTTTTCTCTTACATTCATATAAAATGATCTCATTTGAAGTATCATCACTTTTCCAATCTTTCTTCCAATTTCCTATATTGTAATACTTGCCTTTATAAATTAGTTTCCTAAAGAACTATTTCTTATTATAGAACTTTTTAAACATTCTGGTCAGATGGTTCATCTCTCTTCATTATTATCAGTTGGTGATTCTTTATCACTTGAACTTTCAGCTTAAACTGTATCCTTTTGTTTTGAAGTAGTGGATTTTAATGATACATACTTCCTTTTAGGTTCATATTTATCTTCTATATTGACCTTAAGTTCTTCCTCATACATCACTAAATTTCCAATAATATCCTTAATAGGTAGTTTACTAATATCATATGATTCCCTAAATGAGACTCAGGTTCTTATCTATCTTTCTGGAAGACACCTCAATAGTCGCATGACTTGGTCTTTGTCATAAAATGGATTCCCCAATGAATGAATTGTATTCAAAATTTCATTGAACCCAAGAAACATGTCATAAATAAGCTCATCAGGCTTCTTCTTAAAAGTGAAATATTTAATAATATAAGTATTTAACTGCATTTCCTTAACATTAATTGGTCCTTCATGAGAAATAGATAAAGTGACCCAGATTTCAAAAGTAGTTTTACATAAAGATATTCTATTAAACTCTTAATCACCCAAATCACAATACAATGCATTAATAGATTTACAATTATTGTTATAAGCTACCTTAGTAGTATCACTCCATGCAACTCTAGCAGTTTGAGGTAATTCATATTGATCTCCTATTACTATCTATATATCAAAACCCGTTCTATCAAGATGAATTTTCATTTTTATTTTCCACTAAGAATAATTTGTTCCATTAAAATAAGGAGTTATGTTAGTATAAGAACCTTCTTGTCTATTATCCATTAAAAAACTAAATTTAGAGCTAATATAAATTTGAGATCTTTAAAACACAACTAAAATCACAGTTGAAACAATTTTGAAAGGCCTTTGATATCAAATGTTGGTCGGAGTGAGTAACTTAAGAGGGGGTGAATTGAGTTCCCAATAAAATTTCTATTATAAATAGGTTTAAATAAAATCCCCCAATTAAAATAAAATCACATAGTTAATCAAAAATTATATTTTGATAAAAGTTTGTTCTTTTAAAAGATTTCTCAAAGCTTGATTAGTGATCAGTTAAAACAATATTGGAAATTATTTTTATTTTTGAAATAAATTTACTCAAATGATTCATAATATAAAAACTATTTAAGAATAACTATCAAAGTCCCAGTTTTGTTTTATAGTTTAAATCAAATGCGGTTTAAAGCTTTAAAATAAATAAAACAAAACAAAACACGCAAAAAAAATAAAATAAGGGGTTCAGTCTCAAGCTGAGACCTAATCCCCTCCACTTGGAAATCACCCGCTACCAAGAAGATTGTATAACTATAATCTAATCCACAACCTAGATTGGGTATATAGACAATAGATTCCAAGTGTTCTGGGCCACACAGGGACCTCTTCCATAATAATCATGGGAAGAAAACAACTCAGGCCACACAAGGACCTCTTCTACAAACACCAAGGGTAAGTAGATGAAAAATATAGAATAGAATATCAAGTATTCTCTAATTTTTTAGCATGAGTCAGTTTGTGTTAATAAACACAGAAAACACCACACTGCTTGAATGTAAAAGAAAAAAACATAAAAAGAAAGCAATAAGATATAGAAAAGGTAATATTGCTCAGTCTGAATTTCTCTAGATACTTGAGTGTCCTCAGATGTGGCTTGGTGAGGTGCTCGAGCTATTTGTCTGAAAATAGCAGTAAAATAGAGCGTCGTAAAGCTCTCTTCGTTCTAACTATAAGAAATGATCTAGATGTCCAGTGTGCTCCAATCTTTCGTAGTCGAATGCAAGTAAGTATACACCGTTTATTCTCTTAAGTGATGAAGATTTTTTAGTGTTCAACAAGTCGCACACACTTCTTGATCACGCATCATCCACGCATGAGGTGGTCTTCTGAGAATATAAAACACTGTATGAAGGAGTGTCCATTTGAAGAATAATTATCTAGATCTTCTATATCCTCATACTGTGCTCTGACCTTGCCTTTAATGCATTCATGCAATAGTTAAGAATATAATCATAAAATAACCCTTTTCATTAATTGCATTATTATAATCATTGAGGAATTTAATTCAAAATAGACAGAACAACGATGACGGATCTTCTAGCGGCAAGACATCTTTAGCGGTGAGTCAGTCTGGCGGTGACTCATTTGAACTAACGGTCGCTCATGCTAGTTGTGCCTCAAACTGACAATGAGTCATTTGAACTAATAGTGATACATGTTTGGCGGCAGCTCAACTTTGGCAGTGAGACATTTGATCTAACGGTGACTCATGTCAGCGGTGAGTCATTTTGAACTAACGGTGAGACATATCTAGCAACATCTCAACTCTGGCATTCAGACATTCTAGTTGTGAGACATTTGAACTAATGGTGACTCATGCTGACGGTGAGTCATTTTGAACTAACAATGACTCATCCCAACACTTAGCCAAGTTTTCATCAGTTTTCCTTATATTATAAAATGTTATCATAAAATAGTAGAGTCGTTAGAAACATAATAAACATGATTTTTTAGCATTATAATAAGGCAGTGCCAACAAATTTTACCCTCAATAGACATATGATAGGATAAAAACAAACAGAGTATCATAATAGATATCCAAGATACATCACATGTTAAAAAAAATCAAACTATAAGAGGCAACATCCAATAACTGGATAACAAGGTCTAAAGGAATAAACTAATAGACCAACAACGTGAAAACTAAAGAAACCCTAGGTCCATCTCATCGGGACTATATGTCACCACCATCCCAACCTACCAGAAGGCAACATGAACTAGGAGAACCTTCCTCTACATGATGCCCTTCCCCTTACCTGTATCCTGTAAAACCAAGGCTACAAACGCCCAAAGGAAAAAGTAGGACGTGAGAACTAAAGCTCGATAGGATACATCCAAGAAATCTATACAATGTCCATCCACATGCATCTGTTAGTTCTTTTATAAAATAGATGTTTAAAACATTTTTAGAAGAATTCATTCTCACATTTAAAATCATCATTTGGGTTTCCTTTAAAAAACATGCCATATTTAAATACACAAATAAAAATGACATAACATTTATCCATGAGGCATCAACAGATGAAATAAATAGGTTTCAAGCATCAATATCCATATCAAGTGAGAAATTGGGCATATCAAATAAACAAGCATGTAATATATCTATACAACAACAAGGGGATAATCACAACACAAGGATGTACACAACTTAGATGATCAAGACCACTAGCCGACATAAGTGGCTTGTAAATTCTGAGAACCACAGTTCCCTAGAAAGGTTATCCACTAGCAATCCATGGCATCAGGGAACCTCCCCCGATGATAGTTAACTCCACTAGGGAACACATATGTTTAGTTTTCCCCTGTACCCTAAGGTATTCTCAATGTGCTAATACATTTTCATTTCATTCAAGATATCAAATTCATCTTTCATAAAACATCTTCCAAGGAAAATCCATTTCATTTCATGTTCACATTTTCATAAAGCATTTTCTATAGTGAAACCATGCTGCTTCCATGCTAGAAAAATCATTCCCTTTTCAAAATCATCTTTGAGGCATTTTATCAAACACATCATGTGCATAAAAACTACTTCCATAAAAAATCCCCTTTTTAGAAAACATTTCCATAACCATCAAATATCACATTCACTTCTCATTGATTTTAAATTATCAATTTCATAATTCAAAGCTAAAAAAATCAACAAACGCAAGGCATGCTAAGGGATAGACCATAAGATAGAGACACCTACCTCAAAAACAATGAAAATCTCATTGCCTTCTAAACTAATGATGGGAAATGAAGAGATCTAGTCCTCATGAGCCTGGATCCACAAAGAACATCATCAATTCCCTCACAAAACCCTCTAGATTCGACAATCACAACCCATTAGGATTCCATCAAGACAAGGGGAAGGGAGTTCAAGAGGAGATCTAGAGAAAAAAATGAGAGATTGATAGAAAAACCTAACATACCTTGATGATATGCACCCAAAACGATCAAATATCACCAAGGAATTAAAGGGAGAAGCCTCTAGAGCGTCATAAATGGGCTGGTTCAAGCTAATGGTGATTTAGGAAGAGATTAGCGTTAAAAATGACCAATGGTGTTAGAGGGATTTTCCATTTTAAGAGGTTCAGATTGGGGCACACAGTTAGATCGAACGGTTTAACAAACCGTGCACCGACCATGCGGTGACCACTATCCTTTGAAAACCAAGTCCCGTGGTTTTCTAGGAATAGCCACACGGTTTGACAAACTACGCTCAAACCGTGTGACAGCCGCATGACCAAATCCTAGACACTCACATGATTTGTTTGGAGACTCACACTGTTAAAAAAACTGTGCTCAAACCGTTAAAACGTCATTGCAGTCCACAGAGCCATATTGTACAGTTGCTACTAACCATGCGTCTAAATCACACATCTAACCTGTTTTCTCCAAAACTTGACATCTCCAACTCCCGACTCCTGAAAGCCTCTAAAACCTCAAAAGAGATAAACGAAGCTTGAAATTAAACATACTTAAGACCTAGAGGGCGTCACAATGGGACCAGTCTGACGACACAACATGATAGACAAATGAAGCAGTGGGGCGCCGCATAGGCATCATCGGGCAGGTGACTCGAAAGAGAGATGAGTGTGCTTGCAACTATCATTTGACCATCTTTCCACACTGATCTTCGAGGTGGGGTGGAGGGGTGTCATGTCATGGTGCGTTGGAGGGCAACACGACACAACGATTCACGGTAGGGGCAACGCAACTTTCAAACTAGTAACATGGTGCCATGACTACTGATGGGGGGGGGGTGACGTTAAAACTGGTGCCACGACATGATACAGACTGCTCACTTAGGCCTTCGGGTCATCTCCTTCAGGGATCTTCAAGGCACATTCAATCGGGGCTTTGAGTCCCAAAGAGCTTGGGCCTTCGGGCCATTAATACGTAATAGAACAGGTCAAATGAGTGTTTGACATTCCTTGTGGAGAGGAATGAGGCTTAATCCATCAGGGTGTTTGTGTGTGTGTTGTTTGTGGTGTGTAATCTCCTCTACTTAATATAGATTATTAAGTATTTGTTTTAATTTGTATAATTTTTAAAAGTGCTAAATTCATCGAGTCTCTCCGACTTCCTACATGTGTGTGTTTGTGTGTTTCTTTGTAGGTTTGTAATTCCCTTTTCCCGGTCGTTTGTAATATATGTGTTATGTTTTTTTATATAATAACATGATTTTTGTAATTGTTATTATGTTTATCATTTAAAACTAGAAAGAAAATATGTGTTATGACATTTGTAAATAGTATTTTATTCAATAAACCGTGCATCCTAACCATTTTTAAAATTTTTATTGATATTAATGATAATATATAAGTTAGGCTGTAATTTTTTGTTTTTTTTTTTGGAAAAACACGCGTCGTTATGTTTTTTGTTTTTGATTTGTTTTTTGCAAAATATATTGTTCTTTTACATTTATTATGAAGCTTATTACATGAAATAATCCACATAGCATGTTTTGTACTGTTTATTTTGTATCCTTCGAAGTAAAATATGCGTTTTTTCAAATTGTAAGTTATTTATGTTTTACAAATTTTTTATTTGTGAAATTGTAAGATTTTAGTTTTGAATGATTATTAACCTATAAGTTTGCAAAGTGACAAGGTTTGATGATTATTTTTTTAATTTTAATGGTTACTTTGAATGGATTTTAATAACATTTGGATTCTCAGTAAAACCCAGAGAAACGACGACAGCCAAATCCCAGAGATCCCTAAACCTTACCCAAAACCCACCGTGCTTGTCTTCTACAGCGAAGAATTTTTCCGGGATGCTCTCGCCGGCCAATCACCAGGAATCCGATTGCCCCGCCGGCGCGATCCTCGTCCCACCGTCCTCCCCCCGCTACCCCTCGGGGAGCCCGACGCCCGGCTCCCACCGGAAGATCGCCATCGCCGTCGATCTGAGCGACGAGAGCGCCTACGCCGTGAAATGGGCCGTCCAGAACTACCTTCGTCCCGGAGACGCCGTAACTCTCCTCCACGTCCGCTCCACCAGCGTCCTGTACGGCGCTGACTGGGGATCTGCCGACCATCTGGCGGACGACGCGGACGCGGAGTCGCAGCAGAAGCGAGAGGACGAGTTCGATACCCTAACCACCGCCAAGGCCAATGACCTTGCCAAGCCTCTGGCCGAATCGCAGATCCCTTTCAAGATCCACATCGTGAAGGATCACGACATGAAAGAGAGGCTGTGTCTGGAGGTTGAGCGTCTAGGGCTCAGTGCGGTCATAATGGGGAGCCGTGGGTTTGGTGCATCTCGAGGGACCAACAATGGAAGGCTCGGTAGCGTGAGCGATTACTGCGTCCATCACTGTGTTTGTCCTGTGGTCATTGTTAGGTATCCGGATGACGTCGGTCTGGGCAATGGATTCGCCGCTGAATCGAAGAACAGCCATCATCATCTTCGCGCCTCTGATCCGAAGACTGGTTAGATTACCTTGAATCGAAGAACAATCACCATCATCTTCACGCCTCCGATCAGCAGATAGGTTAGACTACCTTTCCCCTGCGTTAGTCTGAAGCTGATGTTGCTATTTCAAACTGTATGATCCGTGGAATGATTGAAATTATGCATATTTTGTGTTTATGAGATATGAAGTATCGTTTATAATGTTCTTGTTTGGTTTGAGATTTTGTTGTATATTTTGAATCGTGGCAGCTAGGAATCTTACACTTGCATCCCTTCTCTATATCTATAGATGAGCACCATGTAAAACTGGCAATGAATCCTTCATGAAATTCTCCATGCTAAACCCTTTTGACACCTTACTGAGTAGGATCTTATATCTTGCTCTGTAGATCTTCATATTTAGTACTTCTCTTTTTCATCTTTCTCTGTGAAACATTTTCTCAATCATGACTTTTTTCAATGAGAATTATGTCATCAGTATACAACACCTGAAATATGATCGTGTTTTCACTAAATTGATTTTATAGTGAACATTTATCTTCGTTTGATTGCATTATTGTGTTTTCACTAAATTGATTTTGTAGAGAACTTTATCTTTGTACTTGATGAAACCAATTTCTTTGATTGCATTATCGAAACAAATGTTTCAACTTTGAGAAGTTTGCTTCAATTCATAAATGAATCGTTGCAATTTTTAAATCATAGCAACTTCATTTGATTTCTCAAAACCTTTGGGTTGTATTGTATATACGCCATTGCATAAATTATCATTGATGAATGCAGTTTTGGCATTCATCTTGACATATCAACTTCCCAAGCCCGGGGGAGGGGGTGGGGGGATAGAGATTTCTTATGTTTAACCTGCTTCTAGGTCCTTAGATTGCCTCCATTAAGGGGTGTAACCTCGTATACTTGTGAATAAAATTTTGGATGTGTCGTTGAATCTGAAATAAGGCATTTTTCTGAGTGTACGGATTTGGATAAATTTGGAATTAGTTGAAATTTTAGTTTTCATAAGCTTAGGATAACTAGTTGGAATATTGAAACTTTAACAGGTAAATCTATGAATTTGATAGATACTGTAAATAAAAGGAAATTAGTGTATTGTGTTAACGAAGACTAAATGGGCGTGAGAAAAGACAAAATAATCGGATAACTCGGGTTTGAAATTGTGGCGTGGATAGAGATTTCTTACGTTTAACCTGCTGCTAGGTCCTTAGATTGCCTCCATTAAGGGGTGTAACCTCATATACTTGTGAATAAAATTTTGGATGTGTCATTGAATCTGAAATAAGGCATTTTTCTTAGTGTATGAATTTGGATAAATTCAGAATCAGTTGAGATTTTAGTTTTCATAAGCTTAAGATAACTAGTTGGAATATTGGAACTTTAGGTAAATCTATGAATTTGATAGATACTATAAATAAAAGGAAATTAGTGTATTGTGTTAACAAAGACTAAATGGGTGAGAGAAGAGATAAAATAATCGGATAACTCGGGTTTGAAATTTTGGTACTTGGGTAAAACTAAGACTCAAAATGGCATTGGTATTATGATGGATAAGACTAAGTGAGGTTGATGTCATAAGATTAGGGGATATAATCATAGTCGTTAAGGTTGTTGTAGGGAATGAGACTTTCAACTTCGTTAGTGTTTATGCGCCCCAAGTAGGTCTAGATGTACAATAGAAGTATATTTTGTTGGTTAATTTAGAAACTTTGATTCAGAATTTACCGCAACATGAGAAGATTTTTATAGGTGGTGGCTTAAATGGAAATGTAGGGAAGAATTCTATAGATCACATAGATTGCCATGGATGGATTGGTTTGGGTGTTGTCAATGATAAAGGATAAAATATCTCAGACTTTGCCTATAGTTTTGATTTTATGGTAGCAAATACACTCTTTAGGAAACGCGATGAACATCTTATGGCTTATAAAAGCGGAGTCACAAGATCCCAGATTGATTATTTCTTGCTAAAAAGGTCAGATAGAAGATTTATTGAAAGATTTTAAGGGTATACCCGATGAATGTCTGACCACCCAACATTGTTTATTAGTTTTAGACCTGCAAGTTAAGAATTACATGAGAATTATGAAACTATTAAGGAATCTGAGAATCGTATGGTGGCGCCTAAAGGATAACGTTATAATGGAATTTAAGGACGAACTTTTGAAAGAAGTTAATTGAGAAGTTCATGGAACCACCGACTACATGTGGGATGAGGTGACTAAAAGTGTTTGCAATATAGCTACTTCTATTCTAGGAGTATTAAAAAGGTTTTGTCCGAAAGGAAAAGAATCATAGTGGTGGAATGAACTAAAAGTTAAAGCAAAGCGAGAGTGTTTTAAAGTTTACACCTTTGTAATAATGAAGATACTTGGACTTGATATAGCGTTACTTGTAGAGGTTGAGAAAGCAGTTAGTGAGGCTAAATCTCAAGTTTTTGAAGAGTGTACCATTTATTACATACTGAGAGTGATGGAAGAAAAAATATGTAGTTTAGCTAGTGGTAGAGTGAAAATATGAAGATTTAGATTAAGTTTGGTGCATAAAAGATGAAGGGCATGCCCTTTCAAGGATGAAGAAATTAAGAAAAGATGAGGATGTTACTTTAATAATCTCTTCAACTAAGAGCGAATGTGTGGATTAAACTTAAATAATCTTAATATTAGTAGAGAGGAACTCAATTACAGTTATTATCGAAAAGTTCGTCCTTTTGAGGTTGAAAGAATGTTGGAAAATGGTAAAGGTGTTAGGCTAAATAACATATGCATTTAAGTGTGGAAATATTTCGAGAAGTTGGGTATTAATTGGGTTACTAAGTTATTTAATGAGATTATGAAATCTAAGAAAATGTTCGATGAATAGATGAAGAGTTCTCTAGTTCCCGTGCATAAAAATAAAGGAGAAATTTTAAGTTGTGGGAATTATAGAGTCATTAATCTTATGAGTCATACCATAAAACTCTGGGGGAGAGAGATTAAACAAATGATTCGAAGAGAAACTAAAGTTTTAGATAATCAATTTAGTTTTATGCTTGGACATTTAACCACATAAGTAATTAATTTGATTAGAGGTTTGATGAAGTATTATCGACAAAAAAACCCAAGATTTGCATATGGTTTTCATTGATTTGGAAAATACATATGATAAAATTCCTAGAGAAGTTTTATGGAAAAACCCTTAAAATAAATTGTGTGCAGGTGACATATATCAAAGTCATCCAAAACATGTATGAATGGAGTTTGACTCGAGTTAGAATTTCAATGGATGACACTACACACTTGCCTGTTTTGATATGACGATATCAAGGTTCAACTTTAAGCCCATACCTTTTTTGCTTTGAGTTTAAATGAACTTACAAAGCATATCCAGGATAGGATACCTAATTACATGTTTTTTTTTGAAGATGATATAGTTCTCATTGCAGAATCCAAAAAAACTATCAATTTAATGTTAGAGTTTTGGAGATACTTTAGAATCGAAAAGTTTTCGTCTTATTAAAGATAAAACAAAATATCAGAGTGTCGTTTTAGTAAAGGATTGTTTAGTAATGTTATGAATGTGAAATTGAGAGACCACATTATTTCAAAAGTAGATTGTTTTCGATATTTAGGCTCATTTTTTGCAACGCGATTAAGATATTATTACAGATGTATCTCATATGGTTCAAACTGGATGGATAAAATGGAGAAATGCTTCTGGAGTGCTTTGTGATCGTAAAATTCCTTTAAAATTGAAGGGCAAGTTTTATAGGATTGTTATTAGTCCAACTGTTCTATATGGTAGTGAATGTTGGTATTTGATGAAATGTCTTGGACATAAAATAAGGTAGCAAAAATGAAAATGTTAAGAGGGACATGTGGACATACTAAGATGGATAATATTAGAAATGAATGTGTTTGAGAGAAAAGTGTGTAACAACCTTAATTTTTTTTTGGTGTGTTATGGGTTAATTTTAGCCTTTATTCATATGTTTCTGAACTACGAATTGTTTGAGCTAAGTTCTGGGGGGGGGTTTTGGTAGGTTTTGGAGAGCTCTACATGCCTCTTTGAAGGTGCACAATTGAAGCACGGTTTGCCCAAACCATGCTAATCGTTCAGGAAAACGTACAGCTAGTGGTAGAGGCACTTGGTGTGGGGCACAATTAAGGCACACAGTTTGACAAACCATGCAGGTGCACGAGAGATGCAGCAAACCTCGCACGATTGGCACACAGTTTGACAAACCGTGCTACCAAACCGTTTGCACGTGATTTAATTATCCGAAAACCCTCTTTAACATTCATTAATTTCCCGTTTTGACATGTTCTTTCTCATACTTGTAGCCCTCTCGAATCTAGAAACTCTACAGGCTCCCTTTGTGAATTCCTCCCCTTCTAAGTTCGATTTCGGCAGATCCAAGTGTGTTGATGATCAGGAATTAAGGTATGTGATCCACAGACCTCCGTTCTTCGAGTTTCTTCTCGATCTACTTTTATTCCCTTGAGACAAATCATAGATTCGACATGTTGTTGCTAGATCTATAGATTCTCATGCCATTTAATGATGAATTCTTGGATCATTGCTAGAACGGTGGCAGATCTAGAGTGTCACTGGCACCTCCTTTGATCAATCTCAATTCTAGCACCGTTGGCGGACCCTGAGAGGTTTGTTTGTGTTGATCCAATCCCTTGGACTTAGGGTCTTCTCAAATCTTGTTATAGAACCTTGATATGTTGTGTTGGGATCGATTCTAGGGATTCTTGGTGTGCAGGCTCGATCTGATTAGAGCTCGAGTGTGACTCAGATATCGCTTCTCGACGAGTTTTGGAGTTTGTCGTTAACAAGCTTAACGTAGGATGTTCCTAACCATCTTGGGCCTTTGTGTACTCTTGTTATCTTGATATGATACTTGCGTTGACACAACTTGTTTGACCATGCTTGATAGCGACCACGTGTGTGTAGCCCATGAGAACCTTATGCGATGGTTGATTCCATGAGTATGTTTATATAGCTTGTTCCCATGTTTGATGTTAATCACATGTATTTGTATGTTGCTACTGAATTCTCATGATGACATAGTTTGTTCTGCCTTTATGTGCTTTGCCCCGTTGTGTGTAATTACCATGCATTTGGAGGTATTGCTTTTGGTACCCAGAACAGATGGACCGTAGTGATATAATTATCCCTTAGAGGGGGAGTGCACACAACATGCAACGATGATGACGACGAACCTGAATACATGCTAGGGGAATGACGACCTTGAGGCGAGACCCGTGGAAGCAACATCAGGGGTGAGATGGCCTTGGGGCCTTACCCAGGCATTGACAAGATATGACAGGCTTGAGGCTAGACCTGTGACCGATGACGGGATTTGACGATCTTGCGGCTTGACCCTTGATGGTGGCGGGATGCAACGACCTTGTGGCCCGATCCGACTCGATGCCTTTAGATTGTCGAGAGACATGTTCACCAGCCTTGTGATAAGCTCTTGATCACTTCCGACACCCTTTTGATTATCCTTCCGACATGGAGGCGAGATAGGTACAGTTGGGTCTCGTGGTGACTTTGCTAGCACATGAGTGCTCAATATGTGATTGTTATGCTTGCTTGTGCATTAACTTTTATCATGACATACACTTGTTATACTTGTGCACACATGTTAAGGACGCATTGGTGGTGTTCTACTGAGTTTATTACTCACACCCTATATGAGCATCTCAATGTGTGTCCAAACTTCATAATTCAGGATCCAGGTAAGGACAAGGGACCCGCGACAGATTGTTGAGTTGTGGAGCAGGGAGCTGGTAGCGATACCGGGACAGACTCCGGTGGATTCCGCATTATTTCTTTGTTTATTTGCTTATACTTTTATATATTATGGTTTGACTTGCCACATTGGGAGCCTGTATTATTTATATTTATGACATGTGTGCCATTTGTTAATACGTTATGTTTATTTTATCTTCCGCTTGGTACTCTGAGTTGTTTTATCTTATTTATGTTTGTGGTGTATAGCCATGGTTACTGAGGGTATTGTCTCCTCACTGCACATTTAGACTCTCATCATTAGTCGACAACCTCTTGCATATGAGGAGGCGCATGTGAGGTCTCGCGGCGTCTTCACTCTGGTGTTGTTCAGGCAATTCCAGGTTGCGACGTTACAAATTGGAGTGACTTCGATTGATGAGTAGAAGACCACAACTAAATTAAGATGGTTTATACGTGTCAGAAGAAGACATAGGGATACGCATGTTAATAGGGTAAGTTTAACGACAAATTCACTTATTAAAAGAAGTAGAGGTAGGACTAAAATAAGTTTAGACAAATCATTCATGATGATCTTATTATAAATGGTTTCAATGAAAATATGGTGATCAATATAGCTAATCGATGACGTTTGATCCATGTACTTTACCCTATTTAATTGGGTTTAAGCTTTGTTTGTTTGTTTAATTGTTTTCATAAATTTATTTACATATTTATTAAATTAGAATTTTATTATTTAACTCTTGGTGATACACACACATAAATGTTTTGACGGATGAATGAATTTTTTAAATGTTAAAAAAGGGTGTCTTAGGATTTTATTTAATTATATTATTTATAATTTATTAAATGATTAAAGGTGGGATTGCATTTTAAAAAATTAAATGATTATGATTTTAATTGATTATTTAATTGGTATATCGATATTATGACATGAATAAATATTTTTTTGTTAGTAAAAGATATTTATTGAACATTGTATAATATATGGTAAAATAAATAATAATAAGATTTTATGAACAGATTTATGGTATTTATTTAATTTGTTATTTAGAAATATTTGAAAACAATGGATAAATATCTAAATTAATTTATGGAAATTGTGTTATTTGATATTTATGTAGTTCTATGGGTAATGTATTCCATGAATATGAGTTCTCCAAAATAAATGAAGTTTTATTCATAAAGCTGGACAAAGACCAACAGAACACAACAAGTGGTATAAGCAGGTCAAGGGGGTTTGTAGAAATGGAGGTCATGAGCATCACCTCCGCATGGTTTCCTTCGTGCCACGTGTGAAGGATCTTCACTCGATCAGTAATGAAATGCCCGCATTGCTGAATGTGGCAGATGATGGTGTAGAGAGTAGAGATATACCCTTAAGTGCATGAAGAGCAAGAAAATCATTCTCAACGGCCTCCAGAGAGAGGTGCTTTGATTTGCATTACTCCAAACCATGAAGCATGGCATAAACCTCCGCACTGAGAGAATCACCTCTCCCAAAGGAAGCAGTGCACACGATCACAACAGAACCATTTTTATCCCGAACTAAACCTCCACTTTCCATATCCCCTGAAGAACAAGAACTGTCCACATTGAGTTTGAAGATGTTATTTGGTGGCATCCCTATTCTTGTTAATCATGAGTGATCTGAAGGGTGGAGCAAAACACTTGAGAAGGTTAGCAAGGTCCGCCACCACTCATTTAGTCCTTTCCACGATAGTTAGGCTCGAGCTTTTCAACCTTCCGAACACGCTTTATTTCCAGCGTTCCATAAGCACCAGCACCTGGCGGTGAAAATGATGATCCTCGCCTTTATTTCCTGGAGACCTTGAAGCCATTGCTGCATGAAATCATTACTGTTGGTGGCATGCGACGACACTCCCATTCACCTGTAAAAAATAAATAAGAGATTGGCTCTTCTTTTGGGTTGCTGCAACATTAACATTTAGAAGCCATATGGATTCCCTTACGTTGGATTCCATCATTCGTGGGTAGTGCATGGTTCCATACCCGCCAAATGAGAAAATCATACTTCACTGGAACCTCCCTGCACCAGAGACGTCCTCCTCATGTGTCTTAAGCACCATTAGCATTCACCAATCTGCAATACACTTTAGTCGTGAAGTCCCCGGAAGAAGAGCCAGTGAAAATGCATCTATCATGATCAGGAGTCATGGAAATAAGATTGAAAACCTTTCATTGTTCATCGCTAAGAATGGCTTGAATGAACTCAGGATAAGCACTGGCTTGATGGAAGGACATGTTGGCCGTTGGGCAGCCCGGAAAGCCATGTTTGGAACCAACTCAGTTATCATTCCTGAAGTTAATATCTCCCCGTCCAATGATCCACTGTGCATGGGTCTGTAAAGTCGTAATATGATTTTCAATCGTTCGCTAAAGCACTGAAGCATTTCCATTGGATTAATTTGGGTATGCCCCGTATCTTTTAGCCGTAAAGGTTTCCTAAAGGGTTTTGCCTTCTATATTTTCCCATGCAAGCCTTGCATGCAGGCTGTTCATCATCTCCTTCACACACCTGAGGTTGATACCACTAACATTATAGGGCTTTGTCATTCTTTTCCATGATGCCCAATGACATCTCCCCTCAGAGTGGGCATCCCATATAAAAGAACACATAAGAGCTTCAATATCCTTGATAACATATTTCAACACCATGAGAACTGAAAGAATATGTATTGGGATCGAGGATAAAACACAATTAACCAAAGTGATCCTACTTCCAAAAGGGGGAAATATGTTCTTCCAATTGTTAATTCGATTTGCAATCTTGTCCACTACTTTGTCATAATGATGGATACACAGACAACCTGAAGATATGGGACCACCTAAGTATTCCATTGGAAAGTTCCTTCTTTGGATGCCCAAGCTTGACTTAATAATGTAGACCTTTCTCTCAGAGCAATTCCTTGGAATGTAAATGCTACTTTTGTTTCGGTTGATGTTTGCCCACTCTATTTATGATACTCATCCAAGGTTTTATTAGTACCTCTTATGGATCTCTTGTTACCATTAGCAAAGAGAATCATATCATTTGCAAACATAAGATGAGAGACTCCATGAGAACAAGATCTGCATATGTAGGGAGTGATAATACCCTGCACCTGATTCTTGTTAATCATTTTGTCGAGAGTCATGTGCCAAGATGAAAAGAGTTGGAGATAAATGATCCCCTTGTCTAAGTCCCCAAACAGATTTGAAAAATCAACATATTCTTTTCAAGAATGAAATAGACAACCAAGCATAGGTGATGCATTTAAAAAGTAAGTCTGAATTCCAAGCCGAGAAACCCATGCCAGACATAACTTTCAAAATAAAATCCCATTCAAGTTTATCATACACCTTGTTCATATCAATCTTAATTTCAATATTGGAGTTGAGAGTTTTCTTATTGACATCAGATATCATCTCTTGTGTGATGCCAATAGCTCCTTGAATGGTCTGGTGTTTAATGAAACCATGTTGTTTGTAAGATTTTTTGATTTTTTTGAATTAATTTAATCTTTTTGATATTTTGCATTTCACGCAACACTGAAGATAATTTATTTTATATTAAAACACTATGTTTGGCTTGCGTTATACGCAACACCAAGTTAATCGTGCACCGCACGCAATATAAACTTTAGCGTGCTCTCCACGGAACACCAAAGTTAGCTTGTGTTATACGCAATAATGACTTTCCTTGATGGCTTGCGTAACACGCAAGACTGATGTTTGCCGAACGATAATATATTATTAAAATATGATTATTTAATATAGTAAGATATAACCTAGACGTTAAATTAGCGGTTATGTATATTATTAGCTAATTTATGAAAATATATGGTTTACACATGATAATATGAATTCATAGGTTACCAATTAATTATAAATGAATATGAAAAACCGATTGTATAAAAAAAGTAATATTATTATTTTTATGGTCACAAAGCTGTTTTACCCTAAGAAATTAAATTAAATACAATTAGTGAGTGATATTAATGTAATATATATGTTATATATTCAATCAAATATTTTTTTATATTTATTCAATACATTTGATAGACATAAGATAAAGAACAAACCCAATTTTATGCTTAAAAACATATATTTTTATGAATGTAGTTTTATCATCTTTTAATGGTGAATCCATTTAAAATCCAAATTATGACACTTTTATGGACTTAATATGTCAAAAAAACTTCATCTTTGAAAGCGAAACATAAAAATTAGACAAGGATAATTTTTTTTGGTATTTTTCTATAAGATTTCATTTTTTTAATGAATAGTTAAAGATACGGAATTTTAGTTCAAAACTGCATTTTCATCTAATTTATTTATAAGGTTAAATTATATTTTAAATTGATTTCAAAATTTAATTAGATTATATTTTTATCAATTAATACAGTGTAGGTCATTGAGATCAATTTCACATTGAAATTGGATATAAAAATTTAGCAAACTTTTGAATATTTTTACTTTAAAAACCCGCATTGTTGACCCGATTGTGGGATTAATTTTAAATTAATTTTTGCTAATTATGTGATTAGAATTTGGAAAAATGGATTTAATATTTGAAATCAACATAATTTATAATGTCTAATAAGGTCAACTTAGTTTTTGACAAAAAAGATTAATAAAAGTGATTAAAATTAATTACATTGATTAATGTTAAATTAAACTTAATAAGGGAATAAACCATAACCTTAAGGCCCAAAACAACCTATACACTTGTCCAAAAGCCATTGGATGATCATATTTCGACCCTATCCCCCCTTAGCTCGATTTTGGATTATTATTGGATCCACTTGCAATATGAAAATGTGGGCGAAATTCTCTCTTCAAATATTTACAAGTGCCACTCCTCTTTCCCTATAAAAGACCATCACCTCTATCTCTTCTTCACGCCTCTCAAACCACTTAAGTTCGGCCAAGCTCTTCCCAATTCACTTTCCAACATCCTTCTCTTCCTCCTTGAA
Organism: Viscum album; assembly: GCA_963277665.1. NCBI lineage: Eukaryota > Viridiplantae > Streptophyta > Magnoliopsida > Santalales > Viscaceae > Viscum > Viscum album. The sequence continues at coordinate 350,093,233 of OY728130.1, read as the reverse complement.
GTCTCCTTTTGGGCATAAAGTCTTCCAAGGAAGCCTTTTGGCACAAACCAAAAGGAGTTACCCAATTAAGAGGTAACACCTTCTCTCAAGCTCTTTTATTTTATTCTCCTTCTCCACCCTCCACTCTCTTTATTCCATGCTTTTATAACAGCACAATTGTCCTCAATATACTAGGATGTTGTTATGCTAAGGGTTCGACCTACACTTACACACACATCCATCTAATGGGTAACGAACATACTGTTTACGTGTACGATGAACTATCGTCTCACTAAACGATTATTGTTTATTTTTCCTTTACCGGCTCTCATGGTAGACATTATGATGAACACTCTGTTTATATATGTTATATATTATATTTATTATGTCTTTAAGCTTTTGTATTCCTTTTATAACACATCTTTTTTTTACATTCCATTTGGTGTAATACGATAATTTCGTTTGAGGAAGTGTGGACTACCGCCTCCTCAAAGCGATACGATTCCTTCACACACTACATGGAATGTATTAAGAATGAGTTTAGTGAACTTATATGATATATATAACATTATAATGCTATTGTAATGATATTATATTCATATATACATATAGGTCATTTTCTTTATTTCTTTCAATATAATAATAAAAATGGAAACAACGTTCATGTGTACGTACAATTTACCGTCTCCGTGAACGGTGTATTCAATTTCGTAATTATATATTCTATAGATTATTATAATACACATATACTGAATATATATGATATTTATATCATGGTTTACATTTTGGAATCATGATATAAGTATAAGGACCGGAGATATAACAAATTAAGACACATGTGAAGAACAAAGCGGATATTACCTGAAGTAAAACCTTAACATAGGATTGTTAAGAAGAGGGTAATATAAGGTCATAATCAAACCATATATGGTATTAGATATAATAATATGGTTATGCAAAAGATGTATAGTAAATTTATATTTATCATACAAGTGGTTTCAACGAGTACGACGAGAGTCAAGATACATGGTGAGGAGATTTCATCTCACTTTTTATTTCTGTGAGATACATGCTTTATTCACCACCCATTTCTTTTATGTGGTGTGTATACTACCCATAGATGTATTCAATTATTCTTATACTTAAATTTATGGGTATTTACATATCCATTCTATGATCTTTATTTCACAGAGTTAATGTTTCAAAAGCTACCAAATCAGTAAGCTAGTTTTGTCTCAATTGGCCTTCTTTGAGACACATGTTTTATTATGCACCTATATTTTTCCATGAGGTGTATATACTTCCTTTGAAATGTTATATCATGAATCTTCTTCTTTTCTTGATATTTCAGGCTTCACGTAATTTCATTTCTTAAATAGGGAGTATGGTCCAAAGTTACCAAGGGCTTCATTAACTGATGGGGGACGATTTACCCTTTGAAAATAAAACAACCCAACCAAACATACAATAACCAAAGAACCACTACATAATGCATGATGACAATGTAAAACAACTTAAAGTAAAACCATTGATATCAAAACCAACTACAACATAATACTGCAATGGAAGACAACTAATATCAAAGTACAAAGTGGAAGACAAAACCAACAAAACCCAATGTCTCTAATGACAGAACTCCACAGCTCCAAACATGCTCCATGCTCCAACTCCACAATACAACCCAAGTATCACTATGAACCACTAGAGAAGTGTGATACTTTACCTTTTCCCTTGTCCTGATAAACAATATCTGCCAAAGCAACAAAGTTCTAAAGCAGGGGTGAGTAATGAAACCCAATAGGCTTTCCCCAAATGTCTTCACTAATCACGCCACTAGGATAGAACAAGTTAGCACATTTATATAATTTTTTCCCTATAAAACCATTTTAAACATTTCAATAATTTATAACCAAGCCAAACAGTTTCATACCAAAACCGTTTCCAAGGAAAACAACCAATAATTTTGTAAACCATTTCACATTCTTTTTTGGCATACCCATTTCCATGTTTCACACACACACATGCATTTTTCTATGACAGTTTCACACTCATGAGCGGTTTCTCGTCCATCTACTAAGTCATCATAAAGTGGCCAATCTTCTTGTGCTCTAATGACACACGCCCCTTATCCAGGGTCATGTCCCTTTGTACCCCAATGGTACATGCCCCTTATCCAGGGTCACGTCGAAAACATGAACTCACACAAACCCATGTATGCCAAAACCATTTCAAATCAACCATTCCAATCCATTTCAATAAAGCCGTTATTTTATTGAAAACCTTTCAAACAAACCATTTTCATAAATCCAACAAGCCATATTCTAAAATCAATGTTTTAAAATCAAGAAACAAAACACTTTGCACAACCAATTTTCCACAATTCCATAAATCCACAAACCATCATTAAAGAAGGTTTCTACCATGCTTTGCACATCAATTTCACAATCAAAATCAAGTAATTTAACTAATTTAAAACTAACCCTTCAAGTTCTAAGAAGAAGAGTCGAGAGCGAGGTCACTTACCTCGAGAATTATGGTGAAAACAAAGAACATGAAAATGCCCACAAATCTGGTTGAATCTCCAAAAATCTGTCTTATATCTCTTCCCCTAACACCAACAAGGCCAAATCTAACCATGATTGGCATAAAACACCTTAGATCTATCCGCAACGGACTGGATCTAAGAAACTGAGAGAGGAAAGAAAGTAGATCTAAGAAAAACTATGAAAAAACATCACAAAAGGAGACCTACCCAGGGAATCGGGCTTCAACGCACCAAGAAACGCCTTCGGATCGCTTCCGATTCGACGAGGGAAAGCTTCTATAGCCTTTGGGAGGAAGAAATTTTGAGTTAGGGATGAAATGGTGAAAAAACGAGGGTTTTAGAGTTAATCCCAACCCAGATCCACTTTTTAGGATATTGTTTTTAAACCGTGCATGTTAGTTGCATGGTTAGGCAAACCATGTGCTAACTGTGCGCTAGCCTCTGCTTCAAGGAGCACCTCGCACGGTTGGACCGCATGGTTAGACAAATCGTGCACCAACCATGCAAAAGCCCCCTGCTCCACTTTGCACGGTTTCTCCTAGTTGGCCGCACTGTTTGAGAAAACCGTGCGCCTACCCGTGTTCTTTCACATAAGCCCATGTCTCACTGTATAAGGTTTTTTGTAGGAGTTGTATGGTTTCCGCAAACTGTGCTCAAACCGTGCACCTTTAGAAAAGCCCCCAAAACATTCAAAAAGTTTTCCAAACACTCCCAAACTTCACCCAAACTCTTTACGTAATTAAAAAGCATAAAGAAAGGGTTACTTACTTGAAACCAAGGGTGCTACATTCTCCCCACCATTGGCATTTCTGTCCTCATAAAGTAGAAAACCACTGCCGTCCTGAAAGAGTTCGGGCCTTTGCTCGACCATTTCCTTCTTCTGTTCCCAAGTCTCTTCCTAAATCTGACAATGTTGCCACAAAACCCATACTATATCGATGGTTTTCCCATGTACGAATTTCTCTTGCCTGTCCACAATCCGCAATGACATGTGCACTAATGAAGCATCCGACTCTAGGTCAACATGATCCAATCGAATCACATGGTCAAGAGTAGGTTGATACTTTTTCAAACGAGATACATGAAACATATTATGCACCGCACTAGGTGTAAAATCCAACCGATATGCCACCTCACAAATCCATTCAAGTATCTCAAAAGTGCATATGTATCTAGGAGACAACTTGCCTTGCTTCCCAAAACGATGATGTCCAAGCCTTGGATAGATTCTAAAAAACACATGATTAATTACCTCGAATGATAATGACTGTCGACGACGATCTGCATACAATTTCTGACAACTCTGAGCCGTCTCCATTCATTTCATGATCAACTGAATCTTCTCTGTTGTTTCCTGGAAAAGGCTCGACCCAACTAGTAAAGTCTCACATGTTTCCACCCAACAAAGTGGGGAACGACAAGGACGCCCATACAATACTTCAAAATGAGCCATTTGTATAAAGGCCTGATAGCCGTTGCTATATGAGAACTCTACCAATGGTACGTGCTCTTCCCATGAGCCATCAAAATCCATTATACAGGGCCATAGCATGTCTTCCAACATTTGTATCATCCTTTTGGATTTTTCCATTCGTCTGAGTATGATACGACATACTCATAGTCAACTGAGTCCCAAGATATTTCTATAAGGATTTCCAGAAATGAGACGTAAACCTCGGATCTTTGTCTGACACTATTGAAATTGGTATGCCATGCCTCTTTACAACTTATCAGATATAAATTTTTGTTAAGTACTCCACTGTATGAGATTCACGAATAAGGATGAAATGGATCAAATTTGTGTGCCGATCCCCTATCACCCAAATGACATCGTGTTTCCGAACCATTCTTGGGAGACCTATTATAAAATCCATTGCTATCATCTCCCATTTCCAAAAAGATATAGGTAAAGACTGCAACACACCTGCTGGTCATTGATGTTCTTCCTTAACTTGTTGACAAGTTAAGTATCTTGAAACAAACTCAACCACCTTCCTTTTCATACCAAACAACCAAAATTATGATTTCAATGCCTTATACATCTTCTATATTCTAGGACGAAAAACCCATCTTGAATAGTGGTAAGCATGAAGTAGTTTTTCCTAACAAGACATAGGCATGACCATCCGATCTCAAAACCACAAAACTGAATTCCCATCCAGCCTCCAGCTTTCAATGGTCTCCCTATCATTGTGTTTTGACCTTATCACAACACATTCTGAATTGGATGTATGTGCCTACTTAACTGTCTCAACCAAATTAATAACAAAGGAAATTGGAAAGAAAAAAACAACATCACCTCGGTCTTCACCTTCCAAGTTCATGTTTGCTATCAGTGACATCAACTGCCACTAATCTGAAAGCTCTTTTTCCAACTGAGCATATGACTTTATTCTTAATGCATCTGCCACTATATTTCCTTTACCCGGTGTATAAATTAAGTCAAAGTCGAACATTTGGAGATACTCCATCCATCTTCTCTGCCTCAGGTTCAAATCCCTTCATAATAAAATATGTTTTAAGCTTTTATGATCCCCAAACACTGTAAATTTCTCACAAAAGAGGCAATGACACCAAGTCTTCAAAGCATAGAGTAAGACAACTAACTTCAAATCACGTGTTGGGTAATTTTTCTCATGAAACCGTAACTATCTTGTGTCATAAGCAACAACATGATCTCCCTGCATGAGAACACATTCCAACCCAAATCCCAAATCATTACAATACACCACATACCCTTCTCTTGATTCTGAAAAAATCAAGATTGGTGGTGATGTAATGTGAACTTTAAGATCTTGAAAAGACTTATGACATTCATCATTCCATAATAATGGAATATTCTTCCTTATTAAAGCCATCATTGGTGAAGCTAGTCGTGAGAAATCACGAAAAAAACGTCAGTAATAACAAGCTAGACCAAAGAAACCGCATATCCCAAAGACATTCTTTAGCGGTTTCTAAGAGATAACATCTTATATTTTTTGGATCCATAGAAACACCTTTTTTAGAGATTACATGCCCAAAGAAATGTACCCATTGTATCCAAAAATAGTACTTTGATAATTTGACATACAAACAACGATCTCTCAAGATTCATAACACCGTCGCCAAGTGTTGCTCATGCTCAGCCCTTGTCCTTGAATACACCAATATGTCATCCACAAACACCGCCACAAAAGAATCCAAATACCTCTGAAATATCAAATTCATTAATTCCATAAAGACTGTTAGTGCATTCATAAGATTGAAAGGCATTACAATATATTCATAATGACCATATATACTTCTAAAAGTTGTCTTTGAAATATCCTACTTCTGAACCCACAATTGGTGATATCCTGATCGCAAGTCAATCTTAGAGAACCACTGATCTCCCCTCAATTGATCGAATAGATCATTAATGCGTGGAAATTGATACTGATTTTTTATCGCAACTTGATTAAACGTACAATAAACCACACACATCTAAAGAGTTCCATCTGCGTTTTGGACAAACAAGACTGATGCTGCCCACGACAACGTGCTAGGATGAATAAACCCTTTGCTTTCTAGCTCTTCCAACTGCACTTTTAGTTCCCTTATTTCTGTTGGTTCCATCCAATAAGATGGAAGGGAAAAGGACCGGTCCTCAAAAGGAGATCAATCGTAAATTCCATTTCCCTTGTGGGTGGAAATGTTGGATTTGGTGTAGCCTGATCCTCTTTGGATGTTGTTGGGTTGAATGATTCCGGCCCATACTACGCACCAGGCACTATAGCAAAGCTGACCAACCGACACCGATAGGGCACTGTAGTGCCGTAGAATTCTAACCGCAATTCGCTATAGCTCCTTGGACTTCCATCCAGTAGCCACTGTAGCACTTTTGACTTGGGTTAGCGCCTTTCACTGCAGCGATGCAGACTTCCTGTGTGGTTGGTAGAACAATGGATCATCTTCCTCCTTTTGTAGCCCATTTCTGGCTAGGGTTATGTGTGAGAAACTCTAAGAGATCTTCTATAAATTGTGCTCCTGACATATAGTGAAATTCTACCTCTTCGTGGACATAAGGATTATTCTCAAACCATGTAAATCCTTGTGTCCTGAGTGTTTCTTTTTTTCCCTTTTACTCTTCTTTGAATATTTGTTTTGTCGTTGCGACTCCCAACGTTTCCGCATCAGAAACCCTGAGAAATTTTTGGGAAAAACTTCCTGAAACTGATCAACAACCACTGTAAAACTGTTATTCTCAATATCTTCCATCGATGCCAAAATCAACACTACCAACTGGTATGAGATCGCTCCAACTGTTGGTGCCAACAATCCCATGACACCCACCTTTATATTCCGGTCCCCTCTAAAGAGATGCTTGACGCCATCATTAGTCATAAAACTGACCCTTCAGGTATAACAGTCAATGTGATCCTTGAACATTGCTAACCAATACATACCTAGAATTATGTCATATATATCCATTTCCAGCACAAACAAATCCCATATCAACTCAACTCTATCAACAGTTATAAAACATTCTCGACACATAACGGATCGACATTCTCTTTGACCACGAGGAGTTTGTAATTTTAATATCGAAGGCATCATCTCAACATTTAAGCTCAACAAATCAACAACACAAGAAGCAATAAAGGAATGAGATGAACCAATATCAAACAAAGATTGAATAAGGGTAGAATTCAAAATAATCATACCTCTCACCATTGATGGTCCAAATTGATCATCCACAATAACCTGCTCAGCTCCAAATAATTGCTTGCTCATGACACTTTTCTCTTTGTTGCCCTGTTGAGACTTCCCTTGATGAGGAGTCATGATATTTCTAGAATCACCAGGGCTAGCTCTGTTCTGCTAATGAGAATTGTTCTACTGCCCTCATCCCATCGAAGCATACGACGTCAGCGACACATGAGAGGTGTCCCGAACACCCGTCGTCAAAGCACTACGATAATAGCACTGAAGATTCCCCATCTGGTTATAATTGTGGCATGCTCTAGGCGGTGCCATAAACTCTCACTTTATGTGGTCGAACGAACCACATTGGAAACATCCAACTTTTCTCTTGGGTCTTGGAGGAAGATTCACCGATCCAGTCGTCTGATTCTGAGTCATCCCCGTACCTTAGAAATAGGTGTCCCTCTTCCTGCTCCCAACATTAGATCTCCCACCATTTCCCGTAGTTATCAACATGATCCCTCCACCTTTAGCTCTCTAGATGTCCCTTTCTGCCACCGTCGCTCTATTAACCATCTCTGTACAATCCGTTATACAAAGCAAAAAAATCTTCGAGCGAATCTCCTGCCACTGCTATAAGGACCCGACCTTTAAAATTACACAATATAGTTAATTCAACTAGAATACACTTATTACATTCCCAAATATCTTTTCAGTTTAGAGTTTTAGATAATTATGACACAATTCATACATATAAACCCACAAGCATACAAAGTGGGTACTACTAAAACAATATCCATTTCTTCCACAATACAAAAGTTTTTAATAAAACATGAAATCATTTCATGAAAAATCTTCACAACATTCAGCTTGACTTCTTCTTTTATTTTCCCACCCTTAAACCCTATGAAAAACATTTTAAAACTTGGGATGATCACAAAAAACTCAATAAGAGACATAAAAGAAAAAGGACCCTCTAGTCCATGAATACTTATAAACACATGAAATCATTTTCCCAAGATATACTTCTCACCCTTAAAGTATCATATACTTTGTGAAAACATGATATTTCCATAAAACATAGAAAACATAAATAAAACCATATAGGTAACTTGGGGCATTACTTACTTAAGATTGTAACCCTCATGACTACCATATGATTTGTAACCCTCACAACTACCTTACAATGTAACCCTCACAGATACCTTATGATGTAACCCTCATCGCTACCTTATGGTGTAACCATCACAGTTACACTTGGAATAACCAAACATTCTCAATGCATTGGAGAGAGATATAGGTTCCATCCTTCATCATAAACAATGCCCAATAACCAGAATATAATCATAAAACAAGAATATTATAAAAATATTTTGTAAAAAAATAGAAATTTTAAAGAGGTTTTTTAAAGAAAAGTCCCTTACACAACACCTAAAAAGGACCCCTTTTTGAAACACTTGAAAGAAATTAAAACATTAATACCAATATAAATACATTCATAAAAACCATTTTGAAAACATAGTCATGAAATAGAAAGATTTAGAAGAATAAATATTTAAATCATTTAAAATGGTGTTTTAGTTAAAGAGTCTCTTACCTTGGGTTTGTCTTACTTCAATGAGCTCAAACCTCATGTATAATGGTTTAAAGAGTGTTATTGATCTATTAAAGAACTATACTCATATTTATATTACCTTATATGACCATATTATAACAACTTTCCACCCATTTATTAATAATATTTTGTTATTTTCATTGTTTTGGGTGCGTTCTTTTCATGGTTTCCATGATCGGTTCGTAATGGATTTTCTTATCGAATGAACGAAAAATATCAGAAGTGGAAATAAATGGTATTAATATGTTCCCAGAATTTTAAATGATACCATATATCATTTTGTTTTTTGACATGAGGATGATTCATTAGATAAAACTTTAATGAAAATGATTTAATTTATTTTGGTGGTTTTTTACGACCATCACGAACTCATATCATTTTATTTAATATCATGTTTATATATTGGTTCCAGACCATTATATAAATTATAATATGTATAATACAATCTGATTTAATCATAATAATGGTTTTATGACCAACCTTGAAGGCGGTAAAAGAAAATAAAAACACATCGTCAATGATGTCGGTAAATCGACACATCACGAACAATGTTTTCATTTTTTAGAATAAGAGGAGACGAGGAGAGGTTTGATGATGGATATTCCATTAACACAATAAAAAATCAATATATGTAAGATAATGGAGTTATCATATCACTTTAGATATGGGATGTGAGGAGAGAATAATAAAAGAAAATAAATTGAAAAGAAAATAAAAGAAAAAGAAAGATGATTTTATCTCTTAAATTCTCCTCCTTGAAAACCTCCTTAAGGCACTTGGTTTTGGCCTTTTGGTGAGACCAGGAGGTCTTGGATGTGGGGAAGAGTCTTGGAAAGAGAATTTGGAAGAAATTAAACAAGCTACAAGACTTTGAGGTCTGAGGAGAAGAGGTGGAAATGAGTGATATTTATAGTGGAAGAGAGGTGTTTTTTGATTATTTTATTTATTAGTTTATTATTTTGACGCAAGACTATGAATAGTTTGAGTATTATCACTAAATATATTAAAATAATGAAGGAGATTTCAAGATTATTGACTTATATAAGCCATATATCATATCTGACTTAATAAATCATGTATTTGTTAAATACCATTCTATTCACAAAATTTTTGACTATTTTAGAAAAATACAAAAAATTCACCATAAATGTTTTTTGATGTGTAAAATTCAAAAATGAAATCCATTTTATGAAAATAATTTTCTAGATATGTGAAATTTAATTTTAAATAAAATCACCATTTATTCAAAAAATACTAATTTTAAAACTATAACTAATTTTATAACACTTTGAAAAATTAGTTAAGGTTTCATAAAATTATCTTATAATCCTTAGTCACACAAAAATTAATTTATGATTCTATTTTATGAAAATGAATTTTCTTTTAAATCATTATATTAATTATAAAATTGTAAATAAAAATTTATGTGTCACAAAAATGCCAACACCTAATTTATCATTTTCAAAACATTTATTTACTTATTCCATGATATAAATATATCATATTTTCACTTATAAGATATAAATTTTATTTCTACTCTCATAGGTGAGGTTACTATTCTATTATTATAGATTCCTTAATTTCTATAAATACCACTTATTTCATTATACATTTTTAACTATTTAATTTCGGAATGAAAAAAAATTATTTTACAAGTACCCGTGTTGTTACATTCTCCTCAACTTCTGGAAATTGCGTCCTCACAATTTTTATTTTCTTATTAAACAAGTGAGGGTACCTTTCACTCATAACATTTTTAGATTCCCATGTTGTTTTTCAACCATGTGATTTCTCCACAAAATCTTAACCTGGTGAATTACCTTACCCCGCAATACTTTCCCTCTGTGATAAAGAATTTAAGCAGGTTTCTCTTTATAAGAGAGGTTCTCTTCCAGCTGAACTACTTCAGGCTCAAAACATGAGATGAATCTGACACATGCTTTCTCAACATCGAAACATGAAAAACCTTGTGTACCTGAGATAAACTTGGAGACAAAGCTACTCGGTAGGCAACTAGTCCAACATTCTTTAGGATTTCATAAGGTCCAATGAAATATGGACTTAGCTTTCATTTCTTACCAAAATGGATAACACTTTTCTAAAGAGATATTTTAAGGAAAACATGATCACTTACCTCGAAAGAAAAGTCTTTCATTCTGTTATCCACATAACTTTTCTATTTGCTCTGACCTGTCCTCATGTGTTGCTAAATCATCTTCACTTTCTCAACCACTTCCTCTACTAATTCTGGTCCCATCAACTTCCTTTCCTCGACTTCATCCCAAAATGTTGGAGTTTGACACCGCTTTTCATATAATGTCTCAAAAGGTTTCATTTACATGCTCGAATGAAAACTGTTATTATAAGAAAGTTCAACTAAAGAAAGATACTGATCCCAACTTCCCTAGTAATCCACTGAACAATCACATAACATATCTTTCAATGTCTGAATTGTTTGCTCGGTCTGTCCATCAGATTAAGGATAAAAGACTGTACTGAAATTCAATTTAGTTCTCAATGACTTTTAAAGGTCTTTCCAAAAGTTAGAAGTGAACCCGAGATCTCGGTCTGAGACAATGGATATAAGAACTCCATGCAACATGACAATCTCTTTGAGATACAACTGAGAAAGATGATCTAGAGAAAGAGTATATCAAATAGGATGAAAATTTACAGATTTAATCAATCGATCAATAATAACCTAAATCGCATTGTTACCTCAAGAAGTCTTTGGTAGTCCCACCATGAAGTCTATGGATATATTTTCCCATTTTCAATCTGGCACTGGAAAATGCCGAATCATCCCCTTGGTAATTGTCGCTCTGCTTTAACCCGCTAACCATTTCTATCTTTTTCTGTAACTCACGATCTTCATTCTGTGATTGCTTAATTTTGTCTAATAGAGATGACTACACTGACACCTAAAACAAAATAGTAGAATTTTTTGCACCAATAACTTCCAAGCCAAAATTTATCAAACCATTAACCAAGAGGTCATGTTCCAAACGCAACATGGTTAATGTAGCATAATGTTTTTGACTCAAGGCATCCACCACTTTGTTTGCTTCATAAAAGGCCACTGAATCTTCCTCTTTTTTTTTCAATTAAAGGAATTTTTTCCATCCTAAGTTGAACCACCTTAGGAAAATATTTTTTTAAGGAAACAATTCTTAAATTCATCCCATTCCAAGACATCAATCTTCTCACTATCCCTGATATTCTTGACCATTGACCGCCACTGGTCAGCTTCACCTTCAAAAAGATAAATAACAAGACCAACCTTTTAATTATCTAAACAACCCATGACATGAAATATCTTTTCAAGGGATTTAATCCACCCTTCAGCCACCACTTGGTTAGAAGATCCATTGAAAGCAGGAGGGTGTTGCCTCATAAAATGTTCCACAATCATTATGTTCATTAGTGGTAGCTCTGGCTATTCTCTTGTATGGATGCCACCGCCATTTATAGCATATGTCAACTAATCCATTACTATCACAAACTGCACAATTCCAATTCCCACCATTATGGGTTGTGGATTCATAAAGATATCATCCTCTTGGTATCTTCCTACTTCAGCTTCCCTATTTCTTCTATGGAAAACCATTATGAAAATACATATCTTAGATGAAGCAACATGGTAATCTTTAAATGATATATCATTTTAACATAAAAATAAGGTAAAAAATCATTTATGGTGTTCTTATTAACAACATCCTAACCCCTAATGTTATCTAAACCATGCTCTGATACCAACTATAAGGACCTGATCTTTAACGTTACATAATCCAGTTAATTCAAAAAGAATACACTTATTGCATTCCCAAAGATCTTTTCAGTTTAGAGTTTTAGATAATTAGGACATAATTCATACATATAAACCCACATGCATAAAAATGGGCACTACTAAAAGAATATCCCTTTCTTCCATAATACAATTTTTTTAATAAAACATGAAATCCTTTCATGAAAAATCTTCACAACATTCAACTTGGATTCTTCTTTTATCTTGCCCACTCTTAAGCCCTGTGAAAAACATTTTAAAACTTGGGATGAGCATAAAAAATCTCATTAAGAGACATAGAAGAAAAAGGAACCGTTAGTCCATAAATACTTATAAACATATGAAATCATTTTCATAAGATATACTTGTCACCCTTAAAGTATCATATACTTACTTTGTGAACATGAGATTTACATAAAACATAGAAAACATAAATAAAACCATATAGGTAACTTGGGGCATTACTTACATAAGATTTTAACTCTCCTGACTACCATATGATTTGTAACCCCCATGGCTACCTTACAATGTAACCCTCATGACTACCTTATGATGTTACCCTCATAGATACCTTATGGTGTAACCATCGTAGTTACACTTGGAATAACCCTTACAACCAAATTCCAACATAAACATACCCAATTCATTGGATGGAGATACATGTCTCACCATTCATCACAAACAATGTCTAAGAACCAAAATATAATCATAAAACATGAATATTATAATAACATTTCATAAAAAAATAGAAATTTAAAAGAGGATTTTTAAATAAAATTTCCTTACATAACACCTGAAAAAGATCCCTTTTTGAAACACTTGAGAGAAATTAAAAAATTAATACCCATATAAATACATTCATAAAAAACATTTCAAAACATTGACATGAAATAGAAAGAATTAGAAGAATAAATCTTTAAATCATTTAAAATGATGTTTTAGTTAAAGAGTCTCTTACCTTGGGTGTGTCTTACTTCCAACGAGCTTAAACCTCCTATATAATGGTTTAAAGAGTGTTATTAATCTATTATAGAACTATAATCATGTTTATACTACCTTATATGACCATATTATATCAAATTTCCACCCATTTATTAATAATATTTTGTTATTTACATTGTTTCGGGTTCGTTATTTTCATGGTTTCCATGATCAGTTTGTAATGGATTTTCTTGTCGAATGGAAGAAAAAGTCCAGAAGTGGAAATAAATGGTATTAATATGTTCCAAAAATTTTAAATGATACCATATATCTTTTTTTTTTCTGATATGAGGATGATTCATTAGATAAAATGTTAATGAAAAGGATTTAATTTATTTTGGTGTTTTTTTACAACCATCACAAACTCATATCATTTTATTTAATATCATGTTTATATATTGGTTCCAGAACATTATATAAATTATAATATGTATAATAAAATACGATTTAATGATAATAATGATTTTATGATTATACTTGAAGGTGGTAAAAGAAAATTAAAACACATCGTTCACGATGATGGTAAATCGACACATCACGAACAATATTTTCATTTTTTAGAATAAGAGGAGAAGAGAAGAGATTTGATGATGGATATTCCATTAACATAATAAAATTACAATATATGTAAGATACTGGAGTTATTATATCACTTTGGACAGGGGATGTGAAGAGATAATAATAAAAGAAAAGAAATTGAAAAGAAAATAAAAGAAAAAGAAAGTGGATTTTACCTCTTGAATTCTCCTCCTTGAAAATCTCCTTAAGGAACTTGGTTTTGGGATTTTTGTGAGACCAGAAGGTCTTGGATGTGGGGAAGAGGTTTGGGAAGAGAATTGGGAATAAATTAAACAATCTATAAGGTTTTGAGGTGTGGGGAGAAGAGGTTTGGAGGAGTGATATTTCTTTCAAAATCAATAAAAATGCTAGTTGTCAGTCAGTATAGTGGAGGAGATGAGTGTTTTTTGATTATTTTATTCATTATTTTATTATTTTGGCTTAAGACTATGAATAGTTTGAGAATTATCACTAAATATATTAAAATAATGAAGTAGTGTTCTAGATTATGGGCTTACATAATCCATACATCCTCTATGACTCAATAAATCATGTATTTGTTAGATATTGTAAATTACCGTATTTTACTATTCATAAAAAAATCAATTATTTTAGAAAAATCTCAAAAATTCACCATAATCATTTTTCCGACATGGAGAAATCAAAAATGAACTTTATTTTATGAAAATAATTTTTTAAATAGGATAAATTTAATTTTTAATTAAAATCATCATTCATTAAAAAAATACCAATTTTAAAACTATAAATGATTTTATAACACTTTTAAAAATTAATTAAGGACTCATAAAATTATCTTATAATCACAAGGGAAAAAAATATTAATTTATGATTATATTTTATGAAAATAAATTTTCTTTTAAATCATTATATTAATTATAAAATGCAAATAAAAATTTACGTGTCATAAAAATACCAACGCTTAATTTATCATTTTCAAAACATTTATTTACTTATTCCATGATATAAATATATCATATTTTCACTTATAAGATACATAAATTTTATTTATACTCTCACAGGTGATGTTACTATTTTATTAGTATAGATTTCTTAATTTCTATAAATACCACTTATTTCATTATACATTTATAATGAATTTAACTATTTAATTTGATAATGAAAAAAAATTATTTTATAAGTACCTGGATTGTTACATCATCCCTGATTAAAAAAATACGTTCCTTTAAGGATGCACTAGCAGAAACTTCGAGTGCAAAGTGGACTAAATTCATGAATTTAGCTGCGTACTCTGTTAATACGAGACTCTCCTATTTCAAGATGAAGAAGTTTTCCATTCTAGTGATCCTGAATGTATGAGGATAGAATTATTTGTTGAAGAATTCTTAAAATTCATCCCATAAAAGGCCTTGATCTAATTTAGCCTGAACTGTTAAATCCCACCATTGGCGTGCAAGATCCTCCAACATATACATCTCCAGATTGACTTTTAGCTTTGCTGGTGTGCTAAGGAAATTGAAGATTCGATTCATCTTGTTTAGCCACACCTCTACCTTCTATGGTTCTGAATCACTCTGAAAGATGGGTGAATTCTGCTTTTGGAACTGGATGGAGTGATCCACTTGCCTTGGTTCATCCTCTCGGTTCCCTTTGTCCATAGCTTGAAAATCTTGAAAAATACTCTGAACCAGCTGTTGGATCACCTGTGGCTCAGTTGCAACCATGTTCTCAGCACCTTCCTCCAGTTGGTTTCTATGATGCCTATCGAGTGCCATTTTTCTATAAACACAACAAACTCCATAAGTCTCACTCTCTAGAAACTGAAGGCTTAATAATTTCATATTCTATCACATCATACTATCACAACATTTCTTTCTAAAATTTTTCATTTCCATGTTCAACCATTTTTGAAAATTTCACCTTGCTTTTGAAAATCATACCATTTTCAAAATAACCATTTCATTCATTCAAAATCACACATTTGAAAACAACTTTTAAAAAATTTTAAAAATCAAAAATTTTATACCAAATCATATGTCACTACTCAAAATGGAATATTCACTCCTAGTGGGAAGTCATTTCTCTAACACATGTCATGCTAGTATCATTGGATAAACCCATGAAAATCAGACTTTGATTCCTATAAGTGTCTCCAAAACACTTATGTACCCAAATCCATGATAACTTGATGTTCAATATAAAAAGGTTAGCTACATATTTTTATGATCTACATTTCAAGTCCTGAAAATCCTAATCCTTTTTGCCAAGCCGATATAAAGAATAAATCAGAATGAATTTCAACTCCAAGACCAAGACAATGATGACCAAGTTAAAGACCGACCAAGATGAATACCACTTGCAAGTCAAGGACCGAACAAGTTGATACCACTTGCAACATCATGTCCCTTCTCATTGGCTTTAGTCGAGGTGGAATAACTACTTGGCCTTAAGAGACATCTCCAAGATGCCAAATGTTGGCAATAAATGCCAAGGGATTCATTAACTGGTGGGGGACAATTTTCCATTTGAAAATAAAATAATCCAACTAAACATACCATAACCAAATAACTACCACATGATGCATGATAACAATGTAAAACAACTCAAAGTAAAACCATTAATATAAAAACCAACTACAACAGAGTACCACAATAGAATACAACTAATATCAAAGTACAAAGCGGAAGACAAAACCAAAAAAACCCAAGTAATCTAATGAAATAACTCCAGAACTCCAAATATGCTTCATGATACAACTCTAAAATACAACCCAAGTATCACTATGCACCACTATAGAAGTGTGAAACTTTACCTCTTCCTGTGTCCCAATAAACAATATCTGCAAAAGTACTAAAGTTTCAAAGCAGGGGTGAGTAATGAAAATTAGTAGGATTTCTCCAAATGACTTCCCTACTCATTCCACTATGATAGAACAAGTTAGCACATTTCTATAAAAAAAATTCTATGAAACCATTTTAAAAAATTCAACAATTTATAACCAAGCCAAACAAAAAGCATTTTCCAAGGAAAATGACCAACAATTTTGTAAACCATTTCACATTCCTTTTTGGAACACCCATTCCCATGTTTCACACACACACACACATGCATGCTTCTCTAACAGTTACATACTCATGAGTAGTTTCTCATCCATCCACTAAGTCATCACAAAGTGGCCAATCTCCTTATGATCCAATGTCACACTTCCCTTATCCAGGGTCACATCCCTTTTTACCCCAATGGTACATGCCCCTTATTCAGGGTCACATTGAAAGCATGAACCGACAAAAACCCATGTATGCCAAAACTATTTCAAATCAACCATTCCAATCCATTTCAATAAAACCATTCTTTTATTGAAAACCTTTCAAACAGACCATTTTCATAAATCCAACAATCCATATTCTAAAATCAATTTTTTAAAATCAAGAAACAAATCACTTTGCATAACCAATTTTCCACAATTCCATAAATCCACAAACCATCACTAAAGAAGGTTTCTATCATTCTTTTCACATCAATTTCACAATCAAAATCAATAAATTTAACTAATTTGAAACTAAACCTTCAAGTTCTAAGCAGAGGAGTTGAGAGTGAAGCCACATACCTCAGTAATTATGGTGAAAACAAATAACAACATGAAAACGCCCACAAAACCTGGTTGAATATCCAAAAAACCCACATTATATATCTTCCCCTAACATCAAAAAGTCCAAATATAACCATGATGGTCATCAACCACCATATATCTATCCACAACAGACTAGATCTAAGAAACTGAGAGAGGAAATAAAGAAGATCTAAGAAAAACTATGAAAAAATACCATAAAAGGAGACTTACCAAGGGAATCGGGCTTCAACACACCAAGAAACACCTCCGGATCACTTCTGGTTCAATGGGGAAAGCTTCCACAACCTTTGGTAGGAAGAAATTTCAAGTTAGGGCTGAAATGGAGTAAAACCTAGGGGTTTAGAGTTAATCCAGACCCAGATCCACTTTTTATGATCATATTTTTAAATCATGCACGGTTAGGCAAACCGTGTACTAATTGTGTGTCAACCTATTCATTAAGGAGCACCTCGCACAGTTGTCCCACACAGTTAGAAAAACCATGTGACAACCATGCAAAATCCATCTGTTCCACTTTTCAAAATTTCTTCTAGGTGGCTGCATGGTTTGGGAAAACTGTGCACTTACCCATGCGCTTTTCTATTAGCCCACGTCTCACTGTGCACGGTTTCCTGTAGGAGTTTCATAGTTTTTGCAAACTGTTCTCAAATCATGTTCCTTTAGAAAAGCCTAAAAAACATTCCAAAAGTCTTTCAGACACTCCCAAACTTCACCAAAAAACTTTATGTACTTAAAAAACATAAAGAAAGGGTTACTTACATGAAACTGGGGGTGCTACACTACCAAAGTTCCTCCCTCAAGAAAGGATCACATCTAGCATAGACAAACGTGATGTTGTAGCTAGAGACACCATTGCTAACTTTGGTTGTGATGGATTGATCTGATACTTCCACCTTCTCAACATTGATATTGGATTTCCAAAAAATTCATATATGCTGATTTTTAGGATATTCATGAATGAATTCACATAGACCTATCCTGTGAGAAAACTCATTGATCTGAGAGTATATTTGTTTGTGTTCCATAACCGCAAAGAGAGAAGTGTTTTTGTTTTATTAGTCATTGGCTATGAAGTTGGTTTTTACCCATGCTTCTAAGCCACGGGTGTTCCAAACTGTAAAGAAGATAATTGAAGGGCTTGATTCCTATAATTATTGCCAGGTGACGAAGGCTGAAGGGGGAATTAAGACAACATGCTAGATCTCTTCTCTTTTGGGATCTGTTTCTAACGCCTGATGCTATGGAGGAACACGAATTAGAGGGATTTTCTGGATTCAACACACCTAAAGGCACCTCAGTGAACACTGAAAATCCATTAGTTAAATGAAGAGGATAAACACACTCAAGTTCTATAGAAGCCTAGAGATCTAGAAGAGATGGTGAAGATACCTATGGTGGATGATCGTAGTTGGAAACATGAGAGACCTGAGAAACCTATTCTGAAGAACTACACAACTTCCACGACTTGTAAACCACCAAAGATAGACATGGTGAAGAACCAACAAAGATCAAGGGGTACATGGGAGATACTAGAGGGGTCTCCTCATGGAGGGAAGAACTAGAAAAATAAGCAAACACCCATGCGAGAGGAGATCGGCCCGAGATGGGATGGCATAACTTAACCAGATCCTTCTGAAGCCCCACAATGAAGCTAGATTCTGGTGCTATCTATGGGAACTTGACAATACTTTTCTTTCTTCATTCTGAAGACTAATGGCCCTGGAGCTGGCAGGTTGAGAAGAAGCTAGTCAGAAGAGGATACACCAATCTTTTCCACCAAGAGAGGTAGCTTCCCTTTCTAAGGAAAATTTGATCTAGAAGACGATAGGATAAATCCATCTCCATGCATATTTGGGCCACATAAGCATCCATTAAACTAAGGGTGCATTGATCTGCACATAATAAAGATTTGAGATCATCACCTATATGCCGTAGAAAAAACTCATTGTGGATAGGGAGGGGGATCCCTGGAAGGTTGATCCATACTGCTACTGAAGAGGGGTCCTAACCGGATGGACCACCATCATCCATCTGAACAAATGAAAACATCTACCACCATAAGAACTAGATATGGAATCCCATGATTTCATGAAATCATCTTTGGAAGAATGCGTGATACAAAAGGATTTCCTGTTGAGGTCTAAAACCCTTGCTGGAGAAGAGATCCCCCAAGAAGCAATAAGGGATTGGAACAATGATATGAACGATTTCTCGAGCCCAAACCTGGCTACCAGGGTCCACTAGAGTGACTCCAAAGCTTTCTCATATGCCTATGTGGGGAATTATAACACATTCAATCTGTCAATAAAAGAAGATCGAAATCCTTCTGAAGAAAAAAATCAGATTTTCTAGAGGATCCGAAGGAAATGGAGGCAGAGGTCAGAGAAGGATGTCCTTACGAGGGAGGGGGAAGCAAGGAACTATCATGTGAAGATGAACACCACCCATAAGGAGGAAGTTGATCCGAAAGATGGAGGAGGGAGGAGGTCTACAGAGCTAGAAGTGAAGAAATGAGAGATGCCACTGACCCAACGATCATATGGATTTAAAAATGTGGTTGCGCGTTGAGTGCGTTCCTCAAGACATATTTACATACACTTATTGAATGTGAGTTAATTTAAGGGACAAAAATGATTCATCATTACTATTTTATTCATCTATATTGTTAATATCTTTGATGTTAGTTGCTTACCCATGACCTATTAAGATTCACACTTATTTATGACCCAAACAATGGTTTGCGTTTTTTTTTCATTAGCTCAAGAAGCAGTCTTAGCTGAATCGACTCATCGCATTAAAAGCTAAAAACATCTCACTATTGATCAAGTGGAAGAATGTTGAACATGAATAATTTAATGACTAAAAAATATTCATCATTCCCATTATATACAATACTCTCATCAATACACTTTATGTTAGTCGTCTACTTGTAATCTATTAGAGATGAGTTTTGGAATCCATATTCATTTTTTTATCATTAGCTCAAGGAAAGGTCTCAGTATAATCTTCTTGTGACATTAAGGGTTAAACATATTCCATTTTAATGATTTAAAATGATTCACCATTCCCATTATCTTTGGTAATCCCATTAATAACCTTGATACTAGTATCTTGTGACATATTGATCATACAAAAGAATGTTGGGCATACATAATTTAAGGGCTCAAAATGACTCATCGTTCTCATAATCTCCACTAATTACATTAATACCCTTGATTTAGGTCCCTTGGAGATGGGTTTTAGGAGTGATACTCATTTTCATCATCAACTCAAAGAGGGGTCTTGGTGGAATGGGCTTGAGACATTAAGAAAAAAACCCAATATTGATCAGTGAAAGAATGTTGAACATTGATAATTTAAGGATTAAAAATGATTCATCATTTCCATTATCTTTGGTAATCCCATTAATTCACAGGTAATTATGTTAATGATAGAACAAAAGACTCACATTACATTAATAAATTGAGATTAATATTACGAGGTTTTGATTTTTGGTGATTAATTTCTTACGGAATCAACTATTTTGGATGACATTCAAATTTGACTTTGAGAGCGGGGGTTAAGGATGTATAGAAGTGTGGGTTGGTTCAATTTAAAGATAAATCTCCGCCGACTCATCTTAGATGGATTAATATTGAAAAAAATCCATTATAATTCATATAAATACATAAAATTTTTAATTCACTTAAATAGATAACGTTTCAACTGTAATAATTCTTTCAAATAACATACTACAAAAGTAATCATTTTTTATTAATCTCATCTTTAAGTTTAATCATCAATGAAATAATATATTTCATGTCCAAAAGTAGTTATAACTAATTAAATTCTATACAAAAGGTTAGAATTAAGATTATAAAATACCTTTATACTTAGGTTTGATGGGGAGTTTTTATGGGTTTTTTAGAAAACAAATTATCAAAAGAGTTTTATGTTTTATTTAAACAAAAAAAGGCTGGAAAGGACGTTGGCATGGAAAAGGTATTGAAGTGGGCAACATATTTCATGTTTTTATAAGTGAAAGAAGTTTTTGCCCCAACACTTTTTTCTAAATAAAATTAAAAAGGCCTTGGGGGCCTTAACGCCTTTAGTATCACCCCCTATAAAAGAAAACCCCTACCCCTCCCTCTCTTCTCATAATTTTTCCTCCCATTATCTCCGGTGTTTAATTCTAGTGGGTGATGGCTCTCTCGTGATAGATTTTAAGGGGTGAATTTTTTTTCAATCTTAATTTAAAGGGATTTTTATCAAGTTAATTTTACCTTTTTATTTAATTATTTAATTAATTAGATGTAATTTAATAATTAATAATAATAATGTTTAATTAGTTAGTAATAAGATGTTTAATATTAGTGATAATAATGATTAATAATTAATAATAGTTAATAACTAATAATAATGTAATTTAGTATTATTTTAATAAGTTAATTTTTTTGTAATAATAATGGTTAGTAACCAATAATAATGTAATTTAATATTAATTTAATTAGTTGGTAACTAATGTAATAATACCAACTATTCTTTTAAACAACTGATTCTCTAGATTTATTCAGTGTGATAACTCTGGGTAGTGGTGCATCACATTGAACCTCTCCCATGTCTATCTGATGACTTTTCCCTGACTAAGATGGGCAAGATGTCTCACATTTACTCCACCAAACTTACATTGCATAATATATTTAGAGTTTGTTAATTAGAAGAGTAAAATTTTTAAGAAAATATAAAGATTTTTTTTCAAGATTCACTTAAGGGTATTGTGTCAATTTTATTTTAATTATTTTTTTTCTATTTAATTATTTAATTAATTATATTCAATTTAATAATTAGTAATAATAATGTTTAATTAGTTAGTAATAATATGTTTATTATTATTAATAATAATGTTTAATAATTAATAATGATTAATAGTTAATAATAATGTAATTTAGTATTATTTTAATAAGTAAATAATTAGATTTTTAATATCAGTAATAATTATGGTTAGTAATATAATAATGATTAGTAACCAATAATAATGTATTATTACATCAGTGCAGGGTGGGGGTGAAACAACCAAAATCTATCCTAAATGCACATGGGGAGGCTCGAAATTGAGGCCTCCCAAATACCACCACAGGGACGCAACCACTAAGCTGCACCCCGTGGGGAAGTAACCAATAATAATGTAATTTAGTATTAGTGAAAATAGTTGTCAAGTAATGTAATAATATCAACCATTCTTTTAAATAATTATTTCTCTAGATTTATTCAGTGTGAGAACTCTAGGTAGCGGGGCATCACTTTGTTCCTTTCCCATGTCCATCTAGGGGATTTTCCCTAATTAATGTGGATAGGATGTCTAGTGTTTGTTCCACCAGACTCATGTTGTGTAATATCATTAGAGTTGTTAATTAGAAGAGTATATTTTTTAAGAAAATATAAAGTAACCATTATTTATAGAAAATAGTTGTAAAAAATAGTGTAATAATTATATGGGTTTTTTGAAAAAAAAATAATGGAAATGCATTTAGTTTTTTTTATTTTGAATTATGGGTTTGAAACGTGTGGTTCCGGGCACAGTGGAAGCGCTAGATGAGGTATACCCAACACAATGTTTTTCATAATTGATGATTAATATGAGATGTAATTCAACAATAAATGTAGTGACTAATTGAATTGAATCAAAGATTAATTGAATAGAGAATGAGCGAACTAAAAAAACACAGGATCATCACATAATGATTTATAATTAATTTAAGAAATTAAGAATTACCTTGCGATGAATTCTTTTTTCATTGATGAATCTGACAACATCTCTACATTTTACCATCATTGCATTGTTTTAATCAAGTGTATATTTTATCTAGTAGTGATCCACACATTCTCTATGAACTTATGAACATTTTCATAGGAATCTCTAGGTGCTAGTTTGGTAGATCCTAACACTTGTGTCGTTCGTATTTGATCGCCTTGAGAATCGATTCAAGAAGGATTCTATTTGATCTCTCTAGAATTGAGAGTGGTGATGGAGGGGAATTGTTCTCCATTCTTGAGAGTGTTCTTGGAGAGGGAGTTCTTTAGGGCTTTGAGATAATTCTCCAGATGTTCTTGTGCACAAAAAAACAAAAGGCTACAACTTTAGAAATAATATAATTGAGTTTAAATAATGTTAGGGTTCTAAAATAATAATAGCACATGCGATCTTATTATTTTCTTAATCTCAACAGAACCTCATGTCTATAATAATAATTATAATATTATTTCTTGAAATGTAAAAAAATAGTGAATTAATTAAATATTATTTATTCAAATAATATTCAATATATATTATTTATTACCAGACCAATAAACTCAGTCCACCATTCCAAAATATTTATCGAGTCTTGAATAATGACTGTTTATTTAATAAATAAATATCATTGCATTATTCTCTAATAAATAAATAAATATTATATTCACTAAATAACAAATAAATATTTATTCAATATTCCGGTCACAAAACATTTTATTGAATAATTAGTGATGAAATACATGCGATCAAAAAAACACAAATATTTATTAAACCATGTGTGAGAATAATATCTGTTCAACATGTTAAATAATATTATTATTTAACTGAGGTTCTGGATACACTTAGTGTGTGACCCTCTAGGTCTCTTTCTCATTGGCAGTAGGTGAAACAGTCCAAAGTCTAAGGTTACCATCTAGAAACATGCCAATATACCTATAAATAAGTCCTAGTGACATAAAACCACATAAGGATGCTTGCTTTGTAATATAATACCTTTATCTCAACATCTCTAACAAATTAGGTTGTATGTTGGTGTCATCAACCTAGGTGCCTGATGTTTCTTTTTTTGACTTTTCCAGAATTGAACTTTCCCATAGAAAACCATGACCATGGATTTATTTAGGATATATCTTTCCTATAAAAGGGTAAGAGATATAAAATTTTGTTAAGGAACATAAGGGACAAATCCTTTATCATGTTATTAATTAATGAAATATTACTCATGATGCACCCAACATATCTCACTTACCCAAATGGCCCGAAGGCCTTCATTTTTATTGATTCTTGATAACCCCCCTTTCAAGGGATAAGGGGGAACCCTTAAAAGGCCCGTAGTCTAAGAGATTACATGACCCATAGGCTTAAGAGACATTACATGACCTGAAGGTCTTAGAGAATTCAACCAGACTATAACTAAAAGGAATTGCCCCTCCCCAACATCTGCATCATGATGGTAGCTCACCACCTTTGCATGGCTATCTGGCTAAGCTTCCTGTGCAAGCACATGGTGGTCCTGATGGCATATCCATACTCTCTCATTCTTCTAAATCCATTGGTTCTGCTCTGGTGTGTGCACCTTCTCTAAATCCTCCTATGGGGCTGCTTCTTTTTGTAGAGTCTTTCTGGGGAAACTGAACTGATCATGTGGCCTGGAGGCCTTGAGGTGTCCCGAAGGACTTAAAGGTGGCCTAAAAGCCTTACTGACCTGAAGGCCTGGGTGGCCCGGAGGCCTTAAGGATTACAAGCCCAAATCGGTGGCCTAAGGTGAATAGTTCTGATTGCTACAGTACCGAACAATAACTGCTAAAATAACTATTACATTCCCTGCTACAGTACCTGTTACAATATTACTACTATACTACTATGGCATTGCTACAGTACCAGAATTATGCCTCTGCCTATATTTGAACCTGGGTCTCGTGGATGCACTTAGAGAGACCTCACCAACTGGGCTGAGGCTCATATGCTAACATATATCACTTCTTCACAAACATATGTCATCACAGTTTTCATCAATACAAAAAATTATGTGACTCATAATATCCATTAATAATAATCTTAAAGACTAAGGATTAATAAAAATATCCATGGATAGGAATATCCAATGAAACATATAAATTTATATTTTCTACCGGTGGATCTCATTCTCATAATCTCATATACTAGATATTAACAAAGGAATACACCATGAGAAGGTGTATCAAAGTCCTATGGGTCTCCACCCCTGATATCCTATATCATTTGTGTCCCTCAAATGATTTCATCTTTCTAAATAACACATATTTAAGAATATTGTTGTGAAACTTCTATATTCTCATCATAATAGGGAACTGTTATGATCTTTCAGTGCAATAACTACTCTCAAGACATTTCCACATACTATATCACATAGAAGAAAAATAATGATATAATAAGTAGTTTATTAATATTTAAAACTATGAATATAGGTAATCATAAAGCACATAGAATATGGTTATAGAGAATAAAATCCAACAAATTCATACTTTCACTAGAGAAAACTGTTAACAACCTTAAGTTCACTAGCTCTCACATGATATTCATGCTTATGCTGAGATAATGCTTTAGTTAAGGGGTCTGCCACATTTTCTTGTGTGGAAACTATTCTTACTATAACTTCACCCCTCTAAGAAAAATCCCTAAAGAGGTGATATTTCCAAAGTATGTGCTTTGTCTGTTGGTGTGACCTTGACTCTTTTTCAAGA
The DNA here is from genome assembly GCA_963277665.1 of Viscum album. Classification (NCBI taxonomy): domain Eukaryota; kingdom Viridiplantae; phylum Streptophyta; class Magnoliopsida; order Santalales; family Viscaceae; genus Viscum; species Viscum album. The sequence continues at coordinate 350,067,003 of OY728130.1, read as the reverse complement.
GCCACCACTTCAGTATTATCACAATATATTGTGATAGGGTCTTTACTATTAGGTACCACATTAATCTCCTAGAAAAAGTTTCATATCTAAAGATCTTTTTTAGAAGTATTAGAAGATACTATATACTTAGACTCCACTGTAGAATCAGTGGTAACTAGCTGCATTGAACTCTTACATCTCACAACTCCTCCATTGAGACTAAAAAGATATCTTTACTGTGACTTTATATCATTCTGATCTATTTGAAAACTAGCGTCAGTACAACCCCTGAAAATTATCTCCTAATCTCCTCTATACACTAGGAACATATCCTTAGTTCTTCTCAGGTATTTAAGGATAGCCTCAACAGTAGACCATTGATGTTCACTTAGATAATCTTGATATCTTCCTACCATGCTCAATGTATAGAAAACATCGATTCTAGTATATAACATGACATACATGATTGATCCAATCACTAAAGTCTCGATTTCTCATGTTGTATTTGAGGAAACGTTTTCTTGGAAATATTTATACCACATGACACAAGAACCAATCCCCTCTTGTATTGTTCTATACTAAATTACTTTAGTATTTGGACAATTTATGTACATTGACTTAGTCCAAGAAGCCTCGTGGAACTATCACGAATGATCTTAATTCCAAGAATATAGGCCTCTTTACCTAAGTCCATGGAGAAAAATTTGTTTAACCAGTCCTTAACAGACTATAAGATATGTATTGAGTTTTAAATAAGTAATATTTCATCAATATATACTACTCAGATAACAAACGCATTCCCACTAAACCTCTTATAAACACATGACACATATTCATTCTCAATGAAACCAAATTCTTTTATATCTTCATAAAACTGAATATTCCATGACCTGGATGCCTGCTTCATTCCATAAATGGATATTTGTAACTTTAATATCTTTTTTTACATCACTTGGACTCACAAAACCTTATGGTTCTGTTATATAGACATATTATTGAAGGTTCCCATTAAGGAAATATATTTTGTTGTCCATCTACAAAATTTCATAGTCATGGTAAGATACTGTAGTAAGTAGAATTTTGATGGATTTAAACATGGAAAATAGAGATTTTTTTTAGTCAATTCCTTGTCATTGTTTAAACCCTTTAGGCACTATCCTTACTTTATAGGTACTCACTTTACCTTCCATGTCCAGTTTTCTCTTGAATACCCATTTTCACCCAACAATATTTACGTCAATTGGAAGAATGACTAGACCCCAAACTTGTTTTTGATATCTAGAATCCATTTCAGAATTCATTCCTTCTTTTCATCTTGCAACTTCTGAGCTCTTTACTACCATTATGTAAGATATAGGTTCATTATTTTCAACCAATAATGAGTCACCATCTTTGATGATTAGAAAATCATATCTCTCTAATTTTCTTACCTCACTAATGCTCCTATGAAAAACTTGTGTTTCAAAAAAAAACTTCCACATAGACCTATGAAATCTATTTATGTACCAAATTTTAGGTATCTTTAGAATCAAATTCATCTAAGTGAATCTTTTTCATACTATCCTTCTCAAGGATGTGCTACCTCTTAAGAAATATGTCATTTCTGGTGACATACACTTTCTTTTATGAGGGGTTATATATGTAGTATTACATTGTTTCCTTAGGATATCCTATAAAGATACACTTTATGCCTCGAGGTTCTAGTTTTTTTGCCTAAGATAGCCTTAACAAATGCCTCTTAACCCCATACACATGTATGTGAAAAATGGGTTTCTTTCTACTCCACAACTCGAAGGGAATTCCATTTTACACTTTAGTTGGTACTCAATTTAGTGTGTATGTTGTAGTTTGAAATGCATATCACCAAAAAGATAATAGAAGATTTGTATGACTCATCGTTAACCTTACCATGTATATCAAGATACAATTCCTCCTTTCACTAACACCATTCCACTGTGATTTTTAAAGTGAAGTGAGATGAGAAGGAATCCCAAACTCTCATATAAAGTTGATAAACTCTTGGTTAAAATATTCACCACCTAGATCAGATCGAAACTTCTTTATCTTCTTTCCAAGTTGATTCCTTCTTTGAATTTCTCAAAGGACTTGGACTTATACCTTATCAAGTAAACATATCCATATCCAATCAAGTCATCAGTAAAAGTTATGAAGTAATAATACCCACCTATAGCTTCTATTGGAAATAGTCCACACACATCAGTGTGTTCCAATCCTATAATATTTATTCCCCCTTCACCCTATCCACTGAATGGTGGTTTGGTCATTTTACCTTGTAAACAAGCATGGCATCTTTCAATTGGGTTTATGTCAAAAGAGTCTAAATGACCATCTTGATATATATATTTTTCAAATGCTTCTTGTTTACATGACCAAGACACTGATTCCACAACTGGGTATTTTATGAGTCATGGGAACACGATTTTTTATCAATTTCCATAGCTTAGTTTTCATAATTTAATACATAAATACCATTATTTAAATGCTTCATGCCATAACATATGATTTATTTATAAAAGAACCAACTTTTATTTACAAACTTGAAAACAAAACCATATGTATCTAGAAAGGATAGTACATAATAACAATAACTTAAAACCAATATCATCCATGTTGGAAACATAAGGTGGTAGTCTCCAATGGCTAGAGCATCCAGCCTCACACCATTGGTCTGAATAGCCTGAAGGTCTTCAATTTTTATTGATTTTTTGATAATCCCCCTTTTAAGGGATGAGGGGGAACCCTTACAAGGCCCAAAGGCTTAAGTGACATTACATGACTCACAGGTCCTAGGAAATCAACCCAAACAAGACAAATTTGTACTACCCTCCCCAGAAAATATCATGAAGTTAGCTCTCCACCTTCACATGGATGGTTGGCTAGCTATCCTATGTAGAGCTGCACAGGCCTGGTACCGATGGAAATGTCATACCCTCTTAATATTCCAAGTTTGGTTAGATCTTCTCTAGTGAATGAGTATTCTATGAATCCTCATGTAGATCCTTATTCCTTGTAATCTATCTGGTAAATCTGCAGATTTAGGTGGATCAAAGGCCTTGAGGTGTCCCGAAGGCTTTGTGGTTTCTTGAAGGCCTTGAGGCGGCCCAAAAGCCTGACTGGCCCGGAGGTCTTGGGTGGCCCGAAGGCCTTGGGTGGACCAAAGGCCTTGAAGGAATGGAGGACCAAACTGGTGGCCCAAAGGCCCAAACAGATGACTAACTCTGGCTACTAAAGTACCAAACAATACCTGCTACAGTACCAACTACAGTGTCTGCTACAGTGCCTGCTACAACGCCTGTTATAGTACCTAGAAATATGTCTCTGCCTGAAGGCCCAAACAGATGAATAGTTCCAACAGCTACAGTACCTACTACAGTACTGCTACATTACCTACTATAGTTCCTACTACAGTACCTACTACAATAACCTATAAATATACCTCGCACTATTGGCATCTTTAAAATCCACCTCTCCTTTAGCAATCATTCAAAATCTACCTGGTTCTTGAATTTAGATACATACGTGATCTACACAAGCAGTATTTAATACCCAATGTGTAGATATATAAAGATTACACTCGATAACTAATAAAACTTTAGCTTCACCTTACTTCTAGGTGCGGTTCCTCTTCTAGTGGCCTTTCTTACTGCATACAAAACACACTACTTCTTTTTCATTCATCTTCCTTTGGATCTTCCTCTTCTTGGAAGGATGGTTCTTGGGAGCTTTATACTTATTATGAGTCTTGGGCCCCTTTTCATTGTTATTCATTTTCTTAATCAATATAAGCACCGTAGGTTTGTCATGCCCCATGTCCTTTTCAACTTGGAAAATGAGAGTAAGAAGTTCTAAAAGACTCTCCTTGTTATTGATCATGTTATACCCAAAATGCTCAGTCAGAGGTGAGCCTCTAACCATTTATTAATAAAAGAAAAAGCATTCAGCAGTTACACTAAGTCATAAAACAAACTACATATCATGAAAATCATACTCATCACCACCCCCCTTAGAGATTATGTCCTCTGAAGTGTCTGTTTCCCACTCTGATGATTCATAATGCTTAAGAACCTTGGCATATTTCATTCTAAGATTCAGCTTCTCCAAAGCTAGAAACTCCTTCGAGGACTTCAAAGCCCAACTTTCCTTTCCAAAAGAAGATTTGGTAGACACCGGCCTCAGAAGATAAGAATAATCCTTCCGCGGTTTTCGTCGTGGAGGGTCAGTCTTAACAGCAACATCCTCATGCATCTTCATCCTTTCTCCTTGAACAATAGCACTATAGGATGGCTGGACCACACCACTATCTTTTTCTTTGTCACTATCCGATATGTCACCCCACTTCCCCAAGATTTTAACCTCCTGACAACCTCCCTCCAATCTAGAATCCTGCTGGACCAGACTGTTAGTATCCATTTGTGGCTGGTCCACCAGATTCTGCACTAGCCTTTTGGTTAGATGCTTTAGGAATAGGGTTTTATAGCACATATAATTTTCTTTCATGGTGTAGGATAATGCGTAAGAATCTTTTCCAATCTTGAAAATTAGTTCTAGTAATAAGGTTGTACTTCTTGAGTATAGATCATAGTGATATATTTGAAGTCATATTTATCATCATTTCTACAATTAAGAAGAGCATAATTTTTAGTTCTTTATCTGATAAAAGCAGATAAGTAAATATTATATTTATTAATCTCCCACTATTTTATTGAAACCCAATAGCCCTCACCATTGGATTTAGAACATCATTTTTCTTATACATTTTAGTGTCAAGGACCCATATTTCCCTTCTTATAACCCAAACTTGGGCCTAACAAGTTATTTGAAGGGTTTTGGATAGGCATTAAAATTATTGATTATATTAACTCATAGTTCCTTGATCTGTTGAGTGGGCTCCCCAATCCAAAAAATCATTGAATTGAATTTACTCAACCTTTTACTCTTATTTACACCAAGTTCTGATTGGACAGTCAAACCTTGATATAGACTAAGTTAAGTTGACCCAAAAATTCAAGTTAGAATTCCCTGATAATTGAAATCACCCCAACTTGGTTCGATCAAGATCTTTGAACCATGGTTCAATTTTAACTTAATTGGTGGAAGTCTATACCGACTTAATATATATAATTGAGGCATTTTTATCTTTATGTGTAAATATCCCATTTTATCTTTTTTTATAATCTTGTTAATATTAAGTGGATTTACTTAAATGATTAACCATGTCTTAGATAAAATTACATATAATCCAATTTATTTTTAGTTCCATATTGCATGCTAGCTCAGTTCATTAATTCATGTGATCACGACAAAACATACACAATGAAATTAACTATGAAACTTGATAAAAATAAAATAAGTGTGTTTTGATCATCACATTTTCTTAATGGTTAGTTTATTTAGGGGATGATAAACTAACCATTAGCCTAGGGGAAATAACACCTTAAACCATGACTTGATTTGTGTTGTAACTTTCCACAATGGTTTTGCCTCAGCTTTAAACTTAAACCGACTCCACTTGCTTGGTAGATCTATCCATTATATAAGCATTTAATCATACACAGGTGAGGGGAACAAAATGATTAGTTAAGGGGTTTACATAAAAGGAAACTGTGGGCACATAGGCCCTTACATAATGAGAGGAGGGATGATACGTAGACCTCCAATTTAATTTAATGATAAACTAAAAGGAAATATATCACATACAAATGTTTGTTCTATGATCATGATCATCCACATACATACAATGAATTACATATTTAATAAAACTATCATTCAATTCTAATCATTCTTATTTAAGATAAATTGTGTTCGAATCAATTAATTGCATTCTTTAATTAATTGATTCTTTTATCTTAATTCTCATCCGAAATTTCTTAATATTCTTATCTATATTAATTTTTAAAAAATTAAATAAATTTATTTAAAATTAATTATGTGCAAAACATGTATCTTGGAGTCAACACGGTGATTACCCATCCAAACTACCTAGTGTGTATTATATTCATAAACTGTTTACTCATGAAACATATGGCACACATGACTTATCACGTAATTGCATAACATGTAAATAGTCAAATAAATGACCCATGAAATACATGTTATTTATGTAGTGTGTTATGTTTTAATGCGCGTATAGTAATGAATGTATTACAACTTATACATGATATGCAGTTCCAAACATCACACATAAATTAATTAGAAATTTAATATATATAAAACCCATCACATGGAATGCACATAATCTAATAAATGAAACAATAAACACATGCAGATAAGGTTTAAGTAGTTTAATAAATTAATTTCAAATCCTATGTAAATTGGTAATATACACGGCATGTATAATCCAACTACACTTCATGTATAGTTATCACCGTCTATCCATAGAACACACCTAGGGACTCAATATATAATCGTGCCATAGAAATTAATGGAGTACATGACATGCACATTGGCTACATGTTGTATGGTCTCCGAGTTACACGTTCACCAGTCATATAGGTCGTGTAAGAAAATACAAGACCTATATTTGACCAGCAGACTACACCTCATGTATGAATGTTACACATCGTGTAGTCCAACTGATCGTGTGCTAGGATGGCCTGGTCAACACGTGGTGTATTTAAATACACATTGCATGTAATAAATGCACACATATTGAATTAATTCCGAGTTAATAAGTGAATTTTTATTGGTTCATTAAGAACTGCTACATGATGTGTACTCTTGTGCTATCTATCAATAATCCTTAGCACCTCCGAATGAGTTCTTCAAATGTTCTTCATTCATAAAATTAACCGATTTTGATTTTATTTGTGAGAATAAAGAGGAAGAAGATAAAATCTTGTGATTCATATTAAAGATAAATGAAACTATAATTGAAAACAAATTATAAATACACAAATCAATCAATGATCTTTAAATAATTATACATAATTATGTGACCCCTCCGACATCACTTAAAGGTTTTGGGTGAAACAGAAGCACCATATGGGGTATACCCAACACATATATTTTTTTCATAATCAATGATTAATATGATATGTACATAGATGATAAATGTCGCAACCAATAGAATTGAATCAAAGATTAATTGACTAGGGAATACTAGAACTAAAAAATGAAAGACCATCACATAATGATTTATAATTAATTTAAGGAATTAGGAATTACTTTGTGATGGATTATTTATTCATTGATGAACCTGAAAATGTATCTACATCGTACTATCACTACATTGTAGGAATCATGTGTAGATTCACTCAAGTGGTGATCCACACATGCTCCATGAACCTCTAAATATTGTCGTAGGAATCTCCAGGTGCTAGTATGGTAGATCTAAACACTTGCATCATTTGTCTTTGATCACATTAAAAATCACTTTAAGAAGGTTTTTCTATGATCTCTCTAGAATCAAGAGTGGTGGAGGTGGAAAATCGCTCTACGTTCTTAAGAGCATTCATGGAGAGGGGTCTATTTATAGATTTGAGAGAATTATATGGAAGTTGTTGCGCACAAAAAAACAAAATACAACAACTTTAGAAATAGTATAATTGGGTTTAAATAGTTCTAGGATTATAAAATAATAATTTCACATGCACTCTTATTATTTCCTTAATACCCGTGGAACTCCATGTCTATAATAATAATAATAATAATAATATTCACTAGTACAAAAATTATTTATCACATTGGTCTTATCACGTCAGTTATTCATTAATGACGTGACAAAGGAATTTAGATGGATTTATCACGTCGATTATTTAATAATCGATGTGATAAATTGATTTATGTGCTTTTTCATATCGGTTTATTATGTAACCGACATAAAAAAGCCAAATATGTTGTTATTTCACATCGGTTATTATAAAACCAATGTGATATAGGATGTTTCCCCAATTTATCACGTTAGTTAGATAATAACCAATGTGAAAAATTACCTTTATCATGTCAGTGACATAATAGCCGACATGATAAAGCTTTTAAAATTTCATGAATCGTCATTTGAATCATTTCAGTGTTGTCTTCCTCTCATGAAATCTAACTCATTTCTCTCATGTGGAAGCCCTAACCTTAGTTTCTTTGATCCAATGGACTCAAATATCAGTTTTCCATCTTCTTAGATCCTCAGGTTTCGTCGAACTCATTTTCATGCATTCGATCTTCCCCACTCTCAGGTAAAACTCACACATCGATCCTCTCTTTCGTCCGTTCACTATCACCTAAGCCATAAATTTCATTTTTTTATTCCATGTACTCAAATCTTGCATTACCATCTCCTTAAACCATTATATTTCATTGGTATCATTGTTATGAATTCATATATAGATATGTGCATTCCTCATTGGTGTCAATTTAAATATTTGTTTCATATATTCATAAGGTGTAAATTGTTGAATATTTTATGGGCTCTATGATGTTTGTGGTTGGGATGGACTATTTAATCAAAGTGGAATTATGGTATAATTATAGATAATGAATTTAGAAAGAAATAAATGCTCAATATATGGTGTATATTTCTAATTGGTTCACCCTAATTCAATCAGTTTTTATATATCATGAGCACTATCACTCTAGGTTCTTAATTTTTCATTGATTTAAGTGAAAAAGTGTGTGGATTTCATTATATGTTAATTTTGTGTTGTCTATTTTAAATGGAAAGTCATTTTGACTGAATTGTTTCACAGATGTTTATACTGCATCCCATCTTACATTTTTTCATTGAATCTCAAAATGTTGCTTATTTGGATGATGTTTGTGAATAATTCATTGTTTATGCATACACTGCCATGTATATAGATAAATTTCAATTACTTTTATAAACTTATTAATGAATTAGTAATCTTAAAATGTAATATATACATACATTGAAATGTATATACATGTTAATATACAATATCATATAACTAGTGTATATGTATGTCAACACTTTTCTTTGGTGTGAGTATATTCTTACCTTGATAAATCATATATTAAATACACAGTTTTCATATTATGAGTTACTGTCAATATAATATTGACATTATTAGTGTGTTATATTCAAATAAAACATTTTTTCATAAAATACAAAGCATATAATATGATTTTCACACTTTTTATAATACACTAGACATAAATAATATATAATATTAATTATATATATATATATGTACAATATTAAAAATTCATTATTGTGTTGTTTGAACTCTACTATATGATTATATTATAGTATGAATTAATGTTTTAACTATTAATTGTTGGATATTTTATGAAAAAAATATCTTATAAATTCGATAATAATGATACTAATCAAAATGGAAAATGAGCACTTGATTTCAATTCTGTTCAATAATATTCAATTCCATGTTTTATATAATTTAATTTAGAAGAAAATGAAACATGAGAGAATGGTTTAAATGTATTTTATTTTATAAATTAATTCCATTCATATATTTTTATGATTTACCATTTATATTTAAACTTTATCTTCCATTATTGTTTAGAATTTATAATTATATTTTTCAAATAAGCACATATTTTTTTTATATTTCAAAACTATGTTACATTAAAATTATGGAATTTTTGATATAAATTTAAAATTTTATTATCTTGAAAAGATATATATTTTTGATATTTGTTATAGATAATAATGAGTTGAATTTGGATTATGACACCTCAAATAAGTGATGAATATAAGGAAGGTGTGATGCTTTTTTGGAATTTGTTAAACGAAATGTTCAAAACAACGACATGTTTTTCTATCCATGCTTGAAATGTTTAAACATGAATAAGTTAAAAAGAAGAGAGATCAAATATCATTTAATTTTTCATGGTTTTAATTTGAGTTATATCCCTTGGATTTGGAATGGTGAAACTAGGTATAATTTTAGATCACTTGACGATGATGCTTTTCATGATGATAAGTCTGATCAAATTGAAGAAATGATTCATGATATTGAAGTGGAGGAAATTGAGAAAGAATTGAAAATTGAGCATATATATGGAAATTCTTAAAAACCATTTTATCAGAGTTGTATGGAATTTATAATTTTATCAATGGTGTTAAGATTGATTAATTTGAAGGTGAAACATGAATGGAGTGACAAGAGTTTTATAGAGTTACTATAATTGTTGAAATATATTATTCTTAAAGATAATGATCTTCTAGATTCAAATTATAAAGAAAATAAAATACTATGCCTGATGGGATTAGGTTACAAAAAATTATATACCTGCCCAAATGACTATGTGATATATAGAAAGGAATACAAATTTCTTTTAGGGTGTCCTAAATGTGGGACTTCATGGTATAAGTTGAAAGAAAAATTACAGGCTTATTTAGCAGTTACATAGACCCCTTCCAATGAATTTTGGTATCTTCCTATAATTACTCACTTGAAATGTTTATTTAAAAATTCACATGATGGAAAAAGGTTAAGATGGCATGTAGAGGAGTAAATATGTGATGGGAAATTACGATATCCAGATAATTATCCATAGTGGAAGAAAATTGATCATCAATTTCCTATATTTGAAAATGAAGTTATAAATCCCATACTTGGACTATGAAAGGGTAGAATGAATCCACATTGAAGCCTTAGTAACACACATAGTTCATGGCCTATTTTATTGGTAATTTACAACCTATATCTTGATTTTTTTATGAAGTTAAAATATGTCATATTGAGTTTAATGATCTTTGGACCAAAACAACCCAGAAATGATATTAACATTTTGTTGTCACCATTAATTGATGTTTTGAAACTATTATGGAAGGAAGGTATAAGGGTGTATGATTATTATAAAATGGAATATTTTTAACCGCATACAATGATTTTGTTCACTATAAATGAATTCCCAACATATAGAAAATTTTCTGGATACAATTTTAAGGGGCATAAATCTTGTCTAATTTGTAAACAAAAAACTTCATATTTTCAACTACATCATGGGAGGAAAATAGTATACATGGGTCATAAAAACTTTTTTTTCTATGGATCACTCTTATAGAAGATTAAAACATGAATTAAATGGCTCACATGAATTTAATATTGATCCAAAGACTTTATCCACTAATCATTATTTTGAGAGGGTAAAAAACATTGATGTGACATTTGGAAAGACACATAAATCTAGTAATGATAGAAATATTTGGAAGAAACGATCAACATTTTTTGAGTTACCATATTGGAGATATCATGAGGTCAAAAATAATATTGATTTCATTCATGTGGAGAAGAATATTTGTGACAGATTAATTGGAACATTATTAAATATTAAAGGAAAAACTAAACATGGGTTGAATGAAATATTATACTTACTCTCAATGGGAATACATTTGGATTTTTCTACCACTCTTGATGGAAGGAAAACATTCCTGCCCCCAAATTGTCACGCATTATCCAATAGGGAGGAAATTATATTTTTTTCAATGTATTCATGATATCAAAGTGCTACAGGGTTATTCTTTAAATGTAAAAAATCTTGTGACTTTAAAAGATTTGAAGTTGATAGGTGTAAAATCTCATGATTTTCATGTCATGATGTAGTAACTCCTACCAGTTTCATTGCATGGAATATTTCCCATCTGTGCCAGAATGACTATCATGAAGGTGTGTTATTTTTTTAATTCAATTGTTAATAAGGTGATTGATTTGAATGTTTTAAAAACATTAGATAATTAAGAGGTTTATATAATTTTTAAATTTTAAATATATTTTCCTCCATATTTTTTTGATATCATGGAACATTTAATGGTTCACTTGGTGTGAGAAATAAATATTTGTGGACCTATACATCTACGTTGGATATATCCTTTTAAAATTTATATGAAGATATTGAAGGGGTATGTTAAGAATACATATCAACCTAAAGCCTCCATTGTTGAGAATTATATTTATGAGGAGGTTTCAGAATTTTGGAAAATCTATTTTTCTGTAGTGGAGCACATTGGTTTGCCTACAACTCACCATGAACGAGTTAATTATGGGGTAAAGGGGATCCGTGGATTGAAAGTAAAATTTTTGACAAGTGAAAAGATAAAGAAGGTCCATTTATATATATTGAATAACATAGATGATTCTAAACCATATATAACATTTCATATTAATGTGTTGAAACAATGTTATCCAAAGAAGAAAGATATGTGTATTTTGAATAAGTATAATTTTTTCCATGGTTTAAAGAGAACATTATTAGTAGATAAGATGCGTTAGAAACATTGAGATGGTTAGTGGGTGGTCCAATTTTAAATTTGATAACATGGCCCGAATATGAAATTAATGGCTATATATTTTATATGAAAGATCAGGAAAATAGAAGTGCATTTCAGAATAGTAGTGTATTGGTGTTCGCAGAAGCAATGCATTTTTCAAGTTCCAAATACAAAAACCCAATATCCACATAAACTATATATTATTAAGTAATTGAAGAAATATAGGAGGTTGATTACATTAAATTTTAAGTTCTAGTGTTTCACTAAAAGTGATTTATTAGTAACAACAATGTCAGGCATGATGAATTTGTAATAACACTAGTTAATCTAAATTAATTAGAATACACAGTTGATCCTTTTATCATGGAAACACATGAAAAAAATTCTATGTTCTTGATCAATTCGATATGCAATGGTTTTTTGTTTTACAAGGAAAAAATAGTATTTCAGTGATGATAAACTTAGTGAAAATTATAATTTATGTGAGATCCATGTTTCCATGGAAATATTAACAAATAATATTGATGAGCACATCTTAGAAATGGTTTCTGTCATACAGAATGATCATGATGAAGGAATTTGGGAAAATAATTCTTTATTACATTCCTAATATTACAGGTAACATATGTTTACTTCTAGATTACTTTTTAAAATTTCATAAATTGTTAGATATTTTAATTTTATTTTCTTTATTAAAACACATATTATAACTAATAAGTTATTTTTTTTGTTTATATTAGCTTAGTTTTGTTTAGTTTAGCATGTTTACCCTTAATTAACTTATCTATTATTTGATTTTGTTGAAAACCAATTAATTTAAATTTAATATGTTAAATAAAAACAAAAAATATTGTATAAGAGTATATTTAAAAAAATTATTTTTGGTGTAAAAATGATTTATTAGGTTGGAGAATTTTTACTTTTCACACACCATTTTGGGATTTTTATTCATTAATTTTTGTAATTTCATCTCTCATAAATATTTTTATAATTTTAGTTAACTATAAAAAATATGAATGAAAATGTGTTAAGTTTAGTTTAATTTACTTTTTGTTTGATAATTATTCATTTTTTATTTAAATTTATATGTAATAGTTGGATTTTTATGTAAAGACCCGTAAATTCCAAGGAATTTTTTTTTCTTAATTTTCTTTGGAATTTTACAAGAACGCAGTTTCTGACGGCGCCTGATTCCGAGGCCCGGTGTGCCCGGAATCAATTTCCGAAGTTTGGCTCGGGTACGTTCAGTGAACGGACGAGCAGGTTTTTTTCTAACTTTTGAACCGGTGCTCGGAATCGAATTCTGAGGGCACCGATGGAATCGCAGCGCCGGTACTTGCTTAGAAACGCCTCTTCTGGAGTTGCGTTTGCTCGGGTGTGGTTTTTAATTTTCGGGCTTAAAGTTAAGAAATAAAATAATTTTACGACAACTTTATTTTATTTCACTTAAGCCACTTGGAAGCCACTTGAAGCCACTTAAAAGTGGCTTAAACTGAGTTGAACCGGATAGGGTACTATCCAGAAATATCTTACCCTCTTGGTAGGATATTTGTGAGGTGGTGCCCGCACGCGCCCCACTGTTTCTTTCCGCTAAGTAACGCACCCGTGAAAACCCGTCTTTATGAAAGTCAACTGACGCGTTTTCTTAAATTCTTAACAGACCATTTAATTGGGCGGTTTATTTCGTAAATTAAATGAGCTGTTTCTTTCGTTGAATTAATTCTATGAATTAATGGTTCGTTTCTTATCTTTTGAAATTCAAATGTTTAGTTGTGTAAATAAAATAAGGCTTAAGCTTATTTTATTTTGGGTTGAAACTTGTGGCGTGGAGAGGATTTGGAGGAAAGCGTTCTTCTTCGACGAAGAACGCGAAGAACGTGAAGAACGCCAAACCTGCGGAGATCGACGACGTGAAGCCTTGTACCGCGACGCCAACAGATCTCCCTTCGCAACGCTTCTTCCGCGACGATCCAACCCCGCGACAGCCTTCGATCGACAACAACCAAGGTAGGGGGTTGCGCTTCTTTTTATTTTCTTTTTGGATTTCAACAACAACATGGATTTAATTATTATTAATTAAATCCGTATGTTCTTGGTCCTCGGAGATCGTCGACGCGACGCCCTTCCGCGGTGTGACGATCACCTCCTTCCGCGACGGTCAATTCCGCGACGACCTCGCATCCGACAGCGACGACGAGGTAGGGATTTATTTTTGGGAATTACCCCCCTTTTCTTTTTATATTCCCGTAATTGTTTCTTTAAAAAGTTAAAGAACTGGATTTGTGAACAATTTTAAAATTATTAAAATTGTTGTTTCCGTTCAAATAAGGAACCCGTTTTTATGAAACAATTTTATTTCATTAAAAATTGTTTCGGATATGCGTTCATGTGTTGAACTTTAATTTCTCCCGTTGTTTATATCTAATGCGGAGGGTGCGGGCCAAACGAACACGGCCCGACAACCCTCCGCCGTTCTTCGTTCTTGTGCGGATTTGACGGGCAACGACGGAACGTGCCGCAACGGATGTTTGATGATCCCGCAGTAAAGAACGGAACCCGTGAGGAACAACGGCGCAGACGGAAAGGAAAACGAGCCACCGGAGCGACTCCGGCGGCCGGAGGCGGCGGCACCCCGCGGGTGCCGCGGGGTTGTCACGCGGCACCCCGCGGGTGTCGCGGGGTTGTCACGCGGCACGTCCGGCTGTCTGGTCGACACCCCGCGGGTGCCGCGGGGGTGTCACGCGTGGCGGCGGCTTTCCCCCGCGTCGGCCGCTCGGCCGAGCCGAGCCGGACCGGCCCTGGCCGGGCCGGGCCGGGCCAACCGGGTCGGACCCGACCCGGTTCGGGCCAACCAGGGGGGGTCGGGCTGGGTCGGCCCGGGCCCGGACCCCCCGTCTTCGGACGACTTTCGTTCAAACGCCCGTAACTTGAGCTACGGGCCTCCAAACGACTCGCCGTCAGCGGCAACACAATCCCTGGAGCGAGTCGGTCGTTTCGGTTTATCGCACTCAAAGTTTCGGAATACTTTGGGTTCGGCTGGGTTGGTTCCTACACGAAACCAACCGGGCCCTCGGAGCGGAAACGCTCATATCTTGAGCTACGGATGTCTGATTGATGTACCGTCAGCTTTGTTAGTTTCCTCTTAGTGAGACGGATCTTTTGGCTCACTCCGCCCGGGGTTTGGGCGCAGGTGGAGTACGGTCGGGTTGGTTTTGCCTTAAAAAACCAACCGGGCCCCCGGGACGAAAAAACCAATAACTCTCAGACCGGGCGTCCGATTGACGCGCCGTCTGTTGCGTTGAGTTCCTGTTGACGATACAGAACTTTTGGCATCCTTCGCCCGAGTTTTGGATACAATTGGTAGTGGACGGGTTGGATCGCACCCGAAATCCAACCGGGCCCCTGGAACAGAAAAGCTGATATCTTTCAGACAGGACGTCCGTTTGACGAACCGTCAGCGGCGTTGATGATCACATTGAGAAACGGTCCCTATGAGTATACCCTATGAGATCTCGGGGTACAGTTGAGATACGGCTGGGTTTGGTTCGCTCACGAAACCAACCGGGCCCCTGGGACGAAAAGGCTAATAACTCACAGACCGGGCGTCCGATCGACGCGTCGTCTGTTGCGTTGAGACCCCTGTGACGAGGCGGTCCTTTGAGTTACTTCTTCGTGGGATCTTGAGATACTTGGAGTATCGACTTGCAGCTCGTGGAGCGGACCCTCCCAGAGACGAGCGTGCGGAGTACGGAGACCGTGTAGCCGACTGAGACCTGACGACTGCTTGACCGACTCGACTTGGAGTGAGTCGACTAGCCCAGTGGACGGAGCACTACTTTGTTTGGGTGCAGACCCATGGCGGACGGAGAACTACATGTGTGATAGTGCAAACCCGCGGTACTCGTCCGGAGAGTACCTCTGCAGGCTACTAGGGGGTGTGCACTACTGTGTTTGGGTGACATACCTCGGCGGGAAGCACTACTGTGTTTGGGTGGCTGGCCCGCGGTACTCGACAGGAGGAGTACCTCAGCAGTCTTAGGTTAGTGAGCAGTACCTCGGAGTCGTGACAGGACCACTGTACACTCTAGAGACGGAGCTCTTCAGCAGTTACGGTTTCGATAATGAAAATCCTGGTTTGAGCTGAGACTTTTGACCTTGTGTTTACCTCATGATTGAGATGGGTCACTTGATAACTTAGGTATATGTATGAGCATATACCTAGGTAGTAGTTATCCGTTGATTTCACAATCCTTGTGTTTCCTCATGATTGAGATGGGTTACTTGATAACTTAGGTATATGTATGGGCATATACCTAAGTAGAGGTTATCTGTTGAGATCTTCTATGTGGTTATCCTTGTTGGTTGTAGTGAGACCTTGAGGGTCTCGGGGTCCCTACTGAGTATCGTTATACTCACCCCTGCACGGGCTATGCCCGCACCTCGTTGTGTTGGTTGCAGACGACGACCAGTACTGACAGAGGCCGAGTGTTCGAGGACTGGACGGTACCTGGAGGTGGACTATACGACGAGACGGTACCCAGAGGTGGACGTGACGATGAGGTGGTACCCAGAGGTGGACCACTGGGCGGGACATACTCGGAGTGGATGGCGGGACCCGAGGAGCAGAGGAGCTGTCTGTACCCACCCTTCAGGTGGGATTTCCAGTGGACAGCTCGGCGTAGCAGTTTTACTTTTCAGTTGCTGTTTTCCCTTTCGAGTTGTACTTTACAGTTGGGCTTGTAATTCCGGCCCCTTTTTACTTTCCGCACTTACTATTTTATTCAGTTTTTACTTAGTGTTTACTTATTCCGCTTGTACTCTGTGTGATTGTTTACTTTACAAAGGAAATGCCTTCCTTTTTTACCGGGATTTACGCCTTTGGTGCTAGTCGCCAGCCCCTGGCCTATGGAAGGCGGGCTTGGGGTAGTCATGGCACGGTCCCCAAGGACGGGTCGTGACAAATTGGTATCAGAGGTGGTCGGTTCTACCGCAGACTCTAATCTTTCTTTCTGTGAAGCAATAGTGTTAAGGGTACCGAGTGTGGTTTTCAGTTCAGGGAGTCCAGTGTTGGTGCGGGCGGCCGACGTATCCATACACCAGGACCCTGGCAACTGATTTCCGACTTTGTGCACGAAAACACTGATTGCGTGTGTGTTTTCAAAGGTTTCCCCCCTTAAAACAGCTCAAACCAGGTCAGCTCACCAGGTATAATCGTTTGACCGTGTTACGTTGTTTCTTTCAGTATGCCTTTTTTCGGACGACCAATAGAGCCTAGAGGGATGTGCGTGCTGACAGCCTGTCGAGTGACGAGGCTTCGGTATAGGGCCCTCTTGTAGTTGAGGCACCAGCGGAGGCGCCAGCGGTACTACCATATGTTGGGCCACCGATGCCACCAGCCCCAGCAGTAGGCGATGCCTGCTACTTGAGCGCACTGCATGAGTTCCAGCGCCAGAGGCCACCCAGGTTCGGGGAGAGACGGACCCGCAGGCGGCTGGGGATTGGCTGAAGGCTGTGGTGGGAGTCTTCAGGCTAGTGGGGACGCCATCGGACTTCATGGTGACCTTTGCTGCCAGCCTTCTTCATCCAGCAGCAGGCAGGTGGTGGAGCCACTTGTTCCAGTTTTGCGATGGGATGATTTCACATGGGAAGAATTCGAGACCTTCTTCAGGGTGGAGTTTGTGCCAGTAGCTCTACACCCCGAGCGTGTTCAGGAGCTGCTGCCTTTGCCGCGTGTTTTTCGAACAGAAGCCGAGTCATCTGTGGGCAGTAGACAGATGATGCAGAGGTCCAGGAGGACCAGACCAGCAGTTGGGCGATCTCGGGTTTTAGGACCGGTGGTGCGGGGCACCCGGGGTGGGTTCAGAGCCAGGCGTGCCAGAAGCAGACTGTGTTACTCGTGCGGTGGAAAGGGGCACCTGACACGTGACTGTCCGACTCCTCGTATAGTTGATCCATAGGCTTTTGAGGAGCCACCGAGGCAGAGGTAGTGACGAATGCTTGAGCAACAGTAGAGCAGTGGACAAGGCAGTAGAGCTCCTGGAGCAGGTGGACAGGAGCGGAACTAGTGGATACGTCTCTTGTACTTCTAGTTCTATGTTGATGTTGTTTTTGTGTCTTTGTACCATGAGATGCAATAAAATAAAGACACTTATCTTGTGATGTTTGCTTTCCTGTCCTCTTTTGTGATGTTACTAAGTGGTCCTGGTTAAGACTGTTGACTTGACCCTCACTTTCGAAATTACTACTGGAGGAGACCCAGTGACCTCACACTGATGCCGACAGTGTGACTCGACCCTTGGAGGCGAGAGTGACAGATGGATCTATTAGTAGTTGCGTCGAGGCCTTACGACGTCATCCATGGCATGAATGCATCATTTATGTCAGGATTGACTGTATTAGGCAACGAATGTGGTTCATCCAGGGGATGAGACCAGATTTCTCTTATCAGCAAAGAAGAAATCATAGCAGCTCTTGTAAGACTAAAGGAGGTGCAGTTCATCCAGGAGCGGATGAAGACTGCACAGTGCAGTAAGAAACAAGGAACCGGTGCCAGTCTTAGAGACTCGGGCGTGATAAATGTTTCAATAAGAGGTAGCTTTAAATAAATATGAGTCTGCAAAGCGGAAGATGTGGAGGCAAAGCTAGGAGAGCAACATGAGGTGGTGTACATCTTAACATGCTACAACCACCCGCCTTAGTTATTCCCGCCAGGATCAGGGAGCTGGAGGGCGGAGGAAGAGTGCGGCTGCATGCGGTCAAGGAGTGTGACCCAATGGCTCTAGAAATGATTCAAGGTACAGTCTATGTCCACTACTAGCTGCTGTAGTAACAGACGTCGATATGAATCATTCCTCGCTTCCACAAATCTTGTTCCAGACCTAGAGTTTCCGGTAAGCCGTGGACTTGACCCTCACGTCTGGAGATACCTTGGGAGGAGACTCGATAATCACACTTACGCCGACGGTGTGGTCAGACCCTCGAGGAGAGAGTTCTGGTTGGAATCTCTTGGTGGCAGCGTCGAGGCCTTACGACATTAGTTTGAGTATGGAATGGGAAATAACTGTTCATACTCATATTGACGGTTTTAGGCAAACGTTGGGATGGGTTTTCCTTGGTCGGCGGAAAAGGAAACCCCAGGCAGTGCAGGGTAACTCTTGCACAGGAGGGTGCGAACGATCACTCTTGAGTCGGTCAACCTTACCCTCATAGCAGCAGTTGTTTTGAGTTTCAGTTCGACGAGGTTTACGGAGATGTGGCCAGGGAGGCAAGTTATCTCCGAGGTTCAACGGACCTTTCTAGGTCCTCAGCTGGGTAGGCGAGGTGGTTTACCGCTTGGCCCATCCACTTCAGTTGCACTAGGTGCACGACGTTTTCCACGTATCCCAACTGAGGAGATACGTGCTCGACCCCTTCGCATATCATCGACCATGAGGAGCTAGACGGTGGCGATGAGTGTCTTATACGGAGGTTCCTGTGGGGATCGAGGATCGACAGGAGCGGATCCTAGGAGGATGGTCGATTCCTCTTGTGCACTTTCTTTGGCAGCGCGGGAACCTCCAGGTGAGCACATGGGAGCGGAAGGCTCAGATGCGTGCTCAGTACCGCTTTGTTTCCCTAAGTTTGTGGTGAAGCTTTACGGGGACGTAAATCCCTGTGGTGGGAGTAATGTAAAGACCCATAAATTCCAAGGAATTTTTTTTCTCTTAATTTTCTTTGGAATTTTACAAGAATGCAGTTTCTGACGGCGCCTGATTCCGAGGCCCGGTGTGCCCGGAATCAATTTCCGAAGTTTGGCTCGGGTACGTTCAGGGAACGAACGAGCGGGTTTTTTTCTAACTTTTGAACCGGTGCTCGGAATCGAATTCTGAGGGCACCGATGGAATCGCAACGCCGGTACTTGCTTAAAAATGCCTCTTCCGGAGTTGCGTTTGCTCGGGTGTGGTTTTTAATTTTCAGGCTTAAAGTTAAGAAATAAAATAATTTTACGACAACTTTATTTTATTTCACTTAAGCCACTTGGAAGCCACTTGAAGACACTTAAAAGCGGCTTAAACTGAGTTGAACCGGATAGGGTACTATCCAGAAATATCTTACCCTCTTGGTAGGATATTTGTGAGGTGGTGCCCGCACGAGCCCCGCTGTTTCTTTCCGCTAAGTAACGCACCCGTGAAAACCCGTCTTTATGAAAGTCAACTGACGCGTTTTCTTAAATTCTTAACAGACCATTTAATTGGGCGGTTTATTTCGTAAATTAAATGAGCTGTTTCTTTCATTGAATTAATTCTACGAATTAATGGTTCGTTTCTTATCTTTTGAAATTCAAATGTTTAGTTGTGTAAATAAAATAAGGCTTAAGCTTATTTTATTTTGGGTTGAAACTTGTGGCATGGAGAGGATTTGGAGTAAAGCGTTCTTCTTCGACGAAGAACGCGAAGAACGCGAAGAACGCGAAGAACGCCAAACCTGCGGAGATCGACGACGCGAAGCCTTGTACCGCGACGCCAACAGATCTCCCTTCGCAACGCTTCTTCCGCGATGATCCAACCCTGCGACAGCCTTCGATCGACAACAACCAAGGTAGGGGGTTGCACTTCTTTTTATTTTCTTTTTGGATTTCAACAACAACATGGATTTAATTATTATTAATTGAATCTATATGTTCTTGGTCCTCGGAGATCGTCGACGCGACGCCCTTCCGCGGTGTGACGATCACCTCCTTCCGCGACGGTCAATTCCGCGACGACCTCGCATCCGACAGCGACGGCGAGGTAGGGATTTATTTTTGGGAATTACCCCCCTTTTCTTTTTATATTCCCGTAATTGTTTCTTTAAAAAGTTAAAGAACTGGATTTGTGAACAATTTTAAAATTATTAAAATTGTTGTTTCCGTTCAAATAATGAGCCCATTTTTATGAAACAATTTTATTTCATTAAAAATTGTTTCGGATATGCATTCATGTGTTGAACTTTAATTTCTCCCGTTGTTTATATCTAACGCGGAGGGTGCGGGCCAAACGAACACGGCCCGACAACCCTCCGCCGTTCTTCGTTCTTGTGCGGATTTGACGGGCAACGACGGAATGTGCCGCAACAGATGTTTGATGATCCCGCAGTAAATAACGGAACCCGGGAGGAACAACGGCGCAGACGGGAAGGAAAACGGGCCACCGGAGCGACTCCGGCGGCCGGAGGCGGCGGCACCCCACGGGTGTCCAGCGCGACACCTCGCGGGTGCCGCGGGTGTCCAGCGCGACACCCCGCGGGTGCCGCGGGGTTTCACGCGGCACCCCGCGGGTGTCCAGCGCGGCACCCCGCGGGTGTCCAGGGCGGCACCCCGCGGGTGTCGCAGGGTTGTCACGCGGCACGTCCGGCTGTCTGGCCGACACCCCGCGGGTGCCGCGGGGGTGTGACGCGTGGCGGCGACTTTCCCCCACGTCGGCCGCTCGGCCAAGCCGAGCCGGACCGGCCCTGGCCGGGCCGGGCCGGGCCAACCGGGTCGGACCCGACCCGGTTCGGGCCAACCAGGGGGGGGTCGGGTCGGGTCGGCCCGGGCCCGGACCCCCCCGTCTTCAGACGACTTTCGTTCAAACGCCCGTAACTTGAGCTACGGGCCTCCAAACGACTCGCCGTCAGCGGCAACACAATCCTTGGAGCGAGTTGGTCGTTTCGGTTTATCGCACTCAAAGTTTCGGAATACTTTGGGTTCGACCGGGTTGGTTCGTACACGAAACCAACCGGGCCCTCGGAGCGGAAACGCTCATATCTTGAGCTACGGACGTCCGATTGACGTACCGTCAGCTTCGTTAGTTTCCTCTTAGTGAGACGGATCTTTTGGCTCACTCCGCCCAGGGTTTGGGCGTAGGTGGAATACGGTCGGGTTGGTTTTGCCTTAAAAAACCAACCGGGCCCCCGGGACGAAAAACCCAATAACTCTCAGACCGGGCGTCCGATTGACGCGCCGTCTATTGCGTTGAGTTCCTGTTGACGATACGGAACTTTTGGCATCCTTCGCCCGAGTTTTGGATACAGTTGGTAGTGGCCGGGTTGGATCGCACCCGAAATCCAACCGGGCCCCTGAAACGGAAAAGCTGATATCTTTCAGACAGGACGTCCGTTTGACGAACCGTCAGCGGCGTTGACGATCACGTTGAGAAACGGTCCCTATGAGTATACCCTATGAGAGCTCGGGGTATAGTTGGGATACGGCTGGGTTTGGTTCGCTCACGAAACCAACCGGGCCCCTGGGACGAAAAGGCTAATAACTCACAGACCGGGCGTCCGATCGACACGCCGTCTGTTGCGTTGAGACCCCTGTGACGAGGCGGTTCTTTGAGTTACTTCTTCGTGGGACCTTGAGATACTTGGAGTATCGAATTGCAGCTCATGGAGTAAACCCTCCCAGAGACGAGCGTGCGGAGTACGGAGACCGTGTAGCCGACTGAGACCTGACGACTGCTTGACCGACTCGACTTGGAGTGAGTCGACTAGCCCACTGGACGGAGCACTACTTTGTTTGGGTGCAGACCCATGGCGGACGGAGCACTACCTGTGTGATAGTGCAGACCCACGGTACTCGTCCGGAGAGTACCTCTGCAGGCTACTAGGGGGTGTGCACTACTGTGTTTGGGTGACATACCTCGGCCGGAAGCACTACTGTGTTTGGGTGGCTGGCCCGCGGTACTCGACAGGAGGAGTACCTTAGCAGTCTTAGGTTAGTGAGCAGTACCTCGGAGTCGTGACAGGACCACTGTACACTCTAGAGACGGAGCTCTTCAGCAGTTACGGTTTCGATAATGAAAATCCTGGTTTGAGCTGAGACTTTTGACCTTGTGTTTACCTCATGATTGAGATGGGTCACTTGATAACTTAGGTATATGTATGGGCATATACCTGGGTAGTAGTTATCCGTTGATTTCACAATCCTTGTGTTTCCTCATGATTGAGATGGGTTACTTGATAACTTAGGTATATGTATGGGCATATACCTAAGTAGAGGTTATCTGTTGAGATCTTCTATGTGGTTATCCTTGTTGGTTGTAGTGAGACCTTGAGGGTCTCGGGGTCCCTACTGAGTATCGTTATACTCACCCCTGCACGGGCTATGCCCGCACCTCGTTGTGTTGGTTGCAGACGACGGCCAGTACTGACAGAGGCCGAGTGTTCGAGGACTGGACGGTACCTGGAGGTGGACTATACGACGAGACGGTACCCAGAGGTGGACGTGACGACGAGGCGGTACCCAGAGGTGGACCACTGGGTGGGACATACTCGGAGTGGACGGCGGGACCCGAGGAGTAGAGGAGCTGTCTGTACCCACCCTTCAGGTGGGATTTCTAGTGGACAACTCGGCGTAGCAGTTTTACTTTTCAGTTGCTGTTTTCCCTTTCGAGTTGTAATTTACAGTTGGTCTTGTATTTCCGGCCCCTTTTTACTTTCCGCACTTACTATTGTACTCAGTTTTTACTTAGTGTTTACTTATTCCGCTTGTACTATGTGTGATTGTTTACTTTACAAAGGCAATGCCTTCCCTTTTTACCGGGATTTACGCCTTTGGTGCTAGTCGCCAGCCCCTGGCCTATGGAAGGCGGGCTTGGGGTAGTCACGACACGGGCCCCAAGGATGGGTCGTGACATTTTATATATTTATATTAATTATTATTGCTTTGATTTGTAGGATAATGATAGATAAATCATTTGATCCACCACATACTTTTGGAGATGATTGTACTGATACCTCTGGGGAGGAATAGACACATGCTCCTGTTGATGAGCCTCCTCATCCTTATTTTCATGAGACATGTACTTCCACAAGGGAAAAAAGAGTTCGAGGGTTGGTAAATGTGTCACCACACGTTTACCAAAATTATCAATTGCCCATAGCTAGGACCAAATGATACCATTATACTTTGATGATAATGATATTCCAAGAGGTCTAAATTCAAAACAATTATAGACTTTTGTAGTAGTGAAAAATAAAAGAAAAGTTAGTATTTTTTTGATGATTGGTGAAGTGTTGAAAAAGAGTCATTATCAAACCTGTGGGAGATTTTTTTAGTAAGATCATTTGTCATTATTTTACTTATCTTAAAATGTTTATAATAATATATGTTTTCCCCCTTATTATGAGATGACATATGATATACTTGACAATGGAGGAGTTGGGAAGAAATGTTTATCATTGGCTATTAGGAGATGGAGGGATTTGAAATCATCCCTCACAACACAGTTCATTTTTGGGGATAGCTAACATCATAATTCATGTGATATATATACATTTATAGATGAAGGTACATGGAAGAATTTTTTTGAAAGTAGACGATGAGAATTGTTTTTGTTAAGTGCAAGGTTACCTTTTAGAAGTTTTTTTGTATTAATGACCATATTGATGATTTATTTATTCTTAATTATTAATTTATAGTAATCACAGAGATATCATTAGGAGATCCAATATAGAAACGGATACCCTCACACATTATCTCAGGGATGGTATACGTTATTGGAAGAATAAATGATAGTAGAAAAACATCAAAATCCAAGAGATGAGTCTGTAGGGTCTACAGAGGATTCCCCCACTAGACATAAAAAATGGAAGAGGTCACATATGAGTAAAAAGGATAGTATCTTATGTAAGATTTGAGGATTTTAGCTGAAAGGATTTTAAGATGTTTACTTTAATTATTTATTTAAGTTAAATAAACTCTTTATATAATGTGATTCATTATTTTTTTTAAAACATTCCGTATAAGATTATCTTGATGAGTAGAGAATAAAGGGGGTATTTATAGCTAAGGGTAAAAAGGATATTTTAGCTATAACATTGAGAAAACCCAAATACCCGGGTCATGTACGAGGATACATGGAAAGTGTATCAGTAAAAAAACATTTCCAAATTTGGAATCTTATTAACTGGAGAATGTTTATAAGAAAAATAGAATATTTGGAAGCTGAAGTTCAAGATATTTATGTGAAGATGGAGGACGTGATTAGATATTTTTTATAGTTGATGTTTTTAGACATGAAAAGATAGTTTCATACTGTTGATCTGAATCCTACACTTCCACCAGTGGATCCCACTATGCCTAATTATCGTACTCATAAATCTCCGCTCACAGACCACACTCCTTATTATCCCACCCCTACACCCCTCCTACATTTCTTCCTATTTTTTGTGAGTTATATTTTGATGATCCCTAGAATATTGTTGCATATGAGATGATATTTTATATCGGCGATACCATTCATCATAAACAGATATAGATAGAGCATCATAGGGTCACTTTACATGATATTATAGATAGATCAAAAAAATAATACCATGTCCTACAGATGAGGTGTGTACATTTCGACAAAATATCAACCATTTTTTAGTGTTTCTATCTAGAATTTTTTGACATATTACCATAGAGGTATGTATATATTTTATATTTTATTATATTTTTCTATTAAATTTGTTTTATCATTTAAAAGTTTATACATTTATCAAAATTTTATTGTAATATTTTAAAGGTAAATAATTACTGTATAAACAATAGAAAATACAAAGTGTTATATATTTAGATATTGATGCTACTAGTCTTGATAGATTGTCCACATATTCAAATTTGTTATTGGATGTATATGAGATTCCAATTGAATCTGTTGTTTATGGGAGTGAAATGATTTTGAGGCTTTTGAGAAGTGATATCATGAAGCTTGTAGTTGGAGATCAGTTGGGCATCAACATGATGCAAATTTTTTCAATGTAAGTCAATTAACAAAAAATTTTAGTCTATTTAATTTATTGAAAGTTTATAATTATGTTTTTTTGTACTAGGTATATTTATAAAATTTATACAGAGCATGACAATATAGATGTATATGGATATATGGACCCACAATTTATTTCACCTATAGCTACGAAAATGACTGATGCAGAAAGAACAATTCATATTTTTGAAATATTTCAGAATAATGCAATTATTCAGTGCCAGATGTTTCCATACACTACTAGAAAAACGGGCTTTAACAGCGCTAAAAATGGGCTTTAATAGCACTAAAAAAGTGCTATAAATCTCGACACTGATAAAGGGGTACTTTATCAGTGATAAAAAAGCACTGATAAAGGATACCTTTATCAGTGCTAAAAACGCGCTTATAAAGGTAGACTTTATTAGCACTCAAAGAGCACTGATAAAACAACCCTTTATCAGCGCTAAAAGAGCGCTGATAAATGAGTGTTTTATCAGCACTTCTTTAGTGCTGATAAAGGTGTAATTTATCAGCGCTTTTTTAGCACTGATAAATTCCCTGTCTGCTGCTGCAAAAAAATCTGCAGCAGCACACCCGAACACCTGCAAAAAAAATCAGTATCTCAATATGCTAATTAAAGAAAGTGTACCCATAAAAAACCAACACATAAATCATAATCTAATTAGACCAAGTATACCCATACAACAATTATACCCGTACACCATTAAAACATAATTCATAAGTTAATTAAGTACATAAAATTATCTATTTAACCCTTTTTACTGTAGAATCTCTAAAATGTCACCATCCCTTACCAATCACTCATAATCTCCACCCATTTTTTAAAGAATAAATAATGTAGTTTTGAGTGGTAGAATACATTATGAGAATAAAAAAGTACAACACATAATATATCCACAGAAGAAAGAAGCTGATTCAACATCCAAGCCTTCTCTACATCTTCCACCGTCAGAGTTATCATATTGTCTTCCCCTTTGTATAGTAGCTTTCCCCTCATCTTTATATATGTATTAATCTATTATATCCCCTCTATCTTTTTAATTAATTTTATCTCTGTTATACATTCCTATTCTTATTTATATTTATTCGTATCACAAGTTAGATTCGTTAGAAGGTTATCATTGGTTTTTTGGAGTTCTCCATCATTATTATTGGAATATGAGGCCCTCATTCATAGGTTTGCATAATTTTCTCCAAGTAAATGGGATGTATATTTTATAAATCACATGAATATCTATTATTTTATATTATATTGAAATATATTTTACAAAATGGACAGAAACTAGGGGGAATACCCGTTATGGAATCTGATTCCCATCATGAATGCCTCTTCCTGGAGTTGGTAAATCCATATCCCCCTTGATAATAACTCTTTCATCCAAAAAAACACTCAAATTCCATATTCAAAACCTCACTAGGGTGGATAGTATCTACAATGTAGAAGAATTTATGTTATCATTCTTCATTTACCCCTAGCCCATCAAAAAGAATAATGTTGTGGACCCCTTATCCTTGAAAAACGCAACACTACCACATTTGTAACCTCTATGGAATAATTTAAACAATATATCAGATATTATTATCGTAAACTTTGGTTAAAATTATCCACAACGTTTTATGTAATTTATATAGTGTATCCACAACCTTTGGTTCAAGCCCCATGATTGTGATGACACAATGGTCAAGCCCGCGATGTAGTGGGTGTTAATTATCCAATGCCACATATTCTTCTCTAAAGATTCCATAGTGATACTATGAAACAACAAAACCAGAAATGGTGTCACCATGGATATTCCACTTTTTTATTTATTTATTTGGACATCATAGTTGTCTAATTTAGTTCATGTTATCATTCATGGATTTTTCACAATATATGAAATTCATGGGGGTCATCCCAGTCTCTAGATGTCATCCATGACATATCCTGACATTGATAATATAATTTTGGCTAGATGATGAGCTATCTCATTAAAATCTATGTAAAACTAAACTAAGATACCCTGGTGGCATAGTGATTTTGAGGGTGGTAGGCTATGACAGTTGCATCAAGGGAATGTATGATTAAGGGAACATGAGTGGTGAGTGTTGAAAGGATTTTTTTGTAATTTACAATCCCCTAATCTCACCTAATATAATATATGATAATTACATGGGATCCCACTTCCATATACTTGTTCCCCTGACTTTATATTTATAATCATGTCATATTATAGTTAGTGGAATCATACAACCTCACAATACGACCCACACAAGTGATGTCCCTTATCCATTAGTGCACATAATATCCTAATGTCTCAATATTATCTTTTACTCATCCAACTACATCTACATTCATAATTAAATATCTTTTCTTCCACAATCCATCCATGTTGGATACCCTTTATGGAATTTAATGCCCCATAACCCTAATGTATTTTCTATATGGCTTGAACCCTTTCGGTTTGGGGGATAACATGGGTTGGAAAAATTATTTAACTAAAAAAATATAAAACACTCAATTAAGATTCTTACACGTCACCAAGGACCCTTGGATCATTCTCATAAAATATTAAGTCAATCCGAATGCATTTGGTCAGATTTTCATAGGTCAGTTGTTGTTTTCAATTAAAATTGTGTCCATTTTAAACAAAAGAGAGACCCTTTGAGTGCTAGAGGCCACACCGTGCCTCATATTGAGGAAGGGGCGACTCATACACGTCAAAAAGGACCCTTGGATCGTTCTCCTAAAATATTAACACAATATGAATGTGTTTGGTCAGATTTCCGTAGGTCAGTTGTTGTTTTCAATTAAAATCGTGTCCATTTTAAACAAAAGAGAGACCCTTTGAGTGGTACCGGCCATAACATGCCTCGGATTAAGTCTTGGATGACTCTTAGAAGTCAAAAAGGACCCTTGGATCGTTATACTAAAGGATCAAGGCAATCCGAATGTGTTTGGTCAGATTTCCGTAGGTCAGTTGTTGTTTTCAATTAAAATCGTGTCCATTTTAAACAAAAGAGAGACCCTTTGAGTGATAACGGCCACACCGTGCCTTGTATTGAGGCGGAGATGACTTTTAAACGTCACCAAGGACCCTTGGATCTTTCTACTAAAGGATCAACACAATCTGAATGTGTTTGGTCAGATTTCTGTAGGTCAGTTGTTGTTTTCACTTAAAATCGTGTCCATTTTAAACAAAAGAGAGACCCTTTGAGTGCTAGCGGCCACACCGTGCCTCGGATTGAGGTGGGGTTGAATCCTACATGTCAAAAAGGACCCATTAATCGTTCTACTAAAGGATTAATACAATCAGAATGCATTTGGTCAGATTTTCATACGTCAGTTGTTGTTTTCACTTAAAATCGTGTCCATTTTAAACAAAATAGAGACCCTTTGAGTGGTACCGGCCACACCGTGCCTCGGATTGAGGCGAGGTTGAATTGTAAACATTAAAAAGGACCCTTGGATCATTATCATAAAGGATAAAGATAATCTGAATGCATTTGGTCAGATTTTCGTACGTCAGTGGTTGTTTTCACTTAAAATCGTGTCCATTTTAAACAAAATAGAGACCCTTTGAGTGGTACCGGCCACACCATGCCTCGTATTGAGGCAGGGATGAATCGTACATGTCACCAAGGACCCTTGGATCGTTCTCATAAAAGATCAAGGCAATCTGAATGCGTTTGGTCAGATTTTCATAGGTCAGTTGTTGTTTTCAATTAAAATCGTGTCCATTCACTAGTGCAGAAAACATTATTTAAGTCGGTTATTTTTCATTTTTTACGTCGGTTTTTAGCCGACGTTAATATAGAAGACGTTATAAATAACTTTTTTACATCGGTTATTTAAAAACCGACGTAAAAAACACAACATCGTAGTGTTTATCACGTCGGTTAATTAATAACCGATGTTATAAACCCGTTCAGGGGATGTTTATCACGTCGGTTATTAAATAATCGACATGATAAACCCCTGAGAAATGGTTTATCACATTGGTTATATAATAACCGATGTGCTAAACCAGTCCAGGGGGGGGGGGGGGTTATCACGTCGGTTATTAAATAACGGATGTGATAAACCATTTTCCAGGACTTTTATCACGTCGGTTATATAATAACCGACATGCTAAACCAGTCCGGGGGGGGGGGGGGGGGTTATCACGTACATTATTAAATAACCGACATGATAAACCATTTCCCAGGCCTTTTATCACATCGGTTATTTAATAACCGACATGATAAACCATTTCCTAGGCCTTTTATCACACCGGTTATTAAATAACCGACGTGATAAACCATTCCATAGGTGTTTATCACGTCAGTTATTAAAATAACTGACGTGATAAAAACCTTCCCGATTTCTTTATCACATTGGTTATAAAATAACCGACGTGGAAGACAATTTTTTTAAAAAAAAATCTAATGCAGTCCTCTGCTCTCCCCCAGAAACAACTAGAAACCAAATCAAGAATTTGTACCACAAAAACAGAAGTAGATCCAAACAATAACTAAAGAAAAATTAAGCATTTACATTGATAATATATAAAACCTACCCCACTTGACAGCCCCCATCACACCCCTGGACTGCCCCCGACCCCCTGGATATCCCCAAACACCCCGGGACATCCCCAAACACTCCGGGACAACCCCCCCACTAGACTCCCACCACCCCCTGAACAGCACCCCTTCACCCCACTTGACAGCCCCCACCACACCCCTAGACTGCCCCCCCGACCCCCTGGACATCCCCAAACACCCCAAGACAACCCCCACCCTCCTCAACAGCACCCCCTCACCCCACTTGACAGCCCCCACCACACCCCTGGACTGCCCCCCGATCCCCTGGACAGCCCCAAACACCCTAGGACAACCCCCCCACCCTCATGTATGTAAGAACCCAGATCTTCATTCAGGTATGTTTTCCCTTTTTCTGGAGTTTTTAAGGAAAATAAAATTTCTAGAAATTTCAGAAGTACACGCCGTGTACTTTTTGAGTACACATCGTGTACTCTATTCCGGCTCGAAGCTGTGTGCTGGCCGTGTCCGGTCCACACACATGGTGTGTACGACTGAGGTGGAGGCCAGTTAATTTGGAGTACTGAAAAAATTGAAGTACACGCCGTGTACTCAAGAAGTACATGCCGTGTAATTTCTTTTTTTTAATTAAACGGACCAGGGTCGCGCCTAACCCCTATTTATATCTTCTTCTCCAGTTTTCGACCGCCCGAGAGAAACCATACAGCCAGAACTTCGACGAACTCCTTCCTCGCCGTCCGTTCTCCGATTCGAGCATGGTTAGTTGCATTGGAATTGCAGCGGTGAGTTATTCCTTCTGGTTTAGCCTTGTTTCTTGATTCCTCCTCGTTTCCAAGTTATTGTGGGATGAAAGTTTTGTGCGTTTTCTCAGATCTACGTTGTTCTAAGAGGAATCTGTCGTTGAAGTTCACGTATATCGATCTCTTTGAATTGAGGTAGGTGGGTTGTGCCTTTTCATAGAAAGTTGATGGATATTTTGTGCAATTTCCACCAATACCCTTGAACGAGGTATTACGTGTTTCCTGTTTTTCCCTTGTTGCTTTCCTGCTTTGCTTGATTGCTTCAGT
Source organism: Viscum album (assembly GCA_963277665.1). Taxonomy (NCBI): domain Eukaryota; kingdom Viridiplantae; phylum Streptophyta; class Magnoliopsida; order Santalales; family Viscaceae; genus Viscum; species Viscum album. The sequence goes on along the minus strand of OY728130.1, from coordinate 350,035,486 downwards.
AGAGGTTATTGCTTGTAATTAGAGTATTTTGTTTGTGCTCAGTTTTCTTGCCATGCTTGTTCTGTATGTTTGGCATTTTTCCAGCGCCATGCCTAGTTGTAGGATTGTGGACTATAGCCTTGTTTTTCTGTTGAGACTTAGTTGATAGCCAAGTAGTTCTCGAGGTTTACTTGGACGATATACACGCACTGAGCATGTTTAGTTATACTCAGGACTGTGAGAACCTAGAGTAGTAGACCAAAGGGGGAATTGATGGAAAGGCTTCTCCAGAGTGTCTTTTAATTACGACGCGGGCCACAGGAGGAATTGACATTGAGTGCTTCCCCAGAGAGCCTTTAGCATGATACGAGACTATAGGGGGAATTGATGGTGAGTGCTTCCCCATAGAGTCTGCTTATTTGTGTAGCTGTACTAGAGGGGTGAGACTGTGTGTGCTTCCCAGAGGGTTGCTAGTACTTATAGGTTGAACCATAGGGGTTAGACTGTGAGAGCTACCCATAGGGTTACCTGTTTTCTTCTTCTTGTTGGTTGCTTGATTGTGTACTTTACTTGTTGGAACTGTGGATTGTAGCTGCTTGTACTTTTCTGTTTACTGCTTCTTGTTTATTTACTTCCATGTATTCATTGACTGTTAGGCACAAATCTTTGGGTGATTGACTACTGGGATTGTATCTCACACCCTGTTTGGGCCATGATTTTGGGCCCAAGCAGACTATGTTGCTGCAGGTATAGATAAGGGAAAGCGCCCTTCTACTTCAGGATCTTGATTGCATCAGGAGCTGGGGAGCATGGGACCGAGCCATGGCTCGCAATGCTGAGGAGATTACTTTATTTTTCCTTTGCACTTGGTTTCAGTTGTATTTCAGCATGTTGTTGTGTTTGCTATTTTCCTTAGATACTTGTACCTGCTGCATCATTGTCATCATGGTTATATATCTACATTGCTTCTGCTATTTGGTTTCTGTTGTTATGCATGTTGGTTGCTTCTTTTGCTATTTATTGTGGTTTTCTTACCTTTTATACCTTACCAAATGAGGGAATAGTTTCTCCACTGACTCACCAAGGCCCTTGTTTCTAGTCGGCAACCTCTGTCGTTCGGGGAAACGTGCTTGAGGTCATGTGGCGAACCGGGTACGGGGAACCAGTGGAGGGGCTCCGAACTCGGGACGTTACAAAGTGGTATCAGAGGAACTTCTTTTCTCTTGCTTTACTGTTTGGATACCTTATCCAGGGATAGGATGTATTCGGTACTTGGAATTAAGCTATGATCGGGAGTAGCTAACCCGTGTACAGGGAAAAGCCATACTACCTCGTTAATTGCAGTTTCTTGTTTTGAGATTTTATGGTTGGTATGTTTTCACCTAGAGTGATTCGTATGACTTGTGCGGTTATTGTTATGATATTTCAGTTCTATTTCTGTCGCAAACCGATGAGATGAGGGTATTCCATCTCATGCATCATATAGTCACTTGTAGAAATCACATGTCATGCATTCTTGCCATGCCATCTAGGGTGCATTAGCGATTGCATGCTGTTGTGATAGGCTCTGTGTATATTATGCATGCTGTTGTGATAGATTCTTGATATATTCTCTGCTGTTATGTTAGAAAACATGTTTGTTTTGTTCCTTGCTTAAAATGAACGCCAAATTTTGGTTCTTGAGGTGTTATGGGCCCTCACGGATCGAAATTTGGAACCTTTTTCGCCTTGTTTTTTGTGTTTCTGGAATTCGGTGTAGTTTCTGAGCTACTGCCCAGAAAAACCCAGAATACACGGTGTGTACTTTTTGTATACACACCGTGTAGTTTTCAGGCCGTGTCACTGACTATGTGAGCAGAACACGGTGTCGTGGGAGTAACTTTGGGAACACACCATGTACCAGTGGTACATGCCGTGTGAGTTCGAGGCAGTGTACTCGGCCGTGTCACTAACAACACGGGCCGGGGAAGCTCGGGTAGAACACACCGTGTCCATAGGGAACATGCCGTGTAGTCTTTTCCAGGTACCCGACCGTGTCACGAACACCACGGGCCGGCGTTACCTTCCTTTCCACATGCCGTGTTTGTTCGGAACACGCCATGTAGTCTTTCCAGGTACCCGGTCGTGTCACGAACAACACGGGACAGTGTCGCCTTCGCCTATGCATGCTGTTCTTGTTCGGAGCACGCCGTGTAAGGTCCATCCGTGTAGAAGTCCGTGTAATCAACAACACGGACCACCAAAGCCTCGTCTAGTGAACGCCGTGTTTGATTCGAACACGCCGTCTAGTCTCGGGTTGAGTCGGACCATGTGGGTTAGCCGTGTAAGGAGACTCAGGCAAGAGAATAGTTTTCAAGTACACGCCGTGTGTTGGAGTCAGCACACCGTGTAGTTTTAAGTGTACACGACTTGTAGGGAAGGGGTACATGCCCATGTCAGTGGCTTAAGTAGACATGCCGTGTAGTTTTTATACACGTCGTGTAGTCGTGTTTTGCAATCTTGTGTGTTTTTTCCCCTGTTCCTGTTTTGTACTCTTGTGTTCTCTGTCCTTGTTTTCCTGATCTAAGGTGTGATTTTGATATTTCAGAGCTGTACCTCTGAGACGTCCTCTGATCGTACGTCTGTCGTCAGGCAGTGATCAGACACTAGACAGGGCTGATCAGGGAATTCCTGTCAATCCCCCAGACGAGCCATCCTTGGCACCGATTGTTTTACCAGTTGCGGGCGCCGATGCGCAGTTCATGGAGGGTTTCATGAGGATGATGTAGGCCTTCCAGGGAGCACTGCCTCATGCCTCGTCTATGGAAGACTTGATGCGGGTCTTTCAGCAGTAGAATCCTCCCACGTTCTCGGGGGAGGGAGGACCTCAGGCTGCAGAGTCATGGCTAGAATCCATGTTGACTATATTCGAGCATCTGGAGATGCCTCCAGAGAGGCGGGTCAAGCTCGCCACCTACATGCTCCGAGACTCCGCCAAGAGGTGGTGGGACGTGATCTCACAGGCGGGTCAGCAGCAGGCTATGGCTTGGGAGGAGTTCCAGCGCGTGTTCTACGACTACTTCTACCCGGAGACCCTGAGGGCCGATCGAGCCCAAGAGTTCATTTAGAGTAGGGTACTCTATCTTTCATGGAGTATTCCTCTCGTTTCACTGAGCTACAACATTTTACACCCCTTTGATATGGGAGTGGTGTGTTTTTGGAGAGGAAGTTTGAGGATGGACTAAGGCAGGAGATCCGCTCGCAGGTGAACATCTTCCAGCTGACTTCCATTACTTCCATCATCAATTAGGCACTAATTGCGGAGTGAAATATGAGAGACTCTGGAGTTGCGAGTCAGGGAAGTTCTGCTTCCAGAGCTAGATTCCCTTCAGACGACAGCAAGAAGCGCCGTAGGGAGCCTACGCGCGGTGATGCGAGGAAGCAATACACATCATCAGGTAGCCAGGTGACATGCTACCAGTGTGGTCGGACATGGTACACGAGGCCGTAGTGCCAGAGAGACCCCGTGGAGTGCTGATCATGCGTCAATATGGGTCACCTTCAGCGTTTCGGCCAGGTTTTCTCACCAACAGCAGGTGACCGGGGTTCTTCCATGACTCCTCGTTCAGGAGAAACCCCACCAGTCTCTCACCAGTTAGGGAACTGGAGTTCTTCCGGCCGTTCGGGCTGAGGTGGAGGTCGAGGCCGTGGCAGTCAGCCACCAGTTCCTCAGCATCAGCAGGGAGGTTCAGCTCAGAGTGGTCAGTCAGGGGCGTAGGGCCGTAGTGCAGGCCAGTCTTTCACCATGGAGCAGACTTATCATGAGCAGGATCCCATCCCTTCTACTGTTCGAGGTATGATTTTATTAGCCTCAGTTTTATCTTTAACCCTTTTCGATACTGGTGCTAAACATAGTTTTATCTCTGTTGCCATTGTGGAGAGCCTTGGACTCTGCATCTTTTCTTCTGCCGACTTGTTGACACTAGACACACCTTTGGGAACGAGGACATCTAGTGTACGCCAGTGTAGAGAGTTCCCTCTCGAGGTGGCAGAGTATCAATTCTTATGGGATATCTATGTCCTAGAGATGACAGGATATGATGTCATTCTCATCATGGACTGGTTGATTCCTTTTCAGGCAGTCGTTGACTGTTATTGCCGCAGAGTCAGTTTCATTTCACTAGAAGGTGAATCTTTCCTTCATAGAGGCGAATGGGACGTTCGGGCGAGTCGGGCAGGACTCAAGCATCTTGGGCTAGGAGGAGTGACGAACCAGATTTCTAGTCTTTATCTAGATTATCAGGGGACTCCACAGTTGGAATTTCCCCCAATGGTGGATCGCTTTAGGGATGTCTTTCTAGAGGACTTTTCGGGTTTGCCTTCGGAGCGTGAGGTAAACTTCTCTATTGAGCTCATTCCAGGAGCGGCACCGGTGTCCATTCCTCCATATAGGATGGCCACACCTGAGTTACAGGAGCTCAAGAAGCAGTTAGAGGAGCTACAGGCTAAGGGTTTCATCTGACCCAGTACTTCTCCTTGGGGTTCGCCTATCCTGTTTGCAAAGAAGGCAGACGGTACCCTTCGGCTTTGTGTGGATTATTGGAAGATGAACCAGTTGACGGTCAAGAACCGATATCCTTTGCCATGGATTGATGACCTTTTCGATCATCTTCGAGGAGCCCGGGTGTTCTCGAAGACCGACTTGAGGTCTGGTTATCATCAGTTGCGCGTTAGACCATCAGATATACCTCTGAAAGCATTTAGGAGCAGGTACGGTCTTTATGAGTATACAGTAATGACTTTCGGACTCACAAAAGCACCTGCATTTTTCATGGCACTGATGAACCGAGTGTTCCATCCTTACTTGGATTCCTTCTTCGTGGTCTTTGTGGACGATATCTTGGTGTACTCTCACACTCAACACGACCATGCCACACATCTTGATATCGTTCTGAGTATACTGAGAGAGCATCGTCTTTATGCTAAACTCTCGAAGTGCCACTTATGGATGGATCAGATTCACTTCATGGGTCACGTCATCTCAGAGGAAGGAGTACCTGTGGACCTAGAGAAAGTGAGAGCTTTAGTTTCCTAGGAGCAGCCGAAGAACGTTTTTGAGGTACGGAGCTTCCTAGGGCTGGTTGGCTACTACAAAAGCTTCATTCAGGAATTTTCTCATCTAGCAGCACCTTTGACAGGTCTGACCAAGAAGGGGGTGACGTTCTTATGGTCAGATTCTTGCGAGTCATCCTTTCAGGAGCTGAAATGGAGGTTGACGTCATCACCGATACTAGTCTTGCTAGATCCAGGCAAGAGCTACACTGTTTACTGTGATGCTTTAGGTATCGGGCTGGGAGCTGTGCTTATGCAGGGAGATGGAGTAGTTGCGTATGGGTCTCGGCAGCTGAGGCCACATGATAGGAACTACCCTACGCACTATCTAGAGTTGGCATCTGTTGTTCATGCCTTGCGCTGTTGGAGACACTATCTTCTGGGAGAGCACTTTGTAGTCTTCACTGACCACAAGAGTCTCAAGTATATCTTCACTCAGCGTGATCTGAATCTGAGGCAGCGCAGGTGGGTCGAGTATCTTTATTCTTTTGATTTCGAGCTTGCCTATACCTCGGTAAAGGGAAACGCTGTGGTAGACACGTTGAGCAGGAGAACTCAGATTTAGGCAGTTCAGGAGGCCAGTAGTGAGTGGAAGCTGATGGCTATGTTCTCTGAGATTCATCTAGAGGTGCACGATAGACGGGGACAAACCTTTATATCTTCTGTAACTGTTACCTCTACGCTACTTGATCGGGTACGAATGAGGCAGCTATCAGACTCGGAAGGCTTAGTCCTGCGGGAGAGTGTGTCAGGAGGGGACCCTCTTTCAGGATAGACAGTGGGCGAGGATGAGATCTTGCATTTCCAAGGACGCGTATGGGTTCCAGCAGACATATGCGAGGAACTGATGTGGGATTTCCATTCCTCAGTTTGGGAAGTTCATCCTGGCGTCACCAAGATGTATCGGGATCTTCATCGCCAGTACTGGTGGCCAGGTATGAAGAAGGATGTTGCTGGTTTTTTCATGAGATGTCCTACTTGTCAGCAGGTCAAAGCAGAGCATCAGCGACCAGCAGGCCTTTTACAGCAGTTACCCATTCCGGAGTGTAAGTGTAATGATGTCGTGATGGACTTCGTAACCGGGTTTCCGAGGTCACCTCGAGGGAACGATGCTATTTGGGTTGTCATCGACAGACTTACGAAAGTTGCTCACTTCTTGCCGATCAAGGAGAACTTCAGTGTCGATGATCTGGGACGACTTTACATCAGAGAGATCGTTCGTCTGCATGGAGTTCTGCGCTCTATTGTTTCAGATAGAGATGCGCGCTTTACCTCTCGGTTCTGGTAGGTACTTCAAAAGGCCTTGGGTACACAGGTACTTTTGAGTACAGCATACCATCCCCAGACTGATGGCCAGTCCGAGCGCATGATCCAGGTGCTTGAGGATATGCTCCGAGCTTGCATCCTTGACTTTGGTGGTTCTTGGGAGAAGCATATCCCTCTGGTGGAGTTCGCCTACAACAACAGTTTCCAGGAGACCATTCAAATGGCTCCATACGAGGCTTTGTACGGTAGGCCATGCCGATCACCCTTATGCTGGCTGGAGGCAGGAGAGATAGCTTTGCTGGGACCTCATCTTGTTCAGGAGACTTCAGAGCAGATAGAGATAATTCAGAAGAGGATGTCTACAGCACAGTCTTGACAGAAGTCTTATGCTGATTAGCGGAGACGACCTCTGGAGTTTGAGGTCGGTGACCAGGTTTTCCTGCGTGTCGCACCGAGGTTGGGACACAAGAGGATTCAGAGATAGGTTAAGCTTTCTCCACGGTATGTTGGGCCATTTGAGGTTTTGGAGAGAGTGGGGGTGGTCGCCTATCGGTTTCATCTACCTTAGAGGTATCGGGACATGCACAAAGTCTTCCACGTCTCTCAGCTTCGACGTTACTTTTCAGACCCGTATCACGTCTTTCAGCCCGAGGAAGTCAAGCTTGAAGTGGATGCATCGTTCGAGGATCATCCTATCCAGATTGTCGATCGCAGTATGAAGGTTCTCCGTGGACGGTCTGTTCCTTTGGTACGAGTGCTATGGCAGCACGGGCGAGTACAGGACGAGACCTGGGAAAGGGAGGCTGATGTACGATCGCACTGGCCAGAGTTTTTTAGGGATCCTTCTTCTCCACCTCATTAGGGAAATTCGGGGACGAATTTCTTTAAGGGGGGAAGTTTGTAAGAACCCGGATCTTCGTTCAGGTATGTTTTCCCTTTTTTTGGAGTTTTTAAGGAAAATAAACTTTCGGGAAATTTCAGAAGTACACACCGTGTACTTTTTGAGTACACGCCGTGTACTCTGTTCCGACTCGAAGCCGTGTGCTGGCAGTGTCTGGGCCACACACACGGTGTGTACGACTGAGGTGGAGGCCGGTTAATTCGGAGTACAGAAAAAATTGAAGTACACGCCGTGTACTCAAGAAGTACACGCCGTGTACTTTCTTTTTTTTTTTTTCATTAAACAGATCGGGGTCGTGCCTAACCCCTATTTCCATCTTCTTCTCTAGTTTTCGACCGTCCGAGAGTGACCGTATGGTTAGAACTTCGACGAACTCCTGCCTCGCCGTCCATTCTCCGATTTGAGCATGGTCAGTTGTGTTGGAATTGCAGCGGTGAGTTCTTCCTTCTGCTTTAGCCTTGTTTCTTGATTCCTCATCATTTTCAGGTTATTGTGGGATGAATGTTTTGTGCGTTTTCTTAGATCTACATTGTTATAAGAGGAATATGTCATCAAGGTTCATGTATATCGATCTCTTCGGATCAAGGTAGGTGGTTTTTTCCTTTCCGTAGAAAGTTGATGGATATTTTGTGCAATTTTCACCAATACCCTTGAACGGGGTATTGCGTGTTTCATGTTTTGCCCTTGTTGCTTGCCTGCTTTGCTTAATTGCTTCAGTAGAGGTTATTTCTTGTAATTAGATTATTTTGTTTGTGCTCAGTTTGCTTTCCATGCTTGTTCTGCCTGTTTGGCATTTTCCAGCACCATGCCTAGTTGTAGGATTGTGGACTATAGCCTTGTTTTGCTGTTGAGCCTTAGTTGATATCCAAGTAGTTCTCGAGGTTTACTTGGAAGATATACACGTGCTGAGCATGTTTAGTTATACTCAGGACTGTGAGAACCTAGAGTAGTAGACCAAAGGGGGAATTGACGGAAGGGCTTCTCCAGAGTGTTTTTTAATCACGATGCGAGACCAAGGGGAGAATTGACGGAAGGGCTTCTCCAGAGTGTATTTTAATTATGACGCGGGCCACAGGGGGAATTGACATTGAGTGCTTCCCCAGAGAGCCTTTAGCACGATATGAGACTATAGGGGGAATTGACGGGGAGTGCTTCCCCAGAGAGTCTTCTTATTTGCATAGATGTACCAGAGGGGTGAGACTGTGTGTGCTTTCCAGAGGGTTGCTAGTACTTATAGGTTGAAACATAGGGGTTAGAATGTGAGATCTACCCAGAGGGTTACCTATTTTCTTCTTCTTGTTGGTTGCTTGATTTTTTACTTTACTTGTTGGAACTGTGGATTGTAGCTGCTTGTACTTTTCTGTTTTCTGCTTCTTGTTTATTTACTGCCATGTATTCATTGACCGTTAGGCACAAATCTTTGGGTGATTGCCTACTGGGATTATATCTCAAACCCTGTTTGGGCCATGATTTTGGGCCCAAGAAGACTATGTTGCTACTGGTATAGATAAGGGAAAGCACCCTTCTACTTCCGGATCTTGACTGCATCAGGAGCTGGGGAGCATGGGACCGAGTCGTGGCTCGCGATGCTGAGGAGATTACTTTGTTTTTACTTTGCACTTGGTTTCAGTTGTATTTCAACATGTTGTTGTGTTTTCTGTTTTCCTTAGATACTTGTACCTACTACATCATTGTCATCATGGTTATATATCTACATTGCTTCCGCTGTTTGGTTTCTGTTTTTATGCATGTTGGTTGCTGCTTCCGCTGTTTATTGTGGTTTTCTTACCTTGTATACCTTACCAAATGAGGGCATAGTTTTCCCACCGACTCACCAAGGTCCTCACTGCTAGTTGGCATCCTCCGGCGTTCGGGGAAATGCGCTTGAGGTCATGTGGAGAACCGGGTACGGGGCACCAATGGAGGGACTCTAGACTCGGGACGTTACAATGTATACCCCCCACACCCTAGACAGCCCTCCCCCACCCCATTGAATCCCCCACCACACCCCTGGACTACCCCCCGACCCCCTAGACAGCCTCAAATACCCCTGGACAACCCCCCACCCTCATGTATACCCCCCACCCCCTGGAAAACACTTCCACACCCCTGGACAGCCCTCCCACACCCCTGAAACAGACCAAAAAGTTACCGAAAACAAACCAGAACCCCCTCACCCCACTAGACTGCCCCCACCACACCCCTAGACACTCCCCCCACACCCCTGGCATCACCAACACCCCTGGACATCCCCCCACCCTCCTATAGACCCCCCACCCCCTGGAAAACACTCCCATATCCCTAGACAACCCTCCCACACCCTTGAAACAGACCAAAAAGTTACCAAAAACAGACCAGAACCCCCTTAACACACTAGACAGCCCCCACCACACCCCTGGACTTCCCCCCATCCCCATGGACACCCTGGACCCCCCACTAGACATCCCCCTCACCCCTAGAAACCCCCTCACCCCACAAGACACCCCCACACCCTTGGACACCCCCTGGATAGCCTCCCACTCCCCTGGACAGCCCTTCCCCCCTCCTAGAAACACTCCCACCCCCCTGGACTACCCCCCACCCCACCGAACAGCCCTCCCAGACCCCTGGACAACCCCAACCCCACTGAACACCCCCCACACCCTTGGAACCCCTCCCCCCAGACCTAATCCATACCATAAAAACCATCATAAGTAGACCAAAACAAGAAGTAGAGCAAAATTAAACATTCACATATATAACATTCAAAACTTACACTGTCAACTTCAAAAAAAAAACTAAATCCAACCCAAACAACTACCAAATACACAATTACAATGACAATATTCAAAATTACATTTTACATTACAAACAACTAAAATTCAATCAAACCTGTAAAAAAATTTGACCACTCCACTTGTAAGTGTTTGATGTCTTCAGCAGTATAGGGTTGAGGGTCATCAAAAAGATACAAATTAAAAGGATATTAGTTAATGTGTATAATGAATAAATAAAATTGAAATATTATGTAAAAGTTTAAGAGGAAATCTTACCAGGTCAAAATTCACAACTGTCCTAGTTGTTTTATTTCATACATAAATCTTAACATATAATATCCGTATTCGATGATGCCTTGTTGTTCATGACAATTATATTTGAATGAGTGTAAATTCAATATATTATTTTTATGTAATAAATAAAAAAGTACAAATTATAAATGGATATTTACCTTCGCATTTACATATTTGATCTTTGCACTCCTTTTCTTTGTGTTTTTTCGAAAGTAGGCCCATGCCCTATTACAAAATAATACGAATGGGGTAAATTTAAAATTCATTATAATATATAAAACTATTGAGAAATTGAAAATTACTTTTCCAATATATTCTTAAAACTTTCCCACACATCATCATGGACAGAGCATATCCAATAAAGTGCTTTCTCCCTTGAAAAAAAACCACTAACATCCAATGATCACTGATAAAAAGAAATTTAACGTTAGTGGGTTTTTATGTTAGAAGATAATGAACTCCTTGAGAGATATGTGTTTCATACCTCTCACAAAAAGGCATCATCCAACATTGTGTAACTATATTCTTTTCAAGTCTTTCAGCAATATAAATCATTATTTGTTCCTCATCCAATGCACATGCTTCAGGGGAAATCAATTGCGGGTCCATGAATCCATATAAATATGTCAGATCATTCCTCTCAAAAATTTTATAAAAATACCTAATACAAAACAGACATAAGTATACATTTTTAATAAATATAACGCTGGGAAAAGGTGTTAAGACTTACATGGAAAAAAGTTGCACCACGTTGATGCCCAACTTATCTCTAGTAACAAGCTCCATGATATCATTTTTCATAATCTCCACACTTATTTCACGTCCACAAACATGAGCTTCCATTGGAAACTCATAATGACCCACCAACAAATTTGAATATCTTGACAATCTTTCAAGACTACTAAAATCCGTATCTGATGTCATAGCCATTTGTCTTTGTTTTTGTCTATACAATATTTATTTAACTTTGAAGTATTCCTGTAAAAATAAATAGAAAAATATATTAGTTTTCAAATGATAAAACAAATTTAATAAAAAAATAAAATAAAAGATATAACATTCATACCTCTATGGTAATGAGTCGAAGAAGTCTGGATGGACAAATTAAAAAATGGTCGATACTATGTCCAACTGTCGTCACCTCATCTGTAGGTAATGGTACTCAAGATGATCTATCTATAATATCCTGTACAGTGACCCTCTGATTCTCTACCTCTAATTTTTGATGATGAACTATATCTCCTATACAATATACCAACCCATATGCAACTATATGATGTTGAGGATCATCAACATACAACTCGCAATAAGTAGGAAGCTGCGGCGGAGGAGTAGGATAAAAAATGGGGTCTGCAGGCTGAGGTGGGGGAGTGGGAGCTACTGGAGGAGGTGGAGGATAAATAATGGGGTCTGTAGGGGGAGGTGGAGGAGTGGGAGCTGCAGTCTGAAATTGTCTTTGCATGTCTGCAAACATAGACTATACCGATGCTCTAATCTTTTCCTCCATCATCGCATTAATATTATAAAATTCAGCCTCCAAGGATTCTATTTTTTTTATAAACCCCCTCAACGATAGAAGTTGAAGAACGTGGCAACACTTTTCTTACCGATACACCTACCGGATATCCTCTTACATGACTAGGATGTTCGGTCTTTACCAATGCTACAGATAAAATATCTTGCCTCCCAGTAGCTGTAAATGCCCCCTGTGAACTCTGCTCCTCAAGAGAGTCCTGTATTAATTAATTGAACATTTCTGTAATGATTTAAATTATATGAAGAAAATAGTTAACTTAAATAAATAAAATAGATATCTTACAATCCTCTCAGCTACGATTCTCGATTCTTCCGAAAGATATTTCCCTTTTTTTCTTTTCTAAGATCTCTTCCATTTTTAATGTCTAGATGGAGGGGATGGAGGGGCCACCTCTCCAGAGCTTGAAGACTCTACTCTTAGTTGTTGAAATTTTTCTGCCATCATTTGTTCTTCAAAAAATGCATACCCTCCCCGAGATAAACTATGAGGGTATACATTTTTAGATTGGATCTCCTTATGAGATTTCATTTTATGCTGTAAATTAAGAATAATAAATCATTAATAAAACATTATTAAGATCATTTATATAAGAAATATTATAAAAGTTTACATTGCCCTTACCAAAAATGAAAATTTTCTTCTACTTTCAAAAAACTGTCTCCATGTGTCTTCATCTATAAAAGGATATATACAACATGGATTTTCATGACTCCTATGACCATAAATGAAATCATATGAGAGGGTTGATTTGAAATCCCTCGATCTTTTGGCAGCCAACGATAATCATTTATTCCTGACTCCTCCAGTGTCAAGAATATCAAATGTCATCTAATAAAGAAGAGGTTAAACATATTATATATACTAGAAACATTTAAAGAATAGTCAAACAATAGCAAAAGATCTTACCAAAATAATCTCCCACAACTGAGAGATTATCGCTTTATCCACACTTCTCTAGTCATCATACATAATTCTTACTTTTCTCTTAGCCTGAGTTGCTATAAAACTCTTAAAATCTTTTACATTTGGACCTCTAGGAATATCATCATCATCGAACTCAACGAGTATCCTCTGATCCTGCGTATGGGCAAGTGCTAATTTTGGTAAACGTGTGCACCCATGTTTACCAACCTTTGAACTCATTGTTATAATAGGAGCACATGAGGAAGATTGGGGAACATCAAGAGGAGCATGTGAATGTTCCTCCCCATAGGTATGACCAATATACTCATCTCCATAATCATGTGGTTGATCAACTGAATGATCTGTCATTATCCCTCAAATCAAAAAAACAAACATTAGTTCACAAATATACAAATTCAAATATTTTAATACTACTGTAATTAGAAAATATAAAAGTGTACTAAGTTATGTAATAGTAAACATTGGTAATATGGTAAGCATGTTAAACAATGGTAAAGATGGTAAAGATGGTCAAGATGGTAAACATGGTAAACATTGTAAACATGGTAAACCTGGTAAACATGGTAAAGTAATTGTCACTGAACAAAAATAATATATATATAATTCATGTAATGGTAAACATGATAAAGTAAACTAAACAAACTTAAAACAAACAAAAACTTATACTTATTTTGTTTTAATACACGTTTTAATAAATAAAAAACTTACAATATCTAACATTTTATGAAAAAAATAAATTTAAACAAGAAATAAACATATGTTACCTGTAATTTTAGGAATGTACAAATGGATTGTTTTCCCAAATTCCTTCGTCATGATCGTTCCTTATGGCACAAACCATGTCTTCAACATGCTCATCATTATGTTCTGTTAATCTTTCCATGGAAGTAGGGATCTCACATAAATCAGCATCTTCATCAAGTTCATCCTCACCAACATATTGTTTTTCCCTTGTAAAACAACAACCCACTGCATATCTGATTGATCTACTACATAGAAAATTTGTTTTTCATGTGTTGCCATTATAAAAGAATCAGCCGTGTCTTCCAATCTATTCAAATTAACAAGTGTCATTCCAAATTCATCGTGTCTGACACTGTTGTTACTGATAAACCATTTACAGTTAAAAACAAGAACTTTAATTTTAAAGTAATAAACTTCCCATATGTCTTAAATCACTCCATAATATGCACTTGATGTAGAAATTGGGGTTTTGTCCTTAGCACTTGAAAAATGCATTGCTTCTACAAACACCAATACACCACTATTCTGAACTGCACTTCTGTTGTCCTGAACTTTCATTTGAAATGTATATCCATTAATGTCATAATCGGACCATGTTATCACATTTAAATATGGACCACCCACTATCCATTTTAATGTCTCTGATACATCTGATATACCAAGAAAGGTCTTTTTAAACCATGGTAATTTTTTTTTGTTTTGCTCATTCAAAATCCACATTTCTTTCTTCTTTGGATGACATTGTTTCAACTCATTAATATGCAATGTGATATACGGTTGAGAATCAACTATGTTATTCAAGATGTATGATTCTAAATTCTTCATCTGTTCAGCTGACAATGATTTGAATTCAAAGCCATGAATCCCCTTTCCCTCATTATTAACTCGTTCATGGAGAGATGGAGGCAAACCTATGTGTTGCGCCATAGCCAAGTAGCTCGTACAAAACTCTACTACCTCCTCAGAAATATACTTTTCAATAATGGAGGCTTCAGGTTGATATGGATTTTTAACATACCCCTTTAATATTTTCATATACCTTTCAAAAGGATACATCCAACGAAGATATACAGGTCCATAAAGCTTTATTTCTCGAACCATATGAATAATTAAATGCACCATTATATCAAAAAAAGTTGGAGGAAAATACATTTCCAATTGACAAGTATAAAAATTGCATCCTTTTCCAAAATGTTCAAATAATTCTCATCAATTTCCTTGTTAAAAATTGAATTGAAAAAATAACACAAATTTATTATAGTCTTTATGACATGGATGGGAAATATTCCACGCAATGAAACTGGTAGAATTTGTTGCATCATGACGTGAAAATCATGTGATTTCATACCTATCAACTTCAAGTCCTTCAATGAGACAATTTTTTTTTACATTTGAAGAATAACCTTAAGGCACTTTGATATCATGAAGACACTGACAAAAGCTAATTTTCTCCCTCTTCGATAATGTATGACAAGACGGGGGAAGAAATGTTCATCTTCCTTTAGGAGTGGGAGCTAACTCCAAACGTATTCCCATTGATAGTAAGTCTAATCTTGCATTCAACCCATCTTTTGTCTTTCCTTTAATATCTAACAATGTTCCAATCAAACAATCACAGATATTCTTCTCTACGTGAATGACATCAATATTATGTTTAACTTAATGATACCTCCAATATGGTAGCTCAAAAAATATTGACCTTTTCTTCCAAATATTTCTATCATTACCATATTTCTGTGTCTTTCCCAATGTCACATCAAGGTTTTTCACCCTCTCAAAATACAGATCAGGGGTTAAAGGTTTTGGAGCAGTATCAAATTCTTGTGAGCCATTGAATGCCTTTTTTAGTCTTCTATAAGGGTGATTCATACACAAAAAATTTTGATGACCCATGTACACTGTTTTCCTCCCATGATGAAATTGACAATATGACGTCTGTTGTTCGTAAATTGGACATGCTTTATTCCCTTTAACACTGTATCCAGACAAATTTCCATACGCTGGGAAGTAATTTATATTGAACAGAAGCACTACATGCAGTTGAAAATATTCCATTTTATAAGAATCATACACCCTAATACCATCAGCCCATAACAGTTTCAAATCATCAATCAACGGTGACAAGTAAACATCAATATCATTTTCGGGTTTCTTTGGACCAGAGATCATTATACTCAACATGAAATATTTGCGCTTCATACAAACTTCAGTAGAGAGGTTGTAAATTACCAATAAAACAGGCCATGAACTATGTGTGCTACTGAGGGTTTGGTATGGATTCACTCCATCTGTGCACAACCCTAGTCTGAGATATCTGATTTCATTTCCAAATGTAGAATACTGCGCATCGATTTTCTTCCATTGTGGAAAATCATTCAGAAGACGTATTTTTCCATCAAATACCCACTCATCAGCATGCCATCTTATACTTTTTGCATAATGTGAATTAGAAAATAAACATTTGAAACAATGAATTATAGGAAGATACCAAAATACCTTTGAAGGGATCTTTGTAATCTCTACATCAGCCTATGATTTTTCTTTCACCTTATACCATGATGTCCCACATTTAGGACACTCTGATAGAAATTCATATTCCTTCCTATATATAATGAATTCATTCGGACATGCATATATTTTCTTGTATCCCAATCCCATCGGGCATAATATTTTCTTGGCCTTATAATGTGAATCTATAAGATCGTTATCTTTTGGAAGAATGTATTTCATCAATTGTAGCAGCTCTGTAAAACTTCTGTCACTCCATCCATGTTTCACCTTCAGGTTAATCAATATTAACACCACCGACAAAACCATAAAATCTATACAACTAGGATATAATGGTTTTTCAGCATCACCATATAGACGTGCAACCGTCGGTTCTATCTCAATTTGTTCTACTACAATATCACGAATCATTTCTTCAATTACAATGGAGTTACCATCTTGCGAATCATCATCATCATCAGTGACATTCCGTCTAGTTTCACCATGAAAAATCCAAGGGCTGTAACTAGGATTAAAACCATGACAAATCAGATTATATTTTATCTCTCTACTTTTCAACTTCTTCATATTCAAACATTTCAGGCATGGATAGAAAAAAATGTCACTACTTGGAACATTTCATTTAGCAAATTCCAAAAAGGCATCAACACCTTCCTTATATTCATTGCTCATTCGATGTTCCGTAATCCAATTTCGACTCATTATTACCTATAACAAATATCAAAAATATATATATTTTTAAGATAAGACAAATATATGTTTATATGAAAAAATCATAATTTGAATGTAAAACAATTTTGAAATATAAAACAAATCTATGCATATTTAAAAAAATATGCTTGAATATTATTTTAAAAACAAAATATAGTTAGATATAATAGTTTTAAATTCTATTGAATCAAAGAAAACCATGGGGCCTACAGTGGTTGATAGAAAATTGGAGAAAATGGAGTAAACCTGAGAATCAAATCAAATTTAAAATAAAAATTCAGATGGAGAAAATCACAATGTAAAGCCAATTATCACGACACAGTCATCATGTCATAATCTCAGAAACCACGATGCAGTAGTCAATCCCAACTGACACTTATCCCCCACCCCCTTGGACACCCCCTGGACACCACCACCCCCTTGTACAGCCCCCCACCCCCTGGACACCACCCCATCCCCTTGGACACCCCATGGACACCACCACACCCTTGGACAGCCCCCACCCCTCCTAGACACCCCACCCCCTGGATAGCCCCCCACCCTTCTAAAAAGAACCCCACCCCTCCTGGACACCACCCCCACCCCCTACCCCCTTGGACACCCCCCTGGATAGCACCCCACCCCTCTAGACAGCACCCCCAACCCTCCTGGACACCACCCCCACCTTCTACCCCCTTGGACACCCCCCGGACACCCCCAACCCTCTGGACAGCCCCCACCCCCTGGATAACCCCACCCCTCTAGACAACACCCCTACCCCTCCTGGACACCACCCCATCCCCCACCCCCTTGGACACCCCATGGACACCCCCAACCCTCTGGAAATCCCCCCCACCCCCTGAACAGCCCCCCACCACTCTAGACAGCACCCCCACCCCTCCTGGACACCACCCCCACCCCCTACCCCCTTGGACACCCCCGAGGACACCCCCAACCCCCAGGACAACCCCCACCCCCCGAACAACCCCCAAAAACATCTGGATAGGCCCCCACCCCCTTGGATAGCCCCCCACACCCACCCACCCCCTTGGACACCCCCCTGGACACCTCCTAACCCTCTGGACATCCCCCACCCCCCGGACAACCCCCAAACCCTCTGGACAGGCCCCCACCCCTCTAGACAGCACCCCCACCCCTCCTGGACACCACCCCAACCCTACCCCCTTGGACACCCCCAACCCTCTAGACAGCCCCCCACCCCCTGGACAACCCCCAAAACCCTCTGGACAGGCCCCCACCCCCTTAGACAGCCCCCCACACCCACCCACCCCCTTGGACACCCCCCTGGACACCCCAACCCTCTGGACAACCCCCACCCCCGGAAAACCCCCTAAACCCTTTGGACGTCCCCCACCCCCTTTGACAACCCCCCCACCCACCCACACCCTTGGACACCCCCCTGGACACCCCCAACCATCTGGACAGCCCCCCACCCCCTGGACACCCCCACCCCTCCTGGACACCACCCCCACCCCTACCCATGTGGACACCACCCTGGACAGCCCCCACCCCTCTAGACAACACCCCCACCCCTCCTAGACACCACCCCCACCCCCTACCCCCTTGGACACCCCCCTAGACACCCTCCAACCCTTTGGACACCCCCACCCCCTAGACAGCCCCCACCCCTCTAGACAGCACACCCCACCCCTCCTGGACACCACCCCCACCCCCTACCCCCTTGGACACCCCCTGGACCCCAACCCTCTGGACAGCCCCCCACCCCCCGGAAAACCCCCAAACCCTCTGGACAGGCCCCACCCCCTTGGACAGCCCCCCCACCTACCCACCCCCCTTGGACAGCCCACCCACCCCCTTGGACCCCCCCCCACACACCCTGGACTGCCCCCCACCTCCATGGACACCCTGGAGAGCCCCCAACCCCTAGACAGCCACCAACCCTCTTGACAGCCCCCCAAAACCATGGGATTTTAACCTCAAGCTACTAGTTTTGGCATATATAGAGATTTTAACCTCAAACTACTAGTTTTGGTATCATGCCATTATTCAAAATGAGAACCATGAATTGTATCTCCTACTAGTCTAAAATGCTCTATTGTGCAATGAATCAGTTTTTAATAGCATATGAAGACTTATAATAGTCCACGAAAATAAACGACGTAAATAGATTATGGAACAACAAAAAGTGATACCCAAAATAGAAACAACCAAGGATCCAAAACAAACATTCCACCATGAAAAACCATATATATACTTATAAAATAAATCACACTAGTACACGGAATGGGTGTATCACAATGGTTTACATATAAATTGTAGTAATATAGGTGAATAAGATCATTAGTTGTCAATGACAACAAAAATTACCATCAATGTCGGGCATTCGCGAAACAAAAACAAACTAAATAGAAGTAGGTGAGGCTTACGTGAATATTGCGAGTTGATCTAATAGATATGGGGATAATAAATAATATGATGATGGAAAAATGTGGTAAGAGGGTTCGAAATCGAAGAATCTTACATAGTTTAAACAAAAAAATCACAAAATGTAAATATAGACTATCCGGAAAAAAAATGAACGAAATAAAGTCGTGGGAGGCTTAACTGAGTGTTGCGAGTTGAGATGATAGATCCGAGGAGAGTAAAGATGATAAACAATGATGGAAAAACGAGTTTAATGTAATGAGATTGACGAGTCGATTAGGGTTTACCATGCGAGAGAGACGAGTCGCCAGACTTTCGATCGAAAAATCGTAAATGACAATCTACAGGGCATGTTAATTTTTTAAATGTTTTATAACGTCGGTTATTTAATAACCCTAACCGGCATAAAAAATTCTGCGGGTTGTTTTGTTACGTCAGTTATCAAATAACTGACGTCAAAAATGCCTCAAAAGCCACTTTTTTACATTGGTTATTTTATAACTGACGTAAAAAACACCGCACTTTGGTTTTTTACGTCGGTTATAAATTAACCGACGTAAAAAATTAACGCGCGTGATTTTTAACATTGGTTATTAAAATAACCGACGTTAAAATTTAATCACCGCATTTTTTACATCAGTTATAAAATAACCAACGTAAAAAATCACATTTCACAGATTATCACATTGGTTATATATAACTGACGTAAAAAACGGTGATGTAAATAACGTTTTCTGCACTAGTGTCAGTTGTTGTTTTCAATTAAAATCTTGTCCATTTTAAACAAAAGAGAGACCCTTTGAGTGCTATCAGCCACACCTTGCCTTGGATTGATGCGGGTATGACTCGTACACATCACCAAGGAACCTTGGATTGTTCTCCTAAAGGATCAACACAATCCAAATGCATTTGGTCAGATTTCCGTAGGCCAGTTGTTGTTTTCACTTAAAATCGTGTCCATTTTAAACAAAAGAGAGACCCTTTGAGTGCTAGCGGCCACACCGTGCCTCAGATTGAGGTAGGGTTTACTAATACATGTCAAAAAGGACCCTTGGATAGTTATTATAAAAGATCAAGGTAATCCTAATGCATTTGGTCGGATTTCCGTAGGTCAGTTGTTGTTTTCACTTAAAATCGTGTCTATTTTAAACAAAAGAGAGACCCTTTGAGTGCTAGCGGCCACACCGTGCCTTGGATTGAGGCAGGGTTGAATATTACACGTCCCAAAGGACCCTTGGATCATTCTCTTAAAGTATCAAGACAATCCTAAAGCGTTTGGTCGGATTTTCATAGTTCAGTTGTTGTTTTCACTTAAAATCATGTCCATTTTAAACAAAATAGAGACCCTTTGAGTGGTACCGGCCACACTGTTCCTCGGATTGAGGAGGGGTTGAATCTTACATGTCACCAAGGACCTTTGGATCTTTATCCTAAAGGATCAATACAATCCTAATGAATTTGGTCAGATTTTCGTACATCAGTTGTTGTTTTTACTTAAAATCGTGTCCATTTTAAACAAAATAGAGGCCATTTGAGTGCTAACGGCCACACCGTGCCTCTTATTGAGGATAGGTTGACTCTTAAATGTCACCAAGGACCCTTTGATCGTTCTTATAAAATATAAATGTAATTAGAATGCGTTTAGTCATATTTTCATAGGTTAGCTGTTGTTTTCAATTAAAAATTGTGTCCATTTTAAACAAAATAGAGACCCTTCGAGTGCTATCGGCCACACTGTGACTCATATTGTGGTGGGATTGACTCATACACATAAAAAAGGACCCTTGTATCGTTCTACTAAAGTATAAAGACAATAAAAATGCATTTGGTCAGAGTTTCGTACGTCAGTTGTTGTTTTCACTTAAAATCGTGTC
Source organism: Viscum album (assembly GCA_963277665.1). Taxonomy (NCBI): domain Eukaryota; kingdom Viridiplantae; phylum Streptophyta; class Magnoliopsida; order Santalales; family Viscaceae; genus Viscum; species Viscum album. Next base: position 350,014,516 of record OY728130.1, on the reverse strand, counting down.
CATTTTAAACAAAATAGAGACCCTTTGGGTGGTACCAGCCACACTGTGCCTCGGATTGAGGTGGAGTTGACTCTTACACATCACCAATGACCCGTGGATCATTCTCCTAAAGTATTAAGATAATCCGAATGCGTTTGGTTAGATTTTCATAGGTCAGTTGTTGTTTTCAATTAAAATTGTGTCCATTTTAAACAAAAGAGAGACCCTTTGAGTGGTACCGGCCACACCGTTCCTCAGATTGAGGCAGGGTTAACTCATACACATCACAAAGGACCCATGTATTGTTCTCATAAAATATCAAGGCAATATGAATGTGTTTGGTCATATTTTCATAGGTTAGTTGTTGTTTTCAATTAAAAATTGTGTCCATTTTAAACAAAAGAGAGAGCCTTTGAGTGATAGCGGCCACACCGTGCCTTGGATTGAGGCGGGGTTGAATCATACACGTCACAAAGGACCCTTGGATCATTATACTAAAGGATAAAGATAATCCAAATGCGTTTGGTCAGATTTTCGTACATCAGTTGTTGTTTTCACTTAAAATCTTGTCCATTTTAAACAAAATAGAGACCCTTTGAGTGGTACCAGCCACACCGTGCCTCGTATTGAGACAGGGTTGACTCGTACATATCACCAAGGACCCATGGATTGTTCTGATAAAATATCAAGATAATACGAATGCGTTTGGTTGGATTTTCATAGGCCAGTTGTTGTTTTCAATTAAAATTGTGTCCATTTTAAACAAAAGAGAGACCCTTTGAGTGGTACCGGCCACACCGTGCCTCGGATTGAGGCGATGTTGACTTTTACATGTCACAAAGGACCCATGGATCATTATCGTAAAATATAAACACAATCCGAATGCGTTTGGTCAGATTTTCGTACGTCAGTTGTTGTTTTGACTTAAAATCGTGTCCTTTTTAAACAAAATTGAGACCCTTTGAGTGTTAGCGGCCACACCGTGCCTTGGATTGAGGCGGGGTTGACTCCTACACGTCACCAAGGACCCTTGGATCGTTCTTATAAAATATCAAGGAAATCCTAATCTGTTTGGTCATATTTTCATAGGTTAGTTGTTGTTTTCAATTAAAAATTATGTCCATTTTAAACAAAATAGAGACCCTTTGAGTGCTAGAGGAAACACCGTGACTTATATTGAGGCGGGGTTGACTCATACACATCAAAAAGGATCCATGTATCATTATAATAAAGGATCAAGACAATCCTAATGCATTTGGTCGGATTTTCGTATGTCAGTTGTTGTTTTCACTTAAAATTGTGTCCATTTTAAACAAAATAGAGACCCTTTGAGTGGTACCGGCCACACCGTGCCTCGGATTGAAGCAGTGTTGACTCGTACACGTCACCAAGGACATGTGGATCATTATCCTAAAGGATCAAGACAATCCGAATGCGTTTGGTCAGATTTTCATAGGTCAGTTGTTGTTTTCAATTAAAATTGTGTCCATTTTAAACAAAAGAGAGACCCTTTGAGTGGTACCGGCCACACCGTGCCTCAGATTGAAGCGGGGTTGACTCGTACGCATCACAAAGGACCCGTGGATAGTTATCATAAAATATCAACACAATCTGAATGCGTTTGGCCAGATTTTCATACATCAGTTGTTGTTTTCACTTAAAATCGTGTCCATTTTAAACAAAATAGAGACCCTTTGAGTGGTACTGGCCACACTGTGCCTCAGATTGAGGCGGTGTTGACTCGTACACGTCACCAAGGACCCCTAGTGCATATCATCTATTAAAATGGGAAAATTACTCTTTGGAGAAAGGATTTTTTGTTTAATAATAATTAAAATTTTCCTACGAACATTTACATACAACAATGTTTCGTCTTTTGATCCCCTTAACCCCTCTCAAAAATGACCACCAATTGTACAAGTCCCAAGTCAGATATTCATTGTATTTGTGTACAATCTTCCATCAGGTATGCGGCCCACTCATTTCTGAACACATCTATATCATCTTGTGAGTATGAGGCTTTTCGGCAGTCAGAGTAATACTGCAAAATATAAAAATAAATAATTAATAAATAACTTAAATGAACTAGTAGTTTTTTTTTAAAAATAACTCTTTAGGAATGCTAGTTTGTTGATGAAAAACGATCTCTTTCATAAATTTACAAACATAATAACCGCAATCATTATTGTTTGTTTGTTTTGGACACTGCAAAAAAATTGATCATTAGGAGAATAAGTAACTTGTGTTGAGATGTGTTTGGATAGTGAAATTTTATTATATATACCTTGATATTTGTATAGATGTAGTACTTGGTTACCTCCTTATTCTTATCCCTTGTCCTCATTCCTTTTTTAGACTATAATGATACACCACCCTATCATAACAGAATCCTCAGTAAAAGATAATATAAATTATATTACTTGATGTTTATACCTAAAATGAAAGATGTAGTGTCTTACAAATTCATAAACTCTATCATGTGTGGTTGGTTTGATGGATATCCTTGCCTTGAATCCAGAAAATAAATCTTTGGAGTATCCAAGTTCACTGCAATTAGCAACCAATGTTGCCTAAAAACACAAAAAGGAATAAGTAATAAAAGAAGTGAAAATATAATTGATATGCTTTAATCATAGAGTATTACCCCTGCATGGTTGGTATTAGGAAAAGTCTTTCATCTGTAATCTGGATTTCAAATGTTTTCAGCAATCCATTCACTATTGCATCCCTTTTTAATGGCTCTATTTTTGTTAGGTGTGTTGATGTTATACGAGGACTAACGATTCCAAATCTTGGCTCATGGGAAAATTCCTTCAACTATTTTTCATAAATGCGTCTATCAATAACATAAAATGCATTTATTCATAATTTTCACATTAGATCAGCTTTTAGAAAATCAATTCATGGAAACATACCTCATATATACATTTACAACTATGACGCCTAGCCAACCGTTTTCAAGGATCTCATTTACATTTTCAGAAGCAACGAATCTTGACTTTCCTCTCTGTATACATTCTCTTCGAAAACCACTATATGACTATTACCATCTTTTAGCTTCATATCCACATGAGTATTCAATGCTAGTAAATGTGGATAGATAACATGTGGTGTTATTGTGCTTTTAGTAGCTCCTTGGGATCGGTTAGTCGATCCTTTAGATGGTTTTGAGCCGATGTTTGTCACCCCCTTCCATTTCTCCATGTATAACAACAATCATTGGTTCATACCCTTTTTTCATTAATTGTTAAGGGTTTAGCTTGAAAAAAAAGGAAATAAATACCTCTTTGTCTGCATGTACTCTTACAAGTTGTGGTGGCCATTCAATGAATGTCCTAATAGCTTTTTCGACCGTATGAATATCATTGTCATCAAGTGGAATAGGTAGCTCTACATTTGCCTCATGAGCTATAGTAATCGTCACTTTCAGATGATCTTTCGGAAGTGTTCTATTATGCAGTGTGGCATCTGGGATATTGAACACTATATCCCTCGCTACAAGGTGATAGGTGGGTGTTGATAGATATAAATCACAATCATTATCACCCTGTATAAGATCAGTACAGAAAAATTATCAGTGTTTGTATGACTCAAATTTCATAGGAACAATTATTAGAATATTGATTACCACGACTAAGATAGTTCTTTGAGGCGAATGGCTCACCTCAAATTTAGTGGGGGGTGGGGAAGGATGTTCACGCACTGGTTGTTCCTGAGTTGTGTCTTCCCTTTGCTTCCCACCCATAAAAGTTGCTAGCAACTCTCCATACCATTGCAATCGTTCTTCAAGGGTTGCTATTTTTTCACCCATTTGTTCCAATTTTCATTTGTATCATCCGTTTTTTTCTTCTTCTCAAAATATACTCGGGGTGTCACCCCAAACCTTGCACCTCTGACATGACCGTATTTTTCTAGCTGCTTCAAAGCCATCGATAATAGGTCTGTATCCGCTACAAGAGTAGATGATTCCTATGACTGTCGGATATAGGAAAACAACTAATTATTTTTATGTAATAGCAATTTAAAACAAATATTTTTATCATCGTGTCATACTTACATATATTTCCCACACTTTTTGTGTGTTATCATCTACTAACTTCCCTTCTTTGTTCACACGTGCCTCCTTCCATAGCACATGATGTGGGATGGAAGTGCATTAGGTTTTAGACTTATCAATATACATATAAACATAAAAAGATAATTATGATGTTGTTTATTGGCACCTAACAATATTACTGTAAATTTAAAATACGTACCATTTTCTTTTCTAATGAAGTGTACCCCATCCTTGCTTTACGATAAGGGTATGTTGGTTTTGATGCACGTTCCTTATTTTCAGTATAGAGTTTCTGTTTCATAAATGAAATATTGACAATCAAAGTGATGAATACAGGTATCCTCAAACAACGTATTATCACCCACAATGTACTTAAAACTTCTCATCCCCACGACGGCCAATAAATGCATCCCATGCTTCTTGGGATATCAGGTGACCGTTGACAATGGGTGGGTGAGGGTTTATTTTACCTTTGGAATCTTTCAGGTGACATCTTGTTAAAATAGTGCGAAAACCTCGACGAATCCTTCCTACAAACCTTAGTACATAATCCTTGTGTGAATCGTCTACTATAAATGTACTCTACAAGAGATTGAGAAGAGTAAAACATTGTTTTGTTATTTTATTTACTAGTAAATTAAAGAAATAAATTCATAATGTTACCGTAATTTCTTCCCAGATCATAGCCTTCATCTCGGACACAACATGGTTCCATTAATCTATGTCAATCGACACGTGTTGCCGAGTGACAAATCCAATGTAGCTTCTAAACATAGACTTGTTGGGATTCACATGTTGGCCTTGTTCATTCCATACGACTTCAAATTTGATGCCTTTGCTTTTCACCTTAATAATTATGGCTAACACCATCAAACTATGACACACCTATGTTTTCTATGACATCAGTCCTTCATTCTCGACCATTTAATCGATATCAACATCATCTATATGTTCATCTGAAATGGTATCAACGACATGTGATGATAGTTGTTGGACCTCAACACTAGGAGCAGCATGAGCCGTAGTAGTAGGAGCAACAACAGCCGCAACAGGAGCAGCAGGAGCCGCAGCAGGAGGAGCAGCATGAGCAACAGGAGCTGCAGTAGGAGTAGCAGCAGGAGCAGCAGGAGCTGCAGGAACAGCAGGAGCAGCAGCAGCCGCAGCAGCAATAGCTTGAGAGACTTGTTCAACCTCAAGGTTAGGAGCACCAGAATGTATAGAAGTCATTATCTTCAAAAGTGGTTGAACAGTTAATTTAGATTACATAAATTCAGTAATGATAAGATAATAACATGAGATAACAAGATCTATATTACAAACAAAATATAACATGTTTATTGAACTCTCTTTATTTTTTTAAAAGGTTGAAGGGATTTGAAACCTCTATCGATTATCCAAATCCCTTTATTGTGGTCTACTCTAACATAAAAAACATAATCTGTATTGGGACCGCTCCAAAATGATTGCGACGTACCACTAAAAGGATTGTCCTCAACTGAATTTTCATCGGAACCTTCAGTAGTTTTGGGAGATAACAGAACAATCAACCACTTTCGGTTTGTAGGATCTAGAACATAAAAAACTTGTACCGCTTGTGATGCCATTATAAACTGTTCGTCTTTATACCCTTCTTTACTAAAATCAACTTTCACAAATCCCCATTCATCTATTTTAACACTACTATTGTTATCAAACCATTTGCATTGAAAAATCGGCAATTGGAATGTTGTATAATCAAACTCCCATATTAGTTTGATAATGCCAAAGTATGACATATTTGCATAAATTGGATTTCTGTCCTTACTACCAGAAACATGCATCGCTTCAGCCACTAGTGTAACTCCAATATTTTGAATGGTACTATCTTCATCATGTTCATCTATATAGAATGTATAACCATTAATTACATAACCATTGTAAGATAATATATACACACTTGGTCTAGCGGCTATCCATAGAAGTCGTTCTGACATTGAATTCATATTTTCATCCAACTTCTTAAAAATATGGTCCTAAAACCATCCTATAAACTGGTGATTATGTGTATATGATAACCATTTTTCAACCCTTGATGGATGAAACTGCCTAAGAATTTATTTGTGAGTTTCAATATATGGAGAAACCTCCCAAATGTTATGCAAAACATAAATATGGGCCTGCTCCCGATCTGTAATACTGATTGTCACAACTTCTCTTCCAGAAATTCCCTCACCCTCAATGCGTCTAGTGTGACGAGATTTCGGGAGACCAATGCTTTCCACATCAGATAGGTATTCAGTAAAAAATTCAATGGCTTCCTCAACAATATATCGATCCACTATACAACCCTCTAGCCAACTTTGATTTTTGACAAACACTTTTAAAATCTTCATATACTGTTCAACAGGATACATCCATCTATAGTTCACAGGACCACAAAGTCAAATCTCTCTCACCAAGTGAATCATCAAATGAACCATCATATCAAAGAATGTTGGCGGGAAGAACATTTCTAATTCACATAATATGATGAAAATTTATTTTTCCATAGCTGGAAATCTCACCGGGTCTAATTTTTTTTACATATAGCTTTGAAAAAGAAACAAAGTTTGGTTAACGTATGACGAACATTCTTGGAAAAAATTCAACGTAAAGCTATAGGAATTAGATCTTTCATCAAAACATGGAAATCATGTGATTTCAAACCTTTTAACTTCAAATCATTCATTGACACAATGTTCTTGATATTTTATGAGTACTCCTCTGGAACCTTTACATCATTTAAGAAGTTTCAAAACTGATATCTCTCCTCCCTAGAAAGAGTATAAGCAGCTGGAGGAAGAAACATTCGATTTTCACCCTTCACGGGAGCCAACTCTTGTCATATTTCCATGTCAACCATGTCCAACCTTTCCTTAATTCCATATTTTTTCCAGGGGAATTTAGTAATGTTTTGATAACACTGTCACATACATTTTTTTCCACATGTATCACATCAAGAAAATGTATGATGTACAAAAAATTCTAGTATGGTAATTAAAAAAAAACTGATCTCTTTTTCCAACCAATTTTCGTAAGGTTTTTCGAAAATGGTTTTCCAAAAACAGTGTTCAGATCTTTTACTTTCTCAAATATCTGATCACTTGTTAGTGGAGACAGTGTTTCACGTTGTTCTAAACTTCCATTGAATGATGTTTTCCAAGATCGATACTTATGCCGACGAGGTAGAAATATACGATGTCCTAGAAACACAGATTTCGATGAATGTTTCAACCTAATTGATTCTGTATCTTCTTCGCACACGAGACACCATTGAGTTCCTTTAATGCTATAGCTTGAAAAATTTCAATATGCAGGGAAATAATTTATTATCCCATACAACATCGCTCTCAATGTGAAGTATTCACTTTTATAAGCATCATACAACATTACACCTTAATCCCACAATAACTTCAAATCCTTGATCAAAGGAGCCAGATAAACATCAATATCATTACCTGGTTGTTTTGGTCCTGATATAAGCATAGATAACATGATGAATTTACACTTCATCCATAACCAGGGTGGCAAGTTATAATTTACCAACATAACAGGCCATGTACTATGAGTTCTGGTTTGAAAACCAAAAGGATTCACTCCATCTGTAGATAATACAAGACGAAGGTTTCTCAGATCTTTTCCAAATTCAGGATACTCATGATCAATTTTCTTCCATTGAGGAGAGTCGGACGGATGACGTAATTTCCCATATTTATTTCTTTTATCTTCATGCCACAACAATTGTCTTACAGTTTCTTCACTTCCATATAGACGCCTAAACCTTGGAATGATTGGAAAGTACCATATAACTTTCGTAAGATTGGATTTATCTTTCTTGTATAGAGAAGAACCAAAATTTGGGCATTATGTAAGTGATTTGTTCTCCTTGAGAAACAATATACAGTCTTTCAAGAAGGCATGTATTCTTTCAAAAATAATACCAATTGAGCGTAGCATTCATCTAGCTTCATATGTCTGGCTTGGGAGCTCATTATCTTCTGGGAGCATGTCATTCAATAGAGCAAGTAGTTTCGTAAAACTGACATCACTCCATCCATTTCCTGCTTTCAATTTATACAACTTCAGTACAACTGACAATGTTGTATACTTAGTGCAAGCAGCATACAATGGTGTCTTTGCACAACTCTTTAACTTCTCAAACATTTTTGGGCAATCACGGAGTTCATCTTAAATTGTCTTTGTCATTTCCTCAATACGATCTTCATCATCATTGACATCTGTAATCACATCCTGCATACGGTCTTCTTCATTATCCATATTTGTATTCATATATGATGATCTATAAAATGCTGTTTTATCCAAGCCAGTAGCTACATTCACTTTTTCTCCGTGTTTATTCCAAAATTTATAACTCTGATATATTCCCTGACATATAAAATGTTCTTCCAACTCCTCTGGAGTAAGTAGTCTAGAATAACAACAATGTAAACATGGACAAAGGATTTGAGAAGGATCCTTTGCGTGATCCTTTGCAAACTTGATGAACTCTTTCACTCCATTCTCGTACTCTATTGTCAAACGATTAGCATCCATCCAATCTTTATTCATCTTCATCCTATTTGAATCTAAAATATTAGTATTTATGGTTCAAGTACACAAAACAAGACTTCCAAATACAGTATAAGAGAACCAATTCCTTATAAAAATAGTTATTAATACATCCTAACCATTAGTATTTATTCATCTTCATTAAATATAATTACTTTAGATTCATTATAGTTTCCTCAAATCACCCCAGACCAAACACAAGAATAATCAAGATTGATACATCCACCACTCCTATGTCTCTACCCTACATTAAATATCATCATGCCTAAATAACTATATATCTACACATACACATGTCACAAACACATAAAAAACCATATCCACATCAGAACCAAAGTACCAATATGGATTTCAATCAGGTTACTCGACTCAAGTGGTGGTGTGTAAGAAATAATAAGAAAATATAATAAGTATATAGTCACACATAAATCTCAAACTGGTGTTAATAATCCAATAAACCAAAGGTATCATTCCATCTATCAAAATACTCTGAAGGAGCCTATATGCGACAGTAGTCCCAGGTGGTGAAGGTTCCTGAGGAGGAAGGGGAGAACACGCACCTATCGGGGTTCGAGGTCAGGTCACTGAGGTTGAAGGTGGACCGATACTCCTACAAGGGTTCATTCTATATTTCACAAACCATGTCCTAGTACCCTAGGATGTTAACCCACTGCTAGTGGAAGTGAAACCATTCCTGATGATCATGCCAAGAAGAAATGGAAACCAAGAGGGGGGAGTGAATGAAAATACCTCAAGCAAGATGAAAAAACATGGTATTTGAGAATAGGTTAGTGGCTTTAATTTTGGCTAGAAACCTATCCAATAGACTCCACAATCGGTGATGGCCCCTGCAGTTGTTTCACTAGGTGAAACTGTCACTTGAGAAGTTGAGATCAATGAGGCCCTTCCCAGCTATGAACTAAGCAAACTCCATGATGGCCTTCCTACGGAATAGGCTTCTACATTTCCTTTCCTTTTGGTTGGAAATGATATTAAAGTCACCCCCAACAAACAATGGATGGTGGCCGGGATTGAAGGTATTTTTTTCAAAAGGAAAATCAATCCCCCTTAATTTTTTAAAATACCAATACCATAAACCATTTAAAAACAAGACATTTTAATTTATTTTGGAAATCATTCCCTAAAAAATTCAATAAACAAACACATGCCAAACCATTTGGAATTTTATTTAAATAATCTACTTATCATTATTTTAAACCATGATTTTCATTTATAATATCAAATCCACCAACAGTAGAAGGAAACCTAATTTATTTCAATGAAAAATGTTAATTCACAACAAGATACCATCCATTCCATATATTATTTTCATTAATATGGTTATTTTGTGCTTCAAAATGATCAAAACATGTCTAACCAACTTCAAATGGATAAAATATGAATTCATAAAACACATGAATCCCAAAAAGAATATATAGTATAGAAACACCCACTTGGAATATTTGGGATCAAAACACAATGAATCTGAATGAGTCTACTCAAATGAAGAACATTGAATCAAATAAAAGGGATCTCAATAAAAGGTAAAATATATACTATAACCATAATTCCCCATAAAAATTATAGGTCTAGTAAATACCAAGGCTTCCATAGCCCCCAGGAACAAAGAATCAAGTGATGGAGAAAGATTGAAGTTTAAGAAAAGAAATAAATACCAAAAGAGGATCACCATTTCGAATGAAACTTCAATCGACCAAGTGATGAGGATAGAAGATCCAAACTATCCAAAGGGGATCCCAAGGCTTGAGTGGTTGAGGTAAACTTGAGGGAGAAGATAAAATAAATAAATGGGGGTATCGGGGTGCAATTACCCTACTACCTCGATGCTTCCTCATATACAATAATACCACTGGCTAGATAGTGGCCCTCACCAGCTATAAAATGGTTATAGTATAAATGTTATAACCATAGGTTATCCCACCGGCTAGTCACTACAGATCCACCAGCTAGCTGATGGCTATGGATTTTTTTATCCATTGTGAATCCCATTGCCTATCCAATTACCCTCACCAGCTATTCGGTGGACCACATGAATCTTTTCAACCTACATGTTCACGTCCACACCTTCTATGACAGTCTGGGACATCCTATGACCCCTCAAGAAACCCAAAAAACTCAAAGAGCATTTCTTTGATGAAAGAGATACTGAGATGTTACAATTATTCCCATCATTCCTCTTTTTATCCAAATAAATATTCTAGTATGAAGGATAGATAATTATGAGACAAAAATAAATTCCACACAATAATTATTGTGTGGACAATTCACAAAATATAGGAAGATTCACCGAATAGAGGACCACTACAAAAAAATTAAAATGAACAGATAACCAATATCCCCAAGAACCCTTAATGTATATCCTCCAAGAACATCATACATCTCCAAATGACACGTCTACATCACTAAGAAGAGATAAAATCCCAATAATGTCCAGAGACCTAGCATAGGTCACCCAACCATTTAAATTTTCACTAAAATGGTGGGACATAAGATGGAAATATACTAAGAACACATCCCTTCACCCAAATAAGAGACTATAACCACTAACCATGAAGAAACAATAAGAGAATAATTCAAAACCTAAGGAAAGGTACACCCAAAACATACCAATGAATCCAAATGAAATAACATAATCAATATCCATCAATGATTCAACCAATAACAAGAAAGTAAAAAACTAAAAAGGATTTATTCCTCGATCAAGTACTCGATGGAAACCTTGAATTCCCACAATAGAGTGTCACCCATCGACAGTCTCATTGAAGTAGACACCAACACCTCCCAGTGCCTGGTCCATCAAGAAACTTCATAATACTAGTCATTTGAGTGCAAACCAAAGCCTATATATGTCCAACCATAAATAGATCATATTAAATGGTTTTTGCACAAAGATGGAAAACTAATCTCTTAAAAGATAGACCACCCAACACATCAAGACTAAGCTCTAACCAAGAAGTTGTGAATCAGAGAACAATAAGGAATAATAACCACCTTAATGGTCTCAAACACCCACCCAAAGAAGACAACCATGGAATGAAACATAAGGGATTTTAAATGGAAATAACCTAAAACATCTATAGGTTTCCAGAAAAGGATGAATCATGTAGCCTAAAACCATCACAATATCAAATATCCATTAAATCTATCATGAAAAATCAACATATGGTTATGTGTGATGGGAGAGGAGAACAATATTAAAAAATTATTTGGAAAAAATGCCTTAAAGGGAGGTCCGGAAAACTGAATCTCGAGGGAGTTGCAGGTGGCGGAGGTTCGGAAAACCGAAGCTTGAGGGAAGCAAAGGTCCGGCAATGCAAACTCAGTGGGCATCGGAGGTCCGTCAATGAGAAGAGAGGGCGGTGGAGGTCCGACAACGCAAACTCAGCGGGCGGCAGAGGGGAGTCGCATGGTTCCAGTACCATGAGAGCTTTAGGTCGTGATAAAACGAGGGCACTGTGCGACCAACTTTATAAAAAAATGGACTAAGGTTTTATCAGTGCTAACAAAGTGCTGATAAAGACTACCTTTATCAGTGCTAACATTTTAGTGCTGATAAAGGTATCCTTTATCAGTGATTTTTTATCACTGATAATGGTACTCTTTATTAGTGCTAAAAAAGCGCTGATGAATCCTTCCTATATCAGCACTAAAATTTTAGCGTTGATACAAGTATTCTTTATCAGCGCTTTTCTAAGGCTGATAAAGGGTCGTTTTATCAGCGCTTGTTTAGCACTGATAAAGGTTACCCTGTATCAGCACTAAAATTTTAACGCTGATAAAGGAATTCTTTATCAGGGATTTTCTAGCGCTGATAGAGGGCCTCTTTATCAGCGTTAAAATTCTAGCGCTGATACAGGGTTTCTTTATCAGCGCTTTTCTAGCACTGATAAAGAGGCCCTCTATCAGTGCTAGAAAAGCGATGATAAAGAATCTCTATATCAGTGCTAAAATTTTAGCACTGATAAAGGGTAACCTTTATTAGCGGTTTTTCTTAGCGCTGATATAAGGGGGCGCTTCCCTTGCCCGTTTTTTTAGTAGTGATATATTCAAGAGTATGAAACATAAGTCTCAAAAACTATTATACATATCTTTAAGTTATAAAAACTCACACTAAATTTTCTTGTATATCAGTGGTCATTGGATGTTGGGTGTTTTTTCCCAAGAGATAAGACATTGTATTAACAATACTCTACCCATGGTGAAGTGAGAGAAAATTTTAAGAATGTATTGAACAAGTAAGTTTGAATGTTTTAATACTTGTTTTTATTATTATTAATTTTTTTATTCAAATTATTTTTAAATAAGTCATGTAATTTTTATAGAGAGATAACAAAAAAGAAGAGCACTAAGATAAAATTTGTACAAGCTAAGGTGAATTTTCATTTTCAATTACTAAATTTTGGATACACTACTTAGAAATTTTATTTTGAATTAAAATTTATTTTTAATGAAATTTTCATCAAAAAAAGTTTTAAGAGAATGTAGATACTATGTTTTAAGATTAATATATGAAATAATTTCAATTGGGATAGTTATAATGTTCCAGAAGGTTTGATTTCTTTATAAAGTTTTCCATAATATTTCATTTGTTTTATTTAAAAATAAAAGTTAAATGATTTATTTATTATTTATATATTTTTTATGAACTACAACCATATAGTTAAAAATATTTTAGACCTTTAAAAATTGAGTGGAAAACTAATTTTTTAGGTTTGATTGATTTTTAGTTCATTTGTAATTGTAAATTTGATAGTTCAATTGTAACTTTATTTTACTGGATCTTGTTTTCTGGTTTTTCTGCTACATAATCTACTAGTGTCTATCTTGTGTATGTTGTGGATAGGTTTTAAAATTGATTTAAAAAAAAAATTATTTTCAGGTCAGTTATTTGATAACCGATGTGAAAAAGAAAAATACCCTAAATTTTTACATCAATTTAGGGATAACCGATATGAAAAGTAAAGGATAATACTTTTTTTATGTTGGTTCAGGGATAAAATATGTGAAAAAGTTTTTTCTATTCCGGTTCTATGGTAACCCACATGAAAAAACCCAATAAATATTTATTTACAATGTTGATTTTAATTAACTGACGTTAAAATGTTATTTACAACGTCTCCTTCAACAACGTCACCTAATAAATGAACAGAAAAAGAAAAAAATGATGTGAAAAATAATTTTTTCACTTGTGATTATTATTTCTTGATATTCACAAAACTAGATAATTAATTAAATATTATTTATTCAAATAATATTTAATATATATTGTTTTTTACCAAAATAAGAAACTGAGTTCTCAATTCCTTCAAAATATTTATCGGGCCTTGAATAATAAATATTTATTTAATAAATAAATATCACTTTATTATTCTCTAATAAATAAATAAATATTATATTCATTGAACATAAAATAAACATTTATTAAATATTCCTATCACAAAATATTCTCTGAAATAATTAGTGTTAGAATATATTTGACTAATAAAACATGAATAATTATTAAACCTTACATGAGAATAATATTTATTCAACTTATAAAATAATAATAATATCTAGCTAAGGTTTTGGATACACTTAGTGTGTGACCCTCTAGGCCTATTTCTCAGTAGCAGTAAGCGAAGTAGCCTAAAGTCCAAGGTTAGCATATAACAACATTCCAAGATACCCATAAAGAAAGAAGTTAATATTGTAGTGTCATGAAACCTTATACAAATTCTTATTGTTTAATATAATCCCTTTATTCTGATATCCCTAATCAAGTAGGTTTCATGTTGGTTCCATCAACCTATTTTCTTAATGTCTCTTTCTTTTAATTTTCTAGAATTGAACTTTCCCATAGAATATCATGGTCATGGATTTATTTAGTCTACATAATTTACACCAAAGGGTATAAAATATAAAGTTTCATTAAGGGATAGAAGGGAAAAATCCTTTCTTGCATTATTCATTAATGAAATACCACTCATGATGCACCCAACATATCTCACTTCATCACGAACATATGTCATCATGGTGTTTATCAATACATCAAAGTACATGAATCATAATATCCATTAATAATAATCTTAAATTCTAAGGATTAATATATATGTCCACATATAGGAACATCTAATGATACATATAAATGCGAATTTCCTACAGGTTAGTCTCATTCTTATAATCTCATACACTGGAAATTATAAAGGGTGTATACCATGAGATGGTGCATCAAAGTCTTTTGAGTCTCTACCCCTGATAGCCTGTATCATTTTTATTGAATTTAGTGCCCTAGAACAAACTTATGCATACTTTATGATAACATATAATCATAGTTTTTAGTATTAATAAACTCCTTATAACATAATTATTGTTCTTCTACGTAACATAGTATGTGATAATGTCCTATAAGTAGCTGTCGTTCCAAAAGGTCATAGCAGTTCCCTACTATGATGAGAATGAAAAAGTGCTATGACACTATTATTAAATATTTTTTATATAGTCAAATGATATCATTTGAGGGACACAAATGATACAGTCTATTAGGTGTGGATAATTATAGGACTTTGAGGCACCTTTTCATGGTGTACGTCCTTGGTAATATCCAGTATAGGATACTATGAGAAAAATACCTGCCAATAGGAAATCAACATATATATGCTTCATTAGATATTCCCATATGTGGGCATGCGTATTGATCCTTGGAATTTAATATTATTATTAATGAATATTATAAATCATGTAATTTGATGTATTGATTAAAAATATGAGGACATATGTTCATGGAAAGGTATGATACGTTGGGTGCATCATGAGTAATATTTCATTAATGAATAATGTGAGAATAATTTTTCCCTTTTTGTTCTTTAATAGAAGATGATATCTCATGCCCATTGATGTAAATGATATAGCATAGATAAATCAATGGATATGGTGTTATATAGGAAAGTTCAATTTCTAAGAAGTCAAAGAAAGAGATATCGAACACATATGCTGATGAAATCGGCATGCAACCTGCTTGATTAGTGATATCAGGTTATAGGCATTACATTACACAGTAAGCGTCCATATGAGGTATTATGTTCCTTCAACATTAATTTCTTTCTCTATGGGTGCCTTGGAGTGTTTCTAGACACTAACCATGGACTTTAGGTTGCTTCACCTATTGCCACCGAGAAACAGGCCTAGAGGGTCACACACTAAGTGTATCCAAAATCTTAGTTAAATAGTATATTATTATTTATTATTTAACAAGTTGAATAAATATTATTACTAAATGTGGTTTAATAATTATTCATGTTTTCTTGATCACATGTATTCCATCACCAGTTATTTGAGAGAATATAATGTGAGAATAATATTTAATAAATATTGATTTTTCTATTTAGTGAATATAATATTTATTTATTTATTAGTAAATAATGCAGTGATATTTATTTAATAAATAAATAGTCATTATTCAAGTCCTGATAAATATTGCGGAGGAATGGCGGACCTAATTTAATGGTCTGGTAAGAAATAATATATATTGAATATTATTTTAATAAATAATATTTAATTTTAATTCAAATGTTAAGAGCATGTAGAGAAATACTAATAATAATATTATTATAGATATGGGGTTCTACAAGGGATTAAATAAATAATAAGGGGAACTTGTGAAATTATTTATCTCTAACCTTAGATATATATAAACTTAATTATATTATCTTTATAGAGAGCTAATTGATTTGTTCAGTTGTGCATAAAAAATTTGGAAAATCCTCTCAAGTCCTAGAGATCTCCCTTCTCCAAGAATGATCCTAAGAATGGAGAGTAATCTTCCTCCACTATTATCCCTCAAGTAAAGAGAGATCAAGGAGAATGATTTGGAAGATATTCTCATGGAGATCAAATTTGAACGATGCAAGCGATAGGATCTACCATGCTAGCATCTGTATATTCCTACAATGATATTCAGATATTTTTGGAACATGTATGGATCACTACTATAGGGAATCTTCTCTTGATTTGTATAATGAAATGATGGTATAATGAAGATATGTTTTCAGATCCATCAATGAATAAAGAATTCCAACAAGGTAATAATTTAATTAAATAAATAAATTATAAATAATATGTGATGATCCTACACTTGGTTCCGATGTTTTGTCCCTTTTCTAGTTTTCTTTGATTCAATTCAGCTGATCACAAATTTTATCATTTTTTAAATCTCACATTGATCATAAATCATGACAAAAAGAAAAGTTGGGAATGACCCATCACACACTTTCGTTGTACACAGAACCTACAAGTGGCATCAAAGCGATCAAATAATTATTTATAATTATTTAAAGATCGTTGATTTAATTACACATTTTTCATTTAGTTTTCAATTTAAGTTTAGTAATTATTTTAATCCGAATTGTGATATCTTATTTTTCCTCTTTCATTTACCATATATCTAATAAAAATGATTAATTTTATTAATGAAATAAAATCAAAGATCTCATCTGAAGGTTCCTAGGATTCTATCTAGATAAGAGAGGAGTACACACCATGTAACTAGAGTTACATGCCATGTACTAGTGTTCAATTATCCTGGAATTAATTCAGAATTAATTCAAACCATGTTCATTGATTACACGTGATTCATTTAGTTTCTTACATCGTGTATTGATCAGTCCAGCCTGACACATGGTCATCTATAGTACACGTCGTGTACCCCATGTACACGGTGTGTAGTCCTTTTATGTCATAGATAGGACGTGTATTTTTATATACAACCTACTTGACTAGTGACCATGTAATTTGAATACCACATGCCATGCAACCCATTTTACATGTCGTGTACTCAAATTTATCTGAGGCACGATTTACATGCCGAGTCTCTAGGCCTGTGCCTCAGATAGATAGTGAGATACGTACACACCGTGTAGCTTTCCTGTACACGTGGTGTACTTATACCAAATTAAACAGAATTAAAATTAATTTATTATACTAAGTAAACATTATCAACTTGTTCTTGCATGTTTTCATTAATTTTATTTGATGCACCATGTGATGGGTTTTAATATACATATATATATTTAATTAATTTATGCATAATGTCCAGATATGAATATTATGTATGAGTCATATTAAAATTATTTATCTACGTACATTGAAGCATGACATGTGGCAAAAAAATCATGTAATTCATGTAATATTTAAGTTGATAGTACACGTCATGAAAATACGTGATAAGTCATGTATGACATATTCCACAAGAGTAAACAGTATATGAGTATAATACATATTGGGTAGATTCAAATGAGTATTCACCATGTTTCCTCCAGTTTACATTTATATACATAGTTAATTTTAAATAAATTTGTTTAAAATTATTATGGATAAGAATCTCAAGGAAATTCTAATGAAAATTAATATAAAATAATTGATTAATTAAAGAAATAATTAATTAATTCGAGCATGATTTATCTTAAATGAGAATAATTAATAATTAACTACTAGTTTTATTAAATTCATAATTTGTTTCATGTGTGTAGATGATCATGATCATAGACCAAAAATTTTCATGAGATTGGTTTAATTTAATTTATTATTAAATTAAATTGGTGGCATGCGTTCCATCACTTTTATTATGTAAGGGTCTGCATGCCCATGGTTTATTTTATATAAACCTCTTTCACCTCACCTGTGTGTGAGTAAAAGAATATGTAATGGATGGAGCTCCCAAGCTAGTGGAGGCAATTCAAGTTTGGAGTCGAGGCAAAACCAATCCAAGAGAGATACATAGGTGCATATGTGGAAAGCTATAACACATACCTTAATTGGTTAAAGGTGTTTTTCCCCTAGGTCAATAATTAGTTTATCAACCACTATATAAACTAACCATGAGTAAAATATCATGATCTATCGCTTTATTATTTTATTTTTTTCAAGTTGCATGATTATTTCATTATGGAAGTTTTTTTCACAATCACATGAATTAATGAAATTAATGAGCATGCAAATTAGAATAAAAACAAATTGTCTTATGCATAAATATTATCCAAGACATTGTTAATCACTTAAGTAAATCTAATTAATATTAAAAATCATGTGATAAAGATAATAATTGGAAATTTATGCATAAAATGATAAAATCCCTCAATAATATATATTAATTCGGTATAGCCTTCCACTACCTCAGTTAAAATCAAGCCTTAGTTGAAAGTGCTTAACCAACCAAAGTTGGGGTTCTTTTAATTATCGGAGAATTTTGACTTGAAGATATAGGTTGACTTAACTTAGTTCACATCAAGGGTTAACTACTAAAGTAGGACTTGGTTTTACTGAGAGGAAAGGGTTGAGGAAATCCAATTTAAGGATTTCAAGACTAAGGAGTCCACTCAACATTTCAAGGAATTATGAGTTAATGCAGTTGACATTTTAAATTCATACCCAAGACCAACTGAATTTGGGGTATTGAGAAGTGGAATATGAATCCTTTCCACTATAATTTATAAGAAACATGATATTATGAATCTAATTGTGAGGGTTATTGGGTTTTGATAAAATAGTGTGATATTAATAAATATAATATTTATTTATTCGTATAAATTTTATTAGATAAAGTTCTAAAATTTTGCTCATTTATTTGTAGAAAAAACTTTAAAATGAATTCAAACATATCACTACAATCCATACTAGAGAAGGATAAACTTCTCACCAAAACATATTTTTAAGAGTGGAAAAGGTGCCTATATGTTATCCTTCTCCATGAAAGAAAATTGTATGTGATGAAATAACCTATTCCAAATGTTATTGGAAATGAGGTAAGTGATTAAGAGTTTTCTCTCTATGAGAAACATTTGGATGATGCTACATATGTTTAATGTTTCATGCTATCATCTATGACCAATGAGATCTTGAAGAAACACGAGGACATGGATGCATATAGTATGATGTCTTACCTTTAGGATCTCTATCAAGAGAAGGCAAGACAAGAGAGATGTGAGATCTCTAATGCTTTGTTTACAACTAATATTGGAGATTCTGTGTCAGCTGGTCCCTATGTAGTCAAGATTATTGGATGCATTGAATTATTATAAATCTTACGGATTAAATTCCTGGATGATTTTTACAAAGATCTCATACTTTGATCACTTACCAAGACCTTCTTCAGTTTTATTATTAATTAGAATATGATCAATAATGAGATGAGTATTTATGAACTTCTAACTTTTATTCTCCAAGTGAATAAAGACATGGGGTGTGACAAACCCAAGATCCTTATGGTGAATAAGAAAATGAAGAATAAGGTAAAATGGGCCCAAGACTCACAATAAGTTTAAAGATCTCGAGCACCATCCTTCTAAGAAGAAGAAGATCCATAGGTAGGGAAACGAAAAGGAGGTAGTATGTTTTTCATGTGTAAAGTAAGGATAATGGAATAGAAACTATATCTAAAAGCAAGGATAAGCTAACAGTTCATTAATTATTGAGTGTATTCTATCAATATCAACACATTGGGTATTAGATACAACTTGTAGTGCTCACATATGAATCTAAATGTAAGAACCAAGTAGATTTAGAAATATTGCTAGAGGAGAGGTGAATTTTAGAGCTACTAATAGTACAAGGATGGACTCTATGTACATTAGTGACTACCACATTCATTACCAATGTGAATTATTTTGGTTTTAAAATATTGTTATTAAGTACATATGGTTACCAATAACATAAAAACTATATCATTCCTAGATGCAGATGGGTTTATTTTTAAATTTAAAAATTAAAGTTTTTTCTTTTATAAAGAAAACATATGTTATGGCATGAAACATTTAAATAATGATATTTATTTATTAAATTACGAAAGACAGAGTATCAATAGTTGATAATGAATCATGTTCACACAACTCATATAACACCCAATTATGACATCACCATCTTGTTCATGTAAATGATAAATGTTTGACAAAGTTCTGTCAAGATGGTTATTAAACTCATCCAAGCTAAAACCACTTGAAACATTTCATGATTTTTTATAGGAAAAAATGACCAAACAACCATTCTATGGATAAGGTGAAAGATCCGCAAAGATTCTAGGATTGATACACATTGATGCATGTGTACCATTTCTAGTAGAAGATAGAGGTGGGTATTATTACTTCATAACTGTTGGAACTTTTTTCCATCAAAGATTATAAAAAATGACCAAGGGAAACACATTATTAAGAAAAGGGGAAAATACATGAAGAAAATCAGTATTTTCAAAGGCATGAGTTTTGGGTCGCCTTAGTCAGATCAGAAGAGCGTCGGTGCACAACCTACTTGCGCATCCCAATATGGCGCGAAACCTACTTGAGTGACCAAACTCCTTTCTCCCAAGGTCATATTTTTTCCTATAAATAGACCCTTGGGGTCTTTATTTGTACGGACAAATTTCCCTAAAGCCCAATTGCTACTCTGGTATCCCTAGTGCTTCGCCTAAGTCTTCCTAAACTTTAAAGGTATTTCTTCAACACCTTGAGTGGAGGATTTAAAGGAGGATCATTGGACTTTAGTCCTTTTAGTGTTTGAAAACCATAATGCTTGTGCGCCTAAAGTTCCCAACCTCCCTAAATCGGAAACACTTGAGCACCACCTATTCCTTTCATAGAAACTTGAGCTCCCTACTTCTGGGACCACCTATGAATACTCCTGAAGGCTTGATCCAAATCTCCCCCAAGTATTACCATATAGGTTGTTCATCGCTTAAGTGAATATTAGGTCTCCCAAGTCTACTTTCATGCCCATACTTGTGCGCCCTTCCCTACTTGGGCACCCTCTTTGATTAATTTACTCTCTTCAGTCTACAAGCTATCAATCCCTCTTCAAATACATTCATGGAAAAGATTCTTCTTCATTGTCTTCCTTGTTTGAAAGGGATTCTGTTGAGACCTCCACCAAAACCTCCTGACTTATCAAACCTTTGGGAAAGACACATTAGCGTGTCTCCTATTTGGGTTTGTATATCCACATTTAGAGGTTTCCCACATTTGTTTCACAATGGGTTTAGGGTTCATGGAGTGTTTGTGGGTTTGTATATCCACAGTCACATGGACCTTTCTCCCAGAAATAGTGCTGGAAAGTTCTTGGTTTGGAGGAGGGTTGGGTCCTGGCCTCTCCATTCCCAAAGAGATGACCCGGAACCCCAGGTCTTTGGTAGGGAAGGTAAATTTCACACTTTATTTTCTTCCTTTTAAAAAAAGGATAAGTCTCCATCCCCTACCAGTATCAATTTTAGGTTAACCATCCTGGTGTAAGCCCCCATCTTTTCTTGCAGGAGGTAGCATCATTGCTCCTCCTCTCTTCTTCAGTGCCAAAGACCAAAGGGGAGATGGGCATAGGGACTTTCATTACCCTTTCCCTCTCCCGTTGAGATTTTTCACCATGGGAAACCATCCTAGTGTAATTCCCTAACCTTTATCCCTTGATCCTTTAATTGGACCCTTGTCCAATGTAAATTGAATATAGGGAAGGATCATCACCTCACCCTCTTCCACGGTTGACGCACCCTCTTCCACTAGCGGAGGAGGAAAAGTGTAAAGTTCCATTGTTGAATCTTTCACATCATCTTGCCTCTAACACTGATCATGACTCACATGGGCTTAGAGATTCGTGATGATTACCACATTTACACAAACAACCATGGTAAATGAACTATGAGAACTCTGATTCCCATCATAATTGGGATACATAGGAAGCCCTCTTAGGGCTCGAGATTACTGAATATCCTCTTCAGGAATCCAAACCTAATTACTTTAATATGGGAATCCTCCTTAGTAATAATCCCCAAATTAAACCCCAAAATCATCCAGGCATTCTTTTTAGGAAGTAAGACCAAACTCATTTCTCTCAATGGACTATAATCTCCTATGAGATTTATCGAACTACGTGGGATTTTATTCCCATCCACATGGGATATGTTGGAAGCCTCCTTGAGGTTCAAACCCAACATTTAAAATCAACCTTGTTCTCCTTGGTCCTTATTCCCAATAGGGTATAATCTAAATTGGAAACCCATATCCTTTCCATGTTCATTGGGCTATTTAGAAAAAATTCCCACACCAACCTTTGACTAAGAACCTTTCACTTAGATGTCCTTACCACATGAAATTAAACTATATGGTTAGGTCCCTATCACATGACCTTAAAAGGTATGATGTGTCCCATTAAGTGGCACTGAACTACGAGGGTTTTGATTCCTTTCACAAGGATACGTAGGTAACCCATTTCATGGGTACAATCCCAATATCAAAACTAGCCTTCATATTCCTAGATGATAATAAATTCCAGAGTGCCCTGTTGAGTGGATTAAAATACTAGTATCATCATAATGATGATTAACAGAATCTTTAAATAGTATATTAGAGGATACCATTGATAGAGAACCTAAAATACATACAAATATCTCCATTAATGAAGAACCTTGAATGTATACCGATGATTCTAAATTTTACACATGTTAATAAGTGATTGTAAATTCCAAGGGAAACTTATGTTATACTTGGTGAATTAATAAGGATTCATGAAAATATCTTAAATTTGTAAAGAGAGTCCCGAAGTAGACAACAAATCCTCCCAAAAAGGGTGTGATGAGTCCGACCTCCTATCCTCTCGACTAATGTATGTTCCTAAGTATCATAAAGTTTAAACTTAATAGATGTTTGCCTTTGGAAATAAGACCCCCTTTGGATAAAGAACTGTTGGAAGTTTCTAGTTCCATAAATAAATCTAATGTAAACTGCCTGGAAGTAGTGACTCTTAAAACTAGAACACACATTTCAAGGAACTATGAAACAAAAATTGTGAACCCGATGTGAATCCTTAAGTAAGTTAACAATGTTACCCACCTGTTAAGCCCCTATCAATTGATAAAGGAAGTACAAAAAAATGAATCAATAACGTATGTATCCATCTAAAAAATTCCACTTTAATGAAGTTTATTTTTGTTTCATGTTTTTCCTCAGAACTCCCTTTAGTCCAAAAATGTATTTCTTCAAAAAGACATATGCGAACTTCCCAACTGCTTCTCAAGATGGATCCTTATCCAAGGTAAAGACGTTATAACCCACTCAGTGTATTCAACTATAAGTCTCCAACATATTGGTAAAGGAGTATTTCTATCATGGTACAATCCCAAATTTGGAGGCTGCTCGACATGCCCTTCAGGTCAATAACAATCCTCGATCATCCGACCAATGATGACCGATGATCAAGAAGCAGATGGTGCCAACCACCGTCTTCAACCGTTTTTTGTCCTTATCCCTGGAATGCAACAACCAGTCCCTCCTGTACTACAAGGAGGTGAATCAAGAGAGGACATCAATTAAAGAATGCAGGGGTCCTTTCTGAGGACTCCCACCAACAATCATCGCCAGCAGAATTGCATGGTAGTGAACCCCCAACATGATGGGTGTGTTTCCCCTGGAAATTTAGCCTAGGTCTCTCAGAACTAGGCACGCAAGGCAAACTGCTGAGGAAAACGTCTGTTCAATAGGGATAAGGTTCTTACATTTGTCTCCTTCGAAGAAGTCCATCAACCTAACTTGATGGAAAACAATGAGTGGGCATATACACCCGTCCGTTCTAATTTTTCTGTTCAACAGTCTATTCTAGAAGCAACCCACTAATCACACCAGATAAACCCAGTGGAGTATTGTGAATAGGCACACACACACCTGATTAAAAGTTATCAGTCATTCAGCAGGCTTGTCTGATTGCGTTTAAATAATTATGCCAATCCAATGTGGCGACAACTAGTAAATAGGCACATACACCTACTTACAATCACCAATTCTACCATAATTCTTGTCTGCCAGTATTGAAGGAAGTCTATTAACCATACTTGATGGGAAACAACCATCAGGAACATACACCTACCAATGTTCATTAATCTTGCCAGCAGTCTTGTTTGGCAGCACCTGGAGAAGTCAGTCAGAAAGCTCTGATGACAAATCTTGGGCAAACCCAACTCTCTGCCCCCATGCATGAGTACTGTCAATATCCATTTAAAAGAAAAGGATGAAAAGAGCAGGAAGATACACCTACTCCCAATATATAATGGATTTATATTCCTGTTCTATCCACTGAATTCACCAAACACATCTTATCAATGGTGAAAGGCTAGATGCAAACTCCTACCCATATTCTGGAAGCATGTCGGGATATTATAACAACTATTTCAGTAGTACCAGGGGAACAAACACATAAATATGTACCCACATATGGGATGAAATATCTTCATTCCATCCCAAAGTAGATACACACCTCTTTTCTAATCCAGGAGGGTCATGTGGCATACTCCCCCATATCATACAGACAACATGATCATGAACATAAACCCCTTCCAATTGAAGGTAATCGGTCCATTCTAGTAACCAATCCAAAGTAGGAACATAAACCTACCCATAATAAACACTTCTCCCAGAAAGTGTACCTAACTAAGTGTAAGAGAACATCCAAGAAGAAGTCTTTCCAAACACGGTTGGAAAATCAAGTTTCAAAATGCAATTTGGCTCCTCTTAATGTTGGAGTTCTTGAAGTCCTTAGGAATGTATCTATTTCAGCTCAAGATCCTATCCTTTCATTACCAAAATTATGGGAGTGGTAGTAGTAATTCTGAAGTTCCTTATCGGAAACTTCATCATGAAGGCTTGATTCATGAAAATTCAATCAATCCAGAATGCCTATCTCTGGATGAGAGCTACGAAAACCCTCCGTGTGGCCAGAAGACCAAGGAGAAATAGGATTCATCCCTTGTTGTAATCAACCATGGTGATCCTCCCCATGATGGAATTCGCTGCGAAAGTCCTCTACGTAGTAGTACTTCGTATTGTCAAGAGAGTTATACAACTGATAATGTAGCGATGAGAAATCCATCCTACCTCGAGGAACTTGAAAACACAAGGCCAGTCATGTCTAATACCTTTTCATTGATGAGTGAAATAATTTCTCAACCAAAAGACATCTTAAGGGAATAGTAATTCTCTGAACCTCCCTTGGGGCATATGCCTTCTAATACAGAGTGTCCACTTTGGTCAGACCAAGTGGAGATACCTCTAGTAAAAGATGATGAAGATATGTTAAACATGAGAAAACAATTGGCTAAAGAAAAAATACCAGTCATGTTCTAGCCTTTGGAAAATTCTTAGTATAACATTCCAGAATTGATGGAAGAATATTGTACTCATGATGTTCGCCTCAACTTATGGAAGAATATCTATCATTTTAAAACTAAAGTATTACCATATGATGAATATCAAAATCATGTAAAGGTAATAGAAGGGTTGTAACACCAAATTGACTTGGCATCTCTCTCAGTTTCCCAACATCCAAAGGTTGAAAATCATCAGAGAACCCTTCAGTATGTATGACTCAATGCTCTAAAGAGTCTATGCCAGTTAATTTATGACACCCCATCTGGTGTTCATATCAGAGGATGGGTTACACATGGAGCATTGCATTTTACCACACTCCAAAATTAGCAAAGTCCGACAAAATTGGTCTCATGAAATGTTATTTCCCACGGTTGGCTACAATCAAAATATTTTATATGTAATCAAATGTATGCTCAAGAACATTCCTAAACTAGATCTCATCAAGGTCATACCCAAAGAAAATAAGTTGTTTAGTTACTTTTACATCAAGCATATGAGAATCTTAAGCAGGCATCCCGCTTAGAGGATGTCAGCTGTTAGAGAATGCAAATGTATGAAATAACACAATGATATTATGAAACAGATGATTTTTTGTAGTTTTCAGATAAAACACCAAGCTAATGTCCAAACCAAAATTCGAAAAATCAAAAGAGAAGTTGCACGAATCTTAGCCATAGTAGTTCAAGAATCACCGCAGCTTGAAAGGACGTGGGATCAATTAATTCAACCTTCAAATTCATTAAACAAAGTTCAAATAATTGAAGAAGAAGAACATGAACATCCCTAGCCTGCAGGGCTTGGGTCTTTTTCACATCTAAAATCTCCTCCTCAATGGAAGTCAGTCTTCTCCCAATTATGAAAAAAGCCACAAAGAGAGAACACAACTGAACTATCCAAGGATTCCCTTCGGGTTGCTATCCGTTAAAAAATATGATGAGAATCCATCATATAGGAGAATAGAGTCTCATGAAAGATACAAAGGGAGATGATCTTACAAAGATATTGACTGTAACAACCCAGACCCGAACATCCACCCAAACAATGCTAAACGGGTTGGGTGTTACTACCTTAGGCGCACCTCCCCAAACACCGAAGGCTGTTGACTAGTAGCGAGGGTCTTATAAGTATAGTGGGGAGGCTATACCCTCTTGGAGGATAATAATGGTACTGGTCCAAGTATAATAATAAAAATGCAGTGGAATAAATGACTCAGCAGACTTGAACCAGACCCGCATAGCAGAAGCACATTCAATATCGATAAATAGTGTAAGCAATAGATATAAATAACAACAGTATAAAGTAAACACAACAGCGTGTTGATCACTTATAAATACTACTAAACAACAAAAATTCATCCAAAGTAGGTCATACATATCCATATGTAAAAGGGGCACCAATGGATATCCAACTGTAGCTAAAAAACAAGTAAGCATGTTGGTACAAGACAGAAAGAAAAACAAAGTAAACTCCAGCTAGACAAGACCTCAAGGACCATACCATATCCATGCAATAGCTAATGCAATCCAACTCCTGAATCTGGTCTCTTTACTGCATGTAAATCCAAAAATTCTGCACACATCCTGAAGGACCCATGTAGGGTGTGAGACAAATCGCAGTAGGATAGCACCCAACAGTGCGTACCTAATATAAGTTTTTAAACAGACATGTAGTTATAAGGTAAATAGTAAATAGTACGATGCACAAAAGAATACAAACTCCACTAGTGCTTAGCAGCCACCATGGAGTGTCACCTGCTTCGGCCAATGCCGGAATCTCTGTCATGTAACCTAGCACTATGTGCCCCCTAACACTGCATGTATCAAGTACCGACGTCCCAAAGGAATGCCCAAGAAATAGTAACCCAGAGGAATAATGATACCTATCCTCAAATAAGTAACCGGAGGGACAACGATGTCTGACCTCAAATAAAGTAACCAGAGGGACAACGATGTCTGCCCTCAAAATAATGTAACCATAGGGACAGTGATATCTTCCCTCAAAATAATGGTGAGCCTCTGCCCCCCAACCTGATAGCCTCAATGCTATCCCCTGAAGGCTCCTCACCTCCCATGTGGCTTCCTACGAAAAGCACCCCCAAACCAAAGTACATAAACCGCAACTAACGAGGGCCTCTACCCACATGAGTGGTCAAAACCAACTCATCACGGATTCTCTCTATGTGCACACTACTCATAGTTCTGAGTTAGCGGTAATCACCAAAATAATACCCAATCCATAACACCTCTGACACCTCGTGTCCCTGTGACCATGCTGCTCAAGTCTGATGGTCTCACCATCCTAGTAACTCGAGTCATGCCCAACCTAACAGTCACCCACCCTCAAGCTGATACCCATGATGCTCAATCCCATGGTCAGAACCACCCAAAGTAACCCGAGCCAAGCCCAACCTGTGATCAGCATCACTCAAGAATATCTGGGCCATGCCCAACACAACCCAAAGGTTCTAGCACATGAAATTTAGCAATTATATATATACACATTTTAATAGAACACATAAATAGGAAAAACCATATAAATAGTTGAAATTCACTAAGCAAGTGTTGTCCCATACCAGCACTGAGGTTTCTATGGTATCCAAAAAATCATATCAGGTTCAATAAACCATACTCAACAGTTCAAACAATACAAAACAATTACAACAATTTTGGCAGTCCCCAGCCAAAATGCACTAGTGAGCAACAACCAATCGCCCAACCCCGCTCAAGAAAAACAGGTAACAAGGCATACCCAAAGGCATCTCATAGGTCAGATAATAGTTAAACAAGAAATAACAGGTAATACAGGGTCACGCTCAAAATTCCTGAAAACGTGCTATAGGCCATGCCATCCAAAGTCTGAGAAAACACAAAAAGAGGTATGCACCACCTACTTGAGACTTTTATGATGATACTCATCTGATAACAGCCTCCAATTTGGTTTAAAAAGTGGTATATCTACAAAAGAATCAAAATTGTTCAAACCCCTAGAACTCATTCTAGAACAAAAATCAAGAAGGATTGCTCAAGAGGAATCAAGGCCTTACCGAGGGGGTTCCAACGGATTAAACGGTGTTTGAATCCAACCTCAAATGAAGGAACGTGAGGGAATTAAAGTCCCGACTGTCTCTATCTGCTCAAACCCATAGAGGGTTTGAGTTTCTGCCTCAATACGAGGCTACTGTCCATTTTAGCAAAAAAAAAAAAAGAAAATACACGGCGTGTATCATTTTACTGTTCACATGAAGGCTAAAATTCCACCATATACTTACTGACTAAATACACGACGTGTATCTATGGGTACACGACGTGTAATTCTTTACCCGAATGACATCCCTAACACGCCATGTATATCCTCATACACAGATCATCTACATGGCGTGTAAAAATAGTACACGGTGTGTACTTGCTAAAAACATACTACCCAGCCAACATGACTATACACCATGTATGGCCTCCACATGGTCAAGGGTACATGGAGTGTCTATAACTACACGCTGTGTAGTAAGAAATTCATACACGGTCATCACACGACATGTACTCGGCAAGCACACGGCTGGTACTCGCCCAACCCATACACAACATGTACTTTAGGGTACACGGTGTGTAGTATGGAAATTTCTAGAATATCCCATATTTTCCCAGTTTCTTCAGAAACAAGTCAAAAATTCAAAATGGGTTGGGATTTTGACCCATTAAAAAAACCTAGGTTCTTAAAATCTCCCCACCTTAACATAGCTCATCCCCGAGCTATCAAATGAAACCCAGAGATGGAATTGAACATACCACCCCAATTAAAATAACCCAGTCTTCCCTGGTTTCAAAGGCTCTGGCTAAAATCCTCAAGGGGACTCCCCACCTTAGGAGTTTACTAACTCGGTCTCAACCCAATAAAACTCAAACAAGAAAAGGTTTACTAACCTGTTTCCTAGATGCATGGTCCTCTCATGATGAATCGTCATCCCTGCGCCTCATTGGTGCTCCTGTGTCGTTTTCGACACCCAACCTATCCCACACCGCATTGGTGTCTATATCCATGAGGTCCTGCATCCCATGGATGATAAAAATAAAACCTGATGCCATGCACCTCAAGTAACTCGCATCCTCGATGCCCCGATGCCCACGACACCTCAAGTAACCCGCATCCTATATGCCCCTGATGCTACGCATCTCATACATACATATATATAAATATATAACGCACCCGATATGGCACAAATCATACTGAACAACATCTAGTTAGTCCACAAGAATCCTATGCACCTTGTGCACTCAAAACAAACATGCCTCAGTAGGTCATGCCAAAAGAAAATGAGAAAAGTCACATCCACACTCGTGATGTACCTCTAACTGTCATTAGCTCACCAGCCTGCTCAGCCCCTGGTAGCTCCACGACGTGCACCTGGCCTGAAGTACAACTGCCTGATGCCTGACCTCCCTGCGGTGCTGCTTCAGTTACCGGCCACTGACCCCTCAGCTGAATCCCGCTATCTCTGTCACGTCCTCCACGTGCAGCTGAACCTCAGCTACCGTCACCTAGTACCAAACCCGAACCAACTCTAGATGCCACAGTCTATCCTGGTCCCTTCCTGCCTGTTGTCTAGGAAGGTTTCCTATAGAACCTCTCCAGATGCCTAACCTATCTACATTCCCAACACTCCTTTGGGGGACTATCACACTGAGCATGAACACGTCTTGGCTGCCCAAACTAAAAGAAAACCATCGAAGAACTGCTACGAGGTGGTCTAGCTGAGTCCTTGGCCTGACTGCCCAACTAGAACTCATCCCGTCCTCACTTCCTGCTATCCGAAACCGTCACCTGAAACTGCTCCCGGCCAACCTGTGGCCTATCCCTCTGGTTTCCCTCTACTATGAGCGCCTGATTCACCGCCTCTGAGAATGAACCCAGTATGAAGATATTCAAATGGATCCTAATGGTGTGTAATAATCCATCCTAGAAGTTCCTAACCCTCGCTGCATCGTCACTTACCATACCAGGTGCAAAGAGAGACAACTCAGTGAAAGTAGCTACATAGTCCATGACAGACATGTCTCCCTACTAAAGACTCAAGAACTCCTGATCTCTATCAGTTCTTAGTATCTCTGGGTAAAAGTACTCAAAGAACCTGTCCTCAAAGTCCTTCCATACTAGTCCCTCATGCCTACAAGCCTGAACCTTCACATCCCACCAACACTTTTTCGGTCCTCTTAGAATGTACGTCGCCATCTTGACCCTCCGCCCTGGAGGCATCTCGAGCTGCTTGAAGATCATCTGCATGCTCTCTATCCATTTCTCAACTGCCTGTGGACCACCCTCACCCTGAAAAATTAGTGGGTGTTGCGACTGGAACTCCCGTGTCAGATATTCCATAGATGGCTCTATACCCTATGCTCCTCTGTCGATTCCCTGCAATACTCGTACCAGGCTAGCTCAGAGCTGCTCATCGAGCCATGGTCAGAACGCTGTCAAACCCAGCTACTTCCCTACCTACACTGGATCCTGAACCTAATTATGTTCCTGATCTTGTACCTGCAGCTCATGATCTGCCTGTACCGGATCCTGAACCTGATCTTGCAGCACCGTATCATCTCCCGCCTGATGCTCCATCGAGACGTACAAGAGGAACCTACTGAATACCATAAATGGTCATACAACCCATATATATATATAAATATATATTCAACATAGATAAGGAAAGCAGTAAAAGGCAGCGCATGACTACTACCCTTACTCTCCCCCACCGCAACCCATGCCCCATAGAATCCCGGCCTCGTGTCCTCCTTACCCGCACTTAATAGAGCCAAGTATCAAAATTACATCGGGCCATGCCCAACCTAAAAACTAACGTTGCCTAAAACCGACGACCGAGTTTCCCAATCCTAGTGATCAAAATCACCTCAACCATAGTACCTACCTACTCTCATAAGTGCCAGACCCAAATACCCTGAAATTCTACAAATATAAAAGGCATGGCATACCACATTGCAATAAACTGGCAATTATATCAGGAATTTCACCTATTCAAATTTCAAAGAATACAAGGTATGGAAATTTGATATTATTCACATGGAATTATCACTTCACAAAGTATACGTGCAATTATGAAATTGAAATACCCTAAAAACGTGCCTATCAAAATCCAAACAAACAAGCCGTGCCATACCGGGCCAATGTCCAATTGTCCCTTACTACACTGGGTCAAGAGTCACATATCACAATCAATAACATCACACACCAAGTGAGCCATCAAGGTGGAAATAATATAAAATGTAATCTAAGAAAAAAGTAGACAATAATTCCCACCCATGGCAACTTGGTCCATCCCTCGTACCTGGGGCTGCAGGCACCCAAACACAAGCTAGAAACTCAGTTCTAGTCAAAACCTATCTCCAGTCTACCATATCCCAAATAGTAAAACCAACAAAAATAAAAAGAGAAGTCTCAATCTCATTATTATCCATAAAAAACTATCACAAAATCCCTGTCGAGAACTCCTCTGATACCAATTTGTAACAACCCAAACCCAAACAGCCACCCAAACAGTGCTAAACGGGTCAGGTGTTACTACCTTAGGCGCACCTCCCCGAATGCCAAAGGATGCCGACTAGAAGCTAGGGTCTTATAGGTATAGTGGGGATTCTATAACCTCTTGGAGGATAATAATGGTACTGGTCTGAGTATAATAATAAAAATGCAGTGGAATAAATGAATTAGTAGACTCAAACCAGACCCGCATAGTAGAAGCACATTCAATATCAATAAACAGCGGAAGAAATAGATATAAACAACAACAACGCAAAGTAAACACAATTGTGTGATGATCACTTATAAATACTACTAAAAACAGACATGCATCCAAACCAGGTCATTCATATCCATATGCAAAAGGGGAACCAATGGCTAACCAACTTTAGCTACAAAACAAGTAAGCATGATGATATAAGACAAAAATAAAAACAAAGTAAACTCCATCTAGGTAAGACCTCAAGGTCCATACCATCTCCATGCAATAGATAATTTAGTCTAGTTCCCAAAGCTGGTCTCTTTCCTACATGTAAATCCATAAATTCTGCACGCGTCCTGAAGGGCCCGTGCATGGTATGAGATGAATCTCAGTAGGATACCACCCAATGATGCGTACATAATATAAGTGTTTAAATAGGCATGCATTTATAAAAGAAATAGTAAATAGTACGATGTAAAAAAGAACACAAACTCCACTGGTGCTCAGCAGCCACCATGGAGTGTCACCTACTTCGGACAATGTCAGAATCTCTGTCATGTAACCCAACACCATGTTCCCCCTAACACCGCATTTCTCAAGTACTGATGTTCCGAAGGCATGCCCAAGAAATATTAACCTGGAGGAACAATGATACTTGTCCTCAAATAAGTAACCAGAGGGACAACGATGTCTGTACTCAAATAAAGTAACCAGAGTGACAACGATGTCTGCCCTCAAAATAATGTAACCGGAGGGACAACGATGTCTGCCCTCAAAATAAAAGTGAGCCTTTACCCCCAACCCGATATCCTCAACACTATCCCCTAAAGGATCCTCACCTCCCATGTCGCTAAGCACCCCCAAACCAAAGTACCTAAACTGAAACTAATGGGGGCTCTACCCACACGAGTGGTCAAAACCACCTCATCACGGAGTCTCTCTGTGTGCACACTACTCATAGTTCTGGGTGAGTGGTAATCACCAAAATAGTACCCAAGACACAACAACTCTGACACCTCGTGTCCCTGCGACCATGCCGCTCAAGTCTGATGGTCTCGCCATCCTAGTAACCTGGGACATGCCCAACCTGACAGTCACCTTGCCTCAAGCCAATGCCCATGATGCCCAATCCCATGGTCAGAACCACCGAACGTAACCTGGTCCAAGCCCAACCTATGATCAACATCACTCAAGAATATCTGGGCCATGCCTAACACAACCTAAAGGTTCTAGCACATGCAATTCAACAATTATATATATACACATTTTAACAGAACACATAAACAGGAAAAACCATATACACAATTAAAAATCACTAAGCAAGTGTTGTCCCATACCAGCACTGAGGTTTCTAATGTCTCCAAAAATTCATACCAGGTTCAATAAACCATACTCAATAGTTCAAACAATACAAAACAATTATAACCATTTTGGCGGTCCCCGACCAAAATGCCCCGGTGAGCAATGACCACTCGCCCGACCCCACTAAAGAAAAACAGGTAACAAGGCATACCCAAAGGAATCCCATAGGTCAGATAACAGTTAAACAAGCAATAAAAGGTAATGCAGCATCACACTCAAAATACCCAAAAACGCACCATAGGCCGCGCCACCCAAAGTTTGATAAAACACAAAAAGAGGTATGCACCACCTACCTGAGACTCGTACGATGATACTCCTCTGATAACAGCCTCCAATTTGGTCTAAAACACGGTAGATATACAAAATAATCAAAAACACTCAAACCCCTATAACTCATTCTAGAAAAGAAATCAAGAAGGATGACTCAAGAGGAATCAAGGACTTATCGAGGGGGTTCCAACAGATTAAACGATGTTTGAATCCAACCTCGGATGAATGAATGAGAGGGAATTGAAGTCATGACCAACTCTCCCTGCTCAAACCTGTCAATGGTTTGAGGTTCTTCCTCAATACGAGGCTATTGCCCATTTTAGAAAAAAATAGAAAATACATGGTGTGTACTTTAAGTACATGATGTGTATCATTTTACTGTTCACATGAAGGCTGAAATTCCACCATATACTTTTCTACTGACTACATGGTGTGTACCTAGGGGTACAAGGTGTGTAATTATTTACCCAGACGATGTCCCTAACACACCATGTATATCCCCATACACAGTCCATCTACACGGCGTGTAGAAATAGTACACGACATGTACTTTATAAAAACATTCTACCCAGCCAACAGGCCTACGCACCATGTATGGCCTCCACACGGTCAAGGGTAAACGACGTGTCTATAACTACATACCGTGTAGTAAGAAATTCCTACACAGTCATCACAGGACATGTACTTGGCGAGCACACAGCCAATACTCACCCAACCCATACATGGCATGTAATTTAGGGTACATGGTGTGTAGTCTGGAAATTTCCAGAACATCCCATATTTTCCTAGTTTCTTTAGGAACAAGTCAAAAATTCAAACAGGGTCGGGATTTTGACCTATTCTAAAAACTAGGGTTCTTACACTAACAGAATTCCATCAATTCATTATGTGTTAGTAAATGTCATTAGCACCGTTGCATAAGATCCTATAGAAAATGTGTCTAGTTTAGAGGAATCAAAAGATGAGATTCTTATCCATAATATGGTACACATTGAGGCAAATGAAGAAGGTGTACATACCCAAAATCAGAGGCTTACCCATAATCTATGTATGCCTTCAAATAACCAACTCCCACCCCTCTAAAAGGCATCTAACAAGGGTAAAGGTAAAAGTCATATTGCATATCACTTTTCCACTAGAGAAGGTCAATATCTTTCTCTTGAAGAGAGATTTTCACAACAAGAAGAGGAGATGAAGGAGTTAAAAAGACTCAATACAGAGTTACTTTGAAGCAACATTTCTTCTAGACGTACTCCTCAAGAAGATACTCAACTTACACATCCTGTAAGAGATCCTCAGCAAAGAGGATTTTTAGTAATTAACGATGAAAATAATTAATTCCCTCCATTGGGTACACAATCAAGGCAGGATTAAACCCATCCTGATTGGCCCGTTCCCGTGGGTTATCCAAGGCAAATACTAGCACCATCACCAGTGGCTTTATCGGTCATTTCATCAGCTCAGGCTCCAGTTATTGTACCTTCATAGGTTCCATCTCATCTAGATATTCCCCAAATACTTGTGAACACAATTGAGGCATTAACAACTCGATTGGAAGCTATGGAGGAATGACATGTGCCAGTTCAGCTGGAAAAGAAAGCTTATGCTGAATGAGTGGACCTGATTCCTCCCCCACCAAATTTTTTGAATACCACATTTTCAATATTTAATGGTTCGATAGATCCATAAAAACACTTAACACATTTCATTTATCATTGTGATCCCATGATGTGAACTTCTTAACAACAAGAATCAGTAAAACTCAGATGTTTCGTGCAATCACTACAGGGACTGACTTTTATATGGTATACAAGTTTACAGTCTCGATCAATTACTAGATGAGAAGATCTCTGCCAGAAATTCCTTCTTAAGTTTAGCTCAATGCTACCGAAGATGATAGTTTTTTATCTTACCAATTTTAAACAAAGGGAGAATGAAAGTGTTTCAGATTTCATTGCACGATGGATAGGATTAATATATTCCTTAAGTATAGAACTCCCTCAAGAAGAGTTGCTTCCAATTTGTGTGGCAAATCTACGTGATGAGTTATTCACACCACTGATCCCTATAAAATACACAGGAGGGTTTCGATACCTTACTTAAAATTTTCAATAGATAGAATATTCTATTATAAATACTAAGGCTAAAACTAAGGTAATTCCATCAGATATGGGAAGGAGAACATGGAAAGCAGAGGCTACTACCATTACACTCAATAAAGCACCTGTACCTACTTCTACTTCAAAACCTTCATCGTATTGAAGGGATCTGCCTCCAGAGCATCAGCAACAATGACCACCTCATCAAGATGATTAAATAGATCAAAGTAGGAAACAATTTAAGGAATTCAAAAAGCAAAGTTTATTCCTTCCAGAATGAACAAGTTCTCAGTTACTTCATCTCATCTCTAGAAAACAATTTGGTTCAGTTTCCAAGGCTGAAGAAACCAAAAAAATAAGGAGATGAAGATATTCTAAATTATTGTCCCTTTCACCAAATGTTAGGTCATCCCATTCATAAGTGTTTTGTTTTCAATGACCTTCTACAAAAAATGGTAGACTCTGGATAAGTGAAATTGAAAAGTTCATCAGATCAAGTATCATGTGTTATTGTTACTGATCTAGGGGAAGAAGTAAAATGGAAGGAAGTCAAAAGTAAAAATGTGCAGAAATATGATGATCGAATGATGAGGAAAATGATCATATGAACTCATGCCATTATATGAACATAGTTGAAACAACTGATTGTATCTTCTTCCACTCCTACCACAGTAAAAACACTTTCATCAAAAGGTCAATTGATTCTCACTCAAATTTACCCAAGAGATGAAGGTAGAATGGTCCTTGTAGTTTAGCTTGGGTTATCGAATCCTCAGAGACCTAAGAAGAAAACTATAGACACGTACATTCTATGGACTGTTTTTGGATATGAAGTTGACAAATTGGGTTGATTTTATATGGGTTTAAAGGATAACTAATAGATTTAAGTGAATTCAATTTAAAAGAATGAGTTTATCCATGGTATCGCTTGGGGTGGATTGGATGTATTTCCTTTTCAATGATTTCAATTTCTTAAATTTGAGATGGGTTCATTTAAGAAGATAAAAAACATAATCACTTACTGGTTTAATGCATAAAAACTTTAATACTAATCACTTATACACTTGAAGGATCAATGTTTTGAGTACTTCAAGGTAAAGGTTCGTATTAGCACATGAAGTGTGTGACCTTAAATTCAACACGGACGATGGAGTTTAAAAATCATCAAATAAAAATCTCAATTAAAGAAGTGATTATACATTAATGGGGTGATAAATAACATCCAATACATCCACTTTATACTCTCTTGGATCAACCCATAAGTGGGTTAGCCCTCCATTTATCTCATGGTTTCAATGGAAGTGGAAAGTAGACTCATGAGGGGGGAAATGGAGAAGTAAAGAAAACAACAAAAATAAAATGATCACTCCACCATTGTGTGAATAATTTCACAAGATTTGGTGTGAATAAATTCACAAATTGAGGAAACGGTATCAAAGTGATATTTAGAACAATATAATAAGAGTATAATAATAACTTTTATTAAGAAACTAAAGTGAATTGAACAACTTACATGTGAAAGACAAACTTGAGACAACAAAATTGCAGCATAACATTACAATTGAACAAAGCACCAAAGATGAAAAAATCATTCACCAACACTGCCTTAAATAGGAATTTTGGGAGACTTGGGTCGAGCATCCAATAGTACAAAAGATCCCACTTGAGTATGGTAGGCCAAGGGTGGTGGAAAGTAAGGGAGATGAGACTTTTCCACCCTTGACCCGAGGTGGCAGCCAGATTTCTTCCACCAAACAGACGTGATTGTAAGTCCTTATTTATAGCCTAATAAGAGTGGGAAATATAAGAATAAAATGGAGCCCAGGATGTCTCCTAACCTACTATAAAATTTGGGCCCATTTTGAGTTGTGGATTTGGAGATATGATTATATTAGTAGACTGTTTTTCTGGGCCGCAGAATCTGGCCCAGAATTTTATCTCTAACTTGGGCCGCCTAAATGGACACCATGGAGGATGAATTAGAATTGGATCCTGAAGAGTTATTTGTTCCTATAAATTTATTATAGAATACCACGAAATTTGGGATTCATTGGAACTGTATGTTGGGCCCCACAGTCTCATCAGTGGGATGGTGCCCAATCTAACTTCTCCAGAATTGTTTCCTTTCATCACAAAATATCTCCATCTTCTTCCATGAATTCTCCATTTATCCCTAAATAAAACATGATCATATTTAAGTTTAGATCAGTTTCCCAAAATATAAAATTGAAATATGGATAATTATATTCCTTTAAATAATATTAATCATTGGGTAATTTAAATGATGTTAAAAAATGTACCACATAATAGTGCATTTTAAGAAGGTATTACAATCATAATGTGAAATGATGTTCAAAGTGTAAAATTCACTAAAATGGTGTTTATGAATAATAAAGAACATGAATATTATATATATTAACAATGAATATTAGCCTCATTTAGTGGATAATCACACCCCAACTTGATTTTTTCTAGTCCCGAGAAAAATATATCTCAACAATATGAAATTTGAATTCCCTCTTCCAAAAACATTTTAATACACAATGATCACAAAAAACACTTATACCAAAAAATCATGAAAACCATCAAAATATTTTAATACATGATAGTTTCATAAGCATATCCCAATCCCAAGCCCATTCCTTTTTTCAAATTCATTGCCATATTTCATCCAATATCAATTAAGTATGAGGATGTGTTGTGTATCAAAATAGATATGGGGGTTCATCTTTATTCGAGGGAAAAACGATGGAAGCGCTAGGTGGAATCACATTTCAATATTAAGATGATTATTAATTTTTTTTATTGTATTATTATTTTTTTGCCTTTTTTTTTCAATTTTTCCATGGTAATTGAAGTTGCACTCAAAAGAGTCAACCCCTGTAGAGAGACTTTTCCGATGACTCCCAGGCTCAAAGACCTTAGGGCACAAAGTGAATCCCACATACTCGGGCATCATCTCGAGTTAACTCAGTCAAAAAAAATTCAAATTACCAAAAATAGAGATAAAATTACTATCTCTGGGCCAGAAAACTATGGAGTCACGATCCCCAAGTGCTGAAAGCCACACATTAGGTCATTTCATTGCTCTACGCGCAATTTTTTTTAAATTTTTTTTGAATACTCAAATTAAACTAAAATGATCACCAAAACTATGCTATTTATTTGGGGGACCCCATGAACTCAAACTAATACCCCAATATCCAAAGGATTTGCATTGTGATTCATTTTTTTTATTTAGATGAAAATATAAACAATGAAATATCACATTGGACAACCACACTTTCCAAAATATATGCTCATGAAATTATACAAGGATTAAAATCAGAATCAGGGCATGAAAAATTATTTGATATTCAGTTTCAAAGTGTGCAATGTGTATTACCATGTTCAAAGTTAAATGAATTTTTCCTTCTATTTACACATTTTTCTTCTTCAAATCATTCATTTTTTTTGACACACAAGCATTTTTAATTTTATCTTCCCCCCTAACTTAAAATAAAACTGTCCCTAGTTTTGTAAAAAGAAAATTTAGAATGGGGTATAGGAATAAAAGGGGAGTTCAATAAGGAAATTGAAATATTAGGATCATGGAATGAAGTCACCTGGTGGTTGAAGTTTGAAGTTCTTGCCACTCCAATTTAGTCCTTTGATATCCATGTCACTTTCAGAGTTCCCTAGTGGAAAAAGGAAAACAAACAAACAAAACAAAACATTATATATATATAAGTAAAATATAAGTATATATATAAAATAGAATAAACTGATGATACATTGTCTTCTTTTTAAATTTCTGGGTAAGGTATTACTCAAGGATCACACCACGTGACACAGATGAATATGGTGCTCCCCTTTCATACCCATCCATACTCATAATAGAAGAACATGTCAAAAGTTTATTTTATTATTATTATTTTTTATTATTTTTATTTTTTTTAAATATCAAAATGATTAATTAATCTTATTTGAAAAATAAATATGATTCAGAAAGATTAGAAACATTAAAACCACATGTTGACTCCCGTGAAATGCTTTTGTTTAACGTCGTTAGCCCGACATGGATCCTAAATCTATCAATTTTTTCCCGGTTCATAGGTTGGCTCAGTTAACTCAACCTCTATTTCCTGTTTATTGAATGATTCAATGAATGGTTTTAACCTATGACCATTGACCTTGAAAATGTGACCACTAGTGGGATCTTGAATCTCTACTGCCCCATGGGGGTACAAATGATGCACTATGAAAGGACCTGACCATATAGACCTTAACTTTCCCGGGTGTAAATGAAGTTTTGAACTATATAAGAGCACAAATTTTCCCGGTTCAAAATGTTTGACTTTGATATTCCTAGATTGGTAGGCTTCAACTCTAGCTTTATTTATACTTTAATTTTCATAAGCCTCCATCCTAAGTTCCTCAAGTTCATTAAGATCTAATTTCCTCTTTTCTTCAGCTAAAGAAATATCGAAATTCATTTTTTTGATTGCCCAAAATGCCTTATGCTCAATTTCAACAGGTAAATGGCATGATTTTCCATAAACCAACCTATATGGTGACATTCCTAAAATGGTTTTATATGTGGTTATATAGGCCCAAAGAGCATCTAAGAGTTTCTCAGACCAATCTTTCCTAGAGGGGTTGACAGTTTTTTCAAGAATTTGCTTAATCTCCCTATTCGCTAACTCAGCTTGACCATTGGTTTGAGGATGGTATGTAGTGGACAATTTATGAGAAATACCATACTTAGACATGAGTGAAGTGAATGGGAGGTTGCAGAAATGGGTTCCTCGATCACTGATTATAGCCCTAGGAATTCCAAATCGAGAAAATATGTTCTCTTTCAAAAATCGAATCACAACTTGATGATCATTAGACTTAGTGGGAATGGCCTCAACCCATTTTGAGACATAATCAACATATAAGAGTATGAAGAGGTATCCCCTAGAGTTTGGTAATAGACCCATGAAATCAATTCCCCAACAGTCAAATATTTCAACCACTAAGATGGGAGTGAGTGGCATTTAATTCCTTTTTGTGATGGACCCTACTTGTTGACACCTAGGATAGCTTTGAAAAAATGTGTAAGAGTCCCTTGAGAGGGTGGGCCAGAAGAGACCACACTGAAGAATCTTAACAGATGTTTTCTTAGAGGAAAAATGACCTCCACATACCTCACCATGACAAAATTTAAGGATGGACTCTTGTTAAGATTCTGGGACACACCTACTAATGACTTGGTTAGGGCAGAACTTATAGAGGTATGGATCATCAAACACATAGTGTATAACATCAAAAAGGAATTTCCTTTGAGCTTGAGTCCCTAATAATTTTGGAATGACTCTTATAACTAAAAAATTAGCTATGTCAGCATACC
The DNA here is from genome assembly GCA_963277665.1 of Viscum album. Taxonomy (NCBI): domain Eukaryota; kingdom Viridiplantae; phylum Streptophyta; class Magnoliopsida; order Santalales; family Viscaceae; genus Viscum; species Viscum album. Next base: position 349,972,902 of record OY728130.1, on the reverse strand, counting down.
AAGGGTAGTCACTCATAGAGTATAGGTGTTCATCAGGAAATGAATCAGACACAGAAAGATGATTTGAGTTGTCTTTTAATTCCATCCTAGAGAGGTGATCAGCTACAAAATTTTCAACACCCTTTTTATCCTTGATTGTGAGGTCAAATTATTGTAAGAGAAGGACCCACCTAATCAGTCTAGCCTTAGAATCTTGTTTTTGGAAGAGGTATTTTAGTGCAGAATGGTCAGTGAACATAGTGATGGGGGATCCTAAGAGGTAAGAAATAAACTTCTCTAAGGAAAACACAATAGAAAGTAACTCATTTTCAGTGGTGGTGTAGTTGATTTGGGCATCATTTAAGGATTTTCTTGCATAAGAAATGGCATAAGGATTTTTATCACAACGTTGTCCTAACACAGCTCCTACAGAAAAGTCACTGGAATCACACATAAGTTCGAAAGGAAGGTTCCAATTTGGAGATTTCATGATGGGGGAAGGGGTGAGAGAGTATTTGAGGGTTGAGAATGAACCCTCATAGCTTTCTATCCAAAAAAATGGAGCATCTTTTACTAGAAGAGCACAAAGGGGACGAGAGATTGAACTAAAGTCCTTGATGAATCTTCTTTAGAAACCATCATGTCCTAAGAAAGACCTCACTTCCTTGACAGTTTTGGGTGATGGAAGGTGACGAATGATGTCAACCTTGGATTTATCAACTTCAATCCCCCTACTTCAGACCATATGGCCTAGAACTAGTCCCTATTTAACCATGAAATGGCATTTTTCCCAGTTTAGGACCAGATTCTTTTCTTCACATCTTGACAAGACTCTCTCTACATTCCTCAGACATCCCTCAAAATGTATCCCCAAATACAAAGAAGTCATCCATGAAGACCTCTATAAAATCCCCTACCATGTCTGAGAAAATTCCCATCATGCACCGCTGGAAGGTTCCAGGAGAATTGCATAAACCAAAGGGCATGCGTTTGAAGGCAAAGGTGTCGAATGGACATGTGAATGTAGTCTTCCCTTGATCCTATAGGGAGACCTCAATTTTATTATACCCTGAGTACCCATCTATGAAACAGTAGAAGGCATGACCTGCCACTCTCTCAAAGACCTGGTCAATGAATGGTAAGGGGAAATGGTCCTTCTTGGTGAATGAGTTTAGCTTCATATAGTCAATGCAGACCCTCCATCCACTACTTACCCTTGTTGGAAGAATCTTTCCATCCTCATTGGTTATCACTGTGATTCCAGCCTTTTTTGGAACCACTTGGATTGGGCTCACCCATTCACTCTCAGCTATGGGATATATGATACCAGCTTTTAACAATTTCAGAAGTTATTTCCTTACTACCTCCATGAGATTAGGATTGAGTCGCTGTTGAGGTTGGCGACATGGCTTTGAATCCACTAGTACAAGAATGACCTTTAGTGGCCGCCAAAAGACGTCGCTAAAGGCCTATAGCGGCCACCTAGCGGCCGCTTTTTCCCCGTCGCTGTTACTATCAGCAGCCACCATTTGGCGGACACTGTAGGCAAGCTGGGAGGGGCTTTAGCGGCCGCAAATTGGCGGCCTCTATAGGTCTCCTTGAAAAACCTATAGCGGCCGCCGCTATTAAATTTTAATTTTTTTTAAAAAAATTCAATTATACATTAATATAAAAAATAAATCCCAGATGTCATCTTCCAAGCTCCGCATCCATCATCACATATAACTGCATAAAAAAATTTAATAACAAACTTAGTACCGAATAAAACCTAGAAAACAAATATTTAACTTCAAACTTACTGTAACAGATCTAAAGTATTTGATTTTCAAAATAATATTCATAAATTTGATTACCGTTTTATAAATTTAAAATAATTAATTCTATTGTTCTAATTGGATTGTTTTCCTGTGATTTCAGGTCAATCTGATGTCGTCCGCTAAGAGTTTGACCGTTAGACGCCCGTTTTGGCCGTTTATGACACCAGAACGGCGTTCCCGGTCACCACAGGCACACGACACATCCGATTGATGAGCCGTCTACTCGACCACATCAAAATTCACTCAACCTTTGATGTCGTCCGATTTCAGGACATTCGGACATCGTTCGGCCAGTTTGGACCCTCCCACGCGCGTTTATCAAGCGCGCACAACGCTTAAAAAACGCATAATGAGCCCTACCGCGCAGACCGCACGTCCAATTGATGTTCCGTCTGCGCGTGCACGTCGCGAATAATAATTATATTATTGTCCTGTGATTTCAGGTCAATCCGATGTCGTCCGCTATGAGTTTGACCGTTAGACGCCTGTTTTGGCCGTTTATGACACCAGAACGGCGTTCCTGGTCACAGTGGGCACACGACACGTCTGATTGACGTGCCGTCTACTAGAACACATCACAATTCACTCACCCTTTGATGTCGTCCGATTTCAGGCCATTCAGACATCGTTCGGCCAGTTTGGGACCCCCCCATGTGCGTTTATCAAGCACAGGCAACGCTTAAAGAACGCATAATGAGCCCTACCGCGCAGACCGCACGTCCGATTGATGTGCTGTCTGTGTGTGCACGTCACGAATAATAATTGTATTATTTTCCTGTGATTTCAGGTCAATCTGATGTCATCCGCTAAGAGTTTGACCGTTAGACGCCAGTTTTGGCCGTTTATGACACCAGAACGGCGTTCCCGGTCACCGTGGGCACACGACATGTACGATTGATGTTCCGTCTGCTCGAACACATCAAAATTCACTCACCCTTTGATGTCGTCCAATTTCAGGCCATTCAGACATCGTTCGGCCAGTTTGGACCCCCCCCATGCACGTTTATCAAGCACGCACAACGCTTAAAGAACGCATAATGAGCCCTACCGCAAATAATGCACGTCCGATTGACGTGCCGTCTGCGCGTGAATGTTGAGAATAATAATTTTATTGTTGTCCTGTGATTTCAGGTCAATCTGATGTCGTCCGCTAAGAGTTTGACCATTAGACGCCCGTTTTGGCCGTTTATGACACCAGAACGGCGTTCCCGATCACCGCGGGAACACGGCACGTCCGATTGACGTGTTGTCTGCTCGAACACATCACAATTCACTCACCCTTTTATGTCGTCCGATTTCAGGCCATTCGGACATCGTTCGGCCAGTTTGGACCCCCCACGCGCGTTTATCAAGCGCGCGCAACGCTTAAAGAACGCATAATGAGCCCTACCGCATAGAATGCACGTCTGATTGATGTTCCGTCTACGCGTGCACGTCTCGAATAATAATTGTATTGTTGTCCTGTGATTTCAGGTCAATCCGATGTCGTCCTCTATGAGTTTGACCGTTAGACGCCCGTTTTGGCCGTTTGTGACACCAGAACGGCGTTCCCGGTCACCGCGGGCACACAACACGTCCGATTGATGTACCGTCTGCTCGAACACATCAAAATTCACCCACTCTTTGATGTCGTCCTATTTCAGGCCATTCGGACATCGTTCGGCCAGTTTGGGACCCCCACGCGCGTTTATCAAGCGCGCGCAACGCTTAAAGAACGCATAATGAGCCCTACCGCGCAGACCGCATGTCCGATTGACGTGCCATCTTCGCGTGCATGTCGCGAATAATAATTTTATTGTTGTCCTATGATTTCAGGTCAATCCGATGTCGTCCTCTAAGAGTTTGACTGTTAGACGCCAGTTTTGGCCGTTTATGACACCAGAACGGCATTCCCGGTCACCGTGGGCACACAACACGTCTGATTGACATGCCGTCTACTCAACCACATCACAATTCACTCACCCTTTGATGTCGTCCTATTTCAGGCCATTCGGACATCGTTCGGCCAGTTTGGGACCCCCCACGCGCGTTTATCAAGCGCGCGCAACGCTTAAAGAACGCATAATGAGCCCTACCGCGCAGACCGCACGTCCGATTGACATGCCCTCTACGCGTACACATCGCGAATAATAATTTTATTGTTTTCTTGTGATTTTAGGTCAATCCGATGTCGTCCGCTAAGAGTTTGACCGTTAGACGCCCGTTTTGGCCGTTTATGACACCAGAACGGCGTTCCCGGTCACCGCAGGCACACGACACGTCCGATTGATGTTCCGTCTTCTCGAACACATCACAATTCACTCAAACTTTGATGTCGGCCTATTTCAGGCCATTCAGACATCGTTCGGACAGTTTGGGACCCCCCCACGCGCGTTTATCAAGCGCACACAACGCTTAAAGAGCGCATAATGAGCCCTACCCCGCAGACCGCACGTCCGATTGACGTGTCGTCTGTGCGTGCATGTCGGGAATAATAATTTTATTGTTGTCCTATAATTTCAGGTCAATCCGATGTTGTCCGCTAAGAGTTTGACCGTTAGACGCCAGTTTTGGCCGTTTATGACACCAGAATGGCGTTCCCGGTCACCGCGGGCACACGACACGTCCGATTGACGTTCCGTCTACTCGACCACATCAAAATTCACTCACCCTTTGATGTCGTCCGATTTTAGGCCATTCAGACATCGTTCGGCCAGTTTGGACCCCCACGCGCGTTTATCAAGCGCGCACAACGCTTAAAGAACGCATAATGAGCCCTACCGCGCAGACCGCATGTCCGATTGACGTACCGTCTACGCGTGCACGTCGCGAATAATAATTTTATTATTGTCCTGTGATTTCAGGTCAATATGATGTCTTCTGCTAAGATTTTGATCGTTAGACGCCCGTTTTGGCCGTTTATGACACCAGAACGGCGTTCCCGGTCACCGCGGGCACACGGCACGTCCGACTGATGTTTCATCTACTCGACCACATCAACATTCACTCACCCTTTGATGTCGTCTGATTTCAGGCCATTCGGACATCGTTCGGCCAGTTTGGACCCCCCCACACGCGTTTATCAAGCGCGCACAACGCTTAAAGAATGCATAATGAGCCCTACCGCGCAGACCGCACGTCCGATTGACGTGCCGTATATGCGTGCACGTCACAAATAATAATTGTATTGTTTTCCTGTGATTTTAGGTCAATCCGATGTCGTCCGCTAAGAGTTTGATCGTTAGATGCCAGTTTTGGCCGTTTATGACCCCATAACGGCGTTCCCGGTCACCACGGGAACATGACACATTCGATTGACATTCCGTCTGGTCGACCACATCACAATTCACTCACCCTTTGATGTCGTCCGATTTTGGGCCATTCGGACATCGTTTGGCCAGTTTGGACCCCCCCACGCGCGTTTATCAAGCGCGCGCAACGCTTAAAGAACGCATAATGAGGCCTACCGCGCAGACCGCATGTCCGATTGGCGTGCCATCTGCGCGTGCACGTCACGAATAATAATTTTATTGTTGTACTATGATTTCAGGTCAATCCAATGTCATCTGCTAAGAGTTTAACCGTTAGACGCCCATTTTGGCCGTTTATGACACCAGAACGGCGTTCCCGGTCACCGCGGGCACACGGCACATCCGATTGATGTGCCGTCTGCTCAAACACATAAAAATTCACTCACCCTTTGATTTTGTCCGATTTCAGGCCATTCGGACATCGTTCGGCCAGTTTGGGACCCCCCACGCGCGTTTATCAAGCGCGCGCAACGCTTAAAGAACGCATAATGAGCCCTACCGCGCAAACCGCACATCTGATTGACGTTCCGTCTGCGCGTGCACATCTCAAATAATAATTGTATTGTTTTCCAATGATTTCAGGTCAATACGATGTCTTCCGCTAAGAGTTTGACCGTTAGACGCCTGTTTTGGCGGTTTATGACACCAGAACGGCGTTCCCGGTCACCGCGGGCACATGGCACGTCCGATTGACGTGCTGTCTGCTCGAACACATCAAAATTCACTCACCCTTTGATGTCGTCCTATTTCAGGCCATTTGGACATCGTTCGGACAGTTTGGGACCCCCCACGCGCGTTTTTCAAGCGCGCGCAATGCTTAAAGAACGCATAATGAGCCCTACCGCGCAGACCGCACGTCCGATTGACGTTCCGTCTGCGCGTGCACATCGAGAATAATAATTGTATTTTTTTCCTATGATTTCAGGTCAATACTATGTCGTCCTCTAAGAGTTTGACCGTTAGACGCCCGTTTTGGCCGTTTATGACACCAGAACGGCGTTCCCAGTCACCGTGGGCACACGGCACGTCCGATTGACGTGCCGTCTACTCGACCACATCAAAATTCACTCACCCTTTGATGTCGTCCGATTTCGGGCCATTCGGACATCATTCGGCCAGTTTGGACCCCCCACGCGCGTTTATCAAGCGCGCACAACGCTTAAAGAACGCATAATGATCCCTACCGCGCAGACCACACGTCCAATTGACGTGCCGTCTGCGCGTGCACGTCACAATTCACTCACCCTAAAAAGATAAAAATATTGATAGAGTTCTTGGGCTTATCCCAAGAAACAACTGTCTGGAGTTTCTCTCCATCCACTGACACACCTTCCTCTGAAATAATTTGACCCAATAACTATACTTATATAATCAATACAAAACTGACATATATATAGCTTGACGTATAGTCAATAAGTGTAATCTGTATGATGTCAAGATGTTGGGTATGATCATAATCACTCTTAGAGTGCACGAAGATGTCATCCACAAATATTAAAACAAACTAATCTAGGTAAAAAGGAAAATGATATAAAAAATTCTAAAGAATTCATCAAGACAAATGAAATTACCTCATGCATGGGGTTCATTCTCATCTGGATCACCAATATCACTATGATGTCCACCAGATGTATCCAGAGCCAACAATATATATCAATATTATGTATCTTAAACATATCAATAAAATTCAATCTGAGTACGGTTTGTTTTATTGTTTACCTGTGGCGCCACTTGTTGCGTCGTCATTTCATCGATACGTGATGACATCTGTGACAACCTCTCCTCATACTCTGCACGTAACTGCTAAAACTGTGAATCAAAATTGCGCTGCATATCCTGCGTGGAAGCATCTATCTCAGCCTGTGTGCGCATCCCTGACTCTATGCATGCACTAATCACATCTGCTCTAACAACTGCACGTCATGGGACACCGCCACCATAAGTTAAAGAATAACCATGACCATCACTCCCCATGACATGGTGAAATATTTCATCTCTATGCACAGTACTACGACGTTTCTCCTCTGGGAACTCTGCTAACTGAGTGTCAAACTGAGCCTGTAGCATATAATGAATCAATGAACAAATATTCATAATTTATATAAAATAAAAAATACATTTATTAATTAGTAAATAATTTTCTTACTATAACACCGGCAACATCGGGATCACCCACCCTACAAGTCCTCATCCATATGGACATCCGATCGATTGGCTCGCCGCGTTGGTGTAACAATAATAAAGGGGTTCACCATGTTATACTACAATATTTTTAAAATATGAATGAAATAGTGAATTCTGAACTTACATCATGTCTGAGCTGTGACACATGTCAAGTGACAAGTATGGAAGGCGTGGCCTGCATCGCCCGATTATGTGAATGACGAGCAGACTCGGTCTACATTCAACGTATTTACTTAATAGAAATTTGAAAAATTAGTCATTTATAGATTAAAAGTAATAAATCTTTCCATCGCTACCTCACTCGACCAAAACGCAACCAAATCCTGCCACTGCGCAGGAAGAATGCCTAGAGGGACTCACTGTAGAATGTCTGGAACACCCGCAAATGGTGTCCAGTGATCTCTCTTCACCCTTGACTTGTAATCCTTCCATAATTTTCTGCATTTCGACATACAAACAGCCCGAAACTCATCTGGACAGGATGTCAAATTATCCTGTTAAAAATTTTGTCAGTAGATGGGACAATAATAATAAAAATATCATGAAAAATTAAACATTGAATTTACCTGAACCTCCCTCCATAATCTGTCCATCGTATCCTGAGGGAAAGAACTCCAGTCACGAGTCGTCAGAGGGAATCTGTGTGAGTCTTGTATCATATGCCCAAACTGACAACTCAATGCAGTAGCACCATCTCCAACTGGATGAAATGTGTCGTCAAATAACACATCCAATCGGGCTCCAGAGTTCCAGGATCGAACCCCTCTACCAGGACCCCTGCGTCTGCTGGAAGAAGCAGTAGATCCTGATAAACATAAATTCATAATTCAATTACAATATAAATTAATGATTAGAAACAGTTAGGGAAATATAAACAGAAAATTGCAATCAATTAATTTAGAAAAATGAAAACATACATACCAACAACATCAGGTGAACCACTGTGACCAACCTGTGACATACCTACATTAAAAGAAATTATAGTTAAATCAAGCAATTTTTATACATATATAACTGATAAATATTTTTACAAATAATAAATAGGAATATAATTACAATTTCCACTAATCATGGAAGTCTATCGTATCTCCTTCAACCGTATCTCTGGTCCATTGTATATCTTCATCTCGTACAACTACTATTGTTTGGTCAAGTGTTTGATCAGGAAATGCGACAACTTCAGGTTTCTCTTGGTCAATCAGAAAAACCCCTATTCTAGACATTTTCACCACAACTTTCCAATCAGAATCAATGCCGACAAAGTAAACTTGTTCTGCCTACGATGTCAGTATGAAGGGCTCATTGCTAACCCGGTCATCTTTATATATCATATTTTTAAAGTTTACTATTGTAAATTAGAAGTTATCAACTTTCGTTCCACGAACTGGATCGACCCAATCACACCTTAACAATATGTGTTTTAAGCCACGATCATAAATAACCTCAATAATATCTCTCAACAATCCATAATAATAACCCGCACCAAAAAAATAACAACCAACACCACTATTTTGTGTGGCTCGGTTCATGTTAACATCACTAATACGAAATCGAAATCTGTTAGCATCCAAAGACTTGTAGCGACGAGCTGTAATAAATGGACCATCAGGTAGTTGGTTGAGTTCTTCGCTTACATGCTGGGTTAAATCACGTAACTTTTGAATCTGCAAATTTCACATATATAGTTTAATGGATAAAGGATTGTGAAAATACAACTTAGTTGCACTATAAAAATATTAAATCAATTATACGTACATGAGTCTTGAACCACTCATGAAATGTGTTGAAATGATGTTTTTGGATTTGATACTCAGTTGCACGGGGCCTTTCACGATTCAACTCAACGATATGCATCCTAAATCACAACACAATATAAGGTAAGCAATAAAATAAATATATAAACAAAATACACATCAACTATGAAACTTACTGTATCAATGACATAACTGATGGAGTGTTGAACAACACATATCGATGAGCTTGAACCCACTCGTCGTTCCGCATATCAAATGTTATTCCTTCTCCAATTGGACCCTCGTCAGTCTGGGAAGATTTATCTATCTTTGTTTCAACCTCATCAATATATGAAGCACAGAAATTAGTACACTCATCCATTAAATATCCCTTGGAAATTGATGCTTCTGGACGAGCTTTGTTGCACACATAGCGTTTCAATGTATTTAAGTATCGCTCTATTGGATACATCCACCTGAATTGCACGGGACCACCATCAATGACTTCACCAGTTAAATGCATGGTCAAGTGAACCATGACATCAAAAAAAGACAGCGGAAAGAGTTTTTTTAGGTGACATAGTGCAAGTACAATCTTATCCTGTAGCTTTTTCAAATCACTCATGCGATGATTCCTAGAACAGAGCTTTCTGAAAAAATTATAAACTCCAATCAACGGCTCAACAACCTAGGAAGGTAAGCAATCAAGAATTTCTATAGGAATTAATTGTTGAAGCATAATATGATTATCGTGACTTTTCAAACCCTGTAATGTCATGCTCTTCATATTCATGCGCTTTGAAATATTAGAGCAATAACCATCTGGCACCTTAACAGTCTTCAAAATTAATAGAAATGTTTGTTTCTCTTTTTTACTCATTGTGTACTATACAGCAGGCATGTATGCCCGATTACCTTCACCCAGCTGTAAATGTAAAGGTTTTCTCAATCCCATTTCTTGCAAATCACGTCGAGCATTAGCACTGTCCTTTGATTTCCCCTTGACGCCTAAAATGGTGCAAAAAATATTATCACATACATTTTTTTCAATGTGCATCACATCTAAATTATGCCTTAAAATATTATATTTCCAATAAGGCAATTCAAAAAAAATACTTCGTTTCTTCCAATTATGACTTCGCTGTCTATTTTCAGCAGGAATAGAAGGAAATGCAGGAACCAATAAATCTTGAAAATCATACATTGTAGGGATGTTTTCTTCATCAAGTTGTGCACAAATTTCAACCCCAGACAGTATTTGTGGTGATGGGTAAAACTCTCTATTCCCATCAAACGATACACGGTCTTTTTTGAACCTGTGTAATGGAGGAAGAAAGAGTCTGTGACCAGGATATGCCCAGTTTCTACAGTGCTTAAGCCATATAGATTTCTTACTCTTATTACAACAAGGGAAAGAAAATTCTCCTTTTTTACTCCAACCTGATAAGTTAGCATACGCTGGGAAATCATTAATTGTCCATAACAAAGCGGCCCGAAGTCTAAACATTTCATTTGCTGCCGAGTAAAAAGTCATTACACCATAGGCCCAAAATTCTTGCAGCTCATCAATCAAAGGTTGCATATAAACATCGATTTTATCACCAGGTCCTCTCGGTCCATTAATTAGAATTGACAGTAACAAAAAAGGTTGCTTCATACATACCCATGGGGGAATGTTGTATGGAACCAACACCACTGGCCATGTACTATGTGTCGCACCAACCATGAACCTAAATGGGTTAAAACCATCTGCTGCCAAACCCAGTCGAATATTACGATCATCTCGGGAAAAGTCTGGGTGTCTCTGATCAAACTCTTTCCATGCCAATGAATCTGCCGGGTGAGTTAATTTATCAACCTCTTTCTTTCTCTCTGAATTCCAAGTCATCAATTTAGAAATTTTAGTGGACAAGAAGAATCTCTTCAGTCTCGGTTTCAGTGGGAAATAACGAATCTGTTTAGCGGCAACTTGTTTCCCTTGATTCAAGACTCTCCCACGAATAATCTGACTACCTTGATTAATCTCATTGGTCTTCCACCTGGATGTATAGCAAACAGTACAATTATTTAATTGCGCATTCTCTTTTCTGAACAACATACAATTATTTCGACATGCATAAATTGTATCATATGTAAAACCAAGATCATCGATTAACTTGCGAGCTTGATAGAATGACTCCGGAATATTCACTCCAGCAGGGAGTACCTTCTTCAATAATACCAACAACATGTTGAATGAGGTGTCTGACCACTGGTTCAAGGCCTTCAGGTGTAACAATTCAACGATGAACGACAGTTTACTAAATTTAGTGCATCCAAGATATAATTCAATATGCGCATCATCAAGAATTTCAAAGAATTTCAATGCTTCTCCATCTGCAGAAGAACGAAGATTACTCAATCCAACGTCATCATTTACGACATTACTGTCTTCAGATTGAAACTGACACATCATATCATTCAGCATTATGTTCATTGGATCAACTGTTCCCGAATCAACATTCATATGAATATTTTATGAGCGATGACATGAAACAGAATCTTCTACATGACGCGTCCATGTCTTATAGTTTTTCAAAAACCCATTCAAAAACAAATGTTCTCTAACACTATCTCGTTTGAAGAGATATCTATTTGCACATTTTCTGCATGGACAACTAATCATGTCGCTTGGAAATTTGTTGGTGAAATCCATAAATCGCTTAATACCCTCATAATATTCAGCTGAAAATCTATCTTGCATATCCATCCAACTCCTATCCATATCTGTATTTAATAGAAATAAAAAGTGAAATATCTTATTTAAATTCTAAAAAAACACATATCATTAGAATTTAAAAACCAAATTTGGATAAAAAACATTACCTGCGGAGGACTCGACCGTGGGTAACGGGGTCTGACTCGATTGCGGATCCATGAGGGCGCAGTGAATTGACGACAGAGGTTCGATGGCCGGACTCGAAAGGAGCGGAACCGTTGGACCGCGTGGAGGGTTCTACACGGCGGGGCACAATGGACTGGAAGGGTCCAACGGAGGTAGGAGGACTTGCCGGAGGGATGCAACGAGGCCGCGAGGGGACGGCGGCGGCGGGGCTGTCCAAAGGTGCAGCGCAGGAAGAGGTGGGGGTTGCTGGGTCGCGGGGGTGTCGGGGTCACGGGGGTGCAGCGCGGAGGCAAGGCGGTGGGGGTCGCCAGGGTGCAGCGCGGGCAGGGGGTGTCGGGGTCACGGGGGCGCACTGTGGAGGCAAGGCAGTGGGGGTTGCCGGTGGCACAGCACGGAGGCAAGGGGGTGGGGATTGCCGGGAGGTCGCCGGGAGGTCGGGGGCGCACGGAGGTCGCCGGGAGGTCGCCGGGAGGTCGGGGTCGCCGGGAGGTCGGGTCACCGGGAGGTCTCCGGGAGGTCGGGGGTGGGGGTCTCCGGGAGGTCAGGGTCGCTGGGAGGTGGCCGACAGCACGAAGGCAAGGGGGTGGGGTCACGGGGGCGCACCAAGGGTTTCCGAGGTCGCCGGGAGGTCGGGGGTCGGGGGTCGGGGTCGCCGGCGGGGTCGGGGTCGCCAGTGGGGTCGGGGTCGCCGGGGGTCGGGGAGGGTCGTCGGGGGTCGGGGAGGGTCGCCGGGGGTCGGGGAGGGTGGCTGGGGGTCGGGGTCGGGGAGGGTCGCCGGGGGTCGGGGTCGGGGTCACGGGGTCGGGGAAGGGGGGGTCGCGGGGTCGGGGAGCGGAGGGAGGGGAGGGAGGGGAAATTAGGGGTTTTTTTAGGAAAAATTGCAGCGGCCGCCATTTGGCGGCCGCTATAGATGCCCCGCCTCCAAAACCAGATTTTCTAGTAGTGATCAGATTCTAGAATAATCCTATGAGTCGCAATAAGTGGTCTAATCCCGAGAATATCAGACAGGGTCCAACCAATGGCTTTCTTATGTTTCCTAAGGACATCTAGAAGCATCCTATCATGATTGGATTCAAGAGAAGAAGAAATGACAATAGGATGTGTTTGATTGTCCCCTAGGAAGGAATACTTTAGTGCAGTAGGAAGTTCCTTCAATTCAAGATCCGGTTGGTTCAAAATTTCAGAAAAATATTGGTAGATTGGATCAAGATCAATTTTATTTCCTAAAGTTTTAGATAGGATTTATTCCCCACATGTAGAAGTTTCAGCTACTAGATTTTCCTGATTAGAGTTAGGGAAGGAAGTTGGATTGGTCTCCATGAAAGTGGTTTCCTGAAAGGTTTCACTGATTGTTTGACCTAAGACTTCATCATAAGAGCAATTTGAAAATGATTCAAGACAAGGAGATAAACTTCCTTCATATGAACAAAGGAAATCAATCTCATCCTGACTTAAACATTCATCAAATATTCCTTGATGTTCTATGGATTCATTATCAATGCTTCCTATCATGTTTACTTCATGAATTTCCTCGTCATCCCCTATTCGTGAGATTGCATTATATATTTTCAAGTCTAGACTCATGTTTCCAAAGGTGATGGTCATGTTCCCATTTCGGACTCGGATAACAGAGTTGATTGTTGCAAGGAAAGGACGACCAATGATGATTGGGGTTTGTTCCTTATTTCCTAAGTTTGGATGGTTGTCAAGGACAATGAAGTCAGCAAGGTAGATGAAGTTTTCAACCTTTACCAGAACGTCCTTTAAAATCCCCTTTGGAACCCTAATGCTACGATCAGCAAGTTGAAGTGTGACAAATGTGGGTTGGAGTTCTTCTAGGCCTAACTGGCAGTACACAACATATGGTATGAGATTGACACTAGCACCTAGGTCACACAAGGCCTTGAAAACTTTTCTCTCTCCTAGTTCAGCATTGATGTAAGGGCAACCCGGGTCTTTCAACTTAGAAGGAATGGTCCCATGAATGGTGGTACTCACATTAGTATCCAAAAGGAATTGGTTTTTATGTGAAAATTTTCTTTTAAAAGTGCACAAGTCCTTAAGGTACTTTGAGTAGGAAGGTATGGTTTGGATTGCATCGAGAAGGGGAATGTTCAACTTGACTTGTGAGAAGATTTCCCTCAATGTTTCACTCAGTTTAGGCTTGGGTTTCCCCCTCATGCGTTGAGGAAATGGTGTAGGTTGTGGTGTTATTGGTTGAAGATTTGTTTCGTTCACATTGTTATAAGTTTCCTCAGTTTGATCTTGTGGTTCATTTGAATTTTCATCCAAGTTTGAATCTTCAGGTGGGTTCTGAATTAGTTGTTCAAGTTTCTCAATTGATTTACCACTTCTTAAAATAGTCATAGCCTTTAGTTGTTCATGAGTTGTTTGAGCACAACTTGACTCTCCCCTTGAAGTTGAGGATGGAACCGCCTGAGTAGGCATGGGTGCCTTTCCAGTTTTTATGGTTTGAAGTTCTTATTTTAGGGAAGAGACTTCTGAGTTCATCCTCTCCATTTGTTTGCACAGTTTTTCTAGTAGGCTTTGTGGAATAGTTTGGGTTGGTGCTTGAGTAGATTGGTTTATCCTGGGGGGATATTTTGGAGGTGGGATGGTTTGTTGAAAATGGACTGGTGGCTGTTGGTATTGGATAGGTTGGGTTTGGAACTGGTTATGGGTTTGGTAGTTCTGATGGGTGTATGGATTTTGTCCCTGTGGTTGGCTAGGTTGTTGGTTATCTTTCCAGCGAAATCCTGGGTGGTCATTATACCTTGGGTTTAAGTTGTTTTGGTATTGAGGATTTTGAAAGTTCAAGGAATTTACTTCCACTGGGGGTCCTCCTAAAAGAACATCCTTGATGGATGGAATTGTTGGGAAGTTGTCTGTCTTATGGTCATGTTTGTCACAAATTGTGCAAACAAGTTCTACATTTTGGATTTCATGGACTTTCCTAAGGTCTATTTCTTCAACCTTCCTAGAGAGTGCTGCGAGTTTAGCCCTAAGGATTTCTTCTTCTCTAAGTGTATGAATTCCAGTAGTTCTTTGTGTATTTTCAGAATAAGGTGAAGTTCCCCATGTTTGGTTTTGTTCAGAAAGGCTTTCTAGATACTCGTAAGCATCATTTGGGGCTTTGTTTTTAAATGTTCCATTACACATCATGTCAATGAATTGTTTGTTCCCTGGACCCAACCCTTAATAAAAAATTCTCACTTGTTCAGGAATAGAAAAACCATGGTGTGAAACCATGTTTATAGTGTCTTTGAACCTCTCCCATGTTTCATAGAATGACTCTCCCTCTTTTTCAAAAAAGTTTTTGATACTCTTTAAGTGCAATTGTTTTGTGGTGGGGAAAGTATTTTTTGTAGAATTATCTTTGTAGTTGGTACCAAGAGATTATGGATGATGGTCTCAAATTTTTTAGCCAATTTTTAGCTCGATCCTTTAAAGAAAAAGTAAATAGCCTCATCTTAGCTGATTCTAGTTGATGTGGGGGACACATGGTTTCTACAATGTCATTGAACTCCTTAATGTGAAGGTCGGGCATCTAGGACTCCATTACATGGAATGTGGGAAGGTGGTTTAGGACATGGGGTTTAAAGATGTAGTTGGAATCTCCTAGGGAATTTTTTTAATGCATGAGGGGGAATTGGTCCAGGAAGGTGTGAGGTAGTCATTCATGGTTTGATCAATTGCATTCCCCATGTTTGGGGCTGCCTCATTTGGGTTTCCATTTTGGTTCCCACCCAGGTTTATGAGTTGGTTTCTTTGAATACCTTCCATTGAAATGGGCTCAATTTTTGACTCGGGGGTGTTAGGAAGATTAGGATCTAATGGAAAGAGTTCCTTTGGTGTACTTGACTCCCCAACCCCAGTACTATCCACCCTAACTAGATGGTTTGATTGATCGCGGGTGTAGGCGAACATGCGCCAAAGAAAAAAAAATGAGAAAGGGACAAGATAAGAGAATTTGGATGAGAAAATAAGAAATGGGGGAGAATAGAATGGGTGTTTAGATTACTTACTTGGGTCCCCAGCAACGATGCCAAAATTGTATTCTCGCTCAAATTTACCAAAGAGATGAAGGTAGAACGGTCCTTATAGTTTAGCTTGGGTTATCGAATCCTCAGAGACCTAAGAAGAAAACTATAGACACGTACATTCTATGGACTTTTTTTGGCTATAAAGTGGGAAAATTGGGTTGATTTTATATGTTTTTAAAGGATAACTAAAAGATTTAAGTGAATTCAATTTAAAAGAATGATTTGATCCTTGGTTATCGCTCGGGGTGGATTGGACATATTTCCTTTTCAATGATTTCAATTTCTTAAATTTGAGATGGGTTCATTTAAGAAGATAAAACAACATCATCACTTACTGGTTTAATGCATACACCCTTTAATACTAATCACCTATACACTTGAATGATCAATGTTTTTAGCACTTCAAGGTAAAAGTTCGTATTATCACATGAAGTGTGTGGCTTTAAATTCAACAAGGACGATAGAGTTTAATAATCATCAAATAAAAATCTCAATTAAAGAAGTGATTATACATTAATGGGGTGATAAATAACATACAATCCAGCCCCTTTCTACTCCCTTGGATCAACCCATAAGTGGTTTGGCCCTCCATTTATCTCATGGTTTCAATGGAAGCGGAAAGTAGACTAATGAGGGAGGAAATGGAGAAGTAAAGAAAACAACAAAAATAAAATGATCACTCCACCGTTGTGTGAATAATTTCAAAATATTTGGTGTGAATAAATTCAAACATTTAGGCAATTGTATCAAAGTGAGATTTTGAACAACAGAATAATATGAGAAGAAGAAATTTTATTAAGAAACTAAAGTGAATTGAACAACTTACATGTGAAAGACAAACTTGAGACAACAAAATTGCAGCATAACATTACAATTGAACAAAGCACCAAAGATGAAAAACTCCTTCACCACCACTGCCTTAAATAGGCATTTTGGGAGCCTTGAGTCGATCCTCCAATAGTACAAAAGATCCCACTTGAGTATGGTAGGCCTAGGGTGGTGGAAAGTAAGGGAGAGGAGACTTTTCCACCCTTGACCCGAGGTGGCAACCAACTTGCTTCCACCAAAAAGATGCGCTTGTAAGTCCTTCTATATGGAAAAATAAGAGTGGGACATACAAGAATAAAATGGATCCCCGGATGTATCATACCCTCCTATAAAATTTGGGCCCATTTGGAGTTGTGGATTCGGAGATATGATTATATTAGTGGACTTTTTTTCTGGGCCATAGAATCTGGACCAGAATTTTATCTCTAAATTAGGCCGCCTAAATGGAAACCATGGAGGACGAATTATCATTGGACCCTGAAGAGTTATTTGTTCCTATACATTTATTCTAGCATCAAAAGAAATTTGGGATTCATTGGGATTGTATGTTGGGCTCCACAGTCTCATAAGTGGGATTGTGTCCAATCTGACTTCTCCAGAATTGTTTCCTTTCATCACAAAATATCCCCATTTTCTTCCATGAATTATCCATTAACCCCTAAATAAAACATGATAATATTGAAGTTTATATCAATTTACCAAAATATCAAATTGAAATATGGATAATTATATTCCTTAAAATCATATGAATTATCGGGTACTTTAAATGATGTTAAAAAATGTACCACATAATAGTGCATTTTAAGAAGGTATTACAATCATAATATGAAATGATGTTCAAAGTCTAAAATTCACTAAAATGGTGTTTATGAATAATAAATATCATGAATATTATATATATTAACAATTAATATTAGCCTCATTTAGTGGATAATCATCAATCCTTAAGGAATAGAGGTGATCAGAAAGACAAAGAATAGTAAGAAGAAGATGAGATCATGTTAAGGCCAAAGGTTTCCTTAACCCTGGTAGATTTCATTCCATCTGCTTCAAAAGAATGGGCACTACCTCACCAAACAACACAAATATAACCAACATGTCAGGTAGAATCTTCATCAGATGATGAATTGATCTTTGGTTCTTTTAACGTTATCCAATTAATAGATCCTTATACTAATGGTGATTCTGATTATAATGATCCATAATTTATTGTACCTAATTGGGGAACCAGAGGAAGAGTCCAAGTTCGAGGATACATGGGAAGATGTGGGAATTCTAGAAACCACCATTTTAACTCTACCCCTTCTCGAACCATTTATGCGACAAAAACTCAAGGAAGACCCCTTAAGTGGGCTCAACAAGAACAAGGAGTTTCTTCCATGCAAGACAGGTTTAGGTCTGACATGATTATTTTAGAGGACCGATTAGAAGTCACACCATCTTCCTCTTAGCAAGTAGATAGACCTAGTCAGTCTAATCTACCAAATACAAGAGTATTTCTACCTTCTTCTCTAACATAGGGTACATCTACATTAGAGGCATCAACTTCTAAGACACCTGCAAAACTGAATTTCCATGCTGGGGAATGCAGAACTCTAGATCAAAAGTATGTTGTTTTTGAAACAACTATCCCAAGTACCAACCAAGTTATCAATTCTGGATGCCTTGAATCTGTTAAAATATCTTCGAGAAGCACTTATTGAGGCTTTGTCAATTCCTCAAGAGTTTGAAACTGTAGTTGCTACTACTGAGGTTTACCATATAGAGAATGATCTAGCATAATGTCATGCAGTCATATATTTTATAGAAGAAGGTAAATATGATGTTGTACATGGACATATCAGACCCTTGTATTTATTTGGAAAGGTCATGACATAGACATCCGACGAGCCTTAATTGATAATGGCTACGGAGTCAACCTCATTCCTATTCATACACTTCATCGATTGGGCCTAACTGAATCTTACTTATCTCCTTCTACTTCAATTTTTCAAGGATAGGACAAGAATGATAAAGAAACTCTGGGCGAGATTACACTCAGAACTCAATTTGGAGATCTTGTGTCTAATTTAGATTTCATGGTTGTTCTTCAGGACACAGCCTTCAATATTCTACTTGGAAGGCCTTGGCTGCATCAACATACGGTCATACCATTGTTATATCACCAATGTCTTAAGTATTGTTTTAATGGTCAAATTGTGACATTGTATGGTGATAAGGCTCTGTTCAAAATGTGTGAATCTCAATACATTGAGGAAAAGTTTTATCACACAAAAGGAACAAGGTTCATGACAAAGGAAATAACCATTGTTAATGAACCAAATGGCTTAGAAAAGATTCTAGAAAACCCATTCGTACATTTGAGTACAAATTACATGTTACCCATTAATCAAATTGAAAGGGTAAAACCAAATCTAAGCACTCTTCTGATGAATTCCATAATGTCGATTGCGGAAACTGAGCCTCACAACATGGGAGAAACTATTGATTCACCAAGCAGTGATGGAAGCTTAAATGGAGATGTCTCCATATCATCTGCCGAACTACAACAAGCCTCTACTTCTTCAATCATAGTAGAATATGTTGTAGAAATTTTAGAGGAAGAAAAAGATGTTGATTCCCAATCTATCATCTCCTCTTTATTACCATAGGAAGACCCTTCATCTTTAGTAGGGTCAGATGTAGTGGCCTCTTCTTCTGGATGTTCAAATACTGACTCCTCCCCTAACTCTTGAAGTTTTGCCTCATCGTCTACTATGAAAGTAGAAATAGAATAGGTAACACGTAATGAAGAAGAAGTGTAAGACCTTAGGGATGCTCCTCCATAATTTGAGGAAGGTGTCTCTACCACTGTGGATAAGCTAAGATAAATAAATCTATGTACAAAAGAAGATCCACGCCGCACTCTAATTAGTGTGTCCATGAACTCTGAAGAGAAAGAGATATATAATTCATTTATAAAGAAACATTGATATATATTTTCTTGTAATTATATAGAAATTATAGGTCATAATACCGATGTATCCACCCATCATTTGGGTTTTCTAGAAGAACATCGCGAATTCAAGAAGGTAGCAAGAATAACACACTCAACTCATACCTCTAAAATTGAAGTTGAAGTTGATAAGATTATAAAGGATAAATTTTTCAGGGATGTTTAATATCCCAAATGGCTGAAAAAAATTTTCCCAGTGAAAAATAAGAATGGGAAAATCAGAGTTTTCATTGATATCAAAGATCTTAATCGACATTGTCCTAAAGATGATTTTCTAGTTCCGATTAAAAATATTTTAATTTATGAAGAACCTAGCTATGAATCTCTTTACTTCATGGATGGATACTCTGGGTATAATCAAATCCATATAGCTCTAGAGGATAAAGAATCTACAGCCTTCATATCCCCTCAAGGCGTGTTTTGCTATCGGGTAATTCCCTTTGGCTTAAAGAATGCAGGTGCAACATACCAACGTGCCATGTACCATATCTTCAAACCCTTTTCAGGGAATTTTTTTGAATGTTATGTGGATGATTTGGTGGTCAAATCCAGACAATGTTCCTATCACTTGGATGATCTGGAGATCATATTCAATAAACTCCAGCATCACAGTTTTTAGATGAACCCCTTAAAATGTGCTTTTGGGGTAACATTAGGAAAGTTACTTGGCTTCATTGTATACCATCATGGTATCAAAGTTGATCCCAAGAAAAAAAATCAATCCTTGGTATTTCAACTCCTCAAAATTTGAAATAATTAAGAGTAATCCAAGGACACTTGGCCTATATTTGGAATTTTATCACCAATTTGGCAGGCAAGTGTTTTCCCTTCACCAGATTAATGAAGAAGGGAGTCACCTATAAATGGAATGAATACTTCCAAGAATCATTTTATACCCTCAAGAAATATCTCTTGAGTCCACCAGTATTAATACCACCTATTGAAGAAAGACCACTTATTCTCTATATGACAGCTTTAGAGTGATCACTAGGTGCATTCATTTCCCAAAAGAATGATGCTGGGAATGAAAACAACCTTTACTATCTCAGTCGAACTATGCTTGATGCAAAAACTCGGTATTATAGTATTTAAAAGTGATGTCTGGCATTAATCTTTGCAGTTAAGAAATTAAGACACTACCTGCAACATCATGAGGTCCAATTGGTGTCTCGTAATAACCCACTCAAATTTATCCTGAGTCATCCTATGCTTACAGGGTGTCTAACACGGTGGGTGGTTATTCTGCAATAGTTTGATATCCAGTTTGTACCTCAGAAGGCAATAAAATCCCATGCTCTGGATAACTTCCTTGCTGAACATCCATCTGCGGATAATACATCATTAAATACTGAACTTCTTAATGAATATATATTCTCTATTCAGGATAATTCCCAAACATGGGAGATGTAATTTGATGGTTCCTTCAAAAGTCCAACATGGAAGATAATGGAAAACCCTAAACTCAACAATGTTGGGTTAGGAATTGTCCTTATTTCCCCAAAAAAGGCAGTGTTTCCTTACTACTTCCTATTGTCAGAATGTGGTACCAACAATGAGACATAATATCAAGCTCTCATCATAGGTTTGGAATTGGACCTTCAGTTTCAAGTGAACCACTTAAAAGTGAAAGGTGATTCAAAATTAGTAATCAAGAAAATCAATGGGGAATATTCTATCAGAAAAGAAGAGTTAATCCCTTTGTGTGATTAAGTCATAGGGTTAATGGATGAATTTCCCTTAGAGACGACATTGTCTTATGTACCTCGATCACAAAATGCCTAAGTTGATACATTGGCTAATGCAGCTACAGATTTGGCAGATCCAAATCGGGATGAGATGGTCATCATCATAGCCCATCGTTGTGTGGTATCACCTTTTGTTGAAACCATAATGGAGGAAATTAATGAAATTATCCCTATTCTTGAGCCATATGGTCATACCATGGGATGAAGAACACCCATCATGGAATATCTTTAAAATGGAATACTTCCACCAGATAGGGCTAGAAAAGAACAGATCCGATGACGGGCGGTCAATTTTACTCTTCATGATAGTGCATACCACCAAAAGATCCTTTACAAATGAGTCTTCTATGGAATCCTCCTCAGATATATATATGGAGAAGAAACTACAGCTGTCATAAAAGAAGTGAATTCAATAGTTTGTGGTGCCCATCATTCTGGGCACAAACTCTCTGTTCAGATCCGAAGGCTCAGATACTTTTGGCCTTCAATAACACAAGATTGTATAGATTTCACTAAGAAATGTCATCCCTACCAAATGCATGCCAACTTCACTCATAAACCCCCAGAGGTACTACATATATCTAAATACTCCTGGCCATTTCCCACATGGGGAATGGATATAGTAGGGCCTTATCCTCCAACCACATCTAAGCAATTCAAGTATATCCTTACTACTACTAACTTCTTCTCCAAATGGGATGAGGCAATACCTTTCAAAGAATTCAGAGCCAAAATCATTGTTAGTTTTATCAAAACTAATATCATCACCAGATTTGGTGTCCCTCATACTATTTTGATGGACAATGGCACCAATTTGTGTTCTGCTGAGGTAAAAAAGTTATATCAGGAACATAATATCAAATCCAACCATTCATATCACTATCATGTAGTGACCAATGGACAGATAGAGGCTTTCAATAAGACCTTATCAAATATACTCTAGAAGATGGTGGATAAAGATAATAAATCATGTCATGATAAAATTTTGAAATCTTTATGGGATTATTGGACTACTACCCGTACTGCCACCCATGAAACTCCTTATTCATTAGTATATGAAACAAAAGTAGTTTTTCTAATTGAAATGCAATTTCGTTCACACAGAGTGTCAATATGTGATTAGTTTTCTATATATGAGAGGTCTCAAAAACGGTTTAATGAGATTTAATGATTATATGAGAAAAGATTTCATACTTTTCATCATTTAAAAGTCTATCAGAAGAGAATAGTGTGAGATTTTAACAAGAACATTCGACTACATTCATTTCTTCAAGGAGAATTGGTATTGGTCCTCAGGACCCTAATGATACTAGGAAATAAACCTCCAAAGCTTGAGCCAAAGTGGGAAGAACCTTATTCTATACATAAGGTCTACTCAAATAGAGATTATTATTTAATCTAAATGGATGGAGAGATCATTACAACTCCAAAAATGTAATATTCTTGAAGAAATACTTTGTTTAATTGAACAAATCATTTGTCCTTGCTGCAAGAATTAAAACTGCACTGCCCCCAATGTCTTTATTTCAAGACTTAAAACTGCACAGTACAAAGTCCTAGTTGCAAGACATTAAACTGCGTAACAACCATAAGCATCCATGCTGCATGATGTTAAAATGCATATCATATTTGTCCTTATCACATGATGTTAAAATGCATGAAACCATTTTTCCTCATTACACGACATTAAACTGTATGGTTAACGTCTTCTCTATTTTACGTTAGAAGGTTCCATAAGCAAGAATCATGGAAATCATTTCTACTCCTTAGTGGAACATGAGTCCCTCTCTTCCCTATGTCTGAGTCAGATATGAATAGGAAATTTGTTTCAAGAACTACCTATGGCTTGATTCTCATCTATTTGAGATACATAGAGACACCTGGATCTCCAATCTTGGGCCCAACCGCAATCACAATTTTTTTATTTCACTTTTTATTCTCCTGTATATGAACTAGATCTATAAAAAGTGATCTTTTAAGATACATGATTTGATTTTCATACTATCTTGTGTCTTAAATTTAATCATTCTTCTAGAATGGGTTAAAGCCCCCCGTCTCCCATGTCAAAATCGATTGGTGTGGGAAAAGATTTTTTAAAGAACTACGTATGACTTGATTCTCATTTATATGAGATACGTAGAGATGCCTAGATATTCAATCTTAGGGCCAACCATGATAAAAAAAACAAAACCCATTTATTCCTTATATAAGAATCAAACCAGTATAGGGAATGTTTAAAGAAGTACATGTAGCATGATTCTTTACCTCAACAAAACACATAGTGACACTTGGGTTTTATCCCTTAGTCCATTTACAATATGTCTTTCTTTTCACATTGGTTCATCTTCATCTTTATCTCATGACGTTAAACTGTATAGAAATTTATGCAATGGCCCGAAACTCTCTGGTCCATTCCTTGGTGAAAATACGGTGTTTGAGGTGTTTCGGGAGGTCAAGGTGACTTATTCCCAACACTTTTCCAAATTTCCATTTCGATGAACAGTTCCAAAATTAGACATTTGTGAACAGTGCATTAGTAACCTTCTGTTAACAATGACATCGGTGACCCTCAGTGAACAGTGCCAATAGTAGACAGTTGTGAACAGTGCAATGGTGACCTTCCAACGGCGACCTTTTCATTCCTTTCCCAAATTTTGAGTTTTGTGAACAGTGTCTCCAGAATAGTGAGGTTCTGATAGCAACCTCTATTTCCTTTGTCAAATTTCGAGTTCATGAATAGTGTTTCAAGAACAGTGAGGTTCTAACAGTAGCCTCTATTTCCTTTGCCAAATTTTGAGTTCATGAATTGTGTTTCCAGAACAGTGAGGTTCTAACAGCAGCCTCTTTTTCCTTTGCCAAATTTCGAGTTCATGAATAGTGTTTATAGAACAGTGAGGTTCTAACAGTAGCCTCTATTTTTTTTCCAAATTTTGAGTTCATGAACAGTGTTTCCAGAACAGTGAGGTTCTAATAGCAGCCTCTATTTCCTTTTCCAAATTTAGAGTTCATGAACAATGTTTCCAAAATAGTGAGGTTCTAACAGCAACCACAATTTCCTTTTCCAAATTCCGAGTTCATGAACAGTGTTTCTAGAACATTGAGGTTCTAACACCAGCCTCTATTTCCTTTTCCAAATTTTGAGTATGGTTTATAGTGTTTCCAACTCCCTACAGTTTTCCCATTTGACATTTCCTTTGATGTAAAATGCATTTAAAGCCTCATTTTAAGGACTCTAAGGACGATTCAAAGGACATAACTTCTATGTAAATTATCCCTAAGGCTCAGGATGTTTTTACTTGGTCAAACCACGTGGTTTAATGTGATCCGCTTTTAATGGGAAATTAAGCATATCTTAAACCGTTACTTCATTAAATCTTCTAAAGAGACGGGATATCTTCCTACCTAATTCTTTATACTTGTTATTGGGTGTGAGACACTCGAACATCCCATTCTTTCTCATAGGAGTTGCACAATCAAACTTTCCTCCTCAGATTGGTTCCGCTCTATTTTGATGCAACCAAGCTATATCGATCAATCTTAGATATAAGGTATGTTTTATCATCGTTCTTCTTTTTTTCATCTTCTCATGTTTCTCCTTTCTATATTACAGCATGTGATATCCATGCTTCTAATAGAGTTTTCTTAGGTTTCGGTTGGTGTGGTCATACCATGGCATCCTCCAGTGGATGCAGTTGTCGTGAGAGGAGGATCATGACGCGTTGTGTGGACTTTTCTCGTATAAATAACATCAATAACTATTGAGGTAGGGGATTCATTGCTTCTCTCTTATTTTACTTAAAACTATATTATTAGAATGATTTATCCCACTAGATCACAATGTAATTGACCTAATAAATATTTGAACTAGATAAAAAAATTGATATCGGTAGTATGTTATTGCCTCTTGTTTTTCTAGATAGTGTGATATCAATGCTTTCTATGTTTAAAATTTTGTTCTTGATAGAAATTGGTAAATAACGTAAAGCCATAATTAATTGATAATGGTTTGGATAAATATAAAGAGTCATGTAAATAAATACGGTTCTTCTTGTTGTAATTTGATGTTAATCAAAATGGTGCAGTAAGTATGTTTAATTATTTGTGATAGCTTACAAATTAGGTTTCCTGAATTTGGAACCTAATAATAATAATCAGTTAATATAATATGGATTAATGAACTGGTAGATCGATAAAAGATAACTCCTTATTGGGTTCTGAGTTACCCTATTGTTTGTTAAAGGGCCAAGATCCCAACTGTTAAAATGTTTGTTTTCCTACTGCTTGTGTTGTGATGTGAGCCTGGATGGCTGTTATGATATGTGGGGGCATAGAGGAATTTTGTTTGTGGCAGCAGATGACACCTAGAGTGGCGAGATGCATCAGTTTATGCATGTGGGTGTCAGGGAGGACACCTGGGATGATGGATTGGGATGGATGTGATTGTTGGATGCTTGCTGTTTCTTATTGGTTGATTATTTGCTTTAATTTTCCCCACTACTCAAGGAAACTATTCTTGCTTACCGTTCTTCCGAAAGAAGTTAAGATGCATGGGGTATGCCACATGCTTTCCGTGTTTATATTCGCAAGGAAGGATGGGTCTACGCTCTTGCTATAGGCGGCAAAGACTCGACGGGTAGAACATCTACTCACTATGTTGAGCCCCCTTGTGTTTAGTACCATAGAATGTTTTTCTAGAATGACTAGGAATGTGAAAAAGTAATTCTGTAATGAATAATTTCATAAATGGTGTTAACCCTTGGGGTTAGAGTTGCTGGAACATAATGATGAGGTTGTAATTTTAAAGGGACAACTGACTTTGGGTGTGATGCTAATGAAATTTAATGTGGAATTGTTCTGTTTAATTAATGTTTAAATAATTAATTAATGTAAAGTTAAAATGATAAAAATTGAATGAAATAATGTATTAAATCTCTTTAAATGGTTGTGTTCTTATAGGATACATAGTATTAGAAGTGGCATCCCAGAGTCTGAGAGACGTTAGCTGCAGTTGAGTCTAAGACTAGGTTATGCCCATAGTGTGGTTGTGAGCTATAGAATCTCCTCTACCTTTTGTGTTTCTATATGATACTCCACCCTATCAGTATGGGAAACTAACACCCCGGGGATTCTGAGCCCTAGGGGGGTGTTTTCCACAACATTCTGGTGGGAGGATGAATGGATGACTACCCCTTTTGGCCCTGCTCTCTTATCTTGGTAGTTACTTGTGCCGGTAGGCACATTGGTTAGTTTTCCCCATATATGTGTGTAGAGGGATGTAATGGCTTGTGGTTATTCACACACATATATTCTAGACATAGTTTCCTATGGACTACTATAGGTGTAACATGTATAAGCTGTGATGTCTTGAGGATCCTTACTTGGTGTATGGGCTGTAATGGCTTGAGGTATAATACCCAATGTATGATACATGTTATGCAGGATGTGGTGGCTCCTAGAAACTACCTAGTTACTTTTCTTACGTGGATGTGGTGGTTTTGTTGCACGAGGTGCATGTTGTGGTGCTTCGCCCAGGTGTCTGCAGGCAAGACTTTTTGGAGAAAGATACTCAGGACGTGCGATGTTGGGGAAAAGTGGAAAACCAGTGGGGAAGTAGTAGCGGGGTACCCTTGATATTATTTATTATATGATATATTCTTGTATGCGTTACTTGGTGAGAGTATCCATGGTGAGGTTGGGAACTTAGTATACCTGTTTAGGTGACGAGTTAGTTTCACTTGTTGTTCACTGTGCTTTAGCATGCTTTCTTTACTTTTGCATGAGAGGCTTCAGAGAGGATCCTACTGAGTATACTGTTATACTCACCCTATGTATATAAAAACTATTTTTTCAAGTCACTTGGAGAAGGTTGGAGATCAAGCAGGTTTCTACTAGCTTGGGGTTTTAGGAGCTGTTCAAGCTTGTGGTTGCTGCTGTTTTTACTTTCTTTTGGGTACTTATAGTTTTCACCTTCCAGTTGTAGTAATTTTTCATGAGATTACATATGTGCACTTGGGTTTTATTTTATATTTTAGTTCTGAGTTGGAGTTGGTTGGTGTCTATCTTATCTCTCTCTTCCGTATGTGTTCTCTTAGAGGGTAATGCCTCCCATTTGTGTGTTTACTATACCCTTGGTGCTAGTCGCCAACCCAGGGCCTACTGGAGGTGGGACTCGGGGGTCATTATCTCCCTTCTCACATTACCGGCCCAGGAGGGGTACACTTTGTGGGGAGGGGGTCGTGACAGAGTGGTATCAGAGGTCTGGTTGAGGGATATTATGGAGTTTGGAGTTAGTCACATGTGAGGTTGCATGGGTTGGTAGGGAAATGGTGTCATTTATGTTTAGCAAGTGATGTAAACACTGAAGACCGACTGAGACATAGGCGTTTAGGGACCCCTTTGATCTGATGTATGGGCCTTTAAGTTTACAATGGCTACTAAACAAGGTGATACTAGTTGCAGGGTAGAGACCTAGAAAAGGATCATGCATCATTCTTCTTTGTGCCTATGTTTGAATGGGTATAACTTGGGATAGGTTAACCTAAAATCAATTAAAGGAAAAAATTAATTAATTAATTTTGAGTCTTCCATATTCCAGGTTTAGGAGCTCTAATGTTTTTTTATTTTATAGGTATGGCTCTAGGTCGACGTCCTCGTTAGGTTTGTGGAGAAGATGTCTAGCAGGCTGTTCCAGCAGATCGTCACAGGGTAAAGGTTGACGACGATGACACTTGGAGAAAGATAGTCTGAGAGTTTTAGATCCAGAGTGTGAAGAAGTACGAGGACTTTGTTTCAGATGCAGTCATGGAAGAATGGTTGGATGAGGTCGAGATAGGTTTCAGTTCGATCCGTGATCGGAAGGAGCACTGGGTGTCCGTGGTTGTAATGATGTTGTGTGGAGCAGTGAGGCAGTGGTGGTTCTTATTCCTCAGGGATCATGAGGAGTCAATGATCTCATGGGAGGAGTTCTGAGACAAGTTTAGAGTCAATTTTCTTTCTTCGACTGTGAAGGTGTCCAGTCACCAAGAGCTTCTTACCCTTCGACTGGGGAGCTCCAGTGTTTGAGAGTTTGGAATCCATTTCAAGAACATTTTACGATATTCTTCGGACCTGCTACCAGATGAGGAGGCCATAGAGATTCATTTCGAGGAGGCTTTGCATCCAGAGATCCAGTGCCAGGTCACCCCATTTATACTGAAAACATATCTTGAGGTACTGGCGAGGGAAGAGGTTGTCGAGAGGACTTTGTATAGGACCAGATCATCACGAGAGGGGAATCTTCATGATTCCTCACGAAGCAGAGGTATGGTCCGGGGTTCCCGGTTTTCTGGGCAGAAGAGTTTCCATTCAGCCAGGGGTAGGTCCCATCCCTTCACATCTCATTTTTATAGAGGTAGCTACTCTAAGGTCTATTCTAAGGGATTATGTGATTTTTTTTCTTATGGTGGTCATGGTCATCAGCAGTGGGAGTGACCGACCTTTCAGAGCAGTCATCGTGCACCAGGTGCTATGCTCCAGGTTCCTCCGTTGAGGCAGTTCCAACTGAGGCAGCAATAGTAGGTTTCACCAGCTTTAGATCAGCAGAGGGTAGATGGGGCAGGAAGAGGACAACACCATAATGCTCCCCATCCTCAGAGAAAAGAGCACGGCTGTGTTGGTGGTCGTTATCAAGGTCAGAGAGGCCGTGGAGGAGGTCATGTTCAGCTTCATGCTCTAGCGTTTCTAGCTCCTGGTGAGCCAGACGTCGTTCGAGGTACCCTTTTCTTGTTTTCTACCTTGGTGTATGCCCTGTTTGATTCAGGAGTGACACACTCCTTCATATCACCTACCCTTGTCCATGCTTTGGGACTTAAGGTAGAGAGGCTTACAGTGCCCTTGGCATTGACTACACTAGTTGGAGGTCGAGATGACTTGTTTGAAGAATGTAGATACTGTGAGCTAGTGTTGGGGAAAAATTATCTTGGGGATATTTACTCTGTTTATGAATACAACCAAATGATTTCATCCTTAGCATGTATTTGTTGTATTTGGTGCAGGCTATCATGGATTGCTTCAGGAAGAAGGTTGTTTTATTTGGTGTGGATGGAGAGCCGGTGGTGTTTGTTAGTGAGAGAGATCCTCATATGGGTCATAGATATGTTCTGTCCATATCATCCATGATGGATGGGATGATGTTGAGTTCTTCAGAGGTTCAGTAGTTGGCGTTTCCTGGGGTCGTAGAAGATTACCCTGATGTCTTTTTAGAAGAGTTTGTAGCATTACCCCCTCGACGAGAGATCATGTTTGGGATCAAGCTACAACTAGAAGTGTCTCCTATCTCTATGTATCCATATAGGATGTCCCATTATGAGTTACAATATCTACGTATATAGCTTGATGGTTTGTTACAGTGCGGTTTTGTTTGGCCAAGTGTGTCACCGTGGGGTGCACTAGTTTTGTTCGTGAAGAAGTCTGATGGCAGTTTGTGGTTGTGTGTCCATTATTGTCACTTAAACAAAGCGACCATAAAGAATCGCTATCCTCTTCCATGGATTGATGATTTATTTGATCAACTGAAGGGTGAAAGTTGGTTCTCAAAGATTGAATTGCGGCCAGGATATCATCAAATGCGTGTGAAGGATGAGGATATCCTGAAGACTGCTTTCTGTTACTGTCATTGGAATTATGAGTTTTTTGTAATGCCATTCGGCGTGACGAATTCTATAGCTGTGTGCATGGGATTGATGAATGCTGTGTTCCGTGAGTTTCTGTACAAGTTCATGGTGGTTTTAATTGAATACATCCTTGTATACTCCATGTCTGAAGAGGAGAATACAGAGCATATACACGCCGTTTTGGGAGTTCTTCGTCAATATCAGCTGTTTGGGAAGTTGTTGAAGTGTAATTTTCGGGTTTGAGAAGTCCGTTTCTTGGGGAATTTTGTGTCCCAATAGGGAGTAGCTATATATCCATCGAAGATAGAAGCGGTTGTGTCTTGGGAAGCCCCCAAGACAGTGTCGGAGGTGCGAAGTTTCCTTGGTCTCGCAGGCTACGACAGGAGGTTCTTAGATGATTTCTCATGAGTTTCGACTCCTCTGACAACTTTCACTAGGAAGTATTGGGAATTCATATGGACTAATCAGTGTCAAACAACTTTTGATTATCTAAATAAGAAGTTAGTAAGTGGTCCAGTTCTTTGTCTTCTAGCTGAGGGATTTCAGCTTGATGTTTTTTGCGATGCTTCGCATCTGGGGTTGGGCTGTGTTCTGATGCAGAAAAGATCAGTTGTTTCTTATGAGTATCAGTAGTTACGTCCCGATGAATGTAACTATGCCACTCACAATCTTGATTTGGTATCCATGGTGTTTACTCTGAATTTGTGGAGACATTACCTCTTTGATGAGCGTTTTGTGGTTTCCACCGATCATAAGAGCTTGAGGTTTGTTTTCTACTAGCATGACTTGAACTTAAGACAACGTCGATGGATGGAGTTATTATAGAAATATGACTTCGAGATATCATATACACCTGGAAAGGGGAATGTGGTAGCTGATGTGCTGAGTCGAAAGTCACATTGTGATGCTGTGCGTGAATCTAGTGATTCTTGGAGAGTAATGGAAGAACTATCAGCATTACATCTTGATATGGGAAAAGTTGGGGAAATAGGTTGTCTTTTTCAGATAATGGTGCAGTCATATCTCGTGAAGCCGGTGGAAGAGTCCTAGTTGGGGGATCTAGAGGTGGAGGTATTGAGAGACCGAGTTGTTTGTGGTGAGGCCCCTGATGGTTGGTCGGAGGATGAACAACACCAAGTGTTGTATCATGGAAGGATTTTTGTTCCTTTGAAAATACGCGAGATGTTTCTCAGAGAGTTTCATAGTTCACATTTAGCGGTACATCCTAGCATGAAAAAGATGTACCGAGCCTTGAGGAGCTAGTTTTGGTGTCCTGGGATGAAGTGTTCAGTTGCGGAGTTTGTGTCTTGATGTTTGGTCTGCCAGAAGATGAAGGTCGAACACTATGTTCCTAGTGGTCTGCTCCGACCATTATAGATTCCTCATTGGAAGTGGGAGAACACCTCAACGGACTTTTTTATTGGTTTACCTCATGCTCCGGGAGGACATGATGCTATTTGGGTGGTAGTGTATCACTTAACAACATCGACCCACTTTATAGCAATCAAGGAGTCAAGCTCAGTGGATTTTTTGTCAAGGAAATATCTAGAGGAGGTGGTGAGACTTCATGGAGTCCCTAGGATGATCATTTCTGATCGAGATCCTCATTTTACCTCCAAAGTGTGGAGAGGTCTACAACATGATTTCGGTTCTCAACTATGCCTTAACATTACTTTTCATCCCCAAACGGATGGTTAAACAGAGAGAACCATCTAGACTCTTGAAGACATGTTACGCTCTTGTGTCCTGGATTTTAGAGGTTCGTGGATGAGGCACTTAACCTTGGTGGAGTTTTCGTACAATAATAGTTTTCACTCCACCATCGGTATGATGCCATTTGAAGCCTTGTATGGATGAACTTTCCGTTTTCCATTGTGCTGGACTGGGGTCAAAGAGTCAGCAATTATCAGACCAGAACTAGTGCAAAATATAATAGATATGGTTTAGGTGATTCATGAGAGGATGAAGACAACAAAAGATCATCAGAAATCATATGCTGATCAAAGGAGGATAACCTTAGAGTTTAATTTTGGGGATCATGTGTTTCTGAAGGTGACTCCCTGTCGTGGGAAGTGAAGGTTTGGTCGTGGGAGTAAGATTTCTCCCCACTTTGTTGGGCCTTTCGAGGTGTTAGCTCATGTTGGAGTTGTGGCGTATCGATTAACACTTCCCCCGCAGATGAGTCAAATACATGATGTTTTCCATGTATCACAGATCTGCCGTTATCTTCATGATGACTCTCATGTCATCAATTGGGGAGAGATCGATGTTGATGATGATGCAACCTTTGAGGAGCGACCTATTGAGATCCAAGACTGCAAGGATAAGGTGTTGTGTGTGAGTTCTATCCCCTTTCTCCGTGTCTTGTGGTGACACGATGGAATGGGGGAGAGTAACTGGGAATGTGAGTCATAGATACGTGCTTAGTACCTAGAGTTGTTTGATGTTTAACTCTTTTCATGTATCGATGTAGACTTTGTGGTTATAAACCTTTCATGTTTATGAGATGACTTCCTTTTATTGATTTTGTGGATTGATCTCTTTTGAGAGGTATCTCGATGGGTGGTTGTTCGGACCGAGTTTCGTTTTCACTTTAGGTGGGTTTTGAATTCTCAAGGATGAGAATGTTTTAATAGGTATCTGATGTAATGGCCCAGACCTCTCTGGTCTATTCCTTTGTGAAAATATAGTGTTTGAGGTGTTTTGGGAGGTCAAGGTGACTTATTCCCAACAATTTTCAAAATTTCCATTTTGATGAACAGTTCCAACAGTAGACATTTGTGAACAGTGCATCGGTAACCTTCTGTGAACAGTGACATCAGTGACCCTCGGTGAATAGTTCCAATGGTAGACAGTTATGAACAGTGCAACAGTGACCTTCCAATAGTGACCTTTTCTTTCCTTTTCCAAATTTTGAGTTCTGTGGACAGTGTTTCTAAAATAGTGAGGTTCTAACAGCAACCTCTATTTCCTTTGACAAATTTCGAGTTCATGAACAGTGTTTCCAGGACAGTGAGGTTCTAACAGCAGCCTCTATTTCCTTTTCCAAATTTCAAGTTCATGAACAGTGTTTCCAGAACAGTGAGGTTCTAACAGCAGCCTCTATTTCCTTTTCCAAATTTCGAGTTCATGAACAGTGTTACCAGAATAGTGAGGTTCTAACAGCAGCCTCTATTTCCTTTTCCAAATTTCGAGTTCATGAACAGTGTTTCCAGAACAGTGAGGTTCTAACATCAGCCTCTATTTCCATTTCCAAATTTTGAGTTCATGAATAGTGTTTCCAAAACAGTGAGGTTCTAACAACAACCTCTATTTACTTTTCAAAATTTTGAGTTCATGAATAGTGTTTCCATAACAGTGAGATTCTAACAACAGCCTCTATTTCCTTTTCCAAATTTTGAGTTTGGTGTATAGTGTTTTCAGCTCCCTACAATTTTTCCCCTATGACGTTTCCTTTGATATAAAATGAATATAAAGCCTCATTTTAAGGACTCTAAGGCTGATTCAAAGGACATAACTCCTATGTTAATTATCCCTAAGGCTCGGGATATTTTTACTTGGTCAAACCGCATGGTTTAATGCGATCCACTTTTAATGGGAAATTAAGCATATCTTAAACCGTCACTCCGTTAAATCTTCTAAATGGACGATATATATTCCTCCTTAATTCTTTCTCCTTGTTATCAGGTGTGAGATGCTCGAACATCCCAATATTTCTAATAGGAGTTGCACAATCAAACTTTCCTCCTCAGATTGGTCCCGCTCTGTTTTGATGCAACCAAGCTGTATCGATCAATCTTCGATATAAGGTATGTTTTATCTCCATTATTTTGGGTTTCATCTTCTCATATTTCTCCTTTACATATTATATCATGTGATCTCTATTCTTCTAATGGTGGTTTCTTGGGTTTCGGTTGGTGCGGTCGTACCGTGGCATCCTCGGGTGGATGCAGTTGTCACGAGAGGAGGATCATGACCCGTTGTGTGGACTATTATCGTATAAATAATGTCAATAATTGTTGAGGTAGGGGATTCATTTCTTATCTATTATTTTAGGTGAAATTGTATTGTTAGCATGATTTATCCCACTAGATCACAATGGAATTGACCTGATAAATATTTTAACCAGATAAACAAATTGATATCGGTCGTATGTTATTACCTCTTTTTTTCTAGATAGTGTGATATCAATGCTTGCTGTGTTTATCATTTCGTTCTTGATAGAAATTGGTAAATAACTTAAATCCGGAATTAATTGATAATGGTTTGAATAAGGATAAAGAGGCATGTAAATGAATCTGGTTCTTCTTGTTGTAATTTGATGTTAATCAAAATGATGCATTAAGCATGTTTAATTATATGTCATAGCTTACTAATTAGGTTTCCTGAATTTGGAACCTAAGAATAATAATCGGTTAATATAAGATGTATTAAATAACTGGTTAATAGATAAAAGATAACTCCTTGTTGGGTTCTGAGTTACCCTATTGTTTGTTAAAGGGCCAAGATCCCAACTGTTAAAATGTTTTTTTTCCTGCTGCTTGTGTTGTGTTGTGAGCCTGGATGGATATTGTGATATGTGGGGGCATGGAGGCCTTTTTTTTTGTGGAATAAGATGATGCCTAGAGTGGCGAGAAGCATCGGTTTATGCATGTGGGTGTCAAGGAGGACACTGGGGATGATGGATCAGGGGTGGATGTGATTGTTGGATGCTTGATTTTTCTTATTGGTTGATTATCTTCTTTGATTTTACCCACTTCTAAAGGCAATTGGTCCTGCTTACCCTTCTTCCGAAAGAGGTGAAGACGCGTGGGGTATGCCACATGATTTTTGTGTTTAGCTTCTCAAGGGAGGATGGGTCTACACTCTTTCTATAGGTGAAAAAGACTCGATGGGTAGTACATCTACTCACCGTGTTTATCCCCCTTGTGTTTAGTAGCATAGAATGTTTTCCTAGAATTCCTAGGAATGTGGGAAAGTAATTCTATAATGAATAATTGCATAAATGGTGTTAACCCTTGGGTTTGGAGTTTCTGGAACATAATGATGAGGTTGTAATTTTAAAGGGACAATGGACTTTGGGTGTGATGCTAATGAAATTTAATGTGGAATTGTTCTGGTTAATTAATGTTTAAAGAATTAATTAACGTAAAGTGAAACTAATAAAAAGAGAATGAAATAATGTATTAAATCTCTTTAAATGGTTGTGTGCTTATAGGATACCTAGTCTTAGAAATGGTATCCTGGAGTCCGAGAGACGTTAGCTGCAGTTGAGTCTAAGACATAGTGTGGTTGTGAGCTATAGTATATCCTGTACTTTTTGGGTTTCTATATGCCACTCCACCCTGTCAGTAATGGAAACTGACAACCCGAGGATTTTGAGCCCTGGGGGGGGGGGGTGTTTTCCCCAACATTCTGGTGGGAGGATGAATGGATGACTAACCCCTTTTGCCCCACTCTCTTCTCTTGGTAGTTACTTGTGCTGGTAGGCACAACGTCTAGTTTTCCCCCATATATGTGTATAGAGGGCTGTAATGGATTGTGGTTATTCACACACATATATTTTGGATATATTTTCCTATGGACTACTATAGGTGTAACGTGTATATGCTATGATGGCTTGAGGATCCTTACTCGGTGTATGGGCTGTAATGGCTGAGATTTAATACCCGATGTATGATACACATTATGCGGGCTGTGGTGGCTCCTAGAAACTACATGGTTAATTTTCTTACATGGACGTGGTGGTTTTGTTGCACAAGGTGCATGTTGTGGTGCTTCACCCAGGTGTCTGCAGGCAAGCCTTTTTGGAGAGAGATGCTCAGGACATGCAACGTTGGGGCAAAGCAAAAAACCAGTGGGGAAGTAGTAGTGGGGTACCCTTGATATTCTTTATTATATGATATATTATTGTATGTGTTACTTGGTGAGAGTATCCATGGTGAGGTTGGGAACTTATTATACCTATTTAGGTGTCAAGTTAGTTTCACTTTTTGTTCACTGCGCTTTAGCATGCTTTCTTTACTTTTTGCACGAGAGGCTTCAGGGAGGATTCTACTGAGTATACTATTATACTCACCCTATGTATATATAAACTGATTTTCAGTTCACTTGGAGGAGGTTGGAGATCAAGCTGTTTCTACTAGCTTGGGGTTGCAGGAGCTGTTCGGGCTTGTGGTTTCTGCTGTTTTTACTTTCTTTTGGGTACTTGATGTTTTCCCCTTCCAGTTGTAGTACTTTTTCATGACATTGCATTTGTGCACTTGGGTTTTATTTTATATTTCAGTTATGAGTTGGAGTTATTTGGTGTCTATCTTATCTCTCTCTTCCGCATGTGTTCTCTTAGAGGGTAATGCCTCCCATTTGTGTGTTTACTATACCCTCAGTGCTAGTTTCCAACCCGGGGCCTACTGGAGGCAGGACTCGGGGGTCATTATCTCCCTTCTCACATTACCAGCCCAGGAGGGGTACACTTTGTGGGGAGGGGGTCGTGACAATTTAACACCCATATTCTTCACTTGTGTCACCTTTTGTGTTATATAAGAAACCCTTACTGCTCCTTGTTTCTCACATCAAGCATAGATCACGTGGGCTTAGGAATTAGGTAAAATGTTTATTTATATAAATAAGGTGTCTCAATTTCTTATGGGGATACAATGTCTTCACTACATGACTTAAAACTATACAGTATAATGTCCTCACTGCATGACTTTAAACTACGCAATAGAATGTCAATTCAAAAGGAAACAAATAAAGTCTCCATTTTACATATGAGTTAGATCTATGTAAAGGACGTCAGTCTCATGGACAATATTGATTCAAATATTTATTTTGTGCATTGAGCATAAATCCCTTCTATATTTCAAACTCTTATTCTTGAATATTTTCCAGATCTTCATAATATTTATTACGATTTCTAGTGACAAAGTTTCTAATACCTGAAAGCTCTTTTTTCTTGACTATGTAGCATATTCCCTTAGGTGGCCTTGAATAAGTTGCCTATATAATAGGCCTATCAGTCAAAAGATTCCATTATTTGTCTATGCATCATATGCCCCAGTTGGACCTGCATAATAAACCCCCCATAATGGGTTTGTTAAATGATGGTAATTTCGTTCTTGGTTATAGTGTCTTTGTCCCCTTTAATCTTTGATGACAATATACAAGAATATCACTCAGGTATATTTGTCCTACTATCTTTCTCTCGATCTAAAACTCTTCAAGACTATGGTTTACACATTTCCCTCTCCATGTGTTCAAAGAAATATGAAATAACCTTGGAATCACTTGGCCACATATCATATACTATTTCCATTTTCTGGTCCTAGTTGTATGACCTAAAACTACGGACACCACAATTCTTACATTTAGGTTAGACCTTTGTAAAAATCCTATTCCTATGATTATTTGGAAATCTTTGTTGGAAATAATCTCTCTATATTTAGGTACATTTCTCCATAAACCAAACTCTGTGCTTCGGAAAATCTGAATTACCATAATTTTTTTTGTATTTTAGCAGTAAAATGTCAAAATTCTTATGAGCTATTTTGCTTGAGTATGAAGCACGTACCCTTAGGAGGCCTTTCATAAGTTGCCTATATAACAGGCCTATCAGACAAAAGATTCCACTATTTGGCTATGCAGCATATGCCCTAGTTGGACCAGTATAATATAGCCCCCATAATGGGTTTGTCAAATAATGGTAACTTTGTTCTTTGAAAAGACTTCCTATAATTCTTTTAGCCCTTTTTACATGTCATTATTCAGATCTATAAATTCCCAAATCATAGTTTAAAATTTCCCTTCCATACCTGAATATGGTAGTATGTTTCCAAACAAATTATCAAGAAATTGGAAGAGTTTCATACCTTTGGTCGAAGCTGAAGTCCTTAAATTAAAGCCACACGACGTCCTCACTACATGACTTAAAATTGCACAGTACAATGTCCTCACTGCATGACTTAAAACTGTATAGTACAATGTCCTCACTGCATGACTTAAAACTACACAATACAACATCATCACTGTATGAATTAAAACTGCACAGTACAATGTCCTCACTGCATGACTTTAAACTGCACAACACAATGTTCTCATTGCATGAATTAAAACTGCAAAGTACAATGTCCTCACTGCATGAATTAAAACTGCACAGTACAATGTCCTCACTACATAAATTAAAACTAAACAGTACAATGTCCTCAATGCATGACTTAAAACTTCACAATACAATGTCCTCACTGCTTGACTTAAAACTGCACAGTACAATGTCCTCACTGCATGACTTAAAACTGCACAGTACAATGTCCTCATTGCATGACTTAAAATTGCACAGTACAATTTCCTCACTACACGACTTAAAACTGCATAGTAGTTTACCAATTCATGACATATGTCAGCATAAAATGTCCCTTTATTCTTAAAATACCCTTTCCTTGGAAAATCCACCCATTGTGGTCTTGAGTCCCCCAAATCTTATTTTACCTTGTCTATCAAGAGTAAAATGTTAAATTCCTAAGAGATCTTATGCATGAATATGAAGTACGTGCCCTTAGGTGGACTTACATAAGTTTCATACATAATAGTCCTATCAATCAAAAGATGCCACTATTTGGCTATGCAGCATATGCTCTAGTTGTCCCCACATAACACAAATCCTGTAACGAGTTTTTCAAATAATGGTTAATTCATTCTTGGAGGAGACTCCCCTTATGCTGATATAATTTTTAAATTTTGTGACCATAAAAATCATGGCTCAATATTACCCTTGGAAATATTTAAAGAATATTAAAGCAGTTCTTAGTCACTAAGTCTTGTTTGGGATCTAATTTCAAAATTTATGGTCAAAGTTGTTCGACCTTAAATACTATCCCTTTATAGTCCAACATGCATGACTCTAAACTACTAAGAAACATGGTACTCACCAGATTGAGAACCCGCAAAGGGAACTTTGAACAAAAGTCGAGTCCCAGCTCACTAAACGTACATTTTGTATGATTTAGGTAATATTGAGCAATAAAAAGTCAAAAGATACAAAGTTTGTGGGGTTGTCCATGTAACCCTAGAAAAATAAAATAAAAATATGATTACTAGGACTAATTTCCTAGGTAAAACCAAGGCAGTTAGTGAGAGTGAAAGAAAAAATGATTAAAGAAAAAATGATTTTCATTTATGAAAATTTTCATAGAGGAACATCCACAAATTGGAATCTCTCTCTTGTCAGAAGTCAGAAATTATAAATGGATTTCTACATAATTCCTCATTTGATTGACATCCTCTTGAGCCCCATTAGCTTCATGTTGAATCTTGTTTATTTGAACAACTCCTCTCTCTTCATCATGATGAAGTGCTTCTCTTGCATCTGCAATGGATTTTTTACCTTCTTTCTAGACTTCTCCTAATGAGATGTGAATCTGGTAAAGCTCCTCTGTAATGATATCTAACTCCTGTTGAAGGCGCAGCTGCTAAATAGTCTTTTCTTTAATTGTCTGCTTCAGTCCGTTCAACTTTGCAGTATGATTAGCCTCAACCTGGGACATCGCTGCTTGAAAATCTTCAATGCTGATCAATAGTTTGGATTTTATCAAGTCTTACTGAAGATTTTGTTGTTATTCCCTCCTTTGAATAATCTCTTTCACCACAGTATTAATTTCACGGTATTCAAAACCTCCAAATCCCAACGTGAAAAACAAAGATAAAAGTCATGGAATTCTTGAAGGTAGTTCCTCAAGATGATTTTCAGATATTATCTTTTAGATGTTTTTCCATGACTTGCAACATGCAAGATGAAGAGCCTCATGCAGTTATGGGTCTAATTCAGAGTCACTTTCAAAAGGAGGAATGTATTCTGGGATTAATGCAATTAAATAAGTTCCATGTTCTGCTCCTTCCTAAACAATAGCTGCTTCAACTTCCAATATTATTTGGGTTGATGCAGAGGCTTCCCCTCCAAACTTAGCTGTTGAAGTTGATAGCCCTATATGGTAAATCAAGAATTATGGTTATGGTTAGATTCAAGAGATAAAAAAAGTGAATAGAAACACAATATCAACATCTCTTACCAAACAATAGGTCAAAACCCTAAGAAGACTCCTCCATAGTATTCTTAGTTTTAGAAATTTTGTTTGATGTCTCTGGATGAGGAGTGCTATCTTTAATGTGCTCAGGATCCTCAAAATTAATCTTAGGAAGATCTGTCATCTCAAGATCCACCTGAGCCAATGTCTCCGCAATGATGAGATTGATATTAATATCAATACTTCTTTCAATTATCGTTGCGGAAATAGTTTCTTTATATGGAACTGCATATTTCAACCAACCATGGTTAGAAAGTTAATCCTAATAAGATTAACAAGACGAATAATGAAAAATCACATCTAATTGATTCTATACAAGGAACTCCAAAATCTTCTAAAGCATTTGGTATATTAACATATTTTGATACTTCTTCAAAATAATTTCCAAGGTTCATCATTTCATCTAATGATATCTCAGATCCGAGGTTAGTCTCACCCATGGGAGCACTTGGTGTGTTTGCTTCGCAAACTTCCTCCGAAAACATTTGACCCTGATTAGCTTCCTCAGAAATAGATGTGGGGTCAACGTCAGTTGTTTCTAGATGTCCTGGTGCATGTGATAAACCTAAAATATTACAAGATGGAAGTTATTTGTTGTTACATTTGATTGTTTATAAGTTTTGTTGATTTATCGAAATACTCCTCTCCTCTGATAGTAGGAAAATGGGAAATGATGGTAAAAAACGTTGGTTCCTCATGCCTCAATGCCTCCTCAAGAACCATTAGATTTTTAGGAATTCGTGCCTGTTCAGCATCACCCCCTGTGGTTCTTTGAAAATTATCAGTAGTTTCTTTTAAAGAAGAAACAGAAGAATCCCTTGAAATTCCAAGAAGTTTAAACACTTTTTCATGAATATAGACTAAAATTCATGATTATTAGGGATACTTACCACTACTAGGAAAGTGATTAACCATGGATCTATTTCTTCGGTGCTTTTTCTTCTTCTCCTTCTTAGGAGGGCTTACATCATCATCTCCAAATACAGGTATTAAAGATCCCAATACCCTATCTATTTTATCCTCTATGGCCTATTGTCCTAGATATATTTCTCCCAGTTCACGGGGTGATTCGGTAGCACCAAGATTAGTGCCTCCAGGGCTATATTGTCGTGAATGAACTTTAGTTGTCTTTCCTTTAACCAGCTGTAAGATAAGATGATATTTACCCTAAGAAACTATGTTTTTACTAAAGTTCAAATTGAAAAGCCGAAGAGAATATGAGAGAAAGGAAACTTACATCCTTAGGATCTACAAATCCACTCCATTATTCATCTAATGAAGGAATAATCCCTTTGGTGGTACCATGATCTATCATTTCCTTCACCCTCTTTGTGGTAGGAATTGATTCATTAGTGGCATATATGAGCATTTACATCTCTTGAATGTAGGTCCTCACCTCATTGGGATTATCCTTAAAAAGAATGTCAGAAGAAGTCTGTAAATCCCTTAATCCTAAAATTTTCAGTCCTTCATGCAGATCCATCCAGATGTTTTCAACATCACAATATAGACTCTGCCATGTTTGAATAACCTCTAGTCGTATATATTCAGAGTGTATGTCAGAGGGTTGTGAAGAGGATCCTACAACCTTGGATTTGAGATTCTTCCCAACCCCCATAGTCACAAATTAAGGATGAGAAAATGGTACTCTTTTCTCTTTAGAATGATGGAGATCAGATCACCTCGATACAACTTCAGTAGGGATTGATGGAGCAGCTCTCTTAATTCTGGAAGGAGGGTTATATCTGGCACGAGGTCTTTTTGGTAAATTTGGATCATCATCACCTCCACCCTCTGATTCTCATGAGTCGGCCCCTGATGAAGAAGAGTTACCTTCCAAATGAAGAGGATCTCTCCTAATAATTATATTTACCCCCACTTGAGGGATGAAATGATTTAATACCCCTTTAGGGTAAGATGAAACCCATTTTTTGGCATACCAAATAGTTAATCTGCTTACTGTATCAGCAGTAGGTAAATTAAAAACTGCCCCAGTCTTCTCTGCAGATGTCAAAAACCATAGTTGTTAGGAAACCATCAAGTGTTTATTTAATCTGACATGCACAAGAGGGGATACAATATTCTATTGGAAACATTTGAATTGATGTGAAAATATATAAGGATCATAGGCCTCACATATGATTTCTCCATCGATTCTGGTGGCCAAAATGACATCTTTGAAAGCTAGCACATATGAAATCAATTCCAAAATGGCCATCCCATTATCAACAAATTTCTCCACAGGCTTATTCCCATAAGGAAATAAATGAAACTCCTTATTCATGCTCAATCTATCCTTGATATCCAAAGCGTTCATAGACAAGGGTGAAATACCAAAGAAATCTTGAACAGATGGTCAAAAAGGACTTCCAAAAACCCGTACCCCACTTTGTACAACATAAGTTCTGAGGTGAGTAGCAATCCATCCCCACAATACCTAAAATGGTCCAGCTATTATAAAGAGATATTTCCCTTTATAAATGTGCAGAAAACTCCTATGAATCTTGTACAAAATAGGAGTGGACAACCCTACCATCCTTTTCTCTGCCATCTTGTCTACAATAACAAAGGTTCATAGCCTCACAACTCCTTTGGAGTCTCAGACTGGTAACAAATAGACACTGATCCACAAGGCCAAGAAACCAGCCGGACGTGTCTTTGTAGGAATTTTTGGGTTGACTTCATATCCCCATTTTTCAAATTCTCCTTTCTCCAATGTTGGCCAAAAGGTGTTAGGGGTACCTCTCTTATATTCCCTTGGATAGCTGATTGAATGGGTGTAAGTGGGCCCATTTTCCTTCTTCTTTATCAAAATTATTTCCATCCATTCCTCTGGATGAATATCTCTCCTAGAGAGAGACTTCATGGTGGTAATGTTCCTGAGTTTGTTAAATATTTTCATCAACTCACGAACCAAAGATGGTGTCTTCTACGAGTCATTAAATGTCACCTTGGGAGGAATAAACTCATCATACATGTCTCCAAGGGTTGGAGCTTCATAAATCTTGTAAACATCCCACAAGATTATGCCTACCTATTCATGTGTTAAATGAAAGGAGTTAGTCTCTGGGATCCATCAGATTAATAATTCTGGGATAAAATCATCATTCCTGTACACATAAGTTTTCCCAAACCAGATGAACTCATAAATCCCGACACCTTTAAAGTCGTCTGTAAATTCTTCATTAGTCTTACATATCCAGTTTCCCATATCCACGCAGGTTTTGCAACTCCTCCTGGGAAGAAATACCAACTTTTCTTATAACCCTTGGAATGATCCATATGGGAATCCCAAAAGATGGATGAATAACAGTGTAGTAATAGCTCAAGTGCATGTGCCTTCAAATCTGGATCACATGGGATATGATGCATAATATGAGCCTTCTCTTCTGTCTCAGCATTAGAAAATGATCCCCCAATAGAAACATCAGCTAATGAGAAGTTGGTATAATCTTGAAACCAAGAATGTGGGACATAGTTATTTGGATTTGGAATATTAACATCCTTCCAATGGCCATAGCTATACAAAGGCAGATAGGTGCTTTAGGGAAAGTTAAAATGATACTTCTTCAAATATTTTGCTATGTTTTGAAGGGTGGTATCACAAAATTCGAAGTAGCCATGACTGACGATATTCAGAATGTCATCAATCCTATTTCTGGAAAGCTCATCAGTAGTTCAAATTATTTTGGGAGCCATTAAACCTGTAAAAAGGAAATAAATCATCTTTTAAATTAAGTTCATTTTTGGTGTTTTGACAAAAAATTGGCAGAGGAATTAAGGCGCAAAAGTATAAACTTGGCATGAAA
This sequence comes from Viscum album, assembly GCA_963277665.1. Classification (NCBI taxonomy): domain Eukaryota; kingdom Viridiplantae; phylum Streptophyta; class Magnoliopsida; order Santalales; family Viscaceae; genus Viscum; species Viscum album. The sequence continues at coordinate 349,928,868 of OY728130.1, read as the reverse complement.
GTATAGCTCAGCGTGCAAGTATGGCGCCCCATATATAGTGTGCAACTAAAAAACATACATAAGAAGCGCATAAAAATAGAATCGTCTGAGTGAAGAATACTTGCACGCCGGGATATGAAATTTTTGAAGTTGCGAGGTTTTTCACGGAAGTAATTCCACTATATATAGGTGATGCATGTTACCCTGTGAGATGAAATCTTGTATACTGCAAACTTGCACGACTAGTTGTGTCACGAGAATAACACTTATACACCCCAATACTCTCCTCTTTCTCCTTCATTTGTTTACCTCAGTATTGGATCCTCTTTTCATTTCAGATCCAATTCTGAGTGGGGACTTTTGTTAAAAATCCATTCCATAAAAGAGTTTAAAATTGAAAAGGGGAAATAACTTACAAAGAAAATAAAAAAACATGAAGAAAATCAAGATTTGCAAAGGCATGAGTTTTGGTTCACCTTAGTCAGACCAGAAGAGCGTCGACGCACAACCTACTTGTACGCCCCAACATGGCGCACAACCAACTTGTGCGCCTAAACTCCTTTCACCCAAGGTCCTATTTTTTCATATAAACAGACAATTGGGGTATTCATTTGTATGGATGAATTTCCCTGAAGCCCAATTACTGCTCTAGTCTCCCTAGTGCTTCACCCAAGTCTTCCTAAACTTTCAAGGTAGTTCTTCAACACCTTGAGTAGTGGATTTAAAGGAGGATCATTGTAATTAATTCCTTTTAGTGTTTGAAAACCATAACACTTGAGCGCCTAAAGCACCCAACCTCCCTAAATCAGAAACAATTGCGCACCACCTATTCCTTTCATAGGAACCTGAGCACCCTACTTCTGGGACCACCTATGAATACTCCTGAAGGATTGAGCCAAATCTAGACCAAGTATTACCATATAGGTTGTTTGTTGTTTAAATGAATATTAGGTCACCCAAGTCTACTTGCATGCCCATACTTGCTCACCCTTCCCTACTTGGGTGCCCCTATTGGATTCACTTACTCCCTTCAGTCTACAAGCCATCAAGACCTCTTCAAATCCATTCATGGAAAGGTTTCTTCTTCATTGGCTTCCTTGTTTGAAAGGGATTCTGTTGAGACCTCCACCAAAACCTCCTAACTTATCAAAACTTTTGGAAATACACATTAGTGTGTATCCTATTTGGGTTTGTATATCCAAAGTCATATGTTTCCCACATTTGTTTCACAATGGGGTTAGGGTTCGTGGAGTGTTTTTGGGTTTGTATATCCACAATCACATGGAACTTTCTCCCAGAAACAGTGCTGGGAAGTTTCCGGTTTGGAGGAGGGTTGGGTCCTGGCCTCTACCTTCTCAAAGAGACCACCTGGAACCTCAAGTCTCTGGTAGGGAAGGTAAAGTTCACACATTATTTTATTCCTTTTGAACAAAGGATATGTCTCCCTCCTCTACCAGGATCAATTTTAGGGCAACCATCATGGCGTAAGCCCTTATCTTTTCTTGAAGGAGGTAGCATCATTGATCCTCCTCTCTTATTTGGTTCCAAAGACCAAAGGGGAGATAGGAACAGGGAAATTTGTTACCCTTTCCCTATCCCATTTAGCTTTTTCACCATGGGAAACCATCCTGGTGTAATCCCCTAACCTTCATCCCTTCATCATTTCATTGGACCCTTTTCCAATGTAAAGTGAATAGACAGAAGGCTTGTCTCCTTGCCCTCTTCCATAGTTGACACACCCTCTTCCACTAGTGGAGGAGGAAAAGTGTGAAGTTTCATTGTTGAATATTTCACATCCTCTTGTTTCTCACACCGATCATGACTCATGAGGGATTAGAGATTAGTGATGATTAGAACATTTACACAAACACCCATGGTGAATGAACTATGAGAACTCTGATTCCCACCATAATTGGGATACATAGGAATCCCTCTCAAGGCCCGTGCTCACTGGATATACTCTTTAGGAATCCAACCCTAATTCCATTAATCTGGGCATCCTCCTTAGGAATAAGCCCCAAATTAAACCCCAAAATCGTCAAGGCATTCTTTTCAGGAAGTAAGGAAAAACTCATTTCTCTCAAAGGACTATACTCTCCTATGAGATTTATCAAACTACGTGGGATTTGATTCCCATCCACCTAGGATATGTAAGAAGCCTCCTTGAGGTTCAAACCCAACATTTCAAATCCACCATGTTCTCCTTGGTCCATATTCCCAACATGGTCTAATATAACTTGGAAACCCATATCCTTTCCAAGTTCATTGGGCTATTTCAGCATAAGTCCCACACCAAAATTTGACTAAGCACCTTTCGCTTAGATGTACTTACCAAATGACATTAAACTGTATGGTTAGGTCCTTATCACATGACCTTAAAAGGTATGATGTGTCCCATTAAGTATAAATGAACTACGAGGGTTCTGATTCCTTTCACAAGGATATGTAGGTAACCCATTTCATGGGTACAATCACAATATCAAAAAAATCCTTCATCTACCCGGATGAAAATAAATTCCATAGTGCCCCGCTGAGTGGATTAAAAAACCAGTATCATCATAATGATGATTTAAAGAATCTTGAAATAGTATATTAGAGGATACCATTGATGGAGAACCTCGAATACATACGAATATGTCCATTAATGAAGAAACTTGAATGCATACTAACGATTATAAATTTTACACATGTTAATAAGTGATTGTAAATTCCAAGGTAAATTTATGTTATACTTGGTGAATTAATAAGGATTCATGAAAATATCTTAAATTTATAAGGAGAATCCTGGAGTAGACAATAAATCCCCCCAAAAAGGGTGTGATAAGTCAGAACTACCATCCTCTTGACCAATGAACGTTCCTAAGTATCATAAAGTTTAATCTTAATGGATTCCTGCCTTTGGAAAGTAGGTCCCCTTTAGAGAAATAATTGTTGGAAGTTTCTAGTTCCATAAATAAATCCAATGGAAACTGCCTGGAAGCAGTGATTCTTAAAACTAGAACTCATGTTTCAAGGAACTACGAAACAATAACTTTTACTAATTACTTGAGTAGATATGGTTATATCTACCTGATCAGGTATAAGTATGAGTACTTTGAGAAATTTAAGGAATTCAAGAATGAATTAGAGAATCAAATTGGAATAAAGAAAAATAAATTTCAATCAGATCAAGATGGTGAATATATAAACCAAGAGTTTATCAACTTTCTATGGGAGTTTGATATTCTATCTCAACTCACTCTACCTTACAAACCATAGTGGAATAATGTTAGTGAAAGGAGGAACCATATCTTATTAGAGATGGTAAGGTCGATGACGAGTCATGCAAATCTTCCATTATCCTTTTGGGGATATTCATTACAAACTATGACATACACATTAAACCGAGTACTAATTGAAGTGGAAAATTGAATTCACTTTTAGTTATAGAGTGAAAAAAGAAACTCTATTTGTCACATACATGTATATGGTGTTGTGAGGAATTTGTGAAGGCCTTCTCAAGAAACAAACTAGAAGACCGAGGGACAATGTGTATATTTATAGGGTATCTTAAGGAAACAAAGGGATACTATCTATATAAACCCTTAGACAATAAAGTGACTATCACTAGACAAGATACCTTTATTTAGATGGAGAACACCCTAAAAAATGATAGTGAGAGAAATATTGAATTCGATGAAGTTGATTCTCAATATAAACAAGAGTTGGTATAGGAATAGGTTCCACAGGACCCATATAAGAAGTGGTTCCTAAAAAAAGTACCGTGTAAGAGTACAAGAGAGGTAAGAGAACCAGAGAGATATGGTTTTCTAATAATAGAATATGGTGAATCATTATTGGTTGACAATGATGAAACTATCTCCTAAAAAGAGGTTGTAGAGAGCTCGAGAGTTGTAAGATAGAAAGAAGACATGAATTCTAAAAAGAATTCCATGTATTATAACCAATTTTGGGTTCTAGTAAATGTGCTAGTTGATGTAAATACCATAGGGTGTAAATGGGTATTCAAGAGAAAAACTGATATGGAAGGTAATGTTAATACCTATAAAATAAGGCTAGTGGATAAAGGGTTTAAAAAACATCAAGGAATTGAATATGATGAAAACTTTTCACCATTTTATTTGTTTAAGTCCATTAGAATTATACTTTCTATAGCATCTTACCATGACTATGATATTTTCAAGATGGATATCAAAACTGCATTACTTAATGGGAATATTTAGGAATATTTTTATATGACACAAACATAAGGTTTTGTGACTTTAGGTGATGTCAAAAGGATTTTCAAGTTGTTGAGATATATTTATGGATTGAAGTAAGCATACAGGTCATAGAACATTCAATTCGATGAAGCTATAAAACAATTTGGTTTCATTAAGAATAAATGTGAGCCATGTGTTTACAAAAGGTTCAGTGGAAATTCAATTTTTATCCTAGTAGTATATGTTGCTAACATATTACTTATTGGAAATGACATACCAGTCTTACAGTCTGTTAAGGATTGGTTAAACAAGTGTTTCTCCATGAAGGACTTAGGTGAAGAAACCCATATTATAGGGATAAATATCATTCGGATTAGATCCAAGAGGCTTCTTAGACTAAGTTAATGTACATATGTTGACCAAATACTAAAGAGATTTAGTATAGAAAAATCCAATAGGGGGTTGGTTCTAGTGTCGTATGGTTTACATCTTTCTAAGAAAATGTGTTCTTAGACACAAAAAGAGAAATAAAGAATGATTAATATATCATATTATTTAGTGATAAGATCAATCATTTATGCCATGTTATAAAATAGACTCGATATTGCTTATTGATTGAGCATGGTAGGAAGATATCAAGAAGATCTAGGAGAAAAACATTGATCTACTGTTAAGGATATCCTTAAGTTGATGAGGAACTAAGGATATGTTTCTTGTGTATGGAGGAGTCAAGGAGATTATCATCAGAGGTTATACTTATTCTAGTTTCTAGAAAAATCAGAATGATCTGAAGTCACAGTCAATATATGTTTTTTGTCTCAATGGAGGTGCTTTGAGTTGGAAAAGTTCAAAGCATCCACTTGTCATTGATTATATAGAGGAGTATGAGTATATAATGGCTTATGATTTTGAAAAGGAATATATTTGAATAAAAATGTTTTATAGTATCTTGGTGTGGTATCTATATGTAAATACCCCATAACATTGCATTATTATAATAATACAGTGGTGGATCTTGAAAAAGATCCAAGGTCACACCAACAGAAAAAGAATATACTCCGAAAGTATCACCTCTTGAGTGATTTTAATCAGAGGGGTGAAGTTGCAGTAAGAAGAGTACCCACAGAAGAGAACATGGTGGATCCCTTGACTAAAGACCTATCTCAATAGAAGTATGAGTATCACTTGAGAGCTAATAGACTAAAGGTTGTTAGCAGTTGGCTCTAGTGAAAGTGGGAGACCGTTGGAGTTGGTGCCCTAGAACCAACTTCTGTGTACTTTATGTTAACCTATATCCATAATTTTGAATATTAATAAACTATTTATCATATCATGGTTGTTATTTTATGTAACATAGTATGTGATAATGTATTAAGAGTATATTTCATTCCAAAAGGTCATAACAGTTCCCCACTATGGTGAGAACCAAAAATTTCAACGAAACTATTATTAAATATATATTATATAGGGAGATTATATCATTTGAGGGAAACAAACAATATAAGATATCATGGGTAGATAATCATATGACTTTGAAGAACCTTCTCATGGTGTACACCCTTGGTAATATCCAGTGTAATATATTATGAGAACAAGACCCGCCAGTAGGAAATCCACATTTATATGTGTCATTGGATGTTCCTATCTATGGACATGTGTATTGATCCTTAGACTTTAAGATTATTATTAATGAATATTATAAGTCACATACTTTTATGTATTAATGAAAACCATGATGACATATATTCACAATGAGGTTGGATATATTTATTTCATTATGATTAATATTGGATTAATGAATAATGAAAGAAAATATTTTTACCTTATTTTCTTTAATGGAAGTTGATATCTTAGACCCTTTGATGAAAATTATATAGCCTAAAGAAATTCATGGTCATGGTTTTCTATATGCAAGTTCTATTTCCTGGAAGTCAAAGAAAGAGGCATAGAGAACACAGATTGATGAAACCAACATGCAACCTACTTGATTAGAGATATTAGGTTAAAGATATTATATTATAGAGTAAGCATCTGTAGGAGGTATTATGTCATTGCAACATTAACTTATTTCTCTATGGGTGCCTTGAAATTTTTCTATATGATAGCCTTGTACTTTAGGTTTCTTAGCCTAATGCCACTGAGAAAGAGGCCTAGAGGGTCACACTCTATGTATATCCAGAATCTCAGTTAAATAGTATATTATTATTTATTATTTAACAAGTTGAATAAATATTATTCCCACAAATGGTTTAATAACTATTCATATTTTCATGATCTCATGTATTCCATCACCAGTTATTCGAGAGAATATAATGTGATAAAAATATTTAATAAATATTTATTTACTATTTAGTGAATATAATATTTATTTATTTTTTAGAGAATAATGAAGTAATATTTATTTAATAAATAAGTAGTCATTATTCAATGCTTGATAAATATTGTGGATGAATGGAGGACCCAATTTAATGGTCTAGTGAGAAATAATATATATTGAATATTATTTGAATAAATAATATTTAATTTTAATTCACAAGATAAGCGCATGTCGAGAAATAATAATAATAATATTATTATAGATATGGGGTTTCTCAAGGGATTAAATAAATAATAAAGGGGAATTGTGCAATTATTTATTTCTAACCCTAGATATATATAGACTCAATTATATTATTTTCTCAGAGAACCAATTCAGTTGTTTGGTTACGCACAAAAAATTTGGAGAATCCTCTCAGGAATTAGAGAGATCCATTTTCCAAGAATGATACTAGGAATGGAGAGTCATCTTCCTCCACCATTATCCCTCAATTCAATAGAAATCAAGGATAATTCTTTGGAAGTGATTCTTGTGGTGATAAAAGGTGGACAACGCAAGTAATGGGATCTTCCGTTCTTTCACCCAAAGATTACTATGGTGACGTTCGAAGATTTTTGGAACAAGTGTGGATCACCGCTAGAGGGAATATACTCTTGAATACTAAAATGAAACAATGATACAACATAGATATGTTGTCAGATCCATAAATGAAGAAATAATTACAATAAGGTAATTCTTTAATTAATTAAATTAATTATAAATTATATGTGATGGTTTTGGTATTGGTTATGATGTTTTATCACTTTTCAGGTTTTATTTGATTAATTTATATTGATTACGATGTTTATAATTTTTTAAATCTCGAATTGATCATCGATCATGACAAAAAAGTAAAGTTGGGGAAAACCCATCACACACTTCTACCATTCCCAAAACCTTCAATTTGTTTCCCTCAAATTATTTCATCCGGCTATAGAACATTTATTTAATGATACTATCATGGAACTTATGGGTTCTCATCATAGTGAGGAATTTCTATGAACTTTCTATGAGACAACCACTCTTAGAATATTGTCACAAACTATGTCATGTAGAAGAAAAATCATGATGTGATAAGTAGTTTATTAATATTAAAAACTATGGATAAAAGTACTCATAAAGTCCATAGAAGTTTGTTTTATGGCACAAATTCTAAAAAAAATTCTTGAGGGGATCAAAGCAGTTCGAATTTCCTGAAATTATTTGATACCCTCAATGTGTTTCAAACATATAATTAAAAAAATCCTAAACACATTTCAATTATTTTTTTTCCAAAAAACCCATATAATAAAAATTATTAAGTAAATAATTAATTAATATGAACTATCATTTAAGTGATCACAATGAAAAATTATAAACACCATTATTTTCGTGAATATTTTTTAAAATTTTGGAATAATGATCACATGAAATTATTTCATGTAGATAATCACGTTTTCCTGTGTTTACTACTATATTGAAGTTATTAAAACTAATAAAGTAGCTTCATAGAGTATATAACCAACATGAGTGGCTTTCATTAGATATTTTTCCACCTTAGAAAAACTTTATGCAAGAATTCATGGTTGATTAAATCTGACACATGACCAGAAGATTAATCCTATTAGATATATAAATTTGTAGTACTAGGATAGGATATGACATATATATCTTACACTACCTAATGATGAGAATTGTATATAAGAAATAGATTTATTTTACCAACAGTCAGATAATGGTTTAATGGAAATATACATGGAGGTTTCTAGTGTCTAGCACTGGCCTACTATTGTATGGCAATAGATTCATAAAATAATCATCAAATAAGTTCAATTCCACGATTATTATATTTTTTCATATTGTGGGGAATAAGACAACGAAGTCAATAACATAGATATAATGCAGGAGCAATTTGATGATAATGAAGTGTCTAATGATGGAACATTTGGGAAAAAATGATGATAAATAGGAAGAAGAAGCTACAAAATAAGATGCTAGAAATACAATGGTTGTACACCAGCCTCAATGAAAAAATAAATCATCCACCACTCTTCATATCTTGGTCATAAGTTATAACCATTATCTTGAATTTGACAAGAATATTATCATACTCACAGCCAAGTTTCTTAGAGTTGTAGAGGATGGATTTGGTTTAAAGTAGAAAAAATTATATGTTGAAATAGATTTTCCAAGAAAATTCTCCCTGAAAAGTGTACTAAATTAATTTCATATAGAGAAATACTACAGATATTTAGTAGAGGAATAAAAATAGGTGAAATATTCTATATAGTTTGACAGATACTATGATGATTGTAGATTTCTATTAAGGGAGATTCTTGACATTTCACTTGGAGTGATTGAGGCATGTCATACTTACGTACATCCCAAATGTAAATAGGATCATTCGTGTAACAAACTCAACCACAGTAGCCTGAAGTCGGTGTCTACTTTATTGCATTAATATATGATACAAGGAATCTCATCTTTAAGGATCAAATAATTTCGTAGTCTTGGTAAACTAGATACATATTTAAGTTATGCATTATAATATAACACATAAGATATAACATAGTGAGAGTAAACTTTTTTCACCCTTTAACTCATTCAAGAATTCCTTCTTCATATCCTAGGGAAAAGAAACAAATTAAGGGTGAGATAAAATGTTTATTAAGGGTTATATAGGGTGTAATATATCTTGAATCATTAATTCATAATCAATATAGAAAAGTAAATAAATGAAAACACATTCCATTTAATTAATAACTTTTCTATCGTGAGAAGATAAGGAATAATCATTATTGAAATGTAAATAATTGGAAACAACTACTATTTAACAAATAACTTGTTCACAATCTGAATCCGCATATAATATCATAGTAAAAACCTCATGGATAATAATAAATGAATTCTTAATGAGGGAAACACTTAATATTTTACACCATGATCTTATACATATTGATATCTATACTATCAAGACATTTCAAAATGAAGTTTAATCATTATGGGTAAAAAAAATTAAAGTTGGACAACTGATTTATCTCATGGGACCTACCAATGCATCGAAGGGCTATATAATTTTGGGCCCCAGCCATCACTACAGGTCCAAATAATTCCTCACATATTGAATGATCAATTTAATCCATGATTCAATATGATTTATCATCAAATATCCATATTGAGTAAATTATACAAATTTATCAATGCTTTCTCAATTAATAAAATAAATTTCTATGTAAACATCATATGTAAAAATAGTATACAATTTAGTAAATAATCATATCCATCATACAAGAATATGGATATTTAAGAGAAATAAAATATTCAATGATCAAAAGTAATTGAAAAATTCAAATGATGGTATCATTAAAACATATACCTAGTGGTGAATAAGTAAAATAAAGGGTTTTTCTCATTAATGAATAAAGTATAATAAAAATTTCATTAAAAAATATTTTCGAGTAAAATATATTTTTCACTTTGAAATTAACTTATAAGAACAAACTGTGTAAATATGAAGAAAAAATTTTATTTAAAAATAAACTTGTAAAATTGTAAATAAAAATTCAAAACATTAAGACGTCATGATGGTAGAAAAATCCACTCATTCTGTATAAGTTTTAAAAAACACTTCTTCCATATTTTTGTCAGAAAAGTCATATAGTACCTCATTTGGAAAATGAAAAAAAGATTCATTTCAAACCATTTTGTAAAATGAATTTATTTTTTTAATTAAAATAGTAAAAAACTTTTGAAAATAATTTTATAAATTATGTACATGGAAGAGAAATATCCCCTAGTGGAGAATTAAATATTTACAATCCCAAATAAAGAAGAGATTGTGAAATAAACCATTACCGCTTTGGTGACATTAATATCATAATCCCATTTAAAAAATAACTTGAAAACAAACTTTAAATATATGTAATATAAGTAAGTTCATGATATAACATGTAAAATGGTTGTATATAAATCACACAAAAGAAACGAGTAGTGAATATGACATAATTCTCAAAAAAATAAACGCGAGACTAAAAATATCATACCTTGAATTTTCATTTAGTTGAATGTTCTTTAAACTCATGTATAATGGTTTAAAGCCTGTTATTAATTTATAAAATAAAAATATTCATATTTATTATATAATATATAATCCTTATGTAACATCTTACCACTCATTCATTAATAATATTTCATTATTAAATTTTTTCGGGTGTTAACTGCTTCATTTCTCTATGCATGTTTTGTCACGGAAGTTCTAGTTCATATTAATGGGATATAGATTCATAATCTAAAGAATATTATTAATTATACAATTAAAATATTTAATTATTTAATACATTTTTATAACCATTATTGAATGTTAAATATGGAAAATGAGTCGCATTTTTTTATGGAGATAGTAGGATGAACGTATGCACGGGCGACAATATCATTCCCTTAACGGTGAATGGGTAGGGAAATGGATGATATATTAATTTAAAAAATAAATATCTTATGAAATTTATCATATATATATTTATAATTTCCATAATTATAACCATCCCAGTAAAGTGGTGGTGAAAAACAAATAACACCGCTGCGTGCAGACCATAAGACGTATATACGTACACGCGATGCTTTTGTTTTTAATAAGATGAATAAAAGGTGGAATATGGTTGTATCATAATCATAATAATATCTTAGTATATATATATATATTATAATGGATTTATTAATTTAGTATGTAAACAACATATTAATATAAAGTATAAGAATAAATAAACTTGAAAAATTTGGTAAATATGATTACCTATTTTTTGGTGGACTTCCTTTTGATCTCTTATTAAGGGATCTAGGGTTGGTCTTTTGAAAGGAAAAAAGCCTATAAAACTTGGATAAGGATGTTTATAAGAGGAATTAGTAGGTTTTTTTCCTATCTATATTGATCAAATTGATGTAAATAATTGAGGAAGGAGGTTCCCTTTTATAATTAAAGTGAGAGGCATTTTTGGAATTTCTAAAAAGATTAAAATATAATAAGATTATTCTAGATCCAAATGCTTCCAAATGGACTATAAATGCCCATGGGATGAAATTTTAGACTTTATTTTATCCCGTTTTTTCTTATTTAATATTTTTATGATTTTAAAAAATTTAATAAAATATTAATCCCATAAAATATCATTATTTTCAATTTTGATACTATTTATTACTTTGACTTTAATAATATCAAGACAACAAGTCAAATTCAAAAAAAATATTTTATTATATCCTAAAAATGTAATGGTAGTCTATATAATTCTTTTATAACATTAAATATATCAAATTATGTTACTTTTAATATTTTTAGTATCATTTATTTTATTATTCTATTAATTAAATAATTACTGCATAACATTGTGTAAGGATTTAAGTTAATTATTTATTCAATAAAAATTAAAAATAAATTAAAATGATTAATATAAGTATTTTATATTTAAAATTATTATTTATATCCAAACATATTCATTGGATAAAACCATATTAAAAATATTACACTTATTAAAAATAAGAGTGACATGTTTGAATTTTCATTAATTAAAATATTTTAAAGTTCAGAATCTCATCCAAGTGGCCCCAAAAGGACATAAATTCGACCCTTGGATGATTATGATCGATATATAATTATAAAATAATATTTATGTAAGTTTTTGGGTTATTTTTTGGTTCTTATCATTTTGTTTTTAACCTAAATTACTCGATTTACCCTTTACCATGGTAATAAAATTACTATATTTACTATTCATATTGAACAAAAATTAAAGGTATGTTTTTAATAAATTTTTAACCAATGATTTAAAATATTTTATCTATTTTTAAAAATTAAAATCAAATTGGTGAAATTTAATTTAAAATTAATCCCGCAAAATGCATTGAAAAACAATTTTCTTGAAAAATGCGTTTTAAGCCCAAAAACGTACTTTTACCAAAATAAGGTATAAGGATGATTAAAATGCAATTAATTAGATAATATTTAATGAAATATTAATTAATTTAATTTTATATCAAAATCAAATCATAAATAAAATTTTTAATATAAAAAATGGTTGTTTTATAAAAATCGGCATTTTTCACCATTCACTTGAAAATCATTCTTTTTGGAAAAATCACAGAAAATCGCCCTAATATATTTTTAATATAATGATTTCAAACATGTTATTATTTTTATAAATACAATTTATATAATTTACAGAAAGTGATTATAATATTCACTCATAAAAAACAAGAAAACCAATTTTGGAAGAAAACAATTTTTTGAAGAATAAAATGACTTCACTAAAAATTAGAGTCCTTATTTAAAAAGAATTAATTAATACATTATAAATTAGAATGAAAATTATATGTTTCATAATTCCATTAATAATATTCATTTTTTCCTATTTAATAATTGGGTTATAATAATCACTTTTAGATAATAATATTTCGTTGTTTGTTAAGCTTAGTGTTGTGTGTCACGTATGCTATTGTACATAATGTTATTATTTTAAAATATAAGGGTGTTACATACCTCCCTTAAATAAATTTCATCCTCAAAATTTAAACTCAGACTTAGTAATCAGGGTTCGACTATAAAAAATACATTTTTTTAAATCCTTCATCGTAAAAAGGGTCAATAAAACTTCCAATTAAAAAGGAAGAAAGGAAAGTATAAAATTCACATAGAATAACATATAAATAGTTTTCCAAATAGAATAAAATTAGGAGGAGTAAAATCATGGATATAGAATAGAAAACTAACACCCAAGGACTGATAAAGAGTGATAGAGAACATGGTCATGATAAAGTTAACTATAAAAAAACCGTAATTATGTGATGGGTTAAAATGCCATTGATTTATTAGTATAAAAAGTAAACGAATAACATTTTTATATAGGGATATTTTCCCTAGATTTGATAAATTACTTTACTTCCTAGTATCATAACATGAGTAAATATACTTACTTGACAAGTATAGTTTCATCCTTTAATCAATTTCTACCACAATCTCATCTTTTTCTCCAAATGATGAGTATTTAAAAATAATTTTTCATGTTTGAAGAACTAGAATAAAATTATACAAATAAAAAAAACACAAAAGATAGATAGTGTATTCCTCCTATCTTTAGACATTAACCAAAACCAATATGGTTAGTACAATATATAATAATTCCCAAAAAGAATAAATCTTCATGTAAGGAAAACTACTTTAATCTCCCAAAATCTAATAGTAATACCAAAAATTAAACATATATCATTTAATAAATAAGTTACCTTAAAATTTAACTAAAATATTACAACCTAAGATTTAAATCCAAAAATCTAAAGGATTTGACGACATAGTATTCTAAGATAAATTTAATATTTATCTTTAAAATGTGCATTCCCTAAACATATAATATCTAAGATAAACTAAACATTTCCATAAATACCATGAATCACCATAAATGCACAATAAAATCATATATTCCTCTAAAATAAAACTTAATCTTTATTCCTCAAATAAAATTCCATAATATTCTTTTTACCTTAATCATATAAGGTTCCCAAAATAGTGAGCATCTTTCGAAATAAAATAAATCACTTAACACCAAATAAATTTCCAATCAAATGGCTATACAATAAATCATATTTTACCAAAATTAACTTATCATTTATTTTTCATATTATTTAAATAAATAAAAACTATTTTATACTAACCAGGACATCATGTAGGCCAATGGTAGGCGACGCACGCTTTTCACCCTTCGGTTATGTGTTTAAGCCACACAGCCTTGCTGTATGTGACATATTGTTTCCCGACCCATGGGGTGTCATTTTTCTAAAACTATATTAATATAATCCTTAAAATATTCGCAATAATGTGATAATAATCATAAAAAATAACCACAATATATTCAATATTAAATAAAAGTTTTAACCTTGAAGGTTATCTCAGATTTTTCATTCTACATTCCCAAAAATATAATAACCCATAATTACCTTAAAATAAAATATCACATAAACTCTAAAGATTATCCTTACCTTTAAACTTATTTCCAAAAAATGTAAAGGAATTATTTGTTAAATAAAATTTTCACTAAAATATATACCAAACCAATGGGTTGTATTGCCACAAATATCTTCCAAAATATCCTTAATCTTGATTAACTCCCAAATTATAAAACCTAAAAAGGTATTTTAATAATTTAAACTTATGATAAAATTAAACTCATAAAACCATGATGGTTTCTAAAACTCTTAAGTTAATGAAGACATATATGATTATAAAATCAACACAATACTTAGAATTTTTATGATTCTTATAACCAAAATACCATTGGTAAAATAATTCTAAAACATAATTCTTTAATCCCAATACATAATAGTTCCATCATTACAATTTAATTATTATAAAATAAAAACATAAACCCCTCATTATTCTAGGATTTCAACTATAGAATATGGAATTGAATCGGATAATGATCAGGTTCCCCACATTTTAGACAATGAACTATAAATGCATCCATAGGATGAAATTTACTTCCTTCCATAGTACTCTTTATTTTTCCTCAGTAATTTGTTGGTTTATATCCTTCTTTCCCACACATAATTTTTTTTACCATTCCTCCTAAAAAATCTCTAAGGCATATCTTTCCACATTTCTAACATGAAAGAAATTGAGCCTTCTTTCCCCCATGAACTCCACTACCTGAGCTCTTAGAAAAATCTATCATTTTTTTCTTTGGTGAGTCTAAGAGTTAGTTAAGGTATTGGTTGTTAATCATATATATTGATAACTGATTAGGAATAATCACAATATATTTCAATCCTATTACCATTCCATTTGTTTTCTTAGGATCACCACAATGTACATCACATTTGATGTTAATAAACTTCCTTCTAGTTCTAGAAATTGAATAAAACCAACAAGAAATGTGTAAGAATCAAAATATCATAATCAAAGTAATCTATCAAATAATATTGAAATATTATTCAAAGGATTTCCAAATCATGACATATTCTTGTCAATCTATGCGTCCTTATGTTTAACCTAGGTTATGAATGGTCATTAAAAAGTCTATAGGATGTTATCCTATACTTAGACTTATCCTAAAAGTTAGTCTTAGGGTTATATTCCCTAATATATGTTTTCATAAATCTAGTTCCCAAGGATTATACTAAACTTCCTATGATACCAACTTTAACAACCCCAACCCCAGTAGCTTAGAGTTGGTGTCTACTTTATTACATTGACATAAGATACAATGAATCACATCCTGAAGGATCGAATAGTTTAGTAGTCTTGGTAAAATATATACATATTTAAGTCATGAATTGTAATAGAATACATAAGATATAACATTGTGAGAGTAAAATTTATATATCCTTGAACCCATTAGATAATTACTTCTTCATATTCTGGGGAAAATAAATAAATTAATGGTGAACTAAAATGCTTGGTAAGGGTTATATATAGTGTAATATATCTTGAATCATTAATGTATAATCAATATGGAAGGGTAAATAACTGAAAAAACATTTCATTTAATCAATAACTTGTCTATCATGAGAATATAAGGCATAATCATTATGAAAATGTAAATAATTAGAAACAAATTCAATTTAATCAATAACTTGTGAAAAATCTGAATCCATAGAAAATATCATAATAAAAATATTATGGATAATAATATTTGAATTCTTAATGAGGGAAACACTTAATATTCGATTATATGTTCTCATAAATCATGGTATCTATATTGTCAAGACCCTTTACAATATAGTTTAATCATTATGTGAAAAACCCATTTAATTTGGCCAAATAATTTGTCTCATGAGACCAACTGATGCATCGAGGGGCTATATAATTCCAGGCCCCACCAGTTACTGTAGGTCCAAATAATTACTCACATATCGAATGATTGATTAAATTATGAATCTATATGTCTTATCATCAAATATATATATTGAGTAAATGAAAAATATTTATCAATATTTTCCCAGTTAGTTAAATAACTTTCAAAGTAAAAACCTTATGTAAAAATGGTATATGATTTAAGTAACAATACTATCCATCATACAAGAATATGTATATTTGAGAGAAATATAATATTAAATGATCATAATTAAGTGATTTATTAAAAGGATGGTGTCACTAAAACATATAACCAATGGTGAATAATTAAAATAAATAATTCTTGTCATTGACGAATAAAAATACCATAAAAAGATCATTAAAGAACATTTTAGTGGAAAATGGATTTTTTACATTGAAATTTATTTTTAAAAAGAAACTATTCAAATATAAAGGAAAAATTTTTATTTGAAAAAAACCATTTAAACTTTTAAATTAATCTTCAAAACATTAAGGTTTCATGATGGAGGAAAAATCTTCCCATTCCGTATAAGTTAAAAAACATTCCATTCATATTTGTGTTGAAAAATTTACAAAGTACCTCATTTATAAAACTAAAAAATATTCATTTAAAACTATTTTGTAAAATAAATTTAATAAATTTTAAGAAAATAGTAAAAACCTTTTGAAAAAACTTTTATAAATCATGTACATAGAATAGAAATATTCCCTAGTGGAGACTTAAACATATACAATCCAAAATAATGAAGAGATTATGAAATAAAACCTTACCGCTTTGGTAACATTCACATCATAAGCACCATGAAATAATAAATTAGAAAGGAACTTATATGTCATGAATACAAGGAAGTTAATTATATAAAATTTCAAAGGGAAGTATATACACCACACAAAATAAATGAGCAATGAATATGGCATAAGTCTCCTAGAAATAAAAGTAAGACTAAAAATCCATTACCTTCCATTTTCATTTAGTTGAACATGATTTAACCTACTGAATAATGGTTTAAATCATGTTATTAATTTATAAAAGAACCATATTAATATTTATTATATCATATATAATCCTTATATAACATCTTACCACCCATTCATTAATAATATTTCATTATTACCATTATCTTGGGAGTTAACTGCTTCATTTATCCATGCATGTTTGGTCATATAAGTTACAATTCATGTGCATGGAATATATATTAATCATATATAGAATGTTATTAATGATATAAGTTTCATATTTAATTATTTTTTTTATCTAACAATTACTAAAAGTTGGATATGGAAAATGAGTCTCATCACTTCATAGAGATGGTAGGTCATACGTACACATGAGCGACGACACCATTCTATTAATGGTGAATGGGTAAGGAAAGGGATGATATATTAAATTTATATAATTAAAATAATATAAAATTTATCATATATATTTATCATTTCCATCATTATAACCATCCAAGTAGATTGGTGATGAAAAACAAATCACACCGCTGCTCGCAGATGGTAATCCATACATACTTATGCGTAATGATTTTATTTTTCATAGGTTGGATAAAAGGTGGAATATGGTTGTCTCATAATCATAATAAGATATCATAATATATATGATATTTTAGTTATTAATTTAGGATAGAAATAATACATGTATTGAAAGTATAATAAGAAATAAACTTCAAAGAGTTGGTAAAGACGACTTCCTCTTCATTAGTGGACTTCCTTTAGATATATTCTTAAGGGATTTAGGATGGTATTTTGGAAGGACCAGAACCGAAAAAACTTGGATAAAGATGTTTATAACATCAATGGGTAGGGTTTTGACAATATATATGGGTAAAAATGATTTAATTAAGTGAGTAAGTAGGTTCTATTTTATAATTAAGTGATGAGCACTTTTGGAATTTCTCAAAAGATTAAAATATAGTAAGACTATTCTATAGGCAAATGATTCCAAATGGACTATAAATGAACAATGGATGAAATTTTAGACTATATATTATCTCGTTTGTTATTATTTAATATTTTTATTTTTTTTAAATAATTTTATATATTAATCCCATAAAATATCATTATTGTCAATTTTGATACTATTCAATACTTTGACTTTAAAAACATCAAGACAACAAGTCAAATTCAAATAAACTATTTTATTATACCCTAAACAGGTCATGGTATTCTATATAATTCATTTATAATCTTAAATATCTCAAATTATGTTACTTATAATATTTTTTAATATCATTTATTTTATTATTTAATTAATTACATAATTACTGCATCAACATTGTGGAGGAATTTAAGTTAATTATTTATTCACTAAAAATTAAAAATAAATTACCATGATTGAAATAAATATTTTAGATTTTAAAATAATTATTTTAGTAGAAAATATCCTTTGGATAACACCATATTAGAAATACTACAGTTATTAAAAACAAGTGTGACATGTTTGACTTTTCATTAAATAAAATACTATAAAGGTCATAATCTAATCAAAGTGGGCCAAAAATTTCATAAATTATACCATTGGATTAATATGGTTGAGATATAAAAATAAAATAAGATTTAGGTATGTTTTTGGATTATTTAATAGTTCCTATCATTTAATTTTTAACGTAAATTACCCGATTTACCCTTTACCGTGGTAATAAAATTACTAAGTTTATTATTCATATTGACCAAAAATAAAAGGTAAATATTTAATAAATTTGGAACCACTCATTTTAAATATGTAATATATTTTTCAGAATTAAAATCATATAATTTGAAGAATTTAATTTAAAATTAATCTGGCAAAACTCAACAAAAAACAATTTTCTTAAAAAATGCATTTTTAGCACAAGAATGTTCTTATACCAAAACAAGGTATATAGTTTATTAAAATGTAATTAATTAGATTATATATAACTAAAAATTAACTAATTTAATTTTATATCAAATTAAAATCATAAATTTAATTTTTAATATAAATAAAATGATAATTTTATACAAATTGGTATTTTTCACTATTCACCAAAAAATCAATCTTTTTAGAAAATTAACAAAAATTAACTCTAATATAATTTTAATATACTGATTTAAAAAATGATATTATTTTTATAAATACAATTTATATAAATTACAAAAATTGATTATAATAGTCATTGATGAAAATAAGAAATCCTATTTTTGAAGGAAACATATTTTTGAATAATAAAAGTACTTTACTAAAAATTAGAGTGCTTATTTACAAAAAATTAATTAATACATTAAAAATGATTATGACCATTATAATTTCATAATTTCATTAATATTATCCATTCATGTCTATTTAACGACTAGGTTATAACATTCACTTTTAAATAATAATATTTCATTATTAGTTTAAACTCAGTGTCACATGTCACATATGATATTGTACATAATGCTCTTCTTTTAAAATATTTGGGTGTTACAATGCATAATTGGATTTTAAATTTTTTCAACATTTATTTAATCTTTGTACAGAAGATGATATAACAAACTTTTGGTTATAAGATTTTATATAGGAAGGTATGGAGGGTGAAATAGAAGGAAATTGTTAATATTTATAGTGACTAGGATGACTCTTATCATGTGATGATGCATAATCCATACTAAGTTTAAACAACCAACTTGTATTCCACCTCAACAAAAAATGAACATGTGTCTAAATATAACTGAGTTGATCCTTATTTTTTTCAATTTCATTGGTTGTTCAGGACATTCCTTCCATTTTTCATTGCATTCCATTTTGATTAACAATTTGTACTGGTTGAAAAAATATTTCTAAACAACAATTACATAGATTCACTACTAATTGCGACAACCTAAGATGATAATTGTGCACTAGTGCCACTTTCATTTATAATTTCAAATAAGGGAAATTATAACTCTTGGAGTTTGGTTTTGGACTATATTAGTAATCATTCCACATATATTTGGGGAGTATGTTTGATATATGATCATCACCGAGTGATCAAGTAGGTAAATAATGAATATAATTCTATATGGAGATCCCCAAATTCATATCATCGATACTGCATTAGATACAATTCTAGCAAGGTGAGAATGGCTTTTTTATGATGAATCTATGAAGAAGGAAAGCACCAAGATTGGCATGTAATATTTTTATTATTTTTTATTATGTCAATATAATGATAATATTAAGTTTTATGTAATTTTTTCATTTTTTAGAATATGAAAAAATAAGTGAAGGTTTAAACATCAATTGGATGGAATTTATAGGGTTAATCAGGGAGTTTATATTGGAGTTGGTTCCGTAGAACCAAATTCTATGTACTTTATGATAACCTATATTTATAGTTTTGAATATTAATAAAATTATTACCATTTCATGATTATTATTCTTCATAACATAGTATATGATAATTTCCTAAGAGTAGTTGTCTCACTAAAAGCTCATAGTAGTTCCCCACTATGATGAGAACCCAAAAGTTCTATGACACTATTCTTAAATATATGTTCTATAGATGGATGATATAATTTGAGTGACACAAATGATACAAGCTATAAACGTTGGATACTCATAGGAATTTGAGGCACTTTATCATGGTGTACACCCTTGGTAATATCCAGTGTAGGATATTATGAGAATGAGATTCACCAGTAGGAAATCAACATTTATTTATGTCATTGTATGTTCCTATTTATGGATACAAGTATTGGTCCTTAGACTTTAATATTATTATTAATGATTATTATGGGTTGCATACTTTTATGTATTGATGAGAACTGCAACAATAAATGTTCTTAGTGAGGTATGATAAGTTGGTTGTGTCACGAGTAATATTACATTAATGAATAGTGAGAGAAAATATTTCTTCATTCTATTCATTAATAGAAGTTGATATCTTTGGCCCTTTTATGAAAATGATATAGCCTAAATAAATCCACGGACAAGGTTTTCTATAGGCAAGTTTGATTTCCATGAAGTCAAAGAATGAGACATTGGGCACTTAGGTTGATGACACTGGCATGCAACCTACTTTATTAGAGTTATCTTGATAAAGTTATTATATTAAATAACAAGTATTCGTATGAGGTATTATGTCATTGAGGCATTAAATTATTTCTCTATGGGTACCATGGCATGTTTCTAGATGCTAACATTGAACTTTAGACTGCTTCGCCCAATGCCACTGAGAAAGAGGCCTATAGGGTCACTTGCTAAGTGTATTGAAAATGTCAGTTAAATAATAATATCATTTTTTTAAAGTTAAAGAAATATTTTTCACGCATGTGGTTTAATAATTATTCAGGTTTTCTTGACCGCATATATTCCATCACCAGTTTTTCAATAGAATATAATGTGAGAAAAATATTTAATAAATATTTAATTTTTATTTTGTGAATATAATATTTATTTATTTATTGAAGAATAATGAAAGGATATTTATTTAATAAATAAATATTCATTATTAAAGGAACGATAAATATTATGGAGAAATGGAGGACTAATTTTAATGGTTCAGTGAGAAATAATATATATTTAATATTATTTTATTAAATAATATTTAATTTAAATGGTGGTTCCATTTCATACTCATGCTACAAATAAAATGGCCCGAGGACTCGACCCTTTGATCGATACCCCACCCCCACCCCCTTCCACCTCAGCCGCTTGTGGGGGGAATAAATATATTTAATTTATTTCACAAGTTAAGCACATGTCAAGGAAATAATAATAATATTATTATTTTAGATATGGATTTTTTAAGGGATTATATAAATAATAAGGGGACTTGTGCAGTTATTGATTTTTAACCCCAACGATATATAAATATAATTATATTATTTTTAATGATATCCAATTAATTTGTTTGGTTATGAAATCAAAATTTAGAGAATCCTCTCAAGACCTAGAGAGACCTGTTCTCTAAAAACTCTCCCAAGAATGGAGAACGATCTTCCTCCACCTTCCACTCTCAAGTCAAGAGAGATCAAGGAGAATGATTTTTAAGTGATTCTTATGGTGATAAAAGGTGAATGGCATAAGCGATATGATCTTTCGTGCTGACACCCGAAGATTCCTATAGATATGTTCAGAGATTTTTGGAATACGGGTGGATCACCACTAGAGGGAATATTATCATGACTCTTATAACTCAATGATGGTACAATGAAGATCTGTTGTTGGAATTATCAATGAGAAAATAATTCCAACAAGGTAATTATTAATTGATTAATTATAAATAAAATGTGATGATCCTCTCTTTGGTTCTAGAATTTTACCCATTGTCTTTTTTCTTTGATTCAATTCCTTTTATCAAAACATTTATCATTGTGTAAATCTTGGATTGATCATTGATCATGACAAAACAAAGTTAGGCATGACCCATTGCACACTTCCGCTGCACCTAGAACCTACAAGGGGTATCAGAGTGGTCACATAATTATTTATTTTTATTTAAATATCATTTATTGATTTATGAATTTTTCATTTAGTTTTCAATTCAGGGTTAATCGTTATTTTAATCCGAATTGTGAGATATGATTCTTCTTCTTTCATTTCTCTTAGATCTAATCAAAATTATTAACTTTATAAATGAAATAAAATCGAAGATCTCATCCGAAGGTTCTAGGTTTTATGGCTAGATAACATAGGAGTACACACTGGGTAACCAAAGTTACACACCATTTACTAGTGTTCAATGCACCGAGAATTAATTTATAATTAATTAAAACTATGTGAATTGATTACACATAGTACATTTAGTTTATTACCACATGTGTTGACCGGTCCATTCTGACACACAGTCAGTCGAAGTACATGCTGTGTAGCCCACATACATAGCTTGCAGCCCTTTTAAGTCACAGACGAGCCGTGTATTTCCATACATGAACTACTTGACTGGTGACTATGTAATTTAGAGACTACATGCCATGGAACCCATTATGCACTCCCTACAATCCAATTTTTCCAAAGCATGATTTACACGTCAAGTCCCTAGGAACATTCCTTGGATAGATGGAGAGAGGCATACATTTCATATAGCTCGCTTGTACACACCATGTAATTTTACCAAATTATACAGAATTAAAATTAATTTATTATACTATGTAAACCATATCAAACTGTGGTTGTGTGTGGTCATTAAGTTGATAGGAAACACCATGTGATGAGTTTTAATATATATATATATATAAATGTTAATTAATTTTTTGATAATGTTCAAATATAAATATCATGCATGAGTCATATTATAGTTATTACTCTACATGAATTGAAACATGACACGTGACATCAAAATCATGTAATTTGTATAATCATTAAGTTGATAGTACACGTCATTGAATTTTGTTATAAGTTTTTTATGCCATATGTCACAAGAGTAAACAATATACAAGTATAAATCATGTTGGGTAGATTCAGATAGAGATTCACTGTGTTGCCTCCAAGGTACATTTATGTACACAATTAATTTTAAATATA
Organism: Viscum album; assembly: GCA_963277665.1. Lineage (NCBI taxonomy): Eukaryota > Viridiplantae > Streptophyta > Magnoliopsida > Santalales > Viscaceae > Viscum > Viscum album. The sequence goes on along the minus strand of OY728130.1, from coordinate 349,905,052 downwards.
TTTTTTAATTTGATTAAAATTATTATGGATGATAATCTCATGGAAATTTGGAAGACAATCAAGATAAAATAATTGATTAATTAAAGAGTATAATTAATTGATTCGATCATGATTTATCTTAAATAAGAATGATTAAGAAATGAATTCTAGTTTTATTAAATGCGTAATTCATTGCATGCATGTGGATGAGCATGAGAATATACCAGACCTTTCGATGTGTTTGGTTTCATTTAATTTATTATTAAATTAAATTATTGGACTGCATTCTTTCTCTCCACTTATTATGTAAGGCTCTATGTGCCCATGGTTTATTTTATGTAAACCCATTGTTTCCCTCACATGCTTCTGAGTAAAAGCACATGTAATGGATAGATCTCTCAAGATAGTGGAGGTAGTTCTAGTTTGGATCTGAGGTGAAACCAATCCAAGAGAGATACATAGGTGGATAGTTGGGAAGCTGTAACACAAACCTTAATTGGTTCAATGTATTTTACCCTTGGTCAATGGTTATTTTATCAACTTCTAGATAAACTAACCCTTAGTTAAAGCGCACGATCATACCACTTAATTATTTTATTTCTATCAAGTTTCATTATTATTTCATTATGGATGTTTTTTTGTGATGACATGAATTAATGAAATTAATGAGCATGCAATATGAAACTAAAATAAATTGGATTATGCGTAAATATTATCTAATACATGTTTAATCACTTAAGTAAATACACTTAATATTAACAATCACGTGATAAAGATAATAATCTTAAATTTACAAATAAAAGGATAAAATCCCTCTATAATATATATTAAGTTGTTATATCCTTCCACTACCTCAGTTAAAATCTAACCATAGTTCAAAGTGCTTGATAAGCCAAAGTTAGGGTGCTTTCAATTATTAGTGAATTCTAACTTGATTTTTTAAGTTAACATAATTTAGTTCACATCAAGGGTTGTCTTTCAAAGAAGGAATTAGTGTAAATGAGAGTTAATGGTTTAGGAAATCCAATTTAAGGATTTCAGAATTAGGAATTCCACCCAATAGATCAAGGAACTATGAGTTAATATAATTGAAATTTGGAATTCCTAACTAAAACCAACCAAATTTTTGGTAATGAGAAGGGGAATATGGATCCTTTTCACTATAATGTCCATGAAATTGGATATTCCAAATTAAATGTGAGGGATATTGGGTTTCGATAAAATAGTGGGATATTAATAAATATAATATTTATTTATTTATCTGAATTTTATTAGATAAAGTAATAAAATTCTACTTATCTTATTTATAAAAACAAAACTAAAATGGCTTCAAACATATCACTATGATCCATACTTGAGAAGGATAACTTTCCCACTGAAAAATAATTCCAAGAGTGGAAAAGGAAATTACGCGTTATCCTTCTCCATGAAAGGAAATTGTACGCACTAAAATAACCAATTACCAATGCACCTAGAAATGATGCTAGTGATGAAGAGTTTTCTATCTATGAGAAATATTTGAATGATGATACATATGATTAGTGTTTAATGCTATCATCCATGAATAATTATATTTTCAAGTAACATATGGACATAGATTCATATAAAACGATGTCTCACATTTGGGATCTCTATCAAGAGAATGTGAGAAAAGAGAGATACATGATATACAATGATTTGTTTATAACTAATATTGGAGATTCTATACCATATGGGCCTCATGTAGTCAGTCTTATTGGATACATTAAATGCTTATACATATTAGGGATTAAATTCCCAGATGAGTTGTGTACAGATCTCATACTTTTATCATTGTAAAGAAATTAACCAATTTTATTATTAATTAAAATAAGAGAAATAATGATAAGTGTGTTTCAAAACTTATTACTTTTATTTTATAAGTGTATTAGGATATGAGGCTTGATAAACCCATAATCCTTATAATGAATAATAAAAGGAATAAAAAGTATAAGGGGTCCAAGACTCATAAAAATTATAAATCCCCTGAGCACCATCCTTTCAAGAAGAAGAATATCTTGGGGCAGGGAAAGGAAAATGAGGTAGTATGTTTTGCATGTGGAAAGTCAGGACACTGAAAGAGGAACTACATGTAGAAGAAAGGGGAAGATAAAAGTTCATTCATTATTGAGTGGAATATTTAAATACCTACACATTGGGTATTAAATACAGCTTATGGTTCTCACATCCCTATCCAAATGCAGAAACCAAGTATATTTTGAAATACTGATAGAAGAGAGGTGTATTTGAGAGATGCTAATGGTATAAGGATGGATGATTTGGCCATTGGTGACCACCACCTTTCATTTCCAATGATAATGATTTTTGTTTTAAAATATTTTTATTATGTACCAACAGTTTCCAAGAACATAATTTCTATATCATGATCAGACGCAGATGAGTTTATTTTCATGTTTGGAAATAAAATTTGTTTCTTTTTTAAAGGAAAAATATCTTATGATATGTTACATTTAAATGATAGTCTTTATGTATTAAATTAAAAAAATAAGTATTGGTAATTGATAATGAATCATGTTCACAAGACTCATATAACACCCAACTATGGCATCACCATCTTAGTCATGTAAACAAGAATCATTTGACAAAGTTCTATTAGGTTGGTTTTTTAGACTCATCTGAGAAAAAACCACTTGAAATATTTTATGCTTGTTTATAAGGAAAAATGACCAAACTACTATTCGATGGATAGGGTTAAAGGGCCAAAGAGACTCTAAGATTAGTAAACACTGATGTGTGTAGACCATTTCTAATAGAGGCTAGAGGTGGGTATTCTTACTTCATAACTTTTACTGATGAATTAAGTATATATGATTATATCTACTTGATGAGGTATAATTCTGAATCCTTTTAGAAATTCAAGGAATTCAAGAATGAAGTAGATAATCAACTTGGAAAGAAGATAAAGAATATTTGATTGGATTGAGGTGGTAGATATATTAACCAAGAGTTTATTGAATTTATGCAGGAGTTTGGGATTCTATCTCAAATCACGCCACCTTACACACCATAGTGGAATAGTGTTAGTAAAATGAGGAACCATACCTTTTTAGAAATGTTAAGGTTGATGATGAGTCATACAGATCTTCCATTATTATTTTGGGGATATTCATTACAAACTGTAGAACACACATTATACCAAGTACTAACTAAAGTGAAAAATGGAATTCCATTTGAGTTATGGATTAAAAAAACACTATTTGTTGCATAAATGTGTATGGGGTTGCAAGTAATTTTTTAAGGCCTTCTTAGGAAATAAACTAACACCCTGGGAAACAAGGTGTATCTTTATAGGGTATCCTAAGGAAATAATGGGATACTACCTATACAACCTCTCGAATAAGAAATTGACTTTCTCCAGACAATCTGTCTTTCTTGAGAAGGTGAAAATCCTCAAAAAGTATAGTAGGAGCAATATTGACTTTGATGAAGTTGATGCTCAAGTTAAAAAAGAGTTGGTATAGGAACAAATTCCACATGTCCCTATAGAAGAAATAGCTCCTGAAACACAAGGACTGTGTAGAATCACATGATATGTAAGGGAACTAGAGAGATATGGTTTTCTAGCCACTGAAGATGGTGTCTCAATATTAGTTGAAAATGATGAACTTATCTCATATAAAGAGGAATTAGAGAACACAAACGTTTCAATATGGCATGTAGAAATGAATTTTGAAATGGAATACATATATCCGAACCAAGTTTGGGTTTTGGTTGATGCTTCTGTTGATATAAATCCTGTTAGATGAAAATGGGTGTTCAAGAGAAAAATGGAAATAGAAGGTAAAGTAAATACATATAAAGAAATGATAGTGGCTAAAGGGTTTAAACAATGTAGTGGAATTGAATTTGATGAAACCTTTTTAGTAGTTTCCATGTTTAAATCCATTAGAAATATACTTGCTATAGAATCTTACCATGACTATGATATTTGGAAGATGGATGTAAAAACTGAATTACTTAATAGAAACCTTCAGAAAGATGTCTATATGGCACAAATATAAGGTTTTGTGACTCCATGTGATGCCAAAAATATTTGAAAGTTTCAAATATCCATTTATATATTAAATAAATCATCCAAGTCATGGAATATTTGATTCAATAAAGCTATAAAAGAAATTGTTTTCATTAAGAATGAATGTGAGACATGTGTTTACCAGAGTTTTAGTGGAAATGTGGTTATTATCCTAGTAGTATATGTTCATGAAATATTACTTATTAGAAATAACATACCAATCCTATAGTCTGTTAAGGAATGGTTAAACAAGTGTTTCTCTATGAAAGAATTAGATGAAAAAACCTATATTATAGGGATCAAGATCATTTGTGATAGATCCAAGAGGCTGCTTGGACTAATTAAAAGTACATATATTGACAAGATACTAAAGAGATTAAGTATGGGATAATCGAAGAGTGGATTGCTTCCATTGTCACATGGTTTACATAAGAAAATGTGTCCTCAAACACAATAGGATAAAGAGAAAATGAGTAAGATCCCATACGCTTTAGCGATAAGATCAATCATATATTTCATGTTATATACTAGAAATGTTATTTACTATGCATTTAGCATGGTAGGAAGATATCAAGAAGATCCAAGAGAACAACATTGGTCTACTATTAAGGTTATCCTTAAGTATATGAGAATAACTAAGGATATGTTCCTGGTGTATGGAGGAGACAAGGAGCTGATCATCAGAGGTTTTACTGATGCGAGTTTTCATACAGATTATAATGATCTAAAGTCATAGTCATGATACATTTTCTGTCTAAACGGAGGAGCTGTGAGCTGTAAGAGTTCAAAGCACTCAGTTTTTGCTGATTATATAGCATAGTCTTAGGATATAGAGTATTCTGATGTAGCCAAAGAATCTGTTTGGATATGAAACTTTTTAAGAATATTTATGTGATACCTAGTAGTAAATACCCTATCACATTGTATTGTGATAATACTACAATATCTACTCTTGCAAAAGAGCCAATGTCACACCAACAGAAAAAGAATATACTTAGAAAGTATCACCTCTTAATGGATTTTTATCAGAGGGGTGAAGTTGTAGTAAATAGAGTACCCCTGAAAGAGAATGTGGAGGACCCCTTGACTAAAGACCTATCTCATTAGAAGCATAAGTATCATGGGAGAGTTAGAAGACTGATGGTTGTTAAGCTCTAGTGAAACTGGGAGTCTATTGGAGTTGGTGACCTAGAACCAACTTTTGGGTTCTTTATGATAACCTATATTAATTTTTTTTGGATATTTATAAACTTATTATCACATCATGATTATTCTTCTCCCAAACATAGTATGTGATAATCTACTAAGAGTAGTTGTCACACTAAAAGGACACAACAGATCCCCACTATGATGAGAAACCAAAAGTTCTATGACACTATTCTTAAATAAATTTTCTATATCCGAATGATATCATTTGAGGTACAAAAATGATACAGGCTATCAGGGGTGTAGACTATGACTTTGATCCACCTTATCTTTATGTTCTGGGCACATCGAAAGTGTGAGATGGGCAATGCCCAATTTTTATTTTTTTCATAATCGATGATCAATTTGAGATCTATACGATGATGAACACCATGATTCATATAATTGAATCAAAGAAAACAAAAAAGGGAAAGAATGCCAAAACTAGATGGAGGATCATTACATATTATTTACAATTAATTTAATTAATTAAGTAATTACCCTTGTTGGAATGTTTTCTTCATTGATGAATCTAGTGACAGATCTGCAAAACATCTTTATTGAGTTTTAGGAATCAAGTGCAGATTCCCTCTAGCAGTGATCCACACGTGTTCCTAGAATATCGAGACATCACCGAAGGAATCTCCAAGTGATAGCATGGAAGATACTTGTGCTTGTATTGTCCTCCTTTGATCGCTATGAGAATCACTTCCAAAGCGTTCTCCTTGATCTAGTGGAGTAATATTGCTCTCTATTCTTGGGAGTGTTCTTGGAGAAGAGAGATCTCTAGAGCTTGAGAGGATTCTCCAAGATTTTTGTGCACAACCAACAAAATAAATTAGCTTAATGAGAAAATAATATAAATGTGTTTATATACTAATGGGGTTAAAATATAATAATAGCACAATTTCCCTTAATTGTTCATTTAATCCTTGTGAAACCCCATGTCAAATAATAATAATAATATTATTATTATTTCTATACATGCGCTTAACTTTTGAATTATATTAAATATTATTAATTAAATAATATTCAATATTTATTATTTCTCACGGGACCTAAAAACTCAGTACGCTATTCCTCTATATTTATCAGTCCTTAAATAATGGATATTTATTTATTAAATAATTATCATTAAATTATTCTCTAATAAATATATAAATATCATATTCACTAAATAGCAAAAAAAAATTATTGAATATTCTGCTGACATTATATTTTCTCGAGTAGCTGGTGATGGAATAAATGTGATCAAGCATACATCAATAATTATTAGACCACATCTGAGAATAATATTTATTCAACCTTTTTAAATAATAAATAATAATATATTATTTAACTGAGAATTTGGATACACTTAGTGTGTAACCCTCTTGGCATCTTTCTCAATGGCATTAGGCGAAGCAGCTTAAAGTCCAAGCTTAGTGTCTAGAAACACACCAAGACACCCATATAGAAAGAAGTTTATGTCTTAATGACATGTTACCTCAAAATAATTCTTACTATATAATATAATCTATTTATCAAAATATCTCTAATCAAGCAGGCTGCATGCTAGTGACATCAACCTATGTGCTCAATGTCTCTTTCTTTGACTTCTTGGAAATTGAACTTTCCTATAGAACACAATGGCTATATATTTATTTATTCTATATAATTTCCATTAAAAGTAATGAGATATCAACTTCCATTAAATAATATAATGGAAAAATCTTTTCTCATATCATTTATTAATGAAATATTAATCATGACACACCCAACATATCCTACCTCACCATGAAAATATGCTGTCATGGTTTTAATCAATGCATCAAAGTGCATGACTCATAATATTCATTAATAATAATATTAAAGTCTAAGGATCAATACACACATATGTAGATATAAATATTCAATGACACTTATACATGTGGATTTCCTATTAGCAGGTATCATTCTCATAATATCATACTAGATATTACCAGCGACATACACCATGAGAATGTGCCTAAATTTCCTACGAGTCTCCACACCTGATATCCTATATCATTTTTCCCTCAAATGATATCATCTGACTATAGAGAATATATTCAATAATAGCATCATAGTACTTTTGGGTTCTTATCATATTGATTAACTGCTATAACCTTTTAGTGAAACAACTACTCTTAGGAAATTATCACAAACTATGTCACATAGAAGAATAATCATGATGTGAAAATTAGTTTATTAATTTTCAAAACCATGAATAAATTTTATCATAAAGTACATAAAAGTTAGTTCTAGGGCACCAAATCCAACAGACTCCCACTTACACTAGAGCCAGCTGCTAACAATCTTCAGTATTATAGTTCTCACATGATACTCATGATTCTGTTGAGATAGAACTTTAGTCAAGGGTTCTGCCATGCTCTCTTCCATGGGTACTCTTCTTATTGAAACTTTACCCCTCTGATTTAAATCCATCAAGTGGTGATACTTCCATAGTATGTACTTTTTCCATTGGTACAACCTTAGATATTTTTTAAGATCCACCGATGTAGTATTATCACAATAAAATATGATAGGGTATTTAATAATAGGTTCCAAATAAAGCTCTTGGAAAAAGTTCCAAATCCAAATGGATTCCTTAGCTACATCAAAAGCCAATATATACTTGGAATCCACTATACAATCAGCGATGACTTTCCGATTTGAACTCTTCCATCTCACAGATCCTCCGTTGAGATAGAAAACATATCCTAATTACGATTTCTGATCATTCTAATCTATCTGGAATCTAGTATTAATATAACCATTAATGACCAGATCCTTGTCTTATCTATACAAAATGAACATATATTTAGTTTTTCTAAGATACTTTAGGATAGCCTTAACAACAGTCCAATGCTATTCTTTTGGATTCTCTTGATATCTGCCTACCATTATCAATACAAAGAAAACATAAAGTCTAGTACATAACATAGAATACATGATTGATCCAACCACTAAAGCATATAAGATCTTACCCATTCTATCTTTATCTTATAATATCTGGAGACACATTTTCTTAGAAATATGTAAACCATGTGACACTAAAACCAATACCCACTTGGATTATTCCATACAAAATCTATTTAGTATCTAGTCAACATATGTACTTTAACTTAATCCAAGAAGCCTCTTAGATCTATCACGAATGATCTTGATCCCTAGAATACATGATGCTTCACCTAAGTCCTTTATGGATAAAAAATTGTTTAACTAGTCCTTAATAGACTGTAATACTAGTATTTCATTTCCAATAAGTAATATTTCATCAACATATACTACTAGGATAAGGGCCGCATTTCCACTAAACCTCTTTTAAACACACACCTCACATTCATTCTTAATGAAACCAAATTATTTTATGTCTTTATTGAATTGAATGTTCCATGACATGGATTCTTACTTCAATCCATAGATGGATTTATGAAACCATTAATAATTTTGGAATCATCTGGAGTCACAAACCCTTCTGGAAGTGTCATATAAATATCTTCCAAAAGGTCCCCATTAAGGAACACAATTTTGATATCCATTTTCCAAATCTCATATTCATGGTAAGCTGCTATTACAAGTAGAATTATAATGGATTTAAATATAGAAACTGATGAAAAGGTTTCATCATAGTCAATTACTTGATATTCTTTCAACCATTTTCCCACTATCCTTGCCTTATAGGTATTAACTTTACCATCCATGTTCAGTTTTCTCTTGAATACCCATTTTCACCTTATAGTATTTACATAAACTAGCGCATCGACTAGAACCAAAACTTGGTTTTGATTCATGGAATCCATTTAAGAATTCATGGATTCTTTCCATATTGCATATTCTGAGATATCTACTTCCTCCTTGTAGGAGAGAGGTTCATCATTTTCAACCAATAAAGAGTCACCATATTTGGTGACTAGAAAACCATATCTCTCTAGTTCTCTTACCTCCCTTACACTCCTATGCAATACTTGTGTTTCAGGAACTAATTCATCTATGGGGAACTATGGAATCTATTCCTACTCCAACTCTTATGTATCTTGATCATCAAATTTATCTAAGTCAGTCATGATACCACTATCCTTTTTGAGGATGTGTTCCCTCTCAAAAAATACAGCTTGTCTGGTGACAATCACTTTCTTATATGAGGGGTTGTATAGGTAGTATCCCATTTTTTCCTTGATATACCCTTTAAAGATACACTTCATGCCCCAGGGTTATATTTTGTTGCCTAATAAGGCCTTAACAAATTCCTTTCATCCCCATACACGTGTGTGCAAAAAAATGAGTTTCTTTCCATTCCCTAACTCAAAGGGAATTCTATTTTCTGCTTTAGTTAGAACTCAATTTAATGTGAATGATGTATTTTATAATTCATATCCCCAAAATTATAATAGAATATCTTCATCACTCATCATCTACCTTACCATGTATAACATGGTATAGTTTCTCCTTTCATTAACACCATTCCACTATGGTGTATAAAGGGGAGTGAGTTGAGAAAGAATCCAAAACTCCTCTAGAAATTTGATGAATTATTTGTTAATATATTCACCACCTCAATCCGATTGAATATTCTTTATCTTATTACCAAGTTTATTCTCTAATTAATTTTTAAATTCCTTAAATTTATCAAAGGAATTGGAATTATACCTTTTTAAGTAGACACCATATATACTCAATTCATTAGTAAAATTTATGAATAATGAATATTCGCTTATATATTTTACTGGAAATGGTCCACAAAAATTAGTTTGTACCAATCATAGAATCTCTATGGAACTTTCATCTTGTCCAAAAAATGGTGGTTTGGTCATTATTTCTTGTAAACAAGCATGACATCTATCTTGTGGTTTTAGCTCAAAAGAGTCTAAATAACTATCTTGACATATCTTTTTCAAATGATTCACATTTACATGACCAATATGGTTATGCCAAAGATGGGTGTTATATGAGTCATGTGAACATGATTCATTGCCAATTTCTAAAACTTGGTTTTTGTAATTTAATACATAAATACTATTATTTAAATGTTCCATAACATAATATATGTTGTCTATATAAAATAAACAACTTTAATTTCCAAAATTGAAAATAAAACCATTCGTATCTAGGCATGATACATAAATTATGTTTTTGGTAACTGTAGGTACATAATAAAAATATTTTAAAACCAAAATCATCCTCGTTGGAAATGGGAGGTGGTAGTCACCAATGGATAGAGTATCCAGCCTTGCACCATTAGTAGCTCTCAGATCTACCTATCCTCTAGGAATCTTTTAGAATCTACTTGGTTCTTATATTTGGATATAGATATGAGCCCCAAAATCTATATATAATACCCAATGTTAGATATTGAAATATTAGACTCAATAAGGAATGCACCTTCAGCTTCCCCTTTCTTCTAGGTGTAGTTCCTCTTCTAGTGGCATGACTTGCCACATGAAAAATACACTGCCTCCTTTTCTTTTCCCTTCCTATGGATCTTCTTATTTTTGGAAGGACATTGCTCGGAACCTTTAAAATGTTTATAAGTTTTGGGCCCCATTTCTTTATTATTCCTTTTCTTATTCAACATATGGAATTTAGGTTTATCACACCCCATGTCCTTATCCACTTGGAGAATAAAAGTAATAAGTTTAGAAATAATCTTTTCCTTATTACTTATGTTTTAATTAATAATAAAATTAGAGAAGGTACTGGGTAGTGATGAAATTATGAGATATGTATGAAACTTATCTAGGAATTTATTCCCTAAGATATACAGGCATTCAATTTAACCAATAAGCTTGAATACATGAGGCCTAGCTGGAGCATACTCTCTAAGCGTAGTTGTAAACAAACCATTAGAGATATCATACCTCTATTATCTTGCCTTCTCTTGATAGAGATCCTAAAGGTGATACATCATGCTATAAGAATCCATATCCTCATTTTTCTTTAAAATCTTATTGGACATGGATGATAGCATGGACCATTGAATATTTTTAGTATAATTAAATTGTTTCTCATTGAGAGAAAAATCTTCATCACTTGCCTCATTACCAAGCATAACTGGAAAAGGTTCTTCGAGAACATACAATTTTCTTTCATGGAGAAGTATGACCCGCAAGTGCCTTTGAGACTCTTGGAATTTTTTTGGTGAGAAGGTTTTAGTTATCAAGTATGAATTGAAATGATACATTTGAAGTCATTTTAATGATGTTTCTACAAAATAATATTATCAGAGTTTTAGTAATTTATCTGATAAAATTTTAACAAATAAATAAATATTATATTTATTAGTCTCCCAATAATTTATTAAAACCCAATATCCCTCACTATTGTCTTAAGAATATCCTGTTTATTGGACATCCTAGTGTAAAGGATCCATATTCCCCTTCCCATTACCCCAACTTTTGTTGGTCAAGAAACTTTAATGATTTTAGGTAGGCATTCCAAATGCCAACTACATTAACTCACAGTTCCTTGATTCGCTGATTGGACTCCCCAATGTTAAAATACTTAATTGTATTTTCTCAACCTTTTCCCCTCAGTTACACCAAATCCTTATTTGGAAGTCAACCCTTTATGTGAACTAAGTTAAGTCAACCTAAAACTTCTAGTTAGAATTCCTCAATAATTTAAAGCACCCCAACTTTAACTGCTCAAGTACTTTGAACTATAGTTCAATTTTAATTGGAGTAGTAAAACGCTATACCGAATTAATATATATAATTGATGGATTTTATCATTTTATGCTTAAATTTATAATTATTATTTTTATCACATGCTTATTAATATTAAGTGTATTTACTTAAGTGATTAACCATGTCTTAGATAATATTTACTCATAAGCCAATTTATTTTAGTCTATCATGCATGATCGTTAATTTAATTAAATTATATGATCACAATAAATCATCCATAATGAAATAACCATGAATCTTGATAGAAATAAAATAATAAATTTGTATGATCATGAGCTTATACTAATGGTTAGTTTATATAGCTATTGATAAAATAACCACTAACCAAGGGAAAAAACACCTTGAACTAGTTAAGGTTCATGTTATAGCTTTCCACATGTCCACCTATGTATCTCCTTGGATTGGTTTCGCCTTAGCACCGAACTTGAACCTCATCCACTAGCTTGAGAGATCCATCCTTTATATATTCTTTTTACTCACACGTAGGTGATGGGAAATGGGGTTTACATAAAAGAAACCATGGGAACGTAATCCCTACATAATAAGAGGATAGATGCATGCATTACAACTACTTAATTTAATAATAAATTAAATGAAACCAATCACATACAGAGTTATCATCTAGATCATGATCATCCACATGCATGCAACCAATTACACATTTAATAAAAAATTGCATTCAATTCCTAGTCGTTATTATTTAAGATAAATTTCACCCAAATCAATTAATTATTATCTTTAATTAATTAATTATTTTATCTTAATTATTATTTAAATTTCCTTTATATTCTCATCCATTATAATTTTAAACAAATTAAATAAATTCATTTAAAATTAATTGTGTACATAAATGTACCTTGGAGGAAAAACGGCGAATACCCACCCGAATCTACCCAACATGTATTATACTCATATATAGTTTTACTTTTGTGACATATGACATACAAAAATTATCACATACTTTCATGACGTGTACAATTACATGAATTACATGATTTTTTGGTCATATTTCATGCTTCAATGCATGTAGAGTAACAACTGTAATATGACTCATACATGATATGCAGATATGAACATTACACATATATTAATTAAACATTTATATATATAAATATTAAAAAAACCCATCACATGGTTTGTCCTATAAACTTAAGGACCACACACAAGCACATGTCTCAAGGTTTACATAATATGATAAATAAATTCTAAATCTATATAATTTGGTATAAGTACACAACATGTACATTCGAGAACAAGGCATGTAGAACTCTCACCATCTATCTGAGGTACACAAATAGGGGCTCGGTGTGTAAATCATACATCATAACCTAGATTACATTGTGTGCATCATGGACTACACAGCGTGTTAACCTCGAGTTACACAGTGACCAGTCAGGTTGGGTGTGTATAAAATATATGGCCTGTATGTGACTCAAAGGGACTAAAAATCATGTACGTAGGATACATGGGATGTACTATAGTTGACCGCGTTTCAGTCTGTCCTGATCAATATATGGTGTAAGAATTAACTACATTGTATTTCATCAATGTATATATATTTAGTAATTTCTAAATTAACTCATGGTGCATTAAACACAAGTTTATGACGTGTAACTCTGGCTACACAATGTGTACTTCTATGTTGTCCATCTAGAATCCTTGGAACATCCAGATGAGTTCCTCGAATTTATTTTAATCATAAAGTTAATTATTTCAATTAGATCTATGAGAGACAAAGGATTAATAATCATACCTTGCAATTTGGATTAAAAGAACGATTAAACTTGAATTGAAAAAATAAATTACAAATATGTAAATCACCAAATATATTTAAATAGTTATAAATAATTATGTGATCACTATGATACCACTTGTAGGTTCCTGGAGCAGAGGAAATGTGTGATGGGTAGTTCCAAACATGGATTTTTCTCATGATTGATGATCAATCTGAGATCTATATGAATATGAATTCCATTATCCACAAAATTGAATCAAAGAAAATAGACAAGGGATAGAACAATAGAAGTAGACAGAGGATCATAAAATATTAGTTATAATTAATTAAATAATTACCTTTTTTGGAATTATTTATTCATTAATGAATCTGATGATAAATTTACATTTCACCACCACTGCATTGTAGGAATCAAGTGCAGATTCCCTCTAGCAGTGATCCAAAAGTGTTCCGTGAATCTTTAGACGTCATCGAAGGAATATTTAGGTTCTAGCTTAATAGATCCTTGCGCTTATGTTGTCCGCCTTTTATTACTATTATAATCACTTTGAAAGTGTTCTCCTTGATCTAGTGGAGAATGATTGATGTCCATTCTTGGGAGCGTTATTGGATAAGAGAGATCTCTAGGGATTGATAGGATTCTCCAAGATTGTTGTGCACAACCAACAAAATGAATTGGCTTAATGAGAAAATAATATGAATTGGTTTATAAACTTTTAGGATTAAAATAAAATAATTGAAAAAGTGACCTTTAATATTTATTTAATCCATGTGAAACCCAATATCAAATAATAATAATAATATTAGTATTTCTTGACATGTTCTTAACTTGAAAATTATATTAAATATTATTTAATTAAATAATATTTATTATTTATTATTTCTCACCTGAACAAAAAACTTGGTCTTACATTCCTCTATATTTATCGAGCCTTGAATAATGACTATTTATTTATTAAATAAATATCACTACATTATTCTCTAATAAATAAATAAATATTATATTCACTAAATATAAAATAAATATTTATTGAATATTCCACTCACATTATATTTTCTCGAATAACCAGTGAAGGAATAAATGTGATCAAGAATACATGAATAAATATTGAACCACATCTATGAATAATATTTATTTATCTTTTTTAAATAATAAATAATAATATATTATTTAACTGAGATTCTGGATACACTTAGTGTGTGACCCTCTAGGCCTCTTTCGTAGTGGCATTAGGAGAAGTAGCCTAAAGTCCAAGGTTAACATCTATAAACACACCAAGTCATTCATATATAAAGAAGTTAATGCCACAATGACATTTTACCTCATACAAATGATTATTATGTAATATAATCCCTCGATCACGATGTCTCTAATCAAGCAGGTTGTATGCTGGTGCTATCAACCTACGTGCTCGATGTATTTTTATTTGAATTCCCAAAAATTTAACTTGCCTATAGAACACCATAGACATGGATTTATTTAGACTATATCATTTCCTTAAAATTTACTAAGATATCAACTTCCATTAATGAACAAAAGGGACAAATACTTTCTCTCATTATTCATTAATGCAATATTAATCGTGACATACCCAACGTATCTTACATCACCACACACATATGTTCTCATGGTTTTCATCAATACATCAAAGTATGTGACTCATAATATTCATTGATAAAAATCTTAAAGTATGAGGATCAATACACACATCCGCAGATGGGAATATCCAATGTCACTTAGAAATGTGGATTTTCTACTGGCGGGTCTCATTCTCATAATATCCTATTGAATATTACCAAGGGTGTACACTATGAGAAGGTGCCTAAAATGACTATGAGTCTCCACCCCTGATATCTTATTTCATTTGGGTCCCTTAAATGATATCATCTGAATATAGAACATATATTCAATAATGGTGTCGTATCACTTCCAGGTTCTCATCATAGTTGGGAACTGTTATGACCTTTTAGTGCGACAACTACTCTTATGAGATCATCACATACTATGTCATGAAGAAGAATAATCATGATGTGATAAGTAGTTTATTAATATTCAAAAACATGAATAAAAGTTATCATAAAGTATATAGAAGTTGGTTCTAGTGCACCAACTACAACATTCTCATGGTTTACGCCCTTATTAATATTCAGTGTAGGATATTATGAGAATGAGACCCGCCAGTAAGAAATAAACATTTATATGTGTCATTGAATGTTCCTATCTATGGAAGTGTGTATTGGTCCTTAGAATTTAATATTATTATTAATGAGTATTATGAGTTTATTAATTTGAAGTATTGATGAAAACTGTAAGGACATATTTTCATAGTGAGGTAGGATGTGTTGGGTGTGTCATGAGTAATATTGCATTAATGAATAATGAAAGGATTTTCTGCTTTTATTATATATGAGAAGTTGGTATCTCATAACCTTTTATGTAAATGATATAGACTAAATAAATCCATGGCCATGATGTTCTATAGGAAAGTTTTATTTCTAAAAAGTCAAAGAAAGAGACATCAAGCACATAGGTTGATGACACTGGCATGAAACCTACTTGATTAGAGATATCGTGATAAAGTTATTATATTACAAAGTGTTAGTATGATGTATTATGTCATTGAAACATTAACTTCTTTATATATGGGTGCCTTGGTATGTTTCTAGATGCTAACCTTGGACTTTAGGCTACTTTGCCTAATGCCATAGAAAAATATTCCTAAAGGGTCATACACTAAGTGTATCCAAAATCTTAGTTAAATAGTAATAATATTATTTATTATTTAATAAGTTGAATAAATATTATTCACACATGTGGTATAGTAATTATTTATGTTTTATTAATCTCATATATCCTGTCATCAATTATTCAAGATAATATAATGTGATCAAAATATTTAATGAATATTTATTTACTATTTAATGAATATAATATTTATTTATTTATTAAGGAATAATGTGGTGATATTAATTTAATAAATAAATAGTAATTATTCAAGGCCCGATAAATATTGTCGAGGAATGGTGAACCAAGTTTAATGGTTCAGTGAGAAATAATATATATTTAATATTATTTGATTAAATAATATTTAATTTAATTCTCAAGTTAAGTGCATGTCAAGGAAATAATAATAATAATATTATCTTAGACATGGGGTTCCACAAGGGATTAAACTAATAATAAGGGGAACTTGTGCAATTATTGATTTCTAACCCTAGTGATATATAAACCCAATTATATTATTTTCAATGAGAGGGTTGTGCACAACAAATTTGGAGAATCCTCTCTACATCTAGAGAGATTCCTTCTCCAAAAATGCTCCTAATAATGGAGAGATATATTCCTCTACCTCCCACTCTCAAGTTAAGAGAGATCAAATAGAATGCTTTGAAACCAATTATTACTGTGATCAAAGGTGAATGATGTAATAAATATGATCTTTTGTGATAGAACCCATAGATTCCTATGAAGATGTTTACAGATTTTTGTAACATGAGTGGATCACTGTTAGTGGGAATGTGCTCTTGATTCCTACAACATAATTATAGTACAACGCAGAACTATTTTCAGACTCATCAATGAGGAAAAAATTCCAACAAGTCAATTATTAATTTATTAAATTAATTATAAATAATATGTGATGATCCTCTATCTAGTT
Organism: Viscum album; assembly: GCA_963277665.1. Classification (NCBI taxonomy): domain Eukaryota; kingdom Viridiplantae; phylum Streptophyta; class Magnoliopsida; order Santalales; family Viscaceae; genus Viscum; species Viscum album. The sequence goes on along the minus strand of OY728130.1, from coordinate 349,887,757 downwards.
CTATCATTTTATCCAATATTTGTTTTCAATGATTCAATTCTATTTATCACGATGTTTATCATTGTGTAAATATCTAATTGATCATTGATCATGGGAAAAATAAAAGTTGGGTATGAACCATCACATGCTTCCACTATGCCTAAAACCTATAGTTTATGACTATTTTATGTAGATTCTAAAAGATAAATGGACATTAGCATATAATGGGGGAAAAAGTTATAGAAACATGAAAAATAATTGTGGAATTCATCAATTAGAAGATATAAAAGTTACCTATATGTGTCCTAGTTTAGAAGAAATTTTATCATTATGTGTAGTACTTCGTAAATAGAGGAATAATTTTTTTTGATTGAATTAATTAAGTGTTATGATAAAAAAATCACTTCCAAAGAGGGATTGATTGAAAAATTGAATTGGCTTTTGATTTTCAAGTGTGACTATTGAATCGAGAAGTAAGTCAATTTGAAGTGTCAAAGAGTCATGACCCCAGTACAGGAAGAACCAGTTGAGTATTTTTGGTATTAGAAGACCAGAGACATGGTGAATATGGGAAATTCCAAGAATTGAGTTTTCTATAAGCCATTTAATTGTGGAATGTGACTTAGTGAAAAAATCATGGGAATCAAATATTGATCTAGTGTACTAGATAAACACCATTTTTAACTATTATAGTGCATCATGGATACCTATTAGAAAGTTTAGGTATTTCCCAATTCCAGAAGAAAAAACTATTTTGATACCTTATATCATTAGGTTGCAATAATGAGGTAGGATGAAATCCAACATAAATCAAAATGAGATATATTAGCCTCAAGAACAAGTTCGACATTTGAGAAGCAACATTTGTCATGTGGAAGTTCATAACAGGAAGTGATGTCCTAATATTCCTGGAATTAGTTCTCATTCTCAATGATAGTTATATATTACATGAACAACATGTAAGTTCCTAGTTAATTAAAATTGTTATTTTTATTAGACCTTAGGTCATTCTTTTGGTCATTTTTCTAAAATCTTGAGGTTTTTGAAAAATTGGATATATCTTGGGACACACACACATATAATATTACAATAAAAACAAATATATTATGTATGAATTTAAAAATTTTCCTCTTCAATAAAAAAATGAATAAGTGTTGTATATTATGAATAAATGAAATATATTATGTGTTAGAGTTTTGATAAAGGAAAGAACATTGTGTATGAAAAATATATTTTTTATAGAGGAAAAGATATTACATATTGAATTTTTACCAAGGGAAACATCATACATCCTAAAAATAGATTATGTATCAAAGGAAGATATTATGTATAGGATTTTGTATAATAAGAATATGTTACATATTGAAAATATATATTATGTACTGCTCATTCTATTATAGTAGGGGAAATAGGGTTCTTCTTCGATCCTTGGTACTTATTTTACTATTTTCATAACTTTCTTATCCTACATTATACTAACCATAAAATTTTAATTAAATTTTTCAATTACTTAATAGTCATATCCTATTTATGTGTAGAGATGGAGGATGTTACATTTCACACCAATTAGTACAAATATGTTTCACATGAGGTTCTAGTGGGGTATAAAGTTTGACATGTCAGTGTGTGTAAGCTGCACCACTATTATCACATTCCATCTCCACCTGCTATTATACCATACTTATGATGTAATAGTTTTTATGGATTCACTATATCAAATTTCAAATTTATTGATTATCGTCTCCTTATTTTCCTCCTAGAGATATGTAGACTTGAGACTCAAAATTTCCACTTACCCAAGGGAGATATGATCATCACCTTAAAAGAAGTGGAATTTATGCTTGGTATTCCTATTTAGGGTGTTATATTTATAAGACACACCCGTGGGGGCTATCAAGAGCTTGTAAATTTATTAATAGGCCTAGAAATTGAGTGAGATGAGGAAATTGTAGATAGAATCCAACTATCTGTGGTCTAACTTGACATGCACTTCATACATTTACCCGATGATGTTGATGAGCATACTGTCATGCGTCAAGCACATAGATATATCTTGAAGCCCATTAAAGGTACAATTTTAATTAATCACTTGAGAATGTATTTTCACATGATGTATTTAGGGATAATTTTGTAATTTGATTAGGTTGGGAGATATAGTTGGTCATCTTCATGCTTGAAATAAAAATATAGATCATTATATACTATATAAGAATCAAATTATAGTAATTTTAGGGGATTTTTCATCCTCCTTAAGATATGGGAATGAGAGAAAATTCTTCCACTAGATCTTATTATTATTGGTCCAGTTATTCTAATAAATATGATATATGATTCTCCATGTGGATGTTGGTATGATCACTCATCTTTATTGTTTTTTTATTAAAAATATAGGTTACATTATGCTGAAATTATTATTATTCATCACTTTCCATTTTTTATATCATATGGGGAGTCATAAACACCATTATATTAGGACACCAAGACATAATTTGGAAGTATATTATCTCATTTTGAATAGTAATTTACCCATTAAAGTAAGTATATTCATTCATATGTTGTGTAATAAATTTCAAAATATTATAGTCTTTGAATATTAGTAACAAAATATTTTAAAAATTATCATATATCATTTCAGATTTAATAGTAGTCGTATTGGGGTAACCTTGACCAACTTCCTGCATACTGCACTATTGGGATTGATGGTGATAGGACTATAGTGCCCCTTATACACTTTCTTATTATTGAGTGGTCAAAGACCAATAGGGTTATGTGTTAGTTTGGATGTGTTCTGTATATTCCATCAGGGGGAAGGATGTCAACTGGAGGCAAAATCATGTCCAGTATAACGACATATGGGATAGAAATGTGACATTTCTTATTGAAGGCACACTTATGATGTGACTCCATCTATCACCATAACTTGAGTATTTACCATGGTATGGAATATAATCTATACTGTATCTTATGTGACATGGTAGAGGGATCAAGGATCTCATAATTCAACACATTTATATTATCTTTTTTGTTGTGGACTTATTTTTAGTTTAGTTTGATTTTTTATAGTGTACTGATGAAGGTATTTTCATGTAGGTCCTATCAAATAAAAATTTGAACCTAAGTGATTATAGTGAAAGTGGAACAAAGGTTTTATCTAAAGAGGAGGGTGTTATTAGTGTGATTTTCTTATGTTGTGTGGGTTATATGTGTATTAAAAATATGATAAAAATGTGTAATAATTCAATAAAAGAAGTTTTAAATTCAGTTTTAAAAGCAGGGGTCTAACCTCAGATAATTATCTCACCTGTTAAATCATTTTTCATATTAACTCTTTGGATCTCACTTTTTAATCCATTGAAAGCTCAACTGATTTCCCACCCTTAGTGAATTTGGATTGAATATAGAAATCCAATAATAATTTCATTCTATATATCTATATAAATGAGTGATTGTATATCTCTAATAACTTTTGAATCATCTCGCTACTCACCATCATAGGTAGTAAACAAGTTCCTGGTGGTTTGTGTGTGCGAACTAGTAAAGAAGGGTAGAATAATTTAAATGCAAAGAATAATGGAAATATCCTAATGTAAAAGAAATCAAACACTTATGTAGAAATAAAATAGAATATAATTAGAAATTAAGAGTAGAAATACCATAGCAAAATTCCTCATCTCAATTGACCAGTAGCTTCTCAAAAATATCTTCTTTAGTGAATAATCATCATATTTATAGATTGATAAGGATCTCCTCATCAACAACTTAATCTCCCACATGAGAAGCACATGATTCATCTTCTTCTAGAGAAATTACAATACCTCTAAGATCTTTCTCAGTTTCAGTTCCCATATCACATCCTTTTAGATGGATTCCACATGCCACATTCACTGGTATAGATTGCTTCAACTTGGAATCTTGAAATTTATAGCTTTATAGACATTCCCTCTCATGATCACTTGCTTCTTCTTCAGCTGGATGAGTGTTATGTGGATTAGTTATTTGATATTTTATAGATTTTTATAAAAAAGGTATTTTGATTTAGGTCAATCCATTTCCATTTTGGGAATTTCTGGTTTTAATACCTAGGGTTTTAAAATTTCTCTAAGTCTAAAGTCATATATGGGTGGTGAGAGAAACGTTGTACGAGAAAATTCTTATACATCCCAGCCTGAGAAAGTCGCACGATTTGGAAAACGTCTTATTATATCAAGAAGTTATATGAACTAAAGTCATAAGATAAGTGAAGTATTATGTACAAAGAAACCAAAGTCATGAAAAATGATTCATAAGTCTTATGATCTAGCTAAATTCTTACTAAATGGCTAAGAAAGTCTTACAAGAAGCTAATAAAGTCTTAAAAATTACTAGAGTAAAGTCTTATGGGATAGTTTGGAAGTTATATACATGCTTAGGGAATCTTATTCATTTGAAATTTTCTATCCAACTCCAAAGTCACATAAGCTGTTGGAAATTCTTGCACAAGACAAAGTCACACACAACACTTAAGTCATATGAAACTACTTTTGGAATTCATACATGGACTCTATCCAAAGTTATATGAAATGACTAAAGTCATACGAGTGCCATTGGGGAAGTCATACACATCTCATAACTTTTTCATTTTTGAAGCTTTAGTACTATAAATTTGAGAATACAAAATTAGTGAAGGATTGTTCTAGATTAATATAAAAATGTATTTAAACAAAGAAACTCAGATTTAGAAGCCTTTAATTAGTTTATACCCAAAAATAAAAATTTAATGAATCATTTCTCAAAAAATTCCAACATTAATAAAACAATTAAAAATTATAATTCAACCCATTAAAAAAATTAGACTACAGTTTTACAAATGTGACAAAAATGAGATGTTTTCCTATGTATTATATGAATTGTGATGTTAATTACTATTAAAAATGCGAATAAAATTTTAGAAAATGTTTTATCTCATCACTCCCCCACACTTACACAGCTTCAATTATGATCGATATAATGAATTCAAAAATTATTATCATTCCTAATTATAAACACTCAAACTAGTAAATAAGGAGAAACATAGACTCATTCATTATTTTAATTTTCATGCCTCCTCTATGAATTTAACTCACCGCTCATTTATTTTCCCTAAAATTTTCAAGCATTAATTCCTTCCAAAGTCACTACAGGACCGAACTCACTCTATAAGTTTCCCTCTTTACTCTATAAACATATAAAAAATAGAGTCATTCTCATTCCCAAAGTTCATATAATCCACCATAGGATTTCCATGGTCCTAAGTTTTATAACAACAGAATCTAGTGTGTTACTCAAGAGGAGATCCAAAAGGTTGTTCTGAGGTTTAAGGGTTGGTAGGAATAGAAGCTTAAGATTCTGCGGCATAAAATGAGTTTTTAATATAACATCATAAGATTTTAAATTATATACTCCTTTAAGACCTAATATGTTTGATAGAGAGTGATACACGTAACATCGAACCAAAACAAGCTGTAGAAAAATATATATCCCTTAAAATGTATTCATAAGAATAGAAAGTAAAAATAAATATTAATTAATTATTAAATATATGTAGAAATAAAAATCATTATTAATTTAAATTCATTGATAAATTAAATTAGTGTTGTAAAATTACTTATAAGACTGATTTATGATTTAAAATAAAACCTTTTTAAAAAATATTATATGTTTTTTAAGAAAAAAATATATTATATGTAAAATATATTGTTGATATAAATAATATATTTACACCAATTTTATTTCTAATTGATAATAAATAATAATAATAATTTTAAATATTTTTAAAAAGTTATTTTCCTATGAAAATAATTTTCATTATATATTTTTTGTTTTTATTTAAAAGTTAAAATTTAAAATTTTAGAATTTTAATTTGAAAATTAAACTTAATTTTTAGATAAATATTTTCAATATTAGCTTAAGATTAATTTTTTATATCTATAAAAAATAGTTGATCTTTAGGTGAATAGTGAAAGATATAGTTTTTAACAAAATTCTAAATGTTTCGACTATATCATTATATAAGAAAGACCTAGAAGTTAAAAAAACTTTTTAATTGATCAAATATGTATTTAATAAGTAAAAATATATATTTTTAAGTACCACTCAAAATTTATAAGACCTATGTTTAACCTTTTCTAAACTTGAGTAACATTATCCAATAAAAGAAATGGTTTTTGGTCATTTATTTTAATTAAATATTGCTTTAGTAAAATTAAAATTTGGCTTTATATGAGGGCCACATAAATTTTAATTTTTTATAATAAACCTATTTATATTCTTTAAATCTAATACATTAATAATTTTATCCTATACATAAATTTTAATCTTAAAAATAATTTTTCCTAAGAACAAGTTTTTACGCGTTACATGAAATAATGTTAAAAATTAGTTTTATTACATTGAAATTTTATCAGATAAAATTTATTTAATATTTTAAATTTCTTGGTTAAAATTATTTAATAATTTTAATTTTATTTTTATCCATAAAAAATTATTTACTTTGGTAAAAACTAGTTACCACGGTAAAATAAAAAATGGTAAAAGTGAATATTCTAAGCGTGGGACTTGAAAACATGTTTAAAAAATGTGTAAAAGTTAATGGTTGAGAAATTATAGACCTTATATTAATCCCAAATACATTATTATTAAATTTTTATTCTTATTTACATGTGAAACATGTGCTCTCTTTATATTAAATTGAAATATTTACAAAAACATCATTCTCACCCCTTATAAAAGGGGCCTCTCACTACCCCTTCAAGACCACTCTAAAAATTTAGTTTCCACTTGAAAATATACCCATATTCTTTACCCTATAATCCCATTACTTTTAATTAATCCCCTGTTCATAATATATTGTCCTAAGACCTCAATTTCCAAGGTGTCTTCTAAGGGAAATCCCAACTTCTCAACATGACTACGTTTTTGTAATATATTTTATTTTCATTCTTACTTTACCAAATATAATTTTCTAATAATAATATAATTAAATCAGTATTTTTTATACTTAATTTTATTATTCCTATATAATAACCATTAATCACCTTTCGCATTTTATATTAAGAAAAAAGAAACCGTCATTCATGTGTTGTGCAGACTACCACCTCCATGAACCGATGACCTCTGCTTTTCACCATTACCTATTTTATATAGTTATAATAGTAAAGTAGAAAAATAAATGTGGAATATATAATATAATTATTCTTATGAAGATAAAAATTATAATCCACCTTCTTTCCCTCTCATTATTTAATAAATGAAAATTTTAAATGTGCGTTGTGTGAACTACCACCTCCAAAAAGTAACATATCTCATTTTTCATCTAATTTATTTATTATTTATTAAAAAATATTAACATTTTATTAAAAAAATTAAAAGTATCTAAATAATATAATTAAACTTATATATTATTGGTATTATTCCCAAAATAAACAACTTCCATAATCACAATCATCCATTAATTATGGTATGCCCATGTTTGGGTCGGTTTAACCACCTACTTGAAAAATTCTATAAAATAATATCATGGATGACTATGAGAACTTAAATATAGATAATATATGATAAATATAATCAAATAAAGATTTTATTTTGTTTCTGTAATAGTAACATTACTTTTAAACTCATTAATAAACACACCAATGCCCGTTCGTACAAAATCAACGAAACATGCTCATCAGCGACTTCATCTTTAATGTCTGTAACCAAAAATCGCAAGGAATGAAATTAAAAAATTATAAAAAAATTATAAATAATAAATTATAGTACCTTTTATAATATATTAATTATGAACTTTGAGATAATAATGAAGAAAAACACCACTATTATGAAACTAATTCAAATCGATCAAGATTAATCACATCCGATATTGAAAATGGATAATAACTAAATAATATACATATAACGAATAATTATAAAAAAGGTTTATAAGCACTTATATACATGAATAAATTTTTTAAATAGGTGATAAATATAATTATTATTTTTTATATAGGAGATTCAAGTACCTTGGTGGAAGTCATTAGTTAGGGTAAGGGTTGTTTGTCTCAAATTTCAATTCCTTGAGACATGATTATGTTATGCACCATGTTTTAAATTTTTTGGTGTACTTACTACCCATTTTATATTTTATAACATGATTCTATCATTATTCATGTCATTTAATGTTCCATCTTAGATTTTATCCTTCAAGGGGTTTTTATTTGAATTTTTCTCAAGCCTAACTTTTATTTGTATCTATTTTCAATTCCAGGACACTTGTTTAATATTAAAGAAAAAATTTATTTTATATATTTTATTCAATTTCCTATTTCCTTCAAGTTAAATTAATATCCTTAATTTATTTATATTTTAATTTCATGGTATCCCTCTCATGTTCCTTTGATTCTTATATTACAATTAATATAAAGGTGTTTGCATCTAAATTTTGTTTCATTGAGATATGATTAATATTCATCATTTGTTTCATTTTTTTGGTATGTATATTGGACATGGATTAATTTATAAATCATCTCACACTATCTTCCTTTTTTGAGATTAAACTTATAGAGATCTATCACTTCCTTTTTTTTGAAATCATCCTTTGTTTTAGGCATGATTTTACTTCCAATGTCTTTACTATATAAACACTCAATATTTCCTTCCCTTGATTCAAGGGTGTTCACATAGATTCCATATGTTGATTGATTGAGTAAATTATGGACATAAAAATATACCCCTTAATCTATATAATGTTAGTTTGAGGTATTCTTACATCAAAATATATCCCATTTATTGATTGTATAAATATTAAAAATCTATATATTTGTTATTATGATTTGTATGTTTATTGAATACATAGGAAAGTTGATTATATATTGTTTAATTACCCACATTATTTATCTGTATGGGTTATGATCTTGTTATTACTTTTAATAACATGATGAAAATTATTAACATGCTATATTTTGTTATTCTAATATGGATGTTTATGAAGAAAAGTTGATTACACATGATATTTTTATTCATATATTTTATATGGCGAATGAATTGGATTTAAAGAAGTAATGGGTGGGATTTGGTATTATATATCTCCTCGATGCATTGATTGGTCTTATGAGATAAAGTTTTTGGAAAATTGGTGTATGCCTACCCAATAAAAGCATTATGTCTTGGTTATAACCTCAAAAACAAGAATGATGTCTTGGCTACAACCTTGATGGTAATAATGATGTCTTGGATAAGGCCTTGATAGTAAAAGATGTCCGACATTATGCATTCCATCACCATGAATTTAGTTTTTTTATCCAAATTTGTATTTATATTGTTAACCATGGATTTGTATCAGGCTCACGTGATTGGTTTTATGAAATTATTTGGTTATAATTTTCTTTCTATCATATAATTCATTCCATGTCCATTCCTTGATAGATTCTAATATACATTGTCCCTTATTGTGTGTTTGAACTCACCCTTCTTATGTTTCAATTTCCCCAGGTTATGAAGAAAAGTATCACACATGATATGGATAGAACAGTAAATTGTGAATATAATTTTGTGGGAGTTATTTAAGACTTATTATGGATTAATTGGTTTCTTATATAGTAAAAAAATTCCAATTTTATGAGAAAGATATGGGTTTTTTAGTTATTTTTCTAACTCTCTAAAAATTTAAACCTAAAAGGTCCTTCAAATGTATGTGACTCAATATTTTATAGTGATATTGTAATTATTGATGGTTAAAATTGGTTCACTTTGGTCTGTGTCGAAGCTAGTATATATAGCACCAGATTTGGGAGTGCAGGTCTAGGGTGATGCATTTAATCTATTAAGTAAAAATCATGTTAAAATTCAGAAAGTGTAAAATAATGAATGTATCTCACTCAAATACCCACATGATATATTAATTCCAAATCACCCTCCCATTTATATTTTTCATGTTGGTATAGCCAAGTAGTGAATAATAATGAATACACTTCCTCATTTATCCATTTTTTCTTTTTCCTATATTTTTATATGAAATTTTTTCTCATTTTTTTTTTCAAATATACAAAAGTATTTTTTTAAAAATAAATTTTCCCTTTGTAGATAAAGAGGTAATCATGGGAAAAATAATAATGAATCATGGATTGTGAACCCACAACCTAAAACATACGTTGGAACCCTTTCACTCTACCCCAAATAGTATATTTCTCCTAAGAATTCTCATTAAATCACCCTCTCCCCCACAATTTTTAAATATATAACAAGAAATGCACTATAAATATTGGTAGGAAAGAATAATCTTGTCCTATAATATGGATTTCCTAATATGTATTCTAGGGTTTTTAAATCTTGAGTTATGTAAAATGTTAAGGTGTACCAAAATAAAGATTGATTGTATAAAGGTAATTTCAATGAATGATGAACTATATCATTAATGTATCATACATGAATATTATAGACTAAAATAGAATCAAGGCGAGTTTTAGTGTCTCTAAATGACCTAAGACTCTCAAGAAAGTGATTATAAGGAATAATATGCGACACAAGACTTAAAATATCTCTAGGATTAGGGATTTAAAAAATTTGGATAGTCATAAATGGAATATGAATTCATTTCTAGTTTATTAACCTAAGTTTAAATATATATAATAAGTGAAAAAACTCACTCAATAATCATTTAAATTAAATAGTTTATAAATTAGTTAAATCCTTCCAAATTATCACGGTATTTTACACTATGCATGACATATTGAAACTCAATTTCCTAACCTAAAAACATACCAATATTATAAAACATAAAAAAACATCATGTATAATTTAAAAATAGATTTTGAGAAGCATATTTACATCATAAAATACTTTATCCTCACCCATAATTATCTCATACACACATTTTAATTAATTCCAACATATATTTATTAAGAAATAGTAGACATAAAGAGAATTATTTAGACTACTGTGAATTAAAGAGATAACATGAGGTTCCAAATTTATAAGCAGTAGGGAATAGTTTTGGATCCTCCATTGGATTCTTCCAAAAATCTTCATAAAAATACTTTATTTATTGTCTATTAACTTTAAAAGGTTGTTATGATTGAGCTCCCTAAATCTCAACTACAAAAAATATAAATGTATTAGTAACTATAAATGGTCCAATCCATTTGGAACGAATCTTACAAAGAATGTGATTCATCCTAAAAGAGAACAGAATCACTTTATCTCCAACTTTAAATTATCCTTTTTAATGATTTTTTCATGAAAAAATCTAGATTTTTCCTTCTACAATAGAGATTTCTCATAAGATTCCCTTCTTAGCTCATCTAATTCCATTATTTGGAGCTTCTTTTTCTCTCTATCCTTATTGAATTCCGAGTTCAATTTCTTCACAACCAAGTAATATTTATGATGGGGCTCAATATCCAAGTGGATTTTTTTTCCAATAAATCCTTTTTAAGGGGATATACCTAGGGGTGTTTTTAAAAAAGTTTCATATACCCATAGTGCATTCTCAAATTTCTCACTCTAGTCTTTCTTGATGGGTTTCACTATTATTTATAGAAGCCTCTTTATTTCTCTATTAGGAATCTCAAACTGCCATTTTTTTGTGGGTGGTAGGAACTAGAGGTCTTATTTTGTACTCTATATATTTTCATAAGGGATTTTATGAGCTTGTTGAAAAAATATTCTCCTTTATCCCAGATTATTGCTCGAGGAACTTCAAACTTGAAAAAAGAATGTGATATTTGGTATTCAATGATAGATTTTCAATCATCATTTTGGGTTGGTTGTGCGGTAATAAACTTAGAAACATAATATATTTATAATAAAATATAGTAAAATCCAAAATAAATAGAAAATTAACCCCTAAACATCAAATTTTTCACAAAAAATTAGAGGTTTTTAGGGTATTTACTTAATTTTATAAATTCCTCCATTTAATTGAATATTTGGATATGTTTTGAAAAAATCATGTGTATCCATAAAAAGTTTTGGAAAAAACAGACCAACTTCCAATAATTTTTTATCTATTATATGAGGTCCAAATTGGCCTCCATATTCAAGTGTATGAAAAAATATAAGTACAATGTTTTCCTATTACTTATGTATATACCTTTAAATTACTTGATCAATATTAATTTTCTATAAATAATAAACCTCCTAGACAAAGTATTTTGATTTAGATTTCATTTTTAGAGTTTTATGCTTTGAAAAGAAGAAGGGTACCTTTTACGTGACCATTAAGTTTACCATGTCAACATACCAGGGTACCTTAGTGAATTCATACAACTTATCACCAGGGGGGAGTCATTTAGGAATATTTCAATGGGGTTTTGGATTTAGTGGTGTGGATAAATATACTAATGTGGTCTAGGACTTGGTTCTCACAACCCTTCTTGTCTTTGATTTCCAAGTCCAATTATTTCAAAATTAGCATCAACTTACCAATATATAATTTATGTTAGCTTTATTTATCAAATATCTGAGGTCTTCATTATAAGAAATTATGGTTACATAATAACCTAACATATATGAGTGAAATTTATCTAATGTAATAAAAATATCTTAAAAATTCTTCTCTGTTTTTATGAAATTGATTTTGGTTGTGTCCAAAGTTTTTAAAGTATAGGCTATCACATGTGAATTCCCATTAAAATTATAGGAAAGTAATATTTCCACTACTTTATTAGAGGAATGAAATAGTACTTTAAAGGGAAGTTCCCAGGCCGGTGGAAAGATTACAAGATATGTGGTCAATATCTATTCAAGTTTAACAAAAAATTTCATACACAAATTGCCAAACATAAAATCAGTTTCCTTTTTGATTAGGATAGTTAGGGATAATGAAATTTTATTAATGTCCCTAATAAACCATATATAATACCTAGTATGTCCTAAATATTATCTAATATTCTTCATAGTGGTGGGGTGAGGTAGTGTGGAAATTATTTCAATATTGGCCTTATCTACTTCAATTACTTACTTGGAAATCATGTGGCCTAAAAAATAACCATTTTACACCATGAAATGATACTTTTCAAAGTTTAAAACCAAAATTTTAACAATACATCTCTTTAACATTTTTTACATAATTTAATGACAACTTTAAAATCATGTTACATAAACTATAAAGTCATTAATAAAGACCTCCAAGAATCTTTTAATAATATCTTAAAAGATGTGTACTGTGCAGCATTGAAAAGTTTTTGGGGCATGTCATAACCAAAAATATATCTTTCAGTAATAAAAAATACCCAATATACAAGTTAATGTGGGTTTGTTTTGGTCCTTTAGTTCTATGAAGACCTAAAAATACCTAAAATATCCATTAAGAAAACAATATTTAACTTTACTAAATAGTTATTCTAGAATTTGATCTATAAAATGGATAGGGAAGTGGTATTTTCTAGTAACATTGTTATATTTCCTATAGTTAATGAAGACCCTACATCTATTCTGAATCATAGTGGGAACTACCTCATTATTTTCATTTTTTCATAATGGTGAATCCAGTTATTTTGGGTTCAATTTTTATGGGTCTCACACATTGAGAATTAAAAATAGGGTTGATGATTCCAACTCTTAATATTATTTCAATTTCTCTTTTCACAACTTCCATAAGGGTCATATTGAGTCTTCTTTGGGGATATCTTATAGGTTTTAACCCACTTTCTATAAGAATTTGATGCACATAAGTTATGGTACTAATCCTTGGGATGTATCCTAATGACCAAAATATAACCCTAATGTTCTATTTTAGAATATATAGAAATTTGTGATCTTTATTAGGTTCTAAACTATTTGAAATTATAATAGGGAGTTTATAATTTTCCTTAAAAAATCCATATTTAAAATGTGAGGGTAACAACATTATTTCCGAATTAAGTTGTGTTCTAAAGACGGTTTCAACTTAGTTTTCTCTATGTTTCACCCTTCATTGAAAATAAAAAATTTCGGCAGTATATTTATACTGGTTATCAAAATACTCTTTATCAAAATCCTCAAGTTGGTCACTTCGCAAAACTAATTAAAATTTTACTCATTTTCAAAAACATTATTTTCATATAGATTAGGTAAATCTAAGGATTATCCTAATTTGTATATTTCATCTAACCTTTTAATATCTTCCTCATAAAAATAATAAATTTTATAATGATATAGAGTAAACACAGATTGCTCATCATGAGGGTATCTCATTAAGTATAAAATAATGAAATTTATAGTGTTTTATCTAAAGAAAATTTTAAAGTATTCCCTAATTAATATTTATTATAGTTTTAGAAGTTAAAATTTTATTACCTAAAATTATAGGGGAATGTGTCATACTCTTTCTTCCTTTATGTTCAAAATGTTAAAATGATCAGAGAACATGAGTCCTTTCATTCTTACCAAAACATATTCTAAAACTCCTACTGGGTAAGAAGTGGTTCAGTCAGCTAGTTGTAAAACCATCCCAGTTGGATTTAGTTATCTTATATATAGAAAAGAGTATCTTGAGTAAGGTATATCATTAATTGAATATTCTAAATCCTGTAGTGAATTTTAAAAAAATAATATCTCTTATGGTAAAAGGGATAGTTAAAGTACCTAAGCATTTACATTTTTCAGGTATTTTTGGGGTTATTAAATAAGCCAAATTTAGATCTAAACTCACATTTTCATTTTTTTTGAAATTTTATTTTCTTGGTACAGATCTCCTTAAGAAAAATTTCATACCATTTTATTTGGTCGATGAGATCTAGTAAAGAGTTGTTTACTCCTACTTTATTAAATTTTTCTAACACTTATTGTTGTAAGGTTTCTTTATTATTCTTCTTGGGTGGGTTAATTCTCAATGGTAATAGAGATCAGGGCTAAGTTACCTCTACCATATTGGATTTTCATTTTTCTTTATTCACTAGTAATATCTTTAAAGGCAGCTAAACTTATTTTTCTATAGGGGCTAGGTCTTGTTCTCCAGGCTGTCTACTTCCACAATCCATTTCCATTAGTGGGTTTCACTATATTTCACCTCTATTCCACTTAAAAAATATCTAAAATCCATGTTATATTTAGTTTTAAGAGTTTATTGGTTAAAGAGATTACATTATCCTTGAATTGGAAATTTTTTCAAAGTGTAAATGATCTTTCCAAATGGAACTTAAAAATCAATAAACTTTGACCCATGAGCGGCGAGGGTGTATTGTAGCCTGGTTTGAGATTCCACAAGATATATCTGTATGTATTTCACTAATATTTCTCAGTTTAGTATTTTTTATAATCCTTTAGAAGGATGAGTTTTATGTATATGAAATAGTGGTGGTTAGAAAGGCTATTGATTTTTTTAGAAAAGGTGGCATTTTGGGATTATGGTTTCTATTTGCATATTTAGTTATAAAATAATCTTTAAACCCTTTATTACTGGTTAGTTGCTACTGGTATTGTCTCTAGTACATAGAATCACAATTATCAGTTTCTTTCACTTAGGGGTAGCCATCAATGAAATGATCCAGTGAGTGTTAAATCTTTTAGACCCTTGGGGGTGCAGATAGTAATGCTTTTTAAACCCTATTCAATACTAACCATCTCAAAAGAGAGGTTATTTATTCAATTCTAGATTCAATTAAAGGAGAGTTGGAACTTTTTACCACATTTAGTCCTCTAGTTGTGGATATTGTACCAAATGTTTGGGAGTTTTATGAGATATCCTCTATAAAATCTCAAGATTTGATAGGTGACTTATTAATTAGTGTACCTATAGAAGAATCATCCAAAAAATTTTCGACATTTTCTAGCACTCCTTGGAAAACAAACACCACTAAATGGTGGTATTAAAAGGTTTTATGTGGGAAATATAATGTTATTCTCATGAATCTCTCCCAAAACTGATACAGAGTTTCTTTATTTTCTTTCTTGATCCAATAGAGTTCCTTCAATAACTAAGTAATTCTTGAAATAGAGAAGAAATTTTGGAGGAAGGCCCATTAAAGCTCATCCTAGGTGATGAATTCTCCAGGATATTGGTTATAAATCTATTCCTTAGATGATACTTCTAAGGATATGTAAATCCATTCCAGGTGATATGTGCCTCAAATAATCCTCTAGGTTTGAAACTACTTCAAACACACTCAAATTTATTCAAATTTATGTTATGATCCTATCTTTCCTTGCAATGGAACATAGATAATAATTAGATCATTCAAGTTTTGATCTAAAAAATCATATTGATTATTCAATTGAAACAAGTGATTATTATTATTAAATTTACATTCACATAACTCTTTGAGTTTTCTATTTAGTTGATCTATATTGTCTTTAATGTTTTCACTTCCTAAGGCGGCTATGGTGGAAGAAGTTGAAAATGATAGAGAGTCTAACAATGCAATTGTGACAAACTCCATCTCCACTTTATCAATGATTATTAAGTTTATAAATTTTTCTAGTAGAGTTTTTTCAGCCTATAGATCAAAACCAAAGAGGATATTTGAACTTGATTTGGGATTGTATTAAACACATCTCAAATAAAAAAAACACTAGCCTATATCCTCAATAATGACACCAAGTTGATAAATGGATTGTCATACAGATCCTATAAAATTAAAATTTTAACCTAAGTATATGTATTGAAATAGAAAATTAGGTTGTCTTTTGATAAGATAGTGTTGTTGATGTGCTTTTATTATGTTGTGTGGGATTAGTGTGTATTAAAAGTAGTGAAAAAAGTTATGATAATGCAATTCAAATGGTTTTAAATTTAGTTTTAAAAGTAGTGGTCGAACATTAGATAATCCCCACACATATCTATTAAATCATTATTTTGATTAACTATCTCTCTATCTCTCTCTAATTAGATAAAAACTCAACTGATTACTCTCTATTGGTGATTTTATCTTCAACATAAAATTTAAATAATCACTAAATTCCCAGTCCTTTCCTATGAGAGTGATCATATATCTCCAATTACCCCTAAATCACCTCTTTTTTCACCATCATAGGTATTAAAGAAGTTTTAAGTGTTCTATATGTGTGAACCAGTAAAGAAGGGATGAATAATTTAAATTAAAGGATTAATGGAAATGTCCTACAATCTATGAAATTAAACACTTATTGATAATGAAAATAGCAGAGAATTAACAATTAAGATAAACATTCATTAACAAGGTTATAGAGAGTTCTCCTTATATATTCCACCAAGAGTATAGTGCAACATCACTAGATATTTCACAATAAAGAAAAATAAAATAAAAGAAATATAGCACCACCAATCCTCAACTCAATCAACTGGTGGATACTCGACAATCTTTTCTCTAGTGAACTTTTATCCTTTTTATATAATTGTCGGTATATCCTTGCATACCTTAGTAGATTAATCTCACACATGATCAAAACAAGATTAATCTTATTCCCTTAGTGATTCTATTACCTATAAAATAATCCCTATTTTTAGTTCCCACCTTACACTATTTTAGATGGCTTTTATGTTTCTCAATTAAGGGTAAAAATTGCTTTAACTGGGCATCTAGAATCTTATAGCTTGCTCGAAATTACCTCTCATGATAAATTTATTCCTTTTTATCTAGATTATTTCATCATGGATAGGTTAATAGAAAATTTCAATATTTTTTTGAATAAAAAAAATGGAATTTCGATTTAGGTTGATTCATATCTGTTTTGGGAATTTTTAATTTTGATCTTTACGGCTCAAAATTTTGGCTAAGTCCAAATTCATATAAAAAAGACTAATACTATCTGACCTAATAAAATTATAAATGCTAGATAGAGTTTTAAAATACCTATAAGTCATATTAACTGAATTCATGATATTAGAGTTAGTGTCATATAACCAAATATTGTGTACATTATATTGCTTATATAATCATAGACATGAATATCAATAAATATCTTATCACATATTGATTGTTCTTCTATATGAATTTAATGTGATAATGTAATAGAGTATCTATTAAATTGAAATGGACTTAATAAGTTCCCCAATATTATGAGAAACTTGATATGAAATGACAATATTATTAAACATAGTCCTATAGTCATATGACATCATCTGACATGACACTAATTGTGTTGACTGTCATGTGTGAGTACTCATATGTGGATGAGACTTCATCTCATGAAGTTAAAACATGGTAATATCCAAGACTAGAGATCATGAGGACATTCCCTCCTATAGGAATTCCACATGTTACACATGTCATTGGATATTTCTATATGCAAGCATGTGTTATGATCCTTATACTTTAAGATTATTATTAACGCATATCATAAGTCACGTACTTAGATGTATTATTTTAATCTGTGACACTATATGTTCATGGAGAATTTGGGTACATTGTGTGGATCACATGTGATATGATATTAATGAATAATTCAAGGAAGTATTTATACCTTCCATATTTATGGAAGTTGATATCTCATCATTTTTATTGAAATGGATCTGTCACCTCAAATTCAATGGTTATTGTGTATTGACAGCTTCATTTTCTAAATTCAAATAAATTCATATAAAACATATAGGTTGATAACATGAGTATGGAACCTTCTTGATGATATTTCAATACAAAGGAATTATATTACATAGTGGGTATTCATATGTGGTTGTTGTTGTTGCAACATTAACTTCTTCCTCTTGGGTGCCTTTATGTGTTGCTAGATATTGATATTGGAATTTAGGAAAACTCACTTAATACCATAGATGAAGAAGTCTATAGGTCCACACACTTAATGTTTCTATTGATCTCAATTAAATTATAATTTAATTTAATAATTATAATAAATATTATTCTCCCATCCAAGGAATAATACTTATTTTGGATTTAATAATTTTAAATATTCAGTCACCATATATATGTGTGAGTTGAATATTAAAATAAATATTTATTCATAATACCATGAATGTTGAAAATATTTATTTATTTATTTATTTAATGAATAATATTTATTATTAGTGGTTTGGTAAACATCGAGGAGGAAATGAAGACCTAGTTATTGGGTTTTCTAGAGATGATATATTAAATATCATTTAAATAAATAAATATTTATTTATTTAAATAAATGATACTTTTTTTTCTCTGTGAATTTAGAACAAGTCAAGTAAATAACAATAACATTATTATTATTAAAACATGGGGTTCTCTAGGAATTAAGATAATAATAAAGGGACTATGTGAAATTATATATTCTATACCCTATCTCTATAAATACTCGATTATATCATTTTCTAGGGTTAGACATTGTTGTGCACAACACACCCATCTAGAGATTCTCTAAAACACTAAAGAATCCGTATTTTTTTTACCTCTCTTGTTCCTCCCAAAATAGTGAGATAAAGAATCAATCGTTCTATATTTGAATGATTATGTGTAGATTTAAGGATGTGACAATAAATAATTGAAATTTCCATTTATAGAACCCAAAGTACCACAAGTGATTATTTAAGATCAAAAGAGTACATGTGGATCACCACTAGATGAATTTTTCTTTGGATCCTCTAATGAAATGATGGTGCAATTGAATAGAGGTTTGAATGATCAAAATCTTCTTCAAAGATATAATTATAAGACTAAGGTAATTCTTATTTAAAAATAATTATAAATTTAATGTAAAAATATACTCTCTTTATTTAAGGTGATATTTGTCAAATTTTCATCTCATAAATTCATTAGTTATGACATCTTTGTCGTATATATTGTGGATTATTAATTTAATCCAAAAAAAATTAGGTTTTCCTGACCCAAATAGAATTTTTCACTGCGTCTAAAGCCGTATTGTGGTATCAAAGTGATCATGTTAAAATTTATAATTATTTATTAAACATTGCTTGATAAAATCATTTTTTAATTTTTATTTTCAGTTTAATAATTATTTAAATATTAACATCAATATCTCTTATTATTATTATTCATTCATGAAAATATAACCAAAATAATGTTGATAACATGATAAAAAAATCCAAATATCCCATCCAGAGCTACTATAGATTTTGGTCAGATAACATGGGACACCATAGAATGTAACCTGGAGGTACATTCCATGTACACATGTTTAGTGCACTAGGAAGAACCTTGAATTTAATTCAACGCATTATGTATTGAATCACACGTGTTGTCATTAAACAATGTGTCTTGAATATTCCTAGGTGGAACATGGTTTTCTAGACTACATGTCATGTAACTCATAATCATATCATGTAGTCCACCTATTATCATGGTGTAAAACATGCAATCAAAGACATATTGTTTATTTATTACATGATCTATGTGAGTGATAGTTATAAAACTCAAAGATCGCATGGAATGTGTCTCCCATACATGATATGTACCTCATAAATGTTTGTGTCCAACATACACACTCAGTCCCTAGGCATGTTTCATAGAAAAATCGTGAAAAGATATACATGGCATGTAGCTGGCTTGTACACATTGTGTATCCTATCTGATTATGGGGAAAAGTAAAATTAATACATTACTTCATTAAAATCATTATATGTAATGTAATTTTCATATGTATATGTTTCATTTATTGATAGATTAAGTCATGTAATCATATAACAAATCATGTATGATTGATTTCATGTGAGTACATAGTACTTGAAAAAGACTATTTAGGGTAGTTCAAGCAGTT
This sequence comes from Viscum album, assembly GCA_963277665.1. Classification (NCBI taxonomy): domain Eukaryota; kingdom Viridiplantae; phylum Streptophyta; class Magnoliopsida; order Santalales; family Viscaceae; genus Viscum; species Viscum album. The sequence goes on along the minus strand of OY728130.1, from coordinate 349,867,191 downwards.
ACATGCCCTGTTTCCCCATAGTACATGTCATGTAATTAATTGATTTTAAATAAAATTAAATTTTTTAATTCATTTAAAATTACAATGTATGAGAATATCAAGGGATTATTGAATATAAATTAAGATAAATGAATGAATTAATTAATTCAATCACATTTTATCTTCATTAATAATGATTGAAATGAATGATAGTTTATTAAATTTGTATTCATTACATATTTGGATGATCATGAGAATGACCAACCAATGTATGAGTGTAATTTTTTTAAATTTAATTATTTCATGAGTTATTATTAAATTAAAATAATGGTCTATGTTTCATCCCCTCCTCTTATTATGTAAGTAATTATGTGTCCATGATTTCTTTCATATAATCCCTATAACAATTCTGTTAGTTCCCCTCTCCTACATTTGAATAAAATAATATGTAAGGATGGATATATCAGGTTATTGGTGGAAGTAAAATATGAATCCAAGGTGAAATAAAATCATGTGATATATTAGACAATGGCCGAATGATGCAACTTTTTTCGACGCTTTCTCCATGGAACACATATTCCTTTCAAGGATGCATTGCACTGTTTCCCCGCATTCCCACTTTCCAAAGGTGGGAAACATCTGTTTCTTATTTAGGGACATTTTCTCCTTGATCGAAATGAGATGATGGGATGTCGGCTCCGCCATCTGTGGATTCCTCCTCAAAACTCATCGCATAGTCCGGGTCTCCGTTAAACATTAAGATGTTGTTCGTGAAACTCTTACCCATTGCCATATATTCATGGAAACTGGTTAATTACACTGCTTCTGTTATGACATTCAAATGGGTCAAGTTAGGGTAGAAAACTTTGATCAAAGGAGTAGTCACGTTGGACATCACTGGCGTGTCTAGACATTGAAACACTGATGCGTATGGGTTTCTTCCCCTTATGATAGGGATTCTCAAGGTTGAGAAAGCCTGAGGTATCCCACATCATGTGTGAGGAATTATATACCATGTTCATGTCCCATAGGTTTTCCCCAACTTCCCTTATTTAACACAGGGTATGCCGTGAGTTTAAAATCTAGCGAAGATAGATCAGACTGATCAAAATACCGATAGGAGTGAATCAGGTGGGTATATCCCCTAAGAGGGAGCACATGAGGGGTTTACTGGATGAGTGGATCAAAATGTCCAATGAAGATGGATCTGAGGATGCTTGTGTCCCTATAAAGAGGATGCTAGGGTTTACCATTGGATGGGATTTAACCTTAGGGAGGTTTCCTACGTACCCTGTATAGGAGATAGGGATCAAAACCCACGTAGTTCGAATGAGTGAGGCTTAAAGTCAGGGTGTATACAAAGGACAATGGCCTGGAGACATGCTAGGGGGCTCACGCATGGATAGAATCCCATGAAAAGAGGGAAAATCTTGGTTGGATGGTTATGGATTGTTTGGGGATTATAAATGGTTAGCTTCCCAGGTGCTGTAAGTAGTAGCGTTGGGATGAATGGAATGATCTCACTAAGATGTGGTGTTCTGGGTAGTAATTCGTATGGATGATGGAAGGTTGAATGAAGTGGGTGGTGAATGAGTTGGAACTGTCGTGAAGGTGATGGTAGTGTTGGGATTGAACCTCATAGAGGCCTCCTACTTATCCTCGTGGCGGGGAATCAAAGTACACATAGTTTGGTGGGGTGATGGGACACCTGTGGAGGTGGACTGTGAGAATGGACACATGAATGGGACTCGGAGGGAGTAGAACCCCTGGGTTGGGGCATAAACTTCCCAAAACATAGAGGCTCAAGGGAGAGTCTAGGATGATACATTAGTGATTGTATTGAACCTTGGGGAGGCTTCCTATGTATCCCTGTGGCCGAGAATCAAAGTCCACGTAGTTTAGGATGGGGAATGGAACCAAGGTGTACACAAAGGAAAATGACCTGATGACATGATGGGGCTTATGCATAGTTATCATCCCTAGAGTTGGTCTGACGCAATTAAGGGATAGACCAAGGATATAGGTCCCAACAAAGGGGACACTGAAGTTTTCCAATGTTTGGGGTTGAATCTCGAGGAGGCTTCCTACATAACCTACCTAGGAGACAAGGATCAAAACCCACGTAGTTTGAATAGTTTTACCAGTGTTTGGGGTTGAACCTCAGGGAGGATTCCTACATACCCAACATAGGATATAAGGATCAAAACTGAAGTAGTTAGAATATTTTTACCAGTGTTTGGGGTTGAACCTTGGGGATGCTTCCTATGTACCCTACCTAGGAGATAGGGATCAAAACCCATGTAGTTTGAATTGGTTTACCAGTGTTTGGTGTTGAACCTCAGGTAGGCATCCTATATACCCTACCTAGAAGATAGGGATCAAAACCAATGTATTTCAAATAGGTTTACCAGTATTTGGGGTTGAACCTTGGGGATGCTTCCTACACACCCTGCCTAGGATATAGGGATCAAAACCCACGTAGTTCGAATAGGTTTACCACTGTTTGAGGTTGAATCTTGGGGAGGCTTCCTAGGTACCCTACCTAGGATACAGAGATAAAAACCCACTTAGTTAAATAGTTTTACTAGTGTTTGGGGTTCAACCTCAGGGAGGATTCTGACATACCATGCCTAGGAGACAAGTATCAAAACCCACGTAGTTCAAATAGATTTACTAGTGTTTGGGATTGAACCTCAAGGATGAATCCTAGGTACCCTAACTAGGATACATGGATCAAAACCCACATAGTTCTAATAGGTTTACTAGTGTTTGGGATTGAACATCATGGAGGATTCCTACGTACCCTTCCCAAGAGACAGGGATCAAAATCCACATAGTTCGAATCAATTTACCAGTTTTTGGGGTTTAATCTCAGGGGGATTCCTACGTACCCTAAATAGAATACAGGGATAAAAACCCACATAGTTCAAATAGGTTTACCAATTTTTGGGATTTAACCTTAGGGAGGCTTCCTACATACCCTTCTTAGGAGACAGGGATCAAAACCCACGTAGTTTGAATAGGTTTACCAGTGTTTGGGGTTGAACCTTGGGGAGGCTTCCTACTTACCCTGAATAGGAGACATAGATTAAAACCCATGTAGTTTGAATAGGTTTACCAGTGTTTGGGGTTGAACCTTGGGGATGATTCCTATGTATCATACTTAAGAGACAGGGATCAATACCGACATAGTCTGAATTAAAATAGGTTTACCAGTGTTTGGGGTTGAACCTCAGGGAGGCTTCCTATGTACCCTACCTAGGAGACAGGGATCAAAACTCACATAGTTTGAATAGGTTTACCTATTTTTGGTGTTTAACCTCAAGGAGGATTCATATGTACCCTACCTAGGATATAGGGATAAAAAACCACATATCTCAAATAAGTTTACCATTGTTTGGGGTTGAACCTCAGGGAGGCTTCCTATGTACCCTGCCTAGGCGACATGGATCAAAACCCACGTAGTTTGAATAGGTTTACCAGTGTTTGGGGTTGAACCTCGAGGATGATTCCTATGTACCCTACCTAGGAGTCACGGATCCAAACACATGTATTTCGAATAGGTTTACCAGTGTTTGAGATTGAACCTTGGGGAGGCTTCCTACGTACCCTACCTAAGAGATAGGGATCAAAACCCACGTTTTTCGAATAGGTTTACCAATGTTTGGGGTCGATCCTCTGGGAGGCTTCCTGTGTACCCTTCATAGGAGACATGGATCAAAACCCACATAGTTCAAAAACATACAGTATAATTTCATGCAAGATGAGAAGGGGCATACGGTATAACGTCATGAGAGACAAGGGTGGATTGACGTGAGTTGGTATGGACTGATGGGTGTTGGGATTGAACTTTAGAGAGGATTCCTACATATGTTTCTTAGAAGGGTAAAGGATCAAAGTCCATGTAGTTCTGGGTGGGGGGCTTGGGGATTAAACATTAAGGTGGCCCAGGGAGGATTCCATGGTCGATGCTTACTCAAATCCCACGTGAGTCATGCTCTGTTTTTGAAATAGCAGGAAACATAGAAATGATGATCACATCACAAAAAGTGAATCCTATGAGTAATATATTGGGTTTTACATGTGGTTAGAGGCCCAGGGATATTGATATTTTGACTTACTCCGGGATGGATGCCCGATGGAGATAAATCCTAGAGGGAGAGGGATGGGGTAACAAAGTTCCATGTTCCCATATCTATTATGGACTTTGTGCATAGAAGAAGAGAGGAGGAGAAAGGATACTACCTCCCATAAGAAAGGTTAGGGTCTTACACCAAGATAGTTTCCCTTCCCCATGGACAAATTTCATTCCATGAAAGGAGGATCTCATTCCAGTGAAGAAGATCTCACTCCTGTGGAGACCAGTGGGCATGAAAAATGTCTGAGGTAGGGAACCCCATGTATATTGCATGTGGTGAGGCCATATTTTAACAACATGTGTTGAGGATAAGGGTGCTTGTTAGTTTAACGTCCTACAGCCCGGATGATGATGATTCACTCCTCACCCTTAGGACTTATATAATTGTCACACTTTAACCCTTGGTGGAGGGAAGGCACTGACAATGCCATGTGGATATGGGGTTATGGAGTGATCCATTAAGGGTATCACATTAGTGTGGCTATTCAAAGAAGCGATATCTGTTTGCGTGCGTATGTTAAGTAACATGAGGCAGAGCAACACAATATGAAGCACCTCCCAAGGGACCTTGAAATCACTTAGTACAAAACTAGAGGGCTGTACAGGAGAAGCGTTTGTGAAGAAAAAGGCTTCACAGGAAGGAACCTTGTGAAGATCTGGTGCTCTATAGAGTGGATATACTTCGAGAAGGGGTGTGCATCATAAATTGGAGTGTCCTAGCCTAGGCATGGGGTATACATGCATATAAAGTGTGCATCGTGAAATGCAAGTTCTTTTGTAGAGTAGGACTTCATGGAGCATGGGTGGAACGAAAATCATGACATTGTGAAGCACAATGATCCTACCTTATCATGGGTTCCACATGTGTATAGAAGGTACTACATGAATCCTGAGTCCTTTGCAAAAACCTTTGTTCCTTTAGGGATCTCTTTCCTTTGTAATGGCCTGGGGGCTTCACGAAGGGAATCTTTGCCTGAAGAGGGGTTGTATTTGAGCTAAGTAAAAAGTATTTTTCAATGATCAAATACCTTGAAGAGATAATTTTTCTCAATTCTTCATAGAACAGAGGGTGCTTCATGATTTGAGAGCTGTGACGGTGAAAGGTCGGGGTATCCATCCTTTGGGTCCAGGGGAAGCCTGGTATTTATAGGTGAGAGGTGGCATGAAGCTCTAACAAAACGTTACAAATATGCTTGTTCTTTTCCATTTGAGGTAGCTTGCATTAAGTTTTTCATAACTGTGGAGTCGACCGTCATACCATATTTGGTATAGAGGCCTCATTTATTCCCTTCGAGACACTCACAGAGGCTTCCATAAATTTCTAGATAATCAGAGAGGCGATCCTGTTCCCTCCACAGTGTGAAGCTTTCCATCAATTGCGTCGTAACCACATAGTCTTCCACCTCTTTTCTCTGTGAATATTATAAAGGGGGACTTGTATTTGAATTTTCTACGGTGATTAAGAGATTTTCACTAGCTACAGTGCTGAAGTTCTTCATAAAGGTTCTTCACGAAGCAGCCCCTTTTGGCATTGGTGTGCTCTTTACGTATTTTTCCTATACACACATTTTAGAGGAAAAAAATTCCTCCCATCAGATGTGGAGATGAGGAGAAAATGAGAATCAAAATATGTGGGTATATCACCAAAATTTAGGAAAATTTCAAAGAAAGATCATGAAGTAGGTTCGTGATGAAAATAGGAAGTGCGCAGGTTGAGAACACCACTAATCTCACCATGGCTAGGCATGCCATGAATCTCAGAGGTCGTTGCCTATAAATAGGGGAGTAAGACCCATATTTTTTCCTTACTTATCTCCATTTTTTCATGATTTTTATCTCAATTCATGAAGCTCCACATGCTCTTAGACCACTCTTTGCGAATCAGGCTCTCTTTTGCTCTGCAGCGCACAACGAGTCTTCAAACTCTGCGATTGTGTGCTTTGTAGATTGTACCTAAGAGGTCTGTGGAAGGGCTATGTGACCTATCTCTGTAATCTAGATTTGTGATGGAGCTCTGAAATTGAGCTATGCGATCAAGATCTGTGATCCAGGACAAAAAATTTCTAAATTTTGGGACAAAATGGATCACCAAGAAGCTGCCAAGTGGGTCCTTGTGGATGCTGCTCAGAGGGCAGAGATGACAGATAACCTAGGCATCGGGGAATGTGTGCAGAGAAAATTCGGACCATGAATCCATGGTGGAGTTTTTGTCAGATAGCTAGAAGACCTACCCCATGTGCAAAAAACTACCTCAGTACGTCTTTGGTATGAGGTATGATGTTCTCATTCCTGAAGCAAGCAAGGATGAGCCAACCTATTGGTTCACGAGTACACCGTGCTAGCACCAATGGTTCAGGGTGGTCAACAGTCATACTTGGGAGGATCATACACCAGTCAATGAAAACTTCTTGTATAACCATGTCAACAATGTCGATGGTAAGGCATTGCAGCCAGAGGTATCTCCCCTGCAGTACCACACCATTTTGGAGGAGGCTTTGGGGAACCCGGAGAAGGGGTGGACCGATGAGTGGGATCTGCACTAGGGAGGAAATTTCACAGATGACTGGGCATGGGCTTACTAGGTCTGTGCCTCCTGTGATGAGTTTGGTGTGGAGCTGAGGTTAGTGGTATTGTATGAGGTGGATTGGGCCTCCCAATTCCATATCTACCAGCTGAAGTAACTGATGCTAGAGTTTTTGTGCTGGTGGTTGTCGAGGACCAGCACTTTTCATCTTCACCATGGGGAGGTTGGCATTAGCCTCTAGGACCTTCAAAAGATCTTGGGGATTTTGATATTGGGTGTGATGTATGTCGAGTTCCTCCCCTCCACAAATACATGGGAGGACCCATAGCAAATGAAACCGCTAACAAAGGTATTGATGGACCTGGTCCCAAGAGAGGACAAGCAGTCGATGAGGGATGTCCACTTTAAGTTTTGGTTTAGGTGGTTCCTAAATTCCCCTCTAGAAGGTTTGTTTCTTGTGAGGCCTCCCACTATCCTGAAGGGGTCCAGCGTAGCAAAGATCACTCCTATTGGTGACTCGTAGAGGAAAACCAGTGGATGACATGGAGGTTCAGTCTCATCCCTGAGCAAAAATCGGTGGTTAGTTTGGCTGCGTTCATCTTAGAGCTCATTTATGAATTGATGCTTCCAGTAAGGGATGTGAACATGGGCGTATGGATGAGCACATTTATCATGACATTCTTATTGGAGATGGGGGAATGGATCAATCTGGGGATCCCAGTGCTGGCTAAGATGAAAAAATTATTGTGTCATATCAGTGAAGGGATGAATCCACATAGGCTGTGTGGGCCACTCCATCTTCTGTATGGGTGGATAATGGTGCATATGGGTGCCTATGAATACCCGAATCCCATTTCCCCTCCAAGTTCAGACTTCCAAATGGCTATTCTGAATGCGGTGGGGAGTTTCCCGACCAAGTTGAACCCACCACTGGTGCTGAACAGAGTATATGAGGCGGATGAGTTCAACTTACATTCATTCTCATTGCTAATAGCTATGTTCAATAATGATAACCAGGGAATGGAGGAGCATTGGTTCTACCTCCTGGCATTTCAGGATAGAGTCCTAGTGGCGCAGGTTGACCACGAGCCTCTGTGTGAGCCATACACCCCACACCGCTTTGAGAGGCAGTTTCGGTGCATGTAGAGGTTGAATCCATGGGTCTACTTGGGCATACGCAACGAGGACCATCCATGTGTGATGAGGTAGATGTGGATCATGTTCACATGGGGGGATGGGAGGATGCGGAATGAGTTGCCTCTACCCACTGTTGTTTATGGGATAGTGAAAGAATATACCAAGAGTTGGGAGGTATCCTACCCAAGGGAGATTTTGTAGAAGTGTAATGTCTGTGCTAGTGACGGGGTACCTCCTCAACCTTGTGGTTAGGGATGGAAGGTGGAAACAACATTCCATGGTTGCGGGGCCATAATAGTAGTGAGACCTATACTGATCAAGAGGCAGGTGACGATGGTGGACCCAAGGGTCCCAGAGGATCTAAGTCGGCAAGAAGGGAAACCACCAAGGGGGTTTTGTAGGATACCCACTCAGGCTCCAGGGAAATAGTTGTGCTATATAGATATGCCTGATAATGCAGTTTTCCCAGAGGCTTGGGACATCTGGGATGTTAACAGACAATTCCTCAATCCTTCCTAGATGTGGAACCATTTGATCCATCTCGGGATGTATGTGTTGGGGATTGGTCATGCTAGGGCCGACATTGTGGTATCTCAAGTAGAAGGGGAGTAGTATATCACCAAGCTGGAGGACTTTGTACACTCTCGTGGTGCTCAGGGTCCAATGACAGATCAAGTGAACGTTCTACTCAATCGAATAGTCCCTATGTAGTTATCTTATACTGAATTGTGGGAGTTCTTCCCCCTACTAGAAGAATCATAAGATTCTTCCTAGAGAGAAGAGGCTGGTAGAGAGATCCCTCTAGAGGAATGTGAGGTCACAAGATCAGAATTGGAAGAGTTCATAGAGGCTCTTGTGGTAATCCTTAAACCATTATCCTATGGTCATTATTTAATTCACTTAAGCCTACTCAAATAATATTTTCCCTGTGCATAAGGGCCTCATATACAGAACCTTCTCCCGCACAACAGTAGATGCAGCTTCAGGATCTGCACCTGTGACAATGGCGATTACTGTGACTAGCGGGGCCACAACACCCATGACGGTTCTCCAATATTCTTCATATTTACCAACCATATGTAGAGGGACATGCCTCGGGATCCCAATGATAAAAACTCAAGTTCAAGACTGACTATTTGATATCTATATGTATTATTCACATAATTCATAACTATTGTCCATTAAATCAGTCCAACCAACGTTTTCATATTTTTTTATGCATAGTTCTTCAAATGACGTAGGCCTCATTGGTGAGGATGTTCTGGGATCCTGGCGTTGCCTTTCCCAGGGGAATGCTGATGGTCATGTAAGTGGACTCCCATATTGACCAATCCATAACACTCTTGATCACAGGTGGGAACGTCAACAGGACAGAACCTGAAATCATCAAGGTGGAATCCGACGATAGGGATCAATCAGATGACACAAGGCATGACCAACCTAACCATACACTGGATGGAGATCCTACTTATGAGTTCCTAGAATCATTCCTCGCATATGATTCTACTGACCCCAAGGACAAGAATGAGATGACTTCCGATGAAGAGGATAGTAAAGTCATCCACCATCGATCATGGAAGCTCATCAAGTACTTCTTTGGGGATACCCCACAAGCACAATAGATAGACCATATGGGGAGGATTCATTCCTAGCTGCAAGAACTATGAACTGTAGGGGTGGATTCCCACATCGTCATATGCTCATCTAAGAATTTATGGCAGAGAAAATACTAGAACATGACCTCTGCCTCGATGTGGTCTAGCAACGGAGGAAGTCTGTGAACATTAAGAGACTACAGGGGGCCGAGAATGAGATCCAATGGTTGAGGGTGTAGAAAAACTAGCATTATTCTTTACTCAATGCACAATCTAGGCTTATATCATGACTAAAGGCCTAGCTAGAAGAGGATGAAGAACAGATGAGGTGAGGCTCTGAATAGATGGCTATGATTCGAGATGATAAGGATCAGTCTCGGATTGAGGCTGATGAACTATGCCCCATTTATATTGAGGAGGAGCAAGAGCTTAATAGGTGACAGTGGATCTTGGATGCTATAATCCAGAGAGTGGTAGAGCTGGGACACTCTATTGAAGAGTTCAACCCATCCATGGGAGGGACCAATCCTTGGGCATTGTAATTTGTATGAACTCATAAACGTAATTTCATGATTTTCTTTTTTATGTTTGTTGTGTGCATGAGTTATGTTGTTTGTTTTTGTTTTGCTGTATTTCCATCACATTCATGAAATATCTAGCGATCAATCCTTAAGCTCACATGGTTCATGCCCGATGTAAGAAATAAGGGATGACTACATCATTATTCTGTTTGAATATGAGAGTGACAACCAGGCTCTAGGCATATGGGGTTTAAACAACTGATCTAGATTTCTGGGAAGAAAGAGGGAGGCCTGACTGGAGAATAAAGTTCCCAGAGTATTTGAATTGCGGCTTTCTCAATGTGCTCTAGTACAAGAGCGGGATAATGCCAGGGGCATGAGAATCCATCCAAATAGAGGGGAGTGGAAAGTGTGTATCATAATACCCAAAATTTGGAACACTGTTGGGATGGAATGACAATGAAGGATAATAGTTTACCATGTTTGAAACATAGTATCCCTATTGTGTTATCCGGAAATGAGGATAACAAATGAGGGCCAACTACTGACTGTGTTTGAAACACATGAACTAACTTGAAATTTCATCCATTAGTCTTCCGAAACATTATACCAGGACAGTAGGAGAGCCATAAACCAATAATTTTTACAGTTAGGGGGTTCCTTCAGGCATGAAAGTGGTTGAGGATCCAAATAAAGGGCATGAAAAGCGTAAAGAGTGGAGTGATGTGTTGTTCGAATGGAGTCTAACACACTTGAAATTATGCCACCATGATAAAAATACATTAGGTGAGCACATCAGTATGATTAGGAATTATACTCATTTCATGAAATGATATCTCTGGAAAGATCCTAGAGTGGACCGTAGTTTCACATCATGATAATGAGGACGATAGGCACATAATTTAATATCGTATGGCGAGGAAGGAGGCAATGAACAATCCTGAAAGGGGGGATGAGGCCAAGATGACTGTATTAGAGGGTTTAAAATAATGTGGCTGGATCTGGTAACTAGACACCTAGATTTCACTATGTATCCTACTAGGGTAGGAATTAATCCATCCATAGTTATGCAAGACCCATGCAGTTTAACATCATGAGGTAAATATGCACAGGGTAAGAGATCTTTGAAAGGGTATATGATGTGATAACTATAAAACCGACATGAATGAGGACCAAGTAGTCCACACTGCATCATGTTCCTCTAATATAGATCTCAGGGCAAGGGGCCAAAAAGGAAACTTTTTAGGCTGGACCCAAGGTGAAATGCCCGAGTGTTCCTACATATCCCATGAGGATGGAAATCAAGCTGAATGTAGTTTTAAAATCACCGTGTAGTGAGATACTAACACTGGTGAGGGAAAAAATCTCTAGTGTATAAGTTGAATCATCCCATAATTATCATGGGGAATCCTAAACTTATAAAGGGTAGAATCGTAGTTTAAAGTTGTACATTGAGGACGTGGTTACCTAGAAAGAAAATGAGCGGTTTGGTATATATCCCGATGTGAATGAGGAATGAGAAGTTCACACCACACCATATGTTCCCAGTGGGTTTATTTAGACCATATACCAGAGGTGGTCTAACCTGGCGTTGGACCTAATATAAAGTGATCAGACCTTCCTATGTATCCCATGAGAATGGGAATCAATCTATATGGAGTTCTGTAGGTCCCATGTATTTTAACGTCATACAGTAGGATAGAGCGTGAAAGGGGAGATACCAAAGTGGTCCATACATGGTGCGGCCATTACAGGACTGATGTGAATGAGGGAATAAGCATTACACACCACACCACATAATCTCTGGGGAAATATTGGTCTAGGGGACCAAGGATGAAAAATTTTGGGTTGTGCCCAAGACAAAATTTTTGAACGTTCCTACATAATCCATTAGGATGGGAATCAAGTCAGACGTAATTCTGAAAGTGCAGTTTAACGTCATGCAGGATGACGGGAATATGTGGTTCAGCTGCACCAGTACACATCCTACCAAAACCACTAATCCCGTATGAGTCATGCTCGATGTGGGAAACAAGGATTAGTGATGGGATTTTAATGGTATAGGGAGGCACACATTAGGTGAAATAGAACGTTAGGTGAATGACATTCCAATATTATTGACCTGCCTTATTAATGCACACAGATGCACAGAGGGGTAAAACTGAGTATGTTGGAATTCCACTTGAATATAAGGGAGTAGAAAGATGTGAATCATGGAACCTGAGATCTGGATTGCAATGAAGGTGGTGTGATGATATAGGATAACTATTGTTCATGTTGAAAACAAAGCATCTGTTTCGTGTTACCCTGGTGTGGGGGAAGACAAATGAGGGTCGGCCGCTGACCATGTTCAAAACACAAGACCTATCACAAAATGTTTTCTGAGGTCTTCTGGGGCATTGACCTAAGATGATAGGAGAGCTAATGTGGCATGAGACCAAGATGTAAATGGGGTCCCTTCAGACATGGAAGAGGATGGAAATCTAAATAAAGGTCTCATGAAGTGTGGTCGTGAAACAAGGGGATTTTCCAGCAGAACCCCAAACTTTGAGCTCTTCACCACGACAAATTTGAGTATACCAATGAGAGGTGTCAGATAGAGGGAGTCGAATCCCTTTCCAAGGACAAGGGTCTAGGGGATGTAAACTCCTTGTTTAAGGTCATAAAGTTTACCATTGAGAGGGGAATTGGTTTAATGGAATGTTCATAGGGTAGAGAAGTAATAAAAATTTATGTGGGTGAAGACCAAAGAGTCCTTCCAACTCATGAAAAATTCCTAGTGAAAACCCACACACAGTTTAAAGTCATGATGCTTGTACTAGGGAATGCAGTTTAACATCATGTGCATGGACAAATGGATGATTTGTAGTACCTAGGGCTAGACCAAAAGACTAAATTTCCAGGCATTCCTACATATCCCATGATGATGGGAATCAATCCATAGGTAGTTATGAAATATGGCATGGTAGGGTACCAATTCTAGGGGTATTTCTTTTGTGCAGGTCTGGACCATGCTCCAAAAGAAGCGACATTTGATTGATCTTGTTTGTTCTTTAGAATGGATGTGTTTTTTTAAGAAATGACCCCACAATGGAGAATCCGGGTACCGCTATGGTAATCAATCCATATATAGGCCTTGAAAAATGGCATGGTAGAGAACCAATACCCAAAATGATGTCCCCTCAAGTGAGGACACCACAATGTGGTGCTATATTTTTCATGTAGCTAGGATGATAGTGTCATAGTTTAGGGTTGTATGATATGACCAACCCATGAATTTTAACGTCATGCGGAAAAGTCGCAACAATTTAAAGTCATGTGGGACCAGGATATGAGGATGGACCCAAAGAATAAATGTATGGGAATTCCTACATATCCCATGAGTAGGGAATCAAGCCATACTTAGTTCTGAAGTGTTGTGCAGTTTAATTTCATGTGACAAGGATGGGGGTAGGGGAGACTAGCTCTTAAAGGGGGAGTACGTGGTGCATGTATTGAAAATCCGATGTGAATGAGGACATAAGCCCACATATGCCACACCATGAAATAAAATAAGTGTCAGGGCCAAATGTCTGAACATAATAGATAATTAGTGAAGCCTGAGCTGGACCTGAAGACAAAACATCTGGGAATTCCTACGTATCCCACAAGGATGGGAATCAAGCCATATATAGTTCTGGAAAGATTTTCATAGTTTAACGTCATGCTATAAGAATGAGGGAAGATCTTAGTTTATATTCATAGAGCTCAGACTGAAATAAGTGAGATGATTCCAAGTGGGAATGAACCTTGACCAAATCCCTAAGCCCATGCAATCTAGGATCAGTGTGGGAAATAAGGGTGGATAGGATATTGAAAACATGTGGAATACAGAGAAAGGGGAAATGGAATAGATACTCGAATGAAACCACACCTGTGAATTCTTCCTCTTAACGCACAAAAGTGCACTGAGGGATAACACCAATATTTTAGAAATTCAACTTGGAAATGATGGAGTGGAAAGAGATGTGAATCACACAACCAATATTTAAGGATCAACGGGGGTGGTGTAATGATGGAGGATAACTATTAAACACATTTGAAACACAACATCTGTATCGTGTGACCTGAAATGGGAACAAACAATTGAGCATCGACCGCTTACCATATTCGAAATGTGGGATTTTCATCAAATTGTCATTCAAAATCCTTGGAGATGTTGGCCCAATATGACATGAGAGAATTGAGGCCTAGCATCCATGCCATTCGGGGGTCCTTTCGGATGTGAAAGGTGATGAAAACCCAAATAAAAGGATATGTGAAATATGGAAGTGGATGAAAAAATTACCATGTAGAACCCAAAATTCTAGGTCCCAAACAATAGTGCATCTAGGAACGTTGGTGAATTTCCAAATAGGTCTGAGGGGCCCAACTTGAGAGTGGATGACTCGAGAATATTAGTGGAGGAAAGGGGGATGGAGTGTTCTCAAGAGAGGCACATGGACTGGCTATTGCAAACCCGACATGAATGATAAAATAAGCCCATACCACACCACATACCCCATCCTAGAGAATTTAGGCCAAGTGGCTAAAAGGAATAGGTGGTTTATAAGAAATGGGGATGAACCCCAAGAAAAAATGTTCGGGCATTCCTATATATCCCATTAGGATGGTAATTAAGCCACACATAGTTCTGTAGTGTCATGCAGTTTAACATCATGTGGTAAAGAAAAATATAGGAGGGGGAATCTCAAAAAGGAATGTGTGGCGTGGCGAATAACCCATTGTGAATGAGGACATAATCCCACATATGCCACACCATTCATAATTCCTAGAAAGAACTCAGGCCAGGTGGCTAAGAGAAAGAATAGATGAACCCGAACTGAACCCCAAAACAAAATGTTTAGGCATTCCTACATATCCCATGAGGATGAGAATCAATCCATACGTAGTTCTTGAGATGTCGTGCAGTTTAATGTCATGTGACAAGGACTTGGTAGGTTTTAGTTTATGGTCATAGAGCTCGGACTGTAGACGCCCAGTTTAATGTCATGTGCATTGAACCAATGGACAGTAAGGGTGAATCACCATGCCTATCATTTGGGAGGCAAAAGAATGACAATAGGGATTGAGGATAACAGCTGACCATGTTTTCAATATAGTATCCCTCTCATGTGGCATGAAAAAGGAACAAAAAATTGATCATCGACCGCTGACCATATTCCAATGCAAGACTTGTGTCAAATTTTCATTCAAAATCCCCAGGTACGTTGGCCTGAGATGGTAGGAGAGCTTTGAGGCCTAGCATTCATGTCGTTCGGGGGTCCATTCAGATGTGAAATATGATGGAAACCCAAATGATAGAATGTATAAAGTGTGGTGGTACCCATGTAGTTTAGCGTCTTACGACAAGGACAAAGGTGAAGGAGGGGTGTCTCAAGGGGATGTGTGTGGCATGGAAAAAATAGCCCAACATGAATGAGAACATGGAGTCTATACCACACTGCACAATCCAAAATTATAATTCAAGTTAGGAGGACAAAAACGTCGAGGGACCTGAGGCTGATCCACAGATGAGAAATCCCAGTGTTCCTATGTATCCCATGAGGATGGGAATCAAGCCAAACATAGCTCTCAAAGTGTTGTGCAGTTTAACATCATGTGACAAGAATGTGGGGGGATATTGGTTTAAATTCATAGAGCTCAAAAAATAATGTTATATCTTCCACTCATAGTTTAACATCATGCAGGATGATAAAGTAGTTTAACATCATGCGGAATGGGTGCTGGGTAGTTTTACGTCCTTTATCCTAGAATGATCATGTAGTTTAACATCGTGTGGTGAAGACAGTACAGTTTAAAGTCATGTGGGACTATAGATTACTCAGGAAAAGTACTACTTGAGGAATTTGGAATTGGTGGGAGGTGTGATACATTCACCATCAATGGTAACTATGGAGTACACTCCATTAGGGTACACCTTGTGAATGATGTAAGGTCCTTCCTATTTGGGATCTGGTTTGGGTGGTTTCTTACCAGGTATCATTGTCATTCTTAGGGCCAACACCATGTCACCTTGTAAGAAAGAGAAGAATCGAACTTTTTTGTTGAAATATTTGGATATCTTATTCTAATGCCTCTCCAGATTGTGCAGGTCACAAAGCCTATTCTCGTCAAGCACCTCTAGTTCATCCAGATAGATTTCGGCTATCTTGTATGGTGTCTGCTGATTGTAGACAACTATGCATAATGAAGGAAACTGAATCTCGATGGGAAGGACTACCTCCGTTCCATACACCAGGGAGTATGGGGTCACCTGATTGGAGTTACGATTCGTCATCTGATAAGCCAAGAGGACATTGGAGAGTTTATCTAGCCAACTCTTCTTGTTGTGACCAACCATCTTCTGAAAAATATTAGAGAGGGTTTTTTTGAACACCTTAATATTCACATTTTCTAGTGCATGATAGAGGAAGATATGGTTAGAAAATATGTTGTACTTGGCATAAAACGTTTTCAGTTTGGATTCACGAAAGTTGGTGCCGTTATTGGTGAGGAAAACATGAGGGACTCCGAATTGGTAGATGATATTGGTGCTAAAAAATTCAATGATATAATGGGCCTTGACCTCCATGATTGGAACTGCCTTTTCCCACTTGGAAAAAAAATCCATAGCAGTCAGGATGAACCTACACTAGTGATCTGTCATTGATGGATATGGTCCCACGACATCGAGTCCCCAGGTCGCGAAGGGAAAGAGTACTTGGTAGTGTGGATAGGTTCTGGAAGTAGATAAAAAATTAGCATGGATTTATAATGCATGTCACCTATTGGGAAACTCTATATAGTCATGGATCATGTCGGGAAAAAATACCCCAATATACAGATTTTGTGAGAGAGTTTTGACCCTATCTGATGAGCTCCGTAGGATTCAACATGAACTTCCTTCATGACTTGAGAAATGTCACCACATTGAATGAAAATGAGGAGAATCCCATCAAACCTATGTCTGTAGAGAATCTTTTTAAGTCTAGGACCACTCAGGAGGGTGAACTGCAATGCGTTCCATTAGATTCGCTCATGTTCGACAAGATCTGTTGGGAGATTTTCATGTTGGAGATACTTGATAAAGGGGTTCTTCCAGTCAGAAGTCAATTCCAA
The DNA here is from genome assembly GCA_963277665.1 of Viscum album. Lineage (NCBI taxonomy): Eukaryota > Viridiplantae > Streptophyta > Magnoliopsida > Santalales > Viscaceae > Viscum > Viscum album. The sequence continues at coordinate 349,850,157 of OY728130.1, read as the reverse complement.
CACTACAGTAGGGGGACCTAGGGGTCCTGACATGGGGGCACTGGTGATAAGGTGTGTTACCTATGAGCTATCATCATTGTTTGGAGTAATGGGAGAGATGAATCTTTGATTCTCCACATGGATAATCAAATAATCATGGTCAGGTTCTGCAAGAGATATGACCAAGCTGGCCGAGGCATCGGATCGACCATTTTGTGAAAGAGGGAAATTAGTAACTTTTATCCAAGATGGGAACTAAGCCATCAGCTAGTGGGTATGTTCTAATAGTGATACGAGATCCATATTTCGGATGACGTAGTCACTGTTGATATGCTTGATGACTAGTTTGGATTCCCCTTTCACATGTAAGTGGGGAACGACAATCTTAAGGGCCATATCGAGACCAATAATGAGAGCCTGGTACTCTAACTCATTGTTGGTACAATCTTCTGACAACAAGAATTAATATATCAGAATAGATTGTGCCGGCATGATGAAGAAAATACCTAGGCCCACTCTATTGAGTCTAGGATCATTGAGTCTTCTGCCAGTAGGGCTTCGGAAAGCGCCATCAAAATTAAATTTCCAACACGAAATGGCTTGATCTACTGATAATATTGACTCATCTAGAAATTCAAGATCCAGAGACTAGTATGTGGGAGATAGATGTGAGGCAAGGAAGTATATAAGAACCAAGACCTTCTTTTCTGGTATGTTTTCCCTTTTCTGGTGTTTTTGAGGAAAAGAAGAGTTTTTGGAAATTTTTTAAGTAAAAATTGTGTACTTATATATTCACACTGTGTACCCTTTTTCCACATGTAGCTGTGTGCTAGCTGTGTAACAGCTGAGCACACAGCCATGTGTGGTGACTTGGCAACTACCCTATGTGGGGGCCGAATAAGGAGAGTACACGCCGTGTACTTCAAAAGTACATGCCGCATTCTTAAAAAGTACACGCCGTGTACTTTATTTTTTTATTAAATGTACCAGTGTCACATCTGAAAGACAAAACACATCTCTTATCGATCTAGTTCGTCCAAGAGTGTCAATACGGCACAGATCTTCACTGATTTCCTGATCGAGTATTCGTTCTCCGAATTGAACTCCATCGGTTGCGTTGGAATCACATCAGTGAGTTCTATCTTCTTCTTGAACACCTTATTCTAATTCCTTCTCTCTTGTGACATATCGTGGGTTGAAATTTTTATAGATACTCAACATTATAGGGAGATTCAAGGATTGATGTTCATGCATAACGATCCTACAACACCGAGGTAGGTGGTTTGTGCCTTTCTGTAGTTAGTCCTTGAGTTATATGTGCAAAAGTTCCCAATACCCTTGAACGGAGTATTGTGTGTTTATGTTTTTAGCCCTAATTTTTTCCTGCTATACCTTGGTTGATTGGATAGAGAATATATGTTGTGAATGGGGTTTAGTTTTCCATGTTATGGATGTTTTTACCATGTTTTCTTATTTTGACCATTTGACTAGTTTTTCCTGTTATGTTGCTGTTTTGTTTTCCATAACTAGTATTGTTAGGATGGAGTGTTTTAGTTGGCATGTTATTATGCTCTATATTGTTTAGAAAATTAGTTCTTGAGGTTTACTTTGTCTGCCATGTATTTCTGTGCTCATTTACTTACACAGGGCCATGAGAACCTAGTGTAGTAGACCATAGGGAGAATCGATGTGAGGGATTCTCCAGAGGATCTATTTTTACTGTTACGATGTGAAAACATAGGGGGAATTTACATAAGTGCTTCCTTAGAGTGTATATAGTTCCTATAAATGGGCCACAGGGGGAATGAGACGTAATTTCTTCCCTAGAGCACCTTTTAGTTGCCGATATGAGACTATAGGGGGAATTGGCGGTGAGTGCTTCCTCAGAGAGACTGTTCTAAAGCTGAACTAGAGTGGTTAGATTCTGTGTACTTCCCAGAGGGTTGCTTGGGTTTAATAGGTAGGATTAGAGGGGATTAGGATATGAGAACATCCCATAGGGTTACCTATTTGTGATTATCTACTTACTTGATATGTGGTGTTAGAATGCTTTGAAACTGTAGGAATGTTTAATATTGAGTATTTCCTTGTTTATTGCTTATTTTCCTTATTGCCTACCATATATATTCCCTGACTATTAGGAATAGATATATTAGTGGTTGCCTACTAGTATTTAGTCTCACACCCTATTTGGGTCATGATTTTGGGCCCAAAATGATTATATTGTTGCAGATATAGATATGGGAAAGCACCCTTCTACTTAAGGTACTTGACTACTTTGGAGATGGAGAGCATGGGACCAAGCTGAGGCTTGCGATTCTGAGGAGTTGTTTACTGTTTTCTTTCATACTCTGGTTTAATATTATATTTCTGAATTGTGACATGTTTGGATGCTTTCCTAGACATATGTATGATGCATCATTATATATGTTCTCCAGCTGCTTATTACTTTTAGTCTTCTGTTGTTTACTGTTGTAAGCCATTATTACTGTTTTAGCTATTGTTATCTGTTTCTCTTCCATTGTGTTACTCTGCCAATGAGGTCATATTTTCCCCATTATCACACCTAGGGACCTTATTGCTAGTTGTCAGTCTTTGGTATTAGGGGAAATGCGCTTGAGGCCATGTGACCAACTGGGTACGGGGCGCCTCTGGGTGGATTCCGGAACTGAGACGTTACAAAGTGGTATTAGAAGAATTTTTTCTTCTTGACTTACTATTTGGAGACTATAACTAGGGATAGGAAGGAGTAGGTACTTGGTAATAAGTTGTGCCCTGGAGTAGCTAACCCGTATATAGGGAAAAAACAACTTACCTTGTATTGCAATTTTTCGAGTTTTTCATTATTACAATTGATTTTATTTTCACCGTTGGGTGATCCACATGTTTTGTGTTGTTATCATTGAAATTATTGAGGTTATATTTCTATTGAAACCCAATGAGATAAGGGTATGTCATCTCATGCATCATATAGGCACTTGCTAGAAATCACATTCCATGCCATTTAGGATGCATTAGAGATTTCATTTTGTTATGATAGATGTTATACTATATATGCATGATGTTGTGATAGATACCTTGATAAAATACCTACTGTTTGATAGGGTATTAATTTTGTGTGTGGTTTTGTTTGAATTAACGCCAAAATTTGGTTCTTGAGGTGTTATAGGCCCTCATGGATTGAAATTTGGTGGATAATTAATCTGTTATGCTTGTATATGACATGTATAAGAGTCCAAGCTTTGATTCTCAGGGAGTATGGTCCCTCACAAATCGTAATATGGAACTTAAATGTTCATTTTAGTGTTTTTATGGGCTCCAGAGTAGTTTTTGAGGCTTATTGTCTGGAAAAAACTAGAATACATTCCGTGTAGTGATGAATACATTCCATGTGTTCTTTTTTTTTTTCAGGAAGAAACTGTATTTTTTAAGTACATTCTGTGTACTATGTGTACACGCCGTGTAGTCTCTAACCGTGTCACTGGCTGTGTGGGCAGGGTTGGAAAAATCTTGGCAGGACATGCTGTGTGTTTAGATCCTGTGTCTACCCGTGTGACTAATTACATAGATGGATAATGCTTAGTTCATACATGCCATTTTAGTCTTGAACATGATGTGTTGTGTAACCCTTGAATCCGGCTGTGTAACGAACAACACAGGTCAGTGAAATCTTTTAGTACATGTCGTGTCTTACTGGAACACAATGGGTATAGTAAGCCATGTAACTGATAACATGGGTTGGTGAATTTTTTCTAGTACATGCTATGTCTGGTACTAACACATCATGTAGTCTTGTTCTAGGATAACTGTGTGCATTATCCGTGTAATGGAAATCGGGCAGGAGAAGAGGATTGAAGTATAGGCCGTGTTTTAGGAAAAGACACCATGTATGGGGTGTTACACGAGTAGTTTTGGCAGAAGTACATGCCCATGTGGAAGCTTAAAAATACACATCGTGTAAACTTGTTTTGAAAAACTTGAATGCTTTCTTTCTCCTATTCCCTTCTTACAATTCTAAGTTTCATTCCTTGATAATCTTTTTCTAAGGTGTGTGATTGACCTTGCAGATTCATGACACTGAGACATCCTCCAGTTGTATGCTAGTTACATGGAAGCGATCAGACACCAGACATGACTAATCAAGGACTTCCAACAGATCCTCCAGTTGTGCCAGTGTTGGCACTAGCCGTCATTCCGGACATGAGTGCTGATGTATAGTTCCAAGAAGGCTTTATGAGGTTCATGAAGACCTTCTGTGGAGTACCAATTCATGCCCTATCTATGGAAGATCTGATGTGGGTCTTTCAGCAGCAGCATCCTCCCACTTTCATTAGGGAAGGAGGACCTCAGGCTGTAGAGTCATGGTTAGAAGCCATGTTTTCTATCTTCAAGCATCTGGAGATGCCTTCAGAGAGGAGGTTCAAGCCTTCTACATACATGCTTTGGGACTCTGCCAAGAGATGGTGGGATGTGATCTCACAGGAAAGACTCCAGCAGTTTATGGCTTGGGGTGAGTTTCAGCATGCCTTCTACAATTACTTCTATATGGAAACCTTGAGGGCTGATCGAGCCCAAGAGTTCATAATTCTGGAGTAGGGTAATCTTTCCATTATGAAGTATTCTTCTCTCTTTACTGAGCTACAGCGCTTCATGCCTATTCTAAGAGGTGATGAGTTATTTATAGCAAGGAAGTTTAAGGATGGTCTTAGGCACGACATCTGATCTCAGGTGAACATCTTCAAGTTGACTTCCATCACTTCTATCACCAACCAGGCACTGATCACGGAACATAATTTGAGGGATTATGGAGTTTTAAGCCATAACAGTTTGAAATCCAGAGTTAGTATCCCTTCTACTGACAACATAAAGTTCCATAGGGGGTCTTCACGCAGTGATCCAAGGAGGCGAGACACTTATTCTGTTATCCAGGTGATGTGATACCTGTGTCGGAAGAGTGGGAATACGAGGCCACATTGCCCGAGAGACCCATTGGAGTACTGATTTTGTGGTAAGATGGGTCACCTTTAGTGCTTCTATCAGATCTTCTCACCAGAAAATGGTGATAGGGGTTCTTATATGACTCCGTGCTTAGGAGCATCACCACCAATTACTCCTCGGTTAGGGAATTGGAGTTCTTTCGACCGTTTAGGCCAAGGTGGAGGTCGTGGCCATGGTAGTCAGTCACTGGGCCTTCATCGACAGTAGGGTGGATCAGCTCAACGTGGTCAAGCAAGGTCGTAGGGCCATGGTACATGCCCTAATTTTGCAGTGGAGCATACCCAACAGGAGAAGGATCTCGGACCCTCTACAGTTCGAGGTACAATTCTTGTTGCCTCAGTTTTAGCTTCTTCTCTTTTAGATACAGGAGTTTCCCATAACTTTATATCTATTTCTGTTGTGGAGAGACTTAGGCTCTGTGTCTTTTCTTCTATGGATATCTTGACATTAGACACTCGATTGGGGACTAGAATGGATAATGTATGATAGTGCAAGGAGTGTCCTCTTGAGGTTGGTGGGTGTCACTTTTTATAGGACCTCTATGTCTTAGAGATGACTGGATATGATGTCATTATCAGAATGGACTGGTTAGTTCCCTTCCTGGTAGTTGTAAATTCCTATCTCCATAGGGTGAGTTTCACATCACCAAAGGGTGGGTCATTTCTTAATAAGGGAGAATGGGATGTCTAGGTGAGTAGAGTAGGACCCGAGCATCATGGGTTGAGAGGAGTTACAACAAAGATTGCTAGTATATATTTGGATAACTAAGGGACTTCACAGATGGACTTTCCCCCAGTGGTGGATCGTTTTAGGGATGTCTTTCCAGAGGACTTCTCAGGTTTTCCTCTAAAGCGAGAGGTGGAATTTTCTATTGAGCTTGTGCCAGGAGAGGCACCAGTGTACATTCCTTCTTATAGAATGGCTACACCAGAGTTGCAGGAGATCAAGAAGCAATTGGAGGAGTTGCAGGAAAAGGGTTTTATCCGACCTAGTACTTCTCCTTGGGGTTCTCCTATCCTGTTTTTAAAGAAGGTAGATGGTACCCTCAGACTTTGTGAGGATTATCGGAAGTTGAACCAGTTGACGGTCAAGAACCGATATCCCTTGCCGAGGATTGATGATCTATTTGATCAACTTCAAGGAGCTCGGGTGTTCTCAAAGATTGACTTGAGATCTGGTTACCATCAGTTGCATGTTAGACCATCTGATATACTCCTTATAACCTTTCAAAGTAGGTATGGTCTATATGAGTATGTGGTTATGCTATTCGGTCTCATGAACATGCCTGCAGTTTTCATGGCACTGATGAACCGAGTGTTCCATCCATACTTAGATTATTTCATGGTAGTCTTCATGGATGATATCTTGGTGTACTCTCACACTCGACACGACTATGATACCCATCTTGAGATCATTTTGAGTACATTGAGATAACATCAATTATATGCTAAGCTCTCAAAATGCCACTTTTGGATGGACCAGATTCACTTCTTAGGTCATGTTATCTCGAAGAAAGGAGTATCAGTAGACCCAGAGAAAGTGAGAGTAGTAGATTCCTGGGAGCAGATGAAGAACATATTTGAGGTACAAAGTTTTCTAGGGCTATCTAGATACTAAAAACATTTCATAAAGTACTTTTCATGCTTAGAAATGCCACTGACAGGCCTAACTAAGAAGGGTGTAAAGTTCTTGTGGTCAGATTCTTGTGAGTCATCCTTTTAGGAGTTGAAAGGGAGGTTGAATTCAGCACCGATACTAGTATTATAGAGCTGGGTAAGTGATATACTGTTTACTATGACGCTTCAGGTATTGGTCTGGGTGCCGTTCTTATGAAGGGGGAAAGAGTCGTTGCATACGAGTCTCGGCAGTTGAGGCCACATGAGAGGAATTACCCGACGCACGATCTTGAGTTGGCTATAGTTTTTCATGATTTACGCTATTGGATTCAATATCTTCTAGGAGAGAATTTTGTGGTTTTCACAGACCACAAGAGTCTCAGTATATCTTCACTCAACGTGATATGAATTTGAGATAACGAAGGTGGGTCGATTACCTTTAGTCCTTTTACTTTGAGATTGCCTATATTCCTGGAAAAGGAAATGTAGTGGCTGGTGGATTGAGTAGGAGGAATCAGGTACAAGTAGTTAAAGAGTCCCATAGTGAGTGGCATCTTATGGATCTATTCTCTAAGATGCATTTGGAGGTGCACGACAGACAAGGGAAAACATTAATTTCCTCTATAGCAGTTACCTCTACTCTTCTTGATCGAGTGCGAATGAGGAAGCTATCAGGTTTAGAAGGCCTAGTCCTACAGGAAATCATGTCAGGAGAGGACTCTATTCCTAGATGGACCATAGGCGAGGACGAGATCTTGCGTTTCCATGGGCGTGTATGGGTGTCAGCAGACATACACGAGGAGCTGATGTGGGACTTTCATTCCTCAGTTTGGGCAGTTAATCCTGGCGTCACCAATATGTATCGTGATCTACACCATCAGTATTGGTGGCCAGGTATGAAGGGAGATATCGCTGGTTTCGTTATGAGGTTTCCACCTGTCAGCAGGTGAAGGCATAGAATCAGTGGCCATCAGGGATTTTGCAGTAGCTACCCATTCCCGAGTGGAAGTGGAATGATGTCACGATGGATTTGTGATAGGTTTTATGAGGTCACCTCGAGGGAATGATGTTGTTTTTATTTTCATTGATAGACTCACGAAGGTTGCTCACTTATTTCCGATCAAGGATACCTTCAGTGTTGATGAGCTGGGATGGTTTTACATGTGAGAGATTGTACGTTTACATGGGGTTCCACACTCCATTGTCTCATATAGGGACACACGTTTTACTTCTCAGGTCTGGTAGGGGTGACAGAAGGCCTTGGGAACATAGGTACTTTTGAGTACAACTTACCACCCACAGACGGATGGCTAGTCTGAGTGTACGATTCTGGTGCTTGAGGACATGCTTCGAGCATGCATTCTGGATTTTGGTGGTTCTTGGGAGAAATATATACCTCTTGTGGAGTTTTCCTTCAACAATATTTTCAAGAAACTATTCATATGGAACCTTATGAGGCTTTGTATGGTAGGCCATGCTGATCACCCTTATGTTGGCTAGAGGCAGGAGAGACAACTATGATAGGACCTCATATTTTCCAGGAGACCACAGAGAAGATAGAGCTGATTTAGAAGAGGATGGTTACTGCACAGTCATGATAGAAGTCTTATGCTGATCAATGGAGATGACCTCTGGAGTTCGAGGTCATAGATCGGGTTTTCCTGCATGTCACACCAAGGTTGGGACACAGGAGGATTAGAAAACAGGGTACACTTTCACCGAGGTACCTCGGGCCATTTGAGGTTTTGGAGAGAGTTGTACTGGTTTCTTATTAGTTGTAGTTACCTCAGAGGTACCAGGATATGCATGAAGTCTTCCACGATTCTCAGATTTGACGTTACTTATCAGACCCATATCATGTTTTTCAACCCGAGGAGGTTGAGTTAGAGGTGTATTCCTCATTCAAGGATCAACCTATCCGGATTGTTGATTGAAGTGAGAATGTTCTCCATGGCCAGTATGTTCCTTTGGTATGAGTGCTATGGCCGCACAGAAAGTGTAGGACAAGATTTGGGAGAGGTAGGCCGATGTATGATCATAGTGGATAGAGCTGTTCGAGGTTTCTTCTTCTACGCCGCCTCGCTAGGGAAATTCGGGGACACATTTCATTAAGTGGGGAAGTTTGTAAGAACCCAGATCTTTGTTTCAGGTATTTTTTCCCATTTTAAGTGTTTTTGAGGAAAAGAGGAGTTTCTAGAAATTTTTGAAGTACATACCGTGTAATTATATGTACACGTAGTGTACCCTTTTTCAAAATGTAGCCATGTGTTGGCCGTGTAACTGCCAAGCACATAGCCGTGTGTGGTGACTTGGAGACTGCCTTATGCGGGGGCTGAATAAGGAGAGTACACATCATTTAATTTTTTATTAAACATACCAGGGTCGCGTCTGATGGAAAAAAGACATATCTTCTCGATCTAATTCGTCTGAGAGTGTCCGTACAACACAAATCTTTACCGATCCCCTGATCGAGTGTCTATTCTTCGAATAGAACTCTATCGGTTGCATTGGAATCACATCCGTGAGTTCTCTCATCTTCTTGAACACTTTCGTCTGATTCCTTCTCTCTTGTGATATATCATGGGTTGAACGTTTTAGAAATTTTTATAGATCTTCAGAGTTCTAGGGATATTAAAGGCTTTAGGTTCATGCATAACGATCCTACAACACTGAGGTAGGGGGTTTGTGCCTTTCCATAGTTAGTCCTTGAGTTATATGTGAAAAAGTTCCTAATACCCTTGAATGGGGTATTTCAGGTTTATGTTTTTAGCCCTAATTTTTTCCTGATTTTCCTTGGATGATTGGATATAGGTTATATGTTGTGAATAGGGTTTATTTTTCCATGCTATGGAGTTTTTTCCCATGTTTTCTTATTTTGACCATTTGATCTAGTTTTTCCTGTAAGGCTACTGCATTTTTTTTCATACCCAGTATTGTTAGGATGGAGTGTTTTATCTAGAATGGTATTATGCTCTAGATTATTTAGCCAATTAGTTATTGAGGTTAACTTTGGATTCCATGTATTTCTGTTCTTGTTGACTTACACAGGGCCGTGAGAACCTAGTGTAGTAGACCATATGTAGAATCGACGTGAGGGATTCTCCAGAGGGTTCGTTTTTATTGTTATGATGTGATACCATAGGGGGAATTTATGTAAGTGATTTTTCAGAGTGTCTGTAGTTCCTCAACATGGGCAATAGGGGGAATGAGACGTAATTTCTTCCCCAGAGCGCCTTTTATTTACCGATATGAGACTATAGGGGGAATTAACGGTGATTTCTTCCTCAAAGAGTCTGTTCTAAAGCTGAACCAGAGTGGTTAGACTGTGTGTACTTCCAAGAGGGTTTCTTGTGTTTACTAGGTAGGACTAGAGGGGTTTAGGCTGTGCGAATATCCTAGAGGGTTATCTGTTTGGGATTATCTGCTTACTTGATATGTGGTGTTTGAATGCTTTGAAACTATAGGAATGTTTACTGTTGAGTACTTCCTTGTTTATTGCTTCTTTTTATTATTACCTACCATATATATTCACTGACTGTTAAGAACAGATCTCTTGGTGGTTGCCTATTGGGATTTAGTCTCACACCCTATTTGGGTCATGATTTTGGGCCCAAATAGATTATATTTTTGCGGGTATAGATAAGTTCAAGCGCCCTTCTGCTTCAGGTACTTGACTACTTTAGATCTGGAGATCATGAGACCAAGATGAGGCTTGCGATGCTGATGAGTTGTTTAATATTTTCTTTCATACTTTGGTTTAGTACTGTATTTCATCATTGTGAAGTTTTTGGATGCTTTTCTAGACATATGTATCATGCATCATTATATATGTGCTCCAGCAGCTTATTACTTTCAGTCTTCCGCTATTTACTGTTGTATGCCATTATTAATATTTCTGCTACTGTTATATGTTTCTCTTCTACTGTGTTACTCTTCCAATGAGGGAATAGTTTCCCCACTATCAGACCCAAGGCCCTCAATACTATTCGGCAGCCTCTGAAATTAGGGTAAATGTGCTTTAGGCCATGTAACCAACTGGGTACGGGGTGCCTCTGGGTGGCTTTCAGAACCTAGACGTTACAAAGTATGCCAATGCCTGTCCCTTCATAGTCTTCTAGGGGACAAAAATGATGTATAACTACCAGAGGATCACTTCCCACTGATATAGAAAACCTTTCAACATGGGGTAGTTCAGAATGTACTTCAGCGGATCCACTCAGAGCGCTAGCTATATCTAATGGTGCTGCAAGTAATGTTGTAATTTCTGCATTACGAATACCAGCGCAAGTCATCTCTTCTCGATAGAGGAGTATCTAGTCTTTGTATCGAGGATCATGTGGATGATATAGTATAAAATGTTCTCCATTCCCTCATTATTCTTCTACGTGAGAAGGGAACCAAGAGATCATTCCAGAGTAGTCACATAAAGGACCAACAGATTTCTAGAAACAGGTGGCATCAGAACTAGAGGTTGTAATAGGTACTACCAGATCTCCTCAAAAGAAGTCTAACACTATTCATCCCACTAATAATCAGAACCTTTCTTCATGATCCTAGAAAGGGCTTACACTTACCAGCCTTATTTGTGATGAATCAACATATGTAGGCTAAGTGTCCTTGATAGCCTCGAAGCTCCCAAATTTTTCTCAGAGGAGAAATTTTACTGATGGACTTGATCTTCTATATATTGATCTCGATGCCTCTATATCCAAAAATGAAGCCGAGAAACTTTCTATAGGTGAATCTGAAAGAACACTTCAAGGGGTTCATCATCAGATGGCGAGAATGGAGGAAGATGAACAGTTTCTCAAGGTCATTGAGATGGTCCTGGCGCTGGATAGGTTTGACCATCATATTGTCCCCATATCATTCCACCAATGTCCCATGGATCGGTTTAAATATGTGATGCATGGAACACTGATAGGTGGAACCTACATTCTTTAGACCAGAGGGAATTTCCTGGTAGTAGAAAGTACCTTGTGGTGCCTTGAAGCCTCTATAATCTTCATCCTTGGGGGCCATTTGAATTTTATTATACCTGGAATACCCATCCATGAAGGAGAGATCTTAGAACCCAGCGGTGGCGTCAATCAATAGTTTCATTGTTGGAAGGGGAAAATCATCCTTCAGACAGAGACAATTGAGATCTTGGAAGATGATGAAGAATATGATCTATCCATTATTCTTCCTGATGGGAACAATGTTAGCTAACTATCTAGGGTACTATACCCTCTTGACGAAGTTGTCTTTGATGAGCTTATCAACCTCAGCCTCAACCATGACACCGTGAGAAGGGTGCATCTTTTTGAGAGGTTATTTGAACTCACGATTATTTTCTAGAAGACCGAGGTGGTAGAAGATGACCTGGGGATCTAAACCTAGCATCTCATCGTAACTCCAGAAAAATAAATCATGATGCTACTTTAGAAAATACACGTATCACTGTTTCTCTTCAATAGGAATAGTGGTGCTGATCCGTGTGGGTTTCAGATCCATCTCGTTATTGAGGTTCACCTGTACCAATTCATCAACCATGGTTAAGACACCCTCTTCAAAAGCAGGAGGAGCATCCTACAAATCCTATTCTTCATTCATGGAGGAGGGATCCTTGGCAGGGGTGATTCTTCTGAGTTGACAGATCCTGATGGGACACTGGTGCTAGCCTGAGGGGCAGTGGAAACCTCATTAGGGGCTCCTATACTGTTGAAACCATGGCGATGAATGATGTCGATCTGGTCCCATCTTTCCTTCGACCCAAGGGTCCTTGCTTGATGATATCAAAGTAATTGTGGTACTTTGGCTTGGGATAGTTTATCCAAGCCCCAAAAAAAACAAGAGAGTATGACGTATTTTAATTCACATTGGGTGAACATCCTAATATCTTATGGGAGTATGGGGTTTGGGATCACCTGATCCTGATTTGTATAGGAATATGAGGTGATATTATGACATCCCTTAGACTTGGGAATGTTATTTACCATCATTATAGAGACTACAAATCATTTCCCCAAGTTCGGGGTCATGGCCTCCAATTAGTGGATCTGGAAAATGTAGGCATCATCCAGGTTTGTCCACAAGCCAGTAGCAGCCGTAACGTGTTCAACTCATTAGCCCGAATCTTCATGTATTTTCTTTTCTAATAGTTGGAATCTAGGTAGCGGGCTTCATAAGAGTCAAAGGGAGATTCATCACCTAGGATTACACCTACTTGGCCATTAAGGGAGTACTTAAGGCATTTGTGATATGAAGAAGGGACCACCACATGAAAGTGGAGCTAAGGACTACCCATAAACATGTTGTAAGAGGTGTCTTGTGAGACAACCATGAACTTAGTGTTGGAAACTAGGCCACCGAACTAGGTCTTCAGGTGGATCTTTCCAACCCGTGTCTGTTCTTTCCTATTATAACCTTGAATTTTCAGGTTAGTGGGACTTAGATCAGCCTTGGACAAACCTATCTTTCGGAGTGTCTGGGTTGTGATAAGGTTAATCCATGAGCCTGTGTAGACAAGACAATAATGAGCCTCCATTCCATTGAAATGGACAATGATGTACAGTGGAAGGATGTTCCCCTATATGGGAGAACCTTTATCTTCTCCAGAGAAAGAGATAATGTACTGACATTCTGCATGCTCGACTGCCTCCGCATGGAAGGCTTCTGTAGTTTATCCCTCCATCTAAAAGTGGAGGGGGATTCTTAAAGCCTCAACAATGGATTCATGCATATCTGTTGACATATGAAGAGCCTCTAGAATAGATATCTTCATAGATATGATAGAAAGATGCTTAAGAATATCATACTTCCATGATAAGCATGAACTTGTGCTGACTGGAGGTCATTCTATGATAAGAGGTATGATTGGCCCTTCTGGATGAACTGGTGGCTGACTGGTGCTGGGAATGTCTCGCTGATCACCAGTCAAAATGCGTGGAGTGACTACCAGATGAGGGCTAGATGACTGAGGCTGATCTGTAACAGAACGTGGCTGATCATAGTACGATTGTGGTGGCTCTGCCTGACGAAGTATCAAAAATGGCGGTGGAGGTGGATCTGGTGAACCAATATGAGAAGGATTCCCATGCTGATCTCTACACTGGGCCTATTTTCTGGTTTCAATGGTATGCTCAGCTTCGCTGGAAGCACTGAATGATACATCATGGTGACTCATATAGCCGTGGGTCTTTCAATGCTGGCATCATCTAGGGACATTGGGAGGATCCGTTTGGCGCTCTTCATCATTGGGAACCATGTGGGGGGTTTAACATCACCACAATATTAACTGAAGTGTATCCTTGGTCTTTACTTGAAGAAACTTCCATAACTAGATGGATTATGTTAGAATTATACAACTCTGGGGCATGAAACCTTTCAGTGTATGGGATGACGATGACATATGTGGGGGACTTTTCTTTCCCTTACGTCGTCGATGGTTTCCCTTTTGGGAAGAGGAAGGATGAGACCTAGACAAAAAAGTAACAACTATATGTAATAAGGAAACTTCTAAAGGCCCGTGTTGGTTAAAATATGCATGGATAATACCATGGTCACATGAAATTTCATTACGAGCCATCCAATCGTCATATTTTTGAGACCCGCAGTTATGAACCTGCTGCCACTCATCTTCACTATCACTATCACTGCCAGGCTGTATGAATACACATGCCACTTGTGCCAGGTCTAGACCTAGCCTAACTATATTATTATCAACCTAATGCTAGAGATAGTCTTTAAACATAGAGCATTTCTTGAGGGTGTTCCCCAGAATCTGGTGATAGGGGTAGTAATTGGGGTGATCAATGAGATCTGCCTCTTCGGGCTTCCTGCATTCCGGTAACTGTAGGATTCCCTATTCCAAGTCACTTTGGAAATAACGGGGGACCTAAGATGAATTAAATGCGTAGTTAAAATTCATTCTATTTGGTAAGGGGGAACTAGGATCCTGACCCTAATGAGGGGCTATAGGAGCCTGTTGAGGAGGTGTAACCTGGTTATCTCGCCTAGGTGGTGGTGGCGTGTTATGTGAGGACGCCTGCCAATTCTGAGGTGGGCACTACTGGGATAAAGGTTATGCCTGAGGTGGTGGGCCTCTGAGAGGTTGTGGAGGTGGATCCACTGGTAATAACTCCAGCTGCCTAGGGGCCTCTATTTTTTTCTACCGTGGTGGGAACATCCTTAGCGACTCTTCTTGTGGGAACTACAAGAGGCAACATACGTGTCTTCTTGGCCTACTACAAGGATTCCTCTAGACGCTGGGATTTTTTAGGGAAATCCTTAAACCCCCTGGGTAGTTCTAAGTGATGAGAGAGGGGACCAGTTCAGTTTTGACATTCCCTATATGAATTTTTAGCAGATGTTCCTGAGTTAGAGGCATATCAAGGGAGTAGGTGAGACTTTTCCACTAGGTGACAAAGTCCGCAACGCACTCGTCAAGAGACAGGGATAAAAATACACATAGTTCTAATAGGTTTACCAGTTTTTGGGGTTGAACCTCAGGGGGTATTTTCATGTACCCTGCATAGGAGATAGGGATCAAAACCCACACAGTTCAAATAGGTTGACCAATGTTTGGGATTGAACCTCGGGGAGGCTTCCTACGTACCCTTCCTAGGAGATAGGGATCAAAACCCACATAGTTTGAATAGGTTTACCGGTTTTGGTGGTTGAACGTTGGGGAGGCTTCCTACATACCCTACCTAGGATACAGGGATCAAAACCCACATAGTTCTAATAGGTTTACCAGTGTTTGGGATTGAACCATGGGGAGGATTCCTCGTACCCTGACTAAGAGATATGGAACAAAAATCATGTAGTTTGAATAGGTTTACCAGTATTTGGGGTTTAACCTTGGGGAGGATTCCTACATACCCTTCCTAGGATACAGGGATCAAAACCCACATAGTTCAAAATCATACAGTTTAGCATCATGCAGAATGAGAAGGGGCATATATTTTAATGTCATTCAAGATGAGGGTGAACCAACTTTAATTGGTTAGGACCAATTGGTGTTGGTATTGAACCTCAGAGAAGATTCCTATGTAGATTTCATGGATAGGTAAAGTATCAAAGTCCATGTATTTCAGGATGGGGGATTGGGTCTTACACACTAAGTCGCCCCAGGGAGGATTCCATGGTTGATGCTTACTCAAAGCCTAGGTGAGTCATGCTTAGTGTGAGAAAAAAGTGGCAGCAAAGACCTAATGATCACATCGTGAAAGGTGCATCCTATAAGGAATAGAATAGGGATTATGCGTGGTTAGTAGCCTAGGGAGATGGATTTTGGGACTTACTCCAGGATGAAGGCCCGATGGTGATAAAACCCAAAGGGAGAGGGATAGGGTAACGAAGGTCCCTGAACCTATCTCTCCTCTGGCCTTTGCACACAAAATAAGAGAGGGGGAAAAATATGCAACCTACCGCAAGAAAGGTTAGGGTCTTACACCAATATAGTTGTCATTCCCCGTAGATATATGTCATTCCATACAAGGAGGATCTCATTCCATGTGAATAATATATCACTCCCTTGGAGACCAGTGGATGCATAAATTGTCTAAGGTGGGGCACCTTGTATATATTGGATGGGGTGAGGATAATGTTTAACATCATGAGCTGAGGACGAGGGTGCTTGCTAGTTTAATGTCCTATAGTTCAGACGATGAGGATTCACTCCTCACCCATAGGACTTATATAACCTGTATACTTTAATCCTTGGTGGAGGGAAGGCACCAACAATGCCGTGTGGAGATGGGGCTGTGGAGTGATCCATTGAGGGGATCACGTTAGCGTGTCTATGAAAAAAATAAATAACTATTAGCAGGCCTATGTGAAGAAGAATGAGGCAAAACAATGCAATATGAAGCACCACCCAAGGGACCTTGAAGTCACTTCATACAAACCTGGAGGGCCGTATGGGAGAAGTGTTTGTGAAGCAAAAGGTTTCACAGGAAGGGACCTTGAAAAGATTTGGTACTCCACAGAGTAGAGAGGCTCCGCGAAGGGGTATGCTTCACGAGGTGGAGTGGACTATCCTAGTAATGGGGTATAAATGCATATAAAGGGTGCTTTATGAAGTGAAAGTGATTTCCCATAGTAAAAATTCATAGATCATGGGTGCCTTTCAAAAAGAGACATTGCAAAGCACAATGATCCTACCTTATCATGGGTTCCACATGTGAATGTAAGGTACTTCACGAAGCCTAAGTGCTTTGTGAAGACCCTAGTTTCCTTAGAGATCTCCTTCCTTTGCGATGGATCATGTGCTTTGCAAAGGGAATCCCTGCTTAAAGAGGGGCTGTATTTGAGCTAAGGGAAAGGTATTTCACAATGCTCAAATACCTTGAAGAGCTCATTTTTCTCAATGCTTCCCATAAAAGAGGGTGATTCAAAATTTGAGAGTTGATATGGTGAAAGGTTGGGGTATCCGCTCTTTGGGTTCATAGGAAGCCTAATATATATAGGTGAGAGGCGTTGCAAAGCTCTAATAGTGCGTTACAAAGCTGCTTTCTCTTTTCCATCGGCATCAGATTGTGTCAAGTTTTTCATAACTGTGGAGTTGAACGTCATCCCCTCTATAGCATAGAGGTCTCCTTTATTCCCTCCATGGATCTCTCATAGGCTTCCATTAATTTCCAAGGAATCTTAGAGGTGATCTTGTTACCACTACATTGTGAAGCTTTTTGTAAATTATATCCTAACCGCAGAGTCTTCTGCCTCTTTCCTATGTGGCGATCACATAGGGGGACATATCTTTGCACCGGCTATGCTGCTAAAGGGATTCACGCTGGTCGTAGTGCTGAAGGGCTTCACGAAGGTGCTTCTTGAAGTAGCCCCTTTTGGCATTGGTGTGATTTTTGGGTATTTTTCTTATGCACACATTTTGGCGCCAATAGCAACCCAAACCATGCATATCTAATGATTTTATTACCCTTGGGTAAATGGTTTGTTTATTTATTTCTCAATAAAAGAATGGTAGAAAAATATCACAATCATGCCACATTGTTGATTTTATTTATGTCAATTCATAATTATTTATTTTATGGATGCCTTATCATGATCACATATATAAATAAATTAAATAACTATCATGATCAAATGGAATTAAATAAAAAATATTGTGCCTAAATTTTTTATAAACACATGGTTAATCAATTTAGTAAAATAAACATAATATTAATAATGAATACAAAAGGATAAAATGGTAAAATTCATGCATAATAAAAAAAATTCATCAATCAAATATTAAGTTAGACTAAGCTTTCCATTACTTGATTAATAATGAAACCATAAAACTAAGTGTTTGTATTGAAAAAACCTAATCACTTAATTTTATCAGGGAGTTATTATGGGGATTTTGGGTCAACATAACCTTATCTTTATTAGGTATAAAGGATAAATTCCATCCAATGAATTTTGGTGGCAAGTGTTGAGGAATCCAAATAATGATTTCTGGATTGGGGGATCCACTCAATGGATCAAGGAGTTAGAAAATCATATTTATAATGAAAACCTACCTAAATAACTTTGAATAACTTTTCAATCTAATGTTTGGGTTATGGGAAGGGAAATATGGATCCTTGACATGGTAATGTCCATGTGACAAGAAATATTTACTCCAATCGCCAGTGACTTGGAACTTGATAAAATACTAAGAGACACAATATAACAATTAACAAAATTATTATCATTTTGTCCCACATAATTGGTAATAAATTACTAATAATATATTTAACTATTATAGAAAATAAAATGGGAAATATAATTGACCATGATAACACTATAATCATTCTTTAACTCAAGGAATGTCCTTACAAGCACAAATTTACCACAATAGGTATAGATGTTTATACACTATTTTACTATAGAAAATTTGTTTAATGTGTTGAAATCCCTTATTTTGGATTTTACTTCTAAGGAGGTGAGTGATAAGAAGTTATATTTCCATGTGAAACACTTGGATGATGCACTAGATGTCTTGTGTTTGATGTTACAATCCATGTATAGTGAACTTCAAAAGTTAAATAAGGTTATGGTTGCATACACTATTCTCATTCATATCCATAATCCTTATCAAGAGAGGAAAATATAGTATTGATATGTGATTTCCAAGGAACCCTTCAAGAGAAAACATGTAGAGGGTATGTAGGCTGGTATTCATGTAGTTAGAATTATTGAAAACATTAAGCATCTTAGAGATTCTCGGTTTTAAGCTAATTTAAGAATTGTTCACAAATATCATAGTTACATCAATCCCTCTGATATTATCTATATTTATTGAAAATTTCAATATGAATAACATTGAGAAGTCTCTCCAAGATATCCTCACTCTACTTCTCTAAGTTGATAAGGATATGAAGTGTGAAAATATTTCTATTCTTATGGTGAATAAGAGTAAGGGAAAATCAAAAAATCCCCAAGACTGATACTAAGCCTAATACATATTTAAAATGTCCTTCTGAGAGTAAGAAAATCAAGAGGAAATAAAAGTAATAATATGTTATTTTCTTCTCATGTGGAAAATAATTTCATTGTAATAGAAACTTTAATAAAATAAATTAGAGGTTTCCTCCTCAAGTATATTCATCAATGCGATTCTTCAATTTTACTTCTTGGGTATTAAATAAAATTTGTTTTCCATATGTGTATTGAAACATATAAACCAAGTAAGTAAATAAATATCACTAAAATCAATATGAATTATCTAAAAAAATAAATAAGGGTGATTCTTAGACCATTTTAGAGTAGTAATTATGTTTTTTCGATGGATTTAAGTTGAAAATTTGTTTAGTATTATTATGAATACATTTATCATAGTGGTTATTCAGACACAATGATACATTATTTCACTATGGAATATATTTTTTAGGTAATTTTCATACTCAATTAATAGTTTCATAATTCTTTAATTCCATATATTCTAAATCAGCAGTCAATGATGAATATAACTATAAGACTAAGAATGCATCATTATGGAATAATAATTCCTTTTCAAGTAAAACTAATAGTAGTTGAAAAGTTTATATCCAAAATATTTTTCTAGTCTATAATGTATATATTTTTTCTATGTAAATCTCTATAATATATCTTGAAATATTTTCAGAGCTACATATTGAGACGAAATTATATTTCAAGGACCGATGGGCCTATAATTGATATCTTAAAAATATTAAAAATATTAAAAATACTAATATCATGTGCATAAAATTTTCTTGAAAAAATGGAATAAATCCTGAGTAGAGTATTAAATTACAAATCTAAGATCACCATTGACTCCAAACTATAGGTTTTACCCTAGGTGTGACATAATATTTTTTGGCGTCCGATGTTGGGCTTGAGTGCCATCATCGGTGGAATAATTAAATAAATTAAATGATTATTTAATTACTTAATTAAAATAATAAACCGAATAAACTCTATAAATATGATTTTATGACTGAAACATAGGGTTAGTCGAATGACCAAAAGTTTTGAGAGAGTAACCATTGGAGTGGGATTCTTAGAGGATTCCAAAATGACTGATTACATATCAAGGATTAACAATCAGAGATCCAATCAGAGGTTGTGGATCTCACCAATAATGATGGAACAACCCTGTTATTCATCAAAGAACGATCCAAAATTTAGGTGGTACATTTTATTAATTTGGAATTATCCTTTTTTATTTTTCCCATGTTGAACATTGGTTAATTCCACTAAAAATAATTGATCTGCAGATCAATGGTTGATATTGCAGATATTGTTTTCATGTGGTGTTGTTAATTCCTATTAATTTATCGATTATACAACAAAATATCGAGGATGAAATAAAAAATGGATGATTTTGATGGATCATGTGATTATTTTATGGAATTATCTCCCCGTTCTTCATTCATTCATATCCGATAAGCTATTTTTTGGTGGTTCGATAAATACCTGGTGGATTATTGTCGCACAATTGATCTTTGGTATAATGAATCATCACCACAAGTTTGATATAGATATTTAAGTCTTGGTTATGGTGTGTGAAGTTGTAAGTATATTATCATTACAATTTAGAGATCCTAGATGTATGGGTTTTGGAATCTCGATACAACAGATGATGAGAGATGATTTCCAAGAGAATCAGATGTTAGAATCTGGTCACAAGAGACAAAAATGTAATTCAAACCCATATTTGAGATCCTTGGGCATTATTGATGGTGAAGATGGAAAATTTTGGAGGTGACAGTGGTGTGAGCGTATGTGGATAAGGAACCATAAAATTCCGCACTACACAACATGTAATCCGGAAATACACACTGTGTAGGACCCCTGGTTATGACACTAGGGTTTACATGAAAATTAAATATCACACGCCATGTGAAACATTTCACATGCCATGTGACCTATCCCCGGTGACTCAGCATGCAAATTAATGGTACATGGTCATGGACATGAGTTGGTACACATGCATGGGTTGAGTAAATGAGCACGAATCAGTACTCAGACATAACCAAGTACATAGAAATGACCAATGTACATGGGCCCAAACTAAAGTATGCAGGCATGGGAGGGGGAAGATGGGAAAACTTGATGGCAGGAAACAAACACCACGTAATACTAGTACACACCATGTACTTTTACTAGGGAGGTCTGAGGCCCATGTTCTCTTCAGCATGGACTAGTTTCCTTAGGGTTTGTTCCATTGATCCATTAATATGACGATATAGTATGGAATTACATTTTGGGTATTGGATTTTGATCCCCTAAAAGGATTAGTCTCATATATAGTTGTAGGAATCCACCCAAGGCCCTAAGAGGGGATCATCTATCATATTTTGACCTAAGCGAGGTTCTCAAAATTGGTGTGACCAAATTTACCTGGGTATTGATCGTCTACTTAGTGGGTGACCTCAGAGTGGGTTTTTGGTATACCCCATATC
Source organism: Viscum album (assembly GCA_963277665.1). Taxonomy (NCBI): domain Eukaryota; kingdom Viridiplantae; phylum Streptophyta; class Magnoliopsida; order Santalales; family Viscaceae; genus Viscum; species Viscum album. The sequence goes on along the minus strand of OY728130.1, from coordinate 349,828,670 downwards.
CTTTGGTGTGATCTCATCTATGTATCAATCTATTATATGTTCCAACATGTACTTCTTCAGAGCGAGACCTGATGAGCATGTCATGTTATATAGATTCCTTAAGTGCTATCAAAATTGTGGAGTGAGTTCTCTTAGGTGTCTATTACTACAACTATAGAGAAGAATCTTAGTCTAGAAAAGTAGTTTTGATCTCACCTTGAGACTTAGTTTCTACTATGAGTATATCCGGATGTCTATTTCTTTATATCTCATATTTATGATTGACATGAATCTATAATGAGATGAATATTATCTTGATGATTTATTCTTGGTGATTTTAGGGTTTCCTACTAGGTATTGTTATACATATCCCTTAATAGTATTTTCCTTCAGATGTCATTTCTTATGCATGTGACTGACCATTTAATGGGGTTCTCAATGGACTAGGTTCAGGTAGAGTATAGTTCGGGTTAGACAGATCATGGTTCATACCTGGTGTCACATTTTACTATAATCCCATTATTATAGTAGGTTAGACTTCTTTATAGTTTTTGTGGGCTTAGATTTGGACCTCTATTCTTTCCATTATTACTTTCATACTTTGATTGTTGGATTTATATGTATTCATGCATTGATATCAGTTATACTTTACTTCCAATATTGTACGGAATTGGAGATATGTGTGTGTATAGGTGCCTTATTCTATGTACTACCATGTGAGTGTTATTCCCACTCAATGATATTCATGAGCCCATGGTCTATTGGAGGCATTACTAGGGTAGTCACACTCAGCTTATCACTGGTTAGGAGATCCTTGGTGGATCGGGTCATAATAGAGTGGCATCAGAGCAGTTCCATCTTAGGGATGGAGTTTAAAGTTTTGTCAAGTTGTGAGATTGGTTTGGGTTTTATGGAAATAGTGTTAAGTGTTTCAAGTTTAGATTTCATGATAGGTAATCTTGTGTAAAACCCCAAGCTTCCACGATACGCTTCTCTTTCAATAATGCAATAGCTTGCATTGTACGCAAGTTCGAGATTCTAACACACCGTGACCAATCAAAATAGCCATTATGAATAGTAATACCCACGTTTTGAAATTATATAAATTTTATATTTCAAAATGGACTTCATTTTTGTATTCAGAATATTAAAATTATCCTAAGTTGAAGTTTTTGTAATTTTTTGAGAACTTCCAATTTTTTATGAATAGTGAAAAATACTTAAAAACAACTTTTTTAATCAAAATAATTTATAGTGATAAATTATACTATTGAGTGATTTTAAAGTATAATTAGAATATATTTTTACCATTTTATCTAATGATGTTCATTATAATTAATTTCACTTTGAAATTGGACATAAACAATTGTCAATCTTTTGATATATATTGTTTCTTAAAAACACGCTATTTGTTGTGACATCGGGAATTAATTATAAAATTAATTAATGAAACTTATATGTTTGGAATTCTTTAAAATAGACATAATTTTTGAATTCGGAATATCAATTATAGCTAAGGGTGAAATTTTGGCATTGTTCTGAAAAACTTCATTTTTTGATGAATAGTGAAACCACTAAGTGGTAGTTAAAAAACTGATTTTTCGTTTAAATGAAACATTACCACTTCTGTGATTTGATTTTCAAAAATCCGACATACATGGTTTTCATTAGGAAGTAAAATTTGGTTCAATGGGATTAAAATATTTTTTGGTGAATAGTAACTTTTTAGTTTAATTAATCGCGATTAAAGGTAATTAGTGAAATTTAAGGTAAAAATGATATTATAAAAATATGAAAATACCTTTAAACTTGTCATAACTCTATTGGATGAGTCATGGACGACCAAGAAAATCCATGGGTCAATATGGAGACCCCATGGAGCCACTCTGGTAGGAAAATGACATTAAAAACGTTTTATTTAATGTTAAAATAAAAATGTCACAAACATGAGTTGTTTTACTAAAACAATTTTTAAATGGGGTTATACAAGTCATATTTTTGACTATAAATATTCATTAGAAATATAAAACTATTTCCTACATCATGATATTTTTTTTTAATTTTTAGACATTAAATAAATTAATGTTTTTATGACACCATGATGATGCATCGATTACCTCATTAATTAACAATTTAAATAAAATGAAAATATATTGTAAAATCCAAGACATACACTTGTAAAAAACCTATTGTATGAGTATATTTCTAACCCTTATCACCTTATCCTCAAAATATATAAGTTTGGGACCTTTAAAATCCGAAACTCATTATATAATAAAGTAACATTCATGACTTTCCAAGTGTGCCCCTCCTCTCCTCTTATAAAGGCCCCCACCACTACCACCTTATTCACACATTCCAAGCCATTTGGCTCGGCCAAACCCTGCCAAAATACTCTCTCAACTTCCTTCTCTTACTCCTAGAAGCCTCAATTTGGGCAGAAGTCTTCCCAAGGAAGCCTTTGGCTCAAATCAAAAAAGAGTTACGCGATTTTAAGGTAATGTCTTCTCTTATGTTATTTTGTTTTATTTTGCTTCTCCAACCCCCTAAACTCTTTTTATTAATTTATTTTGTAACAACACCAGTATCCTCAATATACTAGGATGTTGTTATAAAAATTATTAGAGCTACACTTACACACACCTACATATAATGGTTAAAGAACATACTGTTTCTGTGGATGGAGAATTTCTGCCTCACGAAACGATGATTGTTCAACACTCATATAACACCTTAAAAGGTGGCCATTAAGATGTCACTATATTTATATATGATATATAATATTTTTATGTTTACTTAAGATTCTGTATTTTTCATTTATGGCATACCTTTATGGTTTCCATTATGGGTAAACGTGATATTTTCATTTTAGGAAGTGCGGACTACCGCCCCCTCAAAGTGATTTGAATCGTTAATGCCATATGTGGGATGTATAAAGTATGGGGTAAATGATATTATATATGATATTATACTGGAATTATAATATAACTTAATATCATTGTGATTTCATACCATTAAAAACGAAATAGAAATGAAAGTAACGTCCATGCATACGTACGACTTACCGTCTTCATGAACGGTGCATTTCATTTCTTAGATCTAAATGTTATGTAATATTATAAATGAATGTATATAATGGATATATATGATATATATTATATCTAAATTATGAATATAATTCTGGATATAATGGATATTCTACCACATAAACAACTTTTAATTATGAGAAGTTTATTGTTGACTCAAGTACCAAAGATCGACAAAACGACCGTTATTAACTTAAATGACTATATAATTTTCGTAACATTGTAATAAGTGATATAAAAGGGGTAATGAACTTTAAAAATGTTCTTAAGAAAGTATATATTAACTCTAGTTTATTATTCAGGAGGTTAAAGAATGGTCGAGTCAAGTTGGACACGAGGTAAGAGAACTTCTTAACCCAATTTCTATTCTTTGGGTTAATCTACTATTTTCAAATTATGTCATGATATTATTATGTCCTATCTTGTATTTATACTTTCTTTATGTGTAAAAATAGTGAATACACATAATATATCTATTTTATTTAAAAATGATCTTTGTAAGGGACTTTGTCTCAATCTCCTTTCATTGAGGCATATTTTGTTTTATACACAATTTTCTTTTATACGATGTATAAACCCCTTTGACTTTTACGTTTATTCAAAAGGAATCTTTTTATATGAAGCATTTTACTAAACAAAAAAAATGAATGTTTTTTTGTCGTACGTATGTGGCGACAATGACTTCTCCGCCTCCGTGACCATTATTTGAGTTTCAGATTCCTCTACAAGCCATAACTTTTTTTTTAAAATGAAAAATAAATACCATGTTTTACTTTTCTTTTATTTTGGTATTGAAAATGGTTTTGATAATGTTTTATTATATCAATGTGTTGTATTGATATCTTGTGATTGAAATGTGGAAATGTTATGTTTCCTTTATGCATGTTTTATGTGATACGATTATGTTATGGTTTATGATAATTTTAAACCTTTTCATATAAGGAATGAATTGGACTTAGTAAGTGACGGGTGGAGCCCGCTATAGCTCCTCGATGCATCGGCAGGTCTCATGAGACAAACTAGTGTCTTGGCATGAGGCCTTGACAAAATCTTATTTGTAGTCTTGGCATGAGGCCTTGGCTACGTGGTAATGATAGTCTGGCATTATGCATTCCATCATTATGAAAGTGGTTATTGATATTGCATGTGGTTATTCGACCAGTAGAATATACATGTGAATAAGTAAATGGCATTATCTCATTTTACATTTTCCATATTATGCTGAAGTTCAAGTTTAAAAAGGCTTTTGTTTTAGTTATACATTGACTTAAATGTGAATGTTTATTTATGAAATCTTCCGCGATATTGTTATCCTTACTGAGCATCTGAGATCACCCCTTTCAATGTTTTAATATTTTCTAAGATGTGAAGAAGTATTTTATGAATGACCTGCATGGATAGTCAGAAGAGGATATGACTGTGGTCTAAGGAGACTTTGTTATTGTAGTTTTTCACTTTATGATGTAATGTAACATTTATGAATGTATCTAGTGTTTCCAAGGCTACTAAACTAATCGGTATTTCGAGACTTGATCTTTTGTCATCATGCCAATGTTACGCAATAATGCACCGACTCTGGGTAACTGGGGTCAGGACGTTACATCTTGTGTTGTCATGGTGGCTGACATATCCATACACTAGGACTCTAACTACATGCCTTTCAACTTGGCACATGAAGACATTGGTTGTAGGAAAAAAGTGGTACATACATCATAAAATAATGGGTTGTGTTTTCATGTACTTATTGAGTAATCTCACTAGATATACTCATTTATCATCATACATCTAGTATATTTTAGGATACCTCCATGACGATTTCCAACTATGATTTAGTAACAGGATTACAAGGATGATCCCCTTAGTGATGAGGCTTTTATACAAGGACCTATTTAAGAGGTATTGCCTCCAGGTGGTTTATTATCCATACCTACAACCATAAAAAAACATATGGTACCGGTAGTACCCGAAAATAGGGTATGCATGATGACAACATAACACCCTAATATTTAAAAAAACACTATGTTTGATACCTTAAGTTACTAGAACACCGAGCTTAAACAAACTCCAAAATATTATTATTTTAACACGACTGTTATAAACTAGCCATTAAATTTGTGGGTGTGAATAAAATTAATTTTATTATGAAATAAATATGAAGTTCATATGCAATTCAAATTTAGTTATTCTTAGAAAATGAAAACTTAATTTTTAGTAAAGTCATTTCGTTCTACAAATATATATTTACTTCAAAAAGTTATTTTTATTGATTTATATGAGAAAATAAATATATTTTTTTTGGAAAAAACAAACATCATTTTTAGAATCATAAAATGAAAATTATATTAAGTTATTTTTTCGGTAATTTTCTAAAAAATTAATTTTTGGGTTAAAAAGTGAAAATATTGTTTTTTCAAAATAACAAAAATCCAATGAAATAATTATTATATGATCACGATTTAAAATTTATTAACCATTATTCTTGATCAAAATTTATTTTTTGAATGAAATAATAAATATTTCAGCACCCCAAGATTTTATGATATGTATATTTTTAAATAAATTTAATTTCTTCGATAGCTTACATTGCACACAACACCGGGCTTAAACGCACCGCGATATACTATTAAATATTATTATTATAGCCTAGACATTAAATTAGAGGGAATAAATAGTATTAAAAAAATTATGAAATTTATATACTATATATTTAATAAAACATTTTTACATTTATATAAATTATTTTATAGGCATAAGATTATAATGAATCCAATTTTATGCATTAAAAACATATATTTTTCTAAAGACAATTTTACCGCCTTTTAATAGAGAACCTTTTTGAAATCCAATTTTGAAACTTTTATATAATATTTTTGAAAAATTAAAATTATTATTTTAAATAGGAATAAAAAAAATTAATTTGGTTTAATATTTGGTATTTTTCTTATATGTTTCATGTTTTGTTGAATAGTGATAAAATAATGCATTTTAATTGAAAAAATTATTTTTCATAAAATTTATTTATAGTGTTAAATTATATATTTTAATGGTTTTAAAGTATAATTAGATCATATTTTTATTTCTTAATCCAATTTAGGTCATTGAAATCAATTTCACTTTGAATTTAGATATAAAAACATTTCAATATTTTGAACATTTTCAATTTAAAACACGTCTTCTCGTTTCATCAATGAGATTAATTTTAAATTAATTTTAGTCAATTATGTGTTTCAAATTTTGAAAAATGGATTCTATATTTGGAATAAAAATTTCTAAATTTATTAAATAGATTCCTTTTATTTTTGGAAAATTTGAATAGTAACTTTAGTAGTATATTTTATTACCACAGTTAAGGGTAAATCAAGTAATTAAAGGTAAAAATTATATAATAAATATTATAACATTACCCTAACACTTGTCCTAATTTCATTTTATGATTTGTTTTGACCAGAATTATCATTGGTACAAAATTAAGTCCTTTTAAAGACACTTGGGTGAGAGTATGACATTTATAATATTATATTAGAAGAAAATTCAATTTTGTCATACTTTTATTTTTAATAATTAAAATATTTTTAATATAGGGTTATATAAGTGATATGTTCGACTATAAATATTACATGGAAATATAATTTTATTATATACATCATGATAATTTATTTATAATTTTTAGAGAATAAATAATTAAATTAAAGGCTTGCACAATGACGATGAAATAATTGTTTAATTAAAGGAAATATGAAATAAATGATATTAAAAATACTAAAATAAAAATAGTTTGATATTATTAATGTCATAAAATATTTTTTTATTTTTTTTACATGTTAATTATGTTTTATAAGGATTGGTTTTAATTTATCATATTTTATGATATTTTGAAAAAAAACAAGTAATGAATAGTGTCAAAATTGATATTATTGATATTTTAAAATAAATAATATTTTATTAAATGATATAAAATTTCTAAAAAAATAAATTCAGACAAAATGGTTGTGATAAGTATTAAAATTTCATCAATTACTCATTTATTTATTTTTTGGTATTTATAGTAAATATATTAACCCTCAGAGTGTAAATTACATGATATCCCAGTAAGAATTAAAAAGGTTAAATAAGGGTTAATGCTAAAAGATAAGGATTAAGAAATATTAACAATTTATATAATTTTGATTATATGAGTATATTTATACCCAAAAACACAATATATTTTAAATTAATCATTTTGGATCCATTTTTATTATAAAATTAATTTATATTAATTTAATATTTTGAAGATTTCCAAGAGTTCCCCTCCCCTCTCTTATAAAAGGGAACCTCTAATTACTTTTTATTAACACTTCATAACCTATTAGGTTCACCAAAAACCTATGGAAATATTCTTAAAACATCAATACCTTCATCATAGAATTCTTACTTTGGAACAAAATCCATCCAAAGAAGTTATTTTGGGCAAATTAAAATGAGATACTCAAAGAAGAGGTAATGTTCATTAACGAACATTTTTGTTTTATTTCATCTTTAAGCCCCATTATGTATTTTATTTTATTTTTATATAATAACCTAAGTATAAAAAATATAATTATATATTTTTATATTAAGGGTTTGACCTACACTTACACACACTTCCATCTAATGGGTAATGAATTTACCGTTCTGGTGTACGAAGAACTATCGCCTCATGAAATGATGTTGTTCATTTTTTTACCACCTCTCATGGTTGGAAATTATGACATAAAATATATTTTTATATAATATATATGGTGTTTATTATTTATTTATAATTTTTGAATTATTATATAACACACACCATCTTGCTTTCCATTTTTTCTAAATACGATAACTTCATTTGTGAATGTGTTGACTACCCACCTCTTCAAAACGATGTCATTCATTCACACTACACATGGAATTTATTAAGGATAATTTTAATAAAAATATTTGACATATATGAAATAAATATGATACTAGAATTATAATATACATAATTTAAATTTCATTCATGAAATATGAAAGTAAATGGAAGTAGCGTTAATGCGTACATACGACCTATAGTCTCCATGAATGGTGCATTTCATTTCCTATCTCCAAATTTTATGGATTATTCTAAATAAATATGTACTGAATATATATGATATTTATATCATGGTTTAAATTCTTGAGATAATAAAATAAATTTCTAAATAATAGGAAAAACAAGTAACAAGTCAAAACATACTAAAAAAACTAGGTAATTCACACCTAAAATAGTGAAAATAATGCATGATTGTTAACAAACAGGTAATTAGAAATTATAACAAGTTAATATATGATATTATATAAATAAAAATGGTTATATGACATATTTATAATAAATATATATTACTTTTACAGGTGTTTTAGAAAAGTAAAAATGAAATCAGATCTAAGGTAAGGGTTTAATTCACAATCTCATCATTAATTGAGATTGCTTCAGTTTAAGTCTCCAATTGGGAATATTTCTGTTCTATGTCAATTATTTCTAAAAATGTTTTAAAAAATTATTTTAATATTATAATATAAATGTATAATTTTTTAAACCATGTTTTAATTTTTATAAAATGGTTTGAAATGAATCTTTTTTTCATTTTACAAATGAGGTACTTAATGACTTTTTCGACAGAAGAAATGTTTTTTAACTTATAAGACATGAGAGGTTATTGGAAATCTCTAGTTTTAATAATAAAAAATCATTTTCAATCATATTCAATCATTTTTATTTATTTTAGATCATGTTTAATTTAAGTATAAAGATTATTTATTATGATTATCTATGTTTAATTATAAATTTAACATATTCTGTACATGTTTATATTATAAGACAAACAGAAAAAAACATTGGATAATTATGAGTCTCTGATAGTTGTAAATCCAACTCACCGATATTATGACTCACTGATAGAAAAAATGAGTCACTGACAGAACAATTGAGTCACTAGTAGCCTAACTCTCCGAAATAATAGAGGACTCACCGACAGATCAAATGAGTCACCGAAAAAATAAATGACCAACCATTAGTCTGACTGTCCAACAGATCAAATGAGTCAAAAATAGACAAACTGACTCACCAACAACCCAACTCACCTAATAATTCATGAAACTATAGCCATCATGACTCACCTATAGAAGGATTCACCGATGCACTAATTTACCGACATAAGGAGTCACCAATTGTGTGACCTACTAATAGAAGGACTCACCGATAAACTGTTCAAAATTCCTTTACTCTATAAATTCAAAAAATTTATCCAAAGGTCATATTTGGTTATTTAATAATACTAATTTACTTGTATATCTTTTTAAATACATTATTAACTTGGATTTTAGAGGTATGAGGTACAAAACATGTCCCAATAATGCCTAATGTCGGACCTATAGAATATAAAATGGGGAATCACTCAAGAAAAAAGAGTAACATATACATGAGAAACCATATCAAGAAAACTCACAAATAAAATAAAGAAGAAAACACCTCCTATATGACTAAAACCAAATAAGTAATTTTTGTTCATCAAAGTTCCATTCAACCTTGCAGTAAACAAACTTTAGAGAGGAAAACCATTGCAGAATATCTCATTTTCCTAGAAACCCGAACATAGAGGTTCTATGACACTCTGTTTTGGTGTTTATTTCTAGAAGAGTAATTAAGCTTAATTTATTATTCATTAAAGGAGTCAAGAAGCTTCAATCACAAAACATAGAGAATTCTAAAAATTCTCTCATTATTTATTCTCTAATTGTGTTCGATTTTATTAATTTTCGAGTAGAGTTTGTATCTATAGTGTAAACACACCCTGTCTCTTATGCTAATTTAGAGAATACAAGATATCCTCATACTAAAATTCCCTTAAACCATATTTCTCCCAAGAATAACTATAGAAGATGTCTATGTGTGACCTGGTTTTAATCTGTTTCCCATGAATAATTGTGGTAGAGGTCTAGTTTGACTTGGATAACACTGTATGTTGTTTCAAACCCAGATCCAGGGTGTGGATCAATGTTTATGAATTTAAACTACTTGGTGGTAGGTGATCGAAAAATGGATAGGATTAGGTGTTGGCCTCATAATGAACCTCTTTTTTTATTCTTCCGTGCTATTTCAAATTTACTTTACTCTTTTTTCACTCATATTTCAGAAAACTATGTTTTACTTTAATAGTTGATCTTGGATAGTATTTATAAATATTTTGGTTTGGTAAATTAGTTTTAAAATTTATATCAATATTTCAAATTACTATAATTGAGAAGTAATCAATATTTTGATAAATTAATTGGACAATCAAACTGTTATCAATTTACTACTTTGATTAATTAGCCTATTTTGATTTTAAAGTGGGGTATTTTTTAATTAAGGGGTTTTAACAGAAATTTTTATAAGCACTCAATTCACCCCCTCTTGAGTTTTCTACTCCAAACAACATTTGGTATCAAAGGATTTTTTAATCTTCCAATTTCAAAGTTTTCAAAGTTTTTTAAATCTTTGAAAATATTATTTTAGTTGTGTTTTAAAGATCTCTAAATTTTTGTAAGTTCTAAATTTTTAGCTCTTTAAAAAAAAACCTATTCTTTAGTTTGTATTATGGAAAATAGAGAGAGAGGTGATGCTAGTAAAAAACCTCCCTAATTTAATGGTACAAATCATACCCAGTGGAAAATGAAAATGAAAATGCACTCAGAAAGTATGGGGTTTGATATTTGGACTGTAATAGAAGATAAGTATGAAATACTGAAGAACGAAATAAATACACTGAGTGATGCTACAAAAGTTACTTCCAACAAAAATTTTAAATATATGAATGCCCTATTTTGTGCTTTAGGTATTGAAAAATTCGATAAAATATTTTCTTGTAAATATTTCTATGAAATTTGAGTTACCTTATCTATTTCACAAGAATAAACCACTAATGTTAAAGAAATGAGACTTCAAACATATAATATTAAGTATGATAATTTCAATATGAAGCCTCATGAACCCATTTCTGATATGTATCTCAGGTTCAATGAGATAGTCAATATAATGAGTACTATTGGAAATCTTGTGGGTGCCAAAGAACAAATCATGTGACTACTTATATTTCTACCTGAAATATGAAGGGGAACCTCAGTATCAATTATATAATCTTGTGATATGAGTAAGTTTCCGGTTAAGGAGATAATAGGAAAGATGATGATGTATGAGGAAGAATTAAAGGTCAATAAAGAATAAGAGGATGAACCAAAGATAAATTCAGTGGATTTCAAAACCACTACTTACAAAAATAAAGAAAAGTAAAGGATACATAATAATTCTGATAGTAAAAGTAATGAAGATTCATCATCAGACCATGATGAGGAAATGACTCAATTATCTATAAGGTTTAATTTTTTATAAAAATAAGAATTCTCTCAAGAATATTAGCTACAAAGGTAAATATAATGTTAAGGGAAATTGGAAAAAGAATTGGAAAAGGAGTGATAACTCAAATGATATAGTTGTTTATGAATATAAGAGAATAGTACATGTAAAGGTAGATTATCCTAAGTTAAAATATAAGAAAAAAATATGAGGACAAGGATAAAAGATAAAAAAAAATTCAATGAATTCCACCTAGAGTGATTTTGAGGATATTTCTAGTGAGTAATAATCACCACATTATGAGAAAGGTAACAAAGAAAACTTGTGTTTCATGACAAACACATATGAGGTAATCCTAGTGTCTCCTATACAAAATTATTATTATTATGAAGATTAATCTGATTCTGAAAATATGACTAATGAATAAATGTTTGAATACTAACAAATAATTGATTATAAATTCAATTAATTAAAAGATAAATATAAAATTTTGAAGAAACATAATGCTCTAAGCACTACTTTAAAATACATTCTTACTATAGATAAAGAAAAAAACATGCAATTGCTTGAAGAAAATAATGATCTTAAGTTATCAAATGATCAATTGAAAAATGACTTAGATAATTTTACCAATGGGAAAAATATTCTTACACAAATTCTAGGTAAAAAATTAGCTCCTAGATATAATAATGGTATAGGATACCAACCTAGATAGAGGAACATAACTAAAAATAATTTTGTAACAAAATCTGGAAAAATAGTTTTTATGTATAGAACTAATAATTTTTTCGACTAGTTCGAAAACTAGATAACCTTCTACTACTTGTAGTTTTTCTAGACCAAATAAATTTTAGTTTTAAAATATTTTACAAACTTCTTATAGGATACCCATGAAGAAATTATGGGTTCCCAAAGCACTTATTATGAATATTATTGGACCCAAACAAATCTAGGTAGAAAAATAATCTCTTGTTTGATCTTTTTGTAGGAAATCTGTTAGAAGAGTTCTTGTAGAAGTATATGGTACTTGAAAAATGGATGTTAAAGACACAACATAGGAGATTATTTATGATTCATGAATCTGATAAAGATTAATGGTTGGTATGTCACTTTTGGTGAAAATTCTAAAGGAAAAATAATTAGCCTTGGCCAAATTGGTAGCTGTAATTCAGTTTTAAATTACAAAGTACTTTTTGTTGATGGATTAAAGTAAAATATTCTTAGTATATATCAGTTATTTGATGATGGTTTTAATGTTAAATTTGAAAATGATGCATGAAATATTTTTAATTTTAAAAATGAATTAGTATTTACTACCTTTAGAAATGAAAATGTGTATGTTTTAAACTTAGATTTCATAATGTCTCAAAATGTTTCCTACTTAAGTGCCTTTAACAAAGAGTCTTGGATCTATCATATGATATTAGAATATTGTAATATTCATTCACTTAAAAATATTACTAGGAAAATAATAGTTAAGGATCTACCCAAACTTGAGTTTCTAAATGAAAAAGTCTGTAATCCTTGTCAAAAAGGTAAACAGCCTAAAATATCTTTCAATCCAAAGAAAGAAGTTTCAACTTATCAACCTCTTGAATTGGTTCACATGGATTTTTTAGACTATATAGTGTTTCTATTCTTAATGGGAATCACTATTTCTGTGTTCTAGTAGATTAATTTTCTAGATACACTTGGACTTTCTTTCTTTCTCACAAAAGTGAAGCTTTCTATTACTTAATTAAGTTTGCTAAAATAGTACAAAACCTAAGTGGACTTAGAATTAAAACCTTAATAAGTGACTTTGTCCATGAGTTTGAATACCAAGAGTTTGAATCTTTCTGATCACACAGTGGCTGTAGTCAAAACTTTTCTGCTCCTAGGACACCCCAATATAATGGTGTTGTAGAAAGAAGAAATAGAACCTTATAAGAGATAGCCTAGACTATACTTAATGAATATGACTTACCTATATATATTTGGGTAGAATATATCAATACATCTTGTTATATAATTAATAGAGTTCTAATCAAATGAATTATTAAGAAAACCCCCTATAATCTATAGAAAAGCAAGAAACCCAAAGTTAGTCACTTCAAAGTTTTTGGTTGAAAAATTTATATCCTTAATACAAAGTAAAATCTTGAAAAATTTTCATCAAAAAGTGATGAAGGAATCTTTTTGGGCTATTAAATATCTATTAAAGCATATAGTGTATTTAATAAAAGAAATAAGTGTGTGGAAGAATCTGTAAATGTAAAATTTGATGAAACAAACCCACATGAACCCAATACCTCTCTATAAAATATTGGGTATGATCTGTCCAATCTAAAAAAAATGGAAAATCTTCTGACCCTACCATTAAGAAACCTGTTAAATCATCTGGTTCTAGAAATTTTATAGAATATAGTCATGATGAACCCGAACCTTTTGATGAAGGGACAAAGAAAGGGACAAAGACTATTGGTTAAGAATTTTGTAGTTTGAGACCTAGATAAAGGGATAGTGACTAGAGCTTCTCTGAGAAACCATTTTGAACATCAAGCCATCTTGTCACAATATGATCCTAAAATAATTGATTTTTAAATAAAATATTAATTTTGGGTAACGGATATGCAAGAAGAGTTGAACTAGTATGAAATAAATAATGTTGGGAAATTAGTGGATAGACCTAAAGACACCTTGACTACAAGCACTAAATGGGTGTTTCGAAACAATGTAGATGAAGCTAGTAATATTATAAGGAATAAAGCTAGATTGGTTGCACAAGTTTATAGTCAAGAATAAGGTATTGACAATGAAGAAAAATTTTCCTCGGCTTCTAGATTTGAGTCCATTAGAATTCTTCTTACATCTGAAGCTCATTTCAATTTTAAACTTTATAAAATGGATGCTAAGAGTGCATTAATAAATGGGTATATATTTGAGGATGTTTTTGTTGAACAAACCCTGGGTTTTTCAAACCCTCATTTACAAGAATGTTTTTAAATTAACATAGGATTTATATGGTTTAAAACAAGCTCCAAGATCTTGGTATGATATACTCAGTACTTTTCTAATCTCAAAGAGTTTTAAAAAAGGTATATCTGATCCAAATCTCTTTATAAAAATAGTTTAAAAATATGTTCTAGTAGTTCATATATATTTTTATGATATTATTTTTGGGTCTTCAAGAAATTCTCTATGTATTTATTTTTAAAAAATGATGAAAAGTGAATTTGAAATGAGTTTAATAGGAGAACTCAAATTATTTCTTGGATTTAAAATCTTTCAAAATAAAGAAGGTTTTATTTTAAATCAATGTAAATATTCTGAAGATATTTTAATTTTTTTTGGCTTTGATGGTACAAAAAAGTAGTGATACTCCAATGAGTACCACCTATAAGTTGGATCTTGATGAAAATGGTAAATCTGTTGATCAAACCACTTATAGAGGAATGATTGGAAGTTTACTCTACTTAATTTCTAGTAGGACTGACATTATGTTTAGTGTGTGTATGTGTTCCCGTTTTCAAGTTAACCCTTAAGAATCTTATTTAACTTCCATTAAAATAGTTTTTAAATACTTAAAGTAGACTACCAACGTAGTATTGTTCTATCCCAGAGGACAAGAATTTAATTTAGTTAGTTATTCTGATGCTAATTTTGGTGGTTGTAAGTTATAAAGAAAAAGAACCTATGGAACATGTCACTTTTTGGGAAAGTCTCTAGTGTCATGGTGTAGTAAAAAGTAAAAATATATTGCATTATCTACTGCCAAATATTAATACATAGATGTTTGTAGTTTTTGTGAATAATTTTTTTGGAGGAAACATGCATTACTAGATTATAGATATCAGTTTAGACATGTACCTATAAATTGTGATAATACAAGTTTTATTAACATATCAAAGAATCCTATTTCTCATTCTAGAACAAAACATATTGATTTAAGACATGAATTTTTTAGATATCATTATCAAAAAGGTGATATAACTCTAGAAATTATTAGCACAAAACATCAGCTTGCTAATATATTCAATAAGCTATTAAACTCTGAGAGGATGAGTTACATCAAACATGAATTATTAATGATTAATTAGTAAGGACCTAGTGTCAATAAATATGTGTTAAAACTAAGTTTAATTGTCTCACTAATAGGACAAACTGAAAATGTCATGCTGACACCGATAGTGTCATGCAATGTCATACTGATATAGATAATGTCATGTTGACAATGTCATGATGACACTGATAGTGTCTGATAAAAAGTTGTCTAACTAGCACTGACACTGTTGTCTTACCAACACTGATAATAATGCCTCACCAATGTCCAATTAATGATAGATTCTGATATATATGTATCTATTTTATTTTTCCAAAATGATTTATTTTTTATTATTTCATTTTACTTTAACCCAGTTTACTCTAATTACAAATTATAAAACCCTAAATGATAAAATCGAGTCAATCCACTCTATTTCTTACTCATAGAAATCATCTCTCACACCCATACCTTTTATTTTTTACCCTTAGACCTTTCATCCTCCCACCCTTTGATCAAACCTTCAGAATGGTCAGAGTAAAGTATTTTCTAGAAGGTTATGAAGATGAATTATGACCCACTAAAAGGAATAAAGGATAGTTGAGAAAATCTCCGCCTGTCAATCCAGCTCTTGAAAATCGTGTGGTAACTACTGAGAGGGAGGTATTCAAAAAATGTTCACTATCTATTAAGTAAATTATATTTAGAGTATTGGAAACGTATGGTTGGTTATATTGGTTTTCTGATAATGAAAGGTCGTATTACCCTACACTTGTGCATGAGTTCTATATGCATGTTGAGTTCATTCTGGAAGGCAGTGAGATATATTGGATGTAATCTGTGTTAAATGAAAAAATCATCTTTTTTTCTTCGAAGCATTGTGCTGAATGATTGAAAGTTCCACATGAGGTAATACTTGATGAAAAATAAGGAATTAATCTACCAACCACTAACATATTTTTCTATGAGACAACATTGGAGGAGATGACTGGAAAAAGGGAGCACAGAAGGCCTATAGACTTAGAGTTGGATGGGGAAATTAGATTTCTATTCAAATTTATTCAACATCAGCTATATTTGTTTAATAAAGGGAACAAGGTAAACCAATGAAAGTATTTAATTGTTCACATCAGTAAGATGATAAATCAATATTGTAATAAAAATCCCTTGTTCTATCTAAGGATTATTTCTGCTATGCTGAAGGAGAAAGGATGTGTAGGTGAAAATGAAGAAACTGTTTCTTTTTGAAGTGGTGAATGATTAAATAAGGATATATGAAAAATAATGAAGATAATATGGAATCCATGGAAGAGGGAGCGGGTTGGATATGAAGAGAAGTTATATAAGAATTTCAATCTTATTAAGAATCATGTTAGGCCTAGAGATGTAGATGATCCTTGTCTAGGACCAGATGAAGTGGATAAATAATCTGATGATGAGGGTAAAGAAGAGTAATATGGACCTCCTAAAGAGAAATGATCTCTTATAGATGATAGGAATGACCTAGAAATTGTTGAAAGACCAAGGACAATGACATTTGGACCACCTAGTCCACCTCTTGCTCTACCTTCAAAAGAACCAATTTTAGGTGATGATGAAGAAACTAAAGAATATGGATCTGTTGATTATGTGAGAAGATAAAATGGATTAGATACTAATTCTATAGAAGAAGGATAATAATAAAGAGGAGAATAAGATAATTGAAGTGTCTTTGGCAGTGGATAAGAGGATGAAGGAGAAGAATATGAGGATGGAAGTGATGGAGATGATCATAATGAAGAATGAAGTGGAAGTGAAAGTGGATATGATCATCCTGATGATGATCAAGGTGATAATAGGGAGATTTCTGATAATTTTGATCAAGAGTAGAATGTAGAACCCCTGATCAGGTATAAGCTACTACTAGAGAAGAAGAAGAAAGAGTTGAAGTTGGTGATGCAACGAAAGCTCAGATTGTCCCTATACCATAGTTGGTTTATGTTAGAATAAGATCTCAAGATGAGGGGGAGAAAAAAGTAAGAGAAGATCTAGTTGAGGGGGAGATTCAAGATATAAAATCTCAAGTTTAGGAGGAACCTCAAACTGGAAGAGTGAAAGCTAACACACTCAAACTTTTGAAAGAATCTGTGTTGTCTAAATGGTAAAGGAATCATGGATATGTTTTCTTTGGGTTGGAATATTCTGATTCTGATGCTAAAGCTGATAAAGTAGTTCCAATAAGACCAATGGTGGAGGATCCTATATAGTATGAGACATTTCCTACAGGTGCATCTGCTTCTGCTCCTGTACCTTCAGTAGTTCAAATTCCAGGTGTGTATTTTAGTATAGTTGATTTTGAAAGTTTCAAGGAATAACTTTGATACACCATTAGGAAATTTTCCTTGCCTATTCCCATGTTGAGATTGAGTGAAAATGATGCAAATATACTCTCTGGAACTATTATTTCTCAAGTGGAACCTAGAATAATTACACTAATTGATGCTATCATAACAGATAATCAAAAATTGAGAAATGAGTTGACTACATTGGTTTCTACTATTAATAATTTAACCTCTGATTATAGGAAAACCATGGATATAATCATGAAAGTACTTGAGGATATTATTTCCCACTTTAAAGTTCTTAATTTTACCTAGTCGAGATAGGATGTGAGAGAAATCGTGAAAGGGGAATCTAGCTCAACAGCTCCTGTATCTCACCCTCCATACATAAAGATGGTAAGGACTTTCATTACAGAAGAGTTTAAAACCATGATGGGTGGAACAAACTAAGAGATTCTTTAAAAAATTATGTAGAATAGTGATCATGTCTATGACATGGTAAGATTATATTCAGATAAGGATATAACCGCTCAAGATAAAATCACTAATAAAGTGGATTTTTATTTCAATAGAATTTACTCTAAGCATGAGTTAGAAAAGAATTTAAATCTTTTACTTGAGTAACTTAGAGTCCCTCTTGTGACCCAAGCCATTAGGGATTAGAGTAAAGAATCTCAAGGAGTTTACTCCAACAATTTAAATGTTTATTAAGAATAAGGATGATTTAAAAAAGGCTATGTGGTATGTTGGGGAGATAATTATGGATTTCATCAACCTTCTCAAGACATAACTGAATGTACAGAGTACTAAAATTGTTTCCCCTCCTTCCACTCCTATCAAAACATCCCTAGAACCTACTACCTATAATACTTTGGTAATGAATCCTTCTCATGACCTAATACATATTCAAACTATCATATTTGGAACTCTTTCCTCCACTCATACAAGCTTTTTTCCCTTCTGTGTTTTATAGAGTTCCTCTTCCTCCTCTCAGAATTCATTCTCAACTACAAACTACTACTTATTCATCTACTGATCTACCCCTGCAACTTCTGATAAGGGAAAGACAGTGATGAACCCCTCTTTGATGAAGAATGAGTAGTGTGGATCACTATTTGATAGGAATAATTTGATGTACATTTTTTGTCCTCTAACATAATTTTTTTTATCCACTACCCCTTTCATTGATTATAGAATTTAGTATTATTGCATTTTTCTCTTTATATTTTTATTATTTTATTAATCTCTATTATTTTTGTTAATCTAAAAAGTGGGATAAAGAAAAGGAATTACAAAGGGATTTTTTTAAGAAAATTATTATTAGGAAGATAGTACGCAGAATGAATAATTTGATCATAAACTGATTGTACTTTATAATTTAGTGATTTGTGATAAACAAATGTGGATATTGTTGTCCCTCTCTGGTTTTAATAATAAAAAATCATGCTCAATATAATTCAATCATGTTCATTTATGTCAGATCATATTTAGTTAAGTCTAAATATAATTAATTATGATTATCTATGTTCAATTACAAGTTTAACATTTTTTGTACATGTTTATATTATAAGATAGATTGACATAAACATTGGCTAAGTATAAGTCATCGATAGTTATAAGTCTTACTCACTAGTAGTATGAATCACAGATAGAACAATTTAGTCACTGATACCCTAACTTACCAACATAACAAAGGACTCACTAATAGATCAAATGAGTCACCAACATAAAAAATGACTCACCATTAGTCTGACTGACCAACAGATCAAATGAGTCATAGACAAACCAACTGAAAAACCAACATCCCAACTCACCTACAAAATCATGGACCTACCGACAACATGACTCACCGATAGAAAAATTCACCAATGAAATAACCTACTGATAGAAGGATTCACCAACAGTGTGACCTACTTATAAAAGGACTCACCGATAGACTATTCAAAATTCCTTTACTCTATAAATTTGAACTTTTTATCCGATGGTTATATTGGGTTATTTAATACAACTAATTTACTTATATAATTTTTTTCAGAAATTATTAACTTAGATGTTATAGGTATAAGGTAAAACACATGTCCCAATCATGCCTAATGTCGGACCTAAAAAATATATAAAGGGGAATCACTTGAGGAAAAAGAATAACACACACACACATGAGAAACCATATCAAGAGAACCCATGAAGAAATGCAAGAATATCACACATCCTAACTTACTAAAAACAAAGAATAAATTTATGTGCATCAAAGTTCCATTAAACCTTAAAAATAAACAAAATATAGAGAGGAAAACCTTCTCTTAATATCTCATTTTCTTGGAAACCAAAAGACAGAGGTTCCATGACACCGTGTTTTGGTGTCTATTACCAAAATAGAACTCGAGATTCATTTCTGCTATATTCAAGGAGTATAGAAATTTAAATAACAACACTCATAGAATTCTAAACCTTATTTTATTATTTCTACTCTTATTGTTTTTAATTTTATTACTTTTAGAGTAGAGTGTGTATCTGTAGTGTAAGCACACCCTGTCTTCTATGCTATGCTAGAGGATAAAAGATATCCTTACACTACCATTCTCTTACAACATATTTCTCCCATGAAGAACTGTGGAAGAGGTCTCTATGTGACTTGGTTTTAATCTATTTCCCATTAATAACTATTGTAGATATCTAGTTTGACCTAGAAAACACTGTATGATGTTGTAAAACCAGATCCATGATGTGGATCAAATTTTATTAATTTAAACTTCTTAGTGGAAAGTGATCACTAAGTGGAGAGGATTAGGTCTCATCTTGAGACTGGACCTCTTTTTTTATTCTTCTATGCTATTTCAAATTTAGTTTACTCTATTTTCACTCAATTTTTAGAAAACTACGTTTTTATTTGATATTTGATCTTGGATAGTATTAATAACTGTTTTGGTTTGGTAAATTAGTTTCAAAAGTTATATAAATCTTTAGAATTGCTATAACTAAGAAGTAATAAATCTTTTGTGAAATTAATTGAACAATCAAAATATTATAAATTTACTACTTTTATTAACTGGCCTATTTTGATTTTAAAGTGGGGGATTTTTTAATTAAGGCTTTTTAATAGAAATTTTTATAGGAACTCAATTAAACCCCTCTTGAGTTTCCTACTCAAAAAAATAAAGGCTTTTTCTATCATCCTCACCCATTAAATTTTTTAATCTTAATTTACTAGATTAAAAGGTTATTTTTAAATAAAATTTTTTCATTTATAATTGCATGGATTTTTAAATAAATAATTTCAAAGTTAAAAGGGTTATTTCTCTTAATAATTTTCAATGATTTTATTAGATTATTTTCATCTATGTAAACATACTTTGTTGAGTTTTATGATACATTAAGGATAATCTATTGTGATATCATTTATCATATTCTATTAAATGGTTTATTATCTTTTTGACTATGGATGTGCTATTTTCATACCATTTACCATATTAATAAAAATGGTTTATGTTTATGTTTACTAATTGGGAAAAGTTATTTACATTTAATATATATGTGTTGTTTATGTTTTAATCCATTAATACGAGGAATGATTATACTTAGTAAGTGACAGGAAGGTCCCCTATAGCCTCTCAATGTCTCAGTAGGTCTCATGAGACAAACTAGATATGGAATTGGCCAAGTCCTTGCCCATTTATTTTCATATATGGATTTGGATGAGGCCTTAAACATTTATTTTCAAAATGGTATAGGCCTCAACGATATGTTTAAGATTTCCAAAATTATACATTCTACCATTATGATATTATTTATTAATATTCCATGTGATTATTTGACTATTAGAATATCCATGGTTATGTTTCCTAACTCACGTGTTATTTAAATGGCTTGTGTTTCATTTATTTACCTTGGAATATTGTTTATGGAATATTTACTCACAGCTTTCGCTGTGTGATTAAACTTACTGAGCATTTGATATCACCCCATTATTATGTTTTATTTTTCCCAGGATATGAATAATTTTTTTGAGTTTGATATGCACAGTTACACTAAGAGGATTAATGGCCTACTTGAAGAAAATTCTTTGTGTATTTTATGATTTAGATTATAATGTGAATTTTAATTATGTAATATGGTTTCCAAAACTGCTAAACTAATCGATAATTTGGGATTTAATTCATTTATCTATAAAAATATAATAAATTAATGCACCAGATTTGGGATACTAGGGTCGAGTTATTACACATAAGGTGTAACATTTAGAAACACTTGTTTATCAATTTTGAAAACCATGATTTTAACCTTAACAAACCGTTTTTACAAGTTATATATATAAAATATTTATAATTGATTTTTATAAATTTTATAAATCGAATCAGGTAAGATAAATTCCATATTTCAATTCAGTTGGTCAAAATTAGGTTATAAAGTCATATTAATTTTTAGGCATAAAAAAGTTACCATGGTAAAAAATTACTACAATATAGGTAAAATAGTGTAGTGGGTAAAAGTTAAAAGGTAAAAGCTTAAAATACCTAAAAACTAAAACATTAAATGGGTGGTTTATTTTTTACACAACCTTAACCAGCCTTTAAAACATTAATTATAAGTCAAATTAGTTAGAATAAATGGAACCCAAATGTGACTGTATTTAAATATAAAATAATCATTATTTAATCACTTAAAACCAACCCTCCTTAAGTATAAATTCCCCCCACCTCCTTTCTCCTCACAAGACATTAAGTTCTAAAAATATATTAAAACATATAAACTATCTACTCTCCATAGATCAAAGTGATATTGGTATCAACAAAATACCAATTCCAAGTTCCATAAGGGGTCCTTCAACGTGGTGATATTCAAGAGGTAACTCTCTCAAACAACCTCTCTAAATTTCTTTTCTTCTTATACCTTCTCTTCAAATACTTCATCCATAAAATAATAATAACTCCATTATCATGTATATACTATAATGTTATATTTATAATGAAATATATTCTATACACACCATTTCTCATCTCCTCTTATTCAAAGAAACAAAACCATTTTCCAGATTATGGAGATTAACCATCTTAGTGAATAATGTTTTTGTTTGTTTTCCATTACCTCATTCACGGTTGGTTATAAAAGTATTATTCTGGTTAAATAAGATTTCAATAGTTATATTATAACGAATTTAATGTTCTATAACTAATATAAATACATAACATTAAAACAACTAGTTCGTGATGGTTAAGAAAAACTCAAAAATAAACTAAACATTTATCATTAATATTTTATCAAATGAATCATCCTCATGTTAGCAATTAAAATTATAAATTTGATCATTTAAACATTTTTATATGCATTAATAAAATTTCATTTCACTTTTCGAAATTTATTTCCATTTTAAAATAACATCAATAATTATAAACAAATAAACCCACCATGAAACCGTGAAACTAACCCAGCCAAAGCAATTAAAATAGTGAAATATTATTAATGAAAGGGTGGTAAGATATAATAAACAGATCATATAAGATATTATAAATATGAATATAGTTTTTTAATAATTTAATGACATTATTTAAACCATTTTATATGATTTTATAGTTTTCAAAACTAATTGGAAGTGCGAGATAAGGGTTTCTCATCTCACTTTTACTTCTGTGAGATATATGCCTTATTCACCAATTATTTATTTTATGTGGTGTATATACTAAACTTTGAAATATAATATCATGAATATTATTATCTTGATGGTATTCAATGTTTCATTTGATAATTATTACTTTTATTGGGAATACAATTTGACTAATTACAAGTGGTAAGGGACTTCTTAATTCAATTTCCATTCATTGGGGTAAACTTCTACTTCATTAATTATGTCTTTCTATGATTATATATGGAGTTAATTTTAATTATATTTTGTTTTATTTAAAATTATTTTATTTGTATTTACATTTGATACACATAATCAATTCATTTTATAAACACTCACTTCAATTATATGATATTTTTAAGTGGATTTATTTTTAAAAATTATCCTTTTAAATTCTCCCTTAAAACTCTCTTTTTATTTAATGTACATGTTTTATAAAATTGTTTAATTTTTTTAATATTATACTATGATTGTTTAAATTCATTTTTACTCATGTTTTACTTTTTAAAAAATGGTTTTAAAGGTATATATTTTCATTTTTTAAACAAGGTTCTTTGATAATTTTCCAACAAAAATAAAGAAGGAATGTTTTTTAACTTATACGACAAGAGTAGATTTTCTTGAATTAATGATTCCTTAATGATTTTATGAATCCTTTAAAAGTTTTCATGTTTATTTGTAAATATAATTTTTATTTTATAATTTCACAATGTTTTAAAAATAAGTTAATTTCAATATGAAAGATGATTTTTCCTCAATATTTTTTCAAATATATCATTTAAAGTATTTTCATGCATGTCATATCCTTTTTTAAATCTTATGATTAATTAAGTTTGATATATTATGATACCATATTATATATTTTATTAAATGGTCTATCATCAGTTTGAATTGGGATATACTATTTTGATTTCATTCACTATATTACTCTGCATGGTTTATGATTATGTTAATTGATGGAAAAAATTATTAACATTTCTTATACTAGTTTCAATATGAATGTTTATATTGACTATGTTTTACCCCTATCATACAAGGATTTCATTATACTTAGTAAGTGATGGGTGGGGCTCTTTATATCCCCATGATGCATCAGTAGGTCTCATGAGATAAACTAGTTTGGTTATTGGCTGATGTCTTACCCATTTATGTACGGTATCTTAGACGAAGCATTATGGTATTATTATAATATCCAAAATTATAAATTACATCATTATGAGATTATTTATTGATTTCTGTGTGATTATTAGATTAGTAAAATATCTGTGGTTAAGTTTTATATCTCATGTGATTATTTATATGGAATTATTTTATCATATTTTATTTCGATAATATTGCATCCAAGTTATTAATTAAATAGAATGTGTTCGGGTTATTTACCTTGCCATACTTTTTATTTATTATTTATTATAGATTCTGATGTATACATAACCTTACTGGGAATATGAGATCAACCCTTTATTATTTTTTATTTTTCCCTAGGATACTAATTTTTTTTATGATTGATATACATGATTAATCTAGGAGAAATTTGTTGTTTTAAATGGAGTTACGATGTTGAATTTTATATTTTTAGTTGTAATGTAAGATTGGAGTATGTATCTATTTTTCTAAAACTACTAAACTATTCAGTCATTTGAGATGTGATTCCTTGTATATTATGAAAATGTAATAAAGTGACCACCAAATCTAGGCTACTAGGGTTAGGGTCTTTACAGTTGGTATCAGAGGAAGTTTAGTAGAAATCTTAGAAACTAGATTTAGGAAAACATAGATTAGAGAACAAAAATCTATGATAGAATCTGGAAATACTCCCAAAGAAACCATACTTATGATTTTGAGATTAGTTATACATATATTTTCAATTTATGTTAAGTGTTTCACTATTTTTTAAATTATGCATTATGATTGATAATCTAATCTGATGTATGCCATTATTTAAAAACCGAACATAGTGGAAGGAATGAAAACCATATCAATGCATGTAATCCATGTAGGTATTTCCCACAGAGCAAAGATAATGATATTAGAGATGGATCTACAACTGGATTTGAACAATGTATAACTATAATAGAACTATTTACTATGGTTATGAATAATAACCTTACACGTATGGAGAAGCGTGATCCAAAATGCAGTATAAAAATATTAGACTAATTTATGTGACAATAAACTCCATAATTCAATGGAACTACAAATCCATTTTTATTTGAGAAATGTATAATTTACATAGAGAAGACATTTCTCACTTTCGGAAGTAATGAAAGGAAGAAGGTTAACATGGTATTTTAACGTATCTTGGGAGTTGTGAATCAATGGTGGTAATTTATTGAAAAAAATAAGGAGGAAGAAATTGAAAACATGGAATGGAAGGATTTTAATGAACTTTTCTTAGAAAAGTATTTTCTATGTGAATAGTGAGTGAATATGGAGGGAAAATCATTGAGTCTGAGACAAAAGGAGGATGGGAATATTGTTAAGTATGAATCCAAATTTACCAGGTTAAAAAGGCATGCTACAGACTATATACATAATAAAAAGAGAAATATTGATCTTTTTTTCTTAGGATTAAGATATTTATTCAAATGGAACTAGTGTTCCAAAATTTTTAATCATACGAGGATACAGTATCATGTTCCATCAAAATAAAGAAGGAATTTTCTAAGTCTTATGGCTATAAATTAAAGTAATAAAATAAGTGTACAGAAGATAAAAAAAAGATTATGTTAATAAAATAAAGAAGGATTTTAACACATGTGATAATTGTGGAAAGAAACACCCTAATACATTCTTAAAGGGAATGAGAGTTTTTTAAAAGTGTAGATAGAAAGGCCACTAGGCTCACAATTTCATAGGAAAGAAAGAAGTTGTGTAATGTTTTAATTATAAGGAGATAAGGAACTACACAAAAAAAATACCAAAATCATAAAGGAAATATACCTCGTAAAAAACTAAGAGATCAAGGTCAAGCTTATGCTATTGATATAAAAGAAATGGAATTATTATCGTGCTTGTGTTTTTGGACCCAAGAAGCATACTATGTGACATTATCATTTTAATAATTATGAAACATATAAGGATTTTACTATACTAATTTTAATTTAATGATTTTAGACCATATGTTGAATGGTACCACTGACCAGGAAAATTGATTCAGTGTAAAGTATATATTTTTGAAAACACATGTTTGAATGAAAAATAACCTTTAATATATTCCTGATATTGTGATAATGATATTGGGATGGATATATTATTGATATGAATAAATTAAATTGGATTCTACTAACTACCTTGGAGTTGATAATTGTTTTTGACAAAGCGGTTTATGCTACCATTGATAGAGTTGACAACATTTGTAGATTTGAGGAAAATATCCAATAATCTATTTTTTACTTAAGGAATAAACATGCATGCATGTTTTCAGTTAGTTTCTATGGTAATTTAGATTATTACCATGTTTTAAGATAATATATGATTAAGGTATTCATATGCTTGGTATGTGATGATTACGATATATGTTATGTTGTTTGAAAGATTAATAGTAAGTTTATTTTTAAAATTTATTAACCTTATTTGTAATGTTTTGGATATTGATATTTTGAAAGGTTCATAAGGTAAACCATTTATTAAATGGTTTAATTTTAACTTTTTATGAGTTTTTAAATATTATTGTTTTTATCTTTATTGGATAACCTCTGACAACCATATTTCTTTTGGAAAATAGTTTGAGAAAAAATGTATCAAATTATCACTCTTTATGGATCTTACAATCCATTAAAATTGAATTTTAGTGCTTCAGGAATAAAAATTAATTTTTGGATATTCATTTCATGGATTAAGGGATGACATTACTATGTAATTTTTTACTAGATTACCAAAGACTCCAAGAAATAATGATTCAATTTGAGTTATTATATTATTTTGGAATGAAAAATGAAATGTATGAGATAAACTTTGAGGTTAAAACATTTCTTTAATGGTGAATATATTAAGGTTATTTTTTCAAATATTTTAACAATTATATTAATATTGTTTTAGAAAAAGGACAACCTACGGGCCGGGCAACAACTCATCGCATCTGGCAAGGACGTGAGGCTTGAACCCAAAATTAAAGGGTGATTAGAGTGCATCGCCTACCACTACCCTACATGATTTCTTAGTTAGTATACCATATTTTATTTATGTAAATTTTATTATAGATAAAGGATAATTTCAATTTGGGAACCCTATATGATTAAGATAAATAGAATATTTTGGAATTTTATTTGAGGAATAAAGGTTGAATTGTATTTTGGATAAAAAGATAAGTTTGTGGAAGAAATCTTTTAAATGATGAAAATATAACTATCAAGTAAGTATGTTTACTTATGATCTTAATATATAAATTAAAATAATTCATTAACTCTAAGAAAATTATTTTAGAACAAAAATTTTATTTGATTAATTTTCTTACCAAGAAATCGATGACCTTTTAACCCATCATATATTTACAGTTTTGTGATGGTAAAATATCTAATGACCATGTTCCCTATAACTATCCAAAAGAACTTTATAGTTATATTTATTTTCCATGTCCATGTTTTCACTTCCCAATAATTTTCTCTAAAATAGAAACCTAGATTTTCAGTGACCTTCACATTTTTGATCCCATCTTTTTAAGAGAAAGTTTTATTAACCATTTTTACGATGTGGGATTTTTATATGTGTGTTTTAAAATTTCAAATCCATGATTTATAATCACATGTTTAAATTACGAGGATGTAATTTATTAAATTATGGGAGAGTGTAACACCTGAATATTTTAAAAGAACACTATGTTTGATATATTATGTTTCATAGAACACCAAGCTTAAATGAAATCCAAAATATTATTATTTTTACTTGATCATTATAAAATATGAGTTAAAATTGCGGCTGTGAATAATATTAACCATATTATTAAATTTATAATAAGTTCATATTCAATAAAAATTTAATTATTCTATAAAATGAACACCTAATTTTTAGTAAATTCATTTTATTCTATAAACACATGTTAACTTCGAAAAGCTATTTTTATTACTTTCTAAGAGAAAATAAATATAATTAATTTTTAAAAAAATTTAGAAAATTTATTATACAAAATAAATTTCAATTTTAGACTCATATTTCCAAAATTATCTTAGGGTAATTTTTTGGTAATTCTCTTAAAAAGTTGATTTTTGGGTTAAAAAGTGAAAATACTGTTTTTATAAAATACCATAACTCTTAAGAAATAATTACTATATGGTCACGATTTAAAATTTATTAACCATAATTATTGATAAAAATGTGATTATTTAATGAAATAACACATAAAGTGTTGCATTTAAAAACATATTCTTAGCAATTTTGAAAACCATGATTTTAACATAAAAACCTGTTTTATGAGTTATACACATAATATATTTAGAATTTTTTTTATCACTATTATTAATTGAATAATTTAAAATGGTTTCCATATTTGTAACCATGAGTTAAAAATTAGTTTATAATGTTATTTTCATTTTTAGTCATAAAAACATTACCATGGTAAAAAAAATATTTACTACAGTACAGGTAAAATAATGTAGTAGGTTAAAGTTAAAAGGAAAAAGATTAAAATACCTAAAAAATAAAAAATTAAATGGGTGTTTTATAAATTTATATAAATTAAAAATTATTTTAAACATTAATTATTAACCATTTTTTTGTATTTAATTCCACCCAAATGTGGTTGGCTTTAAATATAATATATTCATTTTTTAATCACATTAAACTAACCCTCCCCAAGTATAAATACCACACATTACCACACCCTTTATCATTAAAATCCTTGAATATATTCAAATATATAACAAACCATTTCATTCCAATTCTCCCAATTTTTATGTTATGATGGTCTCAACCAAATAATAACTACAAGTTCATTAAGGGGTCCTTTAAGGAGGTGATATTCAATGGGTAAATTTCCCAAACAACCTCTCTTAGTTTATTTTATTCATCTAACTTCTATTCACCTCATTAATCCATAGTATAATAATAAATATAGTATAATTTATATTATGGAATGTTATATGTTAATGTAATATCTTCTATCCGCCCCTTTTCTCATCTCTTATTATTCAAAGAAGTGAAACCATTGTCCAAATTATAGAAATTAATCGCCTCCGTGGATAATGATTTTGTTTGTTTTCCATTACCACCATCAAGGATGGTCATAAAAGTATTATTATGGATAAATAATATTTTAATAGGTATATTATAACCCATTTCAGGTTATGTAACTAATATATATACATAATATTAAATAAAACAAAACTAGTTTGTAAAGGTTGAAAAAACTTCAAAAATAAACTAAACATTTGTCATTAACATTTTATCAAATGAATAATTCTCATTTCCGAAATAAAAATGATATATGGGACCATTTAAAATACTTTAATTAAATTAATACCATTTAATTTTACTTATGGAGTTTTATTTCTATTTGAAAAGAAAATCCATAATTATACACAAGTAAATCGACCATGAAACCATGAGACGAACACACTTGAAATAATGCATGTAATGAAGTATTATTATTGAAAGGATGAAAATATGTTATAAAAGGATCATATAAGGTATTATAAATATTAATATGGTTATATAATACTTTAATAACATTATTTAAACTATTATACATGAGTTTGAAGTACACAAAACTAAAAGAAAGTGTGAGGTAAGGGTTTCTCGTCTCATTTTAACTTCTATGAGATATGTAACTTATTCACCAATTATTTATTTTTTATAATTTATATACTTAAATTAGATATATAAAATCATTAATCACATTATATTCATGGTATTAAATGTTTAATATAATAATTGTTAATTTTATGGGTCATACAATTCAATTGATTACAAGTGGTAAGGGATTTTTTTACTCAATTTCATTTCAATTGTTTAAACTTCTACTTCATTGATTATTTCATGCTAAGATTTTTTGTGGAATGAATTTTAATTATTTTATGTTTTTTTTCTAGTTATTTTATGTGGATTTATATTTGATACACATAATCTATCCATTTTATTAACACTCACTATAATGATATGATATTTTCAAGAGGCTTTATTTTTTTTCTAAAATTAATTATTTTTTAAAGTTTCTCTTAAAAATATCTTTTTATTACATGTTAATTTTTTCTAAAATTATTTACAAAAATGTTTTTAATATTATCCTATGATTTTTTTAATTCATTTTTACTCATTTTTTACTTTTTACAAAATGTTTTTAAGGGTATATGTTTTCATTTTCCAAACAAGTTTGTTTGAGGCTATTCTGATAAAATTACAGAAGGAATGTTTTTTTTAACTTATATGGTTTGAGAAGATTTTACTGATTCCATGATTAATTAATAATTTTAATATTAATATAAAATTATGCATGTTTATTTTATAATTTCTTAGTGTTTAAAAAATAATTGATTTTCAAAGTGAAAAGGGTTTTTCATCCTCAAGATTTTTTCAATGATTTAATTTAAATTATTTTCATCTATATCAACATAATTTATTGAGTATTATGATCCATTTATTTTTATCTCTTATGATACCATCTTTCATATTTTATTAAATGGTTTAAGATCAGTTTGACTGGGGATGTACTATTTTGATAGCACTCACAATATTACTCTTGAAGGTTTATGATTATGTATATTAATTGGAAAAATTATTAAAATTTTATATTCTTTTTTCAATACAAATTTTTTATGTTGAATATATTTAATCCCATTCATACTATAAATGAATTGGACTTAATAAGTGATGGGTGGGGCCCACTATATCACTTTGATGCATTAGAAGGTCTCATGAGATAAACTAGTTTGCATTTTGGCTGATGTCTTACCAATTTATGTATGGTCTCTTAGTTGAAGACTTTATGATATGTTTATAATGTATGTAATTATTTATTCCCTAATTATGAGGTTAGTTATTTATTTCAATGTGATTTTTCAATTAGTAGAATATTTATAACACCCCCAGTTCTAGGTAGTTAGCCCTTTATTTATGTATTATAAGTATATAATGTAATTGGGTTAAGTTTGGGATGATTTAGAGGAGTTTTGAAAAGTTTTTGGGTCTTTTATAAAGGTGAATAGTTTGATAATGGTTAGTAGAAACCATAAAGCACCTCCAAATAAAATGTACAACTGAAATAGTGGGAACTGGGTAAGTACATAGTTTGGCCAAACTATGCCGCCATCTAAGAGAAACCTTGAAAAGTGGAACATAGGAGATTAACATAGATAGTTCATGGTTTATCTAACTATGTTATACAAATATGAAAGTGGTGTTTGGAGTCAATGGTTGGTGCATTATTTTTTCATTATTTCCTTAGTTGTGTGCCTAAACTCAGTAATGTTAAATATTAGTTATGGATTTAGTGGATATAATATTAATAACCTCATTAAGACCTCATTTTTCACCTAAACTAACCATAACTTGAAATCCTCTCCCTCCCAAGGCTATAAGGACATTTTCCATCAATTATGGAATGATCTATTGGCAAATATTGGTGCGTTGGAGGCCGAATTCCTTGGTAAGTGCTCATTATTGGTGGTTTTACTTATCTTTATCCGTCTTCACTCTCTTGGATTCATGGATCTAATATTTTGGGGATAAATCCATGTTGTTTGATGTCAATAATTTTGATATATGATTGTTTAAATGATATGGAACAAGATTGAAGGTAGGTTTCATAAGATCTATGCGATGTTTTAAGAGTTTCGTACTGTACTTTGTTTTTGACTAAGTTTGTGAGGTAGGTGGATTCAATATTAACTCCTATTTTTTATAACTTAAAGGTTTTATTTATAATTAATTTAATTTAACTATGAAATTATTGTGTAAATATTAATACAAACCCTCTTTAGTGATGGTTTTTGAAATTATAGAATTTTTTTTGTTTTGTGGAAAGTGCTTTGGTTACATGATTTTAAAATGAATATTTCAAAAATGTTGTTTTGTTTTTAATTTATTAAAAAGGTTTATAAAAATGGTTTGAATAAAATTATTGTTTTATTGAAATGGTTTTCAATAATTGGTTTAGTATGGAATTTGGAAAAAATTGTAGGCATGTGTTTATTTGAATTGATGTGACCCTGAGGAAGAAGCGTGTGCCATTAGGGAACTTGGTATATGGATACCTTGGGATGAATTATTAGATCAATGATATACCACTCACTAGTATGTAACTTTTATATGGTCTTTCATGTGTTTATGGGTGGATGTGTGAAATGGAATGGGTTATGAAAAATGGATTCGAAGAATGGTTTGAAAGGAATTTTTGGGTCATTCCCATGGAAAAAACTATTTTGGTTTAGAAACTAACTTTATGATTTGATATAAACTTCTTTAAATTTGTTTTAAACTATTTTATATAAATTTGACAATATGTTCTATCCTAGTGGCATGAGTTGGGAAGTCATTGGTAAAATCCTGCTGTGTTTTATACTCACCCTTTCTTGGGAACTTTAGTGTATTTGTGGATATTGTATATCGAGACACATGTAAAGGGAAGGTATCCCAGTTCTTTATTAATTCATCATGATACCTTGGGAATGGATTTTTGAGTTGGAACATAGAGTTTATTAGGAGTTATTACTATATATCTTGGTCTTATATGGGTTGTTGGTTTTGGTTTCGGCTTTGTACTCCGATATTTTTCGTGGTTTCAATTTGGTTTTGTTGTAAATTTGTATTACTTTGAGTTGTATTACATTTTTTTCATAAATCATATAGTGGTTTTTTGATTATGTTTATCTCATTTTATTATTTTATCATTAAAGATGAAATCATTCACTAATATTTTATGAATCCACTCACATTTTTTCTGATAATTTGGTTCCTTGGGGATGTCACCCAAAGCCTAATAATGTCCCACCGCCTTCCCATGAAAATGAGGATAGGTAGGATGTTACAAATGGTATCAGTATTGGTTGGTCAGTCTTTCATTTTGGAATGAATGGTATTGATTTTTTGATCCTAGATTTTAAAATCATTTTGGTTCAGTACTTAATTTTGAATGTTATCAAGGAGTAGGATCATTGGGAGATGAAATGTAGATCATAAAGAGGAATAGATAAACTATTTATAATAAACTTAAAGTTACCAGAGATTTTGGATAGATGAGTGATTTGAAATAGTTCTAGGAGTTGTAACCTCATTATCATGGGTTTAGCCGGTGATAAGAGCATGAAATGGATTTATAGAAATGAATTTACACTAGGAGTGTATATTTATTTATGAGTAATGATTTATGATTTGGTAAAACATTGTTGATTTATAAAAATAGTTGAAAATGGTTTGATTTTCAAAAAGCATGGTGGAATTTTCAAAAATAGTTTAAAAGTGAAAAGAAGTTTAATTTTAGAAATCCTTTTTGTGATATGAGTGATGTAGTAAATTTAAAATTTCTAAGCCTTTATTAGTTAGAGAGTGAGATTAAATGGTGTTTTATTTTGGTTATTGAAAATGGCACCTAGTAGGTGTCGTAGAAACTAATTGGAAGTGGTTGTTAAGAATGTTGGTGTACATGAGCCACAGGTAAACCAAAATCTGGTTCAAATATTGTCTAGGATATACAATCCATGGATAGAGAGAACTAAAGGGATAACCCATGGAAAGTAAATCAATCCATTCAGTTATATAAACAAAATACACCCATCTTTCGGTGTGATTCATAGCTTGAAAAAGTAGAAGTGTGGATAAATATGATGAATTGAATATTTGATTTCCTTGGAACACTAGATGAGTTGAAAGTTAAGTTGGCTACATATTTTCTAGAGTATCTAGTATACCATTGGTGAGATTTATAAGTTTAGGATAAATTGGACCAAGGCATTATGTGAGAAGATATTGAAGATTTGTTCATCAAAAAATTCTATCCTCACACATCCAGGATTACTAGAATAATAGAATTTTTCATCTTTAAGTAATAAAACCTCACAATGATAGATTAAGTGACTAAATTCATGAATTTAGTCCACTGTTCACCTAAAGTTGTTGCAAGTGAATCCTTGAAGGCACACATTTTTGAATCGATGTCGAGGAAAGAGATTATCTCAAAGATTGTCATGATTTTTATAACGTATTATACAGATATGGTTAATAGGTAAATAGTTGAAGAAAGATACATATATGTAACTATGGGTAGTGTAATCATGTTCACACTTATGGGAAATAGTAGGAACTATAATGTTTGGAGTAAGTGGAAGGGGACACCTATATCCAAGGCTGTGGTATGATTTAGAATCAGACAGCTGGATCGATGAATCTTCCTCCTAAATCCAAGAGTACATTAGGATGATTTTAATTTGGGTTGTTAGATCACATGAAGTAATATTGTCTATCACCACCTAGATCATTTCACAATTGATACTAGATGGGGAATCTTCTTCACTATTTTCATTGTTCTCCAAGGTTGGGTGCTCAGGACAAATATCATCTTTCATAGATAGCATATAACCCGGCAAGCTCAGTCAGAGGAGAACCCCTGACCATTTATTAAACAAAAGAAAAGGTACATTAAATAGAAAAGAAGAATGCAGGCAAACATCTTGCCCACATCCAACCCATTCCAACCAAAACAAGAAAACTACATGTCATAATAATCACACCCTTCACCATATCCAGAATAAGGCGCCTCCTATGCAGTAGATGATTCCCATTCTAATGACGTTTCATGTGGTTTCATTATTTTAGCATACTTCTTTCTAAGATTAAACTTCTCTAACGATGATTTCTCCTCACAGTACTGCACATGCGACACAAGGGTGGTCCCACTTACCCTTTCAGACGAAGCCCTGGTGACCACTGGCTTTGGCAGATGTGAATAATACTTCCTGGGTTTTCTCCTTGGTGGAGTAGTCATAACGCCATCATTTTCAGAGACCTTTATTCTTCCACTCTGAACAACATCACTGAAAGAGGGTCGGACAACACCACTATTTTCCTTATGACTTTTAGAAATATCTCCCCATTTGCTAGTGACCTTCACAGAGGCAAGATCATTGCAATCATCCTTCCGCACCAGTGCATCCTCTACAGCGTCAAGCTACCTCCTTCCGACAGCTGAGATTCCATGTTTTGATCCATTGGGGAAAGACATTAAGGGTTCAAAGTGATGTCCAAATCATCACACACAACCTTCTCCATTTCACCCTCATCAACCTCTTTTTACTAGTGAGAAGTCCATACATCTTCAGTTGATTGAACTCCTTAAAACACAAGGGGTACCTCCTCAACTTCTAATCCCTCAAACTGATTGCAGGTGGTGACAACCTGCATTCCATAGGCCTCACAAGCTGTGCATTTAGTAGTTTCAGTAGCGTTAGGTTCTGATTGACATAAGCCAGCAGTGTTCTCCAGCAAGGGATGTTGCCCAACACCCAGATCACTCCTCAATATAACAAAAATTTTCCTCACTGATGGATTTGGGGACACCAACACCTGCTTCATACCATAAGAGGATGTAGTATTCACTTCCTGGTTTACCCTCTGCAATTGAGCTTGAGGAAGATGCTCCTCCAGCACTGCACTACTGGTTGGAGGACCTCCCATCTGAGAAATGCCCCCATTCTCATCTCTACTCATTGTCACACAATTTACAATAAGTTCTGTTCTCAAGGCCTGATCTAAACTAGTATAAACACCATCTCCACTGAATTTGGTCTTCAGCACTTGCGAGGAGCCACCCATCCTACCACTGCGACAACCCGATGCCAGATGACCAAAACGACCGTAGGACACATAGTAGGGCATCCATGATTCAAAAACAACTTCCTGGTTTTAGCGAAACTCTTTCTCATATGTCACCAAAATACAATAGACCAGTGACCTTGAAACGTCGACTTCCACATAGATTCTTGGACAAACAGGATGACAAACAACCTCAGTATGATGATCAGAACAAAGATATATCCCAACCATATTCCCAATTGCAGATAGAATCAACGGATTTTGAAAAGAAAGAGGAAGACCAGGAAGACTTACCCACGTCACGATCATTGATGGGTCACGCCGCATGTAGAAATCGAAGCTCCAGCGAAATAGGTAGAAAGACGATCTGTTGCATCTTCGAGGGGCCCCAGACCAGGCGGTGATAAAGTCTTCTTCAGATCCAAATTGAATCATAAAATGCCTCCGGTCAAGCAAACCAACAACCGCACAATCTTGTAGCTTCCATGAATCAACGAAAAAATGATCAAACAATTCAACCGACGGATGATGTAGATGGAATCGATCCACCAAGGTAAGCTTGCAGAGATCCGTAGCACTGTTGAGCTCCACCGAAAGCAGTGAAAGCTGTGGAGCCTTGAGAAAGAGATCTGGGACCTTTGGCGAGATAGAGATCCTCGGGAAGGGTGGAAGGGAGATTGAAGATGGTCTGCTCTTCCCATGCAGATGAAGGCGCGAGACTGCCCCCTCCGATCAGGAGTGGGGAGTAGGTTCTAGAGACATTCAAGCTAGGTCATCGAGGAAGCGGTAGTGTCCAGTGGCTGCGTCTTCCTTCTCGTAAAACGTTTTATCGATTTAGAGGGTATTGAGGCGGCCTTACCCCACCCCATGTCGCACGTACCCAGCTAGGCCCAAGGTGGCCAACCTTGAACTTGGTCCAGTTCCCACGGAGTCGAGGGTATGAGAGGATCACTGACGTATGGTGAAAGTTGCCTTTGTGATGAATTGAACCCGAAACCTCAACAACGGGGCGCCACTGCCTTGAACCAACTCACCCAGCCCCCACGGGTGAAACGTGTTATCAGTTTAGAGGTTATTGAGGCGGCCTTACCCCACCCCCTGTCGCAAATCCCCAGCTAGGCCCAAGGTGGCCAACCTTGGGCTTGTGCCAGTTCCCATGGAGTCGAGTGGATGAGAGGATCGCTGACATATGGTTCACATTGCCTTTTCGAGGACTCGAACCCAGAACCTCAATGACGGGACGCCACCGCCTTGAACGAACTCACCTAGCCCCCGTGGGCCAAAACGTGTTATTGGTTTATAGGGTATTGATCCATCCTTACCCCACCCCATGTTTC
Organism: Viscum album; assembly: GCA_963277665.1. NCBI lineage: Eukaryota > Viridiplantae > Streptophyta > Magnoliopsida > Santalales > Viscaceae > Viscum > Viscum album. The sequence continues at coordinate 349,791,227 of OY728130.1, read as the reverse complement.
ACGTCCCCAGCTAGGCCCAAGGTGGGAGACCTTGGGCTTGGACCAGTTCCCACGGAGTCGAGTGGACGAGAGGATCACTGGCCTATGGTTCACGTTGCCTTTGCGAGGACTCGAACTCGGAACCTCAACGAAGGGACGCCACCACCTTGAACCAACTCACTCAGCCCCCGCAGGCGGAAACATGTTATCGATTTAGAGGGTATTGAGGTGGCCTTACCCCACCCCCTGTCGCACGTCCCCAGCTAGGCCCAAGGTGGCCAACCTTGGGCTTGGGCTAGTTCCCACGGAGTCGAGGGGACGAGAGGATCGCTGGTATATGGTGCATGTTGCCTTTGCGAGGACTTGAACCCAGAACCTCAACGACGGGACGCCACCGCCTTGAACCAAATCACCCAACCCCCGCGGGCCGTAGATAGAATATACATCAAAGGGATGAGGGAAGAAAAATAATCCTTGTCATTAGAACTGAGCTAGGAATGGTGATTATAGGAATACCATGGCTCCTCAACTAGGGAAATCTGAATAGGGTAATAATGAGAAAAGTTCAACAAGTAAGTAATTATATGGAGTTGAGAAAATGACCAATTTGGACCATCGACAATGATAGGTATAATTAATTTTAATTCTACCCTTATGAAATATTTGTTTGATATGGGTGCATCCCATTAATTTATTTTTTCTCATGATTTTGACCTTATGGGTTTTTATGTTGAGATGATACCTTCTATTTTAAAACTTCAAAACCCTCTTGGTCAAAGAGAATGTCGAGCCTTCTTGTGCAAAGAATGTTCTATAAAAAACTTTGGGGATGAATTGATATGATATTTCTCTGTTCTTGAGATGGATTTATGTAATATAATACTCAGTATGGATTGGTTGACAATGTTAAAATATCACATCGACTATAATACCCTAAGGGTTTGTTTTAGAGCTATTGATGGCATCAAGAATCTATTTAGAGGGAAACATAATGTAAAGGAAGGTGAAAAAGGATTTTTGGAATCAACATTTAGAACTATCTCATAATATTTGATAGAATTTACATTAGCATCAATGGATGATATTGATAACGATGGTTTTCCTGCAATTGTTGATCAGTTTCCTGATGCTTTTTCTGCAATTTTTGACATGTTTATCTGCAGGGTTTTCACTTCCCCTTAAAAGTGTTTGAAATTAAAAAAGATAATTAGGAGATTTACTGATATCTTACCAGGGACCTATCCAATATCATTTATGTATTATCGGATGGTACCAAAATAATTAAGGGAATTGAAATTCTATTTGGAAGATTCAGAAATAAAAGGGTTCATTTGGACTAGTACATCTCCTTGGGAAGCACCAATTTTGTTTGTAAAAAAGGAGGATAGAACCCTTTAGCCATGTTTGTATTATAATAATCTTAAACAAGTAATGATAAGGAATCAGTATCCAATTTCAGACATTGATGATCTATTCAATCAGTTGAGGGGAGCCTAATAGTTCTCTAAAATTAACCTATATTTAAGATATCACTAATTATTGGTTTCGAAGGAGGATATTCCAAAGACAAATTTTTGGAGTAGATATATCCATTATGAGTATGTGGTTATGCCTTTAGGTCTTACAAACACACCAAAAGTAATTATTAAATCAATGAATAAGATATTTCAAAGGTATTTGGATTATTTAATGGTTGTGTTTTTGGGTGACATATTGATGTATTCAAAGAAAAGGGCTGAGCATGACCAACACTGGGTGATAGTGTTGGGAATTTTGTAAGATCATCATTTGTATACCAAATTTTCAAAGTGTAATTTTTGGATACCATAGGTATGATTACTTGGGTGTTTTATCTCTAAAATTGGTGTTTTTATGGATCCAGAAAAGATAGATTCTGTAATATCTTGGAAACCACCAAGTAATTTCATTGAGATACACAGTTTCCTTAGCCTAGCTTGTTATTACATACATTTTGTTTGTGTTTTTTCACAACTAGATTCACCAATGACATATTTGAAAATTAAAAACGTTCCATTTAAATGTAATTATGAATATAAGAAGTCCTTTCAAGAGATTAAATTTTACCTTAAAATAGCACTGATCATGATGTTGTCGAAATCTGGGTAGGGTTATATGGTTTATTTTGATACTTTCGGATTTGGGTTGGGGTGAATTCTCATATAAGGAGATCATGTTTTTGCTTATGTCCCATAGAAGTTATGGTTTCATATGAATAACTACCCAAATTTTTTTGGAATTAGTTACACTAGTCCATGATTTAAAGACTTGGTATCATTACCTTTTTTGGTGGAAAATTTATGGTGTTCATGGATCATAACATTTTTTTCAAAAATAGATTTAAACCTAAGGCAAAGAATATGACTAAAGTATCTCCAAATGTTTAACATTGACTTGATGTATACACCAAGTAAAGACAATTAGGTGGTGGATGCCTTAAGAAAAAATTCCTACGGCCACTTGGATAAAGAGGCTTCAGATCATTGGCAGCTGATGTTGTTGATAACTGATATGTACTTAGATTATAAAGAACGAGGTAGTTTTGTAGTTTTATTTCCAAGTTCTTTTGTTCTTGATTTGTTTGAGAAGGTTAAAGATCCACATATATCTAACTCAAAATTTGTGACTATGAGGACAAAACCCAACTATGGGGTGACCATTGCGGGGTGGAAATTCGATTTATGATCAATGTTTTGTTTACGAGATTGGATAGTCATACCAATGGCTTGTTAATTACAAATTATTTATGCTTAGCACCATTAAATATGGTTTTTTCATCATGGAATAAAAAATATGTATAAGGCATTGAAAGCAAAATTTTTCTGGGTTTCCATGAAAAGAAAATTGGATGAGTTATTTATGAGATTCCTCACTTATCATTAGGTTACGGCAGAGCACCAATGACCAGCGTCTATGTTGCAGTCTTTACCTATTCCTATTTGAAAATGGGATAATATAGCCATGTATTTTGTGATAGTTCTCCTAATAATGGTTTGGAAACATGATTACATATGGGTGATAGTGGATCAGATAACAAATTCATCATATTTCATCCCTATTCGTGAATCTCATATAATAGATGAATTGTCTAAAATATGTATCTGAGAAGTGGTAAAGAGGAATTGAGTACCATTTTCGATAGTATCATAATAATATCCTAGATTTACATCTCATTTTTGGATATCCTAGTAGAAATACATTGGGAATCATTTGACTATGTGTATGTCATATCTTCCTCATATAAAAGGAAAATATAAAAGGATGATAAAAACATTAGAATACATGCTTATGGTTTGTTTAATTGATTTTGGTGGATCGTGGGAGGAGCACATACCCTTTATGGAGTTCCCATAGAACAACAGTTATCAAGCCTCGATACAGATGTCTCATTTTAAAGCATTGTATGGGAGTCCTTTTTGTTCTCCACTTTCTTGGGTGGAAATAAGTGAGACTTCGCTGATTGGACCAAGCCTTGTGCAAGATAAAAATAAGATTCAATTGATTTGAAAAAAGATGGATATAACTTAGAGCTCTAAAAAATCATATGTGGATTATCATCTGTGACTATTGTTATTCATGGTGAGTGAGCATGTGTTCTTGAGAATCTCTCCAAGGCTTGGGAATCATCATTTTGGGGAGTAGGGAAAGTTATCCCCTTGATATATAGGCCCTTTTGAGATACTCGAACATGTCAGTGAGGTGGAATGTTGATTGGTTTTGTGAACAAGGTTTAGTTCAATACATAATTCGTTTCATGTATCTCAATTGAAGAAGTATCAACCTGATCCAGACTATGTGATTCGATTTGATCACGTTAACCTATATTTTTATGTTATGTTGGTTCATGTGCCAGTAAAGATTGTGGATAGGAAAGAGAGTATTTCATCATAAAAAAATTAGTATAGTGTAGGTTTTGTAGTAACATAGTTGGATTTAGAAAGTAACATGAGAGCATGAGAAGGAAATGGTTGGGAAATGGCTCGAACTCTTTTAGGAAAATGGTGATTTTCAAATTTCTAGGGATGAAAAGTTCAATGGGGGGGGGAGAATTTATCACCCCTGTTTATAGTAAATAAACCTTTATTTATGAATTTTATGTATATAAAGTAATTGGGTTATTTTTGGGATGGTTTGGAGGAGTTTTGACAAGTTTATATGGATTTTTTAGAGGTGCATGGTTTGATCATAGTTAGTAGTAACTATATAGTACCTCCCAAAAAACGTGAAACTGAAATAATAGGCACTGGGTTGGAGCATAGTTTGGCCAAAACGTGCGGCCACCCAGGATAAAACATGTGAAGTGGAATAGAGTGTATTAGCATGGTTGTCACAAATTTTGTCTAACCATGAAAGAAAACTATGAAAGGGTTGTTTTTAGTTAGTGGACGATACACAGTTTGTGCATGGTTTTTCTAACAGTGCTCCTAAAATATGCATCATTAAAAATTATATCTAGATTTTTTAGATCTAATATGAATCACCACATAAATTAATCATTTACACATTAAAATAACATTACTTCAAATCCTCTCCCTCCCAATGTTGTGGAGACCATTCCCTTTGATCTAGGAGAGATCCATTGGAAAATATTGGTGCGTTGGAGGCCGTATTCCTTGGAAAGTGCTCATTTTTGGTGGTTTTCCTTGGATTTCTTCTTATTTAATCACTTGGATAATGGATATTATATTTTAGGGATAAATTCATGTTATATGATGTTAATAATGTTGAGATATTATTATTTTTATGATAGGTAATAAGATCTAAGGAGGTTTTTTGGAATATCTAAGATGTGTTTTCAGAGTTCTGTCTAATTCTTTATTTTTTCCTATGATTGCGAGGTAGGTGGATTCACTCTCAACTCCTCTTTCTTAGAATATAATGTCTTGATTTATAATTGATGGAATTTATTTAATTTAATTCTGAAATTTTTATGGAAATATTTATGTAAACCATCTTTATTTATGGTTTGGGAAATTATGGAATTTAGTTATTTTGTGGAAATTACTTTGGTTACTTGATTTTAAAAGGATTATTATAAAAATGTTGTTTGTTTTTTATTTATGGAAATGATTTATAGAAATGGTTTCAATAAAAGGTTTTTTTTTGTGAAATGGTTTGGAGTATTTTTTTGGTATGGAATTTGTCATAAACAGATGGTTTTTGTTCATTTTCATTTATGTGACCCTATGGAAGGGGCATGTGCCATTGGGGAACTTATTAAATGGTTACCCTATAATGAATTGGTAGATTGATAATAGAATGCTCATGAGTATGGAACTTTTACTTGGGAATTCATATGAGGATGTGTGGATGTGTGAAATAGAATGAGTTATGCTAAAAATATTTGAAGAATAATTTAAAAGATGTGTTTTGTTGTATTCCATGGAAAAAATATTTTGGGTTGGAAACTATCTTTATATTTGATATAAAATTATTTAAATTGGTTTTAAAATGTTTTATATAAATGTGATAGCATGTTCTATCCTAGTGGTGTGACTTGGAAAGTCATTAAGGAAATATTACTGATTTTTATACTCACCCCCTTCTTTGTCACTTTGGTGAGTTTTTAGATATTCCATATAAAGACACAGGTAAGGGAAATGTATCTAAATTATTTAGTGATACTTCATGATAACTTGGGAATGAATTTTTGAGTTGGATCTTGGATCTTGTTGGGATTTGATTCAAGATATCTTTTTTGCCTTTGGGTTGTTGTTTTTGGTTTCCTCTTTGTACTGTGATATGGTTCATGGTTTTAGTTTTGTTTTTTTGTCAGTTTGTATTACTTTGAGTTGTATAAAATTGTCGTCATGCATCATATAGTGGTTTTTTATTATGTTTATATCATTTGATTGTTTTATATTTAAAGGGAAAATCACCCCCATATATTTATAAATCCCTTGGCATTTATTTCTATCCTTTGGTTCCTTAGGGAAGTCACCTAAGGCCTAGTAATGTTCCACTACCTTCCTAAGACAATGAGGAGGGGTAGGATGTTACAATATCCATGGTTAATTTTTCTAGATCATGTGATTATTTATATGTAATCATTTGATAATATTTTATTCTCTACATATTTTAATATCTCAATATTTTTATGAAATAGATTATTTTTAAATAATCTTATTTCTTTATGTTATCCGTTATATGCAACACCAGCTTAGATTTCATTACACACATCACTAAGTTTATAAAAAACATTATTTTATTATTGAAATTATTTAAATAATAAATTTATAACATATATTTTAGAATGGTTGGTTTAAAAAAATTACAAAAATATAAATTCGATGGTGACTGATTAATTAGAAATGAAGATAAAAACCAATTGAAACTAAATGATGTGTTTTTTGTGAAAAACTTTTTTTTATTCCCACAAACACATTGTATATTTATAAATTAAATTAAACACTATTATTGAATGATATTAATGAAATTTATATGTTTTATATTCAATTAAATGTTTTGTAATTAATATAATATGTTTTATAGTCATAAAATAAGAATTAAACCATTTTTAATCATAGAACGCTGCATTTTTCTAAAAGGTAGTTTTGACACCTTTTAATGGAAGACTTGTTTTAAAACTACATTTTGATAATTTATAAATTTAATTTTATAAAATAAAATTATATTTGGAAAGTTTAATGTCAAAATTATCTTAGGGTTATTTTTTGTGTGAAAAGTTTCATCTTTTGATGAATAGTGAAAATACTGATTTTTATTGAAAACCGTATTTTATTTTAAATTATATACAAGGTAAAAATATTTTTTGAATTATTTATAAATTTTAATTAGTTCATTTTAATTTAAAATTATCCAATTATTTTTTTTAAAAGTATTTTATTCATGAATTTATTATAAAAAAAAATATGTTTTAAAAGGGCATTTTAAAAAAAAACTATTTTCATAGTATTTTACCAATTTTATTTTAAATTAAATTAGGGAAATTATATGTTTTTAATTTTGAAAAATTGATGAAAAACTATTAATCCGAATTTACAAATTTAGTGAATAGGTCCCTTTTATTTTTTTCCAATATGAATAGTAACCTTGCTAAATTTTGTTGCCACGGTAAAGGGTAAATTTCAAAATATAGGTTAAAAATAAAATTATAAAGACTATAAAAATGAACCTAACACATGAAAAAAAATTATTGGATGAGTATAATTCTACCATTAACATATAATTATTGAAATTAAGTTGTTTAACAAACACCTTTCCATGAAAATGACTTATATAATATTTAAATCAAAGAAAGTCACAAAATGTCACTTTCTTTCTCTTAAATATACCTAATGTGATCACATGGAAAAAAAGGTGTGTTATGAATGAACATACAAGTAAATTTTTAACTTAATAAAAATATTTTCATTATATATTTTTTTTACTTTTTGGGCCACTTAAGTAAGATTTTGATACTTATAATATTTTATTTAATAAAAATCTAAAGATGTCACATTCATGTTTTAAATACCTTTTCATTTTAAATATAGAAGTACCCAAAAAAATATATTTAAATAAAATTATTATTATGAAATATATAATATTTATATTTATATTTATATTTTATTTTTATTTTTTAGTGAATAAGTAAGAATATTAAATAATTACACAACACTAATTTAGTAATTATTTCATTAATAGAAATATCAAATAAATGTTATTAAAAATATTTTAAAAAATATTATTTCAGATAATTAATGTGATAAACGAATTTTATTGATTACCTTTAACAATTAAGGATATAATAAAATATTTCATTCAAAGTTAACTTATTATCTTGATATTTTTAAAAGTTCAAATAATGAATAGTGTAAAATTGACACTAATGATATTTTATCAAAATAATATTTTATTTAATTATTTAAAACTAATAAAACATATTTAAAAATAAAAAATAATTGTAATATGGTCTATAATGTTATAAATTCTTCATTTATGGTCTAATTAACATCACATAATTAAAAATTACAACATTTTAATATTGAAAACTTTGTTTCCTTAGTTAAAATTAAAATAGGTTAAGTAAGGGTTTATCAAAATGACAAGTTTTAAAATAATACAAAAACATTTTTGAGATATTTTAGTTGATTATATTACAACTTTATATCATCTTATATTTTAATCCACTCACTTTTTTATGTATTTGGATTGATATTTAATTTATTAAAAATTAATAGTTTCTAAAATTCCAAAAGTACCCCTCATCTCAATTATAAAAAGGGCACCTCCTCCATCACTTATTCACATCACATTGAGACTTTAATATCGACCATACCCTAAAAATATATCTTATAAATCTCCCTAGACACATTAGAGAGGTTTTGGTTTTCTCAAAATACCAACCATGGTGTCCCTAAGAGGATATCTAACGGAAGTTCGCTAAAGAAGAGGTAATCGTCTTTACCAACTCTTTCAAGATTATTTCTTATTATACTTAATATTCATGTTTTGTTTCCATTATAAAATAATAACCCCAGTAAAATTATATTTTTATATTTTATTATGATTATGTAATTACTATATTCCACCTTTTTCCATCATACTAAAAATAAAAGCATCGCGGTTGCGTACGTTTGACTTACCGTTTCCATATCATGGTGTAATATGTTTTTCATCACCACTTTATTTGAATGGGTATAATGATGTAAATAATATATATATATATATATATAATAATAATAATAATTATAAAAATATATTTATTATTTAACAAAATATATACTATCCACTTACGTACAATGTTACTATTAAGGGAATGATATCGTCGCTCGTGCGTACATACGACCTACCGTCTCCACTACGTGATGTGATTCATTTACCATATTCACCATTAAAGAGTGATTATATAAATTTATATAATGAATAAATATGATATATGTTACCTTAATATGAATCTGTATATTACAAAACTATATGTTATACATAAGAACTAGGACTTATATGATAAAACATGCATAAGAAAATGAAGAACTTAACACCCAAAATAAGGGTAATAATGAAATATTATTAACAACCAGCCGATAAGATGATATAATAAGATCATATATGATATAATAAATATCAATATGGTTATATTATAAATTAATAAAAAAATTAAACCATTATACATGAGGTTCAGATGCATACAAATGAAAAAAGACCTAAGGTAAGGGATTTTTTCTAACTTTTATTTCTGTGGGACACATGACTTAACACTAATTGTTTATTTTGTGCGGTGTATGGACTACCCATGAATATATTTTAGGATTATTACAATAAATATAATGGTATTTACACACACACACACATAGACACACATATATATATATATATATATATATAATTTTCATTCATTCTTGGGGCATACAATTCGACTAATTATAATATGGAAAGGGTTAATTTCACAATCTCAATCTTATGTGGGAGTTTTTATACATAAATATATATTGGGAAATATTTATCTTCCCTATCCATTTTTCTAAAAAAATATTCCAACTTTTTTTACTATTTTCTTCAATTTTTAAAGTAATTTTATCATGTTTTAATTTTTAGTAAACGGTTTGAAAGGAATTTTTTTTCAATTTCTCAACGAGGTACTTTGTGAAATTTCTGGAAAAAGTATGAGAAGAATGTTTTTTTAACTTATACATAATAAAATTATTTTTACTATTTCATTTAATATTAATGCATTGAATATTCCCTTATAATATTGAATGTTTATTTTAAAATAAATGTTTTCTTTTAAAATTTCATGACATTTTAAGAAAAGAGAGAACTTTTTCAAAGAAGAAAGTATATTTTCCTCAATAATTATTTATAAGTGATATCTAAAAATTATTTTGCATCTACAATAACATTATTTTATGTTAATTATGATTTAATGAGGATATTTTTCAAGGATAATATCCCTATTATGCCTATGGATTGTTTATTTTTATTATAGAATGATATTTATGTAACCCATTTCTTTTCCATGGGGTTTGATATGATTGAATGATGTTTATGAAAACCATTTCATTCCATTGGTTCTGGTATGTTGAATGATTTATGTTCATGTGGAACACATATGTATGGTTTTCATTATGTGATTGGTGGGACCTATATCTCCCTCTAATTAATTGGGAAAAGATTTATATCTCATGAGATAGACATGATTAGAATGGGAAGTGAAATTGGTTTAGTAATACAATACTAGAATGAGAGTAAACTTGGGTAAGTAATATAGGGATATAACAAGGAATGAAATCAGTTTAGTAAAGGAATTTTTCCACTCCGAGGCTCTTTATTGCAAGCCTTGAAAAATATGGAAGTGATTTTTTATGCTTATGTGTATGCCAGAATTTCATATCCTATGTTATGATTTCATGGAATATAATCTTTGATTCTTTATAAACTTATATTTATTCTATGACACAATATCACTATCCTTGATATGTAGGATATAATTTTCAAAATTTATGTTAATGTTCTTATTCCCTTATGCTTATATTATCTCCCTTGATTACCCTTACTAAGAATCCGAGCATAAAATCTTCTTATATTTCTTTTCCCCAGGATATGAAGAAATATATTAAGTAAGATGTATCAAAAAGGGTTCTAGTTTTAAATAAATAAGATGGAGATGATGTAGATATTTTATTAATCATTTGTTTATGTTTCTCAATTTAAAAATTCACTACACCTATACGGTTTTAGAATGGTTTTGTTATTATATGTAATGAATATTCATCTATTTTAGATGTAATATATATGTATGAAAATTATGGTCCATTATAGTTAGTATAAGAGAATTTTTTAGTTAACCTTCAGAATATATAATGATATAACCTTAGTAATAACCCTAAGGATAATTTTAAGTATAGGTTACAATCCTATAATTTTGGCAATGATCATGGATGAACTAGTATTATACCTAAAATTTTATACATTTGAAGTACTTTCCCTTGATTATGTGGTTTTCCCACTATTATTAGTGTTACTCACACTATTATTTTTAGTTTTAGTTAATGGTTGGAACCCGATGGAACCAAATTAATGCTGAATATGATGGGAAATGCAATGATTTTCCTCATGAGAAATAGAATGTTATGGGATCTATAATGAAAAACATTGGTGTTATGCTCAAAAAAATATCTTGAGCTATAAATCATGCAGGACATCCGAATTAGCAATGTAGGGAACAACATTATCTTGAGTCCTTCATGAGGTAGTGTCCACCTTATTTCATTAGGTCATTTGATCCATTAGTGGATGAAAAATGGATCAATACCACTGAAAATATTTTTTTAGTTCTCTAATAATCAAAAAATGAGAAATTCATCATGGAAATATATTATTTTTAAGGTGAAGCAGATCAATGAAGGAATCTTATCAAGAATATGAGGAAATGAGATAAAATTAAATCTATGGAATGGTATGAGTTTAAGAACTTATTTTTTAAAAAATTACTTTCCTCTTATTTTTCATAAAAATATGGATAAATATTTCCTTGAGATTAAGTAAAAGGATGATGAATCTATTGGTACTTATAAAGGAAATTTCACAAGACTTTGAAGGTAAACTTCTAGAATTATCATCCAACCGGAAAGTAAGGTTGATAGATTATTATATGGCTTAAAATGAAGTATCTGAAGAGAATTATCCATAAGGGACTTCTGTATCTATAAGTAAATCATTAAATGTTATCTCAAGTCTGAGATGGAGATTAGAGTCACCCATCAATCCTATGGGTTTAATAGGAAGAGAAAAATGGAATTCAAGGGAAAATACAAAACCCATAGTGAAAATATGATGATATTTACTTTATGCTTGGAAATAAACATAAAGGGGACTATATTAAGGTTACTATTAAATGTTTTAAGCATGGGAAAGAAGTTCATCACGAAATTGATTGCTTAAGTAATGGGAAAAAGATATCTAATGATGTGAATATAGAAAAGGCTACCCATAATGAACCTCCCACACTTCAATGTTTCTGGTGCAAGTAAAATGGGATTTTTTCTAACCAATTCCCTAATCCAAGGGTTATCTATGATGATCGATGTCAGAAAAAAATTAAGGTTAAAGACAAATGAAAATCTCATGTGATCACTGTTGGTGATAACGAGTACGAAAATGAAGTGGGGGAATGGTTGGGTGTTTATGAATTAGATTACAAGAGTAAAATTGTAGAATAACTTTTATGTTATTACAAAATAATAAAAAATTTAAGGATTGGTCCACTGTAGTTTTTCCTTATGTATTTGAAAGTATATTTTGAATGGTACTAGTAACCTTGAAAATTGATTGAGGTCATAATGTGATATTTTTTTAGAACAAAAAATTTAGGGAAAGATAACCCTTAATATGTAAATGATGTTAGTATAATAATGAGATAAATAGATGTTTGATTGTGGTAAAATAAATAGTATTTATGACCTTATAATTGATGATAAGGTGGTTTACGATATCCTAGAATGATTTTATAGAATTTTTGGATTTATGATATTTTTGAAAGCATGCATGTTTTCACTAAGGTTTTATGGAAATTCAGGTTATTACTATGTTTCAAGAGAATACATGATAATGTAATTCACATGTTTGGTGTATTAAAATTAACATATACGTTAAGTTTTTTAAGGGATTAATGATATTTTTATATTTTAAATTCAATTACCTTCTTTTGGAAGTTTTGAATTTTAATATTTTTGAAGGTTCATAGGGGTAACCATTTATGAAACTATTTTTATTGAAAATTGGATGAGGTTTTAAATATTAATGTTTTACCTAAACATATAATGATTTATTCATATTGTATAACAAATTCTAATCATTTTATATAATAACAAGAGACAAAAGGAATAACTTTTCATCCCATTTTGGATCTTAAGATTCACTTGTTTTGTAAGAATTATAACCTCAACATCATTTCTTAGAGTGAGATATAAAGTGGAAGTTGTTCAAGGAACAACTGATAGATGAGATTGTGATTAAAAAATTGATTTAAATCAAGTAATTATAACTTATTGTGAAAATTATTCAACTTTAGGAAAAGTATCTTGAAACAAAAAATTTATTAAAGTACCTTTATGTCTGATCAACCAAATAGTCCCTTAGATCATCATAGATTTATTGTTCTATGATGGTTAACTTTATAATGATCATTCTATTTATTACTCTCCATCATAACTTCATAGTTATAATTATCTTCTATTTACTTGTTTTCACTTTTTCATAATGTTCTCCTAATAAAAATCACAGTGGTGTGTTGATCTTCACTGTTTACTTTCCCTCTTTTTAAGAGGAAATTTTATTGACCTTTTTACATATTGGGTTTCCCACAAAGAAATTATCAATCATACACATTTTCTTTTTGAAGTTCAATTTAAAATTACACGAGTGTGATTTTACTTTTTAAATTATTGATCATATCAGAATGGTATCTTATCGAATGGAGCTACTACCAAATCTCTCCCAAGTTCATGATGTGTTCCATGTATACCTTGTAAGGAAGAACATACCTAATCCTTCACATGTGATAAACTTAGAGTTCATAACACTAGAGAAAGATTTTTCTTATGATGAGAAACCATTATAAATTATGGATCATAGAAATAAAGTTCTACAAAATAATACCACTCACCTGGTTAATTTATGTTTAAAAAATATCAATTTGAGGAAGCTAGGTGGGAACATGAGGATATTACGAGGTAGAGATATCCTCATTTGTTTGTGTTCAAGTATCAAATTTTGGGTGAGAAATTATTTTTAAGGGGTATAATGTAACAACATGATATTTTTATGAAATATATTTTTTAAATAATTTTATTTCATTGATTTCTTACATTAAACACAACAATATCTTAACTTGTGTTACATGAAACATTGGGTTTCTATGAAACATTATTTTATTTTTAAAGTTATTTAAACAAGAAAATTATAACCAATAAATTATAATGGAGGGTTTAAATGAATTATGAAAATATGAATTATTTGGTGACATATTAATTATAAATTAATACAAAAACCAATTGAACCTAAAGGATGTGTTTCTTCCATGAAAACCATTTTATTCCTACAAAGGAATTTTATCTTAATAAATTAAATTATTAATAATTAGTGAATGATATTAATAAAATTTATACGTTTTAATATTCAATTAAATGTTTTGGAATTCATCCAATAAGTTTTATTGGCATAAAATATAATCAAACCCATATTTTAAGTATAAAAAGCTTTATTTTATAAAAGTAAGTTTTGTCGCATTTTAATGGATGACATATTTTAAAACTAAATTTTGACACTTATAAATTTTATTTGATAAAATAAACTTATTTTTTTAAATAATAATTTCAAAATTATATTTGGGTAAATTTTTGGGTTTTTCTGAAAAGTTTCATCTTTTAACGAACAGTAAAAATACAGATTTTTATTGAAAACTATATTTTAATTTAAATTATTTACAAGGTAAATTTTTTTGGATTATTTTTAAATTTTAATTATTTAATTTTAATTTAATATAATCCAATTATGGGTTTTGAAAAGAATTTTTTACATGAATTTATTATAAAAAAATTTATGTTTTAAAAGGGCATTTTTTCGATAAACTATTTTCCTGGATTTTTACAAATTTTATTTTAAATTAAATTATGAAATTATGTTATTAAATATTTTAAAAATGGATTCCAAATTTGGATTTATAAGGTATAAATTTAGTAAATAGTTACTTTTTATTTTTGGGAAATATGATTACTAATGTTGGTAAATTTTTATACCATGGTAAAGTGTAAATTGGGAAATTTAAGCTAAAAAAATGATAAAGACAATAAAATAAACCTAACACATAATAAAAATTTATTGGATTAATATAATTATACCATTAACATATAAAGATATAAATTATGTTTTTTAATGGAAAATGTTACATGAAGACGTCTTATATAATATTTAAATCAAAGAATGTCACAAAATATCACTTTCTTTGCCTTAAATATTCCTTATGTGTTCACTTGGGAAAAAAGTATATTATGAATGAATATACATGTAAATTTTTAACTTAATAAACATATTTTCATTATATAAATTTATTTTCTACTCTTTGGGCTACTTAGGTGAGATTTTTATATTTATAATATTTTATTTAGTAAAAATTTAAAGATATCACATTCAGGTTTTAAATACTATATCATTTTTCATACAGGGTTACCCAAATGATATATTATATTATAAATATTGTTATGAAATATAGAATATTTATCTTCATAATGGCACTTTTTTTAAATTTTTACTGAATAAATGAGTATATTAAATAATTACACAACAATAATATAGTAATTATTTTACTAATGAAAATATAAAATAAATGTTATTAAAAATATTAAATAAATATAATTTGAAAAAATTAATGTGATAAAATACTTTTATAGATTAAATTGACCTATTAAGTATATAATAAAATATTTTTTTCAAAGTTAAATTATTATATTGATATTTTTAAAAGTCCAAATAATGAATAGTTTCAAAATTGACAGTAATTATATTTTGTCAAAATAATATTTTATTAAATTATTTAAAAATCATAAATCATATTTAAAAATACATTATAATTTCAATATGGTATTAAATGTTATAAGTCTTTCATTTATGCTATAATTGACATTACATAATTAAAAATTACGACCTTTTAATATTGAAAAAGTTTCTACCTGAGTTAAAATTTAAATAGGTTAACTCAGTGTTGATCAAAATGATAAGTTTTAAAATAATACAAAAAATTGTCTAAAATATATTGGATGATTATATTAAAACTTTATATCATGTTAGATTAAAATCCATGGACTTTTGGATGTATTGATATTGATATTGTGTTTATTATAAAATAATATTTTTAGAAATTCAAAAAGTGTCCCTCACCTCAATTATAAAAGGGAACCTTCTACCTTACTAGTTCACATCACATTGAGGATTACATATAGACCATACCCTAAATATTTATGCTATAAAATTCCCTAGACACATTCTATAGCTTTTATTATTCTCAAAAGACCAACCCTTGTGTCCCTAAGAGGATATCTAAAGGGAGTTCACTAAAGAAGAGGTAATCATCTTTATCGACTCTTTCAAGATTATCCCTTCTTATACTTCCTATTAATATGTTTTTTACATTCTAAAATAATATATATTATATAAATTATATTCTAAGATTTTATTATGATTATGGGAAAACCATTTTCCACCTTTTATCCATCCCACGAAAAACAAAAGTACCACACGTGCATACGTACAACTTACCGTCTCCACGTCGTGGTGTAATCTATTTTTCATCACCACTTTATTTAGATGTGTATAATTATGTAAATAATAGATATATATATATAATAATTATAATATGATAATTATTTTTGAATGAAATATATTCCATATAATTCCTTACCATTTTACCATTAAGGGAATGATATCGCCGCTCGTACAAACGTATGACATACCATCTCCACAACGTGATGCGATTCATTTCCCATGTTCACCATTCAAGAATGATTATATAAACATATATAATTAATAAATATGAAATATATTACCTTAATATAAATATATATATGGCATAATTATATCATATGCACAATAACTAAGACTTATATGATAAAGCATGCATTGGAAAATGAAGTAGTTAACACCCGAAAGAAGGCTAATATTGAAATATTATTAAAAAATGGGTGATAAGATGATATAATAGGATCATATATGATATCATAAATATTAATATGGTTACATAATAAATTAATAACATTATTTAAACTATTATATGTGATTTTCAGATATATACGAAGTAAATCAGACCTAAGGTATTGTATTTTTGTTTCATTTTAATTTATCTAGGACAGATGCCTTATACAATATTGGTTTATTTTATGTGGTGTATGTACTACCAATGAATTTATTTTATGAGTATTTTTCTAAATATTATGTTATCTATATATATATACATATTTTATTTCTTTCATGGGTAATATGATTCGGCTGATTATACTGTGGTAAGGGTTAATTTCACAATCTCATTATTATTATGAATTGTTTATACATACATATCTATTGGGGAATATTTATCTTACATTCCCATGTTTCTTAAAAAAAATTTCCAAATAACTTTTACTAATATTATAAAAATTTTAAATTCATTTTCCTCATGTTTGATTTTTTATTAAATAGTATGAAAGGAATCTTTTTTTTCACTTTCCTAACGAGGTACTTTGTGGATTTTATGAGAAAAATGAGAGGAATGTATTTTAACTTATATGAAATGAATGTATTTTTCCTCTTTCATGAATTTTTAATTCATTTAAGCTTACTTATATTCTATCAAGGTAATTTTCAAAGAAAATGTTTTCTTTTAAAATTTAATGGCATTTTAAGAAAAGATAGAACGTTTTCAAAGCAGAAAGGATATTTTCCTCAAAAATTATTTTCAAGTGATATCTCAAAATTATTTTCCATATATGATGACATTATTTGATGTTTCTTATGCTTTAATAAGGATATTTTTATAGGATAATATTCATTTTATGCCTATGGTTAGTTTATAATAATGATGGAATGATATTTATGAAACCCATTTCTTTTACATGGGTTATGATATGATTGAATGATGTGTATGAAACCCATTTAATTATATGGATTTTGATATAATTAATGATTTATGTTCTTGTGGCACACTTATTTATGGTTTTTATTTTGTGATGGGTGGGACCTATATCTCCATCAAATTTATTGGATAAATATTTATATCTCATGAGATAGACAGTACTAGAATAATAAGTGAACTTTGTTCAGTAATACATGAATGGAATGGTAGTAAACTAAGTTCAGTAATACATGGCTATAATGAGGAATTAATTCAATGTAGTAAAGGAATTTTTCTCCTATGATGGTATTGGAAGTGAGCCTTATCTAATGTGGAAAGGATTTTCTATGCTTATATGTATGTCATAATTTCATGTCTTAGGTTATGCTTTCATGGAATATGTACTTGGATTCTTTTTGAACTTATATTTATTCTATGACATAATATCATGATCCTTGATATGTAGGATATAATTTTCAAAAGTTATCTTCATGTTATTATTCCCTTATTCTTATGTTTTCTCCCTTGATTACCCTTACTGAGCATCTGAGCACACCCTTTTCTTATGTTTCTTTTTCCATGGATATGAATAAATATATTAAGTAAGATATACTAAAAATGGTTTTAGTTATGAAGGAATAAGTGGGAGATGGCGTATATGTTTTATGATTCAGTTGTTTACGTTTCACAATTTCCAAATACACTAAACCTATACGGTTTTAACATGGTTTTGTTATGTTATATAATTAATATTATTCTATTTTAGATGTAATATCTATGTATTAAAATTATGGGCTTCTTTACAAATTAATATCAATTTATTAATTAAATTAAATGGGTTTCAATTATTTACCATTCCATAATTTATATTACTTATTTATGACATCATTCACTGTATACATACCCTTACTGATCATCTAATATCATGAATTTATTTTGTTTTATTTTCTCACTAGATGCCAATAGTTTTATTATGATTGATTTGTATGATTAATATATAATAATAATAGTGTCTTAAATTTATTTTCTATGTTTTATTTTATATTTTCATTTGTAATGAAAGATTCAAGTATGTATCTAATTCTCCAAAACTACTAAACAGTTCGTTCTTTTAGGATGCAATTCCTTGTATATTATTCCAATGTAATAAAGTAACCACCGAATCTGGGCTACTAGGGTTGAGGTCTTTATATATCATGCTTAATGAGTTTTATCATCAAATACCCCTTGGGTTATACGGTGATCTAGAACACCAGGAAGATTAGGATTATATTGAGATATTTATATGAGTCTTTTACCTTGTGAATAAACCAGTAGACCAGATGGTGGTCCTAGCGGTAATACTTCTTCACTCCCCCCACAGAGCATTGATGGATCCTTTTGGTTTATTCATATGATGAGGTGACTCTTTCTAGGGAATAATTTGAGTGCATTTTATGGATTATTACTCACTGACTATGATGTAGGATATGTACATCCAGGATCTTCTACTACTTTAATAGGGTAGTAAGATAGGGGTTGATTATTAATCTAGGTTCACCAACCACTCATGATACTTGATGGGTATGGTTCAATATCCACTATTTCATGCTCAATACTTGGAAAAAGGTTTATGAAAAGGAATTTAGAACAATGTTTTACCTATATGAATTCCTACCTATGATGGTGTGTCGGAGTGCTCTTTAGTGATAGAGTGCTTTTAGGATGAGTAGACACCAACAGTGGGTGCTAATGGTGGGAACACAGGGGTTGAGATTTTGGAAGTAGGTAACTAATGGTAGATATAAGGATATGAACATGCGATACATTTTAAGAGGTGATATAAGGATAGATGGTCCATGGTTCATAGCTATTAGGATAGTTCTAGTCATCCTAGAGAGAGGTGGTGCTACTCTATTAATGATTGAAGAAATATTGTGAGATATTTTCTGAACCTTCATATAGTTGACCATGACATAGTGAATGGGAAACCTAGGTATAGGTAGTTATTGGAGCAGGGAGATCCTTAAGGATATAAACATGGAAGCGGATAAGAGAGAGAAGTTAGAGGTGGAAAATGATTTGACATATTTTTACCACTACCCCAGGTGGTCCCCTCTAAGCCTAGGAGATATTGGATAGGGTCAAGGTCCGCTGAAGGTAGTATAGGCATACGATCGAGAGGATCCAAGGATAATTAGAGGTTAAATATGTGTCTTTTTTACCTTAACTTTAGTTTTGACATACACATGAATGAGCCAATATTTTCTTTCTATATCCCTAGTTTGAGACCTAGAGATTCCTATAGAGCCCTTGGCTCAACCCATATGCTTGGAGACCCATATCTAATATGACATGGTGATTACACACTTTTTCCGACAGTTTTATAAAATGATTATAGGAGAGAGTTTCTCATGGAATCTATTTTTGTAAGTGATGAGGCCTTACGATGTCATCATATGCATGAAATAGATATACAAAGTTGATATATAGATTGAAATTTTTAAGAGGATGATATGGTGTGTCTGCGTATATGGGATAAAATTTTCCTTTGTGGGAGATAATGAGACCCATGTGGAATATGATGGAATCAAACATAGGAGAGTGCAACCGATTACTCACCAATTAGCTAGAATAACTATTAGACCAGTGGATTCTTTGTGCTACGAATTTCCTATGATGGTGGATGAGTATGAGGACTTCTTCCATGAGGATGTTTTGGGCCTATAACTTTATCTAGAGATAGATTTATGCATTTAATTACACCATTCAATGACCCCGATATCTATGCCAACATATTGAATGGATCCCATAGAGCTTTGTGAGATAAGGTTGCATTTGGATGACTTGAAAAGAAATGGATTTTTTATACTTCTTTTTCCCTCTTCGGTGGCCCAAATGTTTTTCTCCTAGAAGGTGGTTGGGATATTGAGGTTGTGTGTGGAATACCATATGCTGAACTGGATGACTATAAAGAATAAGTATACACTAATTAACATAGATGACCTCTTTGATCAGTTGTGAGTGGCGCGATGGTTCTTGATGATTGAACTTAGGTAAGGAAATCTCCATTTGTGAATACATAATGATTATATATCGAAGATGAAATTACGATGTTTCTATGAGCACTATGAGTACATGGTTATGGTATTCAACGTGATCAACTCCCCAACACTATTCTTAGGAATCATGAACTGAGTATTTCATCATTTATTAGACTATTTTATAGTAGTCTTCATCAAAAAAATCCTTGTGCACTCAACATTAAAATAGAATCATGTGGTGAACTTGAGGATAGTCCTGGAAATCCTCTGATAACACTAACTTTATGGGAATCTCTTGATGTTCCATTTCTAGATTCAGGTGGTCCAATTTATGGTAAATGTCATCTAATTAGAGGGAGTAGCAGTAGACCCGGTAAAGTTAGAGGTATTGATATATTGGGAGGTACCCAAGAGTGATATAGAGGTTCATATATTACTTTGGTTGGAAGGATACTATACGATCTTCATGCCACATTTCTCTAGGATATCACCAAATTTGATGAATTTTACTTATAAGGGGAATCCTTTTGTTTGGACAGAGAGGTGATAGAAATATTTTTAGGAATTGAAGTAGATATTGATGAGAACCCTCATCTTGAATAAGGACATGTACCCATTTCTAGAGATGATTCAAAGGTCCATAAGCCATCATAAATTAAAAATATCCATCAGATGACTCCAAATATGTAAAAAAAAACCGTTATAAAAGAAGTAGCCAGAAGAAATGTAGATCAATTTTCAAGAAAAATTAATAAATAAATTGAATAAAAAGGTGATAGATTTCAAGGAGTCTCAATTAAAATAGGAACCCATGTTACAAAGAGGAAAAAAAGTAGAGTCAATTCGAAGGAATAACTATGAAGTTGAAGTTGGGATTTTTCTTAAACTCTTCCACCACTTTAATATACACCATCTTTATGATTTGAAGGTAAATATTAGATGACATTTCACTATTTTTTTTGTATTGGTGTAAATTAGCTATATCATTATCTTACATACAAGATTCAAGTTCCTCTAAAAATCTAACTTCTCTTCAATAAGGTAAGAAACTCTATAATCAGGGTCATCTTCATCTTTACTAATGGAGTCTTATGATTCGTTTGTTTCATAGGATGTAACCAAATGTTTAGTAGGCACAAACTATGGGGGTGTGATATTTTTTTCATTATAGTGGACACTAGGGATCTCATGATAATAGTTCTGTAAATTTCAGTGTGATACCTACACTTTTTATTTTTCTTGGTATTCTGTGTGATGAAACCATATGAACCAATCATTGATTTTTATACCTTTTTTAGCACTCGGTTTTAAGAATTATTCCTCAAGATGGAAAGATTTATCAAAATTATCATGAATAGGATCATGGTGGATTGGGTTCACTCCCCATTACCATAAACATAGTGGACCAAGTCCCATGGTGGAGTGGGTTCACTCCTCATTCCCATAAACATAGTGGGCAATGTCCCATGGTGGATTATGTTCACTGCCTAATCACATACATGAAATATCATGAGATATAAGTTTTAACCAATGAATTATATGGATATATAATATTGGTCCCATCCATCACATAATGAAAATAATAATATATGCATGAATACACATTCTAAATCAGTGAAAGAAACTGTGCATAAATAATAAGCATTATAAAAATCATAAAAAGGAAGCAGGTTTCATAATTCTGATTCAAGGAATAACCAAAGGATAAGTCATAAGGATTTTTAGGAGAAGAATAAATTAAATAATTTTGAACCTTTTTAATTGAAAAAGGTACATAATACTTACACATGGAGTTATATTGTAAAAAATTCATGAGAAATGTATAAAGAGTAAGAATAAAAATGAACCACTTAGGTGGAGATTTTATGAAACAAGTAAATGATATTTTTAAATAAATAAAGTTATTATTATATCCGTGAAGAAAAAATTTAACCAATAGAGTTATCTATAAAATAATTATGGGTTTTTGAAGCTATTAATTTTTTTTAAAATATTTTATTGGGGTGATTATTGATATGAGACAATAAATAGGAAAGTTATCTTAAATTGAGTTTACTTTAAAGTGGAAAATTCAAATGGAACTAAAAACATGAATAACCACAAAAATGAAAAGAATATTTCAATAGGTATATATTTAAAGGAGATATATATAAAAATATAATGATTTCATGAGAACAATATTTTTTAAAAGGATGAAAAACAAAGAGAATGTGTAACTAAAAAGTAATGAGGGTAATATGGAAGATTCCTTACATAGTCTATGAATATTATATGAACTTATTCTTAACTTCATGAATAATTAAATTAAGGTCAATAAATATGTACCCAAGAACATTATTTATAATGATTTAATTTTCTAAGTTCTATTTATTATGTATTGTTATTTATTTTTTATATAGTTTACTCTTACATTAGTTACTCAGGGTTATTTTGTTAATTTCTTTGTAACACTTTCAGTTTTTTGACTGTGGTGAAATATTTTCTAAAATAACTTCATGATATATAGAATTTTTGAAGTTTATGTTCTTTATTATTCCATAATGAAAATACTTATATAGTTTCAAAATTTAACCCAAAATAGACCCAAATCAAGAAAGGTTCCTTGATAGGTCCAGTTATGGTGGTTAAAGTTACTACAACCATTTATTTTTTATGAAACATATAGAATAGACAACATCATACTTCCTTAATATTAATGGTATCAAAAAATTTACTTTCACATACTAAATAAATTTTTAAATTCATCCATGTTAGGCAGTCCTCATAACAACCCCTCTTGGGTCGAGCCAACCCATCACCCGAGCTGGCCCATCACACGGCCCGAAGAACATTCCTAATCACCACATACTAATGAAAAACACTAGGAATAACAAAAAATATATTTGTAACAATTTCTCCCACGGTAAAATACCATGAACCATCTATAAAATGGGATGTCCACATCAACAACATCAAATCCAACATGATAAAATACTACATCCAGATAAATATAAAAAATGAAAAGAAGATACCATAAACAACAATGTACATTGTATAAAAAACAATCCATAAAATGAAATTTACATCATATATAAAGTAAAAATATAAAAACTCAAAATAATGAGAATAAATTCCAATAATACCAGCACATACATCCCAAGGTTACAAAACCCCAAAACAAATATGCACGCTCTAATCCCTATAAGACCACGTATCCTCCAACAAAATGACAGACGACAATATTCAAGAAGATCCACCCAGGTATATGATGACCTTTACTTTACTTGTATCTTGAAAAATAAATTCAATAAAATTACAAGGGAATATGTAGGGTGTCAGGCATAAATCCTAGTAGGATACCACCATGAATCTATGTAAGCATTTTACCCATGCAAACCAATAAACTAGTTTGAAAACACTTTATAAAAATAGTTCACCTTCAAATAATCTTTTAAAATCACTTTGGTTTTACTTTTCAAGTAAAACATGTTTTTGAAAACAATACTCAACATTGATCAAATAGAGAAAAATTCCCAAGGCACAACATTCTCAACATATCTAACATGGTATAATAAGATAAAGTATAATATAAACATCATATAACCATATAAATAGAGATGGAATTAACACATATCATCACATCAAGCATGACACTAATAAAATGCATAAATAATATAAACCAACTCAGCATGAGTAAGTAATCCTATGGATTGAACCATAAGTATCCAATGTGAGTGAGTCTAAACAAGTATTTTATCTGAGTAATAAAAGCATAATCCCTCATCATCTTCCATATGCCCAACTCTAGATCCCTCATGGTCACTTAGAATCCAAATTGAATCTTTCATGGTATTCCTACCCAAAGGCTCTCATAGTCCCTTGAAAAAAATGGAATCTCTCATAGTATTCCTCCTCAAAGGCTCTCATAGTCCTTCAGATAACCCCTCACTCAAACCTTAGTTAACCTATGTAATACTCCATGCCAACATAATCACAGATAATTTCCATATAAGAAGAAAAATATTCCACATACCAATTTCCAAATACAATATTCCTATTTTAAATAAAAAACATTTATAAGGAAAAACAATTTCTAAAACCATTTTAAAAATTTATTTAAAACCATAAAACCACTTTGAACCATTTCAATAAACACTTTCTATGCATACGAGCCACACCCATTTGGAAAACCCACTTTAAGAACCTAATTTCCAAACTAAACCATGGAACACATCAAACATTGAATAAAAATCAACCATAAAATATTTAATTGTAAATTAAACAAACAAAAAAATCATAGGTGATTGGTAATTTAATGATAATACTTGGAAAACACCCTTAAATAGAGACAAATACCTTATAATTAGTTCCAACATCATCACATTTGATGAAAATCACCCAAAATAGGTAGGAGAAGGCCTCACAAACCTAAACTATAAGAAAAAAAGCCAATTACCCCACTAAAACTATAGAGTTTTCTATCTACAACAACTTGGGTTCGACACTTCTATGGAAATGGAATAACAAACATGAGAAGAGGGAAATGAAGAATAAACCATGAAGAAAAGGGTTTACCTCAAGCCAAACCACCTTAGATATAGGAATAATACCGCAAAAAATAGAGAGGTAAAGCTTCCACATTATTGAGGAGGGACTGAACATGATCAGAGAAGAAAATAAGGTCCAAAAGACTTAAAAATTAACATGGTAAAATTGGTAAAAGACAAATTTTAAGTGAGTTAGACATGCTATATAGTTTGGATGCATGGTTAGGAAAACCATGTGCTAACCACGTGGGTGTTACTAACCAACCCAAAACTAACTGCACAATCTCCCTTTGGCTTGAAAGAGTTTAAAAATCATGTTTAAACCTTGGAAAATCTCATTGTCACCCCACCAACACCCCTTACATGGTTATCCACATGGTTAGAAAAAAGGTTACTTAACTATGTGCCTTGGTATATCACCCCCAAAAATGGGTTTTTGGACCCCTAACACCCATAACCTACAAAGGTAAACTAAATGGTAAATAAAACTCAAAATTTGATGTAACAATGACTTGGTGTGTGTCATAAGCATCCCACCATGACACTTTATACCCTAATAAATTCCACAGGCATCCTCAAAAGACAATAGGTTGGGCCACTTCTCCCTCACCAAAGCTTCCCTCTCCCATGTCTCATGGCTATCATCACATCACGATTAGAATACACAAACCAATAGTATTAACTTACCATTAAGATTTTTTTTTGATAATTAAAGATACTAAAAGGATTCTCCAAAATAGTGGTATCAAGATCAATCTCAAAATCCTCCCACTCTAGCACATGTTCTGGTTTCATATGGTATGTATTCAATTAGGAAACCTGAAATAAATCATGGATCAAATAATTTTATAGTGTAAACTCAAAACAATAGGCTACCTTCCTAATATTATATATAATTTGAAATGAACCAACATAACATAATGCCAACTTCCTTTGGTTTTACAAGTGATGATGATACAATCGAATGGATTCCAAAAGGAACACATAATCCCCAACATAAAACATATATGGGTGATGATTATGGTTGAAATTTGACTTATGGTTACTTTGAGTTACCGCTAGCCTTTTCTGAATCATCTGAACTATCTCAGTCATCTCCTAGATGAGACTCAATCCTACCAAGGAAAGACCTCTCACCTCATCCTATCAAAATTAAGACTGATATGGATGCTCATACAATGCCTCAAATGGGGCCATATTGATCGAGGTTTGATAGTTGTTATTATTAGAAAACCTATACGAGGTTGTTTCATTTCCCATAACCTATGAAATCAAGCACACACTCACAACATGTCCTGGAGGTTTTGTATGGAAGGATTAAACTAACCATTAGTCAGTGAGTGATATGTCATTCTCAATATTATCTCAGTTCCCAAATCCTTATGCAGTCCCTTCCAAAAACAAGAAGTAAAATGGGAATCTTAGTTTGAAATAATCATTGAGGGAATTATATGAAGCTAAAAAACTTATCGCACATACATGTGTCTAAGTTAATATAACTTCATCAAATCTTGTATGGGTATAAAGTGGGATTTTTTTTTCATAATATCAAAAATAAACCATATATAATCTTTACCACTCTGAGTATGAGGTAGACTGATCATTAAATCCATAAAGATATCATCGAACTTCCACACAAGAATGGGAAGTGGTTATAAAAACCTGACTGGTCATTGATTCTCAACTTTGATCCTTTGGAAAGTTAAGAATTTGGAAAAAAATCAC
The DNA here is from genome assembly GCA_963277665.1 of Viscum album. Classification (NCBI taxonomy): domain Eukaryota; kingdom Viridiplantae; phylum Streptophyta; class Magnoliopsida; order Santalales; family Viscaceae; genus Viscum; species Viscum album. The sequence continues at coordinate 349,764,375 of OY728130.1, read as the reverse complement.
AATTGTATATCTCATCTCAGGACATCAATATCAACCTATCAAGGTATAGAACATATTGGTTTCTCTGGTGTAAACGACTCAACTATAGATATGTTACTCCTAAATCACCTCATATGACAAGCTTAAAGGAACTAATAATCATTTTCGGAAAAGGATGGAACCATCAGAAGACCTATACCACTCACCCAAGGTCTCACCATTATTTAATGCAATACAAATCTAATTAAAGTTAGGTTCAGATACCTGATCACTCCTAACCTGATCAATAAGTGTGTGTGTGATTCACACATTATCCAAGAACACCAAATCTACATCCTCCTACACCTCCAGACCCAAATTATAAAACAAACTCATAAAACCCCACTCATATATTGATTCTTGAACTAACATCACTAGAAGATTTCTTCTCAAAGCATCGATGACCACATTACACCTTCTGACTGTATAATCAATATCAAAATAAAAATTCTAAAGATATTACACTAGCATATCTACCAGAGATTCAGGTCCCTTTAGATAAAAATGTAATTTGGAATTTTATGATCTGAGTAAACTATAAAATTTTTCCTGAAGAGGTAATGTTACTAGGTCTTCAGCATGTGTATCACCACTACCAATTACAGGATATGGGTGGGATAATTACACTTATGCGTGCGTAGATTCTATGAACCATAGGCTTCTTTATGGCCATACTAAATAAAGAAACATACCAAACCCACACTAGAAACATCATAATACATAACATAATATCTCCCAAGCTCAGGAAGAATCAAAACTAGAATAGATGTCAGATGGGTATGAAACTGTTCAAAAGAACTCTATAAATTCTCATTTCTCTCAAACATCACACATTTCTTGGTCAAAGTAATCAAGGGAGAATTTATCCTAGATAATTCCTAAATGAAATGTTTATAATACCTTATCAATCCTTGAAATCTAAGGATATTGAAAAAATTATTAGGATACTTAGACATGACAGTTGGAGATTTATTTTGGTATACTAGAACTCCTACCTTGAAAATCACATGGCCTAAAAGCCTCCCTTTATGGATCCCAAATTGGAACTTTTACAACTGCGAATAAAGATTATTCTCCCTTGAAACACCCAAACAACCACTATATGGTTTTCATGATCCTCCTACATATTAGAGTACACCAAGACTTCATCCATAAACATGACCATAAAGCAGTCCAAAAAGTAGTGGAATATCCATTTCATTAAATTTATATTGACTACAGAAGCATTGGTAATCCCAAATGGCATAACCTAATACTCCAAATGTTTATAATTGATTTTAAAGGTGGTTATTAGAACATCTTATTACCAGACCATCAACTAGTGGTACCTAGATCTTAGGTTGATCTTTGAAAACCAATGGGTTTCTTTGAGATAATCATCTATATCATGAATTCTAGGCAATGGGTATTTATTCTTCAAAGTCACCTGGTTAATCTTACAATAGTTTATTAGAATTCAGTGGCCTCCATAAACCTCTTTTGAAAATAAAAATGGAGAAGACCATGGTGATATACTAGGATGGATAAGTCCATTACCTTTTAGATACTCTAACTGAACCTTAATCTATCAAAACTCATCTTAATCCATCGGATAATATGTAAAGTAAATCAGGACCATCTCAAGGAATAGATTGATAATAATCTTGACCTATCACTGGGGTGTAAATCCCAAAAAATCATCCTAAAACAAATTTGGGGTACCTATCCATGACCATTGTAGTTTCACCCAATAGACTCTTCTCAGAAGCAACTAGAAATAGCCTAGATATTTGGCATGAAATAAAACTCATTTCTAAAGAAACTGGTCCTTCCCTCCCTAATCGTGGATCCCACTGACCTTGAAATATGTGATTTCTCTCATCAGGAGTATGAAACTGGACCCTATGATGATAAAATTCAAGTATCATATTGAATCTAATCAACCAATCCATAGTAAAAATGAGGTTTAAAATGTCCCTATCTTAAAAGCTGAAATCCCAAATGGCTTCCATGTTATCAATTAAAACATATCACTTCGAGAACTTGAAACCCTGATCATTCTTTATACCCAACAGGGTTAAAAAATCAAATAAAAATAACATTAACACTGCTCATATACCCAAGTAATCATGAAATCTATGTGATATTAAATAATGGGATACACCCATATCAAATAAAATAGATACCATAGATGAAGCAATAAACATTTTACCTCTCACAATGGCTAGTCCAGAATCTAAACCTATGGTACAACCTTTGCTGTATAAGGATGACTAGTCCCCGTCTTTCCATAAGCTTTATTCTCTAGTTAGATTATCCCTTTACTCGAGGGAGAGATCCTCTACCCCAGGTAACATTAGACTACACCTGATAAACTTTCAAGAGCATGGATCCTACAACTCTCCTTCATGAAATGAACTCAAAAAAGCACTGAAGATTCACCAAATTTTCACACTAGTGGAAAATCCACAGATCCTTTGATAAATTAGGCATAGTGTGTTTAACTTTCCTGAACTAATAACAAACAATAGGCCTGAACCCCATAGAATCCACTGAATATGTTCCTAATGACTGTTTCAAACTCTTTCCTCTACCCTGGTGATACACATAACACTTTCTCTTATATACTGTTAATGAACTCTAGCTACTTCCCATAGGTATAAATATAACGAGACATATCTTTCCCATAAAATCATCCTCTTTTATAGCCAACTTATTAATAACTACTAAATAATTCGGTAGATAGAGAAGAACGAGAATATATCTAATCTCTATCCTCTAACCCATCTCGAAACAATGATCCCTGAGGTAATAATTCATGATGTGTTCCCGAGACACAATTACCAAATCGATAAAATGGGTGGAATACTTCATCACCAAATGTTCCCCTTTCTACAAATTCAATAATTCATGGTCCTTTGCTGCCCTCAATGTCTCTAACTAGAACTATAGATTGAAAGACACCATGAATGTGGTCCATACTATATCCTCATGCCTCTTAAAAACCTCCATAAAATTCCACCACTTCCTACTAGGTTCTTACAATACATACATGGCTAATCCCACCTTAATGGTCTTGGGAGTCTTTATAAACTCAAATATTCACTCGATATGATCCAAACACTCCATAGGATTATAGGATCCCTTGTTTCCAAAGAACACTGGTGGGTTTTTCCTCATCAACTCCTGATCATGGTTCATTATCCTTATATGCTATCGACCACCCATTTGACCCAAGGATTGGATTATATGAATCATCGATTCTACCAAATACCCATCAAGAGGAGGGTTCACATGTGAGATATTTGTTGCAACACCCTATCTACACCTAGACAAAGTCCTTATGAGAGTCATCACCTACAAAATAAAATAATAAAATATCTATCAATCAACATTCAATATCAAACCATATTAAATGAATCAAAAGGAAACCCTATCATGTTTATCAAAAATCAACATAGAAATAAAAAAATAACTCCAAACAAAAAAGGAGAAAAAAGCCTGAAAATTTTGATCATTTCCCACTGTACATGGTTTGGCCACATGGTTAGGAATTCTTTTTCCAACCATGTGGGTGTCAAAAATGTTGGAGTGAAATACTTCACAAGTTTTTCACAATTACTAATAATAATGATCATTAAATGTGCACCTTCTCCAGACCTCCCTGTTTCACATAAAAACTCAAAACAACCCCCAGGATCACCTAGAGACTCAAAAAAAAACTAATAAATACCTAAAAAATTATAAAAACCCCATAATTGGGCTCAAAACACAAACTAAACCCTAGAACTCCCATGGTAACTCGATGTTTTACATAAAGAGGATCTAACATGGCACTGAACCATTCCTACTTTTTGAGTCATGAAGGTCCTAGCTCTAGTCTATGTCTAACTCCCAAATATAAAAATGATCTGATACTAATTTGTTATGAAATGACATGAGTTGACTTGAATCATCACCCGAGCTGGCTTGTCACATAGCCTGAAGCACGTTATCGATCACCACAGTCTAGAGAAAGGAAACAAGCGTTACTAATAATCTCTTTGGAATAGTTTCACCCATGCTAAACCGTCAGGACCCATCGATAAAACATGTTGGCCACACCAACAACATCATATCTAATATGATAAGATACCCCATCTAGAGTAACATAAAAAATTAAAATCATATACCATAAACAATAACGTATATTATATACAAAACATTCCATAGATGGACATATACATGATATCTCAAGTAAAAAGTTGAAAACTAAAAATAATGGGAAAAACCCCAACAATACTAGTACATAAATACCAAGGGTAAAAAACCCCAAAATGAATCCACAGGATCAAATCACTATGATACCACATCTCCTCCAAAAAAATAATAGAAGATGTAATAAAGAAGTGCCACCTAGGTACATGGTTTCCTTTCCTTTACCCGTGTATTACAAAACAAAGTCTAAATATGAATATGGTCATATATAGGGTGTGAAGGACAAATCCCAGTAGAGTACCACTATAAATCTATTTAAGTATATTACCCATGAAAACCAATAAAATATTTTGAAAACACTTTTCAAAACTAAACCGCTTTGAAACAGTTCACTTTCAAATAAGCATTTAAAATACCTTTGGTTTTCCTTTTCAAATAAAACATTTTTCCAAAACAATACCCAAAATGGATAAAATAAAAAAAAGGCCTGGGAAAAAACATGCTCAACATATCCAACATGTCATAATAAGGGTGATCATTATATCAACATTATATAACCAAATAAATAGAAATGGTCATAATACATCTCATCACATCAAGCATGGAACTGATAAAATGTATAAATCATATTAACTAACCCGACATTAGCAAGTGTACCTAAATATCAAACTAAAAAGATTTAATGTTAGTGAGTTTAAAAAAGTATGATGGCTGGATAGGCAAAGTGAAATCTCTCATAGTCTTCCTCGAGCCCAACACCAAGAGCTATCATGGTCTCTTGGAAATCAAATGGAAGATCACATGGTCTTCCTACCCAAAGGCTCTGATGGGACCTTGGAAACAATGAAATCTCTCATGGTATTACTCTCCAAAGGCTCTCATAGTACCTTGGAAAACCCCTCACTCACACCCTAGTTAACCCATGTGCTAATCTATTCCAATATAATAAAAAACTAGTTCCATACCTGAAAGAAACTATTTCACATTCCAACATGCCCATTTTAAGCAGAAAAAACCTTCACAAGGTAAAAAAAATTCTATAACCATTTTATAAATACATTTAAAACCATAAAACCACTTTTATATATTTTATCAAACACTTAGTTTGCATACAAGACACACCCATTTGGAAAACCCACTTTAAACACATAATTTCCAAGCTAAACCATGGACCACATAAATAATGGTATAAAAATCAGCCATAAATCATTTAACTGGAAATTAAAAAAAATCAAAGAAAATGTGGTTTATAATATATAGGTAATCCATAATAAAGGACCTTGAATAGAGACACTTACCTTAGAATCAATTCCAGTCTCATTTCCTTCGATGACAACCACCCATAATAGGTAAGAGAAGGAAAAAGACACTAAAACCAAAATAAGACAATCCAAAGCCCCTATTAAAATAGTAGGCTTTTGAATCCTCACTAACTTGGGTTGCACACTTCCATTAAAATGGAAGAAAAAGCATAATAATGGGGAAAGGAAGATGAAACCATGAAGAAAGAGGATTACCTCAATCCAAACCACCGTAGATCAAAGGAGAATAAAACAAAAAAATGTAGTAGAAAATATACCAAGCCAAGGAGGAGGGGTTTTAATTATGTTATAATATAATAAGGTCCAAAATCCTTAAAAATTGATAGGGGAAATGGTAAAAAACACTTTTAAGTGAGTTGGATAGGCTGCATGGTTTGGACGCATAGTTAGGAAAACCGTGCACAAAAAATACAAGTGCTACAATCCAAAAAAAAAATTCCATAAGATTTCTCCTAGGATTTTCTTGGTTTTAAAAACCATGATCAAAACATGAAAAATTTAATTATTTCCCCACTAGAACCCCTTTCACAGCTAGTCACACAGTTTTAAAAACTATTCACTGACAATGAGCCTTGGTCTATCTCCCCCTAAAATGGATTTTTCAAACTATGACACCTTAAACATATAAAGGTAAACCAAACAATAAATAAAACTCAAAATTTGACGTATGACTGACCAAAAAGGTGTCAAAGTCATGAAAAAAACTTTTCGTTCATGGAGTCTATAGTCTAAACATACATGATGACATTTTTATTTTTCTCAATGTTATTTTAGGAAAAAATAAAATAGATATTTCATTATTATACTAGCACTTCATCACTATATCATTTATGGTGTTATCAAATATTCATGGATAGTGGGGACTTGAGGGGTGTTGAAGAAGAAAAGAACTTAGAAAAGATATGTTGAGAGTATTACCTTTTTCTTGGAAGTTCTCCCTTGGGTAACTATTTAAGGTTCCTTATATTGGTCTTTTGGTAGGACCAAGGATTAAAGGGAATGAAGAGGGTATTTATGAGATAATATAGTAGAGTTTTGGTTAATCTAAATATTTGGAATGGGTGTATAAGTGGGTAGTAGGTGATCTCCTTTTATATGTAAAGATAGTGATTGTTTTTTGAAAAATATATTTAATTTTCAATAATGTAACTCCATTATTCATGAAAAAAGGCTCCAAAAATTTCTCCTAATGGTGTTGGAAAATAAATAAGGTAGTTCCTCCCTCAAAATTCCTAAATCATAAATGTTTTACATATATTTTTATCATTTTTCACTATGTTAATACACTTTTACCCCAATTTACCTTTACTGTGGTAACTCCACTTTCACCCTCAACCACTAATTATAATGGACATAATTAAAATTTATATTATTTACTAATTTTAACATGCTGATTTAAAATATAGATAATTTTATAAAATAAAATTTCTAATATTTATATAAATTAATTTTATAATTAGCATTCATAACGCCTAAAAACCATTTTCTTATAAAAAATTCCTTTTAAACTTAAATTTTAAGTGGGATAAGGTTATCAATTTTTTTTTATTTCCAAGAAATAAATTGTTTTATTATAAAATAAATAAATTTTATGTGGTTGTAAAATAAATCCAAAACAAAATTTTACCAAAATAACATTTACTTAAATGGAAATACCAAAAATAAATTTTTATTAGAATTAAAATATTTATTTTTCTTTATAATGAAAACTGTTAGTTTATTAAATATAAAAAATATATTTAACATGCATAAAATTATTAAATAAATTAATATTTGATAAATCAAAATATTTTATAAAATTATAGGTCTTTCTTTTATACTGATAAATTAATAAAATTTTATTTTTTTTAAAAACTGTATTTATCACTAAAAAATAATTTATTTAAGAAAAATAAAAAAATTATTCCTAAGATCATTTTCACATGATAAATCCAAAAATGGAAATAATTTTATGAATTTTAACTTATACAAGTGATAAATTTTTTTTAGATATAAATTCTTAGAACTTAAGGAAAATTATTTTTTTTGGAAATGCATTTTAAATCATAAAATATAACTACAATCATATTATGATAAATATTAAAGATAATTTATATAAAAAATGTATATATTTGTAAGAAAAATTTCAATAGACCATTTCTGGGTCTTTACATCCCCCCCTTAAGAATTTTCACCCTCAAAATTTTCTTCCATACACTAAGGTGAAAAATATGGGTACTTATGTATCATTTTCTCTTCAGGTTCCCATGTTACCTTTTTATACTTATTATTTCCTCAAAGTACCTTGAATAGGTGTGTTGCCTTGTTGTGCAAAACTTTATCTGCAACATCCCTGGTAAATAAAGAATAACGAATTTTCATATTTATTAATATTTGTGAATTAAATATTAATTTTACTTTAAAGGGGTTGCTATGTTCGATAGCGTACCCTATACGCAACAAAGAGTTTCTTTGAAATCGTACGTTGCACACTAGTAATAAAATAATATTATTTTAAATGTTAGTTAACACGTAGCCGTTGTACTGGAGGGAATGGATAGAAATAACTAAAATATGATTATATATGTTTGTTAAATGTTTTTACATTTATCTAATAAAGGATAAAGGCTTAAAATATGAAAAGAATTCAATTTTAGGCTTATATACTCTAATTTTCATGAAAGGTCCACTTATCACCTTCTGACGGTGAACCGTCATTAAATATAGTTTTGATCGATCTTATAAATTCTATTGGACCAAATATAACTCTTCTTTAGAATCGGGACATCAAAATTTACTTTGTGTAAATTTTTGGTATCTTTCCCATAAAGTTCATTTTTTAATGAATAGTATAAAATGTTGTATTTTAATTCAAAACCTCTTTTTAATCTAATTTATTTATATGATTATATTATCATTTTAGTTGGTTTTAAAGTAAAATTAGAAAATATTTTTACCATTAAATCCAATAGTGGTCGTTGGAATTAATTTCACCTTGAAATCGGACTTAAACTAGTGTCAATCTTTTGATACTTATTGTTTCATAAAAACACGCTATTTGCTCTGACAACGGGAATTAATTATTAAATTAATTAATGAAACTTATATGTTGTGAATTTTTCAAAATGTAATTCATTTTTGAATTCGGAATATCAAATATAGCTTAGGGTGAATTTTTGGTATTTTTCTGAAAAACTTCAATTTTTGATGAATAGTGAAACCACTAAGTGGTACTTATAAAAACTGATTTTTCGTTTAAATGAAATTTTACCACTTCTGTGTTTTGAATTTCAAAAATCCGACATACATGGATGTTATTAAAAAGTAAAATGTGGTTCAATGAGATTAAAATATTTTTTTGGTGAATAGTAACTTTTAAGTTCTTAATCGCGATTAGAGGTAATTAGTGCAATTTAAGGCAAAACTGATATTATAATAAAATGAAAATACCTTGAAACATGTCCTACCCTTATTGGATGTGTCATGTACGACCAAGAAAAGCAATGAGTCAACTTGGGGACCCCATGGAGCCACTTTTGTTGGGAAATGACATAAATAACTTTTTATTAAATGTTAAAGTAAAAAATGACACACACATGAGATGTTTTACTAAAACAATTTTTACATGGGGTTATACAAGTCCGATTTTTGACTATAAATATTAATTATAAAGCTAAAAGGATTTCCTACATCATAGTAGTTTTTTTAAATTTTTAGACATTAAATAAAATAAAGTATTTATGACATCATGATGATGTAGTGATGACCTCATTATTTAACGATTTAAATAAAATGGAATGATAATGTAAAATATAAGACCTACACGTGGCCAAAACCTATTGGATGGGTGGATTTCGAACCCTTATCACCTTATATGCTAAAAACATCAATGTGGGACCTCTTAAATCCGAATACCATTTTAAAATAAAGTGACTTTTCTTTACTTTCCAAGAGTGCCCCTCCTCCCCTCTTATAAAAGGCCCCCACCTCTACCTCCTTACCCACACTCCCAAAGCCTTTGGATCGGCCAAACCCTGCCCATGTTGGCTCTACACATCCCTATATTACTCCTTGAATCCTCACATTGGGCAGAAGTCTTCCCAAGGAAGCCTTTGAGCTCAAAAACAATGGGAGTTACCCGATTTTAAGGTAATGTCTTCTTTTGAGTCCTTTTGTTTTATTTTGCTTCTCCAACCCCCTAAAATCTTTTTATTATTTTCTTTTGTAAAAACTCCAGTATCCTCAATATACAAGGATGTTTTTATAATAAGGATTCTAGCTACACTTACACACACCTACATCTAATGGTTAAAGAACATACTGTTTCTGTGGATGGTGAATTTCTGCCTCCCGAAACGATGATTGTTCAACATTCTTTTAACACCTTCAAAGGTGGCCATTAAGATGACACTATATTTATATATGACATATAATATGTTTATGTTTTCCTTAATCTTCTGTATTTTTCATTTTGGGCATACCTTTATGGTTTCCATTATGGGTAAACACAATATCTTCATTTAAGGAAGTGCGGAGTACCGCCCCCTCAAAGTGATGTGATTCGTTAATGCCATATGTAGAACGTATAAAGGATGGATTTAAAGTTATTATATATGATTTTATACTGGAATTATAATATAACTATATATAATTATTATTTCTTTCCATTAAATTATGAGATAGAAATGAAAGTAGCGTTCATGCATACGTACGACTTACCGTCTCCATGAACGATGCATTTCATTTCTTATCCCCAAATGTAATGTACTATTAAAAGTACATGTATATAATGGATATATATAATGAATTATACATCTAAATTATGAATATAATTCTGGAATTAAAATATACATACCTATTATTAAGTTTTAATTCCATTAATATGACAAAGAAATGAAAGTAGCGTTCATGCGTACGTACGACTTACCGTCTCCATGAACGGTGCATTTCATTTCTTACCTCTAAATGATTATGTAATATTATAAATACATGTATATTCTGGATATATAAGATATATATGATATCCAAATCAGTAATGCCATTCTGGATATAAAGAACCTTTGACCACACGAACAACATGTAATTGTAAGAAGTCCACTTTCGACTTAAGAACCAAATATCGAAAAAACAAACATTATTAACTTAAATGGTTACATAATGTTTATAACATGGAAATAAGTGATATAAAAGGAATAATGAACTTTAAAAATGTTCTTAATCAAGTATAAATTAACTCAAGTTTATTATTTAGGACGTTAAAGAACGATCGAGTCAAGTCGGACCCGAGGTAAGGGACTTCGTCTCAATCTCCTTTCATTGAGGCATATTTCGTTTTATACACAACTTTCTTTTATACGGTGTATAAACCCCTTTGACTTTTACTTTTATACAAAAGGAATCTTTTTCTACGAAGCGTTTTACTAAACGACAAAAAATAATGTTTTTTTTACGTACGCAGTGACAACGACCTTTTCCGCCACCGCGAGTATTATTTGGTCTTTGGCTTCCTCAACAAGCCATAATGTTTTTAAAATAAAATAAATACCATATAATCTTTTATGTATTTTGGTATTGAAAATGGTTTTGATAAAGGATTTTATTATGATATATTGTGATTGAAATGTGGAAATGTTATCATTCCTTTATATTGGTTTTATGTTTTATGATTTTATATTGGTACTTGGACATTTGACGGGTGGTTACATGATAAACCATATCACGGGTGGTGTCATGAATACCAGGACGGGTGGTTACGTTATAACCTCTAATGCATTGGGTATGGAAGTTGGCCGTATGGATATTCCATTAAGTATGTAAGGAAATTGGTCGTATGGCTATTCCATTAAGTGATATGTGTGGAAGTAGACCGTATGGTTATTCCACTTAAGTATGTTTATGTCCCAAGTTACCTTTATATATGTTATGTGTTCTTTATATGGTTTTTATGGTAATCCTTTGGTTACAAAAAAGGGAAGTAATGATATTTTATTCAGTGAAGAGTTTTTACTACTTCATGAAGGTGAAGGTATTACTTTGATAAAGTATACATGGTTTACTTGATGTTTGAAAAAGTAACAGTTTTCATTCTTTGTGTATCCCTTACTGAGCTTTTTATACTCACCCAAAGTTTTTTTGAAATGTTTTTCACAGGACTTAATGTGGAATAAGGTCAAGGATGGGATCAAGGGAATGTCATGCTATATAAAACATGAAACTAGACATGTTTCTTTTTAAGAGTTTTTTTTATTATAGAAACTTAGTAGAAGTGTCTACTTTGTAATCTTTTGAGATGTAATAGTTATGTTCTAATTATCTAAAACTCTAAAACTGAAACGATCATCAATGTGAATTATTCATTTAATTCAATATTAAGTAAGGTTTAAGGCTGGGGCCTTATAGTTGGTATCAGAGGTCGGTTTAGACAACTTTAGGAGTTAGAAAATTGTTAAATTATAAGTTATTTTATGGTATGACTGAAATGATGTAGCATTTAAAGATTACCATGTTGCTTCACCTAAGGTATTTTAGTGTTAAGAATGGTTTTTTCATAGAGGAAATAGAGATGTTTTTTTGGGAAGGCATACTGAGGGAAATGACCTTCCAAATCAGCATACTGAGATGGTCAGAATCAAAATTGAGCATTTTACTACAGTGATGGCTCAGTTGAATTAGGTGATAAGTGGGGGTTGTGTAATTGATGATATTTTGGTGTTTTCTAAAAGTAAAGAGGAGCATGAATGTCATTTAAGGGTTATCTTTCAAACCTTAAAAGAAAAGAAACTATATGGAAAATTCAGCAAGTGTGAGTTTTGGTTACAACAAATTTCTTTCCTGGGTCACATTGTTTCAAAAGATGTCATAACTGTTGATCCTACTAAAACAAAAGTTGTTGAAGAATGGCCAAGACCCACAAATGTAACCGAGATCCGTAGTTTTCTTGGTTTGGCAGGTTACTACTGAAGGTTTGTTGAAAATTTTTCACGTTTATCTAGTCCAATGACTAATCTAACTCGTAAGGGTGTTAAGTTCATCTAGGCAAAAGAATGTGATGATTGTTTTCAGCAGTTAAAAAGAAGATTGGTGAATGCTCCAGTTTTGGCACTTCCTTCCAGGAATGGTGAGTTTGTTATATACAGTGATGCTTCGTTGAAGGGACTTGACTGTGTCCTTATGCAGAATGATCAGGTAATTGCTTATGCTTTACGTCAGTTGAAAACTGATGAGGTAAATTACCCTACACGTGATTTGGAATTAGCTGCTGTTGTCTTTGCTTTAAAAATTTGGAGGCATCATTTATATGGAGTAAAGTGTGAAATATATACTGATCACAAAAGTTTAAATTATATATTCACTCAGAAAGAATTGAACATGAGACAGAGGAGATGGCTGGAATTAATAAAAAATTATGATTGTACAATTCACTACCATCCGGGAAAAGCAAATAAAGTGGCCGATGCTTTGAGTCAAAAAAGTAATGATTCATTAACCATGCTATGTTTAGAACGAGATCCTTTGGTTTTTGATTTGATGAACTTTGGCATAGAAGTTGTTGGTGCAGGAAGTCCTTCTGTTTTGTTTTAGGTATCAGTGAAATATTCTCTATCAGATAGAATCAAGCAAGCACAGAAGCAAGACAGGGAGTTGCAGAAAAAGGTAGAGCTAGTTCAGAAAGGTAAGTTGCCCGAATTCAACATTGATAATGATTGTGTTTTGAGGTTTGGGAAGAGATTATGTGTGCCTTGTGATTCACAGTTGAAGAATGAGTTGTTATGTGAGGCTCATAGTTCCCCGTTTTCAGTTCATCCTGGCAGTACTAAGATGTACAGAGATCTGCGGGAGTATTACTGGGGGGATGGAATGAAAAGAGATATTTCTGATTTTTCTGTGAAGTGTTTGACATGTCAACAGGTTAAAGTAGAGCGGCAGTTACCGAAAGGGATGCTTCAGCCTTTACTAGTGCCAGAGTGGAAATGGGATAATATATCCATGGACTTTGTTGTGGGATTACTGAAGACATCTAGAGGTAATAATGCAATCTGGGTTATTGTTGATCACTTGACTAAATCTTCTCATTTCCTTGCAATATGAGATAATATTTCCCTAGATCAACTTTCTCATTTGTATCTTAAAGAGATAATCAGGTTACATGGATTTCCTCTCTCCATTGTATCTGACCGTGATCCCAGGTTTACTTCTAACATTTGGAAAGGACTTCAGAAGTCGTTGGGTACTGAATTAAATTTTAGTACATATTTTCATCCTCAATCAGATGGGCAGTCAGAACGAACAATTCAGACCTTGGAGGATATGCTACGAGCTTGTTCGATGGATTATCAGGGATGTTGGGACCAACATCTTTCTTTGGTTGAGTTTTCTTATAATAACAATTTTCATTCCAGTATACAGATGGCACCATTTGAGGCATTATATGGGAAGCGGTGTCGAACTCCAGCAATTTGGGATGAAGTGGGTGAAAGGAAGCTGATGGGACCAGAATTGGTATAAGAGATGGCAGAAAAGGTTCAGTTGATTCAGAAACACATGGGAACAGATCAAAGCAGGCAGAAGAGTTATGCGGATAACCGGAGGAAGGATCTATCTTTCGAGGTAGGTGATCAAGTTTTTCTCAAGGTTTCTCCATGGAAAAGTGTGATGAGATTTGGTAAGAAAGGAAAGCTGAGTCCAAGGTTCATTGGACCATATGAAATTCTGGAGAGAGTTGGATCAGTTGCATACAGAGTGGCATTACCTCCGAGTTTATCTCAGGTACACAATGTTTTTCATGTTTCGATGCTGAGAAAGTATATGCCAGATCCATCTCATGTTTTGAGTCCAGAGGTAGTTCAGCTGGAAGAGAATCTCTCTTATGAAGAACAACCAGTCTAGATTCTGGACCGAGGAGAGCAAGTATTGCGAAATAAGGTAATTCACCAGGTAAAGGTTTTGTGGAAAAACCATATGGTTGAAGAGGCAACGTGGGAATCTGAAAATGCTATGAGGGATAAATACCCCCACTTATTTTGATAAGTGAATAAAATTGCGAGGACGCAATTCCCAAAAGGGGGTAAGGATGTAACATCCCTGGTAAATAAAGAATAAAGAATTTTCATATTTATTAATATTTGAGAATTAAATATTAATTTTACTTTAAAGGGGTTTCTATGTTCGATAGTGTACCCGATACGCAACAAAGAGTTTCTTTGAAATCGTACAATGCACACTAGTAATAAAATAATATTATTTTAAATGTTAGTTAACACGTAGCCGTTGTACTGGAAGGAATGGATAGAAATAACTAAAATATGATTATATATGTTTTTTAAATGTTTTTACATTTATCTAATAAAGGATAAAGGCTTAAAATACGAAAAGAATTCAATTTTAGGCTTATATACTCTAATTTTCACGAAAGGTCCACTTATCACCTTCTAACGGTGAACCGTCATTAAATATAGTTTTGATCGATCTTATAAATTCTATTGGACCAAATATAACTCTTCTTTAGAATCGGGACATCAAAATTTACTTTGTGTAAATTTTTTGGTATCTTTCCGATAAAGTTCATTTTTTAATGAATAGTGTAAAATGTTGTATTTTAATTCAAAACCTCTTTTTAATATAATTTATTTATATGATTAGATTATCATTTGAATTGGTTTTAAAGTGAAATTAGAAAATATTTTTACCATTAAATCCAATAGTGTTCGTTGGAATTAATTTCACTTTGAAATCGGACTTAAACTAGTGTCAATCTTTTGATACTTATTGTTTCATAAAAACACGCTATTTGCTCTGACAGCGGGAATTAATTATTAAATTAATTAATTCAACTTATATGTTGTGAATTTTGTAAAATGGACTTCATTTTTGAATTCGGAATATCAAATATATCTTAGGGTGAATTTTTGGTATTTTTCTGAAAAACTTCAATTTTTGATGAATAGTGAAACCACTAAGTGGTACTTATAAAAACTGATTTTTCGTTTAAATAAAATTTTACCACTTCTGTGTTTTGAATTTCAAAAATCCGACATACATGGTTGTTATTAAAAAGTAAAATGTGGTTCAATGAGATTAAAGTATTTTTTTGTTGAATAGTAACTTTTAAGTTCTTAATCGCGATTAGAGGTAATTAGTGCAATTTAAGGAAAAAATGATATTATAATAAAATTAAAATACCTTGAAACATGTCCTACCCTTATTGGATGTGTCATGGACGACCAAGACAAGCCATGGGTCAACTTGGGGACCCAATGGAGCCACTTTGGTTGGGAAATGACATAAATAACTTTTCATTAAATGTTAAAGTAAAAATGACACACACATGAGATGTTTTACTAAGAAAATTTTTACATGGGGTTATAAAAGTCATATTTTTGACTATAAATATTCATTAGAAAGATAAAAGGATTTACTACATCATAGTAGTTTTTTTATAATTTTTATACATTAAATAAATTAAATTATTTATGACATCATGATGATGCAGCGATGACCTCATTATTTAACGATTTAAATAAAATGGAATGATAATGTAAAATCTAAGACCTAAACATGGCCAAAACCTATTGGATGGGTGGATTTAGAACCCCTATCACCTTATCCTCTAATAACATCAATGTGGGACCTCTTAAATCGGAATACCATTTTAAAATAATGTGACATTTCTTTACTTTCCAAGAGTGCCCCTCCTCTCCTCTTATAAAAGGCCCCCACCTCTACCTCCTTACCCACACTCCCAAAGCATTTGGATCGGCCAACCCCTGCCCATTTTGTCTCTCCACATCCCTCTATTACTCCTTGAAGCCTCACTTTGGGCAGAAGTCTTCCCAAGGAAGCCTTTGAGCTCAAACCAATGGGAGTTACCCGATTTTAAGGTAATGTCTTCTTTTGAGTCCTTTTGTTTTATTTTGCTTCTCCAACCCCCTAAACTCTTTTTATTATTTTATTTTGTAACAACTACAGTATACTCAATATACTAGGATGTTGTTATAATAAGGATTTGAGCTACACTTACGCACACCTACATCTAATGGTTAAATAACATACTGTTTCTGTGGATGGTGAATTTTTGACTCACGAAACAATGATTGTTCAACATTCTTTTAACACATTCAAAGGTGGACATTAAGATGAAACTATATTTATATATGATATATAATATGTTTATGTTTTACTTAAGCTTCTGTATTTTTCATTTTGGGCATACCTTTATGGTTTTCATCATGGGTAAACACGATATCTTCATTTAAGGAAGTGCGGACTACCGCCCCCTCAAAGTGATGTGATTCGTTAATGCCATATGTGGAACGCATAAAGGATGGATTTAAAGTTATTATATATTATGTTATACTGGAATTATAATATACCTCTATATCATTATTATTTATTTCCATTAAAGTATGAGATAGAAATGAAAATAGCGTTCATGCGTACGTACGGCTTACCGTCTCCATGAACGGTGCATTTCATTTCTTATCCCCAAATGTAATGTACTCTTAAAAGTACATGTATTTAATGGATATATATAATTAATGATACATCTAAATGATGAATATAATTATGGAATTAAAATATACATACCTCTCATTAATTTTTAATTCCATTAATATGACAAAGAAATGAAAGTAGCGTTCATGCATACGTACGACTTACCGTATCCATGAACGGTGCATTTCATTTCTTACCTATAAATGATTATGTAATATTATAAATACATGTATATGCTGGATATATAAGATATATATGATATCCAAATAAGGAATATCATTCTGGATATAAAGAACCTTTGACCACACGAACAACATGTAATTGTAAGAAGTCCACTTTCGACTTAAGAACCAAATATCGACAAAACAAACATTATTAACTTAAATGGTTACATAATGTTTATAAAATGACAATATGTGATATAAAAGGAATAATGAACTTTAAAAATGTTATTAATCAAGTATAAATTAACTCAAGTTTATTATTCAGGACGTTAAAGAACGATCGAGTCAAGTCGGACCCGAGGTAAGGGACTTCGTCTCAATCTCCTTTCATTGGGGGATATTTCGTTTTATACACAATTTTCTTTTATACGGTGTATAAACCCCTTTGACTTTTACTTTTTTACAAAAGGATTATTTTTCTACGAAGCGTTTTACTAAACGACAAAAAAGAATGTTTTTTTTACGTACGCGGTGAGAATGACCTTTTTCCGCCGCCGCTAGTATTATTTGGTCTTTGGCTTCCTCAACAAGCCATAATGTTTTTTAAATAAAATATATACCATATACTCTTTTATGTATTTTGGTATTGAAAATGGTTTTGATAAAGTATTCTATTATGATATATTGTGATTGAAATGTGGAAATGTTATCATTCCTTTATATTGGTTTTATGTTTTATGATTTTATATTGGTACTTGGACATTTGACGGGTGGTTACATGATAAACCATATCACGGGTGGTGTCGTGAATACCGGGACGGGTGGTTACGTTATAAGCTCCAATGCATTGGGTATGGAAGTCGGTCGTATGGCTATTCTATTAAGTATGTATGGAAATTGGTCGTATGGCTATTCCATTAAGTGATATGTGTGGAAGTCGACCGTATGGTTATTCCACTTAAGTATGTTTATGTCCCAAGTTACCTTTATATATGTTATGTGTTCTTTATATGGGTTTTATGGTAATCCTTTGGTTACAAAAAGTTAAGTAATGATATTTTATTCAGTGAAGAGTTTTTACTACTTCATGAAGGTGAATGTATTACTTTGATAAAGTATACATGGTTTACTTGATCTTTAAAAAAGTAACAGTTTTCATTCTTTGTGTATCCCTTACTGAGCTTTTTATGCTCACCCCAAGTTTTTTTGAAATGTTTTTCATAGGACTTAATGTGGAATAAGGTCAAGGATGGGATCAAGGGAATGTCATGCTATATAAAACATGGAACTAGACATGTTTCTTTTTAAGAGTTTTTTTTATTATGGAAACTTAGTAGAAGTGTCTACTTTGTAATATTTTGAGATGTAATAGTTATGTTCTAATTGTCTAAAACTCTAAACCTAAAAAGATCCTCAATGTGAATTATTCATTTAATTAAATATTAAGTAAGGTTTAAGGCTGGGGCCTTATATTATCTCTACGGTCCAGGATCTTCACTGACTGCTCCTCATATGAGATATCATCTTCCAACTGTACCACCTCTAGATTCAGTACAATTGAGGGATATGGTATATATTTTCCCATAAGGGATACTTGTAAAACAAAATGTACTTTAGATAAATTTTTTGGAAGTTCTAGTCGATATTTCACTGCTATAATGTGATCAAGAATCTTAAAAGTGGTAATGTATCTAGGACTTAAATTCCCATTCTTCCAAAACCTCATGACTCCCTTCCATGGTGATGTATGGAGGAAAACTTTTTCACCACCATTAAACTCCAAATATCATCAATGGATATCAATATAACTCTTATTTTAACTTTTACCCATCCTTATGTGTTGTTGGGTGTTCTTGATATTTTCTAAAATTTATTGTACGACCTAAAATCCAAGTAACTTTCATTTACCAAATTTATCCCAACATGCAGGTGTTCTATATATCTTCCTATAGGTGGATTCATATGGGGGAATTTTAATTCTTCAGTGGAAACTATTGTTGTATGAGAACTCAACTAATGGAAGATGTTGGTCCCAATCTTCCTTGAAGTACATCGAACAATCTCTCAATATATCCTCAGGTTTTTGGATAGTTTTTTTAGATTGTCCATCAATCTGGGAGTGGTAGGTTATACTAAAGTTCAACTATGTGTTTAAATCATACTGAAGGCTCTCCAAAAACTTTTAGGTGAGACTAAAATATTTATTAAATATAATCAATAATTGTTTTACACATAGTCTTGACACTTCTCTAATGTATATATTTTCCATGTTGATTAAGAGAGAAGTCCACTCAAATAGAAATGAAGTAAGAAATATTTTTATGAAAGACCCCCACAATCCATATAATAATATTACCTTTAAATTTCATTGGAAGACTTATGAAAAAACCTATAATGATGTTTTCCCATTTCTCTGTAGGTATGGGTAATGATTGTATCATCCCTTGGTATTTTTTTTCCTCTCAACCTTCACCTACCAACACACTAGAAACATTAATGTATATTTCAAAATATAGTTCTTTCTATTGTTCCAAAAATAGTGTTATTAGAGATATCTATTCATATTCACGTTTCTTGGGTGGATGGATAATGTTGAGCTGTGAGAATCACTCAGTAACTACTTCTTTACCTATATATTTGATGAAATTCAAAGTTATTTCCAAAATCTAACAATACCATCATAATAAATGTTGAAATATGATTATATTTCTTTTCTTTTCTCATTAATGTTCTATTGTATCTCCATATCACTCCTTTGATCTTTCATAATTTTCTCTAGAAGTGATGGTAGATAATTTAGTTGAGAAAGTTAGAGCGGTGTTACTTTCTTTATTACTATCATGTTCATCCTGTTCATGTCCAAAAGACCAGATAATTCTCAATACCCATCATAGATAATGTTGTTGGATATTTTCTACTTAGTGTATCTATCACTTTATTTGACTTCCTAGGATGGTGGTGTATTGAGAATCCATAATCCTTGATTATATTTAGCCATATCTTTGGCGCATATTGAGCTCCTTCTATGTGAATATATATTTAAGGATTTTATGGTATATTTATATCACACTTATCTCCATAGAGATAATGAATCCATATCTTCAATGGAAATACTACTGCAACTAACCCTAGTTCATGTATCAGGTAATGTTTCTCATTAATCTTCAACTGAATCAAGGAACGGGACCTCACTTTATCATTCTGTATGAGTAAACAACCATATCCATTTTTTGAAGCATCATTAAAAATCACAAATACTTCTCCACTTTTGGGTAGTGTGAGTGTAGTTTCATTGGTTAGAATATTCTTTAGTTCCATGAATACCTCTTCACATTCATCTATCCAAAAATACTTCACTCTATTCCATGTTATCTTGGTTAGTGAGTTTTAAAATTTAGAGAATTTTCTCACAAATAACCAATAGTACCCATATAATATGAGGAAACTATGGATTTTTAAATCAAATGTTGGTTTAGGACACTATTAAATAACAATAGTCTTTTAAGGGTAAACATATATCCCTATAATTCTGATAATATACCCTAATAATGAAACTTTTTCCATCCAGAACTCACATTTACTTTATTTTCCCTATAAATTCTCCTTCTAAAAAGTCTTTAGTATATTACTCAAATTATCCTCAAGTTATTCATTTATTTTAGAGTATATAAGAATATAATCTATACAGACTACCATAATATTTTTGAGGTAATATCTAAATATTGTATTCATTAAGTCCATAAAGATCATTGAAGTATTCTTGAGTTTAAATGGAATGACTGTGAACTCATAGTGTTAGTACGTCCTATAAAAGGTGGTCTTCGGAATATTCTACTTATTCACCTTGAATTTATGATATCTAGATCAAATTTACACTTTATATAATTATTTATCTCCACCTAACTGATAAAATCAATCATCGTTATGGGGTACAAGATACTTTTTCTTTATCATGATCTTATTTAGTTCTTGATAATCAATACATAGATGCATCGACCCATCCTTATTATCAAAAAAGAGAACCAAGGAACCCCATTTTAAAACACTAGGTTCAATGAAACCCTTATGAGGATTATCTTGTAGTTTCTTCTTCAGTTATTTCATTTTAATGGAGGATATTATATAAGGATTCTTGGATATTAATATAGATCCAGCTGTAAGTTTAATTGACAACTCAACCTCTCAATCAAGAGGAAGACCAAAAAAATCTTTGGAGAATACATCTATATATTACATTACAATGGGAATTACTTCAATAGTGGTTCTCTCATTTGTTTCAATTATTTGGGTTAGATATGCCTACTTATAAGAAAAAAATATCCATGATGGTGATGAAGATTCCAAATGATATTCATCATTATCCTTACACTTGTCTATAATTAGAGGACGATTTGGGATATGAAAATTGATTTCCTTCCCTCTAGAGTTGGTGAGGGATTTATATAAAGTTAGCCAGTCCATTCCTAGAATATATTTTAATTCTACTATAGGGAGTATGGTGAGGTTTTATGAAAGATTAATCCCATATATATTTATTAGGGATAATTTATATTATTGAGATACAATTATTTCACCATTTTTTATATTTACTAATAATATAGCCTCCATGATTTGTGGTGGTGTTTAAATAGTTCTACTAAACTTTAAATACATAGAAGAATGTGTAGAACAAGAATTTAATAGTATCTTTAATATTATTTAATGAATAACTAGTTTACCTTTCACCACATCCTTTTTTATCCATCTATATGATAATAATATCATAAGTCCATCCTTTATCTCTTGGACTTTAGGGTTATTATATCTGGTTATCATTGAAAAAACTTATCTTACTGTATTGGATTTCATAATTTCGACATTCCTTATAGTTGAAAAATTAGACAATAGTATGAGTATTGATATGGATATTATTGTATTTAATCAAATTTATGGGATTCTTCATCCCACTTATACATGTTTTGGATTTATATACCTTTTTTATACTTGAAACATTTTCTTGTTCCCTTGATACAGTTCCTAGGATGCTTTTTCCACACTTTTGACATGTGGGGTGTTGTATTTTCTTAATTCCATGAGTTTTATCTAGTGAAAACCAAAAGTTAAACATTATTTTCTGCTTATTATCTCTAGTTCAAAAAAATTTTAGGGTGATTACCCATTGGTGAATCTATGCCACAACCATATTTACTTTCTAATATCTAGACAAGGATGTAATTTATAGGAAAACAACATACTCAAAACATTTCCAAAATTACCGTATGTTATACTATACATAGACTTATCCCATATAGTTTTTACTAATTCTATTTCATCATAATCTTCTAAAATAATTGGACCCTTCTTTGATAACAACTATAGAAACCCAAGACTTACACACATTTATTTCATAAATTTTTAACTAGATTTCCAATAATTACAAACCAAATATCTAGAGGCATAGTGTATTTAGAATATTATACAATTAAATACATCATCATAAACATAAAAAATATCATATTTATTTAAAAATACACATATTTCTTATAACTCCCATAGATCTTCCAAAAACATATAGGATACCTTGTGGAAAATACATAAGGAAATTGGTGAGATAAAAAACTCAATAAGGGAATAAATATTGAAATAAGGCATAACATGAGAGATAATAGGCATACCATGATATCACAAAGATAATGATAATAATCATGGAAACATGGATTATATAAATTAAATAATAATAATAATATGTATTCATAGAATATGTGGAAATAACATAAAATATGATATCACAAACATAAGTTAAGGGTCACTCCCATGACCATCATTAATAAGTGGAAAAAGTCCCATGGTGGATTGGTTTCACTCCCCATTATTATAAACCTAGTGGGAAAATTCCCATAGTGGATTGGGATCACTCCTCATTCCCATAAACATAGTAGACAAAGTTCCATAGTGGATTAGGTTCACTCCCTAATCCCATACATAAAATCTCATGAGATATAAATCTTTACCCAATGCATTTTAGGGATATATATTCCTAGTACCACCTGTTAAAAAATTAAAATCATAATATTTACATGCATACACATGATATGTGAGTAAAAGAAACCATATGTAAATCATAATGATGATAAACTACATGTGAAGGAAATGATTTTCATAATTCTGATTCAAGGAATAATTGAAGGCTATATCATAAGGATTTCTAATTGAAAAAGTAATAAAATCATTTTGAACTTTGATAATTGAAAAAGGTATATAGGTATTGAACATGTAGTTCCATTATAGAAAATTTGTGGGAAATATCTTGATGAGAAGAATAAAAATGAACCACTTAGGTGGAGATTTTATGAAATAAGTAAAGCATATTTGTAAAAAAGGAAGGATCTTATTGTTAGACATGAAAAAATAATTGAACTAAGTGAAATATCTATAAAATAATTATTGTATTTTTAAGTTATTAATGTTTTAAAAATATTTTTTGGGATGATTCTTGACATGAGATAAGAAATATGAAAGTTCACTTAATTCAGGTTTACTTTAAAGTGGGAATTTCAAAGGGAACTAAAAAGATATACAACCCCAAAAATGAAAAGAAAATTTAAATAGGTATATATATAAGGTAAACATATACAAAAAATAATAAGTTAAATAGAATAATATTTTTTAAAATGGCGAAAAATAAAGATAACATGTAATCGATAAGTCATGAGGATAATACAGATGATCCATTAACTTGTGTATAAATACGCTCTCAAATTATATTTATATTACGTAATAATTAAATTAAGTTCATTAAATATATACCCAAGAACCTTATTTATCTATATTTATTTTTATAATATCCATTTATTATAATTTTTAATTATTTTTAATATAGTTTTATCTTATGTTAGTTTCTCAATGTTGTTCGGCTAATTTATTTTTAACACATTCAGTTTGTTGATTGTGGTTAAAGGTGTTATAAGTAACTTTATAATCATAATAATTATTTAGTTTTATTTACCTTATAATTACATTAGAGTAATATTTATATTGTTTTAAATGTAATCCCAAAAATAGACCCAAATAAAGAAATGTGCATTGATAAGTCCATTTAAGGTGGTTAAAGTTACTATGACAGTTTCTTATTGATCAAACATATAGAATAAAAAAATTATATTTAAAAAATATTAATGGTTTCAATAATATCATTTTTTGATACTATATATATTTTTAAATTCATCTATTTTAAGTGGTCTTGAAAAATGAAATATTTCATTCATGGAGGAGGTAGTTCGCAAAAATTCATAACATTTTTGTTTTTCTCAATGATTTTTGGAGGAAGGTATAAAATGAATATTACATTAGCGCAAAAAAACTTCAACATAGTAAAAATTTTGGTGTTATCATTTTTATACGGATATATGTAACTTTATAGGTGTAGAATAAGAAAATAACTTAGAAAAGTTGGGTTGAGAGTATCAACTTTCACTTGGGAAACTTCTTAAGGATCCTTACCTTGGTTTTATGGTGAGATAAAGGATTCAAGGGTTTAGCGATGATGTAGAGAAGATACTAGGTAGAATTTTTTTTTATAAAAACCTTTGGAATGGGTATAGAAATGGGGACGAATTGAGCACCATTTATAATTAAAGAGAGTGGATTTTTTTTAAAAATCTCTTTACTTTTCAATAATCAAGCTCCATTATTCAAGGAAGAAAGGCTCAAAAAATGGAAAATGATGTTTTTTTGGAAATAGATAAGGTCGATCCTATTTCCACGATCCAATATATTACATTTTTCACATGTTTCATCCTTTTAAACTATGTTAATCCACTTTTACCCTAATGTACCTATATCGTGGTAACTCCACTTTCAACTTTGATAACTAATTTCAATAAACATAATGAAAATTTATATTATTTAATATTTTGAACATGATTATTTTAAATATATAAATAATTTTATAAAATAAAATTTATAAGGGTTACATAAACTAATTTTAGTATTTTGCGCACATAATGTGTAAAAACCATTTACTTAGAAAAAGTTCATTTTAAGCTTAAAATTATGCCTAGGATAATATTATCAATATCTTTTATTTTAAAGTAATAAATTGGTTTATTATAAAAAATAAATATTTTTTGGCTTGAAAATCCTTCCAAAACATAATTTTACCAAAATAAATTTTAATTAAATTAAAATACCAAAAACAATGTTTTTATTATAATTAAAATATTACTTTGGTTTTATAAGGTTAAATGTAGGTTTTATATTTTAAAAAAAATATATATTTAAAATGAATAAAATTATTACATAAATTCATATTTTATCAATTAAAATGTTTTATAAAAATTTAAGTCTCTCTTATATACTAATAAAGTAATAAAAGTTACAATTTTGGGATAAACTGTATTTTTTAATAAAAAATAAGTTATATTAGAAAAATACAAAAAATTATTCTAAATATTATCACACAAGAAATCCAAAAATGGAATTATTTTTATTACATAAAAATTATATAATTTATAGAATTTTTTTTAGATATAAGTCAATAAAATGAAATGAAAACATTTTTTTAAAATGCATTTTAATGCATGAAATATACCTATAAACATATTATTTTCCGAATTAATGATAAGTTGGAATTAGTTATTATTATATATATTAACTTATATGAAACATGAATACATTCATAAGTAGAATTTATAATTATAATTTCTTGGTTTTTGGACATAATGAGATTCCTTTGGGAGATTTTAGGAAAGCTCGGTGAAGAGATGAATACACCCGGTAACTGAGATATGATCCTCTAGGATGGATTGTTAGAGTATATCATAGCAAAATATTCATATATTGTTAATATATTTAGTTAAGGTAATACCAAACTCACATTACCTTTTACATTAAATTTTTAATGATAGTAAAAGCGAATCGATGAAATGTCTTATATGTGTCGTGAATATTCCATAATTTCTTCAAATTCATGTTTTGTAAATAGAATCATAATAAATAATTACATGAAAACTACATTGTCTAATGGATATCATATTAAATAAAATAGAATAAATAATCCATTAAGTTCAATATCAAATATTTCATGAGGATCATTAATTAAAATAAAACATCAACTACAAATGAACATCAAGGAAACACTAAGTATATCTCTATTAATTATCATATAACCACAAATTATATTCTATTATTAGTCTAAATAGACTATATTTATATAATATAGAAACAAATATCTTTCGATATATTGTGATAAGGTTAGAATTAAATGAAGTATAGCCTCCTGTAACACATGAGTTGGCATAGGAACACAGACTTCACTAAGCTCGGTGGGGGGATTTGTTCTAAGAGACACATACTATGTGAGAGTATAAAACTAAAAGGTGGTTTATATCCACCAACAATAGTGAAATATTATTCAATATGAATAATGAATCATATAAATGGAAAATTTCTATGATTAACAAGTATGTATGGATTTGGTAATGGAATATTTGTACCAACATTCAGGAAAACCATATTTTAGATGTTTCTAAACTTAAAACTGTTAGAGGGTATTCAATAGAAAATATATACGGATGGTATAATTCAACATAGATAAATTATAACTTATTATGAAAGGATTTATGAGACTATTTTTATAAAAAATACTTTACTATAGTCATCATAATAAAATCCATTTGAATTCTACTTTTAATAGAAGTATTTTATGATTATTTTATTGGGTTGTTGAATGTCAAGACTGGTACCCTTAATAGAGACCCTATGGAGTATGCCTAAATTAAATCACAAGAAGGGTTAGTAACATCAATAAATACCAATAAGGCATAAAAATTTCATGTATCCTTTTATTAATAGAAGAAAGCATGGTGATCATAGAATATTCATTGGGAATGAAATAGTTTCATGTTTGTATTAAAGGTTAGTGAGAGAAAAGTAGTTTTACAAGAAAAACTTGTTGAAAAAATATGAAAAATGATAGTCAATATTATTGGTTTTATAATAATAAGTTTTATTCCCCAAGAATTTCATAAAATAGTTACCCAGTTATAGGAAAAAATATCTATAAATATGGATATATGGAGTTGATTAAGATAGACATGCTATATATATTGACCATGTATTTAAAAATACAAGATGTATTAATTAAATACTGAATTGTATCCCATGTTACATTGCATAAAATATATTCACTATAATATACATGGGAAAATAAGGATATTATGATCGAAATTATACAAGATTAAGTGATAGGAATTTATTTCATATGATGTGATATGTACTGATATTTTATAGTAATTATGCATATTTCATAGAGTAAAAATATCAAACAAAAACCTAGATAAATAAATAAACTTATATTTATAACTATTAGAAAGTAATTGAGAAAGTAAAACTCTATGAGTTACTCAAAAAAGGATAAAAGAAAATACCATTTTTAAGGGGATATAACTCTAGTTTTTCTTCATGTTATTTATGATCTTGCATCAAAGTATAGGTAAAGTAGTATGCAAGAAAAAAATATTATAGACTATGGTTGTTATATCTATAATAACCATGTATATTATGAATTCTGATACAACTTAAGTGGCTATTTATAAATCCTACTTGAAAAATGGGGGTTCAAAACCCATTGGGTGTAGGTTACTGTAGAAGTACTATAGTGATACTGCAGTAGAAGTGATACTGCAGCAACAATGGGTACTGTAGTGGTGGCAGGACATTATAGCGGTAACTCGATGTTGTAGCAGTAGTGAGTACTGTAGTAGGAGGGAACTGTATCATTACTATTAACAAAATGGGCCTTGGGCCAAAAAATTGGAACTACGGGCTATGTAATGGGCTACATGCCTACTGGGCCTTAGGGCTATGTAATGGGTCTCCCTCTACCCAGTTAAAAGAGGTATTTTCTTTGGTTTAATAATAAAATGAGGCATTGGCCCCAACCTTGTAAAAAAATATTAGTAAGAGTATTATCATTGTCATTATTTTCTTTAACTATAGTATAATATGAGATGTCAATTTTAGAAAAAAAGGAATAATAAGTGGATACTTGGGGATGTTACTACTTGAGGTATTTTCTCAAGGTATTGATGTCACAATAGGAATATTCTCTTCAATAACATCTGGTTGTACTGAACCTATCCATATAAATGTGGATGGACCATTAGCTATGTCCATACTTATCATAAGTATACTTAACATGTAATAACTAATTTGTCATCAGTAGTTAGATATAGTACCAGTGGGATTATGTTGGAGGGAGTTACCTAAAACAAACTAATTTTTACTTTATATTTTCTATATATTCATGGAATTTAATATTAATAAATATATTATCATACATTAATCATTATTCTATATGAATTTAATATGATAATTTCATAGATTATTTGTCACATTAAAATATACATAAGCATTTCCCTAACTAGGATGAGAACCTTGAGATGTAATGATGATATTATTAAACTTAGTCCTATGGTTTTATAATGTCATATAATGGGACATAGATGATGTAATATATCAGGTATGAGTACTCATAATCATATGAGATTTCATCTCATGAATTTCACACGTGGTAATATTTAATTCATAAGATTATGAGGACATACCCATTAATAGGAAATCTATATATCATAAATGTATTTGAATATTCCTATTTGTGAGAATGTGTATTTATCCTTAGAAATTAAGATTATTATTAATGAATATCATGAGTCACATTCTTATATTTATTTTCATATACCACAGTTCATATCTTCATGGAAAATTTAGGTACATTGGGTGAGTTACGAGTGATATTCTATTAATTAAAATGGAAATGAAATATTTTTCCCTTAAATGTTTATGTAATTTTATATCTCTTCCCTTTGATTGAAATGTAACCATCATATTAAATTACATGGATATAGTGTATTGATGGGTTCATTTATGAAAGTTATAGAAATACAAATCAAGTATATAAATTGTGAACATGAGTATACAACCTTACTGATGAGATATTAAAACAAAGGGATTATAGTACAGAGTGAAAATTTATATGTGGTTGGCGAATTTGTGTCATTAACGTCTTTATATTGGGTGTATTTACATGTTGTTAGATGCTGATATTTAACATTAGGTGAAATCACTTAATACTAATAAGGAATAATCATAGAGATTCACACACTTATTTTTTCTATTGATCTTTATTACATTATACTTGAATTTAATAATTGGAATAAATGACATTCTCTTACTTGAGGAATAATAATTATTGGAGATTTACAAATTGAAATTTTTTCAAGGTAATCATTAGGTTATAATATAAATTATTAAATATAACATAGGTTATTAAATTAATTGCCTAAGGACCTCCATGAAAGAAACATGAAATAACATAAAATTAGAAATAAAGAAACCATTGTAAACACATACCATTCACCAAATATGCCACACAAATTTCTTTAAAACCCATTTGAATGAGTTTGATGAAGACTAAAAGAGTGAAAGAAAAAATCCTATAACCTATGGAGGTATTCATGGGATTTATTTGAATCATTCATTGTATTAATGTGACTCTCCTTCACCCATGGTGTGTGATCACCTCAATGTGATAAGGATAAATAATATGACAACTTCATGTTTTAGGGACTCTCCACCAAACATCCACTCCCCAATAGTCATCATATGGTTTTGGATTTTTATTAATTTGAATGATTCTACTTGTCTTATATCACATTAATTCGTGAATTAAAATGCCTGAGTTAATTCCTTAGTCAGTTCATGTATCGCATGCTTAAATGCAACTCCAATCTTACATTATATCCTATGTAACACTTTAATAAATATTATCCAACATGGGAGAGTTTATCGAGTGACTAGACTTTATTGTTATCATATAATGTATCAAATGATCTACCCCATTATGAATCCAAATAATAATTTTCATGAAATTCAGAAAATAGATTATATATATAAGGTTTTAGTTCATATTTTCTTCAATCTCCCACTTCCACTAAAGATTAAAAGTCTTTGTGTCATTTCACCTTATATTGTATCATATACAATAAATAATGAAATTATATCCAAAAATCCTTTTGTATATATTCTAAAAAACTTTTTTATAATTATAATTAACTTCACCATGTATAACACTATATGTAATACCTTGTGAATACGCATCTAAAGCATTATGGACTAACTCTAAAACACTTTTAGAGTATCTCTCTAAGTCAAACTAAACCCCACTTCAACCAACCACAAGGTGTATCCTCACATACCTTTACAAAATGGAAAATAAATATTAACATTTGGATACATAAGTGTAAAAAAAGAGTAACCTATAGTAAAGCATAATTGTTACTCAAGATACAAAGTGATCTGGTGTGATCCCTATAAAACACATATATCTCTATACATGTGTCCCTCAGTCTACATCATATGAAAATTTTTATTCACATATTTTCTATTTTTACATGATATAAAATAACTATGATACACAATGTATGTCAATCCAATATATCCAACACATACATTCTTTATTCTTTGAGTATAGACTGACTTGGTCAATGAATACATCACATGTCATTTATCTACAAGGAAGAGCACAAAATAAGTATCTTTTCCAAATAGATAAGAACATTGTATGTACTTTCTAGGTATGAATGCACACTTATAGGTCTATCTCAATCGAGGGACCATATATCATACTCGTTATATTAGAGAAAAAATTCATCCTTGGTTAAGCTTCAACTAATAACATGATCGGTAATATACCCAACCACCCCCGTATTAGCTAAGTCACTTTTCACTTTCATAAGTAGGGTATCTATGTATGAAGGTTCTCATGCTAGGTATATTTCTATACTAAAGTATTAGGGACCCAAATATTATCCATGGACCCATAGTATACTAAATAAAACTACATGACACTCTAGGTGGTATAATTTATGGGTCATCTACCACACAAAAACACATTTTTATGCCTCATGAGCATATTTTTTCTCACTAAATGAGAATCCTAATCACGTTAACCTTATTAGTTTTTCATAAACTATAATAATCCATGATGACAATTAGTTAGGGATAAGCCAAATTCATACTTTTAGAGGTTAATTATCAATACAGTTCATGAAATGTATATATCTATATATAAACTTATTCATCTAAAATGAAAGATTGATAAAATTGAGATTTTCTTTTATATAATACATTTTATATTCTTAAAATCTTTTAATAATACATAACAAAATTGATATAAGTGTCGATCTATTATATAATATATAGTAAATTTTTAGATCATCCATATATATTACTCAATTTCAAGGGTTTTATTAACTCATTACATCATATGTAATTCCAACCATGTAATAAACTAGTTTGGGCCATCCCTATGATGGATGCTTGAACCGACTCACTACTGGCCTGATGTACATTCCTGATCCCCATGGGATGGATACTAGTGCCCGAGAATTGTATAAACACACTTGGAAATAGTTTCTCCTAATAATCAGAGTAAAAGTGATATTAGGAATATAATAAAAATTCAGCATGACATGTCCATATGTCAGGTGTCCATGAAAAAATAAAAATATAAACAATAATATAATAAAAAAAATGAAAGTAGTAAACAAAAATAAGGACCAAAAGCCTCCCTCACTACCTCTGTCTCCCCATATTATAAGGAAAATATTCCCACCCAATGGATTTTCTTCATCCACTAGCAGCTATAGTTACCCTTTATCCATAAAGTTGTAAAGGACTAAGTGTGAAAATTAAATCAAGTAAAGGGCCACATGTAGGGAATTCTAGGATAGTAATGGAAGGTCCTAATTAATCATGGAATATGAATCACATAATTAATGTAATAAAATAAAAACTAACCTCAGATAAATCAACACTTTCTGAGTGGTTTGAGGAAGTAACATAATATTTCAAATCATATAAAATGGATGTGATCACATAAGCACTCAGTAGGATACCACTACCCACTGAATTTATGGAAAACCCTTAGTAAAATAGTTTATAAATTGCTTGTTTGAACATAAAGTATAAAGTAAGTTTTTAAATTCTTTATAAAAACAA
This sequence comes from Viscum album, assembly GCA_963277665.1. Lineage (NCBI taxonomy): Eukaryota > Viridiplantae > Streptophyta > Magnoliopsida > Santalales > Viscaceae > Viscum > Viscum album. The sequence continues at coordinate 349,732,187 of OY728130.1, read as the reverse complement.
ATAATAAAAATAATTTAAAAAAAATCCATTTTTAAAAAATGAAAAAAGTATATTTATAAATTTTAAATGAAACTTTTAAAACAAAAAAAGACAAACCAAAACACTTTTATACATTTTCAACCTCATGAAAATTCTATTTTTAGAAAAATATTTAAGGAAAAATCATTTATTTAAAACTCATAAATAAATACCCAAACCATTCCACTTTTTCAAATCAATCTTTCACACCATTTATAAAATAACACATATGAAATTAATAAAACACACACACAAGGATATTCAATTTAAGTCATAAAGAGAAACATTACCATCATAAGAAAAAACATATAATGTAAAATCTTAATCATAAGATAACAAACATGTAAAAACATGCATAACATAACAAGTGTGAAACTCACATGCTCAATATACAATATATAAGGCATAAGATACCATTAATATAATGAGGAAACACTTAGGGGGATAATGGGAAAAATACCTGACATTAAAAGGTGGACCAACTATTAGTAGGTTAATGATAACACATCCCATTAAAGGAATCACTATAACCTAGTCTCAAGGGTGACCCTAACACTATCTAAGTGTTGTGTACAAATAGGGGTGACTATTTAGTGAGTAGTATAAAATAACCTAGAATTGCCCCAGGAATTCCCACTTCACATCCTAGGGTTACTCATGAAATAACTAAATGAGGTGGGTCACTATAAAAATAAATGTTATCTAATTCCAATAACAATTCCCCAAGGGATAACATCACAATCACCACCTTCCCACCTCCCAAACATCCCTTAACTAGGGACCTAATACATAAGAACATAATGAATCAAAATTCAAGCATCCATCACATGGATATGAATAAAAATTATCAACAAATACAAAGGGGGACAATAAGGGAATAATCAACCAATAAATCACACATCACTTTGTTATGTGCCAACCATTCCTTTCACTTAACATATATAGTATATACATTTGAAATACCATTTTCAATCCAAATATTGTTAAGTTACAAGTCACCTTAGAAACTTATGCACATATAAACCTCAATATATATATAGATCCCTTACAATGTACATATACACACAACCTTGTATGAATATGTACAAACAAAATACCCACATATCCACATATATCCATATATATATATATATATGTAAGTAACATTTATAAGGGAATAGAATTTGGAAACCAAACATAAATCCAAGGAAAAATCAATATTTACACTAAAACATAACCAAACCACTCAAAGGATTCACCATTTCATTTCTAAAAGAAACATAGACCTCTTTAGAACATGGAAACCCTTTAAAATAAATAACACCTATTTCCAAAAAAGAACACAAATGGGATTTAAACATATTTTTAAAAGAAGGAAATCCTTTCTACAAAGATATTTGGGCACTAACAACCACTTGGAATACAACCCGAGTCTATTCCAAGTCTTTAAAAATATTTTAAACCCATTACAAAAACAACTTGGTTATTTCAAAAATTTATAAATACAAAAAAATATTACAAGTTTCTATAAACAAATTTGAAGTGTCGCATGAGCATTTGAATAAGAACATGGTATGTGTTCAAGGCCCATGCCAAGATCAAAATAAGATAGAAAAAGAATTCATCCTACTACGACATAAAAAATGATTATAGATTTAATAGAAATAACTTTAAACATGAAAATAAATTCATAACATGTAATGAAAGGAGGTTACGTAGAAATACATACCTCAAAATGAAAATTGGTGATCCAAAGTGATCTCAAATGCTTCACCTTTGGTGGATTATACTGAAACATGCAATAGGGAGACCTGAGAAGCCCATAAGACACATTAATAATGAATAAATTACAAAAATCATGTTAATCCTCTTTGTTTAGGGTTCGACCGAGCTATGAGGGGTGACATAGAGAAGAAACAACACCTAAAATGGGAGGAAGAGAAGAGGAGAGACCTTACATTGAGGTTTGGATTGGGAATCCCCAAGAAATATAGACAGAAACCATGTTAGATAAGGATCCCACAAGGGGGAAGGCATTGCGCATATGGGGTTTAACTGGGCTAGGTCATGCGAGAGAGGAGGACTGCTAGGGGTGCGTCACCTGACTTAAAGGGGAGGGAGAGGGATCAATAATATCTAAATTAATATAGGGGTATATTTGGAAATAGATAAAAAAATAGAAGAAAATGGAAAACCTGTATGGTTTTACAAACTATATAGTGACCATCTAGCCAACACTTCCTTCACAAAAGGCCCCACACAATTACTCCTATGCAAGTCGCACAATTGCAAGAACTATTATCAATCTATAAAAAATAGTTCTTGTAAGGGAAGACTCCTCACACATGGTCATTGTAAGGTTACTCCAAACCATGTGAAAACCATGCACAAATCATTTTCCCTTAAAATTTTTAAAATTCAGTCGAAAACTCTTAGGAACCCACAACAACACAAAATTAACTTAATTAATTAATTAATTAATTAACACCACAGGGACATAGAGAGTGTTGCAAACTACCCACCATGGAAATTTCCTCACCCAGAAAGGCTCAAGTCCAAGTAGAGATATAAAAGGGAACAAATTATAAGATAATTACCAAGGAAAGCAAGAATCCTTGAGCAAATAAACTTCCTTAAATAAACTCGATCCACAACCCAAATAAAAGAAATCCCCTAAAGAAATGGAGTTCGAGCATCGATATCCCCACTATTTATAATTAATCTATAATGGTGTAATAACTAAAAACCTATTCCACAAAATAAAAAGATGGTATCGAGTAACCAAATTCCAAAACTCTTTAAATGGAATCATAAAACTCCACGAGAAAATTGAAAAAACAAGAAACCGGTTCAAAACAAACCAAAGAAAGCATGAGTGTTAAACAGCCCGAAGGACCAAAACCAGATCACTAAAACTCAAGTTTCTCAAATAACAAGGATAATAAGAACAGAATATATGCATTATTATGAAAAGACGGGTCTCTAACTTAAGAATCACATTCAATATATGAGGGTGTGTAGATCCAATCCCTCGGAATACCGTCCCATGGTAATTCAAATAGAAAATATAATGAAGCAATCTTAATGTACATTTAAATTACGTCATTTTGGAAAAAAAAATCATACATTATACAAGAAAACTCCCAAATATAGTATTATTTTAGTGGCTTTGGAAACCTAGAAACATAAAAAACTGATTTATAACTCATCTACATCATCTCCCACCTATTTATTCATAACAAGAACCCTTTTTAGAATATCATACTTAATACCTTTCTTTGTAAAAGAAACATGAGAAATTGGTGATCTTAGATGATAAGTAAGGGTAAACAAGGGAAAAATCTATCATAACATAATCATAAGGAATTTGTACATAAAAAAAACTTTTGAAAATAATTTCTTGTATATCAAAGATCCTGATATGGAATAAATCATAGAATTTGATAAAGAATCAAATAAAATATTCTATGAGATCATAACATAAGACATGGAATTGTGGAATACACATAAGTATATAATTTTTTTCTATAATATTCAAATAATAACTACCAATGATATCTTAGTAGTATGATTTCACTCCCCATACCATCTTGGTAGTCATGGTTCACTCCCATGACCATCTTAGTAGTCAATGTTCACTTCCAAGACCATCTTAGCAGATAAAGTCCTTTACTGAACCAAGTTCACTCCCCATTCCTACCATGTCTATATCATGAGATATAAATATTTACCCAATTAATTAGAGGGAGATATATTTCCCACCTATCACATAATGAAAACCATAAATTTATGTGCCACAAGAACATAAATAATCCTACATATCAGAACCCATTTTATGAAATGGGTTTCATGAACATCATTCAATCACAACATAAAATATGTAAAAGAAATAAGCTTCATAAATATAATTCCATAATAAACATAAAATATTCATATAAATAATAATAATGGTATCATTGGATCATATTCCTAGTAAAACAAAAGTAACATAAAATAATGTTTTTTAGATGGAAAATGATTTTGAAATATTACTTGAAATAATTCTTGAGGAAAATATCCTTTCCATTTTATAAAAAAAATTTAAATTAGAAAACATTTAGAAAAACTTTTTCATTGAAAATAACCTTAATAACTTATAAATAAAGCTTTGAAAACCATTTTAATCATCTTTGAAATCCATTTCCTTTAAAATTCTTATAAGATCATTTAAAATAGTTTTAAAACTTTTTTAGAAATTTTTTTTAAGGAACACATATTTTTGACCGAAGAGAGAATAAAATTAAATGAATCTAAAAATGTCATGAAAAAAATTATATTCATGATAAAACATTTCAATGGTCATTATATACACCTCATAAAAGAATATATATTCAAAATATAACATGTATCTCAAAGAAGTCAAATTAAGACAAAATTACCTTACCGATTTAGAAAATTTTAAACCATAAACCCCATAAAAGGGATATCATCAAATGGATATATAAATAAACATAAAGTTAAGTATATGACTCATATAATAAATTAATGAAAAATATATACACCACATATAATAAATAGGTGGTGTTCATGGTATGTATCTCACAGAAAATAAAAGTGAGACATAATTCCTATACCTTGTGTATCAACTCTTATCATACTCATAAAAATTACTATATAATAAGTATAAATTTATTATAAATATATTATATAATTTTATTCAATTATATAATGTAATATTTTATTTAATTATGTCCTTAAATTACATATTTATCAATAATTCCTTGTTAAAGTTACGTTTCAGGTAATAATTTATTTGTTTTTCACATGTGTTTTGATTTGATATATTAATGTTCCTTATAATTATATCATGATTTCATCATTTATATAAGTAAAAAAAATTATAAATATCATATATATTCAGGATATATTTATTTATAATAATATTAAAAATATAGAAATAGAAAATTAAAAACACAATTCATGGATACGGTAGGTCGTACATATGCATGAATGTCGTTTCTATTTTCTTATAATATTGAAAGAAATAAAGTAAATGAAATATATAATATAGTTATAGTATAATTATCAAATCATATATATAATATAAGTTCACTAAACCCATCCTTAATTCATTCTATGTAAAGTGTGAACGAATCACATCGCTTTGAGGAGGCGGTAGTCCATACGTCCACAAACGAAGTTATTGTATTCCAAAAAATGGAAAGCATAAAGGTATGTTTTATATAATAGTTAAATAAGAATAAAAATATAATAAATACCATATATATCATATAAGCACAGATTGAAGTGTACACAAGAACGGTAAGTTCATTACCCATTAGATTGAACTGTGTGTAAGTGTTGGTAGAAAAATTATAATAAAAATATATCAGTATATTAATTATAATGAGGTTATTATATAATCATGGAATATAAATTATTTATGGGGTTCAAGGAAGAAATAAAATGAAAACGTTCATTGAAGAACATTACCTCTTCTTTGGGTATATTTTTTTAATTTCCATAAAAAAGACTTATTTGGTTAGATTTATTCACAAATTAATGATTCTAAGATGAATTTATGAAGTTTGAGAGAATATTTGAATAGATTTTGGCCGATCCAAATTGGTTATTAAGTGTGAGTAAAATGGAAGAAGAGGTTCCCTTTTATAAGAGAGGGGAGGGGCACTTTGGGAATTTCTCAAAATATTAATTTATAATAAATTCAATATAAATCCAAATACCTAAAAAAATATATTAATTCGAATATAATAATTTATAATGTTGTAAAATCTTCAAAAAATATATTTTAGAAAAGTTTTGGTGTTATTTAAATTCTTATAATTTTGATTAACCCTAAATTAACCTATTTTAATTTTAATTATGGCAACCAATGTTTCTATACTAAGAGGATGTAATTTTTAATTATAAAGTGTCAATTGGTCCATAAATAAATAATTTATTGTATTTTAGACTGTATATCACCAAATATATCCTTATTTAATATTTTTATGATTTCTAAATAATTTAAAAAAATATTATTTTCATAAAATATCATAAGTGTCAATTTTGATACTATTCATTACATTGAATTTAATAAAATCAATAAAATAATATAAATTTGAAAAAATTCCATTAATATATCCCTAACATGTAATATTAACCCATAAAATTCATGTATCACCTTAATTAATTCAAATTATATTTATTTTAATATTTTTTATATAATTTAATTGATTGTTTCATTAATTGAATAATTAATGCATCATCATTTTGTAACAACTTATCTTAATTATTTTGTTCAACAAAATTAAAAATAAATTTCCATGATGTATAATTTTTTTTATCTTTTATAAGAATATACACAGTCAATCAAATACTCTATTTAACCCCATATTAAAAATATTATACTTATTAAAAGTAAGAGTGTGACATTTTGTCTTTCTCTTTTATTTGAATAATATCCAAGTCATTTTAATGGAAAATTGTAAATTAAATTATTTAATTTAGATACTTATGTGTTAAGGGTATAATTATTGTCATCCAATAAAGTTTGAGCAAGTGTTAGGGTCATTTTATTGTCCTTATCACTTCATTTTTAACTCAAATTACATGATTTTCCCTTTACCATTATAATACAAATGACCAAACTTATTATTCATGTTGACAAGAAAGAAAAGGGTTATATTTACTAAATTTAGACCTTACGATTAAAAAAATATGAAAATCATATTTTATAATTCAAAACACATAATTTTCTAAATTTAATTTAAAATTAATCTCGTTGATAAAATGAGAAAATGAGTTTTTAAAGTGAAAACGTCCAAAAGAGTGACATGTTTTTATATCCAAATTCATTTTAAAATTTATTATAATGAACTAAATTTGATTAAATTATAAAAATTGGATCTAATTATATTTTAAAACCAACCAAATATATAATTAAACACTATAAATTATATTGATGAAAAATCCATTTTCAATTAAAATTCAGAATTTTTAACTATTTATCAAAACAAGAAACTTTTCAGAAAAATACCAAAAACTCAACAAAAATAAATTATTATATCCTTATTTCAAATAATAAGTTTATTTATTCATATAAAAACTAAAAGTGTCAAAAATTCTATTTAAATTGGTTCTCCATTGAAAGGCGAAAAAACTGCCTTTTTAGAAAAATACTTCTTTTGTGTGTAAAATATGATTTGTTCTTATATGATGTCTAGAAAAAACATAATATAAACTCTAAAAATTAAATCGAACACATATATATATAAATATAAATATAAATATAAATATCTATATTTTATTAATATAATTCCAAAAAAATTATTTTTTATTTATTAGAATTAAAAATACTAGTGAATATTTAAATAATTTTTTAGAAAAACATTTCCTTTTATTTTTAAAAAGTTTTACATTCATTTATAATTAATTTTTCAAATAATTATGTTTAAAAAATTATTTCATAATTTATTTAATCATTTTCATACCTTCAATTATAACTATTAGTTTAATATTTTATTTTATAAATAAATATAATAATAAAATAATGTTTCGTTGAAACTCAGTGTTGCCTATAACGCAAGGTAAGTTGGTGTTGCGTGTAACTCAATACATAAAATAAATAAAAAATTTCAGAAATATATTTCATAAAAATCATGAGGTGTTACATTATACCCCCCTTAAAAATAATTCCAACCTTGAAATTATTTGGGTTTATCAAAGGTTTAATACATGAAAGTTACTTTCATGGAAACCCATGCCTTAAAAATAAATTCTAAAACTACCTTTTAAAAAAGGAAAGTTTAAAACTTAACGGTTACCCAAAATAACTCATAACCAAGTTTCCACATTGGGGAACATAGGTGGGAAGTGAAAACATAGACATGGAAGAGAAATATAACTATCATGTTCTGATGGAGAGAGATGGAGAACATGGTCAGGATAAAGTTAACAATCACAAGGCCATAAATCTGTGATGATCTAAGGGACCATTTGATTAATCAAAAAATAAGGTACTAGGATAATTTTTTTTCAAGATCCTTTCCCTGAATTTGAATAATTTTTATGAGAATAAATACTTAAGTGATTTCATCACATTTAATAAGCATAATATCATTCTTTCATTATGCCTTGATCAATTTCCACTTAATCTCTTATTCCAAGAAATAAAGGTGAATTTTTCATTCCTAAAGCATTCACAGATCATGAAATATGTATTATAGTAGATTATCCAATCTTTTTTAATATCTTAATAAAATGGTTAAAAAAGGTTATCTAATATGCATAAATCCTCATATGGAGATATAATACTTTAATCTATAAAACCTCATCCAAATTTCAACATAAAAAATTTCATAAATGGATACCTTTATGATCCTTCCAAATGATTAAAATACATTTTTTAAAGAAGTTAACTTACTTTCAAAAATCAACACATTATTAATCCCCCAAACAACTTTAAGTAGCTCTTAATTTTCACACAACTACATATGAACACCATTACCATGTACTCCCTTGAAACATGGTAATATCCATAATTACCATAAAACCTTAGTGAAAACATAAATTATTTATAAAATTAACTCTTTCCTCATACCATAAATCTATAAAATACATCCTTAAAACTCATTGTCATCATATTAATAAACAGTTCTAAGGTCCTTAATACTATCCCATTTATCTTATCACATAATCAAACATCTCTTTATCATATTATTATCTCAACATCATGCACATATTAAGGGTTATCCTTCCCTTAATCACGTGTGTTGTAAAAATATCACTTTACCACTTCATTTACTTTTCATGGTTACTAATACCATTAAACACATGCTTTAAAATCCTTAAAGAAAAACTATAGTGGACCAATCCTTAGATATTTAATTATTTCATAAAACCATAAAATTATTTCTAAAAAATTATTCTTGAATTCTAATACAAAAAAATTCAATCATTCCACTACATCATTGTCATACTACACATTTACAATAGCGATATTATGATATTTTCCTTTATATTTGGCTATAATAGGTTGTTGATATCGATTAAAATCATTAACACTTAAATTTGGGAAATGATTATCATAATTCCCATTTTCCTTATACTAGAATCATTAAAGTGTTTGGGTGCATTCTATGTAGCCTTATCTCTATTCATATCATTATATAAGTTTTTCCCATCACTTTAGTAGTGAAATTCCCAATGAACTTATTTACCACACTTATAACATCCACCAGTCCCCTTAAGAAAATTTCCTCCATGTTTATTTCTACACTTTGAGCATAAAGAAAAGATTATATTATTTTCTATATGGTTTTTATATTTTTCTTTGATCTCCACCATTCATTTCTTATCAAAACCATGAAATTGATATGTAAATTCAACCTCTATTTCCACCTTGAAAGCACAACACACAATATCTTCATAGATAATGAAGTATCTTATGTATAATTCAGTTTGAAGACTGGTTTTTAATCCACTAAAGAATATATCAACCTTAATTTTTGGTTGGATGATAATACCAAAAGCGTACCTTAAAAGTCTTGTGAAACTATCCTCGTAGGTACCAATAGACTCATCATCCCTTTGATTTAACTCAAGGAACTCTTTCTCCGTATTCAAATGAAGAAAATGATGAACTTACTTATTTAATGATAAGTTCTTGAATTATTCCCAATCCATGGATTCAATTTAATGTTAATTCCTTATATTCTGGATTGGAGTCCACCACCGGTCTTCTTTACCTTCTAAAAAATAAACAACCAAATGAATTTTTCATGTTCTGAATACAGGAGGATGGGAAATATATTTTTAGTGTTACCGATGTATTGTTAAAAAATAAGTGGATCAAAAGACCCACTAAAATAAGGTGTATGTCACCTTATGAAGGAATAAATAGAGAGTTGTTCCCTCCTTTACTCATTTATAAGTTTATAATGATTCATAGATTTTGTGAGTATAGTGATAGGATTTTTCATTATAGCTCCAATAAAATTTGGTTTCGGACAAGTAAAATCATTGCATTTCCCAGTATATTAATCATTAACACAGTTTATTCAAGTTTCATCCATTGACTAAAACAACATTATAATGTGGGTAACACTATTAATAGTGGAAAAAACCAATAATCAAGGGAAATTACTTTCAATCTATTACATCATAAGTTTAATCCTAAGCTTTTCAATAATTTTACAAAAATTATAGGATTTTAACCTATACTTAGAATTATCCTTAGAGACATATCTAGAAATATCCTTAGAAATATCTCTAGGGATATCAATAAGTTTTTATCATCCTAGTTTCCAAATTTTGATTAAATCATTGCTCTGATACCAACTATAGTGACACAATCTTAATGTACATTGGCATTACATAATATTTTTGGAACATTTCATAAAATACACAAAAACATGCCCAAATACTGATAAAACACAATTATTTTGAATATTTTATTGATAATAATTGAAAAAAGTTCCCCACATTGTGTTAAAATATGTTTATTTATAAAATATTTGGGATTAGATCATTAATTTGAAAATTTGGTGAAAATTCTAGTTTTACCTTTTAAAATTCATTATAGCATTTAGGACATAAATATTTTGATATGTATTATTTGAACTTAATATTTTAAAACAAATTTCTAACTTAATTTTATACAACTTTTATTCAGGACATTTGAGTTAAATCATGCATTTGGTTGGTGCAAATGGGACATTAAGTCAAAGTTGAGATGAAATCGCCAGATTGGATATTGGTTCTGTATTTGGACCATAAATTCTTCATCCAAGTTTGGATTAAGCCAAAATATTTATAAGAGGTAGATGATTTATTTTCAAACACATAATAATACTATAAGGTAATCTGGTTCACGTGTTTTGGTGGTCCAACAGGCGGTGCAAGTTGGATTTATTTATATGGCCTAATTTCACCATTCACACTTGAAACCTCTTTAAACCTAGCCTCCCCTCCAGTTTAGAAATTGGTTTCTTTCTTATTTGGAGGGGTGGGGACGTTCATTATGAGATTGGGATAAGAATAGAATTTATTAAATATCATTTTAATACACAATTTGAGGAGGGAAGCTACCAAACTACGATCTCCTCCAAAATGATCTTCTTTTCCTATTCTTTGTTTTAATGTTGTTGTACTTTCAATAAACTCTTAGTTTCTATTCCATTTATTCTATTATTTTAAACTTTATTATTCTATTAATCTTCCTCTTTGGGTAGGAATTTAATAGTAGAACGATATTGGGTTATATCCTTTCTAAATCTTTGCAAATACAATCCATTTCTACGATGACTACGCTGCCCATGGAAGAGTAGTTTTATTAGTAATTGATCTACCTCTTACCTTATTTATTAATTTATTTTGAATCAATGAGAAAATTTAATTAACTTAATATTATCTATTAATTTATTTTTCAATTTAAATTAAAGTAATCAAGTAATTGAACAATTGACACAAAAACCCGCGAGGTCGAGATTTGTGTAAATTGTGAGAGTACGATCTTAATCGGTAATACAAGACCACAAGGGATAAATTTTTAGAGTTCAAATATAATCTATAAAATAAATTAATCCTAATTTCCAATGTTTATATGTGCTCTAATTAATGAATGACCATAATATAACCTAAGAACATCAATAAAAGTTGGGTGCTTCAATTTCATGTTCCGAAGCTAGCCTAGGGTTTAAGTAATTTCATCTTTGTGGTTAAGTTAACTACATTAGGTTTAGAGGGTTAAAAAATTAGGGGATTATAATTAATTGTATGTTAATTTAAATTATAATGATAAATAATTGAGTGAATAGGTAGATTTAGATCGATTACGCCTTCTAAAATATTTTCTAAAAAATATCTTTTTATTGTGTTTTATTAATCAAGTTTAATTTCAAAAGAAAAAACAAAAAAAAAATGAAATCTTCTTACAACATACTTCTTATTTTTTTATAAATGGTAAAAAACGTCATAATTTTTAAGTAATGTTTTATTCTAATTTTTTTATTTTTATAATACCTTTAAGATGTTGTTTTAATTTACTTCCTCCTTTGAAAGATAATGTTAGTCAGCCACTCTGCCGCTCCCAAGTACCCAAAAAATCACACTTCATTTGATATCACCCACGACAACTCCTTTAAAATGCCTTGTTAGTTTAGTACCTTTGAAAACTTGGAAACATAAACAACTGGTCCATAACACATATACTTATTCTACCACCTATTTCTTCATAACTAAAACCCTTTTTGACATATCAAACTTAATACCTTTCATTGTATCTTAGGGACAAGAAACATAAGAAAAGGGTGATCTTAGATTCTTAGTAAGGGTAAACAAGGGAGAGATAAACCATAACATAATCATAAATAATATGTACATAAATAATTTTTTTTAAAATAGTATCCCCTATATCAAAGATCCTGATATGGAATAAATCATAAAAGTTCATAAAAAATCAAATAACATATTATATGAGAGCATAACATAAGACATGGAATTTTAGAATACACATAATCATATACAATGATTTCAATATTAGTTATGGAACAACTAACAAGGATATCTTAGTAGTATGAGTTCTCTCCCCATACTATCTTGGTAGTCATGGTTCACTCCCATGATCATCTTAATAGTCAAGGTTCGCTCTTAAGACCATCTAGGTGGACAATGACCTTTACAGAACCAATTTCACTCCCCATTACATGCATGTATATATAATGAGATATAAATATTTACCAAATTAATTTTAGGTATATATAGGTCCCTCCCATAAAATAATGAAAAACATACATATTTTTTCCATAAGAACATAAATAATTCATCATATCAGAACTCATAGAATGCAATGGATTTCATAAAAAACATTAAATCATAGAATAACCCATGGAAAAGAAATAATTTTCATAAATATCATTCTAAAATAGACATAAAAAATTCATATAAATAATAATAATGTTATAATTATATCATATTCTCAATAAAACATAAGTAGCATAAAATAATATTGTCTTAGATGTAAAATGATTTCAAAAAATCACTTGAAATAATTATTTAAGAAATTATCCTTTCCATTTTATAAAATTATTTTTTGAAAAAAATTTTCATTTAAAATAAACTTTATAAATTATAAATAAATCTTTTAATACCATTTTATAAATATTTTAAACCTATTTTCTTGAAAATGATTAAAATATCATTTAAAACACTTTTAAAACATTTTTAGAAAACATTGTTTTGAAGAAACATATATTTCTGAATGAAGAGAGAATAATATTACATGAAGCTTAAAATATAATGAAAATAATTATATTCCAGATAAAACATGTGAAATGACATTATATACACCCCATAAATTAATATAGTTGCAAAACATAACATGTGTCTCAAAGAAGGAAAATTGAGACAAAATTACCTTATTTATTTGGTAAATTTTGAACCATAAACCCCATGCAAGGAAGATTATAAAATTGATATGTAAATAAAAATAAATTTAAGTAAACTAATCATATAATGTATTTATGGTTAGCATATACACCAAATATAAAAAATAGGTGTTGAACATGACATGTATCTCACAGAAAATAAAAGTGAGACATAAATCTCTTACCTTATGTCTTGACTCTCGTCGTACTCATGAAACAATTTTGTATAATAAGTATAAAGTTATTATAAATATATTATATAACCTTATTCAATTATATCATATCATATATTATTTACTTATGGACTTTTATTACCGATTTATCAACAATTCAATGTTTAAGTTACGTTTCGGGTAATAACGACTTTGTTTTTCACATGTGTTTTGATATGAGATATTTTTATTCCTCTTAATTATATCATGTTTTCTTCATTTATAAAATGATAAAAATGACATTAATATCATATATGTTCAGTATATATGTATTTATTATAATCTAAAAAATATAGAAATAGAAAATTAAATACACCTTTCATGGAGATGGTAGGCCATACGTACACATGAATGATATTTCTATTTTCTTGTTATATTGAAAGAAATGAATTAAATGAAATATATAGTATAATTAAAGTAGAATTAATATGTCATATATATAATATAATTTTACTAAACCCATCCATAATACATTCCATGTAACATGTGAATCAATCACATCGCTTTGAGGAGGTACTAGTCCACACGTCCATAAATGAAGTTATTGTATTTCCAAAAAATGGAAAGCATGAAAGTATGTCTTATATAATAGTTACAAAAGAATAAATATGTTGTTAAAAAATAGCTAAATGTGTCATATTAGTTTTTTTTGAGTTTGATTTTGTTTGTTGACAAAGACAAAATATTGAAATTCAATTTAGTTGGTGTTGCTGAAGCATATGTTTAAGGTGGCACAGTTTCAAAGAGTTTGCAAAATTTTTGGGCTTTAAAATTAGGATATTTTTTTAAAAGAAGTATTTCTAAAATGGAATGAACAATACATGGAATTCAAATCATAGTTCATGGATCATAAAGGAATTATGTGGAATGATGATAGAAAATATGCAAATGAATAATTTATACAAAACATCACTATGTATACCACAAACCATTATATGATTACCATGTAGGAAAAAATGGTTCGCGAGAGGATCACAGTTCATGAGAGGATTGATGTTTTAAGAAGGCCATAATTTTTGGATGAGAGGTGGTGATTCTTCTATGAAATACAATCACCACTACAGAGGATAAATCATGATATAAGGACCTCATAGCACAATCCACAGTGATGGTTGTACCACATCAATGTTTTGGGTGTTTTCGATTAACGATATTTTCTAATATATTTTCCTATATATGGAATGCTAATCAGATCATTAGCAAGAGTTAATTCAATTAGAAAATATTATCACTCTAGGAAGAATTTTGTAAAGTCTAAATTAGTTCGTGAGGGGGAATTCCTCGAAGAATAAGAGGTTCATGAGGAGGATTCTATGAATGTATAATTGGTCAATAATGTTAGTTCATGGAAGGGGTTTTGTGGATCACAAAAATCCGAAAAATGGGGCTACATAGCATAGGTGGTTAGTAGGGAATTATCCATCTATTTAAGAGAAGGTTCTGTTGAAGAATTCATAGTCCACAGAAGTAGAAGAGGTCCATGGAAGAATAGGTAGTCCACAGAAGTTGAGGTAGTCAATGTAATAAGTGGTGGTCCGCAAAGCACTCACCCCACGTTGTGCAAGTTAGTTCAAGGAATAAGTAGGGCAGTTCACAGAGGATTCAAGAATCCATGAAATAAATTTCCATAAAACAAGAGGAAAAGTGGATTTCATATATGGGTGAAAATGGTACTTCAACATAGCATCTACATACATTTGAGGATTCCTGCATTCAAGAAAATTAAGTGAACAACAAATCCATAAACTATAAGTGGATCCCTTCCCAGTGCAGTGAAAAAAGGAAGAGGAAGACGGTGATCCTTTCCACCATTAGTGAGCCAAATAAATAAAAAAGGGAGTGAACCTTAGGAAAGTAGTGAGCTAACCCGAAACCTTGTAAAGGTAGTGAGCACAGGCATAGAATTGATCTACCCTGAACATCATTATTGGTAGTTAGCCTTACTAAATTTGGTACAATCATAACATTGTCATTTTATGCTCCTTGGATATAGCCTAGAGAGGGTGAACCAAATAAAAATATTTGGGTCCCTGTTCTTGATTTATTTCATTAATTTTGGTAAATTATCATCAGATAAAATTGGAAAGTTTGTGACCGACATTAACAATAAAGAGTATCAGATGTAACCCTTGTAATAAAGAGGTCAAGATCCAGTGGGGAAAGAATAATTTTGAAAAGAATATCCATACCATGATTTACCCCCCCCCCCCCATCAGGGTATCTTAGCCCCCTTTGGACCTAACTGTTATCATAAATATCATATATATCATATAAAAATAGATTTTCCATCATAATTATTAGTAATGAGTGGTGGTAAAGGAAAAATGAACAACGTCGTTTCATGAGGCGATAGTTTTCCATACACAAGAATAGTAAGTTCATTACCCATTAGATAGAAGTGCATGAAAGTGTAGGTTTAGTCATTATAATAAAAACATATTAGTATATTGTGGATACTAAGGTTATTATATTAACATTTAATAAGAATAATTTATGGGGTTCAAGGAAGAAATAATATGAAAACGTTCATTGATGAACATTACATCTTCTATGGGTATCTCTTTTTGATTTTCACAAAAGGACTTCTTTGGTTAGATTTGTTCTAAGATTAAGGATTATAGGATTAATTGAGAGAATATGGGAGATGATTTTAATAGAGTTTGTCTAAACCAAATAGGTTCTAAAGTGTGAGTAAAAGAGAATAAGTGGTTCCCTTTTATAAGAGAGAGGACGGGAACTTTTTGAATTTCTCAAAATATTAATTTATAATACTTTAAATCATAATAAAAATACCTAAAGAATTCCATTTACTTAAATATAAAACACTATAATGTTGTAATATAATCAAATAATATATTTTATACAATATTTTGTGTTATTTTAATACTTATCATTTTGATTAACCCTAAATTAACCCATTTTAATTTTAAAAATGGTAACCAATTTTTCTATACTAAGAGGATGTAATTTTTAATTATTAAGTGTAAATTGGACCATAAATGGAAAATTTATGATTTTATAGACTATATATCAACAACTTTTTCCTTATTTAATATTTTTATTATTTCTAAATTGTTTAACAGTATATTATTATCATAAAACATTATAGGTGACAATTTTGACACTATTCATTGCTTTAACCTTAATAAAATAAATATAACAAGATAGATTTGAAAAAAAACACTTAATACACCCCTAACATGTCATATTCACCTATAAAATTCATGGATAACCTTAATTATGTCAAATTATATTTATTTTAATATTTATAATATCATTTAATTGATTGTTTCATTTATTGAATAACTAAAACATCATGATTTTCTAATTATTTATGATAATTATTTATTCATGAAATAATAAAAATAAATATCTATGATGTTGATAAAACTTTTATCATTCTGAATAATATATATAGTCAACCACATATTTTATTTAAACCCATATTAAAAATATTATACTTATTAAAAAGTAAGAGTGTGACATTTTGTAACTCTCTTTGATTTTAATAATATTCAAGTCAATTTCATGGAAAAGTATCCATTAAATTATTAAATGTAGATAATTATGTGTTAATGGTCTAATTATGTTCATATAATAAATTTTTAGAAAGTTTTAGTGTCATTTTATAGTCATTATCACTTTATTTTTAACTTAAATTACCTTATTGTTTTTACCATTGTAATAAAAATTACCAAAGTTATATTCAGATTGGTCAAAAATAAAAGGGACCTATTTTATAAATTTTGAAATTTTTATTAAAAATATGAAATAAATTTTTCATAATTCAAAACACATAATTTTCTATAATTAATTTAAAATTTATCCCGTTGATGGAATGAGAAAAATAGTTTTTAAAAGCGAAAACGTCCAAAAGATTGACATATTTTTATATCTAGATTTAATGTGAAATTGATTAAATTAACCCAAATTGGATTAAGTAATAAAATCTTGATCTAATTATACTATAAAAATAATCAAATATATAATTAAATACTATAAATTATTTCAATGAAATAACGATTTTCAATTAAAATTCAATATTTTCCATTATTCAATAAAACATGAAACATATTAGAAAAATAAAAAAAATTAATCCTATGTAAATTTTGATATCCATATTTAAAATAAGAGGTTTATTTTTTCATATATAAATTATAAAAGTGTCAAAAATTAGATTTAAAATGGGTTCTCCATTAAAATGTGACAAAACTGTCTTTTTAGAAAAATACTTCTTTTATATGTAAAATTGGATTTTATTGTTATACCATGATTAGAAAAAAAAATATTAATTTTAAAAATTAAATTGAATATTATATATAGATATATAATTAATATAATTATATAAGAGTTATTTTTTATTTATTACTATAATACACAGTTTTGTATATTTAAATAAATTTTCATAAAAAATTCTATGTATTTTAAAAACATTTTACCTTAATTTATAATTAATTGGTCAAAGAATTATGTTTAAACTTTAATTTCATAATTCAGTTAATCATTTTCATGACTTAAATTCTAACAAATAGGTTATAATTTTCTTTTATAAATAAGTATAATAATAAAATGATGTTTTGTAGAAACCTAGTATTGTGTATAACACAAGCTATGTCGGTGTTGCATGTAAAAAAAGACTTAAAATAAATAAAAATATTTAAAAATATATTTCATAAAAGTGTCAGGGTGTTATAAAAAGCATATCCTGGTGGTATCTATATCCCAATCAGAAATAAAATTGCACCCAAGTATTCAAACATTCACCCCAAGGTCTTTCCATGTGTAAGGAAGAAAATACAAGCTGACCATGGTATACACCACACAAGGAAAACAAAACACATCAAGCTATGATGCATGAAAAAATTTCCAAAGGAACACTACATAAAATGAGAAACCAAAGGAAGTCCCAAAAAATACTATCTAAGGCTTCCTCAATCCAAAACTACTATAAACTCAATGATCATAAGTCCCAAAATAGTTCTTCATTTTTAAGAGATGCAACCAACCACCCCAAGGTTACACTGAAAGATGGCCACTCAAATATAAAACCACAAAATTCTCTAATACTAAATAAAAAAACATCCCAAACTATAGACAATATTAGAGATTCTAAAATAAAATAGATACTCACTGATCCATCCATCAACCAAAATTTACAGGTCTAAATCACTGGACCCAAAAATATCAAAAGGAACCATTAAAGGAATATTTCATCAGATATATCCAAATAACAGCAATCCAAGAAGGAAATTACACCTACCACTCCAATTAGAGTCTGAGATGTGTTAAATTGAATGATAAAGGACCTCTAATACAAGAACTCTACTTTCACACTAGAACTTTTAGGAGGGGGTCACATCAAAAAACCTGATACATAGAACCTCACGTAGTTATGTCCCAAAAATCACACAAAATTATCCCAAAACACACAATAGACAAAAAACATAGAATATTTTTAAAAAATCCAGGATATTTCTAAAAAAATCATTTGAAACCCAAGGAACCATTAAAATTGGACCTTCTTTCTTTCTAAACCAAATGGTTACCATTTTAAAAATTCAAAACTTAATCCCTTACATGAATAGGTTAATTTTTAAAAATTTCAAAAAATGATTTCAAAACAAACACCAATTGTTTTAAAACAAAAAAAAACATTCTTGTTTTAAAAATAAATAAAACACTTTTATTTTTTAAAAAAAATCCATTTTAAAAGACCAAACATTCCATAAAAATCAATTTTGAAATCCTAGGTTTCCCTTAAAATAGGGAAACCAACTTCTAAAACATTGTATTCATCTAATTAGAAAAATCAATCACACGTAAAACAATTTCCAAATTCCAAAATTTTAAATATGAAACTAACGGTTTCAAAAACGTTTAAGAAATCAAGTTCACTTTACAAACAATCCATATGACCTTGTTTTTAAATTGAAAGAATTTTTCTAAAGAAACCCATTTTTCACCCACACAAAGGAGGTTCACATCACATGAAAAATTAAATAACAAATTAATAACACAATCCCCAAAAGAAACACAAAGATTACAATATATCACAATACTAACTATGAACCTTATCCCATTTCCCTTACACATGCTAGAAAATCCAAGGGTCAAGTTTTCTTAATAAAAAAATCAACCAAGATGATGAAACATGCTTGACTTGGAAACATGGTTGAGAACCACAAGAGAATAATGAAATGGTCCCTATAACATATCTAGTATCAAGAATTTGGTTGTAGTATGGTTTTTTAGGCCCTATAATATAACATCATGCTCCAATTCCCCCTTTATTGTCTCTATCCCAACATCAAATATGATTCCCCAAGGAAAATCAAGCCATGCAATTGAGGATTACAACACCACCTCTATAGGAATCAACCATAATCTAACAAAACCATCAAATTAAAAACAAAAATCAAGTAAAAAACCCCAACCTCCCATGGAAACTTGAATATTGGGGTGAGAAAGAGATCGTGAAACTCTCCCCAAACCCACCTCTTGAGTCCCAACAACCTAATTTATATGTTACAAACACCAAAAATAACATAGTGTGTTCTAGAGACATATGATCCTATATAAAAGAATAATCAAAACATATTATACCCTTTATACTAAACCTTCATAGGATATCCCTTCAATGGACACCCAAACCTGCCCACCACTAGCCTGAAGAGAATTCATGTTTCCCATGGGTTGGAAACTAGTGATTTGGAATCTCATGAATAAAATTGGGAATAGATTCACCCAATAATCAGAGTAAAAGTGAAAACAATAATATAATAAAAACTCAGAATGAAATTTTTGTACATCATATATCCACACCAAAATAAAAATATAAACAAATACCTAATAACAAACTATAAAAGTAGTAAATAACAGTGAAAACCAAAAATCTCCATCATCACCCTAGTATCCCTCTCCTGTGAGGAAAATATACCCACCCAATATATTTTATTTTCCCACCAGAAGCTATAGTTACCCTATGTCCATACAAAAGCAGTAAAATCCTAAATGGCCAAAGTAAATCAAGTAAAGGGACACACACTAGAAATTAAAGGAAAGTAAAGATTGGTCCTACGAAATCATAGAATAGGCACCACATGATGAATGAAAAAAAAATAACCATAGATAATTCAACATTAATCAAGTAGTCCAAAGAAGAACTAGGAACCTGTAACAAATATAAAATAGGCATGAGCACATAATCACTTATTAGGCCATCAATACATAAGGAATCTACGGAAGTCCCTTACTAGATAATTTTATAAAATTCTAGTTGGAACATAATATATAAATTAGGTTTTCACATGCTTTATAAAACGAAATCACAAGAAAAAATTCAAATAACTAACCTTTTTACCAAACAAAAACAAGGATAGTTATACATTTATATTAAAACATTGAAAATAAGGAAATGAAAACCAAAATAATTTTCCCTATTTTCAACATCTCCTAAAAATCGCATTTTCAAAAATAATTTTAAGGAAAAATAATTTCATTGAAACCCTTAAATAAATACCCAAAACATTCCTAATTTTTTAATCATACTTTTACACCATTTATAAAATGACACATCAGAAATTAATTCAAAACATCCGCAAGGGGATTGCATACAAGTCATACAAAGCAACAATACAATCACAAAGAAAACCATATAAATTCAAAGCTCAATCATAAAAGAACCAACATGTAAACACTTGAAAAAAAAATTAAAAATTAATAAAATTAAATGATAAAAAAATATAATAAAGAATGAATAAAATACCATAAATATCATAGGGAAACACCTAAGGGACTAATCGGACAAGTAAAAGACATAAAAAGGTGGACCAACTAACGGAAGGTTAATAGTCACATATCCTATCAACCAAATCATTCTAACCAAGTACCATTGATGACCCTACCACTACCTAGGTATTACGTACAACTAGGGGTGAATAGCAAGTGTAAAATCTCAACAATCCCATAAACATCCCAGGACTTCCCACTTTGCAGTATGGGTTTCCTCATGGGATAACTAAAGGGGGTGGGTCAATTTCAAAATAAATATCATCACATGAAAATAAAAAATTCCCAAGGTATAAAACCCTAATCACATCCTTCCCACCTCCCAAATTTCCATTAACTAGATCCCCAATCCCTAATCACATCACTAATCATAATTCAAGAATCTATAAAATGGATATACATAAATATCATCAACAAATATAAAGTGTCTCAATAAGGTTACAATCATCCAATCAATCAAACATCACTTTACAGAGTTCCAATCATTCCTTTCACTTAACACATAGATTTTATACATTAGAAAAGAATTTTCAATCCAAATATTTTAAATTTCCAAGTCACCTTGGATACTTATGCACATATACACCTCAATATATATCTAAATACCCATTTGTACAATGTACATATACATGCAACCTTGTGGGAATATGTAAAAAAGAGTATACCCATATATATATATTCATATATTTATATGTATATAATTCACATTTTAAACTGAATAAAATTTGAAAACTCAATATAAATCCAATATAAAATCACAATCTACACCAAAACACAACCAAACAACTCAATTTAGTCACCATTGCATTTTTTAAAGCAACACCACCATTTTTGAAAAATGGAAACCCTTAAAATAAATCACATACATTTCCAAATTGAACCCAAATGGGATTCAAAAATATTTTATGATAATTAAATCTCTTTCATAAAGACAAACAGACACTAAAAACCACATGGAATGAAACCCATGTTCATGTCAATTCTTTAAAAATATTTTAAATCTATTACAAAACCGACGTGGTTATACTGGAAATTTATAAATCTAATAAAAATATTACAAGTTGCTTTAAACTATATTAAATGGCAACAAGATCATTTGAAAAAGTTCTTGGCATGTAGCCAAGGCCCATGCCTAGCTCAAAATATAATGAAACAAGAACTTGAGCATACTAAGACATAAAAAATGAATATAAATTTACAAGAAAAATTTTTAAACAAGACAAGAAATTTATAAAATGTAATGAAAGGGGATTCCCCAGAAACACCTACCTAAAAATGACATAGGGAGAGCCAAAATGGTCTAAAATGATTCACCTATGGTGGAAAATTCCGAAACACACAAGACAGTGTCTCGAGAGATCCATATCACACTCTAACAATTAAGAAATTTCAAAAATCTGGTGAAACCCATTTATCTAGGGTTCAAATGAGTTAGTATGGGTGATTTGAAGAATAAATATCACTAAAAATTGGAGTTAAGGAGGATTGGAGTCCTTAAATTTATTATTTGACAAAGAATTACCAAGAAATCTGGGTGGAAACCATGTGAGATAAGGAGGTCGTAAGGGGGGGGGTCAACTATAGGGGTTTTGATAGGAATGTTCGTGTGAGAGAGGAGGGAGTCCAAGGGTGTGTCACATGACTCAAAGAGGTGGTAGAGGGATTAAAAACCACTAAATTAATATAAGATAATTTTTGGAAAGAGATACAAATTTTAGAACAAACAAGGTAACCTGCAAGTTTTACCTGTATGGTTTTCCAAACTGTACATGGACCATACAACCTTCACTACTTTCACAAAAAGGCCTTGAATGGTTTATCTAAGTCAAGCCACATAGTTGAGATAATTGTACTAAAATCATGTGAAACAACACTACCATGGGAAGACCCCCATGCACAGTCTAAAAATGGTTACTCTAAACCTTGCACTCACCATGCACAACACCTCTTCCCTTAAATTTTTTAAAATTCAGCCCGAAACTCTCTAAAACCCAAAATGAATTAAAATCATTAAAATTATTTAATTAATTAACACCACAGTGACATGGAAGGTGTCACATACCACATATGTATATGACCATCTGATAAAACTCTACCACTAAAATATTTAGTGAGAAACATCTATGAAGTAATCAAATTTTGATAATAGTGAGACTTATGATTCATATTCTAAACATTAAAATACTTGAAGATATTCAAACTACTTAACTTTATAACATGAAATTTTATAATGTTAATTTTTTTTTGTCTATATAGAACTTGTTTTAAGTTAATCATCATCATTCTTATAACCAATTCTATAAAAATATTTTCTTGAAATATTTTCATAAATAAGGAAACTATTTACATTATTTATTTATCGAAATAGGATAAAATATTTTAGAATAAATTGATATAGAATTTTTCACTGTAACTAAATGTAACTATTTATATTTATTTTTATCGTCATATCCGGGCTCTTTTAGGATGTAAAGTATAATTGAAATTTCATTTTTACTGGAACAATACTTTAGGAAAAAGTGATATTCACTTATTCATGATTACAAAATATAATTCTTTTCATTTATCTTTATCATCACATATCCTAAAATATTATGGATATTTAGTGAAAAATTATTTAATCTTATAATGGGATAATATTTTATTTGTCAACTTTGAAATTATTTAAGTCCAAACATACTCCCACTATCCTCTTATACATCATATTCTATTCAAGATGTATCACTAAGACACGCTAACTATTTCATGTTTAGGAAATAACCTCTATTTATTTTTAGTAGGAATATTTCAAAAAGAAATTATTATTCCATATCATATATGGTATTCTATGTGTTTGAATCATTATTTTTATTGAAAATAATAATTTGTTAAAATATATCATTGATGGATATAAGGAACACATTCCCTTATCATTTAATAAACATATAAATAAACACTTTATCCTAGATAAAACATTTTTATTCTTTTATAATTTTTAAAACATGCTATAGAATCTAATGGATTATAAACCATGTGTATGAAATTAATCATAACAAAAAAAATTGTTGTTAACTGACAACTTTTATTATCATATAAGAGAAATGAAATGAAGATAGAAATCATTTAATCTAGTTAATTCAAGATTAATTCATTCCTTTATATTAAAATCCTTGATATAAACTTAGAATATTAATAAATTATTCTTTTTATTTTTAACTCTTTTATATTTAATACGCTTTTAAAGTATAAATTTGGTATCACATGCCCTTCAAAATCTAATAATTAATTTCTATAACATTGATACCTAACATGGACATTCCATGTAGTATAAAAAAACTCCATTATATATACTATATAATCCCATAATATGAAATTGTTACTCTTACTTCCAAAAAACCCTATATTTCAATTCCCAATAGGATACTTTAAGAAATATTTTTAAATTACCTAACTGAGTTTTCTTATTTTTTTTAACTTTCACCCACTTTTATTATTTGTATATCAATTAGAACCTAGAAATCAAATGCCCAATTCACATATTCTTAACATTATGAGAATATCAAGTAAAATTTTCTTGAACTCATTAATATTTTCATAACATTTACATAGATGAAAAAATAATGTATTCTCTAACTAGAACAATCCATTTTAGTCTCCCTTAATGTATGTTATAGAATATTAACAGGTCATAAAAAATGTATATTAAAACACCAATCTAATTTTATTTTAATAACAATTTTTTACATGAACTTCTCAATAGAAAATTGAGATAAATAATTTATATCTTATGATATGTTCATCCAAGATTTAATGTATCCATGTATTTAATTTATATACTCATTTTCTCCATTACTTTAAAACCTAAAGCTCCAATCTATGATTATTTCTTAACTTTTTACCTCAAGTATATTTACAATGTTTGTAAAATACATAGTTGGTATCATATACCCATAAAAAAAGAATTGGATTCTACAATATCTATACATTATGTAGAGTCTCTACTAGGATTCTTACTACCCTTCAGGTAATCTTAACAATTTCTTCTATGATAACCATTTTTCTACAATAAAAGCATTGTACTTTATTTTTCATTTTCAGATTAGTTAATGTTGTGGAATATTTAAAACCTATTTTACTCCCCTTTTTTACAAAACATTTAGATTTATATTTATGTACTATTAATTTGGTACATGATCCAATAATTATCATATCCCAGATACATATTCTCAATATATTGATGAGATTGAGTAAAGATTTATATAGTTCATTCATTTTATAATTCACAAAAAACTACCAGAACCATTCTTGTATTGATTGAAGAATATAATATGTGGCCAATTAAAGATTAATAAGTGAACATATCCTCTATAAATTATTTATTTACCCAATAATATTGAGTGCATGAGTGGAAATTGAGGTTCCTTCTATTATTTTTCATCAATTTTGTTTTGAAACTTCATACCATTCATGCTTATCTTATTCTGGATATATCCTTTTTCAGGTTATTTATCATTTGATATGAATCTAGGGTCTCATATTTATTTTTCAATATAGAATCCATGGTAACTAACATGAGTGTGGATACTTCTAGTGAATTATTTAGATTCTTATCACATGCATCTAAATCCAATTGTTAAATAGCATCACCAGTGGGGTTTTTAGGAAGAGATTGTTTCAATAAATATAACATTCAATGCACTATTCTCAAGTTCTAAAACCATTAAAGGAAGTTACTAATATTTAGTTTATCCTTGTATAAGATTGATCTCAAGGCCATGATAGATTATGATGATGCCATTTTCTACAAAAATATATTTTATTGGATGAGTATCATAATTTATAATAATTTAATAATGAATTTTATTAAACAAGATCACACTAAAATGATGCCCCCTTTTAAAAACATCATATCCATCAGTGGTCCAAGATCCATATTTCAATGATTAAAGAATATAATATGGAATTCCTCTCACCACTTATCTATTTAGGTGTGGAATCATCACAATCATATCATATGTTCATTTTGGATAGTTTTTTTTCAAAACCTTTTTCCTGATCCATAATATGGATACAATTAAATTTATTCATTTGATATACTTTAAAATATTTCCTGGATAAGTGTAACCCAAAGAAAATTCTAAGAAAAAGGTGATGAAATATAATCCATGGGAACCCTTATATGGTAGAACCTACCCAGGGATGATCCAGTTTCACCCATTACTTGCTTACCTTACACATTATAATCCTGGGGCACCCTACTATGGAATAACTTACCCAGTTGGATAATCAAGGTCTTGAAATGTACCTCAATAGAAATAATATAAAATTAAATGATTTAAAATTATTTAATATGACCATCTAATCTCATGTTTATTCCCTTTTTTATTCATTCTTATAATGATTTAGTTTTGGAATCTTACTCCCTCCAATAAATAAATAAGTTCAATCTATATTGATGTGTAACTCTTTACATGGATGTTACTAGAAAACTACCCTACACTAACTATTTTGAACCATTTTATAGTCTATAAAAATGTTGATATAGGGTATAACAATGATTGTATTAATTTTTTGGTTCTTTTCCATCACTATAGAGCTATACCAATCGTTTTCATTAAAACTGCAGGTATAGACCATGAGGTATTTAGCATAATAATGGTTTTTGTAAACCATTGGTATAGATGCATACCAACGGTTCTAATTAACCATTGGTATAGGGTATTTGTAACACCCCAAATCCAGTAGCCTGAATCTGGTGGTTATTTTACATCATTAGCACAAGAATAAGGGATCACATCCCGAAGGACAGAATAGTTTAATAGTAATGGGTGACTAGATACATACATGATTATCATATTACAAAATAAAACATGAAATATAATATAATAATTATTGTGATTAATTTATTATTTATTATATTAAATATTTTATTTCATTAATAGATCCATTTTTTATATACTAAGAAAGGGAAAACATAATAAAGGGAGATCTTAGATGCTCAGTTGGAGAAATTTTATAAAAAATCCATCATAGAGTAAATAAAACATGAATAATATGGGAATGATAAATAATAATCAAATATTACATGTAACTAAAACCATAAAAGGGGTAATAAATCCATGGATTACATAAAAACACAAACATACACATGGATAATACTAAGTAGTTTCATAATGTTTGAATTCATAATGCCAGACATCATAGTCTTATCGTCAAGGACTTGTGCCAAGAAAACATACATAAACAGGTAAGGCATTTGAAAAATACCCAAAATAGTTTTTATCATAGACTTATCAATTCATAGAAGGGATATATAAGGCCCCACCCATCACTTTCTTAGTCTAATGAATTCATCATATGAAAGGGGTGAAACATAATCAATGTAAACATTCATATTAGAAAACTAGCATACAAAATTTTAATAATTTCTCAATAAATACACATAATGATAATCCATATAGAGTAATATGAAGGATTATATGTGAATATTACATCCCTATTAAATCATAATATTCACCAAATAATGTTGAAATAGATTAATGTACTTTAAAAATGTCATTGGATTATTTATTGAGTGAAATACCCTTTTCATTTTAAAGTAACATATTAAAAATCTTTATTTTTCCAGATATTAATAAAAAAAATCATTTTAAATGAATATTGTAAAATTTTAAAGCAATATTAAAATCAACAACTTTTCAAGATGAAAGAAATTTTTTTCTTGTTGTATAAGTTAAAAAAATTACTATTACACTTATAAAAATGTCAAAAGTACATCATTCAAAAAGTAAAAAGAATAATCGTTTCAATAAATGTTTTAAAAAATTAAAATTTCACGACCCAAACCATGTCGGGGCTTGATCCATAACTACCCCAATCCCACCTCCATATGCTAGGGGGTTGAGACTAGCACAAAAGGCACAACAACTTGGGGAGTCCATTGCCTATGTACCTGTACACATACACATCCAACACGATGAAAAAGTACAGAGGGAGAAAAGTAAAAGATGCAACCTACTATAAAAATAAAAGATACATTCATAGACCACTAAAAAATATAGATACTGTAAAGAAAGATGAAATGGAAAAGGGAAAAAATACACATCTAACTAAAAAGTGTCCCAACTTTATAGAAAACTAAAAGAAAAGATACTAGAGAAGCCCTACTCCTAAAACCCAGTTGTGACCACCGCACGTGGTCCAAGCTCCCATAGACCTAAGCTTCTATGAATCCACGATCAAACCTGTGTGTTATCTACATAAGGTTTGATATGTGAAGGAAAACCCCATATAGGGGTGAGTATCAACATACTTAGTAGGATGCCCCGAAAAGAAGGGGGAGCTATAAGAGATACAAGAGGAAAAGAAAAAAATAGTAGATGGAACATAGTATAGAAAATGAGTGCAGCTCAACCCAATATGAAAGTGAAGTAAAATAATCTAGAAACAAGGAGTTAGAAATGGTGAGAAGGTAAAATTTTCATTGAGTCTTCTTTATCTTTTTTAGAAGAGTAGATTCGTCCAACCACGAGAATCTAGACACAGAAATCATGTGACATACCTCGCATGCCTTCTCCTATCCTGGAATAAGATTAACGAGAACCCAAGGAGTGGGTACTAAAATAGTTGTGAATATATATATATATATATATATATATATATATATTCTCAGTCAAATAAACCCAAATGAAAGAGTATCTCACAACTCAGTCTAGGAAAAGAGTCCCCAACAATCCCAGAAGTAACCACCATCGATACCCATAATCATTATGCCTACCCTCTACCGTAAGTAAAAGGGGATCAAAAACCACACCATGATACTATTTGCTTTGGGAGGGTCTGTCTCACCAGCACATTTTTAAGTTGCGTCACAAGGTTGTGTCTTAGTGGGGAAAGCACCCCTCTTAATTGTAACCTCAAGGTAAATTCAAATCATGTCTCACCACTTATATGAAAATATGGATGATTCAAACTCAGAGAAGAGGAGACATTACCTATCATGTTAGGGGTATTACACTCTAAAATTCCTCAAGAACCCACTCTCTTGTGCATCAGGGGGATTCCACTCAGAATTATCTGATAGAGGACCCACAGTCATGCTGATGGGGGATTACACCCTTAAAACACATCAAAAGGATATTCCAACAATATAAATTTCATGTTTACACATTTAATGAGATCACGAGTAAGGATCCACACATCCAAATATATCACGCTGTCATGATCCTTACAGAAAAACACGTGAGGTAGAATATTCACTCACCCCAAATGGAAATCCAATGGAAAAGTTGTGTAACACCACACTGCACTTGAAAGGCATTTCATGGGTACCAATCCTAGATATATTAATTAATTATTTGGGCCATACCATTTCAATTATATTATAAAAACATATAGGATATACAAATCAATCATCCAAAATAGATAAATAGTGAAAAAGTTTTGTTTCACTACAAAATAGACGAACTGGGCCCCATGGGTCCTACATCTCAAATTTAGTTTAAACACCCAAAATTTTTCATGAAAAGTTCTCCCAAGGACTAGCATCACGCTTCTATTGATAACATGGTAAATAGACATCCCATTTAAGAGATAGGTCTGATACAGGAACCCAAATAATAATAAATATTTTATTATTATTAACATAGACATTTCATGAAACTGAGAAATGAAACCAAAACTTAAAAGTTCTGAATTTTTCTAAAAAGATCCATCTACAAGAGAGGGACTTGTGGCCACAAATTTCACATCGATTGGATGCCTGTTTTGGGAGATACATCTTTTTCAAACTGTATGTAATCGCTTCGGACTGGTTCGGCCCAATCTAGCAGGACCCGTGTGCCTAGGTTGATCCACTCTTGCAAGCCCAGTCTTGTTCTGCTAATCCATGACATGGTCTTATTCCACTACCCCACAGCCGGGTTCACGTCCCATCCCACCTTCTTCTGGATTAACCCGCAACATGGGCGAAACACTGTCCAACAGGCTAACCTCAAGACCCAACTGGTCCCCTCATCTCCACGGTGACCTAAGTCATGTTGGTCTCTCCTTCCTAGGGTCGCACACCATGACCCCATCTTTCCTCTAGCCCTAATACAGCTCCCTTATACCATGTAGATACAAATAAAAGACCCCAGCTCGCCATCCCAGTCTACCCCACTGACACCACCTCATCATTTCATTCCACTCCCAGTTCGACCTCCTACTGCCTCAATACATCACTGCCTCCATCCTGCTCTGCTCTCCGGACAACTGCACCACCATCCACCTCAGCACCCCACCGGCATGCTCCACCTCTGGCCGCCTCCCTTGTTAGATCCGATCCACCTTTTACTTCCAAAGTTCACCAGAATCACTACAATGGTCGAAAAAAAAAAATATAGAAGTTTCAAAAACCTTAGGTCGGGGGCTTCACAGTGCCAACCTCTACTTAGAGATTCAGTGATGTTTTGACAAAGCGATGATTTAAAGAGAGGAACCGAAAAGGATGCGACAAAATGGGGATTCAAAATTGAGGATTGGGTGATGATCATGTTCATTTGGCCATCATGTCAATGCTCAAAACAATGAATTAATAATGAATTCAAGAATAAATAAAGAATTAACAATTTGAGGTATGAACAACTATGAAGAATACTACCTTGAACTGATCCGATCATCATTGATGATGTGAGATATAATTCCATTGTGATCCATCAGATTTCTGTCAAAAATTCGCCCTTGATCTGTTGAATAATGAAGGGAGAGAGAGAGAGAGAGAGTTTGGTGAATAGAGAGAGATATTAGGTGATAACCCTAATCTTAATCCCTTATTTTTCTATTTATATAAAACTTGCATAACCCAACAATGATCTTGAAATCTTAAAACTCAACGACCTATCATTTTATATCGCACTTAGAAAAAAACAACATTCCAAACTCAATTAAAGTCTCAGATTTTGAATTTGAGTCCTCATTCAAAAGTTATTTTCTTCAGCATCAGGGGTAAAATAATTAAGTTTAATTATTTTAATGATGATTTTACCCATGG
The DNA here is from genome assembly GCA_963277665.1 of Viscum album. NCBI lineage: Eukaryota > Viridiplantae > Streptophyta > Magnoliopsida > Santalales > Viscaceae > Viscum > Viscum album. The sequence continues at coordinate 349,700,775 of OY728130.1, read as the reverse complement.
GTGGGTTTTTCCATAGAAGTCCCGCACTGACAAGAGGTTTGTCCCACCTAGGGTAAACATCATATTTAGGACTCAACTGGGGTCTCATATTTTATATCTGAGCTTTCTTTTAAGAGTTATCCCATTTCCATTGTGTGTATAGTATAAAATATACTTAATATTTTTATAAAATTAATTATGGGAACACCGGGCCTCTGAATTCCATGTCGTCTCAATACCCAACTCTGGAATCACATGATGAAATATTTAAAAATATTATAAGGTGAAAACCAAGTTTCTATATCATTACCTCATTCAATATTTTCATTCCTGAAAATAAAAAGCTTCGAAAAAAACTCAGTATACAGATCCCACATATGGCTCTCCCATTCCCAAGAAATATCCTGCATGTTTCTATGCTTCCACAATACGCGAACCAAGGGGATGGAACTTCAATGTATGGTTCGATCGTGACGATCCACGATCTCCACCAGGTGCTCTACAAAGGTGGCTCCATCTTCAATGTTCATATCTCCCTAGTCGACGATGTTCATATGATCATTCATGTATCACCTCAGCTACTACACATGGAAGACTCCATGCACCCGCTCTAGATGTAGGGGTGGGACAAGGTGGTAGGTAACCTTTCTAAACCTTCCAAAAATCTCGAACAGCCCAATGAATCTCAGGGATATCTTACCTCCCCATCCAAACCTCTGCATAATGTGCCATGGGGATACTCTCAAGAAGACATAGTCTCCCTACTCAAACACCAAAGGCCTAAGATGACTATCTACATAAGAATTTTGTCTTCTCTGGTCCATCGTCATATTCTCACACATGACCTACAGCTTCTCCATCATCATCTGCACCAACTCTGGGCCCGTGAGGGATGACTCCCCAATCTCTGTCCAACATAAAGGTGACCTGGAGGGTCTCTTGCAGAGGGACTAAAAGGTAAAATTCCAATGGTATAATGGTATCTATTGTTGTACAAAAATTCCAACAGAGGAAGGTGGTCCTCCAAACTCTGGCTGAAATCTAACACGCAATCCCTGAGCGTATCCTCCAACACTTGGATAGTGCGCTCAGTATGTCCATCAATATAGGGGTAAAAAACTGTACTCATTTGTAACTGGGTATTGAATTACTCTTACAGGACTCTCCAAAACCATGATATAAACAATGCATCATGGTCAAAGTCAATAATTGAGGGTATCCCATGAAGGAGGAAAATATCCCAAACATATAGCTCCCCCAAACTCTCAAATGAACTCTGATCCCTGATGGCAAGGAAGTGTTCCGACATTGTGAGTCGGTCTACTATTACCCAGATAGAGTCATGACCCTTCGCCATGGGTGGGAGGCCTGTAACAAAGTCCATGGATATGTCATCCCACCTCCACTACGGGATCTTAACGGGCTGAAACAAACTTCTGGAACCTGGTTCTCAGCCTTCACCTACTGACAGGTAAGTAATCATGAGACAAACTCAACTATGATTTATCTCATGCTGGACCACCAAAACTATCGCTGAAGATCCCTGAAATCTTTCCCACATTGGGATGTAAATCTTATGGAGAAGTGTGGAACCCCTGCATCATCTTCTCTCGCATCTCGACTGGTACTACTACTCTCCCCTAAAATAGGATCTCATGATTCTCACCTTCAAAATATCCATTGGGTGCTTTTCTCACTCATACATAATCATGAAAAACCTTGTAGTCGATGTCACCCAACTGAGATTCTATAATATTCTTGAAGAGTGGAGGATTCAACACCATCGATTGTAGTAAATTTGTACCCTCCAGCTCCACCAGGGTTAGTTGTAGGGAAGAAAACAGCTATAAAGCTTCCCTTACTAGGAAATATTGGGAATTACTGCTAAGGGAATTTTCTACAACTTTTCCCTTCCCTAGAGTATAAACTATCTCGATTTCATAGTCCTACAGGAACTCCAACCAGCATCACTACCTCAGGTTCAGATACCTCTGAGTGAATATGTACCAGAGGCTTTGGTGGTCTGAGTAGACCACAAAATGATCACCCAGAAGTCAGAATCTCCACATCCTCAAAGTGAAGACAACCACTTCTAGATCTAAGTTGCGGGTCGCATATTTCTTCTCATGGGGACTCAACTACCACGACCCATATGCGATGACAACACATTGTTTCATCAACACACAACCAAACCCTTATTCTAAGGAATCATAATACACCAAGAACTCAAAACCCTCCTCTAGAAGCCTCAAAACAAGAGAGTTCATCATCCTCTAATTCAACTCCCCTGAAGGCCCTCTAGCACTACTCAGACCACATAAAAAGATGCCCCTTCTACCTCATAGTGATCAAAGGGGTAGCGATCCTAGATAAGTCTAAAAAAACCTACTATAGTACCCTAAAAATATAAGAATGTTATACACCTCTATCACAGTCTTGGGTGGCTCCCAAGAAGGCATTTCCTATACCTTTACTGGATCCATGGCTAAACCTTCTTCTCAAATGACATACCCAAAAAATTGAACCTCATGACTCCAGAACTAACACATTGAGAACTTCACATAAATATGGTTCTCTCGGAGTAAGTTAAGGACCATCCTAAAGTGCTCTATGTGATCCTCCTCTATTAGAGAGTAGATGAGTATGTTTTCTATGAATAAAACAACTAACCGGTCCAAGTATGACTAGATGATTTGGTTCATCAAGGACAATAAAATGGAGGGGGAATTCATCACGACAAAGGGAATCACTAGGAAATCGTAATTCCCATAGAGACATTAAAAGGAAAGCTTCAGAACTTTAGCCTCGTGAACCCATAACTAGTGGTATTCGGATTTAAGGTCAATCTTAGAGAGCCACTTCACACTTCACAATTGGTCAAAAAGGTCATCAATCCCAGGAAAAAGGTACTTTTTCTTTATCATGGCCTAATTCAAGAAACGATAATCCACTCAGATCTGCAAGCTCCCATCTACCTTCTTTATGAATAAAACTGGAGCTTCCTAGGGGGATACACTGGATCTGATGAAACACTTCTCATGAAGGTCCTCCAGGTGTAAATGTAGCTCCCAGAGCTTGGTAGGTTCCATCTGATATGCCATGGAAGATATTGGGGCATTCCATGGTTGAAAATCAATGAAAAAATCCAACTACCGCCTCAGAGGTAGTCCCAATACATCTTTGAGGAAGACTTCCATGTAATCCTACACAACTAAAGGAACCTAGGTGCCTAAAAATTCTACTACACCAAGGTTCTCTCTTGAAAAATGATGGGAAAAGTATTTGGTCTATTGTTCATATCACTCATATGCCCCGCTACAAGGCCTCATTCACCAAGAAAGGTAAACCCTGTCTCGTCAGTATACATGAATCTAAATAGAATATGACGATAATCAATCTAGGATCAAACCATAGAAAGACAATCCATACCTAATTTTAAATCATAAGGTTCCATCATGATGACTATTAGGTACCACATGAACATTTCCCTTCCAAATGAAAGATCGCATTTCCGATGGATAAAAGATACTAAAGAGGCAATTCCCGTAGAAACCTCAAGACAAAACCACTATGATAGCACCTCTACTGGGAGCTCCAAATCCCATACTATGAGTACAAAAATAAAAGAGTGACTAGATCTTGTGGCTACCAATACTGAACCAAGAGTAGAATAAACATAGAGTTTACCTTGGATCATCTCATGCACTAAAGGATCACAGTCATCCACATCCTAAAACTATCCTCGGCCCCAGCTGCTAGATCCCTGAGCATGAAGCAGGCTGTCTAGTGGTGGTGGTGGTGGGAGGATCTCATATTTTCATCCCCCACCACTTGGTCCTCCTAGTCAACATGATCCTCTGTCAGTGTCACCTCCCTGGGGACCACCCTAATCATGGTGCTACCTCTGTCATGGTGGTCCACCTATTGCCAGTCCAGGATACTTATCTCACCTGGTTGGGCAGTCTCATTCCATGTGACCTCACTCATCACAATTGTAGCACTAGCCCTCTCTAGGATGACCTGGATCCCAATCATGTGGAGGCCTCCTGCATTTTGGCCTTGCTACATAACATTTTCCACCTACTGTGGATGTCTCCTCTATGAAGAGACCACTACTAGGCCCAGTCAACTAGCACCCCTCTGATAGGAATCTCTCTGTCTTGAGTGTCCTCTCTAGAACACCATCATAGGTAGGGATGAACAGGGGCAGTACACTAGCATGAATCTCTCTATGGAGACCATCCTTGAACTTATTTTCCTGGAAGTAACCATCATGGATCAAATCTGGGGAGTATCGTGTAAGGTCGGTAAACATAGTTGTGTACACAACCACTATCATGGATCCCTGCTTCAGTTCCAGAAGCTCCTAAATCTGGACAGATCAGAAGCATGAGGAGAATTAATCCTCATGAAACAATATATGGAACTCATCCCATAAGAGATTCATCTCATCGTGCATTTGGGTAACTAACCCCCACCAATGCCCAGCCAACCCAAGAAAAATGTTTGCTTCTAAAGCCACCATCTGGTCTACTAGTGTTCGCACCAACCTAAAAATTCAGACCATTAAATCCAACTAGTCCTCTACCACATGAGGGTCTATCTAATAATAAAACCTCAATGTACTTTGGCGCAAGAAATAATGAAGCATTATCCGCCAGCGCTCATCCTCATCCTATGATATCGATACTCACTACTTCTCCATAGGTGGAGGTGCAGCCTCTAGCCCACCCAAAGGAATGGGGTCCAATTATGGGCCATGTACTAAGGCCTCATCTCTCATGATATCATCATCATGTACTAGAGCAGGTATCCTAGATGGCTTCTATCATGGATGCATCCTTTAAGTTATAAAGGAGTATTGCGGTCATATGAGTATATATATATATATATATATAACATGTATAATAGAATAGGGGAGTTTAATCAACAAGGATAGTCAAAGACTTAATCCTACATGATTTATATACCATTTATCCATGCAACAAGTGTCTCAGTATTCGTAATCCAAAAGCAGGTAATTAGGTTCCTGGTGAATGGTTATGTCAACCTCTACACCATCACTGGATTCCCTAACCTAAGATCCGCTCTCGAGACACGTTGAAACTTTCCCTAAACCCAACCAAGACCTTTTTAGGTAAAATTCCAAACAATGTCCCAAGGTTCAAACCACCTCTGATACCACTTTTTCATAACCTTACCCATGTCGAGGCTCGAGCCTCAACTACCAGAATCCCACCTCTATAGGCTAGGGGTGGAGACTAGAATCAAAGGAACAATAACCCAGGGAGGCCTTTGCCTAAGTACCTATACACATACATAACCAACTCAATACAAAAGTGTGGAGGGAGAAAAGCATAATATGAAATATGCTATAAAAATATACCATATATGAATGGACCAATAAACTGTATGGATACACTAAAGAAAGTTGAAAAAAAGTTGAAAAATAGATGCCCAACTAAAGAGATTCCCAACCAGATAGAATAATAAAAGAAAATCTACTGGAGAAGCCCTGCTCCAAAAACCCAATTGTGACCAACACATGCGGTCCAAGCTCCCATACCCCTAAGCTCCACCAGAGTCCCAATCAAAATAACATGTCATCTTTATAAGGCACGATACGTGTAGGAAAATACCATGTAGGAGTGAGTATAAATATACTCAGTAGGACTCCCAAAAAAGAAGAGAGAGTAGTAAGAGATACAATAGGAAAAGAAAAAACAGAAAATAGAACATAGTATAGTAAATGAGTGCATGTCAACCCAACATGAAAGTGAAGTAAACTCATCCAAACACAAGGAGATTGAAACGGTGATAAGGTGGACTTTTCATTAAGTCTTCACTACCTATCATAGAAGAGTAGACTCGTCCAACCAAGAGAAGCTAGAAATGAAATGCACATGGAATACCTCACATGTCTTCACCTCTACTATAAAGATAGTAACCAGAACCCAAGGAGTGGGTATTTCAATAGGTGTAAAAATATATATATGCTCAGTCAAAGAAACCAAAATGAGAGAGTAAGGGGATCTCCTTATCACCACTCATTCTAGGAAAATATTCTCCAATAGTCTCAGAAGTAACCACCATCGATACACAAAATCCTCAAATCTTCCCTTAACCACAATTCAAAGGATCTCAAACACCACACCTCAATACTATTCACTTTGGGTGGGTTTGTCTCACCCACATGGTAATAGGTTGCATCGTAAAGACGTGTCTCTGTGGGGAAAGCACCCCACTTACTTGTAATCTCAACGTAATGTCAAATCACATCTCACCGCTGATCTAAAAAGCCAGAGGATAAAAACTCAAAGTACCGGACCCACACCCTAGCACGTCCGAGGGATTATACTCTAATAGTGATCAAGAATCCACTCCCTAGTGAATTGGGAGGATTTGTCTCAGAAGTATCAAATAGAGGGCCCACGCCCATGTTGATGGGGGATTCCACTATGATAGTCATCATAGAGGACCCACACCCTAATTCATCAGGGGGTTCCACTCTTGTTCATCGAGGACCCACACCCAAGTGCGTCAGGGGGATGCCACTCAGAAGTAGTAGCTGGAGGACCCATGCCCATGCCGATGGGGGATTCCACCCTTCAAACACATCAAAAAGATCTTCCGCCATTATAAATTTCATGTTTCCACATTTAATGAGATTACGAGTAAGGATTCACACATCCAAATGGATCACAACATCATGATCCTTGCAGAAAGACACGTGAGGTAGACTATTCAATCACCATAAATGGACATCTAATGGAAAAGTTGTGTAACACTGCACTGTGCTCGAAAGGCATTTCATAGGGCCTATTACTTGATCCTTAAATTAATTATCGGATAGACTACTCGATCATCAAAAATGGAAAATCAGTGAAAAAGATGTGTTTCACTTCAAAACATGCGAACTGGGAACCATGGGGCCCACATATCAACTTTAGTTTAAACACCTAAAAGTAATCTTGAAATTTCTTCCCAAGGACTAGGGTCATGTTGTCGTAGATGGCATGCCAAACAGATGTCTCATTTAAGAGACAGGTCTGACACAAGGACAGCAAATAATAATAAATACTTTATAATTATTAACTTAGATGTTCGTGAAACTGAGCAATGAAACCAAAAATTAAAAGTACCAAACTAGTATAAAATAATCTACATCGAAGAGAGAGACTCTTGGCTATATACGGTGTATATATCGAATGTTTGGTTTGTGATATATGACTTTTTAAATCCAAACAGACTCAATTCGGACCCGTCTGGCCCATTCTGGCCAGACCCATCCACCTCAGCTGGCCCACTCCGATCGACTTAGTCTTTTTCCACCAATACGTGGACCAACACACAGCCTAGACTACCTTTTCCCATCCTAACCCATAGCCTGGGTGACCCGTTGGATGACCATCCATCCTTGGGACCTGGCTGGTCCCCTCATCTATGCGATGACCCGCGTCGTGCAGGTGGCTGCTACCTAGGGTTGCACGCCACGACCCCACCTTGCCTTCAGCTTGGACGGAGTGCCCTTCTGCCATGCCGACACTGCTGGATGAACCCAGCTCTCTATCCCTTTCAACCCCAACGATTCTACCTCAGCATGCTGGTCCACCACCAGTTTCTCATCCAACCACATCAACACCCCGCCACCTCTAGCCTGCTCTACTCGTTGGACAACTGCGCCGCCATCCACCTCAGCACCCTACCGCCGCACTCCAACTTTTTCCACCTCCCTTACCAGATCCATGCTTCCATATACTTCTATAATCCACTGAAATTTCATCAATGGTATAAAAAAATAATAGATAGCAGTTTCAGAAACCTAGGGTCTAGGGCTTCACAATGCCACCCTTTGCTCAGTGATTCATCAATGTTTTCGATGTAGCAATGATTTAAGGAGAAGAACAGAGAATGACATAAAACAATAGGGATTCATAATGTGGGATTAAGTGATGGAAGTGTTCGTCTATCCATCGCCTCAATTATTAAAACAAGAAATTAATAATTAATTCAAGAATAAATCAAGAATTTATAATTTGGGGTATGAAAAATTAACAACAATCCTACCTCTAACCGATCTAATCATCATTGATGATGTGATCTAGGATTCTGTTGCGATACGCTGGAGTTCCATCAACGATTCTACCTTTATCCAATAAATAACGAAGAGAGAGTGTGTGTGTGGTGGAGAGAGAGATATATTAAGGGATAACCCTTATCATAATCCCTTATTTTTCTATTTATAGAAAAATGATGGAACCCTCCAATGATCGTGAAATCCAAAAACATTGTGCCCTCACATTTTATGTCATTACTATGAAAAATACCCCATTCTGAACTCAATGGTAATACTATATTTCCAATTCGAGTCCTAGTTTAAAATTTATTTTCTTTGGTGTCAGGGAAAAAATAATTAAGTTTAATTATTTTAAGGATGATTTTTCCCCTGGGTGGCTTTTTACATAGAAGTCCCACATCGACAAAAGTTAAGCCCTGCCTAGGGTAAACATTAGGTTCTAGACTCAACCTTGGGATAATATTTCTTATCCGAGTTATAGTTTAAGAGTTATCTTATTTCCTTTTTGTGTACAATATAAAATATACTTAATATTTTTATAAAATTAATTTCAAGCACACCGGGTCTCAGAATTGCTTGTCGTCTCAACGCCCAACTCTGGAATCACATGCGTGAATATTTCAAAGTATTATAAGGTAAAAACTAGGTTTATACATAAAACATGGGTAAAAATATATTTAATAAATAATTTCATAATATTAAAAATATTCTTTTATAGATTTTAAGGAAAATATGGCAATGGAAGAGAAAGACTCTTGACTTAGTAAAAAAAGGTCAATTTTCCATAAAATATTATTTCAATATCTTGAGTTCTTAAAGAGAGGAAAATGAAAGGAAAACATGTAATTTATATAAATAACTAGATAATAATAAAATATATTAGGTTTAATATAAAAATATTAAATAATTCTCCTAGTGTATATTTAAACATAATAATCCTGAATAATGATGAGATTGTGAAATAAAACCTTACCTCCAGTTTCACTTCTTTTGTATGTGTCCAAAAATTCTATATAATAAATATATATTTATTATAAATCTATTAAAAACGATAATAATATATATCATACCATATTTTATTTTTTTACAATATTTTATCATCTATTTATTAAAAATTATTTATTAAAATCTTTGCTCAGGTTATAACTACTTTGTTTTACATGTATGTTTTGGTTCAGTAGTTTTAGTCCATGTACCTTAATCTTGGTGCCATAATCTACAGAATTATAATAATGATATAAATATCATATATATTAATTATATATATATATATTAATCCATAAAATTTAGAGTTAGAAAAATGAATTACACCATTCGTGGAGATGGTAAGTCGTACGTATGCATGAAAGGTTTTTTTTCATTTTTCAATAAATGGAAAACAATTAAACTATAATTAACCTTTATAGAATCATTATTATGTCTTATATGTCATATATAATCATTAAATATATTCTTATTACCATCCATATCAAAATAAAATGAAAAAAGAACCGCATTGCTTTAGGGATGTGGTAGTCCACACGTACACACGAGCCACATTATAATTTTCCAAATGATTCAAAAGTAAGAAGGTTTATATGATATTATAATTAAAAGGTAAAATTATTTCATAAATAATATATATATATATATATATATCAAATCTATCATTATATCTATTCATGAGAGGTAGTGATGGAAAATTATTTACATCGGTTTACAAGACAGTAGTTCGTTGTACACATAATCAGCAATTTCACTTCGCATTTGATGGAAGAGAATATGGATAATGGTTATGACAATAAAATAATTATATATAATTATATGTTATATAATGGTGTTATTATATTATAATTTTTAATACATAATTTAATGTGGTAAAATAATAAGTAAAAAATAGAGTTTGGTGAAGACAATTACCTTCCCTTAGAAAAACTTCATTTGGATATATTATTAAGGACCAAAGGGTTTGTATTTTTGGAAGGATAAAACCAATATAAAATGTTTAAGGATGTTTTTGAAGAATTTTGTTAGGGGTTTTTCAAGTCAAATGGCCCAATAAGTGAAAATAAGTGAGGGGAGGAGGTTCCCTTTTATAATTGAGGTGAGTGAGACACTTGTGATTTTTCAAAGTTTTAAAATAATTTCAAGTAACTTTTTCTGGAAAATAGCTCCAAAAATGGATAATATATTAAAATGATAAGTTTAAGGTCGAAATAAAAACAAAAAATGTTGTTTCAGAAAGTTTTTAGTTCATTTAAACCCTTATCTTCTTAGGTTAACCCTCGGTAAACCCGTTTTAACCTTAGTCATGGTAATTAATTTTTACTATTATCACTATTCATTAGGAAAGAAACATTAAACAAGACCTATTGACTAATATTAATTATTATGATTCCAAATATGTAATCCATTTTATCAAATGTAATTCATATAATTATCATAATTTATTTTTAAAAAATAAACCTGTAAAACGCGTCAAAAAACATTTTCTCAAGAAATGAATTTTTCAAGAATTAGATCATCTTACATTAACTACATTTACATTAATCATCATTATATGAATTTAAATTTATATATATATAAATATAATATATAATTTTTAATTAAATCATTCATCATTAAATATTATTTTAATTAATTAAAATGGAACAACATTATGACTAAAATTTTTTTTAGGGAAAATTGTCCCTTTTTACCTTCAAATGATCTTATATTTATTTATATAAAGTTTATAGTCAATAATTTTTTAATTTTATATATTATAACCGATTATTATAAGTAAAATTATTAATATTTTAATGTTTCATTTTCACTTCTTCAAAAAATCTTATTTATCAGGGAAAATTTCAAAAACTCATTCTAGGATTATTTTAACCAAGCAAGTTCAAAATAAATATTCATCCCATGAAATTATAATATTTATGACATGAAATATTAAAATTTGTATTATATTATTGTTTTATCAAAATAAAATGTTTGATTATTATAATTGAAGCTCGTGTTTTACAATATTCTTCTCAACCAGCACCACAAACCCACCCAGCAGCTCCACACAATCAATGACACAAATTGTATTCAAAATACCAATCATAGTACACATTCCATAAAGAATATATATTTTATATTTATCATTTAACTAATTAATAACTATATCAATAGTTTCAAACCATTAACAATACTATAACCTAGATATACAATCCACATAATCCATTTCAGTCATTAAACACAATCCACACAATTGCCTCATTAATATCAACTCAAAAATAGAGGGGATAAATATCACCCTAATCAACACCACTTCCATCATAATCATCTCTCACATCGTGAACATCCTTTATAGAATCATCATTATCATTATAGTCATCATCACTAGGAATTTTATCACCTCAACTGATACTAGTACCATCATTTCCATCACCCGGTGAATCATATAAAGAGTGAATTACTGAAATACATGTATCAAAACCCATAGTATCCAATAATGAAAGTGATGGACATAAATCTATCATAGATGTTAGGAATTTCTTTATGAATATTTTACCTCTTTCACACCCATGTATAGTTATTTTTTTGGCTTCATCTACTTGCATGCGATCATTTTATTGCTCGATGATACCAAATATTTGAGAGGTTACCTATGAAGGCCAATAACTGGTGGGGAAGATTCTCTTTCCAGTTCTACAATAGAATCTCCCCTTATTATTATCACCTAATACCTATCTCAAATGATCTTTTTTCCCAAAGTTATCATCTTATTTAACACCAAGGTCCTCTAGGAAAGAATGTTGAAAATATAAATAAGATATTTAATTATGATTTAGGTATCAAAATTTAAATAAGAATAATAATAGTTAAAATCTTTTATTTTGTTTGTTTATTTACACAACTTCATTATTTTTTCATCCTACTCAAGAAAAACAATTTTTTTCTAGGAACGTGAGACCTTCGATGCTTAGTGTTTCTTGCTACAAATGAAATTGATTACTATAATACTATATTATTAAAAAATATAAAATTGGTAAAAAAATAACTCATTCTAACCAATATTGGACTAATCAAAAACCAAAAAAAAAATCAATTAAATTTCAATGATATTTGATTAATTTTTCCAAGGTATATTTAGATTGTTTTTGTTATATTTTGTATCGATTCAGGTTATGATGGGATATTTAATTTAGTTTTAATCATTTTCATTCATTTTTTATTATTTGTAATAAGTTTGAGTTAGTTTGGCTTAAAAAACATTTTTTAGGATGATTTCACACTTTTATATTGAGATGAAATATTTATGGTTTAAATATTATCAGTCTAGTTCAATATGAATCATTTTAGGTTTTTTGTTTCATAACAATTCAATTCACTTCATTTTTTTTGTATTATTTGGTTTGGTTTGGTATTTTTTTGTTGGGTTCACTTCCATTAAATTAAATTTGATTTTATTTCAATCATTTTCACTTAGTTTGATCCTAATTGAGTTGGATTTGTATAGTTTTTTTGTTTGACTCAAATATTTTTCATCTAGTTTTATGTTGTTTGGTATTGTGTAGATCTATTCAGTGAGTTTTTCATGCCTTTCTCTTAGCATGATTCAGTTCATTTTCCTTATATTAATTTCATGATGATACAATTCAACTAATATTTTATTATTTTAGTTTTAATTGATATATTTTACATTATTTCACTATCATTAAATTAATATAAATACATTTTTAGTCATTTTTATTATGTTTATGGTAGTTTAGTTTGTGTCAGATTGGTTTGACATCATTTAGTTATGTTTAGGTCAAGTAAATTTTTTATTGGATTTAAGTGGGTATCATTCTATTAGGAAAAGGACCGTATAGTTTTTCCCCAATTTGGTTTTATTCAATTTAAATTAATTATCTCTATTTAGTTTAGTTCAATATTTATTTGGTATACTTTGTTTTGTTTTTTCAAATTCATTTTTAGTGGATTTCATTGGATATGATTAGATCAGATTTTATTATATAAGGTTTATTTAGTTTGATAAAGATTGATTCTATTTGGTTTTAGTGGGTACTGTTATATTTTTCATAGGATGGTTTAGTTGGTCCTGTATGTTTTGATTCCATTCCATTTAATTTTATTAACTTCTATTTTTTAAGTTCAATGAAAATTTGTTTTCATTTGGTTGTGATAATTCCTAGTAAAGCCTAATAAATTAAGTTAATTTTACTATTCAAGCACCATTTTTGAGTAACTACTATATAATGGTGTATTAAATTGTAAATGATCTAAAAAGTACCAGGTGTCTCCCATTATCCTATATTTTAGTGTTCCCCAATGTGTGCATGTAGTTTATAATAAATTTGTTCTTTTTTGTTTCATCCTGATGAATCCTAAAAGCAAAAATACAATACAAATAATAAAAAAAATCAATAAAAATCATTAAATTTGAAGATTACATTAAACTTATTACTCTTATAATAAATGATTATTTCATAGTATTGTATAGTTTTAATGTCATTAATAATTGTTACACCCTCTAATTTAAAGTACAATCTACTCTTACAACCAACATAAATTTCATGTTTATATCATCTCTACAATTGTTCAAGTTCCATCAACCATGTCACCTTCATATCTTGACTGTCAGGAAATTTAATCAATGATATGATTAACATTTTCATTCATATAAATAAAATAATAATATAGATTTCAATTTAACAAATTTTCTTACTTATATCTCATACCTATGCATTATACTTGATTTCATTGTTGATATTTTTATTTGAGGCTAGTTAAACTTGAATGTTTTCAAAATAATTGGCTAAAAAAACATGAAACTTCTACATTATCTTTCATTTTACCTATCATTGGGTTATCTTCATTATAATACACCATTTTTTTTAAAGTTCTAGTATTTACTCATATGGGGTTACCCATTTCACCAATTAGAATATCTCACTTAATAAGATAAAATAAAAAAATATAATTAATACCCATTACAATTAAAAAAATAAATTGATATGATATAATTTAACACACTTGTAAACATTATCCTAGTCTAGTCTGATCATTTTGACATGATAAACCTATGGGATATTTTAGATATATATTCTATGAAGGATGTACCTATTCCAATGCATGCTCTAGGTTATCTACATTCTGTATAATAGAAGTTGATGGAGCATAATCATCAGATCTTAGTGGGATAGGAGTAGGAAATGGTGGTGGTGTAAATATGATAGGATAAGGATAGAAGGGTTGAGGAAACATCATAGGATATGGAAATGGTATATAAGAAGTATAGATTAAATAACATGATGATGGGGGAACATGTTGTAACATCCCTAGGGGATCAAGTGGAGGTGAAAAAAGTATGGTATATGGGATTTATGCTATGGTTCTAGGTGTGAATTAGTATTGAAGGTGCTCTGTATAACTCTAGTAGCACCCCCACTTGATTATCCATGGATCTGACCACTAGTAGTAGGATGAGGAGGGTTAAATTATGGTTTAAATTGACATCCCTAAAATAAAATTGATAAGGAATAAGAACATTACATTAAATGTAATTCATAAGAAAATTCTTACAGTTATTATACCTACTAAGGGAACCAAAGGAGGAATCCCTAGGTCTCGTAGTCATTAATCATTATCAAATAGTATATTCCTTCAAAATTATTCAACATATTTCATATTCGACATAATAATTAAATGTATATTTTTTAAATAGTTTTTAAATATAATATATACATAGTAAAATTCAATCAAGAAATCAATGATATAATAACATCCTATTGTATACACTAGGTTTAAAATAGTTTTAAGAACCCAGTTTAAAACTTTTTTGAAATGTATTTTAAAATATATTTAAAATACTTTTTAAAATATGATTATTTAAGAACATATTTTAGAAATTGTTATTTAAAACTAATTTATACATGATTTTAAAAATATTTTTAAACACAATTTTTTGAATTGAAATCAATATAATTAAATTTAGTGAAAAAAATGCCATTCCAAAATGAAACCAAATTTAATTAGTTACAATAGTACCAATATGAGAAACCCATTTCAAGATAAACTAAATGAACTATAAATGTATATAGTTTCTTTTATATATTACCATCACTAGTTCAGGTTTAATATCAATTCTGAAAATTGGAAAATTTGAGTCATCAAATGAAATGTTATGTTCAACACCAATGGGGGCATCAATAGTGTCAATTCCATCCCCTCAATCATCAAAAATATATATGTTGGGATTAATTTAATAATGATACTACAATCAATTCTTAGATGATATTTAAAAAAAACATATTTTTCTACTGATTCCAAAATATATAATTCATCGGTAGCCTGAAAGAGACTAATGAAAATAACTCTAAATATGAATTCATTAATAAATTCACCATGTTAGAATATTTAATCAAACCATTTTCATTTCATTATATAGACTCGACTATGATAGTAGTAATCCAATAATATTATTTATATACAATTATATAACAAGACACATTTTAATATTGAGTTATACTATATTTTACACAAGAATAACAATCCATTGTTTGAGTTAACATAATGTCATCATTTCGTGTTATCATGTTCATCGCTCAATTATTTATAGCAAATTTCCGTCCATTAATTATTAATGTTTTGTATTCCCAAACCAAATAATTATGACCAAAAGCTAATGATCTTAATTCTTGTGAGGTATATTCAATATTTAAACTCAATAGCTAAACTATATAAGTGAACACTACAATTAAATTGA
The DNA here is from genome assembly GCA_963277665.1 of Viscum album. Taxonomy (NCBI): domain Eukaryota; kingdom Viridiplantae; phylum Streptophyta; class Magnoliopsida; order Santalales; family Viscaceae; genus Viscum; species Viscum album. Next base: position 349,684,996 of record OY728130.1, on the reverse strand, counting down.
TATTTATATATTAATTTGATTAAATTAATGGTTGAACCATTGATTTCAACCAAACAAGAATCTTTTTTCTATGCAAAGTCTCTCTCCTTCTCAAAGGAAAAGAATGATGAACTCAACTTATAAGTTTTACCCTACATAAAATGATAAAAAAATTAAGTTATATGTGAAATTATGTGGTATGATATAATATATACATATTTAAATTACTTACTTGATATAGTCATCAAAAAAACCACAGTTAAACAATACTATGTAATGATCTATATCCCTCACTTCAAGGCTCAACGTTATCAATGTACATGACCCCATAATTCCTATTGATTGGGGAATAAATGTAAATGAGGGATCAATTTTCCCATACTACTCATAAGAAAAATCTTACAATTATTGTACCTACTAAGAGAACCATAGGAGGAATCCCTAGGTCTCATAGTTATTTATCATTATCAAATAGTATATTCCTTCAAAATTATTCAATATATTTCATATTCTACATAATAATGAAATGTATATTTTTTTAAATAGTTTTTAAATATTATACATACATAGTAAAAGTCAAAAAAGTAATCAATGATATCATAACATCATATTGTATACACTAGGTTTAAAATAGTTTTAAGAACCCAGTTTAAAACTTTTTTAAAATATACTTTAAAATAGTTTTAAAATACTTTTTAAAACATTAATATTTAAGAACATATTTTAGAAATTGTTATTTAAAACTAATTTATACATGATTTTAAAAATATTTTTAAACACGATTTTTTGAATTGAAATAAATATAGTTAAATGTAATGAAAAAAAAACAAAGAAACATGCCATTAAAAAATGAAACCAAATTGAATTAATTACAATAGTACCAATATGAGAAACACATTTCAAGATAAACTGAATGAACTATAAATATATATAGTTGCTTTTATATATTACCATCACCAGTTCAGGTTTAATATCAATTCTGAAAATTGAAAAATTTGAGTCATCAAATGAAATTTTATGTTCCACACCAATGGGGGCATCAATAGTGTCAATTCCATCCCCCCATCATCAAAAATATATATGTTGGGATTAATTTAATAATGAAACTACAATCAATTATTAGATGATATTTCATAAAAAAACTTATTTTTACATTGATTCCAAAATATATAATTTATCGGTATCCTGAAAGATAGTCATTAAAATAACTCTAAATATGAATTCATTAATAAATTCACCATGTTAGAATATTTAATCAAACCATTTTCATTTCATTATATTGACTCGACTATCAGAGTAGTAATCTAATAATATTATTTGTATACAATATTTTAACAAGACACATTTTAATATTGAGTCGTACTATCTTTTACATAAGAATAACAATCCATTGTTTGAGTTAACATAATGTCATAATGTTGTGTTCTCATATTCATCGTTCAATTATTTATAGAAAATTTACGTCTATTAATTATTAATGTTTTGTATTCCCAAACCAAAGAATTGGGACCAAAATCTAATTATCTTAATTATTGTGAGGTATATACAATATTTAAACACAATAACAAAAATATATATGTGAATACTACAATTAAATGGATATTTATATATTAATTTGATTAAATTAATTGTTGAACCATTGATTTCAACCAAACAGGAAGCTTTTTTCTATGCAAAGTCTCTCTCCTTCTCAAAAGAAAAGAATGATGAACTCAACTTATAATTTTTACCCTACATAAAATGATAAAAAAAATTAAGTTATATGTGAAATTATGTGGTATGATATAATATATACATATTTAAATTACATACTTGATATAGTCATCAAAAAAACCACAGTTAAACAATACTATATAATGCTCCATATCCCACACTTCAAGGCTCAATGGTATCAATGTATATGACCCCAGAATTCTTCTTGATTGGGGAATAAATGGAAATGAGGGATCAATTTACCCATAATACTCATATTATTTTCTCATTGGCTGGTTATAACTTTTTCCCACATCATACAAATACGTTGAACAAATATCCATACATTCTTGATCCAAATAACCTCTCACAATGGAACCTTAAGGATGATTCTTGTCCCATACATAAGGATTCATTGTGAACATATTAATTTAAATAGGACACATCAAAAAAATAGGTCCCCCAATAATTATTTTAGTTGGAATATGGACTATTAGATTCAACATGCAAGTGAAAAATAATGGGGGAAATATTTTCTCTAAATTATAAAAAAATAATGGTGCATCTTCCTACCTTTTTATCAACAAAGACTTAGATAACATTTTTGAACAAAGTACTGTATATAAATGGTATAATAAAGTCATTATCACCCTTAAATTTTTGGATAGTAAATGATATATTTTTATTGGAATAAATTCATGAAGAAGGATGTGATAATCATGAGTTTTTATAGATTTTAATATCAACTCTCTTCTATTGAATCATTTAGATATGTTTATTAAATATCCATATGGAACCTTGATATTATATAATAATTACACAAATTTATTTTTCACCAAATGTGTCATAACATAATACTTACATGGAAATTTCAATTTATTTTTACCGATACACATGGGATGTAGTTCTGGTTAAATACCCCAATCCAACAAATCTCTCTGTGATTGTAAGTCATCTTTTGTCTTGCTCATGATATTTAAAAGAGTTAAAATCACAAGTTTACACATATTTTTCTCAATTTTCTTTATGTCTAGACTATTAAGTAACAAATTGGTTGACTAATATTGAAACTCAAAAAATATATTTTCTTTTTTTCAATTATAAGTGTATTCAGTGCTAACATTCTCCATTTTTTTAGATTACATAAGAACTTTCCCTAAAAAAACTGACATATTTCAATTAACTAAGCACATAAATTCCTGAAAAATGTTGAGGTGGATTTTTAGGGCCATCATTATTATCAAACCTCTAACAATTCTTCCTGTATGGATGATCCATTGGAAAGAATCTTCAATGCCGCATAAAACTAAAACTATGATGATGTTCAAGAATTCTAGATCATGTATTCTTCATAAAATAGGAAAATGTAGATATCCCTTCATTCTCTAGGTATATATCATTACTTAATAAAGTAAATCATTTATAGTCCATATAAGCATAACAAAAATTTAAAATATATTTTTCATAGAAGCATCTAATTTGCGCACACTCACATACCAATGTTTTTTCAACTCTTTTATTAAAGATTTCAAGTATATATCTATATCATTTCTAGGATAAAAGTTCCAGATATGAGTAAACTGAATAAATTTAATAGTTTTTTCATATATATCCAAGGAGGAAGATTATAATCATGAATAAAAACTGGTCATGTGTCATGAGAAGTAAGCATCTGACCAAACAGATTAAAACCATCATAGAAAAGATCCAACCTAACATTATTCACCTCTGTTAAAATATTAGGATGTCGTGAATCAAATTTCTTCCATGATAATCTATCCATAGGATGAACCAACTCATCACTATCTTTAATTCCCCCAGTATCATGTCATCAAATATTTTTTGAGATATAAGTTGACATGAATATATTTTGAAACCTAGTAATCAATAGAAAGCTCCACATTAATATTTGGGGCACACGATATGGTGTTCCATATGTATTTGGATTCCCTCAAGATATAATACATTATTTATAGTCATTTAGGATTTTTGATTCCTCCCAGCATAGGATATAATCTTTTGGGAAAGCATAAATTCTATAGTATAAATTACAAGATCGTTAATTAATTTTCATGTCATATAATTATTTGAAGGAATATTTACATTATCAAGAAGTAATTACTTAAAAAATGTAATAATATAATAAATGGTGGTATTATAAATTTCATACAAGGTTTTTCCATAATATAGTCACATTAAAAATTGTAATTTTTCATTTTAGTAAATTCTCAATATACAGGAGTCCTAGCATCATCCATTAATCTATTCACTCTCTCAGCATCATCATTTTCATTATTTTCCTCAGGTGTATTTATATCATTGTCTTCTTTAATTGGAATACTATTTTCTCATGATGATGCACAAATGGAAACCGATCAAATATCAAATTATCCAAACCACTCCTTTTATTCCATTCATGAATAATAGAATGATTTATCATCTTTATATTAATATAAAAAAATATTAGTTTGTTGGAAATAAAAGTTTTTTTATGTGGTAGCTAACTTCTTCTCAACATAACCAAGGTCCTCTAAAATAATTACAATATAGGAAACGTATAGAACCTCCATCTAAATCATTTTTAAATAAAAAATATAAAAAAAAATTCTTTTGAAATTCATTTAAGATCTGATCATTATGATATATCCCTCTTCTATTCATTCTATTATATGAAAAAACATTATATTAATATAAACATAGTAAAAAATTATGAAATTAATTACAATAAATATTATTTCGAATACATGGAATAAGAAACAACCCGTATATACTATTAGATTAGGGTGAGGTAGTGAGTGACTATTTAAGGAAATTTTATTCATTAAGAAACTTAATATTCTAAAATTACATTCCATATTAATTATATATAAATTTTGATCATTCAAAAGTCAAAATAAAATAGTGAAATTGAATAATTTCATAACCCATTAATAAATTCACAAAATAAAAAAAGTACATGGATAATTAATTAAATAATTACCTAATATATATGACACAAAATAATATAGTTATAATAAATAAAATCATGTTTAAAACCCAAATCATTTCTCCCCATATGTCCATCCTAGCCATTTTCTCCTCACTTATACAATACATAACAATGTCCCACCCAACATGAAAACTCTTGCATTTGATACATATGTTTTTATATAGAAAAAATTCATAATACCATCAATACATAATTTATTATCACATCCCTATATAACATTTAAAATAAGATAATCCAAATAGAAATTTTAATATGGAAGAAATAAAATCATACTACAAGCTAGCCAAAAAAATAATAAGAGAGATGGCATATGCTATAGCCAATGCATACAAGTAATGAAAAAAATAGAGTATAAGACATAGAAATTTAAATAACTATTATGTAATCCAATTAAATACATATATCTTTATTAATTAACTAATTTTAAAATAACTTCCTTATTTTGAATATGAAAAAAATCCAATTAAATACATATCTCTTTATCCTGGAAAACATTTACTCAAGAATAACAAAAATAGCTCACCCAATATCAAAATTCTTATCTTTGATGCATATTTTTTTTTCAGGGAAACATTCATAATAGTATAAATACATGATTTAATATCACATGTCAACAGATCATTTTCAAAAAGATAATACAAATAAAAATTTTAATATAAAATTCATCAAACCATACAATTAGGTATCTGCAAAAATAATATGATGTGAAATGTTTATTATTCAATTAAAACTAGTAATGAACCAAAAAAGTAAAAGAGATAGAATAGGAAACAACTAATACAAGATATTATATTGAAATTAATTTTATTGAAATTTTGATCAATAAATTATGAAAATAAAACAATTAAATGAATAATTTTATAACCCCCTAATACATGAAAAAAAATTCTATAATAATTAATTAAATAATTATTTTATATATATTACACAAAAAACTTTATATTTAATTTATGTAAAATTAGTGAATGACTAAATTATATATATATATATATATCAACTAAAATCACATTTATTATTTAATACAATAACAAATATAATCTAAATGGTCCTTTTTTCAATGAATCCGGAATAATAGTGACCTGAGAGGATATTGACTATGTTTTGATATGTATATATAAATGAAAATGTTGTTTGGTAGAAGAGATTATGGACTTTGAACACAAAAATTTTATGTTGAAGAAGAATGGAATAAAAAAACCAAATAGTGAGGGGAGGTCTTTGTGGGGGGAAAGATAGAAAGCCACCACTCAAGGTATGGAGAATTATGGATCATGGGGGAGTGGCAGGGGAGGTTATAGAGCTTATTTCTCATCCCTATTCCAAATATTTTTTAAAAATTGTTTGTATATGTTTATTTATATCATTTGGTTTTACAAACCATTGGTATAGATTTCTGGATATGGCTCTATAACAATAGTTTTAGGAAACCATTGGTATAGAGGTTTGGGTATATCCTCCAATTCTAGCATTGGACCAAAAATTTTGTGTTACTCACCCAAATATAGGTTCCAGACATATTCATACATATTGAAATGAATTAAAAAAATAGGGTACATGAAAAATTTGTGTAAATATTTATAGTTATATGAGAATATTATCTCTACATGAGTAATCCCAGAGAAAAGGATGAACAACCCCATTCAGCTATCTAAACAAGTCACAAGCCTCTAGTCCAATTTATAGTCTGACCCCAATACCTTCTCCCTAGAGAGACGTTACTCAAGAGATGATTCAATTCATGATATGTCTAACATCTAATATACAAAAACTATTCCCCATAACTAAATCTAACCTAATAATTTCAATTAAAAACCAAGGTCAAGGTAGATGGAAACTAAATTATATAGAGATGTACCTAACCTAAAATGATAGGATCTATCTCTTTGAATCAATTCATCACACATGTAAAGCATAAAATATATTCCTAAAATAATATATATATATATATATATATATATATATATTAATAGAGAAATGAATAACTTCTTAATAAATGTGAACATTTCAAATATTTAAACATAAGAATAATTTATAAACCATTCAAAAAATAAAATATAACTATAAAAATTTTATAATTTATATAATTATCATGAACATTTCATAATAATGAATATAAAACATTTAAATCATTATAATAAAATCTATTTCATATTTATTATATGGAGTTTATTATGATATTTTAATGAATCGTAAAAATTTTATAATTAAACACAAGTTATGTAAACATTTTATATTACTAAATATCATATAATTTATATTATTTAAACCACAAAAAAAATTAATAATCATAACATTTTTTTTATGCGGTTTAAATAATTTCAAAAATAAGGATCCTTTATTTTAATAATTAAAATCAAATATTTTAGACTCATTTTAGTAATTTATAAAAACATTATAAATAAATTTTTATGATTAGAGAATAAACTCTTTTATTTATAATCCATTAATCATGCCCTATAAATTTAGAAAATGTATTTTAAATTTTATAATTTAATATTAAAAAATAATAATAATAAATGTTTCATAAATGTTTATTAATTAATTATGAACCAATTATAATTAATTGATTGATATACATTTTATTGACTATAAATACCCCAAAGAACCTTTCGTTATAATTTCTAAACTATTTATAAATTATAAAAAAAATTATATAATTTTCTTTCTACCTTTATGAAAGGAATAAGTTCTACATGATGGTAATTTCATTTTCCTTAACACATAACCACTTCTTTATAAACATAATTTAATTTACCGTGATTTTACCCACACCATGGTGAGATTTTTGTGGCTTTTTTGAAAAGACAACGTGGATTCCTTCATCATTATATCAAAAAAATCCCATTGTTTTTTCAGTAATAACCATATTATTATTTGGGGTTTTCTCTTTTCCTATTTATATATGGTAGTTCGTGTTAATTTTTAGTCCTTGAGATATTGGGCATGAATGCTTGATATTCGATGTAAGTTTTGATCTAAAACTACAGCTAATGACACTCCAAGTGGTCCAACAACAATATAGTGAGAGCCATTGGCCATCCAGTGGGATTGGAAGTGGCTACAAAATTTCTATTATAGTCACTAGCCTATAGGCAGGTCTCCATTTTCCTATGGGTGATGTCAATGGGGTCAGGAATAGTAAGGTTAATATCATATTTTCTTTCATAAAACCCCCTTTTTTATTTCTTATTCCTTCTCCCTGAATTTAAACTTGATCCATACGAACCCAATGGCTCTCTTTGGATGATTTTGTCACTCCAAACTTGAATCATTGGTGGATCAAAGTATCAATTGAATTAATGATCCTATTTTGGTAATTCTAAGTCAAATTTGGTCTTGGATCCCCTTCTTCTTTGTGTTACCATTTTTCCTTACTAGGGATCATCTATGAAAATCCGAAGAATTAATTAGATCTAGATTTATTATTGTGAATTTTGGTTCTAGATATCTTCATCTTGGTTCTTCAATCCTTATCTCTATTCACATTGTGGACCCCTTATGATAGTTAAAAATCTAATTGTTTTAAGGATGGTAGTATCATGAAATGAATTTGTTCTCCAAACCTTGATTTCTTTCTATTATAAATTGGTTTATAAAATCCATTTAAAGCATGATCTAGGTTTTTTTATTTATGGATTTATATTTGAAATTGTTTTTAAAGGAAAAAATTTGGGAAAATATGTTTTTTAATGAAAACATGATGAAATGGATTTCATATTTGGTAATATTGATAAAATGAATTTAAAATCATGTTTTATAAGGTTGAAAGGGTTGTCTGATTAGACTTATATGAAATTAAACTTGAATAGTTTTAGATGTGAAAGTGGTAAGTATTGTATGGTCATTATTGATGCAGGGAAAAATTCTCAAGAATGGAATATTATCCCCTACGTCCGTTGTTATTGGGTAATATGCGCACCAAGTGGCCTGATGTTGTTATAGTAGGGAGACACTCTTAGGAGTGAACTCCAACCCTATAGGCTAGTTGTTCTAGGGTAATGTGTGCACCAAATGTCCTTTGATCATAATAATTGTAAGATTATCCTCGCTAACAATGAACTCATGTTACTCAAAGGCTAGTTTTCATATTTCTACTTTTTTGGAATGTTTATTATAGAAGTTATTTGGAAATTGATTTATTTGGGAATGTTTTATAAATTGTTTAATGGAGTGATTTTTTTTTGATATAAACTATGTAAAATTTTATATCATTCCTTGTCATCATTTATTTGATAATAATTGGTTTATATTATAAATACTATTTATGAAACACTTGTTGGGGTCCTACTAGGAATGTTTATCTCACACCCTACATACAAATTTAGGAGTATTTTGATCTTTTTTACCTAATTCATGTAAGGTAAAGGCACATTAGAGTGGTGAAAAGTTATTTTTTAGTAGGTTGTGGGAGTCTGGTGGTGACTATATGTCATGTGAAGATGGATTTTTTCTTTTCTTAGGTATCTTTGTTTGGTTTTTAGTTTTGGGACTTGTATATTCTTTTTTAATATCTCTTTTTTTTGTTTTTCTAATTATATTGGAATACTGAAATTACCTTTATACATGTTTTCTTGTTTAATGTTATTTTTTGGGGGAAAAGTCACCAAAGGTATTTATTGATGGCCATGAACTTGTCTTCAGAATGTGGGGATCAGGAACACCATTCAGGCCATGTTAGGGTTATATCAAGTGTTTGATTAAGTGATAATATGGTTTAGTTCATGAAAAATTAGTATTAAATGGAGGTTCATATGTTCTTGCTATCATTATTTATCTTAGGATGTTTTGGTAAATATTAAATAGGACTATCAGGACTTAAGGCGTATGTTGTGAGTGAGTTTCTGACCCGATTTCATTATGATGAGCCTTATGTTACCATGGGTGGTTGAGAAATGAGTCTTTTTGGGACTAATGGTGATTTAATATGAGTCTTATTTTTTCATGTATCTTTATGATTATGGTTTATTTTTGTTATCTAAAGTGGGAATTGATTCTTGGGTCTCATGGTCTAATGTATATTTTTCTGGTGTTGTGTAGTATCGTTCCCCAAGATGACTTATAGTGAATCCTTAGTAGGGATTTATTGAAAAACCTTTCTAGGTAAATCCTCCAATTGATCAGAATATCATTAAATTTATTGTGTGTATAGTTAGAGCTATAGACCAAGGTAAGACACTAACCCCTGATCATGATATAGAGGCAAAACCTCAAACAGGAAAGGATAGAAATCGATCCAAAGAGTTTCTTCATTAGAAAATATCATACTTCTAGGAGATGAGTGATCATCAAGAGGTAGAATATTGATTGGAAAAAATTTAAAGACACTTTTAATTCCAAGATACCCCAAATTCCATCAAGGTGAGGTGTTCAATCTTCAAGATTTCACTACTACAAAACTGGCTTTTAATAGCGCCAAAATTTAGGAGCGCTAGAAGAATGCACTTATAAATTCAATATTTATCACCGCTAAATAAAATAACTGATAAAGTATACCATTTATTAACACATTTTATTTAGAACTGATAAAATTTATCCTTAATCAACGCTTTAATTTAGCAACAAAAAAGGTTACCCTTTATGAGTGCTTCAATTTTAGTGCTGATGAAAGGTATTTGTATCAGTGCTAACCTTTTTAGCACTGATGAAACATACATATATCATAACTTTTTCTATAATACTGATAAAAGGTCCACTTTTACAAATAAAATATAAGATTCTTCTCTTCTAGGACACCTCAAGCTTTCACAAAAGCCTCTACTGCCTCCTCCTCCTCCTCTCACACACCTATACTGCCTCCTTCCCCTCCTCCTCCCACTGTCTTATTTATTTATTTATTAATTGAGAAAAGTAAATTACAAAAAAGGCCAGAGAAAAAGCTGGCCCAAAGCTCCCCAAAGCGACAATCCTGAGGAGGCCGAAAGTAGTGGAGGCCCAAAGCATCCCCTCGAACCAGGTTGACCCCCTCTGGCTTCATGGTGATAGCAGTATGGAAACAGAAGTGGGTTGGACCGGGGACGTCAAGAGAATTAAGGTGGTATGATACCTTATTTCCCTCACGCAAAGTGTGGGTTACGCTGATGTTGTTGGTGATCATACCTCTGCATGCCCTCATAGTGTAATGGATACACCATGGAATGGGACCGGAGCCATGCAAAGCGTTGTGGAGGATTTGGGAATCCGTTTCGACCTCCGATAAGATGATCCATTTTTGGAGACAGAGTGAGAGTCCCAACAACATCGCCTTTGGCTCGACTTGGAGAGAAGAGCCGCACCCCAAGCACCCAGAGAAATCCATGATAACCATCCCAAAATGGTTCCGTACCACCCCTCCTCCATAGATTACCCCCATGTTGCATGACCCGTCAGAGTTTAGTTTGATTCCTCTGCTGGGCGGTGTCCACCCAACCTAGTTGCCTCTACTGTCGCTGCTACCCAGAGAGACGCAAACTGTACAAGTATGAAGTCTTCGGAGTGTGGCAACCTCCTTCCATTTGCTAAAAGATCTAATCAGGTCCAATAGAAGGAACTTTGTATGAAGTAAAATTCCCTGGCCGGAGGTGATAGTTTCTTCATGTTGAGCCTTGTTCTACGCTTTCCAGATCGTCTAGCATCTAGTCTGGAGATCCATGGTTCGGGCCGTCTACTCAGGGATCCTACCCATACTATGTTGGATACTCCTCCTCCTCCTCCTCCTACTCTACCATTTCTGCCTCCTCCTCTGCCGCCACATCCTCCTCCTCCTCCTCATCATCCACTACTGACTCCTCTGTATCCTCCTCCTCCTCATCATCTTCCATTTACTACTCTATAGCCTCCTCCTCCTCCTTCATTGTGGCCTCCTCCACCACCACCACCATGACCTCCTACTCCATAGACTCCTCCTCCTCCTCCTCCCCTATCACAGCCTCCCCCTCCTCCTCCCCCTCCTCCTCCACTACTGCCTCCTCCTCCTTCATTGTGGCCTCCTCCACCACCACCACCATGACCTCCTACTCCATAGACTCCTCCTCCTCCTCCTCCCCTATCACAGCCTCCCCCTCCTCCTCCCCCTCCTCCTCCACTACTGCCTCCTCCTCCTCTATTGCCGCTGCCACCACCACTTCCTCCTCCTCCTCTGTTGCTGATGCCACCGCCGAATCCTCCTTGGTAACTAGTTATGTATATTTTGATATCTTTGGGAATATTTTGGTTGGTTTTGGATCCCAAAATCAAGATATCAACACCTTGTGGTCTCATATGATTTCCATCCCTATTTAGATAATTTAGTAGCCATATTTTTTGAATCATTTCATCATGTATTCTCTATTGAGGTAGGATAATTATCGATGTCTGGAGATAATTTTGAGAAATATTAGGGATCATTAACTATATTCCATGAATCCTATAGCCTGGTATTATATATATGGTGGTATATTTGAGATTTGATTAGTGTTGGGGGTTGTTAATCTTTTTTAATCATAATAAACCCATTGGCCTAGTATTATTATATGTGTCATTAGGTATTTCTAACTATATATTTGTGTACATAAATATATATAGCATTTTATTAATGTTTTATATTATAATAAACATAAATTGAAATTTTCATGTAAATAATGGAAACATATTTTCCTTGAGTGTTAAGATATATCCATTTTCTCATAAGTTATATGACATTAATTGACTAATTTGAGTAATAATTTTTTTTAATGTTATATAAAATGAAATCTAAACCCTTTGTTTGAAATTGAAAAGTATAATTAAATCCATAAACCCCATAGTTCATTTATTAGTTCATATCAGAAATTCAAATAAAGATAAATTAATAATATAGGTTAATAACAAAAGTATAAAACATTTATTATGAGATATAATTATAAAGGGATTTCATTGACTAGTAAGATTTCATATGAGATGGTTATCATTGAGACATTATCTTATTTCTCTATGGGTGTCTTAATGCATTTATATATTTTAATCATAGACTTTAGGTAATTTATACTAATCAAACTGGGAAATTTTCCTTTAAGGTCACATAATAACTATATCCCCAATCTTAGAAAAATTTTATTTTAAATTTAATATTAATAATAAATATTATTCTGGAATTTTATAGAAACCCCATAAACCATAATTATGAAAAAATAATGTATATGTAATGAAATAAAACCATAAATATATAGTTTAAAAACTAATTCTTAGGATGTTTATAGAGCTTAATGACTCGGATAATATTTTTTGGTCCAGCAGCCTCATATACACTCCTAATACCTAGTTTTACTTTGCTTTTTGGATTGTAAGCTTGTTTTTTTAGCCTGATACATTCCTTTTTATTATTTTTTACATTGATTCAGAACATGATTTTATGATTTTTGTGTTATTCATAATATTCCTCCTAGAAAGGTACCTAAATTTTCAAGTTGTTCTTGCCCTATTTATGGTTCTCCTCGGTTGATTCTAATCTTCAGTGGAAATCGAGGTTCTTTAAAATAACTAAAGTGGCTCGAGGAAGTTGATAATGCCTTTAAAGAGTTTGAAACTCCCAACACTGTTAGAGTTCATGCTATTCTGGATTTTATTTAGGGTCCATCTTTGGAATAATAGGAGTTGTTTTCCCCACCAACGATGCAAGTTGGAATAACTTGGGATGATTATAAGTCCCTCTTTTTCTAATGGTTCATACCTGAGGATGTGAAGATATTGAAAAGGGAATAGCTCATGATTGTATAGAAAGGTCATCAAAATGGTGAAGGCTTGTGTTGAACACCTCAAAGAGATGGTTTCCTTTTTTATAGAGGTGGTGTCATAGGATCAGTTGAAATATTCTCTTTTTATTAGGGGCCTTTATCTAGAGATCAATGAGTGAGTACTATTCTTCGAGGATATCCATTTTGAGAAGTTGTTGGAGGAATCATTTTTGGATGAGTTTTTGTGGAAGAATCATAAACACATTGGATCAGTTGTTGTCTCCCATGTTGGGTGAAGGAGTTTAAAGTTTAATTGTTTTTGTTTTTTGGTTTTTATAACTTTATATTTCATTATAAAAGTCTTATTAAATTATCCTTTAATAGTTCAAATATTTTTTTTTGAATGTGAACCTTTAAATGGTTATCCTTTCATGAATTAATTCCCCTATTTCAATTGTGCTTGTTTGGATATGTCTATTTTTGTGGAAACCACTCTTTTTTCCTTATGTGTGGGTTCATTTATATTATATATTTTGTTCATTTATGCTGATGTTTCTAATAATGTAGTGTATTTGAATAAAATTGATTTCTATTTGCCTACATTTATCAATGAATCCAAAATATGGATTGTCTATGCATCACTCACAAAGTTAATAAAAAAATAAGGATTCCTTATACACTTCACTACTGTTCGTTAACTACCTCTTATCATAGAATATGACCTGAACATCCTATTTAGAATCACCATGATGCTCTGGGATTTTAACGTCACTCAAGCAGTCAATGATTTTCTAGCACTGATACATATCATTTGTAGTTCTGTTAAAGGCCAATTTTTTAGTAGTGTTGAAGGGCCAGGTAGTATGTGTTTGTATTCGGTAGTTTAACAAAATAATCATGAAGGACTGGAGTGAAAATACTTCAAGGATATATTTACTAAGAAATTATACCTAGATTATATGAGCTTTGTGAAATCTATAGATTTCATCAGCCTTGATCAAGGGAATTAGATAGTGATGGACTATACTAATCGCTTCACTGAGATCACTCTATTTTCATCTGAGGTTGTGTAAAATGAGAAAATGAATTCTTTTAGATTTCTTATGGGAATTTGATCCATTATATAATTGAAATTATTTATGTTAAATCATTCTATTCATGTTGATCTAGTGAATCAGGTGTTGATGGTAGATATTGACTTGGATATAAAGTCAGTACGGACCATAGTTTCTCCTACCTCTGGTGATTTCTTTAGGGATTCTTTTAAGGGGAAGAGGAAGAGGATTTATTTTCATAGAAAAAATTGCAGTTGTTATTTAAAAAATTCTTTTTATACACAATCATTAGTAATTAGTGGGTGGAATTGTTACCAGTTTGTCTAGATGAGGAGTGTGAATCACTCTTTTCTCATTCCTCAAAAAATATATAAATCATGTGGACATCTTGGAAACTTAAAAAATTTATGTCATATCCTTTTTTATGATATGTTATAGGCTCATAAACACCTATAATATTTTTATTATAGTTAAATTATTCACATACAATAGGGTTCCAGACACCGAATTCTCAAATGAAGTAGTTACACACAATAAAAGAGTTTCCAATGGAAGTTGATGTGGCCTTAGACCTATGGTATGTACCATTTATATTGCTCAGACCTTATTGACTTATTTATTTGACACAATTGTATCCCAATATTTCATGTCAACATATATTGATGATATTTTAAAACATATAATGTAACTCATGATATTGTATGTGGTGTTAGTGATTCCTCTAGGAAATAAAAAGGGACAGGGTTTCTGATTCCACTCAGGAACTTTATTTATGTGTAGAGTTAATTTAGTTTGGGATTTTCTGGTCCATTATTTTAATCTAATTGATCTCATAATCTATATGGATTGGTTTATTTCTCACAAATCTCAAATCAATTTTTATCAACTATGTAATCCCTTTACCGCCCCTGATGGGAGACTTTATGTGTTTCAAGGAGAATGGAACTTGTGATCTAGTCAAGTGGTACCTCCTCTTCCAAATCTAGTTAAGTTTATAACTTTTATTTTAGTCAAACTAGGAAATTAATCATTTATTGATGATATTACTCTAGTATTTAATGAATTCCATGAGGATTTTCTTGTTTAAATTTTTGGTTTACCCCCAAATAGGGAAGTAGGGTTCTTGATTGAATTAGTCTTAATAACTCAGTTGATAGCTATATCTTCATACCATATGGATTTACCTAAGTTGAAAGAGTTGAAAATTTAGTTGTATGATTTAATATCCAAGGGATTCATACACCCATGTGTTTCACCTCAGGCAGACCTTATGATCTTTACTAAGAGGTTTAATGGAACTCTCTATTTATGCATTGATTATCAGAAGCTAAACTAAGTAATGTTCAAGAAAAAATAAACTTTACCCTAAATTTATAATTTTTTAGATCTGTTTAAAAGGGAAATTTTCTCCATAAAAATTGATCATCGATTTGGTTACCATGATCTCATAATCAAGGAGTCAAATAATTTTAAGACTGGATTTGGGAGAAGTTATGGCCATTACAACTACCTTATAATGTCATTTTTTTCAAACTAACACTCTTATCGTATTCATGGAATTTATGAAGAAAATATTGAACCATAATATTAAAACTTTTTCTTATTGTATTTATAGATGAAATTATGGTGTACTCAAATATTGAATAAGATCATGTGAATCACGTTAAATATATTTTGGGAATCCTAAGGGAATATCACATGTATGAAAAATTATCAGA
The DNA here is from genome assembly GCA_963277665.1 of Viscum album. Lineage (NCBI taxonomy): Eukaryota > Viridiplantae > Streptophyta > Magnoliopsida > Santalales > Viscaceae > Viscum > Viscum album. The sequence goes on along the minus strand of OY728130.1, from coordinate 349,668,897 downwards.
ATCCCATTTACTAATTTATGAAGTTAAGTTCTGGGGACACATGATCTTGAAACATGGTATCTTAGTTGATATTGAGAAGTAAATATTTTTCATTTCATGGGAATATTTCTATAATATCATTGAGATTAAAATATTCTTTGGTTTGGAAAGATATTATTGATGGTTCATAAATGATTTATTAAAACCTGAATGACTTTTGAATTCAACCACTAATAAAGGGATGAAGTTCTTGTGAGACCCAAATTGTCAGTCATCCTTTGATGAACTAAAGTGTTATTTTATCTCATCACTAATTCTAACTCTACCATAGTTTGGATAGGGCTATGTGGTTTATTTTGATGCATCTAGTGTAGGTTCAGTTTGCGTATTTATGTAAGGAGATCATATGGTGGATTATGGAGTTTTTAATCTTTTACCTCATGAGATGAATTTACCCACTCATGATTTAGAACTTTCTATTTTTTTAATTCCATTAATAGTTAGCGACACTATTTTTTCAAGGTGAATTTCATTGTTTACTTCAAACATAAGACTTTGGGGGTATACAATCTCTAAGAGTGATTTCAATCATTGATAGAGACTATAGGTGGAATATCTATAATCATTAAACTTTTAAATTTCCTATACTCTGAGAAAGGGTAATGTGGTTACTAAGACTCTTAGGATTAATTTTTCTTCCTAGAATGTTAAATAAATGAAGGATGAATATAACATGATGGGGATATTTGAACAAATGGACTTGGGGTTTAAGGAGGAAGAGTATCATAATATTATATCAAATGTTCAGTTGGAATCCTCTCTTTTTGATATGATACTCCAAGAGAAGTAGTGGGATGAATATTTATGTAATATTATATATTCTTCATATTGTGGGGAGAGTATCAGTGAATGTTCTCTCTCCTTGGAAGGGGTTATTTTCTTTAGGAACTGGTATGTCATTACTTCAACCACAATAAATTTTGTGATGGAATATTTTCATAATTCATTGTAGGTTTTCTACCCTAGCACCCCAAATATGTTTTTCTGATATGAATTATTGATTCTGGTGGAATGGTATAAAATGAGGCATCAGCAACATTATGTATTGATGTTATACTTTCCAATAGATTAAGAATGAACATCAAAAGGCTTCTAGTTTGCTTCAGAATTTCTCATTCCAACATGGAAATGGAATAATATATCAATGTATTTTATTGATGGTTTACCTATAACTCCCCAAGGTAAAAATTATATTGGTTAGTGGTTGAATAGTTAACAAATTCAACTCATTTTGTACCGATACATAAAACTACTATAGAAAATAACTTGGGTAAGTTGTATGTTCATGAGATTATAATGTTTCATGGGATTCTAATGGACATTGACTCAGATAAAGATCCTTGTTTTACCTATTGGTTTTGAAAGTGACCCTAGGAGTCAATTAGATCTCTAGTCAAGTTGAGCACAACACATCATCCTTGTATGGATAAGAAAATAGAACAAACAATTCAGATTCTTGAAGAAATTATTTGTGCTTATGTCTTAGACTTCAGAGGTTCTTAGGATAACAATTTTAGGCTAATTTAATTATTATAAAATAATAGCTACTATTTATCCATAAAGGTGGAACATTTTTAATCTTTATATGGAACAACCTGTAACTCACCTTTCTTTTTGTTTGTGGTTAGTGAACCATCCTTAGTTTGACTAAGTTTGGTTTGGGAAATCATAGTGAAGATTCAGATGATTAATCAATTTATGGTGATGGATAAAATCCATTATAAATATTATATGGATCTTTATATTCATCCTTTTTTAGATTTATATTGATGATTAGGTATTCCTGAAAGTCTCACCTCATTCGGTTCATCGATGGATCATAAATAAAAGGAAAATAGATCTTAGATTTGAAGGACCTTTTAAGTCATTAAATGGATTGGAATGTTGGAATATCTCTTGAAATTACCAACTCAGGTGACTTCAATCTAGAACATTTTAATATGTATCAATATAATAAGTATAAACCTGACCCATATAATGTTCATAATTTTGAAGACCTCAACATAGAACCTGATATGTCAGTGATTGATTCACGCTCAAATTTACCCAAGAGATGAAGGTAGAATGGTCCTTGTAGTTTATCTTGGGTTGTCGAATCCTCAGAGACCTAAGAAGAAACCTATAGACACGTACATTATATGAACTGTTTTTGGCTATGAAGTAGCCAACATGGGTTGATTTTATATGGGTTTAAGTGAAATCTAATACACTGAAGTTAATTCAATTTTAAAGTATGATTTGATCCTAGGTTATCACTTATGGTGGACTGGATTCATTCCCTTTTCAACTATTTCAATTTCTTATATTTGAGATGAGTCCATTTAAGAAGATCAAACAAAATCATCACTCACTGGTTTAATGCCTACACACCCTAATACTAATCACATATACACTTGAAGGATCAATGCTTTGACCACTCCAAGGTAAAGTTTCGTATTAGCACTTGAAGTGTGTGACCTTAAAATTCAATATGGATGAAGAAGTTTTAAAATCATCAAATAAAAATATTATTTTAAAGAAGTGATTAGTGATTAAGGTAGTGATAAATAACATCCAATATAGCCCCTTTCTAATCTCTTGGATCAACCCATAAGTGGGTTATACCTCCATTGACTCTATGGTTTCAATGGAAGTGGGAAGTAGACTCATAAGGGAGGAATTGGAGAATAAAAAAACAATGAAATAACAATCACTCCACCGTTGTGTGATAATCTCACGAGGATTGGTATGAAAAATTTCACACCTTGAGGCAACAGTATAAAAGTGATAAGAAGAAGAATAGAAAAATAGAAGATTAATAACTTTTATAAATAATCTAAGGTAATTCAAGGAACATACAATTGAGGGAAAGTGATTACAACATCAAATTGCTAGCATAACATTAAGATAAAAAAAAGCACAAAGATGAAAAAATCCTCCATCACCACTGCCTTAAATAGGAATTTTGGGAGCCTTGGGTCGAGCCTCAAATAGTACAAAGCATCCCACTTGATTATGGTAGGCCTAGGGTGGTGGAAAGCTTGTGGAATTTGGACTTTTCCACTCTTGACCCGAGGTTGCAGCCAGCTTGCAACCACCAAACAGATGCGCCTGGAAGACCTTCTATATGGCCGAATTGGAGTGGTAGATAGAATACAAACATGATTCTCTGGATGTCCCCTAACCGTCTGTAGAGGTTCAGACCAAAATGTTTTATAGTTAACTAGATATTGTAAAATGGTGGGCTGTTTTTATGGGCCGTAGAATCTGGCCCAGAATTGTATCTTCAACTTGGGACGCATGAATAACCACAATGGAAGCCGAATTAGCAGTGGATCCTGAATAATGATTTGTTCTTCTATATTTCTTATAGAATCCCATGAAATTTGGTCATTGGGACCATATTTTGGTCTCCACATTCTCATCAGTGGGCTGGTGTCTAATCTTCCTTTTCCAGAATTGTTTGCATGAAATCCCATTTTGGTGGTCTTCCAATGTGAATCTTCCAACACTCCACAAGTATGAATTATTCCCAATATAATTATAAACCTGGAAATTAAATATGAAAATAATATCAAGATCATTGGTTACTTTAAATGATGTTAAAAACAGTACCACATAATAGTACATTTTAATAAGGAATTACAATCATAATGTGAAATGGTGTTCAAAATGTAAAATACACTAAAAATTATGTTTATGAATAATAAATAACATGAATATTATATATATTAAAAATGAATATTAGCCTCAATTAGTGTCTAATCATTGATCAAGAATCCATTTTGAATTATTAACTCTCAAGTAAAGGTTCTCTGTGGGAATTATATACCATTAGTCTAAATTTTATGGAAACATAGATCTAATACTCATGAGATGTGGGAGTAGGAGTCTATGGTGAGGTATCATTGGCCTTATCTCTATGATCAACCTTCTTTAATTAATCTTTTTGGGGGCATAAAGTAATATGCTGTAGAGAATTTTCATATCCTACCATTTTTTCTAGTACAAACATATTCTTGTTTTTTCACTATTTTCCTATTTATCTCTAGTAGTTCCCATTGTTTTTTAGTCACTGAGGTGTCGAGAGGGTATGTTTTATAGTTGGAATAATTGTGGACCTAAACAGGCAACAAACGAAGCTATAATTTGTCCACCAACTCACTAGTGAGATTCATTCGCCAACCATTAGGATGGTAAGTGGCTATATAATTTATATTTTAGCCATCAGTAAGTTGGTGGGTCTCCACCGACTAGAAGTTTAGTAACCAAAGGTTAGATAATGATGCCAATGGTGTTGGGAATGGTAAGGGTAATATAATATTTTCCCATAAAACCCCCATTTTATTTATTATTCCAACTCTATCTACCTAAAATACTTCTATAAAAATATAAATTCTATATTTGGATGATTCTGGATCTACCAAATTGAATCCTTGGTGGATAGAACTTTCTATCAAATTCATGATCCTTTTTTGGTAATTCTAACTTTGATTTGGTCTTAGATCCCCTTCTTATTTGTGTTTGTAACACCTTGAGATTTTAAAAGAGGAACATTATATTAGATAAAGTACATGAAACTAAATACCATGATTAGAACACAATGTTACACCCTATGAATTTATGATATATTTCCTTTTATATAAATTAAATCCCTTTGATATCATGTGATGTACTCAACATTGGGTTTAAACAAAACATGATACTCTATTAAAATATTATTATTTAAACATGATCACTATAAGATATTCATTAAGTTAGTGAGAGTGAATAGGACTAACTAAAATTTTAAGATTATATGGTTGACACATGTATAAAATAAATTCCATGGTTATCTATGGATTATAAATAAAATAAGAACCGTTTTAAAGAAAAATAAATTTTTTCTGAAAAACTATTTTTTTTGAAAAAGGTGTTTTAGTCACACTTTGAGTTTATAATTTAAAATTAATTTTCACAAATTTTTGAAAATTTATATTAAAAAAAGAAAAGTATTTTTTAATTCATCATATTTGATATTAACTTGGGGTGATTTTTTTTATTTTTCAGAAAATATTAATTTTTTAATAAATAGTGAAAAATACCGAATTTTATAGAATTGTCCTTAATTTTTAATAAATTAAATAATTTAAAAGTCCAAATATTATTTAAATATTATTTAAATATTATTTAAAATTAAAATAATAATTATTTATTTATATTAAATCCAACTAATTACATTCAAATCATCTTCATATTGGATTTCAATAGAAGTTTATTATCAAGCTTAAAAACACATTTTTTCAAAAAACTATTTTATTGTAAATAATATTTCTCTATTTTAATTAATTAAAATAACCATTAATTAGGAATGTTTTAAATGAAACTTATAGGTTATATATATATATATATCAATTGAAATTTATTTAATTATTATTACCTGTTATATAGTTATTTTATTATCTTATTTCCCTTAAAAATTCATTTTTTGAAAAACCTTTTTTCGACACATCTACGGGTCTAAAATTAAATTAAATTATACCACTTATGTGAGTTGAATTTGAAAAAAAATGAATTCTATATTCTTAATCATCATAATTTATTCTATATCATAAGTTTTACTTAATTTTTTACCATAATGAATATTGAAAACAATAACAATATTTTACCACGGTTAAGGTAAAAAATGTGTTTACCATGGGGTAAAACTAAAATGATAAGTGTTAAAAATGATAAAAACATATCTAAATACTATTTTATGGCCATATATATACCTTATATATTATAATTTTTGAAAATAATCCAATTTGGATCCTTGTTTCATGGGAATATTGTTTTTTGAATTCTTTTTTTCAAAAATTCCAAGTTTGACCACTCCCCCACGTATAAAAGTACTCCCACTATCCTCTCTTTTACATAATTATAAAACAAATTATATTGGACAATAAATACACAAATAAATTATATAATTCCCACCAATAACCATAGAATCATTTTATTTGTCATAAATTCAACCTAGAAAAGATTTTAGGGAAAATCAAAAAGAAGTTGTTCGAGGAAGAGGTAACATCCTTAACCAAGCGTTCTCTTTTATTTCTTCATCCACATCCTTAAAATATGATTAAAACATAACTATATAATAAAATAATTATATTAATATACTGATATGATTTTAGTTTAATGAAATTTCCTACAACCATCTCCTCCTTTCTCAAATGGGAAACGAAACCGCTGATCATGTGTACGGTGGACTACCGCCTCCTGAACCGAAGTAATTTGTTTTCCATAACCACTTTTCAAATCATGATAAAATGATGTATATAATGTTTATATATTAAATTTATTATATAATTATACTTATTTAATTATAATATCATATATACCTTCTTAATGTGTATTTCATAGAGAATGTGATAACGTTGTTCCTGTGTATAACAGACTACCACCTCACGAATCGATGTGATTTTTTTTAACTTACTCTTTACATGGAAGGTAATAAGGATTAATTAGATGTTTATATATTAAAATAATAAAATATTAACCATTATTTGAAAAAAAAATATCATAAAATATCTTACCAAACCATCCATTGAATAAATGATAACGTCGTTTTTGTGCATGGTGAACTACAACCTTGCGAAGCGACGTGATTCATTTTTTACAAACACTTCACATGGAAGGTAAAAATGATAAATTTAATGAATATATGTGATATATATGAAATTATATTTATTTTTTAAAATTAATACACAATCCAATTCCTTTTCATTTCACTCATTAAGTAAATTATATCATCATTCGTGCATACATACATCCTACCATCTCCACGAAGCGATGTGATTCATTCTCTATGTTCAAAAATAATTATTGATTATAAAGAGGAATGTATTGAAAAAATGATATTTATAACATTACTATCTTTATTTAGATTAAGTAACTATAAACTATGGTCAATATAGGGAACTTTTATGATGAAACATATGGGATAAAACAAGGAAATTAACACCTAGAAAAATTGTGATAATGAAAACTTATTAACAAACATGTAATGAGATGTTATAAAAGAATCATATATGATGTTATAAATAATAATATGACTATTTTATAAGTTAATAACTTGTTTAAAATCACTATATGGGAGGTTAAAGATCACTCAAATTAATGTAAGTTTTAGTTAAGGGGTTTCTCAACTCAATTTTTACTCATTAGGTTCTATGTCTACTTCATTGATTATATTATCCAAAGATTATATATGAAATAAATTTTGATTTATTTATGTCATTTTTTCACTATATTTGTATGGATCAAATTTTTATACACATAATCACCCAATTTATTAACTCTTACCTCAATGATATAAACATTGTAATGGTTTTATCTTGAACTTCCTTCTTTGAGATACATGTTCTTTTAGGGACCTAATTTCTTTTTAATGGTGTATATAAAACCCCTTTAAATACTATATCATGAATACAACATACATAATGAAATTTTAAGTAAAAATTAATCTAATTAATTCATGTTAATTTATAATTTATAATTTACTAAAACAATTATGGTTTATATCTCAATATCATTTTTAATAGGGATTGCATACACTTGAATATCCATTAAAGGAAATTATTTGATCATTGACTAATAAACCTTTTAATAATATTCTCTTCTGGTTATTAATTAATTTTTTCAGTTATAGTACCATTTCCTTCCATTTGGTACTTAAAATTATTGATAAAATGTTTTTAATAATATTTTACTTCATTTCTATCTTCAGTCAAAAATCATTTTTCTTCCAAATCCATGTTTTCTAAAAAAAAATTAAAAAATGTTTTACTGTGATTTTAATGTAATTTTTATCCTTAATTGGATTTTTATAAATTATTTTAAAATACATCTTCTCATAATTTTTCAAACACAATACTTTTTGACTTTTCTAACTAAAATGTTAAAGGAATCTCATTTTTAATGCATTCAACAAGAACAGAACTCATCCATAGTCATGGCCAGTAATTGTTTTAAAGATTACTCTTTTTGTTTCAATTTTTATTTTTAAATTATGCTTTATTTAATTTTTAAGAAATTTTTATATTTTAAATAAGTTTTTTTCAATATGTAAAAAATATTTTCCTCATTAGATGTTCATATTGATCTTTGAAAATCATTTTCCATTTAATATGACATCATTTAATATTACTCAAAGTGAAAAGGTTATTTTCCTCAAGAATATTTTTAATATTTTAATTTTATTTTCATCAATAATAACAAACTTTTAAATTTTTGATTGCTTCTAAATTATGTTTATATGTATCTCACATATATACCTAGTTTATTCTCTCTTCATTTGATATCATAATGCATGCCTTATGATCATTTCCCAAATATATTCATTATGAAATTTCCTTTGAAAATAATATGAAGCAAGATTATGCAACCAATTTTCTATCCATGTGTAATTATTATGTTATACATTATGATTTATTTCATTTATATGAAACACATAGATCATGAACATGTTATGATGGGTGTGCCTAGATTGTGCTCCAATGCATTGGGTAATGCTTTAGTCTCACGAGACATCATGTATGGTATTTGGGAGTGAACCTAATACATTATGGGACTCTTTCCACCATGTGATGTTGTCTTGGAAGTTATCATTAACCAATGTGTTTACCTTTCCAATTTTCCATAATAAAAAATCATTCTTAATGATTTTTATAATGATTTTACTATGTTAAGTTATCATTTTTCATTATTAGACAGTTTGGAAGAATGCACTAAGTATGAGTCACCGTTAGCCTAACTCACAACTCCTGACTCACCGTTCATGACTCACCATTATGTATAAGTCACTGCATCAAAGAGTCACAATTCCAAGACCTATTGGAAAAATGTTCTATGTACGAGTCATCATTCCTAACTCACCACTCCTAACTCACCGTTCCTAACTCACTGATCTTGACTCACCACTAAGTCTGAGTCACCTCTCCAATGAGTCATCATTCCAAAGACACTGTCATCCTGACACCACCAAGAAGAATTCATGGATATCCATGAGTTGTTGTTGACTCAACCTACTGCTAGAGAGTCAACGCTCAAAAGATTCACTACTACTATTCCGTTTTCATTTTGAATTCATTAGATCTAATAGTCGTATTTATAGAAATTTAATGTTACTAATTAAATTAATGGACTTTTTATAGACAACATTAAAATCGATGTCAGACCATAGTATGAGGTATGAGGTTCTAGAATATGATCAAGAACATGTTGTATATCTACTAAAGAGTATAAATTAAACACTTAATATCAAAGAAAAAAAGATACGTGTGGTGATAGAAGAGAAAAAACATGAATCAACAAGTGTGCCAAATTAAAGACTCATTTTCATGCTTCTATTCCAAGTATTTGAAGAAAACACAAAGAATAATATTTTTGTACACTTGGATCAATAATACACCATAATACATAAGCTTATTTGATAATATTTTTTACAATAACTTTATGAAAAATAACTCAAGCCTAATTTCAAGCTACCTTCAAGGAGTCAAGAAGCTGCAACACATATCACACAAACAAAGACTATCCCTTATACTATATTATCTTCTATGTTTGTGTAATTTATATATATTAAAATAAGTGTGATATTATCTCTATTTTATAAACACGCATTGAATCCTATGCATAATTGGAAGATACATATATATCTATAAAACTTATTTTTTTATGTTGTATACTCCCACAGATAATATTGGAAGAGGTCCCAGTGTGGCTTGTCACTTCTTTCACTCCCATGAAAACTATAGAAGAGGTATTTGTGACCTGGAAAACAATGTATGTTCTATTTTATACCTTGATCCAGGGTGTGAATCAAATTTTTGTTTATATAAACTTCTTGGTGGTAGGTGATTAACAAGTGAAGAGGACAAAGTCTCAGCTTGATACTGCACCTATTCTTATTATTTTTTATGTGCCTTTTAAAGTTCTGTTTTCACTGCTCTATGATTTTAAATCTAAAAAAAATTATTTAACTTTTATAGTTAATCTTAGATAGTGCTTACATTATAAGTTTATTTAGTAAATTGATTTAAATTTTTAAAAGAGTATTTTATATTATTTCAACTAAGAACTAATCACTCTTTGAGAAATATTTTAAAAGATAAAAACTTTTATAAATCTAATAATTTGGTTAACTATGATATCTTTTATTCTAATTTGGGGGAATTATTTTAAATACATTTTAAATAAAAGTTTTAATTATGAATTCAATTCACCCTATTGATTTTCCTCTCCGACCAATATTTTGTATGAGAGGGGTTAAAAACTTTTCAAATTCTTTTTAACTGTGACTATAGTTATACATTAAAGATCTTAACATTTCTATTAATTCTAAATTTTTAGTTATTTATATTTATTTGTTAATATTTTAATATGGATAACATGCAGAAAGGTGATGCTACTAATAGACCTTCATATTTCAATGGGACTAATTATTCCCAATGGAAAATAAAAATTAAAATGAATATTGAAAGTATGGGTTTTAAAGTCTGGTCTTCTATAATAGATGAGTATAAAATTCCTACTACAGCTATAAATACTTGGAGAGGTCCAACTAAGGCTTCTTAAAATAATAATTTCAAATACCGAAATACCTTATACTTTTCCTTAGGATAGAAAGTGTTTAATAGAATTTATGCATGTAAAACTACCTATGAGATATGGGATACTTTAGTTATCTCACATGAAGGAACTAAAAATGTTCATGAAATAATTATTAACACTAACACTATTAAATATGATAATTTTAAGATTAACCCTTAAGATCCAATCTCTGACATGTATCTTAGGTTCAATGAGATCGCGAATACCATGAGCGAACTGGGAAAGCCAGTCACTGCAAAAGATCATATCATGTGACTCTTGAGATGTATTCTAGAAATATGGAGAGAGTCATTACTCTAAATTATATAATCATGTGACATCAATTCAATTCATGTAAAGAAGATGATAGGAAAATTTATGATGTATGAGGAAGAGAAAAAGGTTAATCAAGAAGAATATGATGAACCTAATAGAAATTTTTTTCTTTCAAAACCACTGCATCTAAGAAAAAATAAATAGAGAAACTTCAAGGTCAAGATGAAATTTTAAGTGATGATGATTCATCAGATGATATTGGTGAGGAAATGGCTCATCTAGCCAAAAGATCCACGAAATTTTATAGAAATAAGAAATTATTTATGAAATCTAACTAAAAATGAAGATATGAAAATCATGGGAAGTGGAAAAAGGATTCGAATAAACATGATTATTAAAATGACATCATAAGTTATGAATGTAATAGAAAAGGACTTGTGAAGGTTGATTGTATAAAAATTAAGTACAAGAATAAATATTATAACAAAGATCAAAAGTACAAGAAATCTATTAAAGCTACCATGAGTGATTTTGAGGACTCCTTCATTGTCTCTAATTAATATCATGATGAAAAGGTTGATAAAGATAACATGTGATTTATGAAAAATATATTAGAGTTAACTTCAGTATCTCCTAGAAATAACTCTCATTACTTTAGAGATAAATATTAAAATGATGCTGATGAGAACATGACTAAATATTTTTTTTATTATTTCAACATGATCAAAGATACTTTTAATGAGATAAAGGAAAAATAAAAAACACTCAAAAAACAACATGATCTTAAAATTTCATTTAAATATAATGTTGATGTAGAAAAGGAGAAGAATGATCAATTGTTGTAACATCCTAGGTCTGGATACCACTCAACTGGTGCCACATACTCGGTTGTCCACATGGCCTCAAGCACATTTCCCCAAATTCTAGAGGCTGCCGACTAGAAGTGAAGGCCTATAGTGTGATAGTGGGGATTATAGGCCCTCATTGGAAGAGTGTAACACAAAGGAATAATAATATACAATATAGAATGAATTAAAAAACATAAAACTAGAATAAACAATGGAAGACTAATAAGATAAATAACCAAGAATCATTCAATATTAAATATGATGCAGCATGCCACATGTTCTAGGAAATCATCCAAAGAAGTACACTATAGTAATACACAATATAAGTCTCAAAATAAAAAAAAAGAAACGAAAGGAAACTAGGAAGAATCACAATACTCATCTCAGTCTCATGATCTCCAACTCTTACACAACACATCAAGTATCTGTAGCAGGGCACTTTCCCTGATCAATACCTATAATCATATAATCTGTTTGGGCCCAAGCATTATCCCAATAGGGTGTGAGATTAAATACTAGTATGAAACCACCAAAGGTTGGTTCCAATATATCAGTGAATATATATAACAGGAAATGTAAAATAGTGAAAGCAGTAAACAGTAGGTACTCAAAAGTAAGCACAATGGATGTCTCATAAGACAATGGTAAACAGGTATAAGTGGAGACTGAATCCATGTTTTTTCTTTTCCTTGGCAGACATGTCATAGGTTTACTCGGTATCTTAAAATAAGACTCAATGAGATTGACCACCATATATGTGGATCAATCATGGACTTTACATAGTTAACCTCTTGTTCCCATCCACTATCTTTTAATGGATACAATGGTTCACCCAAGGTATATAAGGTTCAATTAGTCACATGAACATAAACTTCTATTTTAACTGAGACTGTGGCATGCCCATTACTAATTACCTATTTTTATAATTTAATTCAATTACACATTCCATCTCAAAAGTAACACTTATAAATTAAACAATCACATGGATTTAACATAAACAACTCACACGGGCTTAGTTTACATAACAACCAACACATGTAAATTAGACTATTACATGGTTAAACAAGGATAACTCACATTGGAAAAACATACAAAAATCCTATTATGTAATGTAACTAATTACAAGTCTTAACATAACATGTATCTCTCATGGGAAATTCATATAATGAGAAATACATTTTTAACAACTGGAGAATTGGAATTCAAGTTAATCCTCATAGGCATTCTCAACCAAAAGAACATAAAGGTCATCCTAAGGGAAACACGCCCATGGGGTGACCCTAAATCATGGTTCACAACCCTAAACGTGCTTTCAAAACATCTAATTAATTACCTAATCATCAATAGAAAATAATAAGGTTCATTATCCAATTAAGTGACAACCTAAAAGTGGGTGCATGACACTCTGGTATATATAAACATCAAGACAATTCATAAAAGGTTGAAAACTACCTACCTCATCATAGTATGACTATCCTAATCCTGTTTCGATCGTTTATTCGACCTAGAATGGGATAGATCTAAAAAACAAGAAAAAATGATCAACCCTTGATAATTGAATCAAGAGATGGAATCAGGAAGAAATGACCAAGAGGAATTGAGAGATCCCTGAGGGGAATCCAATGGATCCAACGGTATTCAAATCAGAGATCTGACGGAGAATCGGGAGCCAAAATCCTATTCAGATCTCCTGGGCGCACTAATTGTTGAAGGGGAGGTCTGTTTCTGTTCTCCTTGAGAAACGACGTACTAATTGACTTTTTAATCAATTAAAAAAATTACACAACGTGTAATTGATATTACATATTGTATTCATACAGTTTTAGGGGCCAACATTTACATGGTCATGTACTGAGATTACATGGAATATGTAGTAGTACATACACAGTGTGCACCTATTAGTACACAACATGTAGTTACCAGTCATGTCATGTTACAGGCCTGCAGCAAGCCCCTCGACATCTTTTCCCCCATTTTCTTAAGTAAAAACTAAAAAGGAAATATCCATACCTAAAAAGAAGAACTGGGTTCTTAAAAAACTACCCTTAAAGAAATTCATCCCTGAATTTCCCTTCCATGGGTGGTGAAGAAATATCTGAGAATAACTCTGGCAATTGTGATCATACATCAGCCTTCCTATCCCAAGTTACGTCCTGCACTCAATCATGGTTCCATCACACCTGTACTAAAGGAATAAACCAGACATGGAGAACCTCTGTGCTTTGATCCACAATACGAATGGGATGCTCCTCAAAGAATGGAACATGAGCTTCATCCCAGTTGGTGAGATATATTTAAGTGCATCCACAAGACCCATGTTCAATACCAGGTGTAGGCATATTTTTGGATACTGTAGCAGCACTGTAGCAGGTACTATAGCAGACTGTACACTGTGCAGTACTGTAGTAGAACTGTACATTGTACAGGTACTGTAGTAGACTGCACACTGTGTGAGTACTGTAGCATGCACTGTAGCTGTTACTGTAGCAGGTATTGTTCGGTAATGTAGCAGTTGGAACTATTCACCTTGGGCCACCTGTTTGGGATTGCAGTCTTTAAGCCTTTTGGGCCACCTAGGCCTTCGAGTCAGTAGGGATTTCGGGCCACCTATAAGGCCTTCGGGCCACCTTAAGGCCTTCGGGCCACATGCAGTTGCCCCAGACACACTATAAAAAAGGAGCAGCCCCAGAAGAGGATTTAGAGAAGGTACACTCACTAGAGCAGATCAAAATGAATTTTTCAGAATGAGAGGGTATGGCTATGCCATCGGGACCAGCATGTGCTTGCACGGGAAGCCTAGCCAGAAGGACATGTGAAGGTGGAGGGCTACTATCATGAAGCAGATGCTGGGGAGGGGAAGTTCCTTGTAGATAGTCTAGTTGAATTCTCTAATACCTTCGGGTCATGTAATCTCCTAAAGCCTATGGGCCATGTAATCTCTGATACTATGGGCCTTGTAAGGGTTCCCCCTCATCCCTTGAAAGGGGGGTTATCAAAAATCAATAAAAATGAACGTCTTTGGGCCATTTGGGCCTCAAAGAATTCATCTTCCTATAACTCCACTTCCTTAGACTTAAAGGCATGATAAAGGTCTTAAAATTAAAATCACAATTGAAAAAAAAGGTAGAAGACATCGTGCATATCCCTTTACCTCTAAGATAACTTCAATCGATAGGAAATCAGACCAACCCTCTCCAGAATATCAAATGGACCAATGTATCTTGGTGAAAGCTCACCCTGTCTCTTGATTCTCTATTGTCTGAACCTCAGTGCAACATAGAATAAAACTTGATCCCTAACCTATAAATCTAGAGGTCATCTACAGTGATTGGCATAAGATTACTGATGAGACTTCATAGTATCCATCCGCTTCTGAATCAACTCGACCTGCTCAAAAGTCTCCTGCATGATATGTGGTCCCAATAAAGCTGCCTCACCTACCTCCAGCCAGTACATCGGTGATCGAGATGGCCTACCTTACAAATCCTCATTATGTGACATTTCTATAGTCACCTGTAAACTGTTATTATAGTAAAATTAAACCAGGGGAATATGCTTCCCCCAAGATCCCCTAAAGTATAAGACTCTTTCATGAAGCATGTCCTCCAGCACCGATATAGTACGCTCTGACTGGACATCAGTCTGAGGGTGGTATGTTGTACTTAGAAGCACCTATGTACCCAGTGTCCTCTAAAAACTCTTCTATAAATGATATGTAAAGTGGGTTTCCCTATCTAATATGATATAATGAGGTACCCTGTGAAGTCATACCACCTCACGAATATACAACTTCACAAGTTCATCAACACCGAAGGTCTTCTTGATCTACAAGAAGTGAGTGACCTTTGTAAGTCTGTCAAACACCACCCACACTACATCATTACCATGGGGATACCTCGGTAAACCCATCATGACATCTTCCCATTTCCACTCCAGAATAGGTAATTTCTGTAAAAGCACATCTAGCCGCTAATGTTCCACCTTCACCTACTGATAGGCGGAACACCTCATAATAAAACCATCCACCTCTCTCTTCATACTCAGCCATCAGTACCGATGGCGTAAGTCATGGTACATCTTGGTAACTCTGGGATGTATGACCCAAGATGAAGAATGAAAATTTGACATCAAATCTTCATGTATGTCCACTGGAACTGAGACATGTCCATGGATACATAAGATCTCATCATCACCTACTATCCAACCAGAAGGTGGATCCTTGCCTACTACACTCTCCCATATGAAAATGCCTTATTAATCTAATAGTCATATAATCCTTTATCCTGGATGGTAGAAGTCGTAGCTAAATAAGAAATTAAAGTTTTTCCCTGACTGTTGTACACATCCAAGTGCATCTTAGATGGAAACGCCATAAGATTCCACTCTCTAATGGCGTCCTGCGCTGCCTTAATCTATGTCCTCCTTCTCAATGCATCAACCACTACATTGCCTTTTCCAGGCATGTAGGAAAGCAAGAATTCAAAATACTAAAGGTATTATACCCACCTTTACTACCTCAAATTCAAATCACGCTAAGTAAAGATGTAATTGATAATTTTGTGGTCTTTGTACACCAAAAAATGCTCTCCCAACAAGTAATGTCTCCAACAATGAAGGACTTGAACAACTGAGGCTAAATTGAGATCATGTGTTAGATAGTTTCTCTAAATTGGCCTCATCTTCCAAGACCTATATGCAACAACTGGATCCCCTACATAAGTAATACTCCCATCCTGATACCTGATGCGTCGCAGTACACAATGTAACTTCTACCCGGATCTGGAAAAATCATTATCAGTACTAATGTTAATCTCCCTTTCAAATCCTGAAAGTCCTACTCGTCGGAATATGACCATATATACTTCACACCCTTCTTTTTCAATCCTTTCATCTGTGTTGTTAAGCGTAGGAAGTCATATATGAAACATCTGTAGTAAACAGACATCCTCAAGAAAATTCTGCACCTCAATTACGTTCTTGGGTTTCTCCCAGGTAACTACTTCTCTCACCTTCTTTGGGTCCACTGATACTCCTATCTTTGAGATGATTTGATCCATGAAATGAATTTGATCCATCCATAAGTTTCAATTTGAGAGATTAACATATAAAAAATTCTCTCATAGTGTACTCAAAACGATCTCAATATGTGTGGCATGGTCATGTCAATTATGAGAATATACCAAGATATCATCCACTAAAACAACCAAAAAATAATCCAAGTATGGAACACTTAGTTTATCAATGCCATGAAAACTGACAGCACGTTCGTGAGACTGAACGACATAACCACATACTCATACAGAACATAACAACTATAAAATATGATACAAGGTATGTCTAAAAGGTCGAACATGTACCTGGTGATATCCTAAGCTTAGGTTGATTTTTGAGCATACCCAATCCCCTTAAAGCTGATCAAATAGGTCATCTATCTGTGGTAAGGGATATCGGTTTTTAACCATCACCTGATTAAGTTTCCGATAATCTATACATATCTTGGGGGCACTATCTGCCTTTTTCACAAAACAAGGACCGAAAAATCCCCCAAAGAAGTATTAGGTCGAATAAACCCATTTTCCTATAAATCCTCTAACTGCTTCTTGAGCTCCTGTAGCACTATCATCGCCATCTTTTAAGGGGGAATGAATACCGGTGTAGGTCATGGCACTAGCTTGATCTAGAACCCCCACTACTAGAAAATGGGTCTATACCTAGATTTTTTTCAAAAACTGTGGGTATAGACTCACTTATACCCATGGTTTTCATGAACTGTGGGTATATGTGAAACTTTCTAACCTATACCCACAGTTCTTACTAAATTGTGGGTATATGGTACCCACGTAAGTGTGGGAAGACAACATATTGCGCGGGAATGCCACAAGAAAACCTATACCCATGTTTTACATTGAATCATGGGTATAGGTGGCATCTATGACCACGATTTTGATGAACCATGATTATAGAGTTTGATATATAAGCTTATACCCACGGTTTACATTGAATCGTGGGTATAGTCTGCATCTATACCCACAGTTTTTAGGAACTGTTTGTATAGACTTCAGTATATAAGCCCATACCCATGGTTTATTAAAATTATGGTTATAGATGCGACCTTTAACCATGGTTCAATGTAAATTTTGGGTATAGGGTCCCAAATATTTTGGGTGTGAAGAAATATATATAAGATAATATATATACTTGTAACTATAATTTTAGTTGTTATACCGGTAAATCAGCTTCAGTTTTGTATTATAGATGTAGTTTTGAAATGTAGTGGCAACATATTTTTAATACCATGTTTTATAAATATATATATTCAAATCTATATTTCAATTTTCTATCAAATGAGATCAGCACAATGTCATTTCACATTATAGTTTGCATAATGGTGCGGTTTCAAAACCTTCAGTGGATTTATTTATGTAGGCTATTAAAATTAATATTATTATAAATATATTGATATATATAATATAAAAGTAACACAACTCGATTGTTAAGACCATGTATTTCGTACTATCAGGTCATAGGATCCATTATAGGTAGACAATTTTTTTCCTAATGAACTATTGAAATTAATATATAACTGAAAATTTAGAAAGATATATATGAAAGTGAAGTGGATCAGTTTGTGAGTAATTGGACTTTTGAGAAGCAAGTTACATGAACCATTCTTGCTGGGTGTGAAATAGTTCTATTTTTATTGTTTTTTTGATATTTTATACCCACAATTATAGAACTATGGGGATATGTGATTTATTGATATTTATACCATGGTTTCAGAACTGTGGGTATATTTCTATGACGTGGTGTAGAAAACCTATACCTACAGTTTGAAAGCCCATGGGTATAGGCCATGGAGCTATCCCTATGTCTCAGTTTCCCACGATTCCCAAGACTATGGGTATAGGATATACCCATGGTTTTGGGGTCTATACCAACAGTTTTGAACCATGGGTATATGTCATTTTTTCAGTAGTGTCCACCTCTCTCTCCGGAGGTAACAAAAAAATCGTCTGGGAAAACATCTCTAAAATAATCATCCATTGGAGAGAAATCTATCTAACATGTTCCCTGGTCATCTACATATTAAATGGAAATATTTATTATCATCCCACTCAACCCACGATTCTTGGGTCTATATCGGCTCACCTCGACATCCCACTCTCCTTTGTTTAGAAACGATCTGCCTTCTGGTGACGTTAAACTCACCCTGTAGCGATTATAATCAATGAAGTCTTGAAAGGTGAATAGCCATTCCATTCTAAGTATGAGATAAAATCCAGTCATCTATAAGACATTAAGATCCCAAACTAAGTGACACCCACCAATTTCAATGGGGAACTCCTTGCACCTATCGAACACCTACCGTTCTAATCCCTAACGGAGTGTCTAGTTTCATAATGTATTCAGAAGTAAAAATAAGGATCCCTAGGATCTCCAAAATAGGCACAGATGTGAAACTATATAAATATATTATATCAAATAGTGAAGAATCTAAAATCAAGGTGAATAGGATAGTACCTATAATAGTAGAAGGTTCGGGATCCTACTCTTTCTGTGTCTATTGCACTGCATAAGTCTGGCCTATAATGCAGCCCTGAGAAACTACCTAGAAACCCTGAGCTAAACTGCCATGTTGTCACTGATATCCTGGGTTTTGGCTTCCATTTCCACAACAACTACCTCAGCCTGAATGGCCTAACACATTTCAGTTCCCTAACTAGTGAGAATCTGCAAACCCTTCCCCTGAATGTGGAGTTGGTGAAGACCCTCTCTCACTAGTTTCTGGTGGAAACATCATATAGAAATGTTATAACTGGATCATCTTTCCACAAGCTCAGCACTCGACTGGGTCCATCAGGCACTGAGGTCTAGTATACCCAATTCTTCTGCACTAGAAGCACTACAACTAGATACCATAAGATAAATTTTGAGTACTAGTTTTTCCATGTGTAAGATCCAGACGACACTTCCTACTACCAGTCTAAACTGTACCAGATCTCGATCTCGAACCACCCTGGCTCACACCTCTAGATTCCCATAGATTATGCTTGGTAATCATATCATAATTCACTATACCATATAAAGTAGTCATTCAAAAGATATTCACTTTCGAGAAGATTCCATACTTGAGACCATCCTCATATTTCATAGCCATTGATAGATCGTCACCCATCAAAATAGGTGTGAAGTGCTAGAGCTCAGTAAAACTGGTAGAGTAATCCATAACTGATAGAGAACCCTTCTCTAGATGCATAAACTCACAAGATTTTTCTTCCCTCAGGGTCTCAGGATATAATTATTCATAGAATATTCTCTAAAAATAACCTCATACTATGTCCCGTTGATACTCTATCGGTGTGGTAACATCCCACCACCTCCTGGAAGAATCATGTATCATATAAGTCGTGAGATTGACCCTCCTCTCAGGAGGCGTAACAATATGATCAAAGATCAATAAAATGGCCTCTAACCATGACTTTGTAGCCTAAGTCCTGCCTTACCCAAAAAATGTGGGTGGATGCTACTACTGGAACACTCATGTTAGTTCTTCTATAGACATGGTAGGATGTGGTGCTCCCTAAAAGGTTTGAATGAACCTCATAAAGCCTTCACAAAAAAGTGCATCAGCACCTGGATTTGGTATAACAGCTGGTTCCACAACTAGATTGTTTTTAAGGTCCACAAGTACCCTATGGCCTACCACCTCTAGGGTATGATCATCGCCACCCTCATGGCGTACTACTGGAGGTTGTGGTTGTGGAATTGATATGTAAATTCCAGCACATACACCTCAGTATAAGATGATATATCAAGGTATGCAGTTGAAGTGTGTAAGAACAAATTAAAAGAAAAAAACCTAAAATGTCAACAAAAGATGATTACACAGTGTTTAGGAACCATACACAGTGTGTACATTTAAGCACTTACATGGTCACGTACTCCTACTGGCCTAGGCGTGTAAACACTCTAGGTACACGACGTGTCATTCCGACACACGATGTTTCCATTTAAACTCTTACATGGGAATCTAACTCTGTATTTTTGGTTATGTAATGGTCCTAGGTACATGGCATGTTAGAGATACACACGGCATGTACTGAGGTCTTCCCTCATAGCCATGTACTTTTACATGGCTAGAGCCACACATGTCTGCCTATATAAAACTACATGGGGTGTACATAAGGTACACAACATGTTCAGATCAAAACTCATTAACTAATGTTTTCTCCCACACATCAGGTGACACTGTCATCTACCATATGATGTGTACTCAAAGTACAAGACATGTAATTGGAAAAGATCTTTCTTTTTGAACAGAAGAACACATGGTGTGTGTTCATAGAACCACGCACTGTGTTATCTGGGATTCTGGACAGTAAGCCTCAGAAACTTCCAGGTAACACCTATTTTTGAAAAATAAAGCAATGATGTGCATATCAAGCACGAAATCTATCACAAAAACATGAAATCAGTAATGCTCTCTAAATGGGATGGCAAGAATTCATGGAATGTGATTTCTAACAAGTTCATATATGATGCATGTGATGGAATACCCTCATCTCATCGGGTTTTAAAAAAATAGAACCACAATGATATCAATAATAACATCAAAAAACAAGTTAGTCACAAAACAGTGAAATCTAATCAACTGTAATAGCTCAAAATCCAAAAAACACAATTAAATTCGAGGTAATTTGGATTTTCCCTGTACACGGGGTAGATACTCCCAGGTACAGATAATTACCAAACTCAATTTTCTTCCTATACCTTTCTAATGTCACCAAATAGTAAGAAAAACCATAAAATAAAACCCCTATAATACCATTTTGTAACATCCCAAATCCAGATTCCACTAAACTGGTGCCCTGTACCCAATTGGCCACATGACCTCAAACGCATTTCCCAAAACGCCAGAGGCTTCCGACTAGCAGTGAGGTCCTAGGGTGTGATAGTGGTGAAAATATTCCCTCGTTGGAAGAGTGTAACAAAACAAAATAATAATATACAATAGAGTAAGTAGTAAACAACATACAACTAGAATAAATAACAGAAGACTAATAATATAAACAACCAAACATCATTCAATACCAAATATGATGCAGCATGACACATGTTCTAGGAAAGCATCCAAATAAGTAAACTACAATAATACACACTATAAGTATAAAAATAACAAAAGAAACAAAAGGAAACTAAGAAGAATCGCAAGCCTAGGCTCAGTCTCATGATCTCCAACTCATAAGCAGCACATCAAGTACCATTAGTAGGGCATTTTCCCTGATCAATACCTACAATCATATAATCTTTTGGGCCAAAAAATGACCCCAATAGGGTGTGAGACTAAATCCCAGAAATAAACCACCTAAGGTTGGTTCCAATCTGTTAGTGTATATATATAATATAAATTTTACAATAGTGAGAGTAGTAAACAGTAGGTACTCAAAAGTAAGCACAATGGATTTCTCAGAAGACAATGGTAAACAGGTATGAGTGAAGACTGAATCCAACCTTGTGATTTGGATTGGGAGATGCATCATAAGTCATCTATTTCATTGTTCAAGTTCTACAAATTATATAAAGCCTTGATGTCTATACTAGGCCTAAAAACCACCTATATAAGTGTAACCATCAACTTGTGACATAATAATCATTTAATCATTTGAAATATTTTCCAATAGAGTTCGGCCTTGGTACCTCTCAATGGATCCTAGGATCGCTCAGCATCTTATTATAAGACTCAATGATCCCAACCACCATTTATGGGGATTTACCGCAACCTTTACATTTCTAACCTCTTGATCTCATCCATTTTCTTTTAACTGAGACAATGGTTATGACATCCCGCCTTTTTAATACATAACATTTCATTACATTTTACATACAGATGATCTTTAAAGTCTGGTGTCTTGGAAATCAGGAACATAATACATGAAAAAAACATAAAACATTATTTTAAAACACTTGTAAAGCTTCATAATAAGTTCATCCTAAGTAGAATTACTGCATCTCATAACCTGGAGACATACATTCAAAGGAAAGGGTGACCAGAAAACCCAGTAAGGGTAAGCAAGGGAATCAATGTACTTGTCATATCAATAAGAACTTGAATAAAAACATAAAGACATGAGAAATGGAATAATAGGAATATCATAATGAAAAGAACTTGGAATATAACTTGAATATGTGGCTACAACATTTCATTTAGACATTCAGAAACATATCACCAAGGTCCATCCCCAAGGTGTCATAAAAATTACCAAGGTTATTCACCAAGGCATCGTAAAAATTTTCATCTCTAAAGATTAAATCTTTACCCAATGTATTGGAGCTCTATCAGGGAACACCCTTAATATTTCTTTACTTTAATGTGATCCACATAGATCATAATAAAACATTCCATAAATAACCCAAATGGAATCAAAGAAATGGCTTTCATGAAAAAATCGTGATGTTTAAAAAGAGCTTAAAAATAAGATCATTATGTCATTTATAACCCATGGAAAAGGGAGTGAGGGTTATATGTATGTAAATTACAGAATCAAATATATCATCTTTATATATTTATGAACACCCATGGAAATGAAATAAGTATGGGTATTCACATAAATAAACATTAAAATTTCTTGAGAGAAAGAGATAGAAATTCATAGATTAAATTTCGGCAGCATAACAACTATATAACATGGTTTTAGAAAACATTGAGAAGATAATGGACAGGGTTAACACACTCATAAATAACTCATAATACAGTATGGGTACTGAATAAAATCATGGTATGGATATTTTCATGACATACTACATGAAAAGGAAACATGAAAGAAAAGAGAAGCTGCAATTTCTTTTACGAGAAATTTGGCAGCCTAAAGACGTCACATAAAAAATCAGAAAACAAATTGATGAGAGAAGAAAGGGTATCTCATAATTTGGACATGAAATGGGAAGTAATAAGAACATATAATAACATACCCTCAACTTAATGAGATGGAAAATATAAGACACAACATAAAAGAAGTCATGACATAAAAGAGGAGGGTGAAAGGACCCCTTACCTTGAGGATTAACTTTGAAAGTTTGAAGGTCGGGACCTTGGGAGTCTTGAGGGCTCTTTGGTAGGACTCCTTGGGAGTTTAAGAGACCAGAACTTCATCGGGGAGGATTTGGAAATTAAATTAATGAGAGAAAGGCTTGGTATCTATAGGATAAGTGAGGGGACAAAGCATTAATTGCCAAGGGACACCTCATCGGTGGTATTGGAAAAACCATGGGCTTGCCCATGGTATTTGCCCAAGTTATTGGAAACTTGGGACACCTCATAACTTATATTACTATTCATATTTCGACTAGAATTATTTCATAATTATTACATCCTTAATGATTTCATTAAACACACGAAACTCAAAAACTGTATTTTCACTATTCACCGAAAATTCAACTTTCTCAGAAAAATCCAAAAATTTCACCTTAACCAAATATCAATGCTCTGATTTTAAAAATGAACTCTATTTTATGAAAATAATTTTCTAAATAGTTTTAATTTAATTTTTAAATAAAAACACTATTTACTGAAAATTCAACTGTTTCAGAAAAATACCAAAATTTCACCTTAACCAAATATTGATGCTCTGATTTCAAAAACGAACTCCATTTTATGAAAATAATTTTCTAAATATTTTTAATTTAATTTTTAAATAAAAAACACTATTCATTCAAAAAAACTAATACTTAAACAATAATTTCTGAAACAGTTATTTACCTATTTTATTGAATCACGTTACTTAATCAGGGTAGCTAAATTATATTAATACTTTCTTAAGTGAGGTTACTTAATTAATTTAATAACATTACTAATCATAAGCATAAAATCACTATTCGTAATTTACTATTCATCAAAAATTAAGTTGATATTATTAGAATCTAAATTTTATACTGAACACAACTATAGAAGACCATTTTTTAAAAATCATTACATATTTTTAATTATTTAAGGTTTACATAAATATTTTAAAATATCCTTTTTCTAAAATTCATCAATAATATGAATACTATATTTATCCGGACATTTAAAAATTCACAAACTTCATCATAAGACGAAATCACAATTTTTATTTAAATCAAAGGATTACACAAGGAAGTTATGGTATCATTACATAACCCCTTATAACACCAGCATAGTACCTAAGAGTATGGTGTGCAAGGGTGATAGAATCTTGGGGAGGCTTGGACAACATTGCCCAAGTAGTGATTTCTATCAGCTTGAACTTCTCACGAAGGCGATTCCGTTCCAACTTCACACAATGAAGTTTGGCTTGGGTTTGGTCTAGAGAAAATCCCAAACGTGCTACCTCTTTCCCGAGTTCCGTCAGATGGACTTTGATCAGCCCAAGACTACTGGATGGGGCCATCGAATCTTCTTTCTATATTAATTAATCAAGATTACTTGTATTTATAGAAAATAATCGCAACATTTAGTTTCCAACGGTCATATTGACCAATGGTCATATATTAGTCGAAACCCAATAGTCTTATTTTAATTATACTCATTTTATTAAATGAAATATTTCTGTTGTGTATAAAATAAAATAACACACAAAATTTGGAAACAAAATTTATTCAAAATTTTGGGTCGTTACAATATTCCCCCTTAAGAAATTGCATCCTCACAATTTTAAAATTGGGCTTGGAAATTTTGTTGAAAGTCCCACATCAAAAAAAGAGTCAGTAAAACAATTACTTTAAAAGAAAGAAAGGGAAGTACAAAGGTCACCCAAGTTAACCCATACTAGGATTCCATGTAGGAAAGCATGGATATGGAAGAGAAAACAAAGGGTCAAGTTCTGATGGAGAGTGATAGAAAACATTATTAGGAGAAAATTAACCATAAGAGGATCACAAACTTAAGATGTGTTAAACTGTCTTTGATTACCCAGTAGGAAACATAAACCAACAACGTTTTTGTTTTATTTTCCTTTTTATAATTTTGAAGAATTCATTTACTACATAGAATACAAAAATAAGGAAATATACTTATCTTCAAGTAGAGTTTCATCCCTTAATAAGTTTCCACCAAGACTAATCTTTTCTCCAAACAATGAGCATTCAAAAATAATTGGTCTCATCAAAATCACAAGAATCATATTCTAGAGAATCACATAATCTACAAAAGAATAACTATATGTTTCCCTTGTCTTTAGTCATCAACTAAAACTAAAATAGTTCGTATGAGATCATATAATCCCCAAAAAGGATAATCCTTTATCAAACAAAATATGACTATTAATCTCTAAAATTCAACAAAAGTACCCAAAGTTCCAGAAATACCATTCAATACACAACCATCCTTAAAATACTTCATAATAATCCAAACTAAGATTGGAACCCAAAACATAGAAGGATTTAATCACATATTCTTCCCCAATAAATCTTAAACTTTATCTCCAAATAGCATCGATTGATATTAAAGTATCATACTAAATTGTAATTAACCTATTCACATATTCTCTATTCTAGGTCCATCATTTTCCAGAAATAACCCAAATCACCATATTTCCACAATAAATACATAAATTCTTACAAAAAAAATTCAACCATTCCTCCTTGATTTAAATCCTATAGTATTTTATTTCCCTAAGGCATATAGTACTCCAAAAGAGAAAACATTGTCCAAAATAACTTTTATCATTTAATCAATAAATAATTTTCCTATAAAAAGGATATAGATTTGATAAAACATAAGTTTCTAAAATCAGCTTATTCTCGATCCATAAAAATAGTAGGTGCATTAGTCAGTCCGAAGGGCATAACAAAAAAACTCATAATGCCCATATCTTGATTGGAAGGCAGTTTTTGTAATATCATCATTCTTCACCCTCAATTTATGATAACTAGAATGAAGATCAATATTAGAGAAGAATTGAGTTCCACTAAGTTGGTCAAATAAGTCATCAATTCTTGGAAGAGAGTATTTGTTCTTAATTGTGATCCCATTCAGTTCTCTATAATCAATGCATAGCTGGATATATCCATCCGTATTATTTACAAAGAGAACTGGTGCTCCCCAAGGAGACACACTTGGTCAGATAAACCCATTCTCCAAAAGATCTCGAAGTTTTTTATTTAATTACTCTAGCTCCATATTTTCCATCCTATA
Source organism: Viscum album (assembly GCA_963277665.1). NCBI lineage: Eukaryota > Viridiplantae > Streptophyta > Magnoliopsida > Santalales > Viscaceae > Viscum > Viscum album. The sequence continues at coordinate 349,641,990 of OY728130.1, read as the reverse complement.
GGGGGACTTTGACATCGGATGAGATCTAGGTATGATTTCAATGGAGAACTCTACCTCTCTTTCTGGGGGAGGTTCAGGTAACTCATCAGGAAATACGTCAAAGTATTCCTAGACTATGGGGACATTTTCTAAAATAATAAATCCTTCATGAGAAACTTATTTCATTTATGAATATTTTAACTAAAAAGGATATTATGTCTTAAAACTTCATGCTTAGACAATTACATTTTTCTATAATTCCTTCATAATGATTCATAAAAAGCTTGTGATTAACCAAACATATCCCCTAGGAGTTTCATAAACAATAGTGCAACAAAGCCCATTTTTGTGTACCGGTTCCCGTTTGAGTCTAGCTCAAAGTGGTGTTTTCGGGTTTTACCCCTATGTACATCTGTGCCAGAGCCACCTCTAACTACTCGTATCCAGATAGGGATGTATTTTCTTGATAAACCACTTACTCAATACTCAACAAAATACCAGGAAGATTTCCTATATTTAAAATTTTCTATAGGGTTCTTCCTAATGTTTTCATATCCTATTTTACATAAATAACTAAACTATCCTTTGATACTAACTATGACATCCCTCCTTTTTAATACATAAATTTTCATTACATTTTACATACAGATGATCTTTAAAGTCTAGTGTCTTGGAAATCAGGAATATAATACATGAAAACAACATAAAACATTCTTTTAAACCACTTTTAAAGCTTCATAATAAGTTCATACTAAGTAGAATTATTGAATATCATAACCTGGAGGCATACATTCAAAGGAAAGGGTGAGCAGAAAGCCCAGTAAGGGTAAGCAAGGGAATCAATGTACTTGTGATATCAATAAGAACTTGAATAAAAACATAAAGACATGAGCAATGCAAGAATAGTAATATCATAATGAAAAGAACATGGAACATAACTTGAATATGTGGCTACAAAATTTAATTTAGACATTCATGAGCATATCACCAAGGTCAATCCCCAAGGTGTCATAAAAATTACCAAGGTTATTCACCATGGTATCGTAAAACTTGTCATCTCTATAGATTAAATCTTTACCCAATGCATTGGAGCACTATCAGGGTGCACCATTAATATTTCTTTACTTTCATGTGAGCCACGTAGATCATAATCAAACATTTCATAAATAACACAAATGGAATCAAAGAAATGGGGTTCATTTCAAAATCGTGACATTTAAAAAGAGCTTAAAAATAAGATCATGGTGTCATTTATAACCCATGGAAAGGGAGTGAGGGTTATATGTATGTCAATTCCAGAATCAAATATATCATATTTATATATTTATGAAAACCCATGGAAATGAAATAAGTCTGGGTATTCACATAAATAAACAATAGAATTTCTTGAGAGAAAGAGATAGAAATTCTGAGACGAAATTTCTACAGCATAACGACGATATAACATGGTTTTAGAAAACATTGAAAAGATAGGGGAAAAGGGAAACTCACTCATAAATAACTCATAATACAGTATGGGTACTGAATAAAATCATGGTATGAATATTTTCATGACATACCACATGAAAAGGAAACATGAAAGAAAAGAGAAGATGTGATTTCTTTTACGAGAAATTCGGCAGCCTAACGACATCAGATAAAAATTTAGAAAACAAATTAATGAGATAAGAAAGGGTATCTCATAATTTGGACATGAAATGGGCAGTAATAAGAACATATAAGAACATACCCTTAGCATAATGAGATGTAAAATATAAGACACAACATAAAGGAAGTCATGACATAAAAGAGGAGGGTGAAAGGATCCCTTACCTTGAAGAGTAACTTCGAAAGCTTGAAGGTCGGGACCTTGGGAGGATTGAGGGATCTTCGGGAGGACTCCTTGGGAGGTAAAGATACCATAACTTCATTGGGGAGGATTTTTAAATGAAATGAATGAAGGAAAGTCTTAGTATTTATAAGAGAAGTGAGGGGACAAAGCATTAATTGTCCAGGGACACCTCATCGGTCGTATTGGAAAAACCATAGGCTTTCCCATTGTATTTGCCCATGTTATTGGACACTTTGGACACCTCATACCTTATCTTACTATTCATAAGTCGACCAGAATTATTGCAAAATTATTACATCCTTAATGATGTCATTAAACACCCGAAACTCAAAAACTGTATTTCAACAATTCACCGAGAATTCATCTTTCATAGAAAAATACCAAAATTTCACCTTTACCAAATATCGATGCTCTGATTTCAAAAATGAACTCCATTTTATGAAAATAATTTTCTAAATATTTTTAATTTAATTTTTAAATAAAAATACTATTCACAAAAAATTCAACTGTTTCAGAAAAATCCCAAAATTTCACCTTAACTAAATATCGATGCTCTAATTTCAAATTTGAAATCCATTTTATGAAAATAATTTTCTAAATATTTTTAATTTAATTCTTAAATAAAAAACACTATTCATCTGAAAAACTAATACTTAACCAATAATTTCTAAAACAGTTATTTACCTATTTTATTAAATCACATTACTTAATCAAGGTAGCTAAAATATATTAATACTTTCTTAAGTGAGGTTACTTAATCCATTTGATCACATTACTAATCATAAGAGTAAAATCACTATTCATACTTTACTATTAATAAAAAATTAAGTTGATCTTATTAGACTCTAAATATTACACTGAACAAAACTATTGGAGACCATTTTTTGAAAATCATTACAAATTTTTAATTATTTAAGGTTTACATAAATATTTTAAAATATCATTTTTCTAAAATTCATCAATATTATGCATACTATATTTATCCCGACATTTGAAAATTCACAAACATCATCATAAGAAGAAATCACAATTTTTATTTAAAATAAAGGATTACACAAGGCAGTTACGGTCTCATTACATAACCCCTTATAACACCAGCATAGGACCTAAGAGTAAGGTGTGCTAGGGTGATCGAATCATGGGGCGGCTCGACCAACATTTCCTGAGTAGTGATTTCTATCAGCTTGAACTTCTTGTAAAGGCGATTCTGTTCTAGCTTCACACAATGAAGTTTGGCTTGGGTTTGGTCCAGAACAAAGCCCAAAGGTGTTACCTCCTTCCGGAGTTCCGTTAGATGGGCTTAGATTATCCCAAGAATACTGGATGGGTCCATCGAATATTCTTTCTATATTAATTAATCAATATCACTTGTATTTATAGACAATAATCACAACATTTAGTTTTCAACGGCCATATTGACCAACGGTCATATAACAGTCGAAACCCAACGGTATTATTTTAATTGCACTCATTTTATTAAATGAAATAGTTTTGTTGAGTATAAAATAAAATAAAACACAAAGTTAGGAAACAAAATTTATTCAAAATTCCGGGTTGTTACAATGGTTCACCTAAGGTATATAATGAGAAATTAGTCACATGAGCCTGACCTTGTCTTTTAATCAATATTGTGGATCACCTTACCACTTTTTATCATTTAATTCAATTACACATTCTATTTCAAAATTAACACATGTGAATTAAACTATCACATGGAATTAACATAAACAACTCATGTGGTATTAGTTTATATAATGACCCATACTTTACATATATTGTTATTACTTCAAAATTGAAGTACACATATTACAACATATAACAACACCATGAAAGGACAGTAATAGGTATAGTGTCTTTAGAAACTGGGAAACATAAACAACCGGTTCATAACGCATCTACATTGTCTTCCATTTATTTCATAATATATAGAGTCCCTTTTGGCATATCCTACTTAATAACCTTCTTCCTGACCTGGGGAAAGAAAACATACAAAATGGTGAACTCAAATGCTCAGTAAGGGTAAACAAAAGAAATATCAATCACATCATATTCATAATAACATAACATTTTGGAAATCTTAACCTAAAAAAGAGATCATAATTTCATAACATGGGATAAGTCACAGTAGTGAAATGTAATCCCAATAATCATAACTTTAAACATGAAATTTTGTGGAATACACACATAATTATAGAGAATCACTTCTTATTACTCAAGACTCATTATCAAGACTATCTTAGCGGACAAAGTCTACTTCTGAACCGAGTTCACTCCTCGTTTTATTCCTGTTTCACTGAACCGGATTAACCTTCCGTTCCATCCATGTCTATCTCATGAGATATAAATCTTTACCCATTGAATTGGAGGTAGATATAGGTCCCACCCATATCATAATGAAACCATTCTTTTGTGTGCCACAAAATCATAAATCATACATCATAGAATAACCCATGTAATAAAAATGGGATTCGTAAACATTATGTCATCATAACATAATCCATATAAGATAAAAGGACTTCATAAAAATAATTCCATCATAACGTAATCAAATCAATGTAAAAATAGGGATATAAACATAACACTATAATATCTTATATGGAAACTAATTTTGATAAAACTCTTGAACTTAATTCTTGATGAAAATATCCTTTCTAATTCAAAAATATTTTTCCTTTCATAAAATGTCATATAATTTTAAACTAAAATTAGTTGATTAAAAATAAACTTGAAAAATTTTAAAGGAAGCTTCATGGAAATAATTTTCTAAAAATCCATTCATGTCGTATAAGTTAAAGAAAAACATTCTTCTTGTACTTTGGCTGGAAAAGTCAAAAAAAGTACCTCGTATTAAAAACGAAAAAATATTCCTTTCATATCATTTACTAAAAACATAACAATGGGTAAAATTGGATTTAAATAATTTTAGTAGGATAGAAATAATATTATATATTGATGAAGCATGGATTTGGATGATAAATATTCCCCAGTAAATTCTGAAGTATAAAAAATCTCGGATAAAAATGAGATTGCGAGATTTTCCCTTACCTTAGGTCTGATTTGCTTCGTACGTGTCTGAACCTCCGGTATAATGATTTAAATAATGTCATTTACTTATTCAGGAATCATGCTCATTGTTATGATATCATATATTGTCATATTATTAGCTTCTTATTAGTAATATTTCATTGCTACTTGTTATTCGGGTGTTTGTTGCTTTTTTTGTTCTTATGCGTGTTTTGTAAAATAAATTATTTTTCTTCTTTTTAGGTTATAGATACCTCATTTACAGAATGTTATTAGTGTAATATATATCATATTTATTCATTCAAATAATTTATATAATCATTATGCGATGAAGATCATGTAGAACGAGTCGCATCACATCATGGAGACGGTATTCCGTACGTACGCACAAGCGATGATATCATTACCATGATCGTGGAATTGTATTGGATTGTATGTATACTATTTCAGAATAAATATCAATTTACAATAATAATATATAGATATTATTTACACAATTATACCCATCCAAGTAAGGTGGTGGTGGAAAACTGATTACACCACGGCGTAGAGACGGTATTTCGTACGTACGCACGCGCAGTGATTTCATTTTCCGTAGGATGTATAGAAGGTGAAATAGGGTTGTTTCAAATTTATAATAACATATAATTATCTGAGTGATACTTATGTTATTACTTCATAATTAAACAACTAAAGAATAAGAAGTAGAAGAAGAAATAAAGTTGAAAGAATCGGTAACGAACATTACCTCTTCTTTGAAGCGCCTCTTCTTAACCTTCTCTTAGGGTACAAAAATTGGTCTTTGAAGAAGACCAGGACCTATATAATATTACTAGGGAAGTGTAGAAGAGAAATTGGCATGGTTTTTCCGAGCTTGAAGGCTCAAAGTGGTGTGATGAGGTGAGGGAGGAGGTTCCCTTTTATAAGGGAGGAGAGGGGCACCTTTGAAAAAACTAAAAATATTATTTTATTATAAAGTCATATTCTATTTTAATAGCTCAAAATTGATTTATTTAGAATCTAAGGTGGGTATGGGTCGAAATATTCTCATAAAATATAATTTATACAAGTTTAGGTTTCTATTTTAACCTTATCATTTAGATTTAACTTTAATTTAAATAATTTTACTTTTACTGTGTCTTCTTGTTTTCTTACACTATAAGGTTAATAAACTTACTATAACAAGACAAACGAACCCCAATTTGTTAATTATTAATATATAAAACCTTATATAAGTAATTTGGCCGAACCTTAGATTTTTAGGAATAAAATAACAATTAATAATATAATATTTGTTTTAAAAACTATTTTATGTTAATTTTGACACTATTTGGTAATTGATTTTTTTGAAAATCATAAAAGCATGATTAGTTCGAAAAACGTTAATTAAATAAATACTAACATGTCATATTAACCTATAAAATTACTTTACTTCATAAAAAGTCTCAAATTACATTTATTTTGGTATTTATAACATCAATTGTTTTAATATTTCCTCAATAAGGTAATTACTGCATCATCGTTGTGTCATAAATAAATTAAATTATTTAAATTCTAAAAAATATAAATAAAATACCATTATGTAGGAAATAGTTTTAGCTTTCCAATGAATATTTATAGTCAAATTTATCTTATATATAACCCTATATTAAAAATCTTTTAGTTATTAAAAGTTGATTTTAACTATTTTAACCCTTCTTTAAATAAATTAATAATAAATGTCCTAATCTAATACAAGTGGACCTAAATGGTCATATTTTATTCCTAAGGTTTTTTTTGGTTGAATTACACTTATCCAATAGAATTAGTACATGTGTTAGGGTAATAATAATATCATTTTTACCCTTAATTACCCTATTTACTTTTAACCATGGTAAATAAAAGTAAAAAAGTTACTATTCACCAAAAATTATTTTTATCTTATTGAACCACATTTTACTCCTTGATATTAACTGTGTCTCTCATATTTTCAAAATTCCACTCACAGAAGCGGTAAAATTAAGTTTTATGTAAATTTTCAAATTCTCTTAGGAGGTGGTGGGTAAAGGGCTGTGAAAAGTTCAATAAAATTTTTATATATCTAAAATTATTATAAAATGACTCCAATGAATTACATTGAACTTATATTGGTATTATGTATCAATTTTGACCTATAATAAATTTAAATAAAATATATAATTATTTAAATAAAAAGTCTGTTTTTGAATAGTAACCCAGTGTTTTCACTATTCATCAAAAATTGAAAGTTTTCAGAAAAATACCAAAATTTTACCTTAGGATAATTTCGATATTCCGAATCCAAAAATGAAGTTCATTTTGAAAAATAAAATTTCATATAGTGGGTATTATTATTCATAACAGCTAGTTTTAATAATATTTTAATAGCATATCATTGTTTAGTGAAACTCGGTATTGCATACAACGCAAGCTATTGAGGAAGGTCGTGATTATGTGTAAAGAAAGCCAAGCTAGTGTTGTGTGTAGTGAAAGATTCCTTTGATGATGTATATAACATAAAAACAAAACATTTCTCATAAAGATCTCGGGTGTTACATTCTACCCCCTTAAAATGAATTTCGCCCTCGAAATTCGTCACTTTGTAACAAAAAGATGAGGATACATCTCCCTCATCATATCCTAAAGATCCCATGTAGATTCTTCTAATTGGTGGTTCCTCCATAAAACTTTCACCAAGAATGTGGTCTTGTTCCGTAGGAATTTTTCGCTACGATCCAAAATCTCTATCAGTTGTCTTCATAAGAAAGATCTTGCTCTAGCGATACAACTTCTGAGCTGAGTACATGTGAAGGAGCGGGTATGTACTTTCTCAAGAGAGATATATGGAACACATCATGAACTCGAGAGAGATTCGGTGGAAGCACCAATCGGTAAGCTACCTTCCCAACATGATCCAGTATTTCGAAAGGACCAATATACCTAGGGCTCAGCTTTCCCTTCCTTCCAAATCTCATTACTCTCTTCCAAGGAGATATTTGTAGGAACACTTTATCACCCACTTCGAACTCTAGGTCTTTTCTTTGGTTATCAAAATAACTTTTATGTCGACTCTGAGCTGCTCTTATGTGTTGTTGAATAGATCTGACCTTTTCTGCCATCTCATCAACAAGATTAGGTCCTAATAGATTTCTTTCCCAAACTTCATCCCAGCAATTTGGAGTTTGGCATTCCTTTCCATAGAGAGCTTTATAAGGAGCCATCTGAATACTGGAGTGAAAGCTATTATTATAATAAAATTCCACCAAAGGTAGGTGTTGATCCCAACCACCTTTGAAATCCATAGAGCAAGATCTTAACATATCTTCTAGAGTTTGAATTGTTCTCTCCGACTGACCGTCTGTCTGAGGATGATAAGCAGTGCTGAAACTCAACTCTGTATCCAGAGTATGCTGAAGACTTCACCAGAACTTCGAGGTAAACCTCGGATCCCGATCAGATATAATGGAAAGTGGTACTCCATGCAATCTAACCACTTCCTTTACATATATCATGGAAAGATGATCCAGATAGATATCCTCTCTAATAGAAATGATGTGTGTATACTTTGTAAGACGATCAACTATGACCCAGATAGCATTATTGCCTTTTGATGTTTTAGGAAGTATGGTGACAAAGTCCATAGTGATGTTTTCTCATTTCCATTCAGGTATGGGCAATGGTTGTAACATCCCCTTAGACTTCTATCTCTCAGCTTTAACTTGCTAACATACCAAGTATCGAGATACATATTTAGCAACATCTCTTTTAATTCCATCCCACCAGAAGTACTCTTTCAGGTCTCTATACATCTTTGTGCTTCCAGGATGAATAGATAATGAAGAACTATGAGCCTCATCCAGCAGCTCATTTTTTAATTCTATGATGGGAGGTACACAAACCTGATTCCTTAACTTTATTATCCCATCACAATCAAGGTTGAATTCAGGAAAATTTCTCACCTTCTTTTGTAACTCTACATCTTCTTTCTATGTCTCTTTAATCTTCACATGTATATATGGTTGCACATTCATTTGAGAAAGATAAGATTTTTCCCCTTCTATTTAATTCCAAGATCCATCCTTTTTAAATCCATAAATATTGGATCTTTTGTGATCCTTATCATGGATAAGTTAGCACGGTGTTTTTGACTTAATGCATCTTCCACCTTGTTTGCTTTCCCAGGGTGGTAATGAATTGAGCAGTCGTAATCCTTAATCATCTCCAACCATCTTCTTTGGCCCATATTCAGCTCCTTTTGTGTTAAAATATACTTTAAACTTTTATGATCAGTATAAATATCACACCTTTCTCCATAAAGATAATGCCTCCAAATCTTTAATGCAAAGATTACCGTAGCTAACTCCAAATCATGAGTTGGGTAATTTTTCTCATGGATTTTAAACTATCATGAGGCATAAGCTATCACCATATCGTTTTTCATGAGAACACACCCAAAAACCTTCTTGGATGCATCACTGTAGATCAAAAACCTTTCTCCACTACACGGCAGTGTGAGAACAGGTGCACTGGATAACCTAAAAACAAAATGCTTCTCATAAATATCTCGGGTGTTACAGTTTATATAACAACCAACACATGTAAATTAGATTATTACATGGTCAAACAAGGATAACTCACATGGGAAAAACATACAACAAGTCTATTATGAAATTGAAACAATTAAAAGGCTTAAACCAACAAGTATATCACATGGAAAATTCATATAATGAGCAATACATTTTTAACAACCCATGAATGGGAATTCAAGTCAAGCCTCATAGGAATTCTCCACCAAACATCCAAAAAGGTCATTCCAAGGGAAACACGCCCATGGGGTGGCCCTAAATCAAGGTTTACAACCCTAAACATGCATTCAAAACATATAATTAATTACCTAACCATCAATAGGAAATAATAAGGTTCATTATTAAATCAAGAGACACCGTAAAAGTGGTCGTGTGACACATCTTCATATATAAACATCAATACAATTTGCGAAAGTCACAAAACCACCTACCTCGTCATAGTGAGACTCTCCTCGTCAAGCATCAAGCTTTTATTTGACCTTGAATGGGGAATATATACAAAACAAGAAAATAATATGAAACCTTGATATATTAATTTAGAGATGGAATCAATAATAATGGCTCAAGAGAAATTGAGAGCTCACTAAGGGGAATTCAATGGATCTGATAGCGTTTGTAAATTTTTCTGGCCTGACCATTACGTGGTTGTGTACTGGAATTACAAGGCGTGTATTCTTACATACACAGTGGGTACCTATAATTACACAACGTGTAGTTCCTATTCACATTGTGTAACTAGCATGCAACCAACCCCTCGACCTATTTCCCCCAAATTTCTTAAGTACAAACTAAAAAGTAAATATCCTTACATCAGAGGAAGAACATGGTTCTTATAGTTTCTTAAATAAAATATTTAATATAATCTATCTAACGAATGGTTAAAGAAAGATCTATAAAAATTCACTAATGTGAAGAATATTTTAACACAAATTCTTGGATAAAAAAATTCTCCAAAATACACTACAGTTTTAGGCTACCAACCAGGACATAAGAGAATAATTAAAAACACATTTATTTCTAAATCTAGAAAATATTCTGCCAGTTCCAATTCTAAAATTTTTTCTGCTACATCCAATTCTTCAAATCATTCTACAAGGTATTTTACTAGAGTTACTAATCGATTTTTTTTCTCTAGAAATTTAAAAACATCTTAAATGAAACCCATTAAGCAAGTGTGGGTTCCTAAATCTTTGATTACAGACATTTTTGGACCAAAGAAAATATGGGTACCAAAATGGGTTTTTGTCTAATATATTTTACAGTAAGGATTCTTGAAATGTTTCTATAAGAACCTATGTTACTTGTATAGTGGGTGTTCAATGAATATTATAGGAGACTACTTAAACTTGAATAATATAATAAAAATCGATGGTGGACATGTCACCTTTGGTGACAATGCTAAAGGAAATATCATTTGTCTTGGTCAAATTGGTAACAAAAATTTAATTAAAATTTCTAAAGTTATTTTTATTAATGTTCTAAAGTATAATGTACTTTTCATTTCACAATTATGTGATGATGGTTTTCATTTCATATTTGAAAATAATTCATGTAATGGTTTTGACTCTCAAAATGATTTAGTTTTTACTACCTATATAAATGAAAAATTTTATGTTGTTAGTCTAGATTATTTACTTTCACACAATGTTTATTTATTAAGTTCCTTTCATAGATAATATTGAATTTGGAATATGATAATAGGACATTGTTATATTCACTCACTTAGATATATTACTAGAAAAGTTTTAGTCAAGGATCTACCCAAACTTGAGTTTCCAAAAAATAAAGTCTCTAATCATTGTCAAAAAATAAAATAGAACAATATATCCTTCAAACCAAAGAAAGAAGTCTCACCTTCTCAACCTCTCAAGTTGGTTTGCATGGACTTTTTTGGACCATATAGAGATTCAAGTTTAAATGTGAGTAATTTCATCTATGTACTTGTAGATGAATTTTCTATGTATATGTGGGTTTTATTTTTAGCTCAGAAAAGTGTGGTTTGTTCATATTTTACCAAGTATGCCAGATCGATAGAAAATCTAAGTGGGGTAAAAATTAAAACTTTAAAAAGTGACCATGTCCGTGAGTTTGAAAATAAATATTTTGAATCCTTTTTCTCACAAAATGGCTATATTCACAACTTATCTACTCCTAGGATTCCTTAGAATAATGGAGTTGTATAAAATATAAATAGAACCCTTCAAGATATTTCTAAGACTATGCTTAATGAATATGAATTACCTATCTATTTCTGGGAAGAAGCGATAAATACAGCTTGCTATGTAATTAATATAGTCTTAATTATTCCTATCTTGAAGAAAAACCCTTATGAGCTATGGAATAATTGGAATCCTAAGGTTAACTACTTAAGAGTTTTTGGATTCATAGACTTTATTCTTAATAATAAGGATAATATTGATAAATTTACCTCCAAAAGTGATGAAGGAATTTTCCTCGGATATTCAACAACTAGAAATACTATAGAGTCTTTAATAAGAGAAGCAAATGTGTTGAAGAATCTGTACACATCAAATTTTATGAAATAGATCCACATGAGCCCAAAATATCCCTAGAAAATCTTGAGGATAATCTATCATATCTGAACTTAAATTCCAAACCTTCTGATTCTACTAAAAAAAGATGAAAAATAATCTAGTTCTATAAGATATATAGACTCTGAACCTATTGAACCCAAATATATAGAAGACCCAGAGAAAACTATCTTATCTTTCTCTAGTAGAATTAGGAATCTTAAAAAACACGCTTTAGATTCTATATTTGGAGACTTAGATAAAGGTAAAGAAACTAGAGCTTATCTAAGAAATAAGGTTGAACATCAATCCTTTTGTCACATTTTGAACCTAATAATATCAAGGAAATAATAAATGATAAATTCTGGGTAATTTCTATATAAGAAGAGATAAATTAGTTTGAAATAAATAATGTATGGAAACTTGTTGATAGAACTAAGGAAACCTTAACTATAGGCACCGAATGGGTGTTTAGAAACAAGGTTGATGAAGCTGGAACTATATTAAGGAATAATGATAGATTAGTTGCACAAGGAAATAGTTAAGAAGAAGGCATGGACTATGAATATACCTTTTCACCTATAGCTCAACTTGACACCAATAGAATCCTATTAGCTTTTCCAACTCATCTAAATTTCAAAATTTATCAAATGAATGTAAAAAGTGAATTATTAAATGGATATATAGTTAAGGATTTTTTTGGTAGAATAAACCCCCCCCCCCCGATTTTCAAAGTCCCCATTTTCCAAATCATGTTCTAAAATTAACAAAAAATTTATATGGGTTAAAACAAGCTCTTAGAGCATGATTTATTAGGCTTAATGGTTTTCTTATTTCAAAAGGTTTTGAAAAAGGTACATCCGACTGATTATCCATTGAAAGAGGCTAATTTTCATTTTTAATATGTATATATTTCAAGATATTCATTATTCATAATCAACAGTTTTAGTTCATTTTACAAATTGAACATTATTTCATATTTTGATTGTAAGTCTCTATTAAAATGAAATATTAGTTGGTACATATTTGAACACCTCATAAAACACCAAATTTTCATGATTTTACTTTAAAATTTAATTTTCAGGTTTCTCATTCCATTGGGAACAATATATAATTTTTGATTTCTTGAAGATTCACATTGGAAGACCACCAAAGTGGGCCTTGACCAACAATATTCTAGGAAAAGTGAATTGGAAATTATCTAAATAAAATTACATTATTGAACAATATAAGATCCCAATTATTCTCGAATTTTAACTGGAGATATAGAACATCATGGGGAACATTTAATTAAATAGTTATCAGAACTAATTCTGATGTTTGAATGGATTTTTAGGCTGACCAACTTGAAAATACAATTCTGGGCCAGATTTTGTAGCCTAGAAAAACAGCCCCCCATTTTAATCATATCTCAAAAAAACTCTTTTGGTTTGAAATTTTATATAATTTAATTAGACATAAAAATACCCATTTTTATCTTCTATAGACCACCCAAATTCATCCATCTAGAATCTCATTTTTGTGCCTCTGTTTGGTGGATGCAAGCTAGATGCCATTTTGGGTCAAGGGTGGAAAAGTCCAAATTCCAAAAACTTTCCGCCACACTAGTCCTACCATACTCAAATGGAAAGACATGAATTGTTGTTGGATAAACCCAAGTCTCTCTAAATTACTATTTAATGTGGTTTTGGTTAAGTGTTTTAAGCCTCTTGGTGTTTATTTTCTTTGAAATTTTTTGTTTCTTCTTTGAGTTTGTAACTGCATTTCATTCTCTTATAAGTTGTTCAAATCACCTTATTTTTTAATAAAATTTCTTAATATTATCTTATTTTTCTCTTATTTTTATAATTTTGATATCATTTCCTTGAGGTGGTAATTTATTCACACCAAAACTTGTGAAATTATTCACACAACGGTGGAGTGATCTCTTTATTTTTTTTTATTTTTTCACTTCTTCAATTCACACCTCACAAGTCTACTTCCTGCTTCCATTGAAACCATAGCATAAATGGATTGATAACCCACTTCTGGTAAGATAAAAGGGAGTGTCAAATGGATGTATTGGATGTTATTTCTCACTCCATTAATTTATAATCACATATTTTAATTGAGAATTTTTTTTGATGATCTTTAAACTTCTTCATTCTTTTTGAATTTAAGGCCACACACATCAAGTGATAATACAAACCTTTACCTTAGAGTTCTCATAGCTATGATCCTCCAAGTGTATAAGTGATTAGTGTTAGGGTGTGTAGGTATTAAATAAGTAAGTGATGATGGTAGTTTTACTTTGTTGAATGAACCTATCTCAAATTTAATAAATTGAAATAGTCTAAAAATGAATTCATCTAATCCACCCTGAGAAATAACCTATGATCAACTCATTTTATAAAAAATTGAATTCACATATATCTCTTAGTTCTTTTTTAAACCCATCTAAAATCAACCCAAATTTGGCCACTTAATATACAAAAAGAAACTGTATAATGTACGTGTATGTAGGTTCCTTCTTATGTCTCTAAGGATTCAACAACCTAAGCTACACTACAAGTGGCCGCTTGACACTAAAAACATGGGTAAATTTGGGAGAGACCAAATTTTGGTGCCATTGTTAGAGACCCAAATAATTCATCTCAATACTCATTTTATTCTCCCCCATTTCTCTTTTATCACCTCAAATTCACTTATCTTTTCCCCTTTCTTTTGTTTATTACTTTTCTTAGCGCTTGTACAAATATAAATGAGACCAATAAAATCACCTTGTTAGTGTGGATAGTCCTGAGGTTGGGGATTAAAGTACACCAAGGGAACTCTTTACATTAGATCATAATCTTACTAATACCTCAGATTAAAAAATTGATCCCATTTCAATAGAGGATCTTCAAATAAACCAACTCATAAACCCGAGTGGGAACCAAAATGGAAATCCAAATGAGGCAGCCCCAAACTTGGGGAATGCAGTCGATCAGACCATGAATGACTACCTCATTCATGCATGTACCAATGAACCCTCTTTCATTGGGCATTATTCCCTAGGAGAAACCCACTATTTCTTCATAAATCATGTCTCAAGCCACCTTCCAACCTTCCACGGGATGGAGTCGTAAATGACATACCTTCATGTCAAAGAGTTCAATGACATTATTGAAACCATGTGCCCAACACATCAAATTGAGTCAGCTAAGATGAGGCTCTTTCCTTTATCACTAAAGGATTGGTAAAATAATTTGTTAAACAGTCTGAGACCTACATCAATCCACTCCTTGGACCAATTTCAAAGAGAATTATATAAAAAATACTTCCCCCATCACAAAAACAATTCACTTAAAAAGTGTATCCAAAACTTTTTTTAAAAATATGGGGAGTCATTTTATAAAACATGGGAAAGTTTTAATGACACACTCTACATGGTACCAAACCATGGATTATCAATCCCATAACAAGTTCAAATTTTCTATGAAGGGTTAGTTTTGGGAAACAAACAATTCATTGACATGATTTGTAATGGAAACTTCCAAAACAAATCCTTAATTGATGCTTACGAGTATCTAAAAGGACTGGCTGAAAAAATCCAAACATGGGGAAAATAACCTTACTATGAGAAGCCACCCAAATATAGTGGAGTTAAAACTCCTAGGGATGAATAAAGTCTCAGGGAAAAAATCACTCACTAGGAAATTCAAGGATTTTGATCTTAGGAAGGTCCATGAAATTCAAACTAATGACCTTGTTTACACAATTTGTGAAAAACATGACCACAAGACCAAAAATTTTAAAACTATTCCTTCTATTGAAGAATTTATTTTAGGATTACCACTAGTAGATATTAATGCTCTGAAATTTCATAAGTCATAGTACCAAAACACTTTCAATCCAACATATAATGACCATCCAGGATTCTGTAGGAAAGATAACCAACAACCAAACCAACAACCAAGTTACCCACAAGAACCAAACCCCTACCCTCCACAAAATTTTCAACACCATAACATGTTCCAACCACAACTAGTCCAATACGAACATACTCATATCAAATACCACCAACCCATCTATAAACCAATATAACAACCAAAGTATCCTCCTGGGATAAACCAACCACCACATGCCTCTACCCAATATGTCCCTATACTAATCATTGAAGAGTTGTGTAAACAAATGGAGAAAATGAACTCAGAAGTCTCATCAATAAATCATGAATTACAAACCATTAAAACTGGGAAGGTACCCATTCCTACTCAGGAGGTATCAACCTCAACATTAACTGGATAATCCAATTACACACGAACCTCTCAAGAACAAACAAAATCAGTGACTACTTTATGAAGTGGTAAATCCATTAAGAAACCTGAAAAAAAAACATTCCATAACCATTAAAATATTTAATAACACATGAAAATGATGACTAACCACCTACATATTCTAAAAACCCAATGAGAATAAGAAGGAACAAAAACCACAATAAACACTCAAACAACCTTCTCTATTCCCTCAATGCATGGGAGGAAAATATAAACTATAAATAAATGAAACTTTGAGGGAAATATTCTCTCAGGGTCAGTTGAACATTCCCCTTATTGATGCAATACAAAAAATTCCTGCCTGCTCAAAGTAACTTGAGGACTTATTCACTTTTAAAAAGAAATTTTCACATAAAAACCAAGTTCTTTTGGATGCTAATGTGAGTACCACCATTCAAGGGACCATTCCTCCAAAGTTGAAAGATCTAGAATGTCCATACATTAATGTTGAGTTAAGATATAACAAAGTTTTAAAGCACTTTTTAAATTCTGATCTAGTGTGAAGCTCATTTCTTTTTCTATGTATTTTTATTTAGGACTCGAAGAACTCCAACCCACATCTATCACTCTTCAACTTTTTAATTGTAGTGTTTGAGTTCCTAAGGGAGTCTTAAAGGATATTTTGGTAAAAGTTGAAAATTTCATTTACCCTACTCACTTAATTATCCTTGAAAATTACCCAATATAAGGTCCTAGGGAGAAAAATCCTATCATCATTCATCATCCATTCCTAGTAACAATCAACTCAGTCATCTGAGTTAAGAATGGGAACATGACAACAACCTTCAGAAACATGAGCCTTGATCTGAACAACTATAATGTGAACTCCAAAATTGGGGATGATGAAGATATCCATGAGTTCGATTGGATTGGTAGTGTTTATAGTGAAATAGAGTAACATCAAGGAATTATTGAAGGTTTTTTAAGTCAACAAGAAATTTATTTCCTTTTTTCACGTGAGACAAATTTGTCTCCTTGGATTGAATCTATTTTAGATAACTCATTTGATGATTTTATTGAATCATCAGTCAATGATAACATTGGTGAAATCAATAAAATTGAGTCCATACCCATTCATGACATTGATCTGGCCAATTTAGTGGCTGAAAACTCTATTCACAAGGAACCAATTATATCACAAAATTTTGAAAAAGAAAATGAGTTCAATAAAAAATACACATCCTTATTTTGAAAGTGATAACCAATCTTATCTAAAATTTAAGTTCTTACCTTCATCACTGAATTTTTATTTCTTTGGGGACAATCGAGCCTTTCCTATTTTCATTTCTTCCTATCTTGAATCCAATCAAGAGAGGATACTTCGGGATGTCCTAGAAAATCATAAGAAAAAAATTGGATGGACCCTTTCTAATATTCCTCATATCCGGCCACTCATTTGAACTCACAGGATTGTTCTTGAATCTAACACCAAACCATGTCATCAACCACAGTGGAGACTCAATCCCAATCTTATGGATGTGGTAAGAAAAGAACATCTTAAGTTTTTGAAGAAGGGTATCATCTACCCCATTGTTGAGGGTGACTGGGTAAGACGAATTCATGTTGTTCCAAATAAAGATGGAATCAATGTGATCACCAATGATGATAGTTATCTTCTCCCCACAAGGTTCAGTAGTGGATGGAAAGTCTGCATTGACTATAGGAAGCTCAACTCATGTACCAAGAAAGACCATTTTCCCTTTTCCCTTAATTGATAAAGTCCTCGAGTGAGTGGTGGGTCATCAATTCTACTACTTCTTAAATGGATTCTTAGGTTATAATAAAATCAAGGTATCCTTAGAGGATCAAGTAAAAAATACCTTCACTTGTCCATTAGGTACTTTTCCTTCAAGATTATGCCCTTTGGGTTATGTAATTCTCATGGTACCTTGCAGCGGTGCATAATGGTAATCTTCTCAGACTTGGTGGGGGTTGTTTAGAAGTCTTTATGGATGACTTTTCCATCTTTGAGGATACTTTTTAGGGATGTATTTTAAATTTTTAAAGGGTTTTTTCAATATGAGAGGATAATAATCTCATCCTAAATTGGGAAAAATTCCATTTTATGGTAAAAGAATGACTTGTTTGGGAAATTTGGTCTCTAATATAGTGATTTAAGTTGATAAATATAAGGTTGATATAATTCTTCACCTTATATCTCCAAAAAAAGTCAAGGAAGTGAGTTCCTTATTAGGAAATGATAGTTTCTATAAAAGGTTCATTAGGAATTTCAGCTCTATTTCTTGACCACTTTGTGCTCTGTTGGTAAAGATGCTTAGTTTATATGGATATAAAGTTGTGAGGAATAATTATAGACACTTAATTCATCTCTTATATCTCCACCTATCACGTAATATCCAAATTGGAAACTTCTATTCAAAATCATGTGAGGTGCGAGTGACTTTGTTGTAGGAGCAGTCTTAGGACAATAGTGTGACAAAACTCCATGTTTCATTACTTAAGAAAGAAAATATTTAAATGCTGCACAAATCAACTAAATTACAACTTAGAAATAGTTACTTGATGTCTTTATCTTAGTTAAATTTAGGTCCTATCTCTTAGGATCACCCATCATTTTATTCACTGATCATTCATCCCTAAAATACCTTTTCCAAAAACACGATGCCAAGGATAGATTTATTAGGTGGATCCTTATTCTTCCGGATTTTGATTTAAACATTAAGGATAAAAAGGGTGTTTAGAATGTTTTATATGATCATATCTCTATTATGGACTTCAAAGATAACTCACATCATATTTCTGTGTCTGATTCATTTCCCGATGAGAACCTCTATTCTATGAGTGATTTCCCATGGTATGTGGATATAGAAAACCATTTGGCGACATGTGACATTCTAGTTACCCAAGATAAGATTAAATTCCTTTCTAATCTCAAACACTATGTGTTTTATTATCCTCACCTCTTGATGTTTTGTCTCAATCAAATCATTAAAAGATGTGTTCCTGAATCAGAGCAAAAGTCTATTCTAAAATTCTATCAAGGAGAGTCATGTGGAGGAAACTTTTCCAAAAATAAAACCTCTTTAAAGGTCTGAAAAATTGGTTTATACTATTCTAACCTCACTAAGGATTCCTACCAATTCTTCTAGAGTTTTCTTCAATATTAGTAATTAGGATCCATTACTAAAAGGAATCAAATGGCCCTCACTCCCATTTTGTTCATTGAAATCTTTGATTGTTGGGGAATTGATTTCATGGGACACTTCCCAATATCTAGGGGATATCTTTACATCCTCTTATTGGTTTATTATATCTCAAAATTTGGTTGTGTTCATTCCCACCAAGTCCAATGACCATCATGTTGTGATCTGATTCCTAAAAGATAATATATTTTCTAGATTTGGAATTTCTAGAGCTATCATTAGTTATCATGGAACATATTTCCACAACCGTCCCTTTTCGACACTCATGTCTAAGTATGGGATTTATCATAAATTTTACACTACCTACCATCCTCAAACCAATGTTCTAGATGAGTTGGTGAATAGCGAGATTAAGAAAATTCTTAAAAAAACTATCAATCCCTCTAGGAAAGATTGGTCCAAGAAACTCTTGGATTCTATTTGGGCATATCATAATGCTTTCAAATCTATCCTAGGTATGTCACCATATAGGTTGTTTTATGGAAAAGCATGCCATTTACCTAATGAAATTGAACATAAGGCCTTTTGGGAAATCAAAAAATTGAACTTTGACATTTCTTTGGCTGATGAAAATAAGAAATTAGATCTTAAAAAAGACGAGGAACTTATGATGGAGGCTTATGAAAATTCAAGGATAAATAAAGATAGAGTTAAAGCATACCAATATAGGAATCTCAAATTCAAACACTTTGAACCAAGAAAATTCATTCTCTTGTATAGTTCAAAACTTTATTTACACCTAGGAATGTTAAGGTATATATGGTCAAGTACTTACATAGTTAATCATGTGTACCCTCACAGGGAAGTAGAGATATAGGACCCCACTAGTGGTCATATATTCAATGTCAATAGTCATAGGTTAAAACCATTCATTTAATCATTCAATAAACAAGAAAAAAATGAGTAATTAACTTAGACAACCTATGAACCATAAAAAAAATGATAGATTTAGGGTCAAAGTTGAGCTAATGACTTTTAGAAAAGATTTTTATAGGAGGAAACCTTGCCTCTACCTGTACATTTACTCAAGGTTGGAGTTTCAAATTAAAATGGTATGTTTTTTCTGTCTTTTTGTTTTTTGTTTTTTATTCAGAAACCCTCTCAGGGTTTCCATGGTTTCAAATTTTGTTTGTGTATAAGATTCAAGGGATACTGAGATTCATGAATTTTTAGAAAAATCATAGGTGTACAAACACAAACTACCATCAGTGATGAGGCTACTCTGTGTGACATGGAGATCAAAGGAGTAATGAGGATCATCGTAAACTTAAACTTCAAAAATCAGGTGACTTTGTTCCATGTTTCTTATTTAAAATTATTTTATAAGTCATATCCTCTACCTCTACCCATTAAAAATATTATTTTCATTAAACACTATGGATAAAAAAAATTATGTTTGGGGAGATAAAATAAAAACTTTCCTTTATGTGCATAAAAAAATTAAAAAAATTAAAAAAAAATGTTTTGAAAAAAAATGCATGGAAGGAGAAATTATTTTTACCTTGAACATGATAATACACATTGAACGCTTTGAAACTGAATATAAAATAATTTTTCATGCCTTGATTTTGATTTTACTTCATTTTTAAGTTCATGAGCCTATATTTTGGAAATTACGGTTGTCTGATGTGATTTTTCAATATTTATATTTTAATCCATTTTAAAAAACACAATACACTTCCTTTAAATTGTGAGGTATTAGTTTGAGATCTTAGGGTCCCATGATAAATGGAATAGGTTTTGTGATCATTTTAATTTTAACATGATTATTCAAAAAAATAAAACCAAAAAAAAAACCAAAAAATTCATATGCACACAAAGTAATGGGTTGACCTAATGTGTGGATTTCAGCACTTGGGGATCGTGACTCAATAGTTGTCTAGCCCAGATTTGGTCATTTTATCCCTATTTTTGGTAATTTGAATTTATTTTAGACTGAGTAAACTCAAGATAATGCCTGAGTATAAGAGCTTCACTTGGTTCCCTAAAGTCTTTGAGCTAGAGAGTCATTGGAAAACTCTCTCTACATGGGTTGACTTGATTGAGTTCAATTTCAATTAACATGGAAAAATTGCATAAAAAACATAAAAAAACAAATAAATAATAATACATGAATACTCTTCTTAATATTAAAATGTGATTACACCAAGCAATTCCATATTTTCTTCCTTAAAAATGATGAACCCATGTGTCTATTATGATGCACAACACATCATCATGCTTAATTGAAATTGGCTGAAATGTGGTGATGAATTTGAATAAAGGAATGGTCTTGGTCTTGGGATATTCTTTTAAAACTAACTTGTATTAAATGATTTTTATGGGTTTCATAATTGTTTGGTATGAGTTATTTTTGTGAGCATTGTGTGTTAAAATGTTTTTGGTAAATGGAATTTGAATTTCATATTTTTGAGATACATTTTTCTCAGGACTAGAAAAACTCAAGTTGGGGGTGTGATTAGCCATTGAAAGAGGATAATTTTTATTTTTAATAAATATATTTTTCATGTTCTTCATTATTGATAAACACCATTTTTAGTGCATTTTACAAATTGAACAATATTTTATATTTTGATTGTAAGTATTTCCTAAAATGCACTATTAGTTGGTACATATTTGAACAACTCCCAAAACACCAAATGGTAATGATTTTACTTTCATATTTAAATTTTAGGTTTCCCATTCCATTAGAAAAAATTCATACTTTTTAAGTACTTGAAGATTCACATTGGAAGACCACCAAAGTGGGCCTTGAGCCCACAACATTCTGGGCAAAGTGAATTGTACAGTATCCCAATAAAATTACTATATCAGACAATATCCAATCCCAATTATTATAAAATTTTAACTATATATATAGAAAATCATGGCTAACATTTCATTAAATAGTTTTCAGAAATAATTATGATATTTGAATGGATTTTTAGGTGGACCAAGTTGAAGATACCATTATAGGCCATATTCTGTGGCCCATAAAAACATCCCACCATTTCAATCATATCTCAAAAAATTCTCTTAGTCTGAAATTTTATATACTTTTAGGGTACATCCAAATCTCTAATTATTTCTTCTATTTCCCACCCAAATTCATGAAGGACCCCAGAACACCCTGAGAGGGGGGTGGGGTGAATCAGGGTGTCAACTTTTTCTTTTAAACTAATGGATCTTGTTCCCACGTTGGTAGGAACCTATTAAAACTATTTGAAGAGGAAGTGTAGAAAATAAAATATCACATGAAAACAAATGAAATGACAATTGTACTTAGTTCACCACTAAGATCTACATCCATGGATCATACACTGACAGTGTGTCAGTTATACCAAAAACCACTTATCTTCACAATTTTTGGATTACTAGAGTTTAGCACAGTCACTTTGTGCTCGGCGCACTACCTTTACAAGGTTTTAGGGATAGCACACTATGTCCCTTGGATATCTTCCAATGACTTCCCCTTTATCAATATGTTGGAATAATCTTTACATATTTTGGTTACTTGAAGGTCGTATCAATGATTTTGCATTAGATCATGCATCATCAACTGTAAATGTATGCTCTATTGAAGTCTTATAATCACCTAAATATATAATTTATTTTCCCGTACACTGATATGTAATGGAAATTAATTTCTCAAACTGATTTGGTAAATTTTCAGGCTTCCTTGGGTGTTCTACGTCTACTATTGTTTATGCGTACCATTGCTTTTTTCACGTACCGCTTCTGTTTCCACATATCGTCCAATTGTTTCTGCGTACCATCCAACTATTTCCACGTACCGTCCAACTCCTTCATGAACTGTCCTTCTCTGTATACTGCCCTACTCTGCGTATTGTTCCACTCCTCCACATTCCATCCTACTCTGTGTATTTCCTTACTCTACGGTGTACTAAAAGATCATCTACGTGAACTGTGCTCTCTTCTGAGAAATTTTTTCCCCATATGGATGATTCTTTTCACATACCATATTCTCCTCCATGTACCACTTCAGAATTCAAAGAATTTGTTTCTAAAATTTTAATCTCCAATCTTCTCACTTAACAAAGGGGATTACTTCTCCTAAAAAAGGAACATAACTTTGAAAATTTCAGTAATCTAATTTACCCAAATTTTCAATGTGGGATAATATTCAGTGTAAACTGAACTCCATCTGTGTACTATTTTCCTCCACCGTGTACTACAAGACTCTGAATTATGAACGGTTATCGTGTACTGTTAACCTTCGGCGTACCGTATGTCTTTCAGTCCGTGTTTTTCATCTCTTAACCATGTACTATAGCTGCAAACCATTTTTGGCATCATTTCGCATATCGCACGCCTTCACCACGTACCATCATTGTGAACTGTTTTTAGTTCTACACACCATTCCACATACTAAACGCCTTCATCGCGTACTATACGCCTTCACCGCATACCACAGGCCTTCACCGCGTACCGTGTGCCTTCATCACATACTGCACACCTTCATCGTGTACAACACACCTTCACCTCGTACCATTTATGTTAATTGTTTCCAAACTTCCGATTTTTTAGGCCCAAAAATTTGGCAAACACGGGGAACTACACCACCTTCAACACTGCTTTAAACCTCAAATGTATGAACCTATTCTTTTCAAACTCCCTAGTCATCCATGCACTGATTGAAAACAAACACAAACCAACCTCCATTATTAGCAACAACTAGCCTTTCTTCTAACAACTCTACCATTTATAAGTTCATTTTGGCACCTATGTTTAGTGGATGCAAGATGGATTCCATTTCGGGTCAACGGTGGAAAATTCCAAATTCCAAAAACATTCCACCACCCTAGGCCAACCATACTCAAGTGGGAAGATATGGACTATTGGGGGACTGTCCCAAGCCTATTTAAATTCCTATTTAATTTAGTGGTGGTGATGGATTTGAGGCAACTTGGTTTTTAGTATCTTTGTAATGTTATGCTGCCTCTTTGAGTTTGTAACTGCATTTCATTCTCTTGTAAGTTGTTGGAATCACATTAGTTTTTTATAAAAGATCTTCATCTTCTCTTTTTATAGTATTTTTCTTATCACGTTGATATATTTGCCTCAATGTGTGAACTTATTCACACCAAACCTTGTGAAATTATTCATACAATAGTGGAGTGATCATTTTTTTATTTTTTTCAACTTCTTCAATTCCTCCCTCATGAGTATACTTCCCACTTCCATTGAAACCATAAAATCAATCAAGGGATAACCCACTTAGGGTTGATCCAAGGGGAAAATAAGGGGCCATATTGGATGTTAATTCTCACTACATTAATGTTTAATCACTTCTTTTAATTGAGAATTTTGTGTGATGATCTTTAAACTCCTTTGTATTTGTTTAATTTAAGGCCACACACTTCAAGTGCTAATATGAACCTTTACCTTGGTGTTATCATAAATATGATCCTCCAAGTGTATAGGTGATTAGAATTAGTGTGTTTAGGTATTAAATAAGTAAGTGATGATGGTATTTTTACTTCATTGAATGAACCCATCTCATATTTAAGAAATTTAAATAGTCTAAAAAGGAATTCTTCCAATCCACCCTGAGCAATAACCTAGGATCAACTCATTCTCTCATAATTCAAATTCACATATATCTCTTATTAATATGTTAAAACCATCTAAAACCAACCCAAATCTGGCTACTTCATATCAAAAAACAATCCATAGAATGTACGTGTCTGTAGGTTCCTTCTTAGGTCTCTATAGATTTGGCAACCAAAGCTACACTACAAGCGATTGTGTAACCCTAATTGGGTAAATTTGGGCTAGACCATCGTCCCTACCCTTTTTATCAAAATAATTTCAAAATATGTTTTATTTGTTCAAATATTTTATATGATATTATTTTTGGATCTTCTAAAAACTTCCAATGTTATGATTTTGCAAAAACAATGTGAAGTGAATTTGAAATGAGTTTAATGGGTGATATTAAATTATTTCTTGGATTTCAAATATTTCAAAAAAAAAGAATTATTTTCAATCAAATTAAATATACTAAAGATATTCTAAAATATTTTTGGTCTGGATAAAACTAAAAGTAGTGATATTCCCATGAGTACCTCATGTAAGCTGAATTTTGATGATGCTGGGAATCCAGTGGATCAAACCAATTATATAGGTATGATTGGAAGTATTTTATACATAACTGATATCCGACCTAACATTTTGTTTAGTGTGTGTATGTGTTCTCATTTTAAACCAAAACCCAAAGCGTCACACTTACTTTATGTTAAAATAAATTTTAAGTACCTCAAATACACTACCAATTTAGGGTTGTTCTATCCTAGAGGACAAGAATTTGATTTAGTTAGCTATTCTAAAGCAAATTTTGGTGGATGAAAGTTATATATAAAAACAACCTCTTTAATATGTCAATTTTTGGGTGTGGCACTTGTATCATGGTGTAGTAAGAAACCAAATTTTGTTAAATTATCTTTTTCTAAAGATGAATACATAGCTAATGGTAGTTTTTGTACTCAAATTTGGTGGATGAAACATACATTACTACATTATGGATATCCATTATGACATATCCCTATAAATTTTGACAATATAAGTGCAATTAAAATTTCTATAAATATAATATCACACTCTAGAACAAAACATATGGATATAATACACCACTTATTTGGGAGATCATTATCAAAAAAATTATATAACTCTTGAATACATTGGCACAAAACATCATCTTGCAAATATTTTCACTAAGGCTTTGAATTATGAGAGAGTGAGTTACATCAAACATGATTTAAGAATGATTAATTTAAGTTACTTAAAACTTTGTTGATATCTCACCATTGATTTCTCACCATTAATGACATATTATTGATGTCTCTCCATTAATGTTTCGTCATTTATGCCTCACCATTAATGGCACATCATTGATGACTCACTGTTGATGTCTTACTATTGATGTCTTACTATTGATTTATCACTGTTTATGTCTCATTATTGAGTGTCTTCCCATCTGTTTTTCTCACCGTTTTTTTTCCTTTGAAAATTTTATCTGACTAAGTTGTTGATTATTATTATCATTATTTATTCGATATATTTCATATGTTTGATTTTAGATTCCCTAATTGATAAAATCAGAACCCATCTAATTTCATCGAGTCTCTCGACCTTTAGAACCTATTTTAAAACCTCATTACCTTCCATTTTTCCTTCCCTCCATTACATTCAAACTCTCTTGGATGCTCATAATGGTTAGAATGAAGCAACTATCTGAATGAACTCTATACAAAATATGACCATCAAAAAAGAAGAAAAGTTTTTCAATCTGAAAGTCTAAAGAACCTTTGAATCCAGAACTCACAAACTGAGTTTTTGTACCAAAAAAATAGATCTCTGCAGAATGTATTCTCTCAAGTAAGTCTCTTGATCTAAGAGTATTGTAAGAGAAAGGTTAGCTGGAATGGTTTTTGAATAATAAACGACCATTGTATCCAAAGTTAGTGGTTCAGTTATATCAAAATGTTGAATTTTATTTGACCAAAGGAGTTGATTTCATTATAATAAGCATAATATATAGAATTTTTTTTTCTTATCCTTGAGTCTATAAGCATCATGTTTATGATTACCTCATGAGGGTATATTTGAATATAATCAAGGAATTTCCCCTCCCACCAGTGAGATTTTCTATTTTAAATAGGCTTTAATAGATCCAACTAGAGATATAACTCCTATAAGACCTATTTCTTCCAAGATATATGGTAAAACCATACTACTATTTAAATTTATCCAACCTATTCTATTCCCGATAAAATGTAAAATTTTCACCTTGAAGTATTAGGATTTATATTTGTTGCATCTTATAAAGAAAGGATATAAAATCAACCTATGAAAATACCTTATTCTTCATATGTGTTATATGATTAAAACAACTTCAAGATCCACTTCATTATTTTATTCAAAGTTCATTTGTACTACGTTAAAAGATAAAAGATTATTGGTAAAAAAATTAGATTCTCTTATAGACTGTGGTGGTTTTTTATCACCATGGTTATATGAAGTAGGGTGAAAATATTTTGGAATTTATGGAAGAAAAAATGGGTAGGGAACAATGTAAATATTTTTGAATATTTCAACCCTATTGACCATCACAGAAGACCAAAATATATTTTTGATCCTATTTTAGAACCAAATGAAGAAATGGAATACTAGGATGAAGTAGAAGAGGTGGTTGCCTCTAGAGATAAATAAGAGAATCTCTCTAATGAATAAGGAAGTGATATTGATATTCCTAATTATAATGAAGAACCTTAACATGAATCTACTAGACCTTCATAGGCTCACCCTTATATAGAAACTCTTCTCAAATATGATGTTGATGATGATACTAGGGAAGAAATAATTGAATATAAAAGTGGATCTGAAACCATGGATACTCTTGTAGAGAAATATGATAATGAAAGTGAAAAATAAAGTGATTAAGATAGTGAAGAAGTTTATTTTAATGTTGAAGAGGAGGAGGATGAAAATGAAAAGGAAAAGGAAAATGATGAGGATAGAGGAGAAGAAGAATCTGATACAAATGAAGGAGATAAGGAAGATGAGGAAAGTGATGGTAATAGATCAGATCATTTAGATCATGATAGAGATAATGCAATAGATACTTCTCTATCTGCTAGAGATAAATATGAATCGGTTAAACAAAAAAATAAATATGTTATTGAAACTCGTGAACCTATAAATTTTAATAACACATAAGAGAGATATGATGATATTCAATTGATAGAATTAGTTGATAATAAAAAGGGAGAATCTATTGAGGAGGAGAAAACCCCTAGTTTGGTAAGAGTTAATGTACCCAACCCTTTCGATATATCTTATATGGATGAATGGTGAAAATTCCCTAGATATATTATTTTTGGTTTGTTTTATACATCTTCCAATTACCCTCAGGATCCTTAATTAATGAAATGGACTTATAAAAAGAGTTTCAACTCAATACAGTATCTGTTAAGGAATCTTCCCCTAACACTGTTCAGATATCTTCTAACTATGTAAGTCAGGATGACTTAAAATCACTTGGATATAAACTGTTATCTTGATTTGAAGACCTGTTGAGATCACAACCTGCACCTAAAACAACTCTTAGTGAAAGATATAATTTATTGATTCTGGAGAAAGTCCTTGGAAAAATTCAACCAATGATGGTTCATGAAATTTAGTATGTAAGAATGGAAAATAATTGAAAAAGTGATTAACTAGAAACTATCATATCCTTAGTTAAAGGAATGACATATGAGTATATAAAATATTTGGAATGTATTTTGAAAAGTATTGGTGATAACTATTCTAATTCTTCTCTAGATGTTACACCTCCTTATCTAGTGTTTTATCTATATCAGTGGAGATCAGTTGTTAGAGATGAGTTAAAATCTGTATCTACCTATGTTTCTACTCCTTCTTTTGAATCCTTGACTGTTGTGTTTCTTATATTGGTTTCCAGGGAAGAGTTGAATAATATGATGGGTGGTTCATATCAAGATATCTTGATCAAAATTAGACAAAACAATGATCATGTACATTCCATGGTCAAGATTTATTTCAAAGAGTCCACTACTGCTAAAGAATAGATCACCAAGAAAGTAGATTTATACTTCAAAATAATTTACATTAATCACCAATTGAATAGTCATTTTAAGTATTTGACTAAAAATCTGAAGATTCCACCAGTCACACAAGCCTTCATAGAGAAAGTTAAGAAACTTGAGAAACACACTCCTTCTCTTCAATCCTTTATGGAAAATAAGGATGACTTCAAAAGGTCATGGAAAAGGGAGGCTAGATTATTATAGATTTTATCAGTCTACTAAAGCCTTATATTAATGTTTATACCACTACAACTATAGCTCCACATGCCTTTCCTATTCCTTCAACTTTTGCAGGACTCAACATTGAACTTATGTACCCTTCTCCACATACACAATACCATTATACCTTGGTAAACAATCCATTTTCACTTTTTCCTCCTAAACTTAAACCTTTTACCATGACTCCTAATAAGGCACTCAGACATTTGAGACTAGTTATTTAAACCGAATTAACTTCCTCCACTACATCATCTTCTCCTATAGTATCAAAAGTTGTCCCCAAGACTTCAAAACCTACTACCAGCGTATCTACTAAAGGGGAAAAACCTTTTGATCCTACCATTGAGAAGCCCTGAACATATACATTTTTTTATGGGGATGTACCTAGACAATATTATCAATATATGTATTCATTTTTGGATAATTCCTTATGTACTTTATTTGTTTTTACCTTTTTAATAATACCTAAAGGGGGATAATATCATTATGGAATATGAATTTTTATTACTTATTTGATAGTAGTTATTTCTCAGATACCATAATATTTTTTCCTCTCAAACACAATTTAAGTAATTATTTGTACTCTGATACACTTTCAATGTTTATTTGTTCTCTTATGTTATGTCATATTGTATATTAATTTGTTAAGAATAATTACATGATTTGTGATCATCAAAATGGGGGAGACTATTGACATCTATAAGTTTTAATAATCACAAATCATGATTAATTATGTTTCTAATTAGTTTACTATGTTAAGTTAGCATTTGGAATTATTAGAAATATTGGCAAAATTCACTAAGTATGAGTCATTTTTAGCCTGAATCACCACTCCTGACTCACCTATCATGACTCAACACTAGTTCTGGGTCAACACTTTAATGATTCATTATTCCAATATAGATTTAACTAATGTTATAAGTATAATTCACCATTCCTGACTCATTGCTCCTAACTCGTCGTTCTTGACTCACCACTCCTAACTCATCACTAAGTCTGAGTCACTGCTCCAACGAGTCATTGTTCCAAAGACACCTCTATCCCTACATTGCTAAGAATAAGTCACTGTCATCCATGAGTTTCTGTTGACTCAACCTATCTCCAAAGACTTGTTGCTCAAAATACTCACCACTAACTTTCCCTTTTCATTTTGAATTAAATATTTCTAATGATCATATTTTTGGAATTTAAGGATACTTATTAAATTAATGAAATTTTTACAGACAACATTAAAATCAATGTTAGACCACAGTATGAGGTACGAGGTATTAAAATATGATCGAGGAAATGTTTTATGTCTTATACAGATTATAAATTAAAGACTCAATCTCAAAGAAAAAAAGTGACGTGTGGTGATAGAAAAGAAAAAACACAACTTAAAAAGTGTATCTAATTAAAGAGTCATTTTCATATTTCTACTTTAATTATTCAAAGAAAACATGAAGAATAATATTTTTGTACACTTGGATCACTCATACACAATAATAAAGAATCTTCTATGATACTCTATTTTACATTAACTTTCTGAAAAATAACTTGGGCCTCATTTCAAGCTACCTTCAAAGAGTCAAGAAGCTGCAACACATATCACACAAAGAAACACTATCCCTTCTACTCTTTTATCTGATCTGTTTGTATACTTTATATACATTATTAGAAGTTTTTTATTATATATATTTTATTAACACACACTAACTCATGTGAATAACTAGAATATACACATATATCTTCACAACTTATATTTTTACACCTTATAATCCCATAGATAACAGCATAAGAGGTCCTTGTGTGGATTTTCACATTTTCCACTCCCAAGAAAACTGTCTAAGAGGTCATTTTGACATGGACAACACTATATGTGATGTTGTGTACCTTCATCTAGGGTGTGGATTAAATTTATGTTTATATAAACTGCTTGGTGTCAGTTGATCACCAAGTTAAGAGGACTAAGTCTTAGCTTGATATTGAACCTCTTGTTATTATTTCTTCTATTCCTTTTAATGTTCTATTTTCACTACTCTATCATTTTAAAACCAAAAAAAATCATTCACTTTGATAGTAAATATTAGATTGTGTTTATATTATAATTCTATTTAGTAAATTTATTTCAAAATTTAAAATATTATTTCATAGAATTTTAACTGAGAACTAGTCACTCTTTGAGAAATATTCTAAAAGGTAAAATTTTTTATAAATCTATAACTTTGGTTAATTGGGCTATCTTTAATTCTAATTTTCAGGATTTTTTTAAATCCTTTTTACATAAAATTTTAATTAGGAACTCGATCCCCCCAGCTCTTGAGTCTCCTCTTCGACAAACGTTATGTTTATGTCATGTTTTATATTTCTACCACATTTCATATGATCTCATGATATTGTGATATCATGTTCTTTATGTTATGATTCCATGTGATTACTCGTGTTCCTTTACTTTTATGAAATCTTGTTATACCTTTTAATCACATGTTATATTTCATTATAATATTTATTCCCTTACCGGTATTTTTATCTTACCCCTTTTTTTATGTATTCCCCAGGTTATCCCATATAGTGTTTGGAGCTTAAATGGATTTTAGGATCTCACTATGGAGAATAAAATAAATATTCCATTTTTAATATTCCTTTCATATAATATGAACCAAATATTCCAAATACATTAGGCCTTTAGGATCCTTGTATCTTATTAATGAAAGTTTATGTTTACAATTCATGTAATAATATGTGTCAAAGGCTTAAGTCACTATAGTTTGTATCAGAGGAAATTTTTAGTTAAACTTTTGATTTTAGATGAGAAAACTTTAGTGAGAACCCTCGGGATAAGTCTAATTATAATACTAAGTAGATTAAAATATCCTAGAATCTTAGTGAAGTATAGGAAGAGTGGTTTCCAAGAAATTATATCCCTATTAGGATACTGAAACTAGACGTGGTTCTGGAACAGGTATAACTAGGGTTGATAACTCCAAAAAGAGGAATGCAGGCTTAACTTGAGCATTACTTAGTACAAAAAAATGGGCCTTAACAAACAACAATTTTGAAACTCCCGGGGGATATGTTTTGGAACTTCAAAAACACTTTATGAATCATCATGAAGTATTTGAATAGATAATGATCATGTATAAACTAGTTTAAACCTATGGTTTACTAGATTGAAATTAAGTTTTCATGATTTAGACATATTATAAATAAGTTTTCATGATAATTTTATTTCCCACTTTGAATATTTCTTTTCACACTATGTTTGATGGTTTTAGTCGATGGTGAGAACTAGAAGGAACCGGGTTAATGTTAAATGTGATATAAAATGTGTTAATGATCAAAAAAATGGTATGATGGATGGTATAATGACACATGATTAACATACAAGGATATTACATCATTTTAGATGAATATTCATTACATTACACAAACAAATTCTTGATGATCATAATAGTTTAGTGCCTTTGGAAACTTGGAACACAATCCTCTAATTTGGTGAAAGATATTCAACATCTCCCATAAAGATCTTCCCCTTTATTAATATTAATTAAAACCTTTCTTCATAACCTAGGGAATGGAATCATAATAAAGGGTGATCTCAGATGGTCTATAAGGGTAAACAAGGGAGATACATAATAATAACAAGAGTATAAGGGAATGAGAACATGAGAATAAAATTTTAAAAGCATACCTTGCATATCAAATATCATAATCAAGATTCTTGGAATAAATATTTGTAGTTCATAAGACATGAATCATTTGGTAATAAAATAACATGATCCATGATAGTATAATAATTTAATAAGACATATAATTTATGGAACACATATAAGCTTAGAAAATTTTATGTCAAGGCTACCTACAAAGACATTCATAACTTGTTAGGCTTGAGATAATCACCTGTTTACTTACTTCAAGATTGGGATGACACCCAATGTAGAATCTTTCAAGCTTCGGATAAACTCTCGCATACCCTCTTATTATGGGTTTGGGATGACCTCCCATGTACCCTCTTGTTA
Organism: Viscum album; assembly: GCA_963277665.1. Classification (NCBI taxonomy): domain Eukaryota; kingdom Viridiplantae; phylum Streptophyta; class Magnoliopsida; order Santalales; family Viscaceae; genus Viscum; species Viscum album. Next base: position 349,608,755 of record OY728130.1, on the reverse strand, counting down.
CAGGCTTGGGATGACCTCTTGTGTACCCTCTTGTTGTAGGATTAGGATGACCTCCCATGTACCCTCTTTTTTTGGGATTGGGATGAACTACCATGTACCCTTTGATCTCATTGAACATTTATTATCACTTAATAAATTCTAAGGGATATAGGTCACACCCATCACATAATTAATAGTATATTTATGTATTCTATAAGAACATAAACATTCACCATATCATAACCCATGAAATGAAATGGGTATCATAAAAATTTCATCATATTGTAATGTATAGAAAAGATACAGGTTTCAAAATCATTATGTCATAGAATAACCTATGAAAAGAATCATTTTTCATAAGAAACATCTAATCAAAAAAATAAACCATTCCAAGAAAGAATAATAATGTTATTCTTGTATTATATCCCCAATAAAAAATAAGTAACCTCAAATAATTTTATCTTAGATGAAAAATAATTTTTAATGACAACTTGGTACATTTCATTAAGAAAGTATATTTCATTTGAAAATCAATTTTAAAAACAAAAAACATTATGAAAATAATTTTTTTTGAAAATAACCTTTAAAACTTATAAAGAAAGATTTCAAAGTTATTTAAAACATTTCCTGAGTAAAATATCATTTCCTCTTTGAAAAACACTTTTTAAAACATAATTTTTCTTTCAAAATCCATTACCTTGAAAATGAGCTTAAAATTTCATTTAAATAATTTTTTAAAACATTTTTAGAAAAAATTATTTTTTAATAAAACAAATTTTCAATGGAATAGAGAAATAAAGTCAAATTTTAATAAAAACAGTTTCTTAATAATCTTAAGTACCAAATATTGAAAAAATGGTATCATTACTTGAATATATCATGAATAACTGAAGGATAATAAAAGTTATGATAATTACTAAGAGATTCATCAAAATATTTCATCAATGGAAGAATAATTATAAAAAATCCCACTAAATGGTGAGATTGTAGTAATAAACTCTTACCACTTTGGTAACTTTGAATAAAAATCTCTATGAATTAAGAACATTACATGAATCTTAAAATATCATGAAATGAAGGATATTAATGATATAACGTGTCAAAAGGGAAGAATATATACCTCTTAAAATAATATATAAGCATAACATAACATCTGTCTCAAAGAAGGAAAATTGAGACAAAATTTACTTACCGCTCTAGTAATATTGAAACTATAACCCCATGAAAGAGAGATCCTTAAATAGATATGTGAATTCAAAAAATTCTCAGTAGAAGAATTATAAAATACATCCTTGTAAAGTATAGACACCACGTACAATAAATTTTTGGCGAACATGTCTTGTGTCTCATGGAAAATAAAAGTGAGATGGAAATCCCTTACCTTAAGTCTTGACTTATGTTTTACTCATTCAATCCTCCTCTTCTAATAGTATCTCATTTTGGTTTGCACCAAATAACTTCGTAGGTTAAATTTATTCCAAATTAAGTCTTCTATGATGAGAGGAGGGAATTTTCGAAATGATTTGGGTAGATCTTGGTCATGAAAGATGGATAGAGAGGTGTGAAGAAGTGGGGGGTAGTGAGTGCCTTTTTATAGTTTAGGAGGAGTGACAATCTTGTGAATATTCAAATTTATTCACTATTTGGAGGTCAAGTTTACCTCCAGTTGCTCCAAAACTGGTAATTAATGGTGTGTAGGAATGATATGGTTGATCGAAAAATCCACCATACATTTATACAAAATTTATAATTATTTGGTTCCTTAACTATTAAGTCTTCTTATTTTACCATTTTTGTTTTTCATTATGGTAACTAGTTTTCTAACCTATGTAATTTATCATTTAAGAATAAATTAAAGTGAGACTTTTTAGATAATTTGTACCCATTGATTATAAATATGATAATTAATTTATAAAATAAAAATCCTTTTTGTGTTGGAAATTAATGTTAACACAAGTGCAGGTAAGGTGAAAAAACACTAATTTAACCCTAATCGCTCTAAAAACATTTTTTACTATTTAACAGTAAACATAGTCGTTATAATAGAACAATTGGTCCATGAATAGAACATATATGATATTTATTAATACATACAAATCACTTTATAAAAGATAGGTTTTTTTATTAATTTTAATTAAATTAATAAAATATCATTTATTATAAAATAGAATTAATGTAAATATTAAATTATTCATGTATAGATTCGATTTTTTCCTTATAAGACTTTGAAATATTTTTATTTATACTTTCATAGCTAGGAATTGAAAAAAGGAAACTTGTTAAGGAAAATTGGATAACTCTTAAACAGTTTCTCAGATAATAAATTTGAGACCACGATTAAGTCTAAAATGTTGTGTTTACCCTAGGCATGACATAAAATGAGTCAGCACAGGATGTTCGGACCCCTAGCTCATGGGCGGTATGTTTAGTGGATTAATTAATTATTAAATTAATTAATTAATTCTGTTTTGACCTAATGATATGTTTATAAATATATTTTTATGGGAAATTTTCCAGGTTTAGCTAATAATTTTGGAAATCACTGGTCAGAGATCTTTTCCTACTTCTGTTGGTGAATCTCAACCGAACGATGATGAATCTTCAGATTGAAGTAGATCAGGATGTAGTCTTCGCGTGAGCCTATGCCTTGGATTTTTAATTTTTTAGATCAATTGTCTAACCTCGATATGTTCATTATTGATCGTTATGCAAGAATTATTGATCAATGATGTTTAAACGTTAATTTTTGGTGCTTTTACCCCTCATTGATTCTCGTTCTTCACTGGTTGCATCTCTGCAGTCCTGGTTCGACTTTGTCGGGATGTATTGAGCCCAATCAGACCCCCAGATTCACAGCAGATCAATGAAAGAATAATGAATAGACAAGAAAATCATAGATCTGGAATTTTTTTAGGCAAAGATGATTTATTTGGTGATTAATTATCATTAATGTAACACCCCAAGATTTCATAGTACATTATTTCTTCAAATTAATTCAATAACTTGCACTACACGCAACACCGAGTTCAAACGCACCACGACTTACCAAACTAGACGTTCAAAAGTGGTTATGAATAGTATTAAATGAATTTTTAACTTTATATAATCCTTATAATTTTAAAATCCATATTATGAGTTTCTTATACATAATGTAGACACAAATTCATTTTTTTCAGATAAAAGATGTATTTTTCAAAAATGCACTTTTACCACCTTTTAATGGTGAACCATTTTTAAATCCAATATTTGAAACTTTTATATATTCAATTTGAAAAAATAAACTTATTCTTTAGAATTGGGACATAATAATTTAGTTTCAATAAATTTTGGTGTTTATCTGATAACTTTTATATTTGGGTGAATAGTGAAAAATACTATATTTTAACTGAAAACAACTTTTTTCATAAAAATAATTTATAGTGTTAAATTATATCTTTTACTTTTTTGAAAGTATAAATATATTATATATTTACCATTTAATCCAATTCTGGTCGTTTTAATTAATTTTACAATTAAATTTGACATAAACAAGTGTCAATCTTTTGATAGTTATTATTTTTTAAAAATACGCCTTTTGGTTTTGATAAAGGGAATTAATTTTAAATCAATAAATTCAACATCAGAGTTTTTAATTTGGTAAAATAAACAAAATTTTTGGATTCCGAATATCGAAATTATCCTAGGGTAAATTTTTGGTATTTTTCTGAAAACTTTTAATTTTTGATGAATAGTGAAAAACACTAAGTTATTGTTTAAAAACCGGCTTTTATTTAAATAATTATTTATTTTATTTACATTTATTTTAGGTCAAAATAGATACATAATACCTATATAAATTTAATGTAATTCATTGGAGTCACTTTATAATAATTTTAGATATATAAAAAAATTTATTGAACTTTTCCCCGTATGTTACCCACCTCCTAGGAGAATTTTCAAATTCATATAAAACTTAATTTTACCTCTTCTGTGAGTTGAATTTAAAAAATAAAATAGACATGGTTAACCTCAATAAGTAAAATGTGGTTCGGTAGGATGAAAATAATTTTTGGTGAATAGTAACTTTTGACCTTTATTTACTGCGGTTAAAGGTAAATATGATAATTCAAGGTAAAAAGAATATTATAATAATTCAAAATTACCTTAATACTTGTCCTAACCTTATTTTATGAGTCATGGCTGACCATTGGAATCTTTGAACCGATTTTGGGACCCCATGGAGCCACTTATGAATGATAATGACACTATAGATTAATTAATTTAAAGTAAAGGAAAAATTGACAAAAATAAAAATATTTTAGTAATTAATTTTTATATGGTGTTATATAAGTAATCGTTTTTACTATAAATATTAATTGGAAATATAATAATATTTCCTACATCATAGTATTTTTGTAATAATTTTTATACATCGAATAAATTAAATTATTTATGACACAGTAATGATGTAGTATTTACCTCATTAATAAATGATTTAAATAAATTAGATTACATATATTAAAATAATATCCAAAACTTGTCCAATTCTTATTGGATGATTTTACTTCGACCATTATTCATCTTATCTTTGACCCTAAAGATTTTTGGACTATTAGAAACTCAATATCATTATATAATAAAATAATATTTTCACACTTTTTTAAAGAGCCCCTCCTCCCCATTATAAAAGGAGACCACTTATAACCATTTCCTCAAACATCACAAGCCTTTAGGCTCATCCAAACTGTTGGAGTTTGTGGTCTAGAACCAACTACTTTGTACTTTATTCATTAAATAAAAGCCTTATCACATCTTGATTGTTCTTCTGCATGACATGTCATGTGATAATGTCCTAAGGACAGCTGTTGCATTAAAGGGTCGTAACGGATTCCTGCTATGATGAGAACCCGAAAGTGCCATAACACTATTCTTGAATGTATGTTCTATGGCGGGATGATATTATTTGAGGGACACAAATAATACAGTTCATTAGGGTAATGACTCATAAAACTTTGAGAAACCTTCTCATGGTGTGCGCCCTTGGTAATATCCAGGAGGATATTATGAGAACGAGACCCGCCAGTAATAAATCCACATTTCATAGTTTCATTGGATGTTCCTATCTGCGAATGTGTGTATTGGTCCTTAGACTTTAAGATTATTATTAATGGGTATTACAACTCGCGCACTTAGATGTATTGACGAAAACTGTGACGACACACTGTTCGCAGCGAGGTAGGATACGTTGGGTGTGTCACGAGTAATACCACATTAATAGATAATGCGATAAAGGATTTGTCCCTTCTGTTCCATAATGGAAGTAGATATCTCAGGCCCTTTGATGGAATTTATATAGCCTAAATAAATCCATGGCCATGGTAAGGTATGTTCAAGTTCAATTTTGGGAAGTCAAAGAAAGAATAATCAAGCACACAGGTTGATGGCACTAGCATGCAACCCTCTTGATTGGAGATATCGAGACAAAGGGATTATATTACATGGTAAGCGTTCAGAGGAGGTGACATTTCATTGCTGCGTTAACTTCTTTCTCTATGGGTGCCTTGGCGTGTTGCTAGACACTAACCTAGGACTTTAGGCAGGCTCAGTCTAATGCCACTGAGAAAGAGGCCTAAAGGGCCACACACTATGTGTGTCCATGTATCTCAGTTAAATATTAATTTAACAAGTTAAATAAATATTATTCCCGACTGTGGTTTAATAATTATTTAAGGATGTCTGATCGCATTTATTTTGACACTAGTTATTCGAGAGAATATATTGTGGATGAAATAATATATTTATTATCAAGTAATGCAGTTAAATTTATTTAAGAAATAAATAGTCATTACTCAAGGTCTAATAAATGTGGTGGAGAAAAATGTAAAATAAAAGTACATGCTATTTATATTAAATACACACGCCGTGTAGTTTTATGGAAAAAAAGTACAAGCCGTGTAGTTTTCCAGTTGGGATTCTGAGGATTTAATATTGTTTTATTAAATGATATTTATTATAATCAGCATGGGCGCATGTCAAGGAATTAATAATTTTACATGAGGGTTTTCAATAAGAGTTAATGAAATAAATAAAATGTGTAACGCGTTTATTCATTATCATAACTCTATTAACCTCAAAACCAATTATAAATATCCTCTCAACCCCCACATTTTGGAGATCCATTGTTTTGCACAACGGATTTGGAAATACTCTCAAGCCAAGAGGGAATTCCCTTTCTACCAAGAATACCCTCAAGTTATGAGAGCAAGATCCTCCACCGGATCAAGGTGGTCGAAGGCGGACATCAAAAGTGAAGGTTCTTCCGTGCTAGCACCCGGAGATCCCTTCGGCAACATCTGGAGATACGTGACACACGTGTGGATCACCGCTAGAGGAATCCTACACTTGGATTCTACGATGCAACGACGGATCACCAAATCGTGACCAGACACATCAACAAAGAAATAATTCCAATGAGGTAATTCTTATGAATTAATTAAATTATTTATAATCAAAATATAATGATCCTACTAAAGGTTTTCGGGAGGCTTATTTTATATTCGTTCTTCATTCTATTCCAAAGATTCGGCGTTTTATATCATGATGGATCTCGGATTGAACGTTGTTTAATGCTAAAATTAAAGTTGGGTAAACCCACCAACGCGCTTTCTCTACGCCCAGAACCTACAAGTGGTATCAGAGGAGATCATATCATTGATTATAATTATTTAGTTTTTCATTCGTAATTTACGCATTTAATAATTTAGTTATTTCAATTCAAGTTTAATCATTCTGGAAATCTGAATATCGAGATCTATTCCTCTTCCCTTGTTTCTCGTTCACCTCACAGGAACAAATTTTTCTTTTAATTTTGATTAAAATAAAATAGAGGAACTCATCCGGAGGAGCCAAATGTTTCTGGTCGTATAACACCAGAATACACGGCGTGTATTTTGAAGTTCACACTGTGTAGTCTAGGTTCAATGCATTGACTGATCTGCCAAATCAGGCCGTGTATTGGATTATTTCTGAGAATTTAAGACACTGTGTGTTGACCAGAAATAGGTGGCACATGGTTTCCGGAATACATGTCGTGTGGTCTAATGAACACGATGTGTAGTCCCTTCAGGTTAGGGTTGGGTCGTGTACTCCGTACACGGCCTGCCCGGCTGGAAACCGTGTAACGCGGAAACTACACAGCGTGTGTCCCACTGTACATGCCATGTACTCTGAAAATTTCTGAAGTACATTAGCATGCCCTATCCCCGGGCGTGTACTTCGGATGGACGGTGAAGAACAGTACACGCCGTGTAGTCGGAACTACATGTCGTGTACTCACCCAAATTACGCAGATTTATTAAAATTTATTATTATATTATACAAGCCCTTGAGACGTGTTCCATGGTGCAGGCATAAAGATGATGCACAACACGTGATAGGTGTTTTATATATATGTGTTTACGTTAACATCTGTGTAATAAATGGGAATTCACTGGGTTTCCTCCAAGGTACAAGTTACATACAAGGATAATTTTAAATGAATTTATTTGTTTAAAATTATTATGGATGAGAATCTCAAGGAAATTCAGAAAATGGATTTAAGATAAAAGAATTGATTAATTAAAGATAATTAATTGATTCGAGCGTGATTTATCTTAAACAAGAATGATTAAAGAATTTAATGCTAGTTTTATTTATGCATAAATATCGTTGCATGTATTGATGATCATGAGCTAGACCGAGACCTTTGTATGTGAATGGTTTCTTTTAATTTATTTATTTAAATTAAATCTTGTTGGCCTGCGAGCCATCTCCTCATTAATATTTAGGGCCTGCACGCCCAAGGATTCTTTTATGTAAAAAAACCCCTTTTACCCCTCACCTACATGTGAGATAAATGAATATGTAATGGATGGAACTCCCAAGCTAGTGGAGGCTGCTCAAGTCAGAAGCCAAGGTGAAACTAATCCAAGGAGATACAAAGGTGGACAGGTGGAAAGATGTAAACACGAACCCGAAAGGTTCAAGGTGTTTCTCCCCTAGGTCTTGGGTAATTTTATCAACCTCTAGATAAACTAACCAATAGAAAAGCTCATGATCATACCATTTATTTTATTTCTGTCAGTTGCATGGTTTATTTATTGTGGGTGTGTTGTCACGATCACACAATTAATGAATTAAACGAGCATGAAAGATGGAACTAAAATAAAACCGGCTTATACATAAATATTATCTTAGACACGGTTAATCACTTAAGTATATCCCACTTAATATTAACAATCATGTAATCAAAGATAATAAAATGTCAATTTACGTATAAAGATAAAATCCCTCAAACTAAATATTATGTCGGCATAGCCTTCCATAATCATGGTTAGAAATGAACTATAGTTCAAAGTGATTGACCAACCCTAGTTGGGGTGATTTCAATTATCGGGGAATTCTAATTCAATGTTTTGGGTTGACTTGGCTTGGTTCGCATCAAGGGTTGACTGCCACAGCAGGACTTGGTGTGACCAATAGGTAAAGGTTGAGGAAATCCAAAAATGATTTCAGGATTGGGGAGACTACTCAGCGGATCAAGGAGCTACGAGTTAATGCAGTTGTCATTTGTAATGCCTACCTAAAACCCTTCAAGTTTCTTGACCAACCCTAGTTGGGGTAATGCGAAGGGAAATATGGATCCTTGCCACTAGAATATTCACGTAACAGAATATTCCGAAGTCAATGGTGAGGGATATTCGATTTCAGTAAAATAGTGGGAGACTAATAAGTATTAATTTATTTATTTGTCTCAATTTTTGTAATAAAGTACTAAACCTTTTCTCATCTTAATTTGTAGAAACGACAAGAAAATGACTTCAAACATATCATTGCGCACCATACTCGAAAAAGAAAACCTTCTCACTGGCACCAATTTCCAAGAGTGGCAGAGGTGTTTACACGTCGTCCCTCGCCACAAAAGGAAATTATATGTGTTGGAAGAGCCTATTCCAGTTGCTCCTGGGAAAGAGGCTAGTGATGAGGAATTATCTCTCTACATGAAACACATGGATGATGCCACAGATGTCCAGTGTTTCATGCTATCGGCCATGTCTAATGATCACTTGAAGCAACATGAAAACATGGACGCGTATAGCATGGTGTCTCGCCTTAAAGATCTCTACCAAGAGAAGGTGAGACAAGAGAGGTATGAGATCTCCAATGGTTTGTTTACCACGAATCTTGGAGATTCTGCGCCAGCTCGGCCTCTTGTAGTCAAGCTTATTGGCTACATTGAACGCCTGGACATCTTAGGGATTAAATTCCCAGATGAGTTGCGTACAGATCTCATCCTATCATCACTTCCCAAGAACTTCTCTAGATTCATTTTCAACTATAACATGAGTGGAAATGAGAAGAGTCTATCAGAGATTCTGACCTTGATTCGCCAGGTAGATAAGGACATGGGGCGTGACAAACCCGCGGTCCTTATGGTGAACAAGAAAAGGAAGGGAAAGGCAAAGGGGCCAAAGACTTATAAACGGTCTGAAGCCCCCGAGCACCGTCCCTCCAAGAAGGGGAAGATCTAGAGGCAGGGCAAGGAACGGGAGGCAGTGTGTTTTTCATGTGGAAAGCAGGGCCACTGGAAGAAGAACTGCACCCAGAAGTGTGGGGACGCTAAAGGTGTGTTTGTTATCAAGTGCAATCTTTCTATTTCTACACATTGGGTATTAGATACAGCTTGTGGGGATCACATATGTATTCAAATGCAGGAACAAAGTAGATTTAGAAAGATTTCCATAGGAGAGGTGGATCTTCGAGCTGGCAATGGTGCAAGGATGGCTGCATTGGCTATTGGCGACTACCACCTCTCATTGCCAACTGGGATAATTTTGGTTTTACATAACTATTATTATGTGCCTAGAGTTACCAAGAACATAATTTCTATATCTTTTTTGGATATGGATGGATTTGTTTTCAAATTTTGAAATAAGGGTTGTCTCTTTTATAAGAAAAATGTATGTTATGGTATGGAACATTTAAATAATTGTTTGTATGTATTGAATTACGAAAACCAAGTGTTGGAAATCGATAACAAAACAAACTCACGTGACTCATACATCACCCAGTTATGGCATCATCGCCTTGGTCATGTGAACAAGAAGTGTTTGACAAAGCTCTACCAAGATGGCTCTTTAGACTCTACTGAGCTAAAACCACTTGATAGATGTCATGCTTGTTTACAAGGAAAAATGACCAAGCCGCCTTTTGGTGAACAAGGTGAAAGGGCCACAGAGATTCTAGGATTAGTACACACGGATGTGTGTGGAACATTTCCAGTAGAATCTAGAGGTGGATATTATTACTTCATTACTTTTACTGGTGATTTGAGTAGATATGGCTATGTCTACATAATGAGGTATAAGTCAGAGTCCTTAGAGAAATTTAAGGAATTCAATAATGAACTAAATAATCATCTTGGTAAGAAGATAAAGAAGCTTCGATCGGATCGAGGTGGAGAATATCTGAACCAAGAGTTCATCGATTTTCTACAGGAGTCTAGGATTCTATCTCATCTCACTCCTTCTTATACACCACAGTGGAATGGTGTTAGTGAAAGGAGGAACCGCACCTTGTTGGACATGGTGAGGTTGATGATGAGTCATGTAGATCTTCTATTATCCTTTTGTGGATATGCATTACAAACTACAGCATACACATTAAACTGAGTACCAACTAAGGCAGCAAATGGAATTCCATCCGAGTTATGGAATGGAAGGAAACCCACTTTGTCGCACACACATGTATGGGGATGCGAAGCATTTGTTAAGGCCTTCTCAGGAAACAAACTAGCACCCCGGGGCACGAAGTGTATCTTTATAAAATATCCCAAGGAAATTAAAGGATATTACCTATATAACCCTCAAGATAAGAAAGTGAATGTTGCCAGACAAGTCGTCTTTCTTGAGATGGAACACATCCTCAAGAAGGATAGTGGGATCAAGATTGACTTCGACGAAGTTGATGCTCAAGATACACAGGAGTTGGTACAGGAACAAGTTCCACAGGTCCCCGTGGAAGAGGTTCCAGAAACATAAGTACTGCATAGGATCTCAAGAGAGGTAAGGGAACCAGAGAGATTTGGTTTCCTAGTCACCGAGGATAGTGAATTATTATTGTTGGAAAATGATGAACCTCTCTTCTACAAGGAAGCAGTAGAAAGCTCAGAAGCTGCAAGATGGATAGAATCTATGAATTCTGAGATAGATTCCATGTATCAGAACCAAGTTTGGGTTCTGGTCGATGATCCAGTTGATGTAAATCCTGTTGGATGCAAATGGTTATTCAAAAGAAATCTGGATATGGAAGGTCAAGTTAGCACCTATAAAGCAAGGATGGTGGCTAAAGGATTCAGACAGTGTCAAGGAATTGACTATGATGAAACCTTCTCGCCAGTTTCCCTGTTTAAATCCATAAGAATCATATGTTCCATAGCAGCTTACCATGACTACGAGATTTGGAAAATGGATTTCAAAACAACATTCCTTAACGGGAACCTTCAGGAAGATGCCTATATGACACAACCAGAAGGGTTTGTGACACTAGGTGAAGCCAAAAGGGTTTGCAAGTTGCAGAAATCCATTTATGGATTGAAGCAAGAATCCAGGTCATGGAACATTCGATTTGATGAAGCCATAAAGGAATTTGGTTTCATTAAGAACGAATGTGAGCCATGTGTTTATAAGCGGTTTAATGGGAATGTGTTCATCATCCTAGTGGTGTATGTTGATGACATATTTCTTATTGGAAACGACGTACAAGACTTACATTCAGTTAAAGACTTGTTGAACAAGTGTTTCTCCATGAAGGACTTAGGAGAAGCAGACTACATTCTAGGGATCAAGATCATTCGTGACAGATCTAAGAGGCTACTTGGACTAAGTCAAGGTACATACATTGACCAGATACTAAAGAGATTTAGTATGGAAAAATCCAAGAGGGGATTGGTTCCAGTGTCACATGGATTAAATCTTTCTAAGAAAATTTTTCCCCAAACACAACAGGAGAAAGATAGGATGATCAAGATCCCATACGCTTTGGCTATAAGATCCATCATGTATGCCATGTTATGTACCAGGCTTGATGTTGCCTATGCACTGAGCATGGTAGGCATATATCAAGAAGATCCAGGAGAACAGCATTGGAATGCTGTTAAGACTATCCTTATGTATCTGAGAAGAACTAAGGATATGTTCCTAGTGTTTGGAGGAGACGAAGAGCTTGTCATCATAGGGTATGCTGATGCTGGTTTTCAAACAAATTAGAATGATCTGAAGTCGCAATCTGTATATGTTTTCTGTCTCAATGGAGGAGTTGTGAGCTGGAAGAGTTCAAAGCAGCCAGTTTTCGCCGATTCTATAGCGGATTCCAAGTATATAGCTGCTTCTAATGTAGCCAAGGAAGCCGTCTTGATTCGGAACTTTGTCCAGGAGCTTGATGTGGTGCCTAGCAGTAAAGATCCCATTACATTGTATTGTGATAATACTACAAAGGTGGGTATTGCAAAATAACCAAGGTCACATCAATGGAAAAAGCACATACTCTGAAAGTATCACCTCTTGAGGGATTTCTATCAAAGGGTTGAAGTTGCAGTGAGCAGATTTTCCACAGAAGAGAACGTGGCGGACCCCATGACTAAAGGCCTATCTCAGCAGAAGCATGAATATCATGTGAGAGCTAGCGGGTTAAAGGTTGTTAGCAGTTGGCTCTAGTCCAAGTGGGAGTCTGTTGGAGTTGGTGGTCTAGAACCAACTATTTTGTACTTTATTCATCAAATAAAAGCCTTATCACATCTTGATTGTTATTCTGCGTGACATGTCATGTGATAATGTCCTAAGGACAGCTGTTGCATTAAAGGGTCATAGCGGATCCCTGCTATAATGAGAACCCGGAAGTGCCATAACACTGTTCTTGAATGTATGTTCTATGGTCGGATGATATTATTTGAGGGACACAAATAATACAGGTCATTAGGGGTGATGACTCATAAAACTTTGAGGCACCTTCTCATGGTGTACGCCCTTGGTAGTATCCAGGAGGATATTATGAGAACGATACCCACCATTAGGAAATCCACATTTCATAGTGTCATTGGATGTTCCTATCTGCGGACATGTGTATTGGTCCTTAGACTTTAAGATTATTATTAATGGGTATTACAACTTGCACACTTAGATGTATTGATGAAAACTGTGATGACACGCTGTTTTCAGCAAGGTAGGATACGTTGGGTGCATCACGAGTAATACCGCATTAATAGATAATGCGAGAAAGGATTTGTGACTTTTGTTCCATAATGGAATTAGATATCTCAGGCCCTTTGATTGAATTGATATAGCATAAATAAATCCATGGCCATGGTAAGGTATGGGCAAGTTCAATTTTGGGAAGTCAAAGAAAGAATAATCAAGCACATGGGTTGATGGAACTAGCATGCAACCCTCTTGATTGGAGATATCGAGACAAATTGATTATATTACATGGTAAGCGTTCGTAGGAGGTGACACGTCATTGTGGCATTAACTTTTTTCTCTATTGGTGCCTTGGCGTGTTGCTAGACTCTAACCTTGGACTTTAGGCAGGCTCAACCTAATGCCACTGAGAAAGAGGCCTAAGGGGTCACACACTAAGTGTGTCCATGTATCTCAGTTAAATATTAATTTAACAAGTTAAATAAATATTATTCCCAACTGTGGTTTAATAATTATTTAAGGACGTCTGATCGCATTTATTTTGACACTAGTTATTCGAGAGAATATATTGTGGATGAAATAATATATTTATTAGCGAGTAATATAGTTACATTTATTTAAGAAATAAATATTCATTACTCAAGGTCTAATAAATGTGGTGGAGAAAAATGGAAAATAAAAGTACACGCCGTGTATATTAAATATACACGCCGTGTAGTTTTATAGAAAACAAGTACACGCCGTGTATTAATTATTACACGCCGTGCATTTTTTCCAGTTGGGATTTTGAGGATTTAATATTGTTTTATTAAATTATATTTATTATAATCAGCATGGGCGTATGTCAAGGAATTAATAATTCGACATGAGGGTTTTCAATAAGAGTTAATGAAATAAATAAAATGCGTAACGCATTTATTTATTGTCATAACTCTATTAACCTCAAACCCGATTATAAATATCCTCACAACCCCAACATTTTGGAGAGCCATTGTTGTGCACAACGGATTAGGAAATACTCTCAATCCAAGAGATAATTCCCTTTCCACCAAAAACACCCTCAAGTTACGAGAGCAAGATCCTCCACCGGATCAAGGCGGTAGAAGGCAGACATCGCAAGAGAAGGTTCTTCCGTGCTAGCACCCGAAGATCCCTTCGGAGACGTCTGAAGATACGTGACACACGTGTGGATCACCGCTAGAGGAATATTACACTTAGATTCTATGACGCAACGACAGATCACCGAATCGTGACCGGACACATCAACGATAAAAGAATTCCAATGAGGTAATTCTTATGCATTAATTAAATTAATTATAATCAACATATGATGATCCTCCTCAAGGGTTTTGGGACTCTTCTTTTCTTTTCGTTCTTCATTCTATTCCGAAGATTTGGCATTTTATATCATGACGGATCTCGGATTGAATGTTGTTTAACGTTAAAATTAAGGTTGGGAAAACCCACCAACGCGCTTCCACTGCGCCCGGAACCTACACAAACTATGAAAACTTAAGCTCCATACATATATATCCTCCTCCTAGAATCCTTACCTTAGGTATAAGTCACTTTAAGAAGTCCTTTTGGTTCAAACCAAAGGAAATTACCCAAATTAATGGTAATAGTTTCTCTTAACTTCTTTTCTTTTATTTTACTTCTCCAACCCCTAAACTCCTTTTATTATTTTATTTTATAACAACACCAGTATCCTCAATATACTAGGATGTTGTTATGGTAAGGATTATAACTACACTTACACACACCTCCATCTAATGGTTGAATAACATAATGTTTCTGTAGATGGAAAAATAACACCTCACGAAATGATGATTGTTCAATTACCTCCTACGGCCTCTCATGGTGCACATTATAATGAAACCACATTTATATATGATATATATTATGTTTATTTTTTATTCATGATTCTGTATTTTTATTTTATAGAATACCTTAATGGTTTCCATTACGGGTAAACGTGATAATTTCATTTGAGGAAGTGCGGACTACCGCCCCCTAAAAGTGATATAACTCGTTAATACCATATGTGGGAAGTATAAAGGATTGATTTAATGATATTATATATGATATTATACTGTAATTATAATATAAATATGTATCATTATGTTATAGTTCTATTAAAATAAGAAATATAAATGAAATTAGCAATCATGCGTACGTACGGCTTACCCTCTCCAAGAACGGTGCATTTCATTTCTTACCCCAAAATAATATTTACTATTATAAATACATGTATATACTGGATATTATAAAATATATGTTATCTAAATCATTAATATCATTCTGGATATAATGAACTTTTTACCATGTGAACAACTTGTAACTATAAAGTGTTCATTATTGACTCAAGTGCCAAATATCGACAAAATGAACGTTATTAACTTAAATGATTACATAATGTTTATAACATGGAAATAAGTGATATAAAAGGAATAATAAACTTGAAAAGGTTCTAAATCAAGTATAAATTTACTTTATTTTATTATTCATGATATTAAAGAACGAACGGGTCAAGTCGGACACGAGGTAAGGGGTTTCTTATCTCACTTTTAATTCCGTGATATTTCCATTGTTCAGAACTTATTTATTGCATGTGGTGTATTGTGTGCTGCCATTTGATATATATTATCATGATTCTTTTTATATTCATGATATTATGTGATTCATTTGGTAGTTATGGACGACTCGATTGATTACAATGAGGTAAGGGTTAATTCTACAATCTCTTCATTATCCGAGGTTGTTTATAGGTAATTATCTACTAGGACCTCTTTATCATCCACATCCATGTCTCTCAAAAATGTATTTCAAAACATTTTTACTATTTACTAGACAATGGGAGAAATTCATTTATAACCTTATGTGTTTTGAAATGAACCTTTCCGTCGTTTTCCAAACAAGGTACTTTTTGAACTTTTCGACAAATTTAAGGTAAGAATGTTTTTTTAACTTATACGGCGGGTGACACTATTTTCCACCATTATAACATCATCAAAGCTTCCCTTACAAGATTATAAGAATATTTTTAAAATAAATGTTCTACATATAATTATGTGACTCTTAATTGATTTCAAAATAGAAAGAGATATTTCTTTAAAAAGGGTTTTGATTTTATCTATGTCAACATCCTTTGATGGATCTTAAGTTTATTTGAAGTTGATTTATTATGATAGAAAACTTCCATATTGTATTGAAGGTATTTTTATATTTTTGACTATGAATGTGCTATTTTTATACCATTCATGGTTTATGGTTAAGGTGTTGACATTTCGTATGCTAGTTTTAATATGAATGTTTATGATATGTTTAAACCTTTTCATATGAGGAATGTATTGGACTTAGTAAGTGATGGGTGGAGCCCACTATATCTCCTCGATGCATCGGTAGGTATCATGAGACAACTAGACGAGGAATTGGCTGAGTCGCTTTCCCAATTTGATATGTGGTTTTGGCCTAGGCCTTAATCATTTTTATATGTCTTGGCCAAGGCCTTGACAAAATGTTTCAGAATGTCCAACATTATAAATTCTCTAATTATTAAATAATAATGATGGTTCATGTGGTTATTCGACTAGTAGAATACTCATGATTATGTTTTATTATGTAATTATTTACTCAGTTCATATTATTGTTATAAAAGTATTCAGGTTTATTATTGGTAAAGGCATGTGGTTTCAATTATTCACTGTGATTACTATTTATGTTATCTTCTGTTGTATTGCTTACCCTTACTGAGCGTTTGAGCTCACCCCTTTCTTATGTTTCATTTTCCCAGGATATGAAGAAGTTAGTTATGAGTGACTTGAAGTCATAATCTAGGAGGCTTGGATGTTTCTAATGGAAAAAATTCATGTTGTATTTCTTTTCAAGTTGTAAAATTGAACTTATGTATAAATCTTTTTTCCAATAATACTAAACTAATCGGTCTTGTCACGACCCGTCCTCGGAACCCATGTCGTGACTACCCCAATCCCGCCTCCCATAGTCCAGGGGCTGGCGACTAGCACCAAGGCGTAAATACCGACAAAAAGGGGAATTCATTTCCTTTATAAGTAAACAAACACCACAGAGTAAGAAAGGAGAAGTAAACACTAAGTAAAACTGGGTACAAAAATAAGTGCGGAAAGTAAATGGTCCAGAATACAAACCCAAACTGAAAGTAAAGTACAACTAGAAAGAAATTACAGCAACTGAAAATAAAGCATCAATGTCGAGCCGTCCACTGGAAGTCCCACATGAAGGGTGGGTACTGATAGCCACCTAATCTCCTCGGGTCCAGTCGTCCGCTCCGTGTACGTCTCGCCCAGTGCTCCACCTCCAGGTACTGACTGCTCCACTAGCCTCTACCAAGATCAGTGTTGTCCGTCGTCTTCATCCAACACAACATATTGCGGGCATATCCCGTGAAAGGGTGAGTATACGCTACTCAGTAGGGACCCCGAGACCCCCAAAGGTCTCCCAGAATCCACAAAGGATAATCCACAAAAGAAAGATACAATTACGAAGTAACAACCAACACTACTTAGGTATATACTCATACATATACCTAAGTCATCAATTCGTGTTCAGCTCCAGCATCTGAGCCCAAGTTCGATCATTTCCACACATGATAGCACAACACAATCCACATAGTAAAGCAAGTCAACCATATCGAAGATAATGATTGAAAGTCAAGACTTAACTCACACAGGAATACCTCTTTAGTGATAGAGATGATAAGATATAGCCACTGATTCATTTAAGCTTGGACCCACATAGGATACTAAACCAGCTACTCTGCCAGACCCACATAGGATAGAAAGAATAGAGTCAGACACTTCCAGACCCACATAGGATACAAGAACAGTAGTCAGTTCCGTCGAACCCACATAGGATTTTAGTACGGTCTTCATCGCTGTCGAACCCACATAGGATTTCAGTGCAGCTTTCATCTTCGTCGAACCCACATAGGATTTTAGTACAGTCTTCATCACTGCCGAACCCACATAGGATTTCAGTGCAGTCTTCATCTCCGTAGAACCCACATAGGATTTCAGTACGGTCTTCATCGCTGCCAAACCCACATAGGATTTCAGTGCAGTCTTCATCTCCGTCGCAGCCAGCTCTAGGGTTCCCGCACACAACACGCTCTTTCTGGGAGGGTCCGCTCCACAAGCCAAGGGGGGTCGATACATAAACTGACACGTAGTCTAGAGTTGATGTATCTCAAAGTTCCATCTCGACAAGAGGAACTCAACGTGATAGACGGCGCGTCAAACGGACGCTCGGTCTGAGAGTTATTGGCTTTTTCGTCCCAGGGGCTCGGTTGGTTTTTAAGTCAAAACCAACCCGACCACACTCCAACTTCATCCAAACCTCGAGCGGAGTAATCCAAAAGGTCCGTCTCACTAAGAGGAATCCAACAAAGTCGACGACACATCAATCGGACGTTCGGAGCTCAAGTTATAAGCATTTTCGCTCCGAGGGCCCGGTTGGTTTCGTGTTCAAACCAACCCGGACGTACCCAAATTTCTCCAAAACCTTGAGTTTAATATACCTAAACGACCGTCTAGATCCAAGTATCGCATCACAACTGACGGTGCGTCGATCGGAGGTCTGTAGCCCATGATATGGGCAAAAGACCGGAAGTGGTCTGAAAAAAGGGGGGTCTGGGCCCAGACCGACCCGGCCCAACCCCCCTGGGTCGGCCCAAACCGGGTCGACCCGTACCGGGTCTAGTTCCAGACCATTAGGGCGTGGCGTGGCCCGGCCTAGGTGGCCCGGCCCAGTGCGGCCTGTCCGGAACGGGGCGGCTCGGTGCTGGCCGAGCGGGGTCGGCTCGGCGCTGGCCGAGCGGCCGCGCAAAGGGGGCGTTGCCCCCTTGATTGGAGCTGTGAACCCCACGTGGGGGCCACTCCTTGCCTGCGGACGCGGACTAGCGCTGCATCGCCCTCGGTCCCGCGTGGCCGCGTGACCAGCCTCCTGCCGCCACGGCTTCAGTCGCGGCGGTCCTTCCTGGCGGCGTGCCGCCGCCTCCTGGCAGTCGGCCGCCATGTCGGCGTGGCGCACCGGCAGGGTCTTCCGCCGACCATCGAACGCGCTTCGGTGGTCCGTTTTGCATTCCGTCTTCACCAGCGGTCCTCTCGGGTACGTATATTCACTTCGAAGTCCTCATAACGCCTTTGCGGCCTGCTTCGTCATCGCCATTCGATCTGCACACCAAGAACAAAGAAACGGTGGGTTCGGACTTGTTCGTTGGTCCGCACCCACCGCGTTAGCGATTCAAACGACTTCCTACAATTAAACACATGCCGAGGATATAAATCAAACATATTTAATTAAACCAAAACCCCCTACCTCAAGGTGTTGATGAATGAAGATCTTCGCGGGAAAAGAACATCACAGATGAAGTTTCCGTAAGTGTCGACGGCGTCTTGGAGAAGAGAATCGTCGGCATCGCGGTACACGGTGTCACGTCGTCAATTTCCGAGGATGGCGTCTCTCACGGGCTTCAGAGAGGGAAAAAGATGGTACGACGAACTCCCCTTTTGCGGTGATGGAGTTCTTCGTCGATGGCTCGGCATTCTTCGCGTTCTTCGTCGAGGAAGAAGAACTTCAACACATAGAGCTTTCTCCCCCCAATTCTTCTCGCACAACGCAACCACATAATAAAAGAATGGTTGCCTTATTTTATTATGCATGCCATCTGTTTTTTTAATTCAAAAACAGATCACGATTTAATTATCGAGTGTTGTCCAATTAATGAGGCGTTTAATAATTCTATTAAACGTGAGAGTTGACTTGGAATTTAAGAGGGGGTGCGGGTGAGTTACTTAATTAAAATCACGTGGGAGGTAAAAGGAAAATTAAAGGGGGTGGGGCTCGTGTGGGCACCACCTCACTAATATCCTACCTAGGAGTTAGGATATTAGTGGGTCCCACTCCAACCACCATTCCTAGATTAACACTGCTTAGAATAAAAATAAAATCTGTTGCACATTATTTTATTTTATTCTTTAGTTAACCCAAAAAAAATTTATAAACCTCACTCGAGCAAACGCAACTCCAGGAAAGGCGTTATTAGGAAATTACCGGTACTGCGATTCCATTGATTCCCTCATAATTAGATTCCGAGCGCCGGTTCAAAAGTTAGGAAAACTCGTTTGTTCGTTCACTGAACGTACCCGAGCCAAACTTCGGAAAATGATTCCGGGCACATCGGGCCTCGGAATCAGGTGCTGTCAGAAACTGAGTTCTTTTAAAATACCAAAGAAAATTAAGAAAAAAATTTCCCTTGAAATTTACGGGTCTTTAGATTACTCCCACATCAGGTCTTTACGTCCCCGTAAATATACATCATAAACTAGGGGAACAAATGTGGGTTCTAAGCACGCATCTGAGCCTCCCGCTCCCAAGTGCTCTCCTTGAGGTTCTCATGCTGCCACCTGATGCGCACTAGAGGTATCGACCATCCATGTAGGACCCAGTCCTATCGATCCTCGATCTCCACCAGGACCTCTGCAAAGGTCGCCCCATCGTTAAGGTCTAGCTCTCTATGGTCGATGATATGCGTCGAGTGGTGCACGTATCTCCTCAGCTGAGATACGTGGAAGACGTCGTGCACCCGGTGCAACTGAGGTGGTAGAGCCAGGTGATAAGCCACCTCTCCTATCCTGCTGAGGACCTGGAATGGTCCGATGAAGCACGAAGATAACCTGCCGCCTCGGCCAAATCTCCGTAATCCACGTCGAGGTGAGACCCGCAAGAAGACGTGGTCTCCATCCTCGAACTCCAGTGGCCTCCGCCTCCTGTCAGCATAAGACTTCTGCTGGCTCTGAGCTGTCCTCATCTGCTCCTGGATGACCTAGACTTTATCTGTCGTGGCCTGGACCATCTCTGGTCCCACAAGTGCTGACTCCCCAGGGTCTTTCCAGAACAGAGGTGATCTGCAAGGCCGTTCGTACAATGCCTCGTATGGCGCCATCCCGATGGTGGAGTGGTAGCTGTTGTTGTACGTGAACTCCACCAAGGGTAGATGGTCCTCCCAGCTGCGACCAAAGTCGAGGACACATGCACGGAGCATGTCCTCGAGAGTCTGAATGGTTCTCTCCGTCTGACCATCCGTCTGAGGGTGAAAGGCGGTGCTCAGACGTAGCTACGTCCCGAATGCCTCCTGCAACCCCTTCCAAAGCTGGGAAGTAAAGAGAGCATCACGATCGTAGAAGATAGATGATGGCACACCATGAAGCCATAAAATCTCCTAAACATAGAGACATCCCATTATCTCTACTGAGCCCTGCTCTCTGATGGGTAAGAAGTGGGCCGACTTGGTGATTTGGTCGACAATCACCCAAATGGAGTCGTGACCTCTAGAATTACGTGGAAGTCCAGTCACGAAATCCATATATATCCCATCCCACTTCCACTCTGGGACCTCCAAGTGTTGTACCAATCCTACTGGTACCTGGTGCTCTGCCTTCACCTGCTGGCAGGTGAGGCATCGAGAAACGAACTTTGCCACAACCTTCTTCATATCTGGCCACCAGTGCTGTCGTCTGAGATACTGGTACATCTTTGCCACTCCAGGATGTACCACTAAAGGGGAAGTGTGAAACTCTCTCAGCACCTCCTCCGAAAAAGCAGTTGGTACCATGGTACATACCCTGAAAAGGACGATGTATTCTCCTCCTATAGAGAATCCATCAGGTGCATGTCCTGAGGATATCTTCGCACGTCGCGTCTCACAGTCAGCGTCCCTACGCTGTGCCTCCCAAACCCGCTGCAGTAGTGGAGGAGTGACTGTGAGTGACTGAAGAAAGGCTTCTCCATCTCTATCAACGAAGGATATCTGCAAAGCGGCTAGCTTCTCTGTTGCCTCACCGAGTAGCTGAATGCCCGTCCTCCTGCTGAGAGTATCAGCTACTACGTTCCCCTTCCTAGGAGCATAGACTATCTCAAAGTCATAGTCCTGGAGGAACTTGATCCATCGCCGCTGTCTCAGGTTCAAGTCCTTCTGCGAGAAGATGTACCTGAGACTCTGGTGGTCAGAGTAGAATGTAAAGCACTCGCCCATCAGATAGTGTCGCCACATCTTCAGAGCGAAGACCACTGCTGCTAACTCCAGGTCATGGGTAGCGTAGTTCTGCTCATGCTACCTCAACTGACGTGATCCATAGGTGATCACGGCCCGCTCCTGCATCAAGACACATCCGAGTCTGGTCCCTGATGCATCGCAGTAGACTACATACCCTACTCCCTCCTCCGGTAGCCTCAAGATAGGCGCGCTGGTCAATCTCTGTCTCAACTCCTGGAAGCTCTACTAACATCTTTCTGACCACACGAAGAATTTATCCTTCTTTTTCAAAGCTGAGATTGGTTCCAAAACTCTGGAGAAGTCTGGAACAAATCTCCAGTAGTACCCAGCTAGACCCAAGAAACTCTGCACCTCTGTCACGCTCCTGGGTGGATCCCAAGCTAGAACCGCCTCGATCTTCGCAGTATCCACCGCAACTCCTGCCTCAGAGATGACGTGTCCCAAGAAGTGGACCTCACGTAACCAAAACTGAAACTTCGAGTGATTTCCATAAAGATGGTGCTCTCAGAGTGTGTCTAGTACAACCGGCAAGTGGTAGGTGTGCTCCTCCTCAGTGGTCGAGTATATCAATATGTCGTTGATAAAGACCACGACGAATCGATCGATGTATGGCTGAAAGATCCTGTTCATGAGACCCATGAACACTACTAGAGTGTTGGTTACGTCGAAAGGCATAACCAAGAACTCATAATGGCCATACCGACATCTGATGTTCATCTTCTGCACGTCCTCATCTCGAACTCTGAGATGATGATAGCCTGATATAAGGTCTATCTTTGAGAACCATCGTGCTCCCTTGAGCTGATCGAAGAGGTCTTTAATCCTCAGTAGCGGATACTTATTCCTCATGGTCACCTGGTTCAGGTGATGATAGTCGACACACAGTCTCAATCTCCCGTCTGCCTTCTTGGAGAACAATATCGGGGAAGGCTAGGGTGAAACACTGGGTCGGATGAATCCCTTGCCCTGCAAGTCGTCCAACTATACTCGTAGCTCTCGAAGCTCAGTGGGGGCCATACGATATGCTGGAGTGGATATCGGGGCTATCCCGGGGTACAGGTCAATATAAAAGTCTACCTATCTGCGAGGAGGTAGTCCTGGAACATCATTAGGGAAAACGTCCTCATACTGATCCACCATTGCAGGAAAACCAGGACTTCTCACATCAACAGCTCCTTGGATGATTCTAGCCAACTGATGAGTGATGGGGTTTCCTCTCCTCTGTGAGAGTCCATCTTGTGCTGCAAAGGATCCCTTCTCGCCGGTGAAGGTGAACCTGCTCCTGTCGATGCGAACATACCGCACCTTGCGCCTAATACAGTCGATCTGAGCATGGACTGTGGATAACCAATCCATGCCCAAGATGATGTCGTAAGGCCTCGACGCTGCTACAAGAAGATCCCATCCAAATCTCTTTCCTCCTAGAGTAAGATCAAACTGCCGGAACCAGTGTGTAAACATCGAGTCTTCTCCCATAGGAGTCTCTAGCCGTAAGGATCGAGCCAACGGCTCCGTCAGAATCTCCAAGCTCCGAAAAATGGCAGCGGTAATAAAGGAATGACTCGCTCCTGTGTCTATAAGAACTGCAGCAAGGGTGGAGTAGACACAGATCGTACCTCAAATCATCTCTGGCGTGCCGTGGTCGTAGGCCTCCACTGCCTCAAGCTGAGCCTATCTCTTCCCGCCAGCTCCCTATGGTCGGGGTGGAACTCTTGGTGGTGGTGGCGGTAAAGCCTCAAAGCGACGCCCACCACCTGCTGTTCGGCCAGCTCCCCTGCCTCGTCTGCCTGCTCTCGGCGGACCACCATGGTCGACCCTCTTCCTCTGCCTGGGTGGCCCCTCAACCATCTACTACTCCTCTGCACGGAGGGTTAGGCAGTCACGAGCCAGGTGGCCCTGCCCGCCGCATGCGTAGCACTGTCTGCTCCTCGGATGGCTGGCTCTGCGCCCTGTGCCCCGCACCTCTAAGCCAGTGTCCTGAGGTCATCTTCCTGATGGTCCGGTCCGCCTGGACCCATGTGACACCCGTCAACTGCCAGCTGCAGACGACTCTACTACGTGCCGCCCTACAGTAGGTCTTGATGCTGGCGTAGGCTTGGCAAGAAAGCTCTCTATGAGAAGAGCTCACTCCAGTACTCCTACCTATGTCGGAATGCTGAGGGAGATCATCGATGCCCTGATCTCATGCCTTAGTCCCTGATCGAAGGTCCTGTCCTAGAAGAATGGGTCTCGTACCATGTCCGTCGAATAGCACGAGAGATCGGTAAATCTCGCCGAGTACTGGGCGACTATCATGCTTCCCTATCGTAGCTGTAGAAGCTCCTGGATGCGCACTGCACGGAGGGTGGATGGGATGAAATCCGAGTAGAAGAGGCTCTCGAATTCTATCCAGAGAAGAGATGCCACGTAGTGCACCTGGAGCATCAGGCTCCACCATCTTCCTGCTGCGGCGCGCAGGAGGCTCGCTGCGAGGATCACCATGAGGTCAGTTGGTGTCCCTACTAACATGAAAACTCGAACAACTGCCTCTAGCCAATCCTCGGCTGCCTGAGGGTCTGTCTCCTTGCGGAACCTAGGCGGTCATTGACGCTGAAACTCGTGCAGTGCACTAAGGCGACGTACACTATCAACGGTCGGGGATGGTATCATTGGTGGCTCGGTGGGTAGAGGTACCGCCGGTGCCTCCACTGTCAAAGGGCCCTACACCGAGGCCTCATCACTCAGTGGGCTGTCGTCTTGCACAATGCTCAGAACCCTAGCTGGTTGTCGTCATGGGGTCATCCTGAAAAGAAACAGGTGCGCCAAGGTCAAAACAGTATACTTGGTGAGCTGACACAAAGTAATCACAAAGAAAACTTTTGAAACACCCATGTAATCAATATTTTTGTTCATTGAGTCGGAAATCAGAAGTCAGGGTCCTGGTGTACGGATACGTCGGCCGCTACACCAACATGGGTCTCCCTAGATTGATAACCACACTCAATACCCTTGACACTCTTGCTTCACATAGAAGAAAGATCAGAGTCCAGAGTTCTGCAGTAGAACTGAACTCCTCTGATACCAATTTTTCATGACCCATCCTCAGAACCCGTGCCGTGACTACCCCAAGCCTACCTCACATAGGCCAGGGGATGATGACTAGCACCAAGGCGTAAATCCAGACAAAAAGGGGAAGTCATTGCCTTTATAAGTAAACAAACACCACAGATTAAGAAAGAAGAAGTAAAAACTAAGTAAAACTGGGTACAAAAGTAAGTGCGGAAAGTAAATGGGCCAGAATACAAACCCAAACTGAAAGTAAAGTACAACTGGAAAGAAAGTACAACAACTAAAAATAAAGCAGCAACGTCGATCCATCCATTAGAAGTCCCACCTAAAGGGTGGGTACAGATATCCACCTCAGCTCCTCGGGTCCAGCCGTCCACTCCGTCTATGTCCCGCCCAGTGGTCCACCTCCTAGTACCGACTGCTATACTAGCCTCTACCACGATCAGCGTTGTCTGTCGTCTGCATCCAACACAACGTAGTGCGGGCATATCCTGTGCAGGGGTGAGTATACACTACTTAGTAGGGACCCAGAGACCCCCGAAGGTCTCCCAGAATCCAAAAAGGATAATCCACAAAAGAAAGATACAATTACGAAGTAACAACCAACACTACTTAGGTATATGCCCATACATATACCTAAGTCATCAATTCTATTTCAGCTCCAGCATCCGAGCCCAAGTTCGATCACGTCCACACAGGATAGCACAACACAATCCACATAGGAAAGCAAGTCAATCATATCGAAGATAATGATTGAAATTCAAGACTTAGTGCACACAGGTATACCTCTTCAGTGATAGAGATGATCAGATATAGCCACTGATTCATCTAAGTTGGGACCCACATAGGATACTAAACCAGCTACTCTGCCAGACCCACATAGGATAGCAAGAACAGAGTCAGAAAATGCTAGACCCACATAGGATACAAGAACAGTAGTCAGTGCCGTCGAACCCACATAGGATTTCAGTACAGTCTTCATCGCTGCCGAACCCACATAGGATTTCAGTGCAGTCTTCATCTCCGTCGAACCCACATAGGATTTCAGTACGGTATTCATCGCTGCCGAACCCACATAGGATTTCAGTGCAGTATTCATCTTCGTCGAACCCACATAGGATTTCAGTATGGTCTTCATCGTTGCTGAACCCACATAGGATTTCAGTGCAGTCTTCATCTCCGTCGCAGCCAGCTCTAGGGTTCCCGCACACAGCATGCGCATTCCGGGAGGGTCCAATCCACGGGCCAAGGGGGGTCGATACATCAACTGACACGTAGTCCGGAGTTTATGTATCTCAAAGTTCCATCTCGACAGGAGGAACTCAACGTGATAGACGGCTCGTCAATCGGACGCCCGGTCTGAGAGTTATTGGCTTTTTCGTCCCGGGGGTCCGGTTGGATTTTAAGTCAAAACCAACCCGACCGCACTCCAATTGAATCCAAACCACAAGAGGAGTAAGACAAAAGGTTTTTCTAACTAAGAGGAATCCAACAAAGTCGACGGCACGTCAATCGGACGTCCGGAGCTCAAGTTATAAGTGTTTCCGTTCTGAGGGCCTGGTTGGTTTCGTGTTCGAACCAACTCGGTCATACACAAAGTTCTCCACAACCTTGATTTTAATATACCAAAATTACCGTCTCGATCCAAGAATTGTATCTCAGCTAACGGTGCGTCGATCGGATGTCTGTAGCCTAAGATAGGGGCAAAAGACCGGAAGTGGTCTGAAAAAAGGGGGGTCTGGGTCCGGACCGACCTGGCCCAACCCCCCCCCCCCCCCTGGGTCGGCCCGAACCAGGTCTGGTTCCGGCCCATTAGGGCCCGGCCCGGCCCGGTGGGTGTGGCCCAGGGCGGCTCGGTGCTGGCCAAGCGGGGTCGGCTCGGCGCTGGCCGAGCGGCCACGCAAAGGGGGCGCTGCCCCCTTGATTGGAGTCGCGACCCCCACGTGGGGGTCGCTCCTTGCCCACGGACGTGGCCTGGCACCGCATCTCCCTCGGTCCCATGCGGCTGCGGGACCAGCCGCCTGCCGCCGTGGCTTCAGTCGCGGCGGTCCTTCCCGGCGGCGCGCCGCCGCCTCCTGGCGGCCGGCCGCCGTGCCGGCGTGGCGCGTCGGCGGGGTCTTCCGCGGACCATCGAACGCGCTCCGGTGGTCCGTTTTGCATGCCATCTTCACCAGCGGTCCTCTCGGGTCCGTCTCTTCACTGCGAAGTCTTCATAACGCCTTTTCAGCCTACTTCGTCATTGCCAGTCGATCCGCACACCAAGAACAAAGAAACGGTGGGTTCGGACTTGTTCGTTGGTCCGCACCCACCGCGTTAGCGGTTCAAACGACTTCCGAAAATTAAACACCTGTCAAGGATATAAATAAAATATATTTAATTAAACCAAAACTTCCTAACTCAAGGTGTTGATGAACTAAGATCGTCGCGGGAAAAGAACTTCGTGGAAGAAATCTCCGTAAGTTTCGACGGCGTCCCGGAGAAGAGAATCGTCGGCATCGCGGTACACGGCGTCACGTCATCGATTTCCGAGGATGGAGTCTCTCACGGGCTGTGGAGAGGGAAGAAGACGGTACGAAGAACTCCCCTTTTTTGGTGACGGAGTTCTTCGTCGATGGCTTGGCGTTCTTCGCGTTCTTCATCGAGGAAGAAGAACTTCAAGACTTAGAGCTTTCTCCCCCCAATTCTTCTCGCACAACGCAACCACATAATAAAATAAGGGTTGCCTTATTTTATTACGCATGCCATCTATTTTTGTAATTCAAAAACAGATCACGATTTAATTATTGAGCGTTGTCCAATTAATGAGGCGTTTAATAATTCTATTAAACGTTAGAGTTGACTTGGCATTTAAGAGGGGGGGTGCGGGTGAGTTACTTAATTAAAAGCATGTGGGAGGTAAAAGGAAAATTAAAGGGGGTGGGGCTCGTGTGGGACCCACCTCACTAATATCCTACCTAGGAGTTAGGATATTACTGGGTCCCACTCCAACCACCATGCCTAGATTAACTCTGAATAGAATAAAAATAAAATCGGTTGCACATTATTTTATTTTATTCTTTAGTTAACCCAAAAAAAAATAAAAACCTCACCCCAGCAAACGCAACTCCGTGAAAAGCGTTCTTAAGCAATTACATGTGCTGTGATTCTATCGGTGCCCTTAGAATTCGATTCCGAGCACCGGTTCAAAAGTTAGGAAAACCCACTCGTTCGTTCATTGAACGTACCCGAGCCAAACTTCGGAAAATGATTCCGGGCACACCGGGCCTCAGAATCAGGTGTCGTCAGAAACTGCATTCTTGTAAAATCCCAAAGAAAATTAAGAAAAAAATTTATTTTGAAATTTACGGGTCTTTACAGGTCTTTCGAGACATGATTTCCTTGTGATCATGCCAATGTTATATAATAATGCACCGACTCGGGTAACTAGGGTCAAGACGTTACAGTTGGTATCAGAGAAAGTTTAGTACAAACCTTGGAAACTAGATTTAGATAAACTCTGATTAGAGCACATAGACCTAAGATAGACTTTGAGGATTAGTATATAAGAACTTCCTAGAATTTTGGTATTGTAGATATTTTGTGAGTTTTCTGAGCAATACATCCCTGTCTGGATACGAGCAGGTAGAGGCGCCTCTGGCCCAAATGTACCTAGGGGTAAAACCCGAAAACACTGCTTTGAGCTAGACTTTAGTGGGAACTGGTGCATGACAACGGGCCTTGCTGCACTCTTGGTTACAACACTCTCAGGGGATATGCTTAGGATAATTATCATTTTCTTTACAAACCATTATGAAGGGTTTATGAGTATATACTTCCTCAAAGAAAACATTTTTTATTATCATGGATTATATCCATAAACTGTTCAATCTACGTTAGGTATTTTACAAGTTTTGAATTAATCATTGCAATTCATAAACTGACCTTATGTATGCCATTATATAGAAATGGCGCCCAGTAGAAGGAATGTGAACTCCAGCAATACGTATGATCCAAAGAGTAATAAGGATCATATCTTTAACGGTATTAAGCCAACATTTAGAAGGGAATTGTCTCCCATGTATTCTCAACAGATGAAGAAACAATATCATGTTTTAATAAGATAAGTAAATAATTCTCTGAGTCATATGGCTTTGAAGGGAAGAAATAGAAGAAAAGGATGGAGGAGAGAAAGATGGATAAAGGGACGAGGGAAAAGAAGAATTTTCCTATATGTGATAACTGTGGGAAGAAACACCCTGGAAATTGCCTGAAGGGAATGGGAGTTTGTTATAAGTGAGGAGAAAAAGGACACCATGTACGTGACTTCAAGGGTAAGAAAAAGGTTTCAAATGTACAATGCTTCATCTTAAAGGAGTTGGGACACTACACAAACCAATGTTCAAATCATCAGAGTATGACCCAAATGATGCTATTGGATAATAATCAAGTCATGATACTACCACAGATGAGGAGGAATGATCAGAGTCCTTATGTTGTTATTAAATAATTATGTCATTTTAGTGTTGAATCAACAATGTACTAGTTATAATAATTATGGAGTATATACGGATTGTACTACAGTACTACTTCATTAAGGACATGAGATTGTGTGGAACCAAGAAAAGTGACTCAATAGTAGGTTAAATATTTGGAAAAAATATGGTTGAGAAAAAGATAAACCATAATATGGTTCTCGTACTAAGGTAGTGATTTTGGAATAATACATGTTTTATTTGGATAAAATATATTGGATATTCTTGACTACCTTGAAACTAATTAATGATTTGTATATTCCAAAATTGATTGAGTTTACAACATTTTTTGATAGAAGGATTCTATCCAGTATTCTATAAGGAATAAGGGAGCATGAATGTAATCAATAAGTTTTTATGGTAATTCTGGATGTTGAAATGTTTTAATAGAATACATGATGAAGGTGTTCACATGTTATTACCTGGAAAAAATGATCTTCGTTGTGTTTACCTTCCTTATAAATTTTCAACTGTGAGTTTGGATAGAAGTATTTTGGATAAGTATAAAGGTTGGAATGGATTAAGTTTGAAATTGGATACTATTGTTAACATTTCTTTTGGATTTTTATAAAAAGGATGAAACGTAGACCGTGTGACAACCTGTCGTGTCGGACAAAACTGTGGGAATCAAACCCACAACCATAGTGCGATTGGGATTTATCTCCTACCACTGGACTACGTGAAGTCCCTGGATTGTATAATGTAGTTTCTTTTTTTAAAGGGTCTGATAGGTGAATTAAAAATTAATTTTTTTGGAACCCTATATAAATAGGATAAATAAAATATATTTTTTTAAGTTCTATTATATTTTAGAGTGAAAGATGCATTTTTGGTAGAAATTAGTTAAAATATGGAACTCTACTTGTCAAGTATATATATATATATATATATATATTTATATTTATCTTATTCTATGGAGAAATTATTTCTTAAAATTTAGGTAAGGGATCTTAAAAACTGAAAAATGTTTTATCCTAATACCTTATGTTTTTTTGAACCGATGATATTTTAAATCATCATAGATTGATGGATTTGAGGCCCTCAATTCTACAATTTTTTGTGATTGATGACCTCAATCACTCCCAATAAATATTTACATTTTCCCTCCAATTTTGTGCCTCTAATTTCCACCAATGTTCTTCTAATCAAGATCATAATTTGGTGGTGAATTTTTCATTCCCCTTTTCCTCTTATTAAGACTAAATTTTATTAACCCAATTTCAGATGTGGGTTTTCCCACAAAGTTATTTTCTATTTTCAACCTTTAATTTTTGAAGAAAAATTTCAAATTGTGTGGATGTAATTTATTTAAGGAGGGAAGAATGTAACACCCCAGGATTTCATTGTACGTTATTTCTTCAAAGTAATTTAATAACTTGCACTACACGCAACACTGAGTTCAAGAGCACCATGACTTACCAAACTAGTCGTTCAATAGTGGTTATGAATAGTATTAATTGAATTTTGAACTTTATATAATCTTTATAATTTTAGAATCCATATTATGAGTTTTTGAGACATAATGTAAGAATAGATTCTTTTTTTTTCAGATAAAAGAAGTATTTTTTAAAAATGCACTTTTATCGCCTTTTAATGGTGAACCATTTTTAAATCCAATATTTGAAACTTTTATATATTCAATTTGACAAAATAATATTCTTGTTTAGAATCGATACATAATAAATAAGTTCAATAAATTTTGGTGTTTTTATGATAACTTTCATATTTTGGTGAATAGTAAAAAATACTATATTTTAACTAAAAACTACTTTTTTAATCAAAAAAAATTTTAGTGTTAATTTATACATTTTAATTGTTTGGAAGTATAAATAGATTATATTTTTACCATTTAATCCAATGTTGGTCATTTTAAGTAATTTTACAATGAAATTGGACATAAACAAGTGTCAATCTTTTGATAGTTATTATTTCCTAAAAATACGCCTTTTGGTTTTGACAACAGGAATTAATTCTAAATAAATATATGAAAATTATATGTTTTTAATTTTGTAAAATAGATATCATTTTTGGATTCGGAAAATCGAAATTATCCTCTGGTGAATTTTTGGTATTTTTCTGAAAACATTCAATTTTTGATGAATAGTGAAAAACACTAAGTTATTGTTTAAAAACCGGATTTTTATTTAAATAATTATTTATTTTATTTAAATTTACTGTAGTTCAAAATAGATACATAATACCTATATAAATTCAATGTACTTCATTGGATTCAGTTTATAATAATTTTATATATATAAAAAAATTTATTGAACTTTTCACCGTCTTTTACCCACCTCCTAGGAGAATTTGCAAATTCACATGAAACTTAATTTCACCGCTTCTGTGAGTTGAATTTAAAAAATCCAAGAGACACGGTTGAACTCAGTATGTAAAATGTGGTTTAATAAGATGAAAATAATTTCTCGTGAATAGTAACTTTTGACTTTTATTTACCACGGTTAAAAGTAAATATGGTAATTCAAGGTAAAAAGAACATTATAATAATTCAAAATTACCTTAACACTTGTCCTAACCTTATTGTTGAGTCATGGACGACCATGGGCATCTTTGGGTCTATTTGGGGACCCCATGGAGCTACTTATGAATGATAATGACTCTTTAGATTAATTAATTTAAAGTAAATGTAAAATTGACAAAAACAAAAATGTTTTAGTAATTAATTTTTATATGGTTTTATATAAGTACTATTTTTGACTATAAATATTAATTGGAAATATAAATCTATTTCCAACATCATGGTATTTTTTTATAATTTTTAGACATTGAATAAATTAAATTATTTATGACACAATAATGATGCAGTATTTACCTCATTAATAAATGATTTAAATAAATTAGATTATATATATTAAAATAATATTCAAAACATGTCCAATTCTTATTGGATGATTTTATTTCAACCATGAGTCATCTTATATTCTACCCTAATGATTTTTGGACCATTAGAAACCTAATATGATTATATAATAAAATAATATTTTAACACTTTCCTAAAGAGACCCCTCCTCCCCCTTATAAAAGGAGACCACTTATAACCATTTCCTCACACCTCTAAAGCCTTTAGGATCATAAAAACTATTAAAACATAATCTTTATACATCCCTATCCTCCTTCTAGAAGCCTTACCTTAGGCATAAGGCACTTCAAGAAGTTATTTTGGTTCAAACCAAAGGAAGTTACCCAAATTAAAGGTGATAGTTTTTCTTAACTTATTTTATTTTATTTTACTTATCCAACCCCTAAAATCTTTTTATTATTTTATTTTATAAGAAAAACAGTATCCTAAATATACTTGTATGTTTTTATGAGAATTATTCTAACTACACTTACACACACCTCCATCTAATGGGTGGAGAACATAATGTTTCTGTAGATGGTAAATTAACGCCTCACGAAACGACGATTGTTCAATTACCTCCTATCGCCTCTCATGGTAGCCATTATGATGGAACTGTATTTATATATGATATATATTATGTTTATTTTTTCTTCATGCTTATGTATTTTTCTTTTATATCATACCTTAATGGTTTCCATTATGGGTAAACGTGATAATTTCATTTGAGGAAGTGCGGAGTACCGCCCCCTCAAAGTGATATGACTTGTTAATACCATATTTGGGATGTATAAAAGATGGATTTAATGATATTATATATGATATTATACTGGAATTATAATATAACTATGTATCATTATGTTTTAATTCTATTAAAATAAGAAATATAAATGAAATTATCATTCATGCGTACGTACGACTTACCGTCTCCATGAACGGTGCATTTCATTTCTTACACCAAAATAATATGTACTGTTATAAATACATGTATATACTGGATATATATGATATATATATGATATCTAAATCATGAATATCATTCTGGATATAATGAAATTTTGACCATATGAACAACTTGTAACTATAAAGTGTTCATTTTTGACTCAAGTGCCAAATATCGACAAAACTAACATTATTAACTTAAATGATTACATAATGTTTATAACATGGTAATAAGTTATATAAAAGGAATAATAAACTTGAAAAATGTTCTTAAGAAAGTATAAATTAACTTTAGTTTATTATTCATGATATTAAATAACGAATGGGTCAATTCGGATATGAGGTAAGGGGTTTCTTATCTCACTTTTAATTCTGTGAGATTTTCATTGTTCACCACTTATTTATTGCATGTGGTGTATTGTGTACTGCCATTTGATATATATTATCATGATTATATTTATATTCATGATATTCTATTATTAATTTGGTTTTTATTGACGACTTGATTGACTACAATGAGGTCAGGGTTAATTCTATAATCTCTTCATTATCTGAGGTTGTTTATACATAATTATCTACTTGGACTTCATTGTCATCCACATCCATGTTTCTTAAAAATTCATTTCAAAAAAAATTTACTATTTACTCTACAATGGGTTAAAGTCATTTATACTCTTATTTTTTTTGAAATAAAAACTTTCCATCGTTTTCCAAACAAGGTAATTTTTGACCTTTTCGACAAATTTAAGGTAAAAATGTTTTTTTAACTTATACGGCGGGTGCGGCTATTTTATACCATTATAA
This sequence comes from Viscum album, assembly GCA_963277665.1. Lineage (NCBI taxonomy): Eukaryota > Viridiplantae > Streptophyta > Magnoliopsida > Santalales > Viscaceae > Viscum > Viscum album. The sequence continues at coordinate 349,574,312 of OY728130.1, read as the reverse complement.
AATAATCAAAGCATCTCTTACAATATTATAATAATATTTTCAAAATAAATTCTCTCTTTATAATTATGTGACACTTAAATTATTTCAAAATAAAAAGAGATATTTCTTTAAAAATGTTTTTCATTTTATCTATGTCAAAATCCTTTGATGGGTCTTAAGTTTATTTGAAGTTGATTTATTATGATACAAAACTTCCATATTGTATTGAAGTTTTTGTGATATGTTTGACTCTGGATGTGCTATTTTTATACCATTCATGGTTTATGGTTAAATTATTGACATTTAGTATGCTAGTTTTAATACAAATGTTTATGATATGTTTAAACCTTTTCATATGAGAAATGTATTGGACTTAGTAAGTGACGGATGTAGCCCGCTATATCACCTCAATGCATCGGTAGGTCTCATGAGACAACTAGATGTGGAATTGGTCGAGACCCTTCCCAATTTGATATGTGGTTTTGGCCGAGGCCTTAATCATTTTTATATGTCTTGGCTGAGGCCTTGAAAAAATGTTTCAGAATGTCCTACATTATACATACTCTCATTATAAAAGTAATATTTATGGTTCATGTGGTCATTAAACAGTAGAATACTCATGATAATATTTTATTATGGAATTATTTACTCAGTTCATATTCCTTCCATAAGAGCATTCATGTTTATTATTGGTAAAGGCATGTGGTTTTAATTATTCACCATGCTTAATATTTATGTTATCTTTCACGGTATTACTTACCCTTACTGAAAATTTGATCCCACACCTTTCTTATGTTTCATTTTCCCAGAATATGAAGAAGTTAGTTATGAGTGACATGAAGGCATAATCTAGGAGGCTTGGATGTTTCTAATGGAATAAATTCGTGTTGTATTTCTTTTCAAGTTGTAAAGATGAACTTATGTATGAATCTTTTTTCCCATAATACTAAACTGGTCAGTCTTTCGAGACATGATTTCCTTGTGATCATGCCAATGTTATGTAATAATGCACCGACTCTGGGTAACTGGGGGCAGGGCGTTACAGTTGGTATCAGAGGAAGTTTAGTACAAACATTGGAAACTAGATTTAGATAAACTCTGATTAGAGCACATATCCCTAAGATAGACTTTGAGGATTGGTATAGAAGAACTTCCTAGAATTTTGGTATTGTAGAGATTTTTTGAGTTTTCTGAGAAATACATCCATGTATGGATATGAGTAGGTAGAGGCATCTCTGAAAAAAATGTACCTAGGGGTAAAACCTGAAAACACTGCTTTGAGCTAGACTCGAATGGGAACTGGTGCACGACAACGGGCCTTTCTGCACTCTTGGTTACGACACTCCCGAGGGATATGATTAGGATAATTCTAATTTTTTTACAAACAATTATGAATGGTTTATGAGTATATACTTCCTCAAAGAAAACATTTTTTTTATGATTTTGGATTATATCCATAAATTGTTCTATCTACGTTAGGTATTTTACAAGTTTTGGATTTATTCATTGCAATTCCTAAACTTGCCTAGTGTATGTCATTATATAGAAATGGCGCCCAGTAGAAGGAATGTGAAATCCAGCAATACGTATGATCCAAAGAGTAATAAGTATCATATCTTTCATGGTATAAATCCAATATTTAAAAGGGAAATTGTCTCCCATGTATTCTCAACATATGAATAAATAATATCATGTGTTAATAAGATAAGTAAATAATTATCTGAGTCTTATGGATTTGAAGGGAAGAAAGATAAGAAAATAATGGAGAAGAGAAAGATAAATAAAGGGACGAGTGAAAAGAAGAATTTTCCCATATGTGATAACTGTGGGAAGAAACACCCTGGAACTTTCCTGAATGGAATTGGAGTTTGTTATAAGTGTGGATAAAAAGGACACCATGTACATGACTGCAAAGGTAAGAAAAAGGTTTCAAATGTAAAATGCTTCATCTGCAAGGAGTTCAGACACTACGTGAACCAATGTTCAAATCATCAGAGTATGCCCCAAATTATGCTATTAGATAATAATCAAGTCATGATACTTCCACAGATGAGGAGGAATGCTTAGATTCCTTATGTTGTTATTAATTAATTATGTCATTTGAGTGTTGTATCAATTATGTACTAGTTATAATAATTATGGAGTATATAAGGATTGAACTACAGCATTATTTCATTAAGGACTTGAGATTTTGTGGAACCAAGAAAAGTGACTCAATAGCAGGTTAAATATTTGGAAAATATATGGTTGAGAGAAAGAGAAACCATAATATGGTTCTGATACTGAGGTAGTGATTTTGGAATGATACAAGTTTGATTTGGATAAATTATATTGGATATTCTGTACTACCTTGAAACTGATTAATGATTTTTATTTTCCATCATTGTTTGAGTTTACAACATTTTTGGATAGAAGGAGTATATCCAGTATTCTATAAGGAATAAGGGAGCATGAATGTAATCAATAAGGTTTTGTGGTAATTTCGGATGTTGTAATGTTTTAAAAGAATACATGATGAAGGTGTTCACATGTTATTACATGGAAAAAAGGATCTTCAATTTGTTTACCTTCCTTATAAATTTTGTACTGTGAGTTTGGATAGAAGTATTTTGGATAATTCTAAAGGTTGGAATGGATTATGTTAGAAATTGGATACTATTGTTAAGGTTATTTTTGGATTTTTATAAAAATGAAGACACGTAGACCGTGTGACAACCTGTCACGTCAGACAAAGCTATGGAAATCGAACCCACAACCATAGTGCGATTGGGATTTATCGCCTACCACTGGACTACGTAAAGTCCCTGGATTGTATAATGTAGTTTCTTTTTTTAATGGGTCTGATAGGTGAATTAAAAATTCATTTTTTTGGAACCCTATATGAATAGGATAAATAAAATATATTTTTTAGGTTCTATTATCTTTTAGAGTAAAAGATGAGTTTGTGGTAGAAATTAGTTAAAGGATGGAACTCTACTGCTCAAGTGTATGTATATATATATATATTTCTCTTATTCTAAAAGAAATTATTTCTTAAAATTTTGGTAAGGGGTCTTAAAACTGAAAAATGAGTTATCCTAATACCTTATGTTTTGTTGAACCGATGATATTTTAAATCATCATAGATTGATGGATTTGAGGACCTCAATTCTACAATTGTTTGTGATTGATTAACTCAATCACTCCCTATAAATATTTACATTTTTCCTCCAATTATGTGTCTCTAATTTCCACCAATGTTCTCCTAATCAAGATCATAATTTGGTGGTGACTTTTTCATTCCCCTTTTCATCTTATTAAGACTAAATTTTATTAACCCAATTTCCGATGTGGGTTTTCCCACAAAGGTATTTTCTATTTTCAACATTTTATTTTATAAGAAAAATTTCAAATTGAGAGGATGAAATTTATTGAAGGAGGAAAAAATGTAACACCCCAAGATTTCATTGTACATTATTTCTTCAAAATAATTCAATAACTTGCATTACACGCAACATCGAGTTCAAGCGCACCACGACTTACCAAACTAGTCGTTCAATAGAGGTTATGAATATTATTAACTGAATTTTGAACTTTATATAGTCCTTATAATTTTAGAATCCATATTATGAGTTTCTTAGACATTATTTAAGAACAAATTCATTTTTTTCAGATAAAAGAAGTATTTTTTAAAAATGAACTTTTATCGCCTTCTAATGGTGAACCCTTTTTAAATCCAATATTTGAAACTCTTACATATTCAATTTGAAAAAATAAACTTCTTCTTTAGAATCGAGACATAATAATTTAGTTTCAATAAATTTTGGTGTTTTTCTGATAACTTTCATATTTGGGTGAATAGTAAAAAATACTATATTTTAACTGAAAACAAATTTTTTAATCAAAATAATGTATAGTGTTAAATTATAAATTTTAATGGTTTGTAAGTATAAATAGATTATATTTTTACAATTTAATCCAATTCTGGTCATTGTAAGTAATTTTACATTGAAATTGGACATAAACAAGGGTCAATCTTTTGATAGTTATTATTTCTTAAAAATACGCCTTTTGGTTTTGGCAATGGGAATTAGTTTTAAATCAATAAATGAAACTTATATGTTTTGAATTTGGTAAAATAGACATCATTTTTGGATTTGGAATATCGAAATTATCCTAGGGTGAAGTTTTGGTATTTTTATGAAAACTTTCAATTTTTGATGAATAGTGAAAAACAATGACTTATTGTTTAAAAATCAGCTTTTTATTTAAATAATTTTTTATTTTATTTAATTTATTTTAGGCCAAAATAGATACATAATACCTATATAAATTAAATGTAATTCATTGGAGTCAGTTTATAATAATTTTAGATATATAAAAATTTTATTGAACTTTTCACCGTCTTTTACCCACCTCCTAGGAGAATTTGCAAATTCACATAAAACTTAATTTTACCGCTTATGTGAGTTGAATTTCAAAAATACAAGAGACACGGTTAACCTCAGTAAGTAAAATGTGGTTCAGTAAGATGAAAATAATTTTTGGTGTATAGTAACTTTTGACTTTTATTTACCACGGTTAAAGGTAAATATGGTAATTCAAGGTAAAAATAATATTATAATAATTAACAATTACCTTAAAACTTGTCCTAACTTGATTTTATGAGTCATGGCATACCATGGGAAAATTTGGGTCTATTTTGGGACCCCATGGTGCCACTTATGAATGATAATGAAACTTTAGATTAACTAATTTAAAGTAAAGGAAAAATTGACAAAAAAATCATTTAGTAATTAATTTTTATATGGTGTTATATAAGTAATATTTTTAACTCTAAATATTAATTGGAAAGATAAGAAGATTTCATACATCATGGTATTTTTTTTATAATTTTTAGACATCAAATAAATTAAATTATTTATGACACAATAATAATGAATTATTTACCTCATTAATAAATGATTTAAATAAATTAGATTATATATATTAAAATAATATCCAAAACATGTTAGATTCTTATTGGATGGTTTTATTTTGAACATGATCATCTTATCTTCAACCTTAATGATTTTTTTACCATTATAAACTTAATATCATTATATAATAAAATAATAATTTCACACTTTCCTAAAGTGTCAATCCTCCCCCTTATAAAAGGAGACCACTTCTAACCATTTCCTCACACCTCTCAAGCCTTTAGGCTCGTCCAAACTCTGCCAAATTAAAATCCCTACATCCCTCTCCTCCTCCTAGAAGCCTTACTATATTCATAAGGCACTTCAATAAGTCCTTTTGCTTCAAACCAAAGGAAGTTACCCAAATTAATGGTAATAGTTTCTCTTAACTTCTTTTCTTTTATTTTACTTCTCCAAACCTTAAACTCCTTTTATTATTTTATTTTATAACAACACCAATATCCTAAATACACTAGGATGTTTTTATGGGAAAGATTCTAACTACATGTACACACACCTCCATCTAATGGGTGAATAACATAATGTTTCTGTAGATGGAAAAATAACGCCTCACGAAACGATGATTATTCAATTACCTCCTACCGCCTCTCATGGTGGCCATTTTGATGGAACTATATTTATATATGATATATATTATGTTTATTGTTTCTTCATGCTTCTGTATTTTTATTTTATAGTATACCTTAATGGTTTCCATTATGGGTAAACATGATAATTTCATTTGAGGAAGTGCGGACTACCGCCCCCTCAAAGTTATATGACTCGTTAATACCATATATGGGACATATAAAGGATGGAGTTAATGATATTATATATTATATTATACTATAATTATAATATAACTATGTATCATTATGTTTTAATTCTATTAAAATAACAAATAGAAATGAAATTACCGTTCATGCGTTCGTACGACTTACTGTCTCCGTGAACGGTGCATTTCATTTCTTACCCCAAAATAATATGTACTGTTATAAATACATGTATATACTGGATATATATAATATATATGATATCTAAATATTTAATATCATTCTGGATATAATGAACTTTTGACCATGTGAACAACTTGTAACTATAATGTTTTCATTTTTGACTCAAGTTCCAAATATCGACAAAACGAACGTTATTAACTTAAATGATTACATATTGTTTATAACATGTTAATAAGTGATATAAAAGGAATAATAAACTTGAAAAATGTTCTTAATCAAGTATAAATTAACTTTAGTTTATTATTCAGTATATTAAAGAATGAACGGGTCAAGTCGGACACGAGGTAAGGGGTTTCTTATCTCACTTTTAATTCCATGAGATTTCCATTGTTCACCACTTATTTATTTCATGTGGTGTATTGTGTACTAACATTTGATATATATTATCATGATTCTCATTATATTCATGATATTTTGTTATTCATTTGGTTGTTATTGATGACTCGATTGATTACAATGATGTAAGGGTTAATTCTATAATCTCTTCATTATCCGAGGTTGTTTATACATAATTATCTACTCGGACCTCTTTATCATCCACAACCATGTTTCTTAAAAATGTAATTCAAAAAAAATTTACTATTTAATAGTCAATGGGTTAAAGTCATTTATACCCTTATGTGTTTTGAAAGGAATCTTTTCGTCCTTTTCCAAACAAGGTACTTTTTGACCTTTTCCACAAATTTAAGGTAAGAATGTTTTTTTAACTTATACGGTGGGTGCGGCTATTTTCCACCATTATAACATCATCAAATCTTCCCTTACAATCTCACAAGAATATTTTCGAAATAAATTTTTTCTTTATAATTATGTGACTCTTAAATGATTTCAAAATAGAAAGAGATATTTCTTTAAAAAGGGATTTGATAGTATTTATGTCAACATCCTTTGATGGATCTTAAGTTTATTTGAAGTTGATTTATTATGATACAAAACTTCCATATTGTGTTGAAGGTTTTGTGATATTTTCGAATGTGGATGTGCTATTTTTATACCATTCATGGTTTATGGTTAAAGTATTGACATTTTTTATTCTAGTTTTAATACGAATGTTTATGATATGTTTAAAACTTTTCATATGAGAAATGTATTGGACTTAGTAAGTGACGATTGGAGCCTACTATTGCTCCCCAATCCATCGGTAGGTCTCATGAGACAACTAGAAGTGGAATTGGCTGAGGCCCTTTCCAAATTTGATATGTGTTTTGGCCGAGGCCTTAATAATTTTTAGATGTCTTGGCTGAGGCCTTGAAAAAATATTTCCGAATGTCCAGAATTATACATTCTCTCATTATGAAAATAATATTGATGGTTCATCTGGTCATTCAACTAGTATAATACCCATGATTATGTTTTATTATGTCATTATTTACTCAGTTCATATTCCATCCATAAAAGTATTCATGTTTATTATTGGTAAAGGCATGTGGTTTCAATTATTCACCATGCTTAATATTTATGTTATCTTCCACTGTATTACTTACCCTTAATGAGAATTTGAGCTCACCCCTTTCTTATTTTTCATTTTCCCAGGATATGAAGAAGTTAGTTATGAGTGACTTGCAGGAATAATCTAGGAGGCTTGGATGTTTCTAATAGAATAAATTTTTGTTTTATTTCTTTTCAATTTGTAAAGTTGAACTTATGTTTGAATATTGTTTCCGATAATACTAAACTGGTCAGTCTTTCGAGACATGATTTCCTTGTGGTCATGCCAATGTTATGTAATAATGCACCGACTTTGGGTAACTGGGGTCGGGGTGTTACAATTAAATAGAACATGGAAGCCACAACAGCATGCAAAACATGTGGAAAAACCTCGATGGTGACTAGAGGATGTTTTCCAGTGAATGATGGATAATATTTGATGTTTCCAGCTATATCCACAAGTTTTGGATGATATTAGAGATTCACATGAAGTTAGAAAGCTCTAATAAAGGAGATAAGTTTGGATTTTATTTTTCTAGTGAGAACTATACTACACATTGTGTTCATTGAAGAACACATAGTGTGTAGCCCCTCCCACAGCGTTAGCTAGGGTTTGGAAAAAATTTAGGGTGACATGGTGTGTAGTCCCTCCTTCAGGTCATGTACCCCCTCCCATGTTGGAAATCCCATGTGATGGGTCACACAGATGAGAACTCAAGTGTAATTATATGGGGTTTGGTACATGACTTTGTACTTTTATACACAAACATAGAGAAAATAACACTGCCCCTGGCCCCGGTTATCTTGGACACACCGTGTATTCCACCTATATGGCATGTGCTGCTACACGGGTTGGGAACCGTGTTCCATCTAGGGACATGGCTAGGTTGTGAATAAGGGTCTCACGCTATGTGAGCACCCTCACATGCCATGTACCCCTTAATCCTTTTTCAGGAAACTTCTATGTTCTATATCTCATTTTTTTTGAACTCAGATTTTGGTCAGAGTGTAGCCTATCCTAATTGTTTTTTCACATAGAATATAATGGTTCCCTAGATTGCGGCATTGGAGATATGATGTTAAATGCTCTGGGAATGGAACCCTTTTAGGAAATTCTTGATGATCATCATGATCACGTGATATCACCAGAGGTTTCTTTCCAAGTGAAACCCTCTTGTGTGGTGGGGAATGGGTCCTCAATGGCCTATAGTGGAACCCTCTAGGTGGGCTCAGCATGGGTCCTCAACTTTGTAAGTGGAACTCTCTTATGGGGCTCGATGACTTAGAGTGGAACCCTCCATCCAGGTTTGGCCTAATTCCTCAAATTTTCTAGTGGAACCCTCCTACAGGGTATGGAATGGGTCCTTAATGACCTATATTGTAACCCTCCTACCGAGCTGGGCATGGGTACTCAACTTCATCAGTGGAACCCTCCTTCATGGACAGGCATGGGTCTTCAATGAGCAAGATTGGAACCCTATAAATGAGTTGGTAATGGTTCCTTAACTTTTAGAGTGGAAACCTCCTTCGAGGCATGGCATGGGTCCTCGATGACCTAGAGTGGAACACTCTAGCTGAGTTGGGAATGGGTTCTCAACTTTCTAAGTGGAACCCTCCTATGGGAAAGATAATGGCTTCTAAATGACCTAGAGTGTAACCCTCTAACCAGTCTAGGAATGGGTCCTTGAATTTTTTAGTGTAGCCCTCCTGTAGGGTAGGGCATGGGTCCTCAGTGACCTCGACCTCGGGAGTAGAACCCTCCTATTTTACTAGGGCATGGGTCCTCTACATAGAAATTGTAGAATTTTGGTTATGAGATACAGTTATGATACATGGTTTAACATGGCTTTGGACTCATGAGGAAGAGGAATTCTTTCACCACTAAGATGAGTTTTTGATACATGACCAAAACCATATGGTTCAGTCAGTGTTTCCAAAAATATATAGTATTAAGGTGTGGTAAAGGAGTTGTTTAGACTTGTGTTCTCAGGGTAGACATGTGAGTTAGTAATCATTGTTGGAATTTTGGAATTGTTGGCTACTCTTCTTGTTAGACTCATCTATGATATGGGTATCCCCTTATTTTCTCAGTTTGGGATTCTTTTGACTGAGAATATATATAGATATCATTCTTCAATATACACACTTTATATTTGGTTACTCTCATTCTAGGAGGGGAAAATATTTTAGGGTTATACCATGTTATTTCCACATTTAGATTCTTGTGATTTGATGAGTATACACTCCTTCTATAGGAGGTGGAGAATCGATGGGTTGTTCATCTACTCACTGTGTTTATCCCCTTGTGTTTGGATGATCATACTTTCACTCTTTGTTTTGTTGAGTTATACTATTTCACTATACCTTGTGTTATCTACTTCCTTTCTCTTCCTCATGTGTCTCTTACTGTACCCCCTTATCTTTTTGGGTGTTCTACTGGGTATGTTTATACTCACTCATGCATGGGATTTTCCCGCTGGTGTCGTGGTTTATGTAGAGGATGGATAGGTTAATCAAGACTAGAGAGATATTAGGGATACTGGGTGCTTGGACCAAATACAGTGGTCATAGCTTGGGATTCAAGAAAGAAACTCTCTTTCAGTTGTTTACTTTTCCATTTTTTTAGGTTGAGACATATTTCTGGTTGGGCATGTATGTTTTCCCTTTTTACTTACAGTTCACACTACCATACTCTTGTATTATCTAGAGGTTCATGTATACATGGTTTAATTTATAACAGTGTTGTCTCTTTTACTCTTTCCCTCTATACTTTTTCAGTGATTTGGGTTTTTTGTGTGTGTTTATAGGTACTTAGTAAAATGCCACCTTGAGTTAGTTATTCATTTGGTGCTTTTCTCCACCCCTAGATTATGGATGCTAGATTGGGGTAGTTGTAGATTGAGCCCAGACATGTGTCAGGTTATGAAATATTGGTATCATGTCAATTTCATTATTTGGGATTTTGTTCAGACATACCCCCTTAAAAATTATTGGTTGGGTTTATGGAAACTGTGTCGAGGTTTCTAGAGTGTGGATATCAGGATAGGGAATCTAGTGATGGTGTGGTGGCAGATGTATCCATCCATCAGGACCATGATTACCTACTTTTCAACTTAGCTTGTCGATGCATTTTTTGTAGGGATAAATGATTCATGAATCATATAGGATTGAGTATTTTACTACCATTATCGATTCATCTCCCCATTGTATCTGATAAATATATATATATGCTCATCTGATCGTGATACTTCTTAATAACATTCAAGATGCCTCTACAACTTCAGACAGCTAGGATACAATATTTGGTTCATAAGAAAGATATGATCAGAGAAGAAGCCTTAGTTCCGGTTCAATCCTGTGACCCCTTCCTCTAGATGGTCAGGTAGTAGCACCTCCCCTTTTCGAGAATCAAATCATTCCAGTAGAGTAGGATAAGGATGCATACAGGTTTAGTACACTCCATAGGTTCCAACATCATATCCACTGAGGTTCTATGACAAGCTATATCCTTAGGCAGTAGAGGATTGGTTTGATTTAGTGGTCTGTATCTTCAGGCTTGTTTGGAACTCGATGAATTATATGGTTGCACTAGAAGTTATCCTCTTACATGAATCATTTGGGAATTGGTGGAGACTTGTTACTTGGATGCATAATGAGTCGACACTCTCATGGCCTAACTTCTAGTAGTTGTTTTATGAGGAGTACTACCCCTCTTGTTTGCACTTAGACTAGATCCAGGATCATATGGAGCTGCAGAAAGGAAAGATGATAGTGTTTAAGTATGTGGTAAGGTTCACAGACCTTATTTATTGCTCTATTGACATGATACGGGATGAATACTTTCAAGAATAAAAGTTTGATAAGGGACTCAATAGAGAAATCTGAGCCATCTTTGTTCCCTAGTGCGTTCCCACATATGTCATGGTGTAGGTGCGGGCACTGGTGATAGAGAGTTTCCAATCATAGAGATTCTAGATAGCTGGATCTGGTAGTGGGTACCAAAAAGCTATGTTATCTTCAACATCTAGTATATTCCATGTTCTAGGATCTTGGAATAGGATATCCTTCCAAGATCAGACTATAGAACATGGTCAGAGGTGGTGTGGAGTGCCAAGGAATCTCTAAGAGGGGTGGTGATTTACTTTTGATGGTCGAGGTCACATGGAATTAATCTACATGACCAAGCATGCAAAGAATCCAAGGCATGTAGATGATGGACCACCATGGAAGAATCCACACTATGATTAGGGATCTCTCAAGTGTGGACAGGGTGGTCCCCCGGGAGGTAGATCTGGAATAGGAGTAGGAGGATCTATGGGTGGTGGACACCATTATTAGAACCTTCCAACACCACCATTAGGAATCCCATATTAGGCTTATGTAGATGGTGGCTAGGGTTGTAGAGAGATGCAAGATTTGGATGTTTATGATCCAATAGTGCATGATTTTATAAGAGCTTCTTGATCGAGGTTTAAACTGGGGTGATGTGGGGAATTTGTGTACCATGTGTTGGTGTTGTTTGATGTAGCTTTGAATGCATGAGGATGAGGGGTCATTCTTCTACTGAGAGGCGTTTTTTAGATGCAGAAAAAATCATGAGGGTGAGTCAGTGCCAACCAAAGAAGATAGTATCAAGGTGTGGAGGATAAGTCCCTCTGACTTGTGGGTTCAAGTTGAGGTTGTGCAATGGAGTATCTAAGTAGCTCCTTGCATTGCTGGTGGTGTTTTTATGATTGACCATTTTTTCTTTGGATGCCACTAGTGGGTGTGGAAAAGTGTCTAGTTTGGGGATTACTCTCCTTCCAACAAAGGAAAAGACATGTAGGGTATTCTAAGATCTTTCCATGTCTATATTATTGTGGTTTGATGAGTCTACTCACCTTATTTGTTCATTGGTACCCTTGTATGCTCGGCATCAACCATGATGTGGTAATAAAAATTTATTGCTTATGGGTTGAGGCAATTGAGACCCCATCAATAGAACTAGGTGAATAATGACCTAGAGCTGGAATCAGTAATCTTCTCCCTGAGGATGTGGTGACACTAGCTTCTGGGGGAGCGTTTTATGGTTTCCTCAGACCACCAGAATCTCAGATATGTCTACATGTAGAGAGATATGAACCTGAGGCAGTGGTGCTGGTTGGAGTTCCGAAAAGAATATGAATTCAAGATAGTCTATACTCCATGGAAGGAGAAAATTTTATCATATTCCCTTATTAGTAATTTCTAGGTTCTTTTAGTGTAGGAGGCTTCTGAATAGTTGGATTCTCTAAATATGACCCTGGTGGACCAAGAGGGTACAACTTTTCTTCAGTCGATAGTGTTGACTCCTTCACTTCTCAAGCATATAAGATATTTTCAACTGGGAGACATATAATGTGAGGTCTTATCTGATCAAATATCCATAGGTGACTCAACATATAGATATTATGAATGTAGGAATCATTTCATCTTGTTCCATGTGTGAACAGTGGTTCCATTCAAGTTGTGGTAGGATATCATGCAGGAGTTCCGCACTTCTACCCTAGATGTACATCCTAGTGTGGGTATTTTTTATAGAGACCTTCAGTGGTAGTTTGTTTGGTCTGGTATGAGAAAACATGTAGCTGATTTAGTATCTCGGCACCTCACCTATTGGAAAGTGAAGGCTAAGCACCAAGTTCTAGTAGGTTTTTTATAGCCCCTTGAGATCCCATAGTGGAAGTTGGACGGAATATCCATGGAGTTCGTCACAGGGATTCCATGCTTAGTGAAGGGGAATGACACCATCCAGGTGATATTTTAATGAATCATGAATTCAGTGCGCTTTTATGCTATTTTGTAGAAGAGTTCTATGGAGGGTTTGGGTCAGTTGTACATACAGAAAATCGTTCTCCTCCACGGGGTGCCCTTGACAGTTGTCTCTGGTCATGAGGCACGGTTTATGTCACGATTGTGGAGAGGCCTGAAAGAGGCATTCAGAACCAAATTGTGGATGAGTACATCCTTTCACCCCCATATCGATGGGTAGAACAATTTAACAATCCAAGTGTTGGAGGATATATAGACGGATTTCATGTTGGACTTCGACTAGAGTTGGGAGGATCACCTTCCCTTGGTAGAGTTTCCATACAACAACAGCAACCACTATACCATCAGCATGGAAGCTTTTGAGGCCATGTAAGGGAGACTTTTTAGGTACACCTTGTGATGGAAATAGATCAGTGAGACATTTATTTTGGGTTCTGAGATGATTCGGGTGACAACAAGGAAAGTCTAGGTCATCCGTGAACAGATGAGGATGACCCAAAGTAGATATAAATCTTACTCAAATTGTTGTTGTAGGCCCTTGGAGTTTGATCAAGGAGATCATGTTTTTCTGAGATTCTCCCCATGATTATGATTATAGAGGTTTTGATGTGGATGAAATCTATCCATAAGGTTCATCAGGATTTTATAAGACATTTAGAGGGTGGGAGAGGCTACCTAAAGACTCGCCTTACTTCTACAGTTGGAGTGGGTGCAAGATATCTTCCACATGTCACAGATAAAGAGATATGTTCATGACCTTACACATGTCATTGAATGGGGTGATATAGACATCAAGAATAGAGCCACCTTTTCAGAGCGCCTGGTGGCGATCGAGGATCGGCAGGAGAGAACCTTGCATAGACAAACCATCCCTTTGGTTCGCATGTTGTTGTAGCATAGGAACATGCAAGAGAGTTCTTGGGAGAAGGAGAGTTAATTGAGGGCTTAGTATCACAAGTTTTTTTCCTCATTTTTCTTTTCATAGAAAAAAATATTAAAGGAAGGAATGATTTTTAGACCCTATTTGTTTCATGTAAGAATTTGAAATATTTATATTTATATTTCCCAATGTAGGAACTGAGACGACATGAAATTCTGAGGCCCAGTGTGACTAGAATTAATTTCATAAAAATATTAAATATATTTTATATTAGTAATGTACATATTATTGAACAAAATAGGATAACTCTTAAATGGTTGCTCAGATTAGAAATTTTAGACCACATTTGAGTTAGGAATATGGCATTTAACCAAGGCACGACATAAAGTGAGTTGGTGCAGGATATTATGACCCATCTCTCATTGGAATTATATTAAGTGGATTAATTAATTATTAAATTAATTAATTAATTATGTTTTTACCAAATGATATGTTTATAAATATTTCATTATAGAAATTCACCAGGGTTAGATCATAATTTGGGAAATCATCAATGAGAGCTCTCTTCCTCCTTTTGTTAACATATATCACCCAAATGACAATAAACTTCAAATTAGAGCAGATCATGATGTAGAGAACACAACAAATTCATCAAAATAATTTACAGATGTGTTCTTCATTAATAATCGATCCAAAATTAAGGCAGGACACATTATATGTGGTTTGTCTCCCCTATAATTAAATTTAATGAGTAGATCATTCTTCATTCTTTGATATGCACCTTTTTTAGTCTTTTCATGAAATGATGTTCCATATTTTATATTTTTTATATTAATTTACTAACCCCAGTATGCTCGTTATTGATCGTTTTCCAAGAACACTTGGCCAATGGTGTTTAAACCCTGATTTTTGGTGATTTTATCTCTCGTTTCTTCACGTTCTTCATCGATTGGATCCTTATGGTCCTGATTCGACTTTGTGAGGAGGTATCGGGCTCAATCAGACACCCAGATTCATGATAGATCAAAAAATCAAGTACAAATAAATGATTTAAGCATATATCTAGGTTCTTTGTGAGGAGAGGATGACTGATTTAGTGATTAAAATCGTGAAATTGAACTTAGAATCCGTAGCAGCATGCATGAATGTGCAGAAAAACCTTTGATGGTGACCAAAGGATGTTTTCTAGTGAATGATGGTCGAGATTAAATGTTTTTAGCCACATCTATAAGTGTTGGATGAGATTAGAGTTGTATCTGAAATGGTAGTATCGAATTAAGGAGTGATGCTCAGATCTAAGTTTTTGGGATAAAACCTAGCTACATACTATGTTCAATGAAAATCACATGGTGTGTAGCTCATCCCATGATGGCGACTAGGTTTTGGAGAAAATTAGGGTGAAACAACATTTAGTCCATCTTACACTCCATGTACCCCCTTCCTGGTTCGACAACCCATGTGATGGGTAGAATAGATAGGAACCCATTTTGAAGTACACAGGGTTCAGTAAATAGTCATGTAATCTTGTATATGGACAGTGAGAGCATAATAGAGCCCTTATCTCCAGTTATCTAGGACATGTCATGTAGCCCACCTACAAGTCATGTGATACTGCACAAGTAGAAAACCATCTATCGTCCATGGACACAGACAGGTTGTTAAGAGGATCCACATGCCTTGTGAGCCCCCTCACACACCGTGTAACCCTTATTACCTTTCATAGAACTTCTATTTTCTATGTCTTCTTTGTTTGAACATGGATTTTGGCTCATGAGTATCCTTTTCACATAGAATTTGATGTTTCCCTTAGTTGTGTAATTGGATATACGATGTGAACTATTTTGGATATGGAAAACTTCTTGGAAATGGTTGATAGTGGTCGTGATTGTGTGATATCACTAGATGTTTCTTTATGAGTGGAACCCTTCTGCGGGGTAGGGCATGGGTCCACAATAACCTAGAGTGGAACCTTCTAGCTGGGTTGGGAATCGGTCCTCAAATTTTCGAGTGAAACCCTCCTATGGAGCAAGGAATGGTTCCTTGATTACATAGAGTGGAACCCTCCAACCGGGATGGAAATGGGTCCTTGAATTTTTGAACGGAATCCTCCTGCGGGGTAGGGCATGGATCTTCAATGACCTAGAGTGGAACCCTCTAGCCGAAATGGGCATGGGTCCTTGTCTTTCTGAGTGTAACACTCCTGTAGGATGGGGCATGGGTCCCCAATGACCTAGATTGTAACCCTTAAGATGAGATGGGCATGGGTCCTTGAATTTCTAAGTGGAACCCTCCTATGGGGTAGGGCATGGGTCCTTGATGACCTAGAGTAGAACCCTCCAGTGAGGATGGGCATGGGTCCCCAAAATCCAGAGCGGAACCCTCCTATTATTCTAGGGATTGGGTCCTCTACCTACAAATTGTATCCCCTCAACTATGTGGTACGGTGATGATATGTGGTTTGACATTTCTTTGGAATCATTAGAAATATGATAGCTTTCCCTACTAAAACACATTTTTGAGACACGACCAAAATCATATGGGAAAGTTAGTTTCACCCAAAGAAGATAGTATCAAGGAATGGTGAATTAGTTCCTTATACTTGTGTGTTTGGTACAAACGCATGATCTGGGAATCATTGTTGGACTTTTGGAACTATTGGCTTCACTTCTTCTTGGGTTGAACTGTGAGATGGAGATACCCTTACTCTCTTAGTTTTGGATTATTTTGATTGAGCATATATATATATTCTTCTTCTGTATCCACACCTTAGATTTTGTTACTATCCTTCCAGGATAGGTGAAGGTGTGTAGGGTATGCCATGAACTTTCCATGTTTATATTTTCATGGTTAGATGAGTCTACTCTCCTACAATAGGTGGAGAAGTCTCAATGGGTAGTTCATCTATTCACTATGTTTATCCCCTTATTCTTGGATGATATTACTTTCACTATTTTTTGGGATGAGTTGTACTTTTTCACTATACCTTTTGTTCTCTATTGTATTTATCTTCCTATTTTGTCTCTTACTTTTCCCTATGGCTTTTGAGGCATTCTACTAGATATTTCTATACTCACCCCTTCATGGGATTTTCTTGCATGTTTCATATCTTATGAAGATGATAGATAGGTTGACCATGACTACATAGGAACATAGGGATTATGGGTGCTTGGACCACGTATAGTGGTCGTAACTTGGTATTCAGGATCCAGGCTCTATTTTAACTATTTAATTTTCCAATTTCATCAGTTTGGGACATATTTTTGTGTGGGCATGTATTTTTCCTCTTCCTACTTTTGGCTTAAACTATAGTACTCTTGTATTTTCTAGAGGTTCATGTATGTTTTATTTAGTTTATAATAGCGTTTCATCTTTTACTATTTACTTATAAACTTTTTCATTGAGCTGGTTGTGAGTGTGCATACAGGTAGTTAAGAAAATACCTCCCTAAGTTAATTATGCATTTGGTTATTTTCTCCATCCCCTGACCTATGGAGGCAGGCTTAGGGTCGTTGAGGATCAAGCCCCGACATGGGTCTGGTCATGACAATTCATTTAACTAAATTTAAAGAAAAACAATAAAATGATGGAATTATAATATATAAGATTCGATCCTTTCTAACAGGTTATATTCATTTACAAAACTAAAGTGACACAAAAATTCATTAAATTTACTTCACTTTTAATGTTTGTAGTTTCATTTTATTTATCTAAATATTAACTAAATAATTTGTGTGTTGGTGTTTCTTAAGCATTTATATATAATTATATCATCACAAAAAAAATCATGATAAAAAACTCATTTATCTTAAAAAATAATAATTATAACTGAAACTGTGTAGTTTTCCCCAATTCTAAAACATTATAGAAATTACAAGGAAGAAATGTGTATTTTTTCCTTTTTATTTATATAACATATAATTTCAAGGAAAAATTTCCAAAAAACTCATCAAATTTTAGAATAGGGTCACAAGGTTCAAAATATGTCCAAAATGGGTTTTGGACAAGTTTTGGGTAATTCTTACACCTTATATTCTAATTTTAACCACTAAGTAATCTAATTTTTCCCTTAATCTATATAATTCATTTTAATTATTTTCAATAATCACTTTGGTCAAAAATTAAGTTGGCCTTATTAAACATTATAAATTATTCTGATTATAGATATGGAATTCATTTTTACAAATTCAATTCACAGAAGTGGTAGAATTTAAGTTAATAGTAATCCCACTAATGTGATGAAAACGCAGGTTTTTAAAATAAAAATGTTCAAAAGTTTACAAAGTTTTTATATTCAATTTCAATACAAAATTCATTAAAATGACATACATTGGAATAATATATATTATAAACTAATTAAACTTTAAAAATATTTTAAAATTATAATTTAACATTATAAGTGAATTAAATGAAAAGAAAGTTTTCAATTAAAATTTAGAATTTTCCAATATTCATCAAAAAATGAAACTTCTCAGAGAAATACTAAAAAATCACCCAAAGATAATTTTCTTATTCTACTTTCAAAAATAATGCTTATTATTTCAACTAAATTTTCTAAAATTGGTAAAATTTAGTTTTTAATTATGTGTACCAAGCATTATTAAACCATCCTTTAGAAAAGAGATTGTTTTTGAGAAAACATTTTTTTATTTTAAATGATTCTTTATTTGTAATCAATAGATAACTAAAAAAGTGAAAAATATATATTTTTATAAGTTATTTAATCCCATTCATTCAAACAATTCCAATGGTTAGGCAAAAACTATCATATTAAATAATAATATTAATAGTATATTGTAGTTTGGTAAAACTTAGACTTACATGTAACACAAGATATCAAATGAAATCTATATTTTGTGTAGAACAAGAAAAACTTAGTGTTGTGTGTAATTCAATCTAAAATTAGTGTTGTGTGTAGTGCAAGATTAACTTGGTGTTGTGTATAAATAAATATTAACTTGGTGTAGCGTGCAATTCAAGTCATGAAAGAGTTTTAATTTATTCAAAAAAATAATTAATAAAAACTCAGGGTGTTACATTCTACCCCCATTAAAATCAATTTCACCCTAGAAATCCATCTGGGTCATCAATGTTTTAATACATGAAAGTTACTTTCATATAAATCCACATCATAAAAATAAATAGTAAAATTTCATTTAAAGAGGGAAAGTTGGAAACATAACGGTTACCCAAAGTAACTCATAACGAGGTTTCCACATAAGAGAACATCGATGGAAAGTGAAAACATGGACATATAAGAGAAAACTAAAACCCAAATACTGATGTAGAGTGATAGAGAACATGTTCAATATAAAGATAATGATCATAAATCAATAAACCAAAGAATCTTGAAAAAGGTCATTGATATCATCAAAAAGGATGATAACGTGACAAAATTTTATTTCATGTCCCTTTTCCTAAAGTTGAAGAATTTTTACAAGAAGATATACTTACTTAATTTCATTCCATTTCATAAGAACAATCTCACCCTCTAGTTATTCCTTGATCAATTTACACTTCATATCTTACTATGAGAAATAAAGATGGATTTTTTATTCTTGAATCCCAAATAAATCGTAAAATCCATATAATGATAATTCATTCCATCTATCTTTTGTTATCATCATAGAAAAATGGTTATCATAGGTTATCCAAAATGAAAAAACATTTATATGAAAAAATAATATATTAATCTCTAGAACCAATTTCAAAGTTCAATATAAACTATTTCATAAACGATTAACCATTTGACCCTTCCAAAAGATGAAAATAAAAAACTTTAGAAATAAGGTCACTTAAATTTCTCAAAATCAACTTTACATTGATACCCCATATACCATAAGGTAGATCTTGATTTTCACATGCCAAACATTTGAATACCATCATCATGTATTCTATTGAAGCTTAGTAATAACATGAATTAACATAAAACCATATTGAAAACATATATTCTTCTTCATTCCTTACATAAAACATAGAAGATTTGATATATTCTTCCAATCAAAAAATGATGTAAACTTCATCAATGATAAGATAAAGCACTTTTTTAACAAATCCTTTTTCAGTTCTGAGGTCATTAATACTATCAAATTTACTTTATCCAAATCAATCATCTCATTATCCAAAATAAACACCATTTTCCCAGAATCTAGAACATATTAAGGGGAACCTTCCCATAATAAAAATATCACATTTCCATTAAATCACGTTTCTAGTCCATCTGCATCATTCAACATATCCTTTCAAATACTTAAATAAAAACATTTATTGACCAATCCTTATATATTTCAAAATTATTAATACTTTAATCCAAATACATAAACACTTCAATCATTCCACTTTAATGATTAGAATCGAATAATTCCTTCCATGGTCTAAAAGTAATTTCTTGAGTCAGGAAATTGATTTTGGTAATTCCCATGTTCTCTACTGATAATACATTGAAATCCTTGATAATTTGTCACCCTATAACCCCATTTTACACATAGATAACATCTTTCCCTCCATTTTATATATTTATTTAGGTTTTTCTTCCAACCTTTTTAACATGTAGGTAGTCAATTGTTATTTCCTCTATGTTCATAACTATATAAATTTTCATAAAATTATTTCTTATTAGTATTCAATGTGTCAAGAATATCATTGAAGTTCACATTGTTAATAATATGTCATGATAGCTTATTAGGAATAATAACAATATCTTTTTCTCTAATAATAATCCAATTTGGTTTCTCATAATCACTTAATTTTCCATCTAATTCAATCTTAACATGATTTATTCTGGTTTTATCTATCGACTAAAAGAAAAATCATAGTGTGAGAAACACTAGTCATTTTTGGTAACCAATTAATCCTAAAAAAATAACTTATATAGTTTTTAAATCATGATACCTTCTTTTTAATCTATAGAACCTTAGGTTTATCCTGGTTAATTAATATTCATCATCTATTTAAATCATTTATGATGGTTTATAAATAGTTTGTGAATTTCCAAATCATATACCCCAGTAAGGATCATTATCATGCACCAGTTCTTGATCGAGTCTATCTCAATATGGTGTTCTATGGTTTGTTAACCCTATTTACATTTGGTCCAGAGAAACATCCACTTGTAGTATCCATAAAGAGATGTAATATCTTGTAAACCACAATCTCAATCCTTTACCAAATTTCGAGAACAATTTATTAAGCTTTGACTCATCCTTAGACTTATCCTTATAAAAATCTCTAAATATATCCTTAGAAATATCCCTAAGGATATCAAAAAAAAATTATCATCCTAGTTTCCAAAATTTGACTTAGCATTTCCTTTAATACCAACTTTAAAACCCCAATCTTAACATACATGGATATTACATATTTTTAGATGAATATTCATTACATTACACAAAAGCATTCCCAAGGACCATAATTTTTTAGTGTCTTTGGAAACTTAGAACACATTCTTCTAATTTGGTGAAAGATATTCAAGATCTACAATAAATATCTCCTTCTTTATTACTCCCATTTAAAACCTTTCTTCATAACCTGGGTAAAAGAAACATAATAAATGGTGATCTCGGATTCTTATTAAGAGAAAACAAGGGAGATACATAGGCATAACGTGAGCATAATGGTATCATAACATGTGAATAAAATTTGAAAACCATACCATTTATATAAAATATCATAATCATAATTCATGGAATAAGGATTGGAAATTAATAAGAAATGAATCATTAGATAATCAAAGAACATGGGAATAAGTGTATGAGAACATGAGCATAATGGTAAACAAGGGAGATACATAATCATAACATGATCATAAGGGTATGTGAATGTGAGCATAAAAATTGAAAAACATACCCACTATATTAAATATCCTAATCATAATTCATGGAATAAATATTTTAAATTCATACAATATAAATCAAAAGATAATAAAATAACATGATCCATGAGATTATAATAATGGCATACGACAAAGAATTAGTGGCATACAAATAAGCTTAGAAAAGTTTTTAAGAAGGTACCCACTAAGACATTAATAACATGTTAGTCTTGGGATAATCACCCATGTACCTACTTCAAGCTTGGGATGACCACTTTTGTACCCTATTTCTAGCTTATGACGTCCTCCCACATACCCTCTTGTTAAGGGCTTGGCATGACCACCCGTGTACCCTCTTGTTATGGGCATAGGATGACCTTTTGTGTACCCTCTTGTTGCGGGCTTGCAATGACCACCAATGTAGTATCTGATTCTATAGAACATTTATCATTACCCAATGCATTGGATGAGGGTTTAGGTCCCACTTTTCATATAATGAAAATCATATTTATGTGTTCCATGAGATCGTAAACATTCATCATATCATAACCCTGAAATTAAATGGGTATTAGAAACATTTCATTATATTGTAACCCATGTAAAAGAGATAGGCTTCATAATCGTTTTATTATATCATATCCCATGAAAATAAGTTGGTTTCATACTCAATATGTCATAAAAAAGATAAACCATTAAGAGAAATAAATATAATGGTATCCATGGATTATATCCCCAGTAAATAATAAGTAACCTCAATGAATGTCATCTTAGATGGAAAATAATTTTGAATGACTACTTGGGTAATTTCTTAAGGAAAATATCTTTCTATTTAAAATAAATTTTTAAAATTCAAAACATTATGAAAATACTTCTCTTTGAAAAAAAACCTTAAAAACTTATAAAGGAAGCTTTCAAAAGTCATTTAAAACATTTCCTGAGTAACATATGATTTCCTCTTTGAAAAACACTTTTTAAAACATAAAAAAAATGAAAAACGTTTACCTTGAAAATGAGATTAAAATATCATTTAAAAAAATTAAAACATTTCTAGAAAAAAATATTTTTAAATAAAATATATTTCCAAACGAATATATAAATAAATTTGGATTTTTATAAAAACACTTTCTTAATTATCCTATGTACCAAAGAGTAGAAAATGGTTCCATTACTTGAAGATATCATGAATAACCAAAGTAGAATAAAATTCATGATAATTATTGAGATATTAATCCTAATATTTCATAAATGTAATCATAATCATTAATAATCCTAATAAACTATGATAATTTAGCAATAAACTTTTACCACTTTGGAAACTTTTAATCAAAATCCCCATGAAATAATAACATTACCTGAATCTTAAAATATCATGAAATGAAATAAATTCATGATATAACATGTCAAAGGTAATTTATATAAACTTTATATAATAATATAGGTTCATAACAAAACATGTGTCTCAAAGTAGGAAAATTGAGACAAAATTCCCTTACTATTTTGGTATCTTTGTAATTGTAACCCCACGAAAGAGAGGTCCTAAAATATATATAAATAAATAATAAACAATATCAATATAAAAATCATAAAATACATCAATGGTAATTATAAACAACACATAAAATAATAGGTGGTCAACATGGCTTTTGTCTCATAGAAACCAAACTGATATATAAATCTCTTACCTTAAGTCTTGATTTTCGTTGTACTCGTTCAATCCTCCTCTTCTTTGGGTATCTCCTTTTACTTTACACCAAAGGACTTCCTTGGTTGGATTTATGCCCAAATTAAGTCATATAGGATAATATTATGGTATTTTGGAAGTGATTTTGGAATATCTTGTTCAATTCAAATGTCTTGAGAGGTGTGAATAAGTAGGGGGAGTGAGTTCCTTTTTATAGTTGAGGGGGAGTGACATTCTTGTAAATACTCAAACGTATTCACTATTGGGAGGTCAATATTACATCAAGTTTCTCCAACAATGATAATTAAGGGTGTGTATGGATGATATGATTGATCAAAACCTTCAACATGCATTTATTCGCATGTTTTTAACATTTGTTTTGTTAACTATTAAGTTTCCTTATTTTACCATTTTTGTTATTTATTATGGTAACTAGTTTTATAACCTAATTAATTAAAAAATTAGAAATAAATTAAAGTGAACATTATTATATAATTTATACCCACTAATTCTAAATATTATACATAATTTATAAAATAAAAATACAATGTGTTTTGGAAATTAATTTTAACACCAGATCAGGTAACACACAAAAACAACACTTTAACCCTAATCGCCCAAACAAATTTTTTTACTATTTAAGGATCAATATAGTCATTATATTTGAAATATTTGTACATTAATGTACCATATTTTATATTTATTAATATTTAAAAATTAATTTACAAAATATAGTAATTTTATTAATTTTAGATAAATTATTAAAATATAATTTATTATAAAATATAATTAACATCAATTTTTACATTATTCATTTAACTAAATTTAAAAAAAATCTAGACAATGATGGAATTAAAATATATTATGTTCACACATTTTTAACATGTTATATTAATCTAAAAAAATAATTTAACATATTCATTCATTAAATTTACTTCACTTTTAATGCTTTTAGTATCATTTGATTTATTTAATTTTTAACTAAATAATATCTATATTGGCATTTCTTAAGCATTTAATGTAATTATATCATATAAAAAATAAAATAAATTATCATGATAAAAATGAATCATTTAACTTCAAAAATAATATTTATAACTTAACCTATGTAGTTTTTTTCCTATTCCAAATCTTTATAGAAATTAAAAGGAAGAAAGACACATTTTTTTGCTTTTTCTTTACTAAACTTATTATATGAGTAAATTTCATGGAAAAGTGTCCCCAAAACTCATAAAATTATATAATAATGTCACAAGGTTCGAAATATGTCAATTAATAAATTTTATAAGTTTCATGACATTCTTATACCTTATATTCTATGTTTAACCACTGAGTAATCTAGTTTTTACCTTAATCGCTGTAATTAATTTTAACTATTTTCACTAATCACTTTGGTAAAAGAATAATTTGTACTTATTATAAATTATAAATTATTATTATTACAAACACAGAATCCATTTTTATAAATTCAATTCAAATAATTTTTATAATTTAATTTAAAATTAATCTCACATATGTGATGAGAAAGTATGTTTTTAAAGTGAAAATGTTCAACAATTTAAAATGTTTTTATATTCAATATCACAATGAAATTGATTAAAATGACATAAATTGGATTAAAATATATATAATTCAACTAATTATACTTCAAAACTAATTTAAAACTATAATTTAACATTATAAATAAATTAAATGAAAAGGTAGTTTCTAATTAAAATTTAGTATTTTTCACTATTCA
Organism: Viscum album; assembly: GCA_963277665.1. Lineage (NCBI taxonomy): Eukaryota > Viridiplantae > Streptophyta > Magnoliopsida > Santalales > Viscaceae > Viscum > Viscum album. Next base: position 349,549,056 of record OY728130.1, on the reverse strand, counting down.
TCAAAAAATGAAACTTATCATAAAAATACCAAAAATTCACTCTAATATAATTTTCATATTCCTATTTAAAAATGAAACTTATTTTTCAAATAACTTTTCTAAAATTGGTAAATTTTAATTTTAAATTATGTGTGTCAAGCACGATAATACTGTCCTTTGAAAAAAAAATTAGAAAACATTTCTTTTTATTATAAATGATTATTATTTTATTTATAATCAATATATAGCTTTAAAAATGTGAAATATATATATTTTTATAAGTTATTTAATCCCATTCATTACCTCCATTCCAATATCTAGGTGATAACTATCATATTAAATAATAATATTAATTGTATATTGTAGTTTGGTAAAACTCGGTCTTGCGTGTAAAGAAATCTATCAAAGGAACTCGGTATTGTGTGTAACAAAATACAAAATTATTTTTATGTGTACTACAATGTAAACTCAATTTTTCATGTAACACAATATTAATTCGGTGTTTTATATAAACCAAGTTTAACATGGTGTAGCGTACAACACAAGTCATTAAATAGTTTTAATTTATTTGAAAAATAATAATTCATTAAAACTATGTGTTACAAATGGAGTGAATGATATTTTTATAATTCCTAATCATTTATCATGATATAATATTATTATATTTGAACTTTAACAAAATTTGGACTCACCAAATAAGATAAGGATATAGTTCACTGAGAGTTTGGGTGGTGGCAGCAATGGAGGAAAGAACGTTCACTTTCTTAAATGTCAAGAATTTCGGAAGAATAACAAAGAAGAATATCTCAAATAGATGGTATAATGTTTTATATGTGGAAATAGAGGTAAAAATAAATTAATTTCTAAGTAATTTGATGTCTTATATATGTGGAATTTGGGAATTATCTGAATCAATTCCCTGAACTAAGGGTTAGCACCTAGACCAAGGTAGGACCTATGTCACAATAAATCATTGAAGTAAAAGGGTTGAAGTATTTATATATTGGGATTTAATAATTTTTATATATAATTATTTTTACCAATTGTATTTTGGTTATAATAATCATGAAATATATAAGGACTGTGTTAATTTTGAAAGCATATATGTCTTCATGTTAAACTAAATTAAAATTTATGGATACCATCATGGGTTTACGAGTTTAAGGCTGGTCATAAATTCAAATCCTTATAAAACCATTTATAGGTTTAAATTAATTGGATTTTGAGGTGACTAATTATATTTTGGGAAACAATTTATTTGGTTTAAATATATGTTAACTTTAGGTTTAACATAAAGGATTATCTGGGAAAAATGTTATTTTGTTTTTAGATATGTAAGTTAAAGGGTATGAGATAACATTTGATGTTAAAAACTTATTTAATGTTAAGGTTATTAAGGTTTTTTGGGATATGGGTTCATTTATTTAAGGAATTATCTATGTCAAACAATTGGTTTCATTTTTTTATTTTGGAGATTAACATATTCATATTCATTCTGGGAATTATTTTACTTTGTGTTAACCATTTTTTTTAATAAAGATAGAAGTAATATCTTGTTATTCTTTTATGGATCTTATGATCTACTAAAAGTTAAAATTAGTTATTCAAACATAAAATAAATTCATATTGGATATTCATTTCCTTATAGTAATAGGTAAATTTGAAATTAATCGAAGCACAATGAAAGGATGAAATTGTGTCTATGAAAAAATATATATCAAGTAACTATATCTTAAGGTGTTCTCTATCATTATAGAAAAATAATCCCTTAAATCTAGGAAAGGGATCTCCAAAAAAAATATTACACTATTGCCTTCGTACCTGATGAATAAATTGTATTTTAATTTATCAAAGTTTTATTTTGTTTTCATTGTTGACTTTCTCATGATCATTCACTTTCTTGTTATCAATGATATCTATCACTCTTAGGAGTTAGTATTATCTTCCATGTCCATGTTTTCATTTTCTTCCAATGTATACTATATGGAAAACTAATATTTATTATTCTAGATGACGCTCATACATCCCTTTATCTTTTTTCAATAGTGTGTTTTATTAAACCCTTTTAAGATGTGGGTTTCCCATAATGGTATTTTCAAATTTCAAAATCATTATTACGAAGATCAAGATTAAATTTCAAGGACGCAATTTATTTAAGGAGGTAAAATATAACACCCTAAGATTTTAAAAGAGTAAAATTGTGTTGGATAGAATATATGACATGAAACACCAAGATTAGAAGAGTATACAACACCCTGATACTTTAAAAAATATATATTTTAAATAAATTCAATCTCTTTCTTAGCTTGCGATGCACACAACACTGAGTTTAAAAGAAATTTGATACTTTATTAAAATATTATTATTTAAAAATTTCCATTATAACCTAGTTGTTGAGTTAGAGGGTATAAATAATACTAAATAAATTGTGATAATTATATAGATTACACATTTTTAAAATAAATTAAATTCTTATCTACTGATTAGAAATAAAATAAGATTCATTTGAAAGAAAAAGAAATGATTTCTGTAAAACTGATCTTTTTTTCTAAAAGGTGGTTTAGTCACACTTTTCACACTTAATTGATACATTGGGATTTTTCATGGATCCATATTCAATTAAATTCTTATATACCTAATAATGTACTGTAGTGGCACAACCAAAGGTCGATATCTACACACGTTGTCTTCCTATTGTCACTATTATAAATTCTTATTAATATAACACATGCTTATATACTAATATAGAAATAGGGGGATTATTATTGAGATAAATTTAATATAATTTATATTTAAATAAAAATAAAAAACACAAATGAAGGAAATAAAATACATAAAGAAGTCTGCAGAAGAAAATTGTTTCTCTCAGTGGTTCATAGTGATGTTATCATTGCAAATAAAAATATAATCCCCATTATTTTATCTAACATATAGATCAATAAATTTCACTCTACACCCTATTATTTGAATGGTATTACCCTACAACAAAACATATTCATGTAGGAGTAATATCTTCTATATAAATACCTAAACCAAACTCCAATATTTGAATGACTTAGATATCCATGAGAAGGAAAATGAGTGAATGAGGAGGAAGAAAATTTTTTTTATGAAAGTGGGGAGACTGCTGACCACAATAATTTTAAACACCAATGAAATATTATAATAAAATATTACAAATCATTAAAGTACATTAAACTCAAAAAACCACCATTCCCTACCTCAAAAAAATGTGAGGGTTAGTTCTCCACAATCATGGAGATAAAATAAGTATGATAGGAGAAATGAAATATTGAAAAATAAAAGAAAATAAGGGAAGAAGAAAAGAGAAACACTATTATATATTGAAATTATAAAAAAAACTATTACAATATAAATACTCCACCTTATCTTGTGAAATGAATATCCTTTGGAATGGGAGGGTGTATGAAAATTTATAGAAAAATAAATGAGAAATTTTGGCTTCAAAATTTTTCCTCCGAATATTGGAGAATTTTTTACACATTAAATGGGATAATTAAGGATTGGTTTCTTTTATAATGTTGTTCCATTATTCCTCCCATGTTAACCCACGAAATTTCACCTTTACTGGAAATTTTATGATAGAGTTATGGCTAATTTACTCCAGAAAATTAATCTATCTAGGCTGACTATTCGTAAACTAATTCACCAAATTCCCATAAATTTATGACATTTATGAAGGCTGAATCTCGAATTATCATAGAAGATAAAAATGTTACCCATACCCTTATCTATCATCTTGTAGAATATTAGCTTCATTGGGGAGGACCTATATGATATATAGTCCCATATTCAAAAGTGTTAAGATCTATGCATAGATTTCAAGGCTTAGATTGTGAGATGGTTTTGGGCCATTAAATTATGGATTGAGCTTTGTATCTAGTTTAATTAAATGAAGCTCCTCATGTAAGTAAACCTAAAAACTAAATTTCACAATTTTAAATAGTGTATAAAAATTTATGGTTGAAATAAAGAAGAAAATTAAAATAATTAAAATAAAAAATGGTCTATTTTTTAATTAATCTAAAATTACTTATAAAACCAAAAAAATGTGATAATTTCACATAAAATAACACTATGGTGGGATTGAAAACAATGAATTATAGTATAAAATATGTGTAAATGTTAACATTATCAATAATTTAAAATTAATTTTTAACAATTTTAAAAAAAATTATTTTAAAAACTGAACATATTTTTTGAAATCAGCATATCAATATTAACTTATGGTAAAAAAATTTCATTTTTTAGAAAATATTAATTTTTTAGTGAATAGTGAGAAATACCTATTTTTATAAAATTGTCATTTATATTTAATAAATTAAGTAATTTAAACATCACACTATTATTTTAATTTGATTTAAAATCAAAATAAGTATTATTTAGTGATATTAAATCCAATTCATTACATTTAGATCATATTCACATTGGATTTTAGTATAAGTTTATTATTATACTTAAAAACACATTTTTCTAAAAATTGTTTTAAAGTGAAGAATGTTTATCCATTTTAATTAATAAAAATAACTCCTAATGGGGAATTTTTTAAATAAAATGTATTTTTTATATATTTATAAATATTAATTTATGTTCATTTAATTATTACTACTTGACATATAGTCAATATAAGATCATTTTTTCCTTAAAAATGCATTTCTTGAAGACCGGTTTTTTCAACACATCTATGGGTTTGCTCTTAAATTAAATTATGACACTTCTGTGAGTTAAATTTGGAAAAAAATGATTCAATATTTGGAATCAAATTAATTTATTCTATCTAATAAGATCAAATTAATTTTTGACCATAATAAATAGTGAAAGTAGTAAAAGTTATTTACCGTGGTTAAAGTAAATAAATGGATTTTCCAAGGGTTAAACTAAAATGATAAGGGTTACAAATGACCAAACAGTTTTCTAATTAATATTTTCCTCACATATTTCTACCTTATGTCTTCTAATGTTCTAAAATGGTCCATTTTTAATCCTTTTTTATTGAGAAAATTAATGTGGAAATCCTTCATTCCAAAAAAATCTAGGTATGTCCTCTCCCCCACTTATAAAAGGCCACCCCAATCCTCTCCTTTACAAACTAAAAAAACCAACTTTTTTTGTTCAATACCTACCCAAATAACTTCCATACTTACCTAAACTAATCCTATAATCCTTGGTTTTTTCATAGGTACATCTTAAAAAGGATTTTGGTGCAAACCAGAATAAGTTGTTCGACGAAGAGGTAACATCCTTAACTAAACATTTTATTTTATTTATTCCTCCACATCCTTAAAATATTATTAATACATAATAATATAATAAAATCATTATATTACATATAATTATATTTTTATGTTAAGTACTTTACCTATAACCCTCTTCTCCTACCTCAAATGGGAAATAAAATCACTTACCGTGTGTACAGCGGACTTCCGCCTCACGAACCAACGTAATTTTTTTTCCATCATCACTTCACATGGATGGATATAATGATTTATATAATGTTTATATATATATATTATAATTATGATATTATTATACATATTCAGTTATAATATCATATATATCATCTTACTTTCAATTCTGTAGGTAATGTGATAATGTCGCTCGTGTGTATGGAGGACGACCGCTTCACGAAGCGATGTGACTCATTTTTCACTTATGATTTACAAGGAAGGTAATAAGGACTAATTTGATGATTATTTATGATATTAATAAAATATTAACCATTTTTTAAATAAAATATATCATATACTTTCTTACCTTACCATTCATTGAATAAATGATAGCATCGTTCATTTGTATGGAGGACTACTGCCTCGCAAAGTGATGTGTTTCGTTTTTCACTAGTGATTTATATAGAAGGTAAAAAAGGATAAATTTAATAAATGTGGTTGATATATATGAAATTTTATTAATTCTATAAAATTAATATACAATCCACTTACTTACCTTTTCAGCCATTAAGAAAATGATAATTTCTATTGTGTGTCTATACGGCCTACCATCTCTACGAAGCGATGTGATTCACTATAAATGTTCAAAATTAAATAATGATTCTAAATATGTATCTAATAAAAAAATTAAATTTATAAAATTAATATAATTATAGATATTATGTAAATATAACCTATTTTTAATATTCGAAACTTTCATGATGAAACATGCAAAGGAAAACAGGGAAATTAACATCTCAAACAATAGTGATAAAGAAATATTAATAACAAATGGGTAATAAGATGTCATAAAAGGATCATATTTGATATTATAAATAATAATATGATTCTAGTATAAGTTAATAATATGCTTAAAACCACTATATAGGCATTTAAAGAGTTCTAAACTAAAGGTAAGCATGAGGTAAGGGGTTTCTTAACTCAATTTTCATTCATTGGGTTATATATCTACTTCATTGATTGTATTATTCCATGATTATGTTTTAAATGACTGTTGATTGATTTATATTGTATTTATACTATATTTTTTTAGATCTAAATTCGTTGAACATAATCACCTTATGAAAACCCTTTTCTTTATCACACATTAATCTATGATTTATTACATAAGATTACCCAAAATAAAACTCATAAGATTGATAATTCTTGTGTATTTGGGTACTTAGGTACATTACTTAAAAACATAAAACTGGGGTACATCAGAATTATTGAAAACTTCCTTGACATGCTAATAATATTTCATCGTTTAAAATTACACAGGATAACCTAGGGACATCCATAACAAAGAGGTGAGATATAACACCCAGTAAGGAAATAAACAAATCATAACAAGAAGAATTTATTACATGATAGACAATAGAAATTTAATGGGACATGAAAGGGGTGACAATCATAAACATGAACAAAGATGAATGATATGGCATGATAACATAAAGGAAACATGGGAATATGGAAACAACTTTAAACATGACATCATAAGCATAAGTTAAGGTTAACCACCCAGATATCATATCATAATGTTCTTAGGATAACCTCCCACAAAGTATACATGGCCACTCATGAGACTAAAACATTACCCAATTCATTGGATTGTTATTTGGTCACACTCATCGTAATCATATCATGTACCTGCATAACCTTTCCACATTGATCATATAACACATGAACATATTTCATCACATCTCACTACTATAATTTCGGCAATTTTCAACGGGCTATTTGTGATGGTATCCCGTCACAAATACTCTTTTGCGATGGGGTCCCGTCGCAAATAGCTCGTTGTAGAAAACGGCATCGCAACTAGTATTTTTTGTGATGGGCCCATCGCAAAAAATACTATTTGTGACGGGATCGCTTCCTGTCTAAAATATATATCCAATTAAATATATTATTGTTGGGAAAAAATCCCTCAATGTATCATTGAATTATTTTTGAGGTGATTATGTTTGTTGACAAAGTGGGCATCCATGTTGTTTTTGTTGACAAGGGAGACCACGATGTACAAATTTGTTGAAAAAGGGGGTTTACATGGTTATTTTTCAAGTTCAAAGGATGTTGTCAACAATTCATGATTGATTTAAGAACCTAGGTAAAGGGATGGATGATCTGGAGGTGGTACAAAAAGAGTATAAAAAAGGCGGTGCCATTTTCCAGTGTTTGCCAAATTTTAGGGCCTGAAAATCAGAAAATGGAGAAAAGTGTTTTTGGAAAAGGGACTTGCGCGTAGATGTCTTGTAATAATAGAAACTTGCACACAATATGTTTTTCAAGATCAAAACATCAAAATATGGAAAAGGAAAGAGGGGCGCCCAAGTTTTGGTTTGGGCCCGCAAGTGACTAGGGCGACAGAGACTCGGGCGGCTGGACTTGCACGCCGAGAGGAGACTTCTGTTCCGGTGCTCAGGGTACCTAAAATACCTATAAATAGAGGGCCACCCCTCCTCATTCTTTATGTAGTTAAACACTTAGAGAAAATTATATCTATATTTGTGTAGGTGTTTCGGTTGCGCAAGTGGTGGTTTGGTCGTGTAAGTATAAAGTTTTTCAGAAGTTGCGCGCCAATTGATATTTGTGTGCCAATACTGATTTGGGATTAAAAGGGTTTGAGTCACCCAAGTTTTGGGTTGAAGAAGGGATTTTCGTGCAAGTGGTTAGGTGAAACTTGTGTGCCATGCTTGAAGAATCATTCCAGGTATTAGAGAAGCGTTCCAGGCATAGAGAAGCGCACCAGTCATTCTAGGGTTGCATGAAAAGTTGGAATATTGCTCGGTACATCCATGGTAAAGTTTTATTCATTAGTGGATGAAAGTGGAACTTCAAAATAGCATATACATACAGAGGAAGATGCATTCATTTTTGATAATGAAGGGATCTACAAGTCTTTAAAATGTGAGTGGATCTTTTGAAGAAGTAGTGAGCACACTTCAGTTGAGAGAGAAGTGAGCTTTCATATTTTGAGTGGTTGTAAACTAGGAGGGATAGTGAGTCTGCTCCGAAATTTGTAAACAGTAGTACACTTTTAGTGGATTTGGTACATCTCCACATTGTAGGTGTATGCTCCTTGGATATATCCCAGTGAGGGTGAACCAAGAAAAAATCGTTGTGTCTTGTGCATGATTTAGTTTCTGTTTATACTTTGCTACAGGAAAGAGAGATAAGAGAGTTTTAATTAACAGCGAAATAAGATTAATAGAGGAAGTTTTTTTAATCTATCATACCCGGATTCACATCCCCCCTCTCAGGGTATCTAACCCAGTGAACTTAATAATTATATATACAAGAACTTGTTGCAATGTTCCTGTCGCAAAAAGTAGTTGCAACGGGCTGGTCATCCCCTCGCAAATAGTTCTCTATTTATATATGTTATATATACCTAAACCTTTTGTGATGGCCCCGTTGCAAAAAAAATATATGTGATGCTAAAGTAATTCATCCCAAATAATTTTTAAAATATATATATAATCTATTTGTGATGGGGTCCTGTTGTAAAAGGCCTCATCGCAAATAGTTAATAAAATAAATAAAAATTAATTAAATTATGATTAATGAAAAAATAATATTATTATTATTAAAATAATAAAAAAATAGAAAATATTAAAATTATCAATATTCTCAAAAAAATATAAAAAATCATAAAATATTATTATTATTATTATTATTATTATTATTAAAATAAAAAAACATTATAAAATATAATACTAATAATAAATATTAAAATATTAAAATATTAAAAATGAAAAAAATTAATTTATAAAATACTCACACCAATATAAAAGACAAAAACTGTAAATAGTTCATATTACAACAAATGTTGAATTAAAATTTTTTAACAGAACAAAAAAAATCACTAGGGGTAGTTTTCTAGAGGATCTGGTGGAGGAAAATCCATCCCTAAACTATGAGTCAGACAGTGCATCTACTCCATCTGCTCTTACTACTACTACTGCCATTGATGCATTTCCTCCTTGTGTTGTTATTGTTGTTGTTGTTGTTGCGGATGACGCATCTCTTCCTGTTGCTTCTGTAAACACTCTATTAGCTCAGTTTGAGCTCACAACTACTCCTAATAATGTGAGCCAAAAGATGATGCCGCTCCAAGAGATCCTCTAGAGCTAGATGTCGACATTGCAGTTGTACCATAATAAGTCCCAAGAGTCCAATGAGAGCTGATACAAACTACTTGGCCCTTCTCGAAGGCATACTGGGTCACCTGCATCCATGTTGCCTCATCGAAATGGTGGGAAGTACTAGTCTGTTCAGCAGTCTCAACCTAACTCTTAGTCCGTGTCTGAGAGGTCGCAGCCACATATGACTCCTTCAGTTCCATTTTGAAATTAAAATAGTGAAAATATTATATATAGTTAAGTTTCAAACTGAAAAAGTAATAATACTGACCACAATCTGACACTGGCGATCACCTCTAATCTCTCCAGTGGATGGATCGTTGTACATTCATTGATAAACATCATACTCTATAATATCGGGATGCTTGACTATCTATATGAATATAAAATAAATTGTTTATATTTAGTGTTATATAAAATATTTAAAAAAGATACTTACCAGATTCTCTCTATGCGTACTGAATGTATAGCTACCAGCTCAATGTGTTACCTCCTCTCTCCCCCGATTCTGTCGGCCCAATGAAGATCTCCTCTGAAATCCACCACTCAACCAGTGTGAACATAATCTATCCTAAACATGAGATGAAATGTACTCTGGTCGGTGGACTCTACATGACTCATCAAATACTGTCACTCTTGATTTCTTAATGGTTTTCCTTCTCAAATTGTGCAAAAACTGACGGAAACGTTCATGCATAGACACCTCTCATGCCTCGGGGATAGCGTCATGCATGCTATCATCGATGAGATACCATAAACCCAACAAATAATTTATAATATCAAGTTATTAATGAAATAAATTTCTAAATAAATATTATTTAATTACGTACAAGACAATGATTGAACATTCCAACCTACACATTAATGAGAATATGTTCCCATGTGATCCAGGGCTGAGAAAAATAATTGTGCAAGATAGCGCTCCCATGTCCAATAGCTACATGCACAAAACTATGAAAAAATAATAAATAATCAAACAATTAGTATAAAAATAAATTAATGAAAGCTATCTAAAATACACAGGTTACCATACCACTGCATACGTGGATCGAATCTAAGATGTGGACGTCGCTCGAGGATAGGGTCAGGAATCATCAGTCACGCAAGCCTGTAGCCCCTCCGCATACCCCTTGAACCGCCAGTAGGCAGAGGGTCAGATGATTCCAAATCCTCCTCATCCAAAGGTATCTCAGCCTCCTCCAACTCATAAAATAGATCAGGGTCCATCTGAAACACAAAATTATTATTTTTAGCAGATAGTTGAAAATAACTATTACATATAGAAATATATTAGTTATGATTGTAACCAGCATTTAACTATGTCAATGTTCACCTTCATCGTCATCTTTATAGCTGACGATGTCAATGTCTTCATATTCATTATCGGCATCATCAATATCCATATGAGTTTCAGTTTCATCATCTCCTGCCATTTCAAATTCATTTGTAACATCATTAACATCATCATCACCATCAACCCTTAATTGTGGGGTGTCATCATCGATATTCATGTCTCTTTGTGAAAATGATGGATTTTGAGTAGTCTCTTGAAAAACTTTTATTTGATGTACTTCATCAGAACCACATTCAGTTTGAGTAAACTGATTTTCCTGAGATTTTGTTTATATTATGCTCCACCAATCACTCAGTCTTATTGAAGTAGCACAGAAATTTGTGTAATATATTTTATGTGCCTGTTGAGCCAGTAAAAATAGTTCATTTACTACAATAAGACTTTTATATTTAATATTGATGATTCCATCAGATAAATGCGCAAGATTCTCTCAGTATCCAACCACCGACATTTAAACATTGTTATGTAATTTTTTCCTAGATAGCACAGTTCAATAATTTCATCCAGAATTCCATAGAAGTTGAATTTAGTTTCTCTATGATGTGATCCTCTCAAAAAAACTCCATTGTTCATTGTTTTTTTATTCTTTGTATGCACATGTATGAAATCTAAAACCATTCACCACATATGCATTATATGATTTAACCATTTTGGATGGTGGGTTACTCAATATACACAGTTTCTTATCAATTTTATCAACATGTTGAGAAACCTGAAAATTTGTAAAACAATTATCAATATAATAAATAATAAACCGAATTGATATGTTAAAACTTCAATAATTTATGTTACCAATTTTTGAAACTATTGAGAAAAAAAAATTTGTCAGCGTTCTTCAAGAGAATCTATTGTAATTTGTGGAAGATGTTTCTTGATATGATTATCATATAACCTAAAAATAGAATAAGTTTAATTATTGTAACATAAATTATATAATAAATGATAGAATCACTCTCAGTACAAATGATGTCATTTCTTCACAATTGAGCAGAACATATGTATGAGCTCTGTGATGTTCAACATCTGAAATCCATCATTCATGAACTCCACTAAAACCAACCTCTGGATGATTAAAAACTGATAATTTATTTTTCATTTCATCATCAACATTACCCTCATTCAATACCATGCGGTTTTGTTTGGAGGGATATTCAAATTCAAAATAATGATCGTAGAAAAAAGAAACTTCCTTTTGCTAATAAGCTTCAGCAACTGAGCCTTCAACTAATGTTTTGTTACATACTTTTTTCTTCTATTTCTTCATGTATATCTCGAATGGGTACATCCATCGAAACATTACTGGAAATCCACATTTAGCTTCATGTAGAAAATTTAATATCATATGTTCCATTGAGTCAAAGAATGCCAGCAGGAAGATTTTTTCCAGTTTAAATATAATTACAACAACATCTTCTTGTAGTTTTCTTACTACATCATAGTCTGTAGTCTCTGCACAAATTTCTCAAAAATATATATGATATGTATTTTATCGAATCCAAAATCATAGAATTCAAAAAACCTCTGAATTCAATCGGCATAATTCTTTCCATTATAACACAACAATCATGACTTTTTAATCCAGTAATATGACCATTCTTAACACATCTGCCCAAATTAGAATCATAACCATCTAGAAGTCTCAAATCTGTAATCCACTGACAAAATAATAAGATAATATATTTAGACAATGTATAAGATTCTTTTGGATTCATTAACCTCTATGATCTGACATTTTGGAAGATTTCATTTTTCCGTCGTCTAAAAATTTGGGCAGGATCTAATTGTGCCTTTATATTATCTTTGGTCTTACCTGGTGTATCCAAAATGGTATGAAATAAATTATCAAAATCATTTTTCTCAATATTCATGACATACAAAATGTGGTGGACCAAAAAATCAAACCAATATGAAAGATCCCAAAAAATGCTCCGTTTTATCCAATTATGTTTTTTCCCAAATCCATGAATTTTTTGTTGGTTTACTATTGGCCTAAATGTGATGGGAGGTAATGAAAATACAACTGATTTTAACTTTGTACCTATGATCATTTTTGAGGTTCATCACTTTCCATTGTGCCTTTTCTAAAATGAGATTTTTTCTTCCAAAAATGATGATCGGTTGGAAGAAATCTGCGATGATAGTCAAAATTGCCAGGTTTTTTCCATTGACTAGAATAAGGGCTTTTTTGTCTTTCATACAGTAAGGACATGATTTCATACCATGTTTACTCTAGCTAGATAACATGCCATATGTCGGTAAGTCACTAATCATCCATATCAATGTAGCTTTTAATATGAAATTTTGTTTCAAAGCAACATCATATGTACTAACACCATTACTCCACAACAAATTTAACTCATCAATCAATGGTTTCAAAAAAACATCAATATTCTTTTTCGTATGTCTTGGGATTAATAAGGTCAAAAAGATATTGGGATCCTTCATCAAAATCCATGGAGGTAAATTGTATGGAGTTATAAAGATATGTCAACATGAATACTGACTACCATAATAACCAAACAGAAAGAAACCATCAGTAGAAAGACACAATCACACATTTCGGGATTCCAAATAAAAAGACAGATACATACAGTCAAAATGTTTCCATGAATCACCATCATATGGATGATTCAAGCTTTTATCAGTTGAAATCTTGGTTTTGTGACATGAAATTATTGACGTTTTTTTCTAAGACATAAATAAAAGATACAACCTGGGGGTAAGGGGAAATATATCAACTGTTTTACAGGAATCGATCCAGACTTCCTCAATTGAGATTCTTTATACCTTGATTTTCCACATGTGGGAAAACTATCCAACAACTCATTTTCACCAAAATATAAGATGAAATCATTATCACATGTATGAATCTTATGATAACTAAGGCCCAGATTATGAACCAACATCTTAATCTCATAGTAATTTGTAGGGAACACATTTCCTCCAGGTAACCATGTTTTAACCAAAGAAAATATCTAATCAAAGCAGTTGTTTGACATTTCATTATCTGATTTAATAGCCATAAATTTTGTAACCGCTTCTAATTTGTTATCTTGAAACCAAGATATAATGCATCCTCAAAAGACCTCAACAAATCATAAAATTCAGATAGTTCCAACTCAGGAGTTAAATCAATATCATCCTAAGTTTCAGTTTGTTGAACAGATGGACCCACAACATCATGTACTAAATTTCAAAACTGTGATAGATCTGGAATCAAATTATTAGTATCTTCTCTCGAACTACATTCACCATTTTGATACCAAAAAACATAATCTTATTGAAAACCAAACCGCAATAGATGTCCCCCAACCTTGTCAAATGTGTCAAACGTTCTCAGAGCACATTTTTTACAAGGACACTTAATTGTGCCTTCTGAAAAAAATTCAGGTTTTGATGATTCCAATGATAAAACAGCTTCAACACCCTCAATATATACCGGATTTAAAATAGAACCATTTGTATTTCTACACTGATTTATCCAACCGTGGTTATCTAATAATGATTGTTGTCAACTTCCTTATTCCATATTTTTCTACAAAATATAAAATCATTAGTTTTTTGGAATAATTTGAAATTAGAAAAACACAATACAAAAAAAGTAGATAAATAATTACATTTACTTCTTAATAATTAACATTAATTATGGGCAACACAATTTCCAGTGGATTGACGACTACTCTTTTGTCTGACTGCTCATTTACTTGCAAATTTATCACACTAAAATCACAATGAAGAATCTACTCGGAGGTACGCATATTCATTCTTGTGCATACAATAATGTATAAGTGTACCACTGTGTAGATTCTTCATTGTGATTTTAGTGTGAGAATGATGCAATTAAATGAGTTGTCGGACAAAAGTGCCCCCTTTTCGTCGATGAATTGTCCTCTTGCAACTGTCACTACCTGAAAACATTATGAAAAATGTGGTCCTACAAAAGAATATTCAAACTCGTGCATACAATATTGGATATGCATATATAGAAGCATAATTTTCATAATGTTTTGAGTTGATGAGAATTGAGAGGAGAAGATTCATCGAGTAAAAGGAGTGTCGTCAATCCACTAGAAATTGTGCCAAGTTATCAAAATTTATTACAATTGATTTTATTCCAAATTATTTTTAATTATTTCTAATTATTCCTAATTATTCCTAATTATTCCTAATTATTCCTAATTATTTTTAATTATTCCTAATTTTTTGCTAATTATTTCTAATTATTGCTAATTATTGCTCATTATTTCTAATTATTTCTAATTATTCCTAATTATTTATAATTATTCCTAATTATTTCTAATTATTCCTAATTATTGCTAATTATTGATAATTACTGCTAATTATTGCTAATTACTGCTATTTATTCCTATTTATTCCAAATTATTATTAATTATTACTAATTATTCCTAATTTCTACTAATTATTCGTAATTATTACAAATTATTACAAATTATTACTAATTATTACTATTATTACTATTTATTACTATTTATTACTATTTATTACTATTTATTACTATTTATTACTAATTATTACTATTTATTACTAATTATTTCTATTTATAACTATTTCTTACTATTTATTACTATTTATTACTATTTATTACTATTTTTTACTATTTATTTCTATTTATTACTATTTATTACTATTTATTACTATTTATTACTAATTAATACTAATTATTACTATTTATTACTATTTATTAGTATTTATTACTAATTATTAGTATTTCTTACTAATTATTAGTATTTATTAATATTTATTACTAATTAATGCTAATTATTGCTAATTATTTCTAATTATTACTAATTGTTGCTAATTAATGTTAATTATTTTTAATTATTGCTAATTATTTTTAATTATTCCAAATTATTGCAAATTATTCCTAATTATTGCTAATTAATGCTAATTATTCCTAATTATTCCTAATTATTGCTAATTATTTCTAATTATTGATAATTATTGAAAATTATTGCTAATTATTGATAATTATTGATGATTATTGCTAATTATTGATAATTATTGCTATTTATTCCTATTTATTCAAATTTATTGCTATTTATTACTATTTATTACTAATTATTCCTATTTATTACTATTTAATACTATTTATTACTATTTATTACTATTTATTACTATTTATTACTATTTATTACTATTTATTACTATTTATTACTATTTATTACTATTTATTACTATTTATTCCTATTTATTCCTATTTATTCCTATTTATTACTATTTATTACTATTTATTACTATTTATTACTAATTATTACTGTTTATTAATATTTATTACTATGTATTACTATTTATTAATATTTATTACTATTTATCACTATCTATTACTATTTATTACTATTTATTATTATTTATTGCTATTTATTGCTATTTATTGCTATTTATTGCTATTTATTGCTATTTATTGCTATTTATTGCTATTTATTGCTATTTATTGCTATTTATTGCTATTTATTACTATTTATTACTATTTATTACTATTTATTTCTATTTATTTCTATTTATTGCTATTTATTGCTATTTATTACTATTTATTACTATTTATTACTATTTATTACTATTTGGTACTATTTACTACTATTTATTACTATTTATTACTAATTATTACTATTTATTACTATTTATTACTATTTATTACTAATTATTACTAATTATTACTATTTATTACTATTTATTACTATTTATTACTATTTATTACTCTTTATTAACAATTATTAGTATTTATTACTAATTATTAGTTTTTATTACTAATTATTAGTATTTATTACTAATTATTAGTATTTATTACTATCTATTAGTATTTATTAGTATTATTTGTATTTATTAGTATTTATTAATATTTATTAGTATTTATTAGTATTTATTAGTAATTAATACTATTTATTACTAATTATTACTAATTATTACTAATTATTAGTATTTATTACTAAAATATTACTAATTATTTCTATTTATTACTATTTATTACTGTTTGTCAGTATTTTATTACTATTTATTAGTATTTATTAATATTTATTAGTAATAAATACTAATAATTAGTATTTATTACTAATTATTTGTATTTATTACTAATTCTTAGTATTTATTACTAATTGTAAATATTTATTACTATTTTTTCCTAATTATTACTATCTTTTCTTATTATTACTAATTAGTGTTAATTACTATTAATTACTGCAAAATACAACTACTAATTACTAATTACAACTAATTATTTATGTAGATTACTAATTATCATTAATAATTATTAATTATTAATAATTACTAAGAATTGGAACTGATAATTTAATTTTATTATTTCAAATAAATACTGATGACAAAACAATTTAAATCTAACTTAATTACAACTAATCAACAATAACTAATACTAATATAAAGAAATGAAATAAATACTAAATTAAATAAAACCTAAATACCTTTAAACTTGATCTCTTATAATTGTTGACGACTTCACAACTTCTTTGTAAAAAAAACTAACTCGGAAAAATTTTCACTTTAGAATTAGAGTTTAGAGAAGCAGAGAAAGCGGGAATTGAGGAGGAGGAAGGAAAAAACGGATAGAGGGTATATATAGGTTAGATTATTTGCGACGGGACTATTTGGGACAGGATTCTCATCCCAATTAGTATTTTTTTTCGACGGAACCTGTCACAAATACCTTCAGCTGCAATAATTACTGTCGGCGGTTAAAAGGTTATTTGTGACGGGACCCATCTCAAAAAGTTTCCTGCCAACACACTATTTACGACAAGACAACATCCCGTCGCAAATAGGTTTTTACCGCCGCTAGTTATTTGCGACGGGTCCCATCG
Source organism: Viscum album (assembly GCA_963277665.1). Lineage (NCBI taxonomy): Eukaryota > Viridiplantae > Streptophyta > Magnoliopsida > Santalales > Viscaceae > Viscum > Viscum album. Next base: position 349,531,301 of record OY728130.1, on the reverse strand, counting down.
CAAATACCCTTCGGGGGTCAAACTAGTTGCGATGGGGGATCCCCTGTTGCAACTAGTGTTTACCGTATCCCGGTATTCGCGACGGGCGGTGCCTACCCGTCGCAAAAAGCCTTTCATGCGGTTTGGCGCGCAAACCGTGCCAAACTGTGCGTAAATTTTTTCAACAGGGCACCAAGACCCATCCCAAATAATCCGTCACAAAAACCAGTTTTTCCCGTAGTGTCTAATACCATTATTAAGGATTGTGGGTTACATACATGGAATCCCCAAATCAATGAATTATAGGTACAAATAGGTTAATACCCTTAAGTGGAAATGTATAGGGGTATACACCAAACAAATGTTCACCATGGAAAATCACAATGACAATTTGGAAGCATAACGATATTACATAAAGATTCATAATATGGTTCAATGATAGAGAACAAAGTCTCTAATCACTTAAAAGTCAAAAAACAATAGGAGGAATTTGTATTAACATAATATTACATGAAAATTTGGGAATTAATATGCATAAGACAAGGAGGGTGATAAAATAAAAAATTGTAATGGAAAAATCATAGGATAATTTTTGAAGTATAATGTGGGTACATTATGAATCATAGAAGGTCTTAATGTAATGTATCGGATTTTCCATGTATTATTTTTAAATATTATATGGAATTATTACGAGACTGGGCGCAAAGACGACATATCATTCCTAGGTCCAGTAAGCCCGGAATGATGGTTTGAACTTTTTTTTAGTTAAGTGAGTCGGCACTCGCGCGCGGTTGTGGCAGTTCCCAAACGGGTACCCGGATTGAAAATCTAAGGGCACTATTGCGTCCAGGATGACGAATTTACCTAAGAACGGTTCTAACCTAGACCGGCGTAGGTCGGATGTGAAGTTTAATTTTTTTCGGCGTTTTAAAAAGGGAAGCACTTTAGAAGGAATAAAATAAATTAATGATTTATTTTATTATTTTTAAAACGTTTCCCTTTTTTTGAGCAGCGACCTAATCCACCCCGATAAATACATGCTTACGGCAAATTCGCAGGGGTAGCCTCATAACCCTGCGAGTTGAGAGAGAGAGAGAGAGAGAGAGAAATTTCTCTTGGAGCTTGGGCAGTGGAGGGCGCGTTGGCGGGCGACGACGATGTGAGCAATCAGCGCCCCTTGGATTTTGACGAATCCCTTCGGCGGACGCGTCGCAACGATCGCTCTTCAACCGGTTTGAGGTAGGGGTTTGTAATTTCAATTTCTTTTCCCCGTTTTTGAGTTTTAATGACGAACGCGGATCAACCACGAACAAGTTGTTCCGCGGATTCGTACGTTCTTGCGGGAGGGTTTTCTTTGGGATGATTTTGGGGAAATAATCCATGCTTTTATTTATGTTGATCTCTACTCCATTTAAATCTATTAACGGGAGCGGATCAACGCTGTGACGAACAACAGCGGAGGTTTGTTCCTCAATTTCGTTTATTGAATTTCCTCCCCCATTCTTTTCTTCGCGTTCTTCGCGGGGCAACAAACAACGGATCGTTGCGTATCCATTCTGCAATGCAACGATCCCAAATCGAAGGTTCAACACCACAACGACCTTGTAGAGGTGTGACGATGATGGTGGACAATGAATCGGACCGGATCGGTAAAGGGCGTTCTTCGAGCGTTCTTTGTGCGGAAAGATTAAAACACGTTTTCAAAGCCGATCGAAGGCCCAAAACACCGGAAGCAGCTTCGTGGTGTCGGGGCGGCCAAAACCTGAAGGTTTCGTGGTGATTGGACAGCCGGAACGACGATCGGAGAAGCACGGTAGGCGCGCCGGTAAAGAGCTTCGGTTCTGGAAATTTCCAGAACACACGGCGTGTACTTCCGAAGAACATGTCATGTAGTACTGGCAGCGGCTAGGGTTTCAGGGTTCAGAGAGGTGCCACACAGCATGTGACCTTGGTCACACAGCGTGTTGAACTTTCCCCAAAGCTCGGCGTGTGTTTGGGAAATACACAGACACGGGATGATCTACATGGCTTCAGGCGACACGGCGTGTATAGCTTGGCAGAGGAGGCAACGTGAAGCTCGGCGTGTATCTAGGGGATACACGGACACGGGTTAAAGTACACGGGTTGATAGCCGTGTACGGCCACACGGCCAGTGACACGGGGCCAACCCCAGTCACTCGGACACGGCGTGTACATCGTACTACATGTCGTGTATTAAGTTTTTCTACACGAACAGTTCTACGACACGGACCGTTGTACACGGGAAATACCCGGGGTCAAGAAACACGGCGTGTATATTTTCTACACGCAATGTACTTTTTGGAAAGCAACATTGTCCTCTTGTTCACCGTATCCTAGAAATATTTCGTTTGGGTTAGTGCCCCTTCTTCTCGTTCCCCTGAAAGTCAGGCATCGTTTCCTTCTACAGGAGTACGATCCCTTTAGCCGGACATTCTGTGATAGAGTTGGCATCCCTCCGAGAGGCCCGGAGCGAGATCCTCTATCCATTCCTCACCCTAGGTAGAGTTAGGCATCGACGTGACCAACTCTACCGGGCATTGATACTCTACCTAGCTGGTGTATCACCTAACTGGTGAATCCGGATGAGTCGTGGTATTCGCTATGACCCTGGCAGTGATCCTCATCTGTGTATCATGATCTTTCCCACTCAAGAGTGTGTCTCCCGTAATGAGTGCTTCTCTTCTATCGTAACCTACCCACTCAAGAGTGTGTCTCCCGTAATGAGTGCAGCTACCTCTCTTGACGGTTCCCGACGAACAACACTTCTTGGACAGATGTCATCAGATCTATAAGACTCGTGAAGTGTGTTCTCCCGGAATGAGTGCATCACGAAATCTTCGAACGGAATCCCTAAAGGGGGTATTTAGTTGTGTGACTTGTCCCTTCAGTACGGGTCTGGGTTTTGAGTATATCAGGTTTGTTCTATATGTTCTATAGACATATATTGTGCATAGCTGACTGTAACCTTACTTTGTATACTGCTTTGTGGTTTTCGGAGTCCTCTACTGAGTATTGTTATACTCACCCCTACACGGGCTTTGCCCGAACATCTGGTGTCTTTTGCAGACGAGCAGCCTTTTGATAGAGTCCAGGGCGGACCAGGACGGGACCGAGCTTTCTGAGTTCCCTACAGGCCGAGTCATTCCTACAGCTACGAGCGGAAGTCCCAGTACATTTTGTGTTTACAGGTTAGACTTTATAGTATTCAGACTCTTTTTTTTGGTGGGCTTGTATTTTGGCCTAGTTTACTTTTACAGTACTCTACCTTTCGTCGTACTCTGTTGGTTGGGGTTTAGTTGTATGCATGAATTTATTTCCTTAGTGTTTTACATTTCAGCATTTGTGGTCTTGGAGATGTGTGCGTGTCTACAGGTACTTAGGCAATGCCTCCCATGTTAGTAATATGCCTATTCGGTGCTAGTAACCAGCCCCTGTCCTATTGGAGGTGGGCTTGGGGAGTCACGGTGTGGGCCCCACTGGGATTGGTCGTGACCGAGTGGTATCAGAGGTGGTCGGTTCTACCTTCATACCAACAGTCTATGAGGTTGTTTTGGGGCAACAATGTTAAGTGTTTCGAGTTTGGCTTTCAGTCCAGAGACTCCAGTGTTGGTGTGGAGGCCAACGTATCCATACACCGGGGCTCTGATATCCTGCTTTCCGACTCGGTACACAAAAACACTGGTTGCGGGGAAATAAAAAGGTACATGCATCATATAATAATGGGTTGTGTTTTCCATGTCCTTTGTCTCAACTATCCAGATATACTCTTTGACCATGGTACGTCTTGTTTCCTTACAGGATGCCTCCGCGACGCATACCTTCTAGGATTCAGCAGCACGATCACGAGGATGACCCCCTCAGTGACGAGGCTTCGATACATGGACCAGTTCCCTTGGCGTTGCCATCGGGTGGTGCTCCTGCTATGCCACCACCAGTGGAGCAGCCAGTGGTACCTACAGTACCGGCCGGCGAGGAGTGCAGGCTCAACGTGCTCCATGAGTTCCAGATACAGAGACCCCTCTGGTTCCGAGGCGAGCCCGGCCCTCAAGCAGTTGAGGACTTGCTTGAGGTAGTGACCAGAGTTTTCTATCTAGTGAGGACACCAGTAGACCAGATGGCGATCCTAGGAGCGAGCCTTCTTCAGGGTTCGGCGGGGCGATGGTGGAGTCTGACCACACAGACTCATGATGAGGAGAACCTTTTGTGGACAGATTTTGAGAGACTCTTCAGGGAGGAGTTCTCTCTGGTTACGCTTAGAGTTGTGCGCATCTAGGATCTTCTTCAGCTCCAGCAGGGCAGTGGGACTATGGCTGACAATTCATCGAGGTTTACCAACCTTGCCAAGTACTCGATGGATATTGTCAGGGATCAGTACTTCAGAGCTCGGACCTTCGAGCGGGGTTTACGATGAGACATCTGAGCTAGTGTCGTGCCTCTATGCATATCGACTTATGCTGGAGTGCTCAAGCGAGCTTTGGTGGTTGAGAGCTTCTTGGCGGAGCAGAGATATCCGCCAGTAGTCAGCAGCAAGCAGACAGGTGCGGAGACCTCGATGGCAGGGAGCCGACATCAGACACAGGGATCAGGATGTGAGAGACGTTGGAGGAGGACCCAGCATAGGGGATTGACAGTCTAGGGCTCTCAGGCTGGATCCATTCATCCTAGGGAGAAACGATGTTACGCATGCAATGGTAGGGGACATCTCGCTAGGTATTTCCCGACCCGTCGAGCTGCTGACAGGGAAGCAGTGGATGGACCACCAAGGCAGAGGGAGAGGATAGAGTAGGCAGACCCGCCAAGCAGCGGACGTGGCAGAGGAGCAGGGAGAGTTGCGGTTGGTGGCAGACGCTTCGACATACTTCCACCACCACCCCCAGGAGGTCCGCACCAGGCTTAGGGAGCTGGGGGACAGGGGCGGGGATAGCTGCATGCGGTCGAGGCATACGACCCAGGGGCTCCACAGATGATTCGAGGTATGATATGTGTCTTTTCTACCTTAGATTCCATACTCATAGACACAGGTTTTATGTAACACCCCGAGATTTTATGAAAAATATTCTTTTAATTTCATTAATTTCTTGTGTTGTATTCTACACCAAGATTACCTTGCACTATACGCAACACCGTATTAGCTTGCAGTATACGCAACACTATTCTTGGATCATGTTACACACAATTTTGATAATAGTTATTCTACGCAATATTGAGTATATATATATATATATATTCAATGTATAAATGAAATATGGTTGGATTCTGTTATAGGAAACAACGAAGGATTCTTTCACAACATGCAACCCTGACTTGGCTTGCATTACACGCAATCGCAACCTTCCTCGATAGCGTGTGTTGTACGCAATACCGGGTTTTAATAAACAACGATATATTATTATAATATTGTCATGAACTAGTCGTTATGAATAGTATTAACTAAATTTTAAATTTTATAACATTATTATTCATCTTACATATTTTCTAGAACATGTTATAAGAACAAAATAAATTTTTCGGGTAAAATAAGTATTTTTCAAAAAATGCAGTTTTGCCGCCTTTTGATGGCGCAACCACATTAAATCTAGTTTTTGACATGTTTATAAGTTCAATTTGACAAAATAAAATTCTTCTTTTGAATCATGATATAAAAATTTACATTAGATAAAGTTTTGATATTTTTCTGATAATTTCATATTTTAATGAATAGTAAAAACACGCTATATTTTAATTAAAAACAACTTTTTTCATCGTAATATCTTATGTGGTTAAATTATAATATTGAATGGTTTTAAAGTATAAATAGAATATATTTTTACCATTTAATATAATTTATGTCATTATCATTGATTTTACCTTGAATTCGTAGGTTAAATCAATTCAATCTTTTGCAATGTTTTAAAGAAAAACCCCTTTTCTTTCGACAACGGGATTAATTTTAATTTTATTTCTGAATCTTTTGTGTATTGAATTTGGAAAAATGGATTCCATATTTGGAATCAGTGGGTCCAAATTATGTTAATAATCTACTTTTTATTTTTGGGCATTGTGAATAGTAACTACGGTAAATTTTATTTACTATAGTTAAAGGTAAATCGGGTAATTAAGGGTAAATATAAGATTATAAAATTACCCTAACACTTGTAAAAATCCTATTGAATGGCTGAAAGTATACCCATATAACCTAATGGTCGGATTATATTCATTTTATGGACTTTTTTCCATGAAAATAATTTAATTATTATTAAAACCAAAGAATGTGACCACATGTCACTTTCTTAAATATTATAAGTATAATAATTTTAATTTAGTGATAAACTTGATGACACTTAGAACATGAATAGTCTCCAGAAATCTAATACAATAATCTACATCATAGGAATTTATTTATAATTTTTAGGTATTAAATAATTATCATTTATTATGACACAATGATGATGCAGTAATTGTCTTATTAATGAAATTTTGACATAATTGATGTTATAAATGCCCAAATAAATGTAATTTGAGACTTTTTATGACTTACATTAATTTTATAGGTTAATATGACATTTTATTGTTGATATACGTAACTTGTTTTGAACTTATCATTCTGTTATGAATTTCATAAAAATCATGTACCAAATAGTATCAAAATTGACATAAATTAGTTTTTAAAAAGAATGTTATATTATTAATTATTATTTTATTCCTAAAAATCTAAGGTTCAGACAAATGACTTAGATAAGGTTATATATATTAATAATAAACAACTTCGGGTTCGTTTGGCTTGATATAGTAATTTTATTAACCTTATAGTGTAAGAAAACATGAAGACACGGTAAAAGTTAAATTATCTAACTTAAAGTTAAATATAAATGATAAGGTTAAAATTGATACCTAAAATTGTCTAAATTCTATTTTATGAGAGGATTTAGACCCATACCCACTTTATCTTTGAAATATATCAATTTGGATCTATTTAAAACCGAACTTGACTTTATAATGAAATAATATTTTTAGTTTTTCCAAAGGTGCCCCTCTCCTCCCTTATAAAAGGGCACCTCCTCCACCTTGTGCTCACACCACTTTGAGCCTTCAAGCTCATCCAAACCCTGAAAAAATCTCTTCTACACTTCCCTAGTATCTTCTTAGAGGTCCTGGTATTCTTCAAAGACCATCCTTAGTTCTTTAAGTGGAGGTTAAGAAAAGGCGCGTCAAAAAGAGGTAATATCCATTACCGATCTTTTTCAATTTCTTTCTTCTTCAACTTCTTCTTATTTAGTTTTTTCATGATAAAGTAATAAAATTAGTATTTCTTATATACTGATATGTTATTATAAATATGAAACAACTCTAATTAACCTTCTATCCATCCTACAGAAAAAGGAAATCACCGCGCGTGCGTACGTACGGAATACCGTCTCCACGCCGTGGTGTAATCTATTTTTCGTCACCACCTTAATTGGATGGGTATAATGGTGTAATGAGTAACTATATATGATTATTATAAAGTGATATTGATACATAAATAGTATACATACACTTCAACACAAGTTCACGATCATGAGAACGATATCATCGCTCGTGCGTACGTACGGACTACCGTCTCCACGACGCGATGAGATTCATTCTCCATGTTAACCATTTAAAAATGATTATAAAGTATATATAAGAAATAATAATGAAATATATGACATTATAAAGCTACTGGATTTATGTATATATGTATGTCATCTACTTACTTCCATTCAAGACAATAAGGAAAGGAAAACAGCATTCATGCGTACGTACGGACTACCGTCTCCATGAACGGTGTGTTTCATTTCATTTATCTATCTATTATATATATATATATATACTGAATATATATGATATATAAATAATGTTTTATATTCTGGAAGTAATTAAATCATGATATAAGTAATAATAATGTCAAGAACAACAAGTCCAAACACTTACGATAAATGAAACGATTTTACCCAAAATGCTTCTTTAACATGGAATTTACAAAAGAACGGGTAATATAAAGTCATAAGTGAACCATATATGATATCATAACAATGAATATGATTCTTTAATAAGTTAATGACATTATTTAAATCATTATACAGGAGGTTCGGACACTTACGAAGCAAATTGGACTTAAGGTAAGGGAAATATCACAATCTCATTTTTATCCGAGATTGTTTATACTTTGGAATTTACTGGGGTGTATTTTATCATCCAAATCCATGTTTCCTCAATATTTAATACTATTTCCATCCACCTAAAATTGTTTAAATCCATTTTTACCCTTCGGTGAGTTTTTAGTAAAAGATATGAAAGGAATCTTTTGTCATTTTTCGTACGAGGTACTTTTTGACTTTTCCGACAAAAGTACGAGAAGAATGTTTATTCTAACTTATACGGCATGAATGGATTTTTAAAACATTATTTACAAGAAGCTTACTTTAAAAATTTTCAAGTTTATTTTTAATCAACTTCTTTTAGTTTATAATTGTACGACATGTTAATAAAGGAAAAGTGTTTTTGAAGTAGAAAGGATATTTTCCTCAAGAATGAAGTTCAAGTGTTTTATCAAAATTATTTTCCATCTAAGATAATAAAGGGTTCTGTTTTTATCCCTATTATTACATTGATTTGATTATGTTGTGATGGAATTATTTTTATGAATTCCTTTATTGTATATGAATTATTTTATAATGTCATGATGTTTAAGATTCCCATTTTTATTACATGGGTTATGCAATGATGTATTATTTATGATTCGGTGGCACACATAAGAATGGTATCATTATGAGATGGGTGGGACCTTTATCTCCCTCCAATGCATTGGGTAAAGATTTCATATCTCATGAGATAGACATGGCTGGAACGGTAGGTTATACCAGTTCAGTGAAACAGGACTGAAACGAGGGTGACTCGGTTCAGAAATGGACTTTGTCCACTAAGATAGTCTTGGCAATGAGTCTTGACTAATAAGATATGATTCTCTATGATTATGTGTGTATGCCACAAAGTTTCATGTTTTATGTTATGATTATTGGGATTATATTTCACTACTATGATTTATCCCATGTTATGAAATTATGATCCCTTTTGCAGGTTAAGATTTCCAAAAGATATGTTCTTATGAATATGACGTAATTGATATTTCTTTTTTTTACCCTTACTGAGCATTTGAGCTCACCATTTTATGTTTTCTTTTCCCCAGGACATAAAAGAAAGGATTTAGGTTTTAAAAAAAGAAGATCTTTATGGGAGATGTTGAAGATCTTTCACCACGATTAGAAGATTATATTCTGAGTTTCCAAAGACACTAAACTATTACGGTCCTTGTGTGTCTATTTTTCTTATGTATTAAGTATTCCGAAAAAGTAATCTAATGTCCATGTACGTCAAGCTTCGGGTCTCTACAGTTGGTATCAGAGGAAAGGTTTAGTCAACCTTTGGAAACTAGGATGCGAAAATTTTAGTGAGATCCCTAGAGATATTTCTAATGTATGTATAGGGATGTCCCTAAGGTTAAGTATAATTATAGGATATAGTCCTAGAACTATGGTAACGATCTTAGAATTTAACCTAAGATGTTAGATATTAAGGGTACTCCCCCTTTATTATGTTGTTTTCCCTAGCATGATTTTTGCCTCTCACACTATTCATTTTGGGTTTTAGAAAATGTCTGGAAACAAGATGATTCACGATAATGGAGGATATAATGGACAATGGAATGATATTCTTCATGAGAAACCAAATTAAATGGGATTTGGAGGTCCAAACATCATTATTATGTCGAATCAGCAATCTCATAATATGATCAATAAAGTAAAATTTGGTAAGTTTCCTTACTCGACTAATAAGAGAAAGATGGAGTTTCATGATGATCATAGAGGAAAGAAAGTTCAATTTCCCCTATGTAAATCATGTGGGAAGAGGCATCAAGGAGAATGTTTCAAAGGAACTGGAAGATGCTTTGGGTGTGGAAAAGAAGGACACAAAGCCAGTAAGTGCAAAGGAAAAGGTTCAGTTAACACCAAGGATGAGGATAATGGTATTGCTACGACATCAACAATGGTTAAATGTTTTAAATGTGGAATGTATGGGCATTATGAAAACCAATGCCCTAAGGGAAAGTCTCATAGAGAGAATCATTATGGTCGTATGGGTAGTATTTATGTTGATGATGATGATGAGACTACAAATGATATGTGAGATGAAAGAGTTGTTGAGGCTCGGTCAATGGTTTAAGAATGTAGTGGAATGATTACATGTTTATCAAGTGTAATTTTGTATAAGTAATTTCATGGTACTATGGAATAAAGAGACATCTAAGGATTGTTACACTGTTGAATTTCCTTAAGTTTTGAAATTATGTGATGAATGGTACCATTATTTTTGGAAAGTAGATGATATGCGCATAATTAAGGGATAAGGAGAAAATTAAATGTTTGATTGTATTCATGAGCTCATGACTGATATAAGGAGAAGGTTATATCATGGTTTGACTATATAGAATTTTTGGATTTTGAAAGAGTTAACTTTTGACAGCATTCATGTTTTCACTAAGGTTTAATGGGTATTAATTTTTCAAGAGAATACATGATTACGATATTCACATGATTGGAATGTGACCAACAAGATAATGGGAGATAAATGATGGTTGGTTGATGACATTTCAAGTAATCATTTTCTTTATACTATGAGCTTGGACCGAAATATTTTAGATAAGCCTAAAGATTGGAATGGATTATGTTGGACATAATTTAGGATATAACCTTTTCCGATATTATTGATGGGATTTTATAGTAATATAGCTTTAGACAAAGGAAAACCTGCAGGACGGGCGACAGCCCATCGCGTCGGGCAAGGCTGTGGGAATCGAACCCACAACCGAAGTGCAACTGGCCTTTATCGCCTACCACTGGCCTATAGGAAGTCCCTGTTTAGTAGAAACTAGTTTTATTTTATTATGTGGTATGATATATGAAGTATAGGTTCATTCTTGGAATCGTATACGATTACCCTCACCATAGATGGACTTATGTATATTTGATAACTTTTGCTAAAATTTTGTTTGAAACAGATGGAATGACCCATCATTCTATCACATGATCAATTAACACTTCATGAATAACAAATTCAACTTCATTTATTTAAGAGATGAAGTGTAAATTGTTCAAAGTACGAACAACAGTGAGACTGTACCAAAATAAAGTAAGTATTTATTCTAATTCTAATTCTTCAACTTTAGGGAAATGATTTTGAAAACCGAAAATGTTGTCCTAGTGATCTTATATCTGATGAATCAGATGGTACCCTAGATCATCACAAATTTATGGCTTTGCGATTGTTGGTTTTTTCATAGCCATGTTCTCTACCACTCTCCATCAGAACTTGATGGTTAGATTTTTCTTCCATATCCATATTTTCACCTATGTTCTCCTACATGGAAACCCAGTGATGAGTTAATTTGGGTAACCGTTACATTTTATACTTTAGTTTTTAAAGCCATATTTTGGTATTCCTTTTTACGATGTGGGTTTCTATTAAACAAACTTTCGAGTAGTAAACCATTTATAACCCCGATGAATTTCGAGGGCGAAATTCATTTTAAGGGGGGTAGAATGTAACACCCCGAGATTTTATGAAAAATATTATTTTAATTTCATTAATGTCTTGTTTTGTATTCTACACCAGGATTACCTTGTGCTATATACAACACTGTATTAGCTTGCATTATACGCAACACTATTCTTGGATCGTGTTACACACAATTTTGATAATAGTTATTATATGAAACATTGAGTATATATATATATATATATATATATTCAATGTATAAATGAAATATGGTTGGATTCTGTTATACGAAACAACGAAGGATTCTTTCACAACATGCAACCCTGACTTGGCTTGCATTACACGCAATCGCGACCTTCCTCGATAGCGTGTGTTGTACGCAATACCGGGTTTTAATAAACAACGATATATTATTATAATATTATCATGAACTAGCCGTTATGAATAGTATTAACTAAATTTTGAATTTTATAACATTATTATTCATCTTACATATTTTCTAGAACATGGTATAAGAACAAAATAAATTTTTCGGGTAAAATAAGTATTTTTCAAAAAATGCAGTTCTGCCGCCTTTTGATGGCGCACCCATTTTAAATATAGTTTTTGACATGTTTATAAGTTCAATTTGACAAAATAAAATTATTATTTTGAATCAGGATATAAAAATTTACATTAGATAAAGTTTTGATATTTTTCCGATAACTTTCATATTTTAATGAATAGTAAAAACGCGCTATATTTTAATTAAAAACAACTTTTTTCATCGTAATATCTTATATGGTTAAATTATAATATTGAATGGTTTTAAAGTATAAATAGAATATATTTTAACCATTTAATATAATTTATGTCATTAGCATTGATTTTACCTTGAATTCGTAGGTTAAATCAATTCAATCTTTTGCAATGTTTTAAAGAAAAACCCGTTTTCTTTCGACAACGGGATTAATTTTAATTTAATTTCTGCATATTTTTTGTATTGAATTTAGAAAAATGGATTCCATATTTGGAATCAGTGGGTAAAAATTATGTTAATAAGCTACTCTTTATTTTTGGGTATTGTGAATAGTAACTACGGTAAATTTTATTTATTATAGTTAAAGGTAAATCTGGTAATTAAGGGTAAATATAAAATTATAAAATTACCCTAACACTTGGAAAAATCCTATTGTATTGCTAAAAGTAGACCCATATAACCTAAGGGTATTATTATATTCATTTTATGGACTTTTGTCCATGAAAATAATTTAATTATTATTAAAACCAAAGAATGTGACAACATGTCACTTTCTTAAATATTATAAGTATAATAATTTTAATTTAGTGATAAACTTCATGAAACTTCGAACATGAATAGTCTCCAAAACTCTAATACAATTATCTATATCATAGGAATTTATTTATAATTTTTAGGGATTAAATAATTATCATTTATTATGACACAAATATGATGCAGTAATTGTCTTATTAATGAAATATTGACATAATTGATGTTATAAATGCCCAAATAAATGTAATTTGAGACTTTTTATGACTTAAATTAATTTTTTAGGTTAATATGACATGTTATTGTTGATATAAGTAACTTGGGTCGAACTTATCATTCTGTTATGAATTTCATAAAAATCATGTACCAAATAGTGTCAAAATTGACATATATTAGTTTTTAAAACAAATGTTATATTATTAATTATTATTTTATTCTTAAAAATCTAAGGTTCGGCCAAATGACTTATATAAGGTTATATATATTAATAATAAACAACTTGGGGTTCTTTTGGCTTGATATAGTAATTTTATTAACCTTATAGTGTAAGAAAACAAGAAGACACGGTAAAAGTTAAATTATCTAACTTAAAGTTAAATCTAAATGATAAGGTTAAAATTGATAACAAAACTTGTCTAAATTCTATTGGATGAGAGGATTTAGACCCATCCCCACCTTATCTTCGAAATATATCAATTTGGAGCTATTTAAAACCGAAATTGACTTTATAATAAAATAATATTTTTAGTTTTCCCAAAGGTGCCCCTCTCCTCCCTTATAAAAGGGAACCTCCTCCCCCTCTTGCTCACACCACTTTGAGCCTTCAAGCTCAGCCAACCCCTGACAAAATATCTTCTCCACTTCCCTAGTATCATCCTAGAGGTCCTGGTCTTCTTCAAAGACCATCCTTAGTTCTTTAAGTGGAGGTTAAGAAAAGGCGCGTCAAAAAGAGGTAATATCCATTACCGATCTTTTTCAATTTCTTTCTTCTTCAACTTCTTCTTCTTTATTTGTGTCATGATAAAGTAATAACATAATTATTTATTATATACTTATATGTTATTATAAATATGAAACAACTCAAATTAACCTTCTATCCATCCTACGGAAAAAGGAAATCACCGCGCGTGCGTACGTACGGAATACCGTCTCCACGCCGTGGTGTAATCTATTTTCCTCCACCACCTTAATTGGATGGGTATAATGGTGTAATGAGTAACTATATATGATTATTATAAAGTGATATTGATACTTAAATAGTATACATACACTTCAACACAAGTTCACGATCATGAGAACGATATCATCGCTCGTGCGTACGTACGGACTACCGTCTCCACGACGCGATGAGATTCATTCTCCATGTTAACCATTTAAGAATGATTATAAAGTATATATAAGAAATAATAATGAAATATATGAAATTATAAAGCTACTGGATTTATGTATATATGTATGTCATCTACTTACTTCCATTCAAGACAATAAGGAAATGAAAACAGCGTTCATGCGTACGTAAGGACTACCGTCTCCATGAACGGTGTGTTTCATTTAATTTATCTATCTATTATATATATATATATATACTGAATATATATGATATATAAATAATGTTTTATATTCTGGAAGTAAGTAAATCATGATATAAGTAATAATAATGTCAAGAACAATAAGTCCAAACACCTACGATAAATGAAACCATTTTACCCAAAACGCTTCTTTAACATGGAATTTACAAAAGAACGGGTAATATAAAGTCATAAGTGAACCATATATGATATCATAACAATGAATATGATTTTGTAATAAGTTAATGACATTATTTAAATCATTATACAGGAGGTTCGGACACTTATGAAGCAAATCGGACTTAATGTAAGGGAAATATCATAATCTCATTTTTATCTGAGATTGTTTATACTTTGGAATTTACTGGGGTGTATTTTATCATCCAAATCCATGTTTCCTCAATATGTAATATTATTTCCATCCACCTACAATTGTTTAAATCCATTTTTACCCTTCGGTGAGTTTTTAGTAAAAGATATGAAAGGAATCTTTTGTCGTTTTTCGTACGAGGTACTTTTTGATTTTTCCGACAAAAGTATGAGAAGAATGTTTTTTTTAACTTATACAGCATGAATGGATTTTTAAAACATTATTTCCAAGAAGCTTCCTTTAAAAGTTTTCAAGTTTATTTTTAATCAACTTCTTTTATTTTATAATTGTACGACATGTTAAGAAAGGAAAAGTGTTTTTGAAGTAGAAAGGATATTTTCCTCAAGAATGAAGTTCAAGTGTTTTATCAAAATTATTTTACATCTAAGATAATAAAGGGTTCTGTTTTTATCCCTATTATTACATTGATTTGATTATGTTGTGATGGAATTATTTTTATGAATTCCTTTATCGTATATGAATTGTTTTATGATGTCATGATGTTTAAGATTCCCATTTTAATTACATGGGTTATGCAATAATGTATGATTTATGATTCTGTGGAACACATAATAATGGTATCATTATGAGATGGGTGGGACATATATCTCCCTCCAATGCATTGGGTAAAGATTTTATATCTCATGAGATAGACATGGCTGGAACGGTAGGTTATACCGGTTCAGTGAAACAGGACTGAAACGAGGCTGACTCGGTTCAGAAATAGACTTTGTCCACTAAGATAGTCTTGGCAATGAGTCTTGACTAATAAGATATGATTCTCTATGATTATGTGTGTATTCCACAAAGTTTCATGTTTTATGTTATGATTATTGGGATTATATTTCACTACTATGATTTATCCCATGTTATGAAATTATGATCTCTTTTACAGGTTAAGATTTCCAAAAGATATGTTCTTATGAATATGACGTAATTGATATTTCTTTTGTTTACCCTTACTGAGAATTTGAGCTCACCCTTTTATGTTTTCTTTTCCCCAGGACATAAAAGAAAGGATTTAGGTTTTTAAAAAAGAAGATCTTTATGAGAGATGTTGAAGATCTTTCACCATGATTAGAAGATTATATTCCGAGTTTCCAAAGACACTAAACTATTACGGTCCTTGTGTGTCTATTTTTCTTATGTATTAAGTATTCCAAAAAAGTAATGTAATGTCCATGTACCTCAAGCTTCGGGTCTCTACATTCTAGTCATTCGCTTATAGCCACATGACTTGTACAAAACCTCAATATTCCGGTAGAACCGTTGACATGATCCTTACGCTTGGAGACACCTATGGGAGGAGACTCGATGATCACACACCTCTACAGGCAGTGTGATATTACCCTTGGAGGTGAGAGTTTCGGTTGGAACCTCTTGGTGGTAGTGTCGAGGCCTTACGACGTCATTCTCAGTATGGATTGGTTATCTTCGGTCCATGCCCAGATTGACTATTTTAGGCGAAGGGTGCGGTGTGTCCGCTGTGATGGAATGAGGTTTTCCTTTGTCAGAGAAAAGGAAACCCAGGCAGCACAAAATAGGCTCATGCATAGGAGGGTGCAGCTGATCACTCATGAGTTGGCTAGCCTTACCCTCAGAGCAGTAGATTTTGTGATCTCTTAGTTCCCAGCAGTGGTGGCGGAGTATGAGGACGTCTTTCCCGAAGATGTTCCAGGATTACCTCCCAGCCGAGAAATTGACTTCTGCATCGACTTACACCCCGGGATGACACCGATTTCCTCATTGGAATATCGGATGTCTCCCGAAGATCTTCGCGAGATGAGGGTGCAGTTGGAGGATTTTTATAGCAAGGGTTTCGTAAGACCCAACGTCTCACCCTGGGCAGCCCCAGTCTTGTTTGCCAAGAAGGCAGACAGAAGTATGAGGTTATGCGTGGATTACCGGCGCCTGAACTAGGTGACGGTGAAGAACAAGTACCCACTACTGAGAATCGATGACCTCTTCGATTATCAAAGAGGGGCACAATGGTTCTTAAAGTTTGACCTTCGATCAGGCTATCACCAGCTACGAGTGCAGGATGAGGATATACCGAAGACGGCTTTCAGATGCTTCTATGGTCACTATGAGTACTTGGTGATGCCTTTTGGAATGAAAAACTCCCCTGTAGTTTTCATGGGGCTGATGAATAGTATCTTCCATCCATACTTGGATCGGTTCATGGTGGTCTTCATCGACAAAATCCTCATGTACTCAGCGTTAGAGGAGGAGCACGCGAGACACCTGCGGATGGTTCTGGATGTACTCTGGGAGCACCAGCTTTATGGGAAGCTCTCTAAGTGCAAGTTATGGATTTAGGAGGTCCACTTTCTAGGAAATGTCATCTCAGTAGATGGAGTAGCTGTGGACCGAGCCAAGGTGGAGGCTGTGTTATCATGGGAGCCACCTCGGAGTGTGACAGAGGTGCGGAGCTTCCTTGGGTTGGCAGGATATTACCGAAGATTCATTCCTTATTTCTCCCGGATATCAGAACTGATGACGACCTTGATGAGGAAGGGGAAAACCTTCGTGTGGATAGAGAAGTGCCAGCAGGCTTTTGAGAAATTGAGGCAGAGTTTGAAGAGCGCCCCAGTCTTGAGATTGTTGGAGGAGGTTGTCGAGTGTGTAGTTTTCTGCGACGCATCAGAGACTGGGCTCGGCTATATCCTAATGCAGCGGCATGCAGTGATTGCTTATGGTTCGCGCCATCTTAGGTCACATGAGAAGAACTATGCGACCTATGATCTCGAGTTGGTAGTGGTTGTCTTCGCATTGAAGATGTGGCGACACTACCTTATGGGCGAGCAGTTTATTGTCTACTCTGGCCACAAGAGCCTCAAGTACATCTTTTCACAAAAGGATCTGAATCTGCAGCAGACATGATGGATAGAGTTTCTCCAGGACTATGATTTCGAGATCATCTATACTCCTGGAAAGGGGAACAAGGTGGAGGATGCTCTTAGCAGAAGGTCGAGCTCACAGCTTTTGAGTGAGGCAACACAGCATCTAGCCGCGTTACAGTTATCCTTCGTGGATGGAGAGGATACAACTTACCTACAGTCGATGGTTGTCACCCCTCCACTCTTACAGCGAGTTAGGGAGGCACAGCTTGGGGATGTCGACTATGTAGCTTTACGCACTCAGTTATCTACAGGAAAAGATCCTGATGGATATTCACAGGGTGGGGATCATGTACTTCTTTTCAGAGGGCGCACTATTGTACTAGTTTCATTGCAGGAGGAGGTCCTGAGGGATTTTCATACATCCCCATTGGCGGTACATCCTGGAGTGGCAAAGATGTACCAGGATCTATGACGAAGTTCTGTTGGTCAGGCATGAAGAAGGCAGTAGCGGATTTCGTTTCTCGATGCCTCACATGCCAGTAGGTGAAGGCTAAGCACCAGGTTCCATCGGGGTTAGCTCACCCCCTGGAAGTTCCAGAATGGAAGTGGGATAGAATATCGATGGACTTCATGACAAGCTTACCACGGACGTCCAAGGGGCATGATTCCATCTTGGTGAGCATTGACTGAATCACCAAGTCGGTCCACTTTCTAGATATCAGGGAGCAGGGTTCCGTAGAGAGCTTGGGGCGCCTCTACGTGTAGGAGATAGTTCGGCTTCAAGGCGTCCCCTATACTATAGTCTTGGATCGCGATTCCAACTCCACATCCCGGTTGTGGAAGGGATTGCAGGAGGCTTTTGGGACTCATCTACTATTGAGCATAGCGTTTCATCCCCAGACTGATGGTCAGACAGAGAGGACCATTCAGGTTCGGGAGGATATGTTGCGAGCTTGTATCTTGGACTTTGGTCACAGCTGGGAGGACCACCTACCACTGGTGGAGTTTACGTACAACAACAGCTACCACTCCACCATTGGTATGGCACCGTTTGAGGCCTTGTACGGGAGACCCTGTCGGTCACCGCTTTGATTGACCGACCCCGGAGATTCGGCACTCATGGGTCCAGAGTTAGTGTGAGCTACCACAGAGAAGGTGCAGATCATCCGAGAGCGGATGAAGACTGAAGAGAGCCGACAAAATTCTTATGTTGATAGACGATGGAGACCTCTGGAGTTCGAAGAGGGAGACCACGTCTTTCTTCAGGTCTCACCTCGATGGGGGTTACAGAGATTTTGCCAAGGTAGAAAGATATCTCCGAGGTTCATCAGACCCTTCAAGATATTGTGCAAAGTTGGCGAGGTGGCGTACCGCCTATATCTACCACCACAGCTACATCAGGTACATGATGTCTTCCACGTGTCGCAGCTGAGGAGGTACGTGCACGATCCATTGCACGTCATCGACTGGGGAGAGCTGGACATCGAGGATGGAGTGACCTTCGCTGAGTACCCAGTGGAGATTGATGATCGGCAGGAGAGGATCCTTCATGGGCGATCGATTCCCCTAGTGCGTGTCCGGTGGTAGCATGAGAATCTTTAGGAGAGCACATGGGAGTGGGAGGCTCAGATATGTGCCCAGTACCGTCATCTTTTTGAGTACCCTTTGTTTTGGATTTTCAGGGATGTGAATCCCCAAGGTAGGGGGAATGTAATGTCTCGGATTTTCTGTGTATTATTTTTAAATATTACATGGAATTATTATGAGACCGGGCACGAAGAAGGAACATCATTCTGAGGTCCAGTAAGCCCGAAATGGTGGTTTGAACTTTTTTTTAGTTAAGTGAGTCGGCACTCACGCGCGGTTGTGGAAGTTCCCAAACGGGTTCCCGGATTGAATATCTGAGGGCACTGCTGCCTCCGGGATGATGAATTTACCTATGAACGGTTCTAACCTCGACCAGCGCAGGTCGGATGCGAAGTTTAATTTTTTGGGCGTTTTAAAAGGTGAGACACTTTAGAAGGAATAAAATAAATTAATGATTTATTTTATTATTTTTAAAACGTTTCCTTTTTTTAGCAGCGACCTTATCCTCCCCTATAAATACATTCTTATGGAAAATTCACAGGGTTAGCCTCATAACCCTGCGAGTTGAGAGAGAGAGAGAGATTTATCTTGGATCTTGGGTGGAGGAGGACGAGTTGGCGGACGACGATGATGTGAGAAATCGACGCCCCTCGGATTTTGACGAATCCCTTCGACGGATGCGTCGTGACGATCTCTCTTCAATCGGTTTGATGTAGGGGTTTTTTATTTCAATTTCTTTTCCCCGTTTTAGAGTTTAAATGATGAACGCGGATCAACCACGAACAAGTTGATCCGCGGATTCGTACATTCTTGCGGGAGGGTTTTCTTTGGGATGCTTTTGGGGAAATAATCCATGCTTTTATTTATGCTAATCTCTGCTCCATTTAAATCTATTAATGGGAGCAGATCAACTCCGTGACGAATGACGGTGGAGGTTTGTTCCTCAATTTTGTTTATTGTAATTTCTCCCCCATTCGTTTCTTCGTGTTCTTTGTGGGGCAATGAAAAATGGATCGTTTCGCAACCGTTCTAAGACGCAACGATACCAAATTTAAGGTTTGACCCCACAAAGACCTTGTAGAGGTGCGATGATGATGGAGGATGACGAATCGGACTGGATCGGTAATGGGTGTTCTTCACGCAGAAAGATCAAAACACGTTTTCAGAGCCAATCAGAGGCCCGAAAACACCGAAAGTGGTTTCATGGTGTTGGGGTGAAAAAAACCTGAAGGTTTCATGGCGATCAAACGGTCGGAACGATGATCAGAGCAGCACAGGAGGTGCGTTGGTGAAGAGCTTCGGTTCTGGAAATTTCCAGAACACACGGCGTGTAATTCCGAAGAACACGCCGTGTAGTACTGGCGGCGGCTAGGGTTTCGGGGGTCAGAGAGGTGTCACACGGCATGGGACCTTGGTCACACGGCATGTTTAACTTTCCCTGAAGCTCAGCGTGTGTTTGGGAAATACACAGACACGGGATGATCTACACGGCTTCAGGCGACATGGCGTGTATAGCTTGGCAGAGGCGGCAACGTGAAGCTCAGCGTGTATCCAGAGGATACATGGACACTGGTTCAAGTACACGGGTTTATAGCCATGTACGACCACATGTCTAGTGACACAGGGCTAACCCCAGTCACTCGGACACGGCGTGTACATCGTACTATATGCCGTGTACTATGTTTTTCTGCATGACCAGTTCTACAACACGAGTAGTACCCGGGGTAAGACAAAATGGTGTGTATATTTATTACACACCGTGTGCTTTTTGGAAAACAACATGGTCATCATGTTCATCGTATCCTGGACATATTTCATTTGGGTTAGTGTCCCTTCTTTTCGTTCCCCTGAAGGTCAGGCATCATTTCCTTCTACAAGAGTATGATCCCTTCAGCCGAACTTTCTGTGATAGAGGCGGCATCCCTACAAGAGGCCCGAAGCGAGATCCTCTATCCATTCCCGACCCTAGGTAGAGTCAGGCATCGACATGACCATCTCTACCGGGCGTTGATCCTCTACCTAGATGGTGTATCACCTAACTGGTGAATCCGGATGAGTCGCGGTATCCACCATGGCCCTGGAAGTGATCCTCATCTGTGTATCGTGATCGTTCCCACTCAGGAGTGTTTCTCCCATAATGATTGCTTCTCTTCTATAGTAACCTTCCCACTAAGGATTGTGTCTCCCTTAATGAGTGCAGCTACCTCTTTTGATGGTTCCTGACGAATAACACTTCTCGGACGGATGTCATCAGATCTATAAGGCTCGTGGAGTGTGTTCTCCCGAAACGAGTACATCACGAAATCTTCAAACAGAATCCCTAACGAGGGTATGCAGTTGTGTGACTTGTCCCTTGAATACAGGTCTAGGTTTTGAGTATATCTGGTTTGTTCTATATGTTCTGTAGACATAAACTGTGCAAAGATGACTGTACCCTTACTTTGTATACTGCTTTGTGGTTTTCAGGGTCCTCTACTGAGTATTGTTATACTCACCCCTGCATGGGCTTTTCCCGCACATCTGGTGTCTTGTGAAGATGAAAATATTTTTGATAGACTCTAGGGCAGACCAGGACAGGACCGAGCTTTCTGAGTTCCCTACAGGCCGAGGCGTTCCTACAAATACGAGCGGAAGTCCCAGTACCTTTTGTGTTTACAGGTTGGACTTTACAATTTTCAGACTCTTGTTTTTGGTGGTCTTGTATTTTGGCCCAATTTACTTTTCAAATATTGTACCTTTCTTCGTACTCTGTTGGTTGGGGTTTAGTTGTATGCATGCATTTTGTTCCTTAGTGTTTTACATTTTATCATTTGTGGGCTTGGAGATGTGTGTGTGTGTACAGGTACTTAGGAAATGCCTCCCATGTTAGTAATATGCCTATTCGATGCTAGTCACCAGCCTCTGGACTATTGGAGGCGGGCTTGGGGAGTCACGGTGTGGGCCCCATTGGGACGGGTTGTGACACTTAATGATAGTGAAAGGGATCAATCAACTCTTTTAAAATATAATAATAGTAATAAGGATGTGGAAAACCATATCCCATCAATAGGAATTCGAAGACAAAGTGCATTACATAAATAACGTTCCTGAATAAAGAGGAGAAAGACAGGATCCCTTAATTAGATAGGGTGATTCCAAAAGCTTTAGAGGATATTCTTGAGAGCTTGGGTGGTTCTATATAGGAAAGAGAAAGGAGTTCTTTATTATTTCCCAAACTTAGGTTTTAGACTCTATATAATAAAGTAATCAAATCCAAAAACCTTCTCATGGTTTTTACCATGGTTTCTACCAAAGAGGGTGGTTTTAATTATTTTATAATCCCAAGGTCCAAAATCATTAAAATATTACCCTTGGTGATGTAGAAGTGAGTCATGTTTATAAAGATATGATTTTAAAACCATAAAATATAATATAGGTTTTGGAGGATTCATAAATGGTTTATAAAATTAATCAAATAACCTATAAAACAAATTATTTTTAAAGGGAAACATATATTTGGTCATGTATACCCATTATAGCATTTAATACATCACTTTTGGGTAACTATGATGTCATAATACACACCGTATATTAATACCATATTTAATTTTTACCCAAAAATCAATTTTCTCAAAACAATTGAGAAATTTACTATTGGATAATTTTGAAATTTTTATTCCAAAATAATATTTATTTCAAAAAATTAATTTTTAAAATATTTTAATTTTCACTTTTAAAAAAATTATCAAAATTTATTGAGAAATGTAGGGTTTTTTGACAATTACATTTTTTAAACCCTTATGAAAATTACATTTTAATTCATAAAAATTATATTATAATTTATATTTAATAAACATTATTTTTTTATTAATTTTTTTTAAATTATTATTTATTTTTTAAAATTCATTTATTCACCAAAAAGGAATGTCTTAACTAAAATTACATATTATAAAAAAATTGTGTTTTATCATTTCAAAATAACAATCATTTATAAAGTAATAATAATAAGAAGTAAATATAATCATTAATCTATTGAAATTAAAATATACATACACTACTGGAAAAATACCCTATACCAACGGTTTGGAACTATTGGTATAGGCCTCCAAAAAGTTGGTATAGCCTATACCAACGGTTTGGAGAATCATTGCCAAGTAAGCTGTGGGGATAGGTCTATACCAATGGTTTTTGGAAAACCATTGGTATAGACCTATACCAACGGTTTTCAAAACCATTGGTATAAGTAATATGAAAATCTATACTAACGGTTCCATAAAATCGTTGGTATATGTAATTCAAAAAATAATCATTCGGTTGGTTTTGATCCCAACACCTCCTGTTTGTGATTGAACGGCCTAACCACTAACCTAACTTACTGTTGTGAACATAATTTCATAAATATATATATTTATTATCATAAGTATTTTAAATTTTTATTTATTTAATGTCTTCTGTAAGAATATTCCATTAAAAATACATGTACCAATACCAATAGTTCTCAAAACCGTTGGTATAGGTTCTTTGATTTTGGGACCTATACCAATGGTTTTGGAAAAACAGTTGGTATAGCGGGGACCTATATCAATGGTTTGGCCAAAACCGTTGGTATAGGTCCATTATAGAGACCCTATACCAATGGTTTGGTCAAACCGTTGGTATAGGTCCAAATTAGTGAAATATACCAACAGTTTTCCCAAAACCGTTGGTATAGATTATATTTCCAGTAGTGATATTTTTATTATTAGTGTATTGTTACATAGCCCTTTATTACACTAGAAAATTCCCAAAGGGTAAGGTGTACGATTGTGATATTTTTATGGGGTGGTTTAACATATATAGTTTTAGATATGATCTCGATGAGCTTGAAATTTTCCCATAAATAGCTTCAATCATGCTTTAGTTGTTGGGTTTTGGATTGGGATTAGTCAAGGGAAAATCCCACTAATATTATATCCCTTAGAAGCTCTGATAAATGGGCTTCATAGGGAATGCTCCTACTAGTCTCAATCATCACTGACTTTGTCTATGTTAATTAGATTTATCAAAACCCTATATTTATACAAATCATAAGAAAATTGTTTAATGGATATATTATAAGTGGTTATGATGCTTAATGGCCTTTTAAATCTGACATGATATAATATTCTAAATAAGTGAACATGTTTTCAATAACCATAATAGGGAATTTAATTCAATAAAAATGGGACTTTTATTTATAAAATTTTTGGTCATTACACACCCCATTTATTAATTCTTACCTCAATGATATGAACTCTATTAGGGTTTCTTCACAAACTTCCTTCTTCGAGACACATGTTCTTTTATGCACATAATTTATTTTGAATGGTTTATAACTTCCCCTTTACATACTATATCATGAATCCTTTCAACACCATGAGATTTTATGTTACAATTCCTCTACTTTAATCATAGGAAGTTATAATTCAAAATTTACCCAAACTACAAGGGTTTATGATTCAATATCATTTTAATCAAGATTACTTATGCTTGAATTTCTATTGAATGAAATTATTTAATCATTGTCTAATAAACCCCTTAAATTTTCTTCTCCTCTAGTTATTCATGAATTTTTCATGTAATAGTACCATTTCCCTCTCTTTGGTTCTTAAAAATTATTGAGAAAATGTTTTTAAGAAAATTTGATTTTGTTTCTCCCTTCGATCAAAAATTTTTTCCTTCCAAATATGTGTTTTATAAAAATGATTTAAAAATGTTTTACTACGATTTTTTAGAGTCATTTTTACCCATAATTAGATTTAAAAAAATGAATATTCCCATTGTTTTCCAATCAAGGTACTTTTTTTACTTTTGTTGCAAATATGTGAAATGAATATTTTCATTTTTAACATGTTTGACATGGGCGAAACTCTTCCATCATCATGAAAACTCAATGTATTAAAGGTCCCTCTTTAAGTTTCAAAGGTAATTTTAAAAAAAAATTAATTAATATTTAATAAATTTTTAGATTTTCAATAAGGGTTTTCAAAATGGAAAGTATATTTTCCTCAAGAAATGTTCATAGTGATATTTGAAAATCATTTTTTGTATAAGATGACAACCTTTGATGTTACTCAAAGTGAAACGTTTATTTTTATCTTGAATTTTTTTAATCTTTTTAAAAGTATTTTCATCAATGAAATACAACTTTGGTGTTATGTATTTATTTTAAATTATGTATATATGTATCTCCTATGTATATATAGTTTATTCTCCCTTCCTTTGATGGGGTAATACATGCCTTATGATCATTTCTCAAATTCCTTCATTATGAAATTTCATTTGAATATGATATGTAGAAAGATTAGACAACTCATTTTCTTTTCTATTGGTAATTCTTGTGTTGTTCCTTATGATTTATTTCCTTTATGTGGAACACATAGATCATGAACATGTTATGATGGGTTCACATAGATAGCACTTCAATGCATTGGGTAAAATTTTAGTCTCATGAGGCATCATGTATGGGATTAGGGAGTGAACCTAGTCCATTATGGGACTTTGTCCCCCATGTGATGTTGTATTGTAAGTTATCCTTGATGATATCCCAATTAGGTTAAATACCCTGAGAGGGGGGTGAATCATGGTATGAAAGATTAAAACAAATTCCCCTTCAGATACTATTTCATCATTAAACAAAACACTATTCTTTATTCTTCTCATAGAAATATTTTAATAGAAATGAAATCATGCATGAGACATGGTGATTTTTACTTGGTTCACCATCATAGGGCTATGTCCAAGAAGCAAACAATGACAATGCGCCGATGTACCAAATCCACTAAGGCTCACAACCAAATTATAAGATTAAAACTAGATCACTTTTATTACTAGGTTCACTACCTTTACAATATTTAGGGTCTGCACATTTCATCCCCAAGGGTCACTCCCAATGTATCTTTCTCTGGCTCACTTCTGGGGGAAAGAATCATCATCTTCCTCTTCCTTTTCTTACTTCTCATGGAAGGGATCAATTCATAGTTTATGGAATTGTATGTCCCTTAATTTTCACAAAATCAGGCATCCTAAAATATTGATAGATTCTCTGTTGAAGTCCTTTTTTTACATGGAGATGAAATCCACTTTTTGCATACTATTAGTTAGCAAAAACTGCTTTCACGAACTATTTAAGTCCCTTCAAAAACCACATGCTTCCTCTGTGAATTTCACTACACTGCATAGCGTGTATGTTTCATTAACCACCTATCCTCCGTGGACTTCCCCTACTCTACAGTCTATCTCCACTTACGCATACCACTTCCATGCACCACATCCATGCACCACCTCCATGTACCACCTCTGCGTACCACCTTTGTGTACTAACTCTAGTTCTACAGAATTCCTTCTTTCATAAACTACCTCTTCTACGGACTGATTATTCTCCATGGACCTCTTCTTCTTTCGTGGACCATCACCTCCTCTACATACCACATTCCTTTGTGAGATGAAAATCCCCATAAAAACACTTTCATAGACTATTCCCACGAACTACTTCACTTCGCATAATCCTTCCTCACAAACCACTTTCGGAGTTAACTGAATTCTTCCGGAGCAATATTGTTTTCTAATGAAATATCTCTTCTTAATGATGGGATTATCAATACTTATATAAGAAAATAGATATAAAAATTAATCTAATCTTATTTACCCAAATATTGGATGTGGTACAGCCTTCACCATGTACCTTCTTCTTCTATGAACTATTTCTCCCTCTGCAGTTTACATACTGCCTCTCTTCCTTCACAATGGTGGATCTATTCCACAAACAAAACCATTAGAGGCTCTTCAAATAACCACCTCATTTCCGAAAATGACAAGCCATCATGTGTACTACAAGCCTTCCATGAACCATTTTCCTCTCATAAACTGCAAGCCTCCCCATTAACTATTTCCCTATATGGTCAGTGTACCGCACTTTGCGGTATGCATAGTGTTGCTATGTGGAATCCCTCACTTTTCTGATTTTCACTGTTGTTCTGTGTACCTCCTATGTGTTCTAGGAACTATCTTTCATGGTCCATGAACTATTCACTCCTATGCATAAATACATCCTTTTCCAAAAACAAACTCTTGATTTTGAGGACCAAAAATTTGTAAAACACTAGGAAAAACTATGCCATCTTAAAAACCTACTTCAGCAAACACCATCCATACTCATTTGTGGTCATCTGACTTTCTCAACAAAGAAAATCACACCCAAAACAATGAGAGGATTCCTTGAGGGATTTTTTCCCATTACTTGACTTATAATTATGTTATGTTTTATGTTTCTACAACATTTCCTAAGATGCTATAATCATATGAATCCATTTTCTTTATGTAATGATTCTATGGGATTACTCATGTACCTTCTCTTTTATGATATCATGTACACCTTTGAATCACATGTTATAATTCCTTATCATGTTTATTCCATTAATAGGATTTTTGGATCACCCCTTTCATTATGTATTCCTCAGGTTATAGCATGTAGTATTAGGATCTCAAATGGATTTTAGGAGCTCAATATGTAAAATAAAATAAAGATACTATTTTTAAGATTCATTTCATGTAATATAAACCTAGTCTTCCAATTAAACTAGGCCTTTATGATCCTTTTATAATATCAATGGTTATTTTTGTTTAAGATTTATGTAATAATATGTGTAAAAGGCTTGGTTAACCATTGTGTTCCTCTTATTTCATTCTTGGGATCAGCCATAAAAATCTTGGGAATTCATTGGATATGGATTTCAATTGGAAATTGTGGTTCTAAGGATCTTCCTCTTGATTCTTCAAGAATTATCTCTCTCCGTCTTATGGATCCCTTCTAATTTTCAAGATTCTAAGTGTTTAGAGGTATGCGGTTTTATAAAATGGTTTTTCTCTCCAAACTTTACTTTATTTATCTTCTAAAATGGTTTATAAAATCATTTTAAGGCATGATATATGTTTTATTATATATGTATTTATCTTTGAAATGGTTTTTGAATGGTTGTCAAATGTATGAATTAAGAAAATAAAGTTGTTTTATGAAAACACGATGAAATGGATTTTTTCTATTCTAATGTTGATAAAATGACTTTTAAAAAAATTATATGTTTGAAACGATTTTGTGATTAACCTTATGTGAAATTACCTTTGAATGCTTTTAGTTTTGAAATTGGTAATCCTTGTATGTTCATTGTTGAGTTAGGGATACATTCTCAAAAATATATCATTACCCATAGGCCTATTATTCTAGGGTAATGTGTGCACCATATGGACTAAGGTTTTCATGGTAGGGAGACACTCTCAATAGTGAAATCCTACCCAAGTACCATTTTTTCTAGGTTAATGTGTGCACAAGGTGGCCTTTGATCATAAAAATTGTATGATTTTACTCTCTAGACCAAATATAACGTTACCCAAGGGCTAGTTTTCATATTGCTGCTCTTTAGAATGTTTATAATGGAAATGATTTGAAAAATAGTTTATTTTTAAATGTTTTATAAACTATTTTACTTGATAAAATTATTATTTTGATATAAACTATATAAAATTGTATATCATTTCTTGTATTTATTTATTTGAGTATAATTGGTTTATATTATAAAGACTACTTATGAAACACTTGTGGGATTCTACTAGGTTTTTTAGATCACACCCTACATACACCTTTGGGTGTATATAGATCTTATTTTATCTGACATGGGTAAGGTCAAGGCACCATAGAGTGTTGGAAGGTTTATCCATTAGTAGGGTGTAGGAGTCTGGTGGTGATGACATGTCATATAGAGATGGGTTTTTTCTTTTCTTATGTACCTTGGTTTATTTTGTGGTTTTAGCACCTATATTTTCCTTCTTTATATCTATTTTCCATTACTTACTTGTATTGGTATACTAACATTCCCTTTATATATGTTTTCTTGGTTTGTTATATTTTTTGGTGAAATGATTCCCAAAGGTAGTTCTTGATGCCCATGATCTTGTCACCTGCCTATGGGGATCATGAATTCCATTTAATCCATTCCAGGGTTGTATTGGGTGTTTGGTTTAGGGATGACTTAGTTTTATTCATTACAATGTCATTTGTGGTTCAAATAAAAAGAAAATTTTAAGCACAACCATGTGTAGTACTACAACGTGGATAATATCATGGTGAAAGGTTACACCACACGACAAGTTATATAAAAAACAACATCCTCTCCATGACATAGTGTATTCATTTTTCTTATTTTACATTTGTTAACATATAATGTATTAGTGTAAAAATTAATAGCACTACACCTTGGTCCAAATCAGGTGGTCATTTTTCATTGGTGAGAGACCCTCTACAATATAGTGCCACATGGTCTTCGACATAGTGATGGGAAAATGAAATAATTTTATTTCCATTGGTCTTCATTGATGGATTTAATTTGATTATCTAATGATAATTATCAATGAAAGTGAACCCAAAACACAAAATAATCTATCTATAAGAATAAAATGTGTAAATGTATTTGAAAAAAATAGCATGTAAATTGTATACCTAAAATGCCATAACATTAATAGTATCCACCTTCATCTTTGATAGAGTTAATCATTTGGATAAATTGAATAATGTATCACACCTTTGAGGTCAATACACTAGAAAATGGATCTATGAATGCTTCATGAGCACTCCTAAATTCTTAAATGGGTGTTCGCACCTTCATCAATCATTGAACGAGCTTTGAGAATGGAATAGAGTTTCAAATAGCATATGAATGATTTACAAGAGGCTTTCAGAGTTGTTGTCCTAGGACCAACTATTTGTACTTTTATAAAATGTATATTCAATGTATTGAATATTAATAAAACATATTATTATATATTTTTAATTTTTCTTCATGACTTTGATGTAATAATGTCCTAGAACATTTTTTTCATTGATAAGGTAATAGCAGTTCCCCACTATTATGATAACCTTGAAGTTTAATGACAATATTCTTAAATATATTTCTATGGTTAGAAAATTCTCTATGACATGACATATAAAAAAATATTGTTAGGTGCAGATACTCATAAGAGGATGAAGATTCTTCTCAAGAATTTTTCACTTGGTAATATTCAAGACAAGAGATTATGAGAACAGACCCACCAGTAGGAACCCCACATGTTTTAGTGTCATAGGATATTCATATATGTGAACATTTGTAATGGTCCTTATATTTTAATATTATTATTAATATATTTTTCAACTTGCATAAGTATTTGTATTTTTTAAACCATGGTGATAATAGTTCATAGTAAATTTGCATACATTGGGAGCATCATGAGTGATGTGTTATTAATGAATAATTTAAGGAAGGATTTATCCTTTCAATTTTTATAGAAGATGATATCTATTCCTTTTTATTGAAATATAACTATCACATTAAATTTCGTGGTCATGATATAAAAATGTGTTTATTGTAGATATTCAAATAAAGGTGTATCGATAATTTAGGTTGGTGACATAGATTTTCAACCTTCTTGATGATATATTGTGATAAATGGATTATATTATAAAATGATAATTCTTTTGTGGTTGTTTATGTTTAAACATTAAGTTCTTTCTCTTGGGTTCATTAACCCATTTCTAGACAGTAATCTTAGACTTTAGGCAATCCCACCTAATGCCAATGAGAAATAAGCCTAGAGTTTCGCACACTAAATGTTTCCATTGATCTTGATTAAATTCTACTTTAATTTAATTAAAAGAATAAATATTATTCCTCAAGACCGGGGAATAATTGTATTCTTTTTTATTTATCACAAATATTTTTACTATTTAATAAAATATTTGATTAAATATTTATTCATGTATTCAAAAGATTTCTAGGATTTCTAATGGTCCAAGACTACATCCAATGATAAATATTAATTTACAAGATAGTAAAATAATATTTATTTATTTATTTCAAATTAGCATGCATGCCATAAATTATTATTATTATTATTATCTTTGGCATGGGGATTGATAAAGGTTATTATATTATTTAATAGGAAACATGTAATTAAATAATATTTTAACATAATCCCTAGCTCTATAAATAGATTTTTATGTCTATTGTGTATGGTCAATCGAAAAATAGAGAATCCTTATGCACAATAAATTTCTCTCTTTAATTCCTTTTTCCCTAAACCTCTCAAGAATGAGAAACAAAATAGTTATTCCATTAATATTGAAGTATGAGTGATCAAAATGAATGGTGCAAGACAATTGATTTATGTGCTAGCACTCGAAAATAAATTAGTATTTCTCAAAGATCAAAGTAGAACATGTGGATCCCTTCTAGAGAGACTCTACACTTAGATCCTTACATCATAATGAAGGTAATCCATAAAAGTGTTTTCAAATGATCAACATATACATCAAATAAAGAACCTATGTTATGGTAATCTATTCTTCCATATCTGAATAAATTAATTATAAATTTAACATGAATGATCCTCTCTCTGGGTTTTTGGTTTCCTTAAATCATTATCCAATTGAAATAGTTCATTGGTCCTAGAGCTTACATCAATAAAGAATTATGAATGATACATCAGATAAAAAAAATATTTTGATTTATCACTCTGATCAGTGCTTCCATTGTTCCTGGAATCTTCAATTGGTAGTAGAGTGGTCACATTTTAAATTTATAATTATTTATTTGAATGTTTATTGTTGATTATTTAAAATTTTAGATTAATTTCAAATTTTAATTCATTCTTGATCTATTATATAAATCTATTATTCATTTTCTTTGTTTCTCACAAATATTACTAAGATCAGTTAATGATTAAAAAAATACATATGAAGATCCCATATAAAGGATCGAAGGATCCTGGATTAATAACACAAAACTAAAAAGTATTTACTCCCATGTTACATGTCATGTATCTATGTTCATTTCACAGGGACGCCCTCATGGATTTTGGGTTATCATTTAATAAGTATACACCATGTGTAATAAATGAACCATGTGTAAACTGTTTAGGGTGGCACATGGATTTTCTGGAGTACACAACAAGTAGTTTGACAACATGTCATGTAATCCATGCATTCTCAAGATAAAAATCAGGGAGTCAAACTATGTCTTGTAAATAATGCACCACGTGTATTTAATACATGATGCATATAGACTGGAAACTATGTAGTTATAAGAACCCATTGTATATCCTATATACATGTAGTGTACTTCATAAATGATCACCGGGAGTACATTTTGATTCCCTATACATGTACTATGGATATTCAGTGAAGATAAGTACATGTTGTGTGATTGGATTGTACATCCCCGTGTACTTTACCTATTTACGAGGAAATATTAAAATTAATTAATTACTCCTTAAACCTTATTGACTCATGTCCCATGGGTAATTAATCTTAAAGTACATGTTGGTTGATAAGTTTTATATTATATTAAAAGTTTAATAAATTCCTCATAATATTCAAGACAATGAATCACGTATGGTTATTGAATATTAAAGACTCAACACATTAAATTTTATAAGCTAAATACTTTTCATGTGTTATGTGGGTCATTATGTTGATAGTAAATTTTGTGAAATTATTAAACATGTCATGTACACAATATTTCTTATGAGTGAATTATATATAATTAAACCATACTAATTATTTAAAATAGGTAATCACTGGGTTACTTTCAAATATAAAGTTATGTATTGTTTTATTGAATTTTAGATAAAATTAAATTATTATTTTTATTTAAAACAACATCATATGGGAATTTTAAGATTATTGGATGAAATAATATAAAATGAATTAATTGATTAATAATATAATTAATAGTATTAATTCGTACATATTTTATATTATTAAATTATAAAAATTGAAATTAATTCTAGCTAATTATTTTAAAAGAGTAATCATTTCATGTGTACGATCTATCAAGATCTTAACCAGACTTTCATATTAGTTGGATTTATTTAATTTCATTAATTTCATGAATTTTTATTTATTTATTATTTAATTAAAATTATGGATTGTGTGTCCCCCCCCCCCCATTATTATATAGGAAATGTATTTCTAAGCTTATTATGTAATTCCACTTTAACAAATATTTTGGTTCCCGTCACCTGTGTTTGAGTCATAAATACTTGTAATTAATGAAGTTTCCTAAGGTTCATGGAGGTGGTTCAAGAAAGAATCATAATAATTACAACCCAAGGGATACACAAGTGGATAGGTGGAATGTTGTAACTTATGCCAAGATCAATAATAGGAGTTATTCCCCTAGGTCATAGGTTAATTTATTATCTTCTCAATAAATAAACCATTACATAAGCTCAGGTGCATCTCATTTATTTATTTTTTTATTTATTTCTATGAATTATTTATTTTGTGGATACAATACTGAGATCACATAAATAAATGAATAAATGTGAAAATATAGAATTTAAATAAATAGATTACATAAAAACATTGTATCCAACCTCATTAATTAACTAAGTAAAATCCAATTAATATTAACATGAAATGTAAAGAATAAAAAAAGATAAAATTTATGTATAAAAAAAATTCCTCAAGTTAATATTAAGTCATTAAGCCTTCCATAATTTGAATTAAGATGAACTCGTAGTTTAAGTGTTGGTTCAGCCTCTGTCGGGATCACTTTTAATTATCAGGATGTCTTAAATAAGATAGTGGGTCAACTTAAATGAATATTTATTGGGTTTAATGGCCTTCATATATCCAATAAAAATTTGGATTCAAGTTTTGATGAAATATCAGTCATGGTTTCTAGATTACAGAGTTATCTTAGTGGATCAAGGAGCTACAATCCCACAGTTGGCAAGACTTCCAACCTAAATACTTTCTTGTAATTTTCCTAGTATCTATATAAATTATAAGAAATTAAATATAGATCCTTTTAAAAATAATATCAAAGAAACTATAAATTACAAATTCAATGGTGACTGCTATTGGGACTTGATAAAATAGTGGGAGGTTTAATAAACTTAATTTTATTATTTATCACATAATTTTTAATCAAGAAAAGTACTAATAATATGTTATTTTATATTTATAGAGAAAATGGAAAGTTATTAATCTACACTATCCATGTTGTCCATATTAGAGAAAGACCACAAACCCATTGGAAATAACTTATAGGAATGGTTCAAATTCCTTCAGGTTGTATTGTTCCATGAATGGAAATATTACATGCCAGAATCCTAAATGATTGATCTACCTTCCAAGGAGGCGAGTGATGAATATTTCCCTATCTATGAAAAAAATATGAATTAAAAATGTTCAATTTTTTATGCTATCATCTTTGTCTAGTAAACTAATGAAGCCTCACAAAAACATGGATTCTTATACAATGACCTAGAATCTCCATGGACTATATTTAGAGAGAGCTATATAGGAACGGTTTGAGATATCCAAATCTATTTTTAAGAAAAATCTAGGAGAATGAGTGCCAATTGTGCCTCGTGTATTCAATATCATTGGCTACATTGAGAACCTATAGGTTATAGTATTTAAACTCCCTGATCAACTGCGTACCTATCTCATTCTTGCATCACTCCCTTGGAGATTCTTTAGCTTTGTTTTAAATTTTAGTATGAAAAACATTGATAAGTATATTCCATATATACTTACTCTTCTTCAACAAGCTAGTAAGGAGATTAAGTGTGAAAAATACTTCCATCCTTATGGTGGAAAAATGAAAATTCCAACCAAAGAGCCCCAAGTCAAAGACTTCTTTGCAACACCCTTCCAAGAAGAGGAATATTAAAGGGAAAGAAAGGTAATGGGATTTTGTCTATTTTTCATGTAGAAAGAATGATAACTGAAAGAAAAAAACACTCCATCAAAGAATTAAGGGAATCTTCTTTTATATTTTTTATTGAGTGAAATTTATCAGTTTATAAATTTTGTGTATTTGAAGTATATTTTGGTACTCACATATGTAATCAAACAAAGGAACTAAGTAAATTTATAATGATTTAATGAGAGGAGGTAGATATATGGGTAGATAATGAACCTAATATTACTATTGTAGCTATCTATGACTATAACCTCACATTGTAAAATGAAATGATCTTGGTTTTAAAAGGCTTTTATTATGTGTCATCTATTATCAAAAACATTATTTATGTATCCAAATTGATACAAATGGATTTATTTTCAATTTAATGAATAAATATTTATTATTTTATAAAGATAGTATTTTTTATGGTAAGGCACATTTAAATAATGGTCTTTATGTGTTTTATTACACAACCCAATTAATATAAATTGATAATGAAATTACTTCACATTACTCATACCACACCCAACTTTGGAATAAAATATTATGACATTTAAATGAAAAGAATTTGAAAAAATTACACAAAGATGGATATTTTGATTCTTATAAACTAAATCCACTTGGTGTATGTCATTCATTTTTACAAGGAAAATAAAAAATCTCCATTTGGTTGAAAATGTTAAATGGATAACTATTTTCTTGAATTAGTTCATACAGATGTGTGTGTAACATTTCCTATTGAAGGAAGGGGTGGGTAATCATAATTAATAACTTTTTTTGATGATTTTATTTGATATAGATATGTATACTTTATGAGGTATAAGTTAGAATATTTTGATAAATTAAATGATTACAAGAATGAATTTGAGAACCATTTTGGTAAGAATCTTAAGAAAATATGCTTAGACTATGGCGGAGAGTATATTAATCAAAAATTCAATGATTATTTACACAAGTTTGTTATTATATCCCAACTCATTCCACCTTATACACCTCAATGGAATGGTGTTTGTGAAAGGATGAATTGCACCTTGTGGGACTTGATGAGATCTATGATGAGTCATGTGATTCTTCCATTTTCCTTTTGGTGATGTGCATTATCAACAATAATATACATACTAAACTGGTTGTATTCCAACTACAGAAGAAGAAAATATTCCATACCAATTATGGAATATAAAGAAAATTATATTTTCATAATTATATGTGTGGATATATGAAGCATTTTTAAGGCCTCTTTAGGTAAAACAAATTCACCCCTAGGCACAAAGTGTATCATTATAGGATATCCCAGATAAATAATAGGATAAAACCTATAAAATATTTCAAAAAGAAGTTTGTGGTTGACAAGAAATCCATATTTATTAAGTAGGATAATGTCTATGAAAGAGATATTTTGAGTGAGATAGACTTTAATGAAGTCTAGGCTCAAGATACACAATAGTTTTCATAGGAAAAAAATCCATAAAACCTCATATAATATTGTGTTCCAGAGACATAAATATTGTGTAGGAGTACAAGAGATGTTATATAACCAAAATAGTGTGATTTTATATTCACTGAGTATAGTGAATCATTATTGGTAGATAATAATGATCCTATAACCTACAAGGAAGTAGTGAGTAGCACTGATATTTCTAAGTGGAATGAATCTATTAATTCCTAAATAGATTACACATACCAACACCAAGTTTGTATTTTGGTAGGTCCTCTAGTGGATGTAAATCTAATTGGTTTAAAATTGGTATTCAAGAATAAATAGGATAAGTATAGACAAGTTATTACTTATAAAGTGTGACTAGTTACAAAAAGGTTTAAAAAGTTTCATGTCCTTGACTATGACTAAACCTTTTCACCAGTTGAAATTTTAAAATACATCATAATTATACTTTCCATTACATATTATCATGACAATGAAATTTGGTAAATGGATTTCAAAATAGACTTCCTTAATGGTAACATTCAATAATATATCTATATGAAAAACCCCTAAGGGTTTGTATAATAACCCTACTATTTATTACACATTAATACTTGATTTATTAAATAAGAATACACTTAATACAACCCATATGATTGATAAGTCTAGTGTATTTAGGGATTAGGTACATTACATAATAGCATAAAGTAGGGAATAAAACATCTTTATTGAAAACCTCTTTAACATGTTCAAAATACTCCTTCAAACTTAAAAATATGTGAGATAACTTGGGGATATACATAAGAAAGGGGTGAGCTATAAATCTTAGTAAGAGAATAAAAATGGATCAAGTGATACATGTTAGACAATAGTTATATCAGTGATGAATAAAAGGAACATGAACAATAAGTCATTATATAGCATAATAATCATAGACATGTGAAATGTGGAATCAATTTAAAACACTGAATAATAAACACAGTTCAAGGTTAAAGATGCCAAGACATCATGGTGGAAAAATTATGGTAAAGGAATTAGGTTATATCCCTATCCCTATCCCAAAATGATTTATCATGATACTAAACATTAACCAATTCATTGGATCACTATTTGGGTGCATCCATCATATTCATTTGATTTTCATCCTTATGTGTGCCACATAAATCATATAACATAGATTAATTCATTATCATAATTTATTCTGAGATCAAGGAATTTTGAATAAATACATTTAATTCCCCAATCAAAATGTATATGTATATAAAGTTGAATACCCTTGATAGAAAATTTTGTATGGTATTCACTACATAATTGTTTTGGCATAGAAAATCACGATGAAATTTCAGCAACAAAGCGTCTTTGCTTAAAAATTCATAAAGATGTTTAATGAGAAAAAGGGTATATCATAATTTGTACATAAAATGTGCATTAATAAGGAAATTTAAAGACATATACTAATTTTAGGAAATGGAAATATAATTCATAAGTTTATAAGGAAACTGGAATAAAGAAGAGAAGGTGAGGATCCCTTATAGAATTTCGGCATAGAAACGTCTTAGTTAAGGGTATAAAGGAGAGAGGATAAATGATTAATAATTCAAATAACATTAATTTTATAGTAACTAGACTTTTATAAATGAATTAAAATATAACCAATTGAAATTAAATGAACTAATTTAAAAGAAGGTGATAGAATTTGAAAGGATGAGAGGAAGGTCCCTTAGTTGAGTACGTGACTCCAAAAACATGGGAGGGGATTTTTGAGAGATTTAGGTCACCTTGGGAGGACTATATAGAGTGTAGGAAAGAGTATGGTCATGATCCAATGGGTTTGAGTGAATATAAATTGGATATTGGGTGGGTTCATATAGGAAAATAGGGGGAATTTTATATTATTTAGGTTTTGGACTCTACGTAATAAAATATCCAAAACCAAAAACTATACAATGGTTTTTCTCATGGTTTCTTCCAAAAGGGAGTGGTTTTAATTATTTTATAAGGCCATGGGACAAACATATTAAAATAATTTAATTTCTCATGTTTAGTTGAGCCACACTCTTAAAGAAAAGATTTTAAACCATAAAATATATTATATGTTTTGGAGGATTCATAATGGATATAAAAAATAAAACAAATAAACTTAAAATCAAATCATTTTAAATGGAAAAAATATATTTTGTCATGTATCCCATTTATAGTACTTATTACATCAATTTTGGGTCATTATGATTTCATAATACACAAAGTATATTTATACGGTATTTAGTTTTTAGCCAAAAATTTTATTCTCTAGGAAAATTATGAAACATTAACCATTGGATAAAATGTTCTGATTCCAAAAATAATATTAATTTTATATGAATAATTTTCTAAATATGTTAATTTTCTATTTTAAAATAAAATCCATATTTACTAAGAAATACCGAGTTTTTTTACAATAATATTTTTTGATCCCTCATAAAAACTCATTATATGATCATTATATTTGATAAAAAACATTTAAAAATAATATTAAAATATTATTTGTTGAAAAATTCATTAACTCATAACTTCATTAATTTAATTTGAATATTAATCCAAAAACAAATCTTTTATTTATGGTATCAAAAATAAAATCATTTACAAAGTAACAATAATAGGATGAAAATATATTCATTATTCTATAAAAAATAATGTACATACTCATAATGTCAGGGTATTGATACATGTCCATTTAATATACTAGAAAACACACTAAGATTAAGGTGTTTGATGGTGGGAA
Source organism: Viscum album (assembly GCA_963277665.1). NCBI lineage: Eukaryota > Viridiplantae > Streptophyta > Magnoliopsida > Santalales > Viscaceae > Viscum > Viscum album. Next base: position 349,492,204 of record OY728130.1, on the reverse strand, counting down.
TTTCATGGGGTGTTTCAGAGAACATGGTTTGGGTCATGATCTTGGTGATCTTGAACTTCTCCCATAAACGGTTTTGCTAATGATTAAGTTTTTGGATCTATGCTTGGTCTTGGTCAAGGGGAAAGACTAGAAATTATATCTCCTTTATAAAATCTAATAAATGGGCTTTATAAGATATGATCCTACTAGTTGAGGTCATATCTTCCTTTGTCTGTGTCATTTGGATTTGTTAAAACCCTATATTTATACTAATCTTGAGATCATTGTTCAACAGATATATTATTAATTGTAATGATACTCAATGGTTATTTAAATCCAATTGAATATATTAAAAAAATAAATTAACATGTTTTCTATAACCATATTACTTAATAATAAATTTAATAAAATAAAAAGAGGAATTTTATTTGTAACATTTCAGGTCATTACAATCCTCCCCCTTTAGAAATTTCTCCCTTGAAATTTTTTTTACACTAAAATTGATGATGGTAACTATACTCCATCACCTTTTATGGTTACCATGTTTTTTCTTAAAACATTTAGTTTCTCCATAACACTTTGATAAAGAAAATTTTCTTATTTTGTAGAATTTTTTATCTACGGTCTAAGATCTTCTCTGGACGATCCACATAGGAAAGGTAATTATCCAAATGTACCACCTCTGGATTGAGTACATGTTAGGGGTATATTCTGTACTTTCTCAAGAGTGATATGGGAAATATGTCATGTACTTGAGATAGGTTTGTTAGGAGTACTAGTTGATAGGCCACCAGTCTAATGTGATCAAGGATCTAAAAGGGGGATGTATTTTGGACTAATATTTCTCTTCTTTCCAAATCTCATCACTCTCTTACATTGATATATGCGAAGGAATACCATGTCTCTGACAAAAAACTCTAGGTTTTGTCGATGATTGTCGTCATAGCTCTTCTATCAACTCTGAATATCCTTGATTTTCTTATAAATAGTCTTAACCTTATCTATCATTTCTTTGATCATTTCAGGACCTAGAAATTTTTCCCCCAAATTCATCGCAACATGTCAGTGTTCTTTACCTTTTCCCATAAAGGGCTTCATAAGGATCCATTTGGATGCTTGAGTGGAAACTGTTGTTGAAAGAGAACTCGACCAATGGAAGATGTTGGTCTCATCCTCCTTCAAAGTCCATAGAACATGCTCACAACATGTATTCAAGTGTCTAAATAGTCCACCCATATTGTCTATAAATTTGAAGATGATAGGACGTACTGAGGTTTATCGTAGTGTTTAGATCACGTTGAATACTTTTCTAGAACTTAGAGGTAAATCTCAGATCTCAATCGGATACAATCAATAGTGGTACTTAATGTAGACTTACCACTTCCCTAATTTATATCCTTACAATTTTATCCAGTGAGAAGCCCTATCAAATTGCGATAAAGTGAGTTGTCTTTGTAATATGATCTATAACAACCCATCTAGAATTGGTTCCCATATATTTATTATAATGTACAGTGAATAAGTCCATGGTGATGTTCTCCCATTTTCATGTTGCTGTGGGTAGTGGTTTCATCATCCCCTTAGAATTATTCCTTTCAGCCTTCACTTACTATAATACCAGGAAATTTGATGTATATTCAGTGATCTCATTCTTCATATTGTCCCACCAATAGTGTTTATATATATCTTGACACATCTTTGTTCTTCCTAGGTTAATGGACAAATTCAAACTATATGCATCGTCCAAAAGTTCCCTCTTTAACTTAGAATTTGATGGACCGTATAGTCTATACCCAAGTCTCAAAATTCCTTCATCAATTTTAAACTCTGAGGAATTCCCCTTTATCATGGAATTAACCTTCTTCTTAAGTTCCATAACATTTTGTCAAAAATCCTTTATCCTTTCCAAAAGAGACGGTTGAGCAATCATTTTTGAAAGTATTGATGATGCTCCTTCTGTTATGATTCTTGTGTCCATCCTTTGTAGGTCTAAGAAGATTAGATACTTCTCAATTATTATCATTGATAAAGATTAATGATCCTTTCTATTTATATAATCTTACACTTTATACACTTTACCGTGATATTAGTGTATTGATCAGTCATAGTCCTTGATCACCTCTAACCATCTTTGTTGGTTCATATTAAGATCTTTCCATGTGAATAAATATTTAAGGTTCTTATGATCAATATATATCTATCACTTATCCCCATAAAGATAATGATTCCATATTTCCAATTCAAATATCATAGGTTCCAACTCCAGATCATGCGTGGAACAGTTTTTCTCATGAAATTTAAACTTCCTTCAAGCATATTTTATGACTTTTTCATTCTTAATTAACACACAACCCAATACCATATCCAATCATAATTGAATACTATGAAGATTTGTCCAATTGTGGGTAGTTTGAGCACAGGTTCAGTTATGAGACTCTTTTTTAACTCCATCAATCTCTCTTCACATTCATCGTTTCAAGAAAACTTGACTTCCTTTCGAGTTATCTTGGTAAAAGGATTTGAAAATCGTGAGAAATTTCTCAAAAATTAGCGATAATACCCAGCTAACCCAAAGAAACTATGGATATCTTTCATAGATGTTATCCTTATACATCCTTTAACTACTTCCATCTTTATGGGGTCCATATATATCCCATTGTTTGTGATGATATTCCACAAGAAAGATACTTACTTCAACTAGAACTCACATTTGTTGTAATTAATGTAAAGATTCTCCTTTTGTAGGGACTTTAGCATAGTGCTCAGATGATCCTCATGCTACTCCTTTATTTTGAAGTATATTAGAATGTTATCTATAAATACTAGCATTATTTTTTCAATGTAATTTATAAATACTCTATTCATCAAGTCCCTGAAGATTTTTGGATCATTAGTGAGTCCAAATGGCATCACTATGAACTCATAGTACACATACATTGTATAAAAAGATGTCTTGGGTATATCTTCCTTCTTTAACCTTATTGATAATATAATAACCGAAGATCCAACTTAGAGTTGTATTGTACTCCATGTAAATGCAGTTTGAGGAAGATGATGCTATTTTTTTATTGTGATCTTGTTGAGCACATAGTAATCAATGAAAATGTGCACTGAACCATCCTTATTCTTGATGAAGAGGACCGGTGCACCCCATAGTGAATCACTTGGGAATATGAACCCTTTATCCAGATTCTTCTGTATTACTTCATCTCCTCAAGTTATACAATATTCATTCTATTCATAGTCTTGGATAATAGAAATTACCTAGGTATAAGCTTGATTATAAATTCAACCTCTCAACTATGAGGAAGACCCAACAATCCTTAAGAAACACATCAGAACATTCCATCACAATAGGCATGTATTTGAGGATTTTTACTTCATTAAACTCAATCATTTGAGAAATATAATCTTTCTCATAGGGAAATAATATCTGTGCTTGAGATGATGGTGATAAATAAGATTCATCATCCACCTTGAACTTGTACAGAATTGGTGGTCTATTTTCAATATGGAGATCGATTTCCTTCTCACTGTAGTATATGTTGGATTTATATAGGGAAATTTGATCCATGCCCATAATTTCATCAAATTCCACCAAAGATGTATGCAAGGTTCCCTAGTAAGTTTATCCCACAAACTTTGACAGGGGAGAAGTTATATACTTGGGATAAAATAATTTCCCTATTTTACATTTTCATTGATAGATCTAGTTCCATGATTTGTGGTGGTGTTTGAATATTTATAATAAAATTTTATGATATTAAAAGAATACATAGAACAAAACTAAAAAAGTATGTTCATTATTCTTTAATGAATAACTATAGTACATTTCACCACTTCTTTTTTGGTATCCACATCAATGGTTGTGATGTAAAAATATATCCCTTTCTTCCTTAAAGGTTTATGTTTGTTTGTAAAAATTATTTTCTTAGGGAATTGGTTTAAAAAGTTTCATATATCCTTGAATTTTAAGCAATTAACAATGCGACGAGGTTTGAATGAAGTATTACTTTCCTATATCACATTAATGGGTTTCTCTTGTCAGTAATTTCTAGCTAGGTGTCCTTCCTTACCACACATAAATCATTTATTCATTCCCCTTAGGTAATTTATGGGGTGATTATTCCCACACCTTTGACAAGTGGGATGTGGAAATTTCTTGGAACCATTCGATTTCGCCATCGGACCACCAGAATTAATTTCCACTTTTCAATTATTATCCCTATGATACCCTTGAGATTCTCCAATCTCCATTTCAACTTTGATAGCACATCGGAAAATTTTATCATATCTATCAAAATCATGGACCTCCAAGTCTTTTTAAAGAATATGTTATCTGACCAAAGAAGAAATAAACCTTTCATTCAGGGGTAATGAAAAAATTGGAGGCATGTCATAAACTTATTGTGATGTTTTCCTCATACACCCTAATAGATTCATCATATTTTTTCTTGAGGTTAAAGAAATCCCTTTCCATTTTAATACAGAGAGTGAAATGAAAATATTTATCAAAAAACATTTTCTATAATTCCTTGCACTCTATCGCTTCGATATCTTCTTCAAGATTTGTATTCTTGATCAAATACCACCAATGATCATATTTTCCATCCATACAATAAAAAAACATTAGAACCATTTCTTTCTTAGAACATTGACGGATGGTAAAGATATTCTCAATGGATTTGATACATTTTTTGGAAATTATCCATTGAAAGTAGGAGACCTTTGTCGCATGAAGATCTTAATTTTGGCTTGTTCTATCTTAGGGGGTTTGGGCACTCCTCTTGATCTAATTTTCTATACATAACTTGATTCAGCTGAGAGAGTGTCTTAATAATGTTTTTTATTCCATTTCATATCAATTTGGTCATCTCTTTGGGGTGGTCATCACATCGCCCATCACATTGATTATTTACCCAATTCCTCCTATTTCTAGCCATTAGCTAGAATAAAAGTAAAATTATGGATGATATTTTTTAAACTATTAAAAATGAAAATGGAAATCCAATGACATTAAAGGGGAATCTTATAAATTACATTTTTTCCTTAACTAATGAATCTCTAGGCTTCCATCTATGTTATCCATGATCTAATTCGTAACATATATTCTTATGGGAATTTTTTTATTCCATTAATAAATGTTCATAAAGAAATTATGAATTTACCAAATTATATCTCCTAGGAGTGTCAAACTAGGTGTGTAGTAAGGGTCGTTTTCATGCCCCAGGTTACCCTAACACAAGACCGGAACGCCTTGTTGGAGTTGTTACTCCTAGGTACATCTGTAATAAAACCACTTCCACTTGTAGTATCAAAAAAGGGATGTATTTTCTTGATAAACCAGTTAATCTATAGTAACCAAAATTTAGGGTTGTTTTCTTATACTTAGTCTTATCCTTAAGGATTTATCTAGAGTTTTCTAATCCTAATCCTAAAAATAACTAAAAATTTTCTCTGATACCAACTATAACAATCCTGCTCTTTATTATACATTAATACTTGATTTATTACATAATACTACACTTAATACAACCTGAATGATCGATAAGTAGAGTGTATTTGGGAATTAGGTACATTACATAACAACATTAAATAGGGAATACAACATCTTTATTGAAAACTTTTTTAACATACACAAAATATTCCTTCGGACTTAAAACTACATGGGATAACCTGGGGACATACATAAGAAATTGGTGAGATATAAATCCAATTAAGGGAATAAACATGGAAAAATTGATACATTTCAGAAAATTGGTATATAAATGAGGAATAAAGGAACATGAATAATAAGGCATGATATAGAATGATAATCATAACATGGGAAATGTGGCAACAACTTAAAACATTGAATAATAAACATAGGTCAAGGATAAACCCTACAAGACATCATGGTGGAAAAAGTACCACAAAGTAATCATGTTCAATACCTTTCCTAATGTGATGTATCATGATACTAAACATTACTCAATGCATTAGAGTGCTATCTAGGTGTAACCATCATATTCATTTCATTATGATGCTTATGTGCTCCACATAGATAATACAACATGGATTTATTCATCACCATATTTTATTCCATGATCAAGGAATGTAAAATAAATATATGTAAGTCCCAAAAAAATAATTATATATTTATAAAGGTGGATACCCTTGATAGAAAAAATGGGTATGGTATTCACTGCGCAATTGTTTTGGCATAGAAAATCACGGTTAAATTTCGGCATCATAACAGCGTTACATAAAAATTCATAAAAATGGGTTATGAGAGATAATGGGGTATATCATAATTTGGAAATAAAATGGATAGTTATATGTACATGTAAATACACATCCCAACTTTAGGAAATGGAAATATAATGCATATGTTCATAAATAAACTTGAATAAAGAAGAGAAGGTGAGGATCCCTTATAAAATTTACACATAGTAACGGCTTAGTTAAGGGTCAAAAAGAGAGAGGATAAATGACCCCTCATTAAAATAACATCAATTTTAGAGAAATTGAATTACTATAAATGAATTAAAATATAAATAATTTAAATTAAAAGACTAATTTTAGAGAAGGTGCTTGAATTTGAAAGGGGGGAGGATGGTCCCTTACTTGAGTGTGTGACTCCAAAATCTTAGAAGGGGATTCTTGAGAGATTTGGGTCACCTTATGAGGACTATAGAGTGTTTATGGAAGAGTATGGTTGTGATCCAAGGGGTTTTGGTCAATAGAAATGGGATATTGTGTGGGTTTATATAGGAAAATAGGGGGATTTCTTTATTATTTAGGTTTTTGGACAATACATAATAAAATATCCAAAACCACAAACCATCCCACAGTTTCTTCCAAAAGGTAGTAGTTTTAATTATTTTATAATGCCATGAGAAAAAACTTATTAAAATAATTCCCTTTCTTATGTATAGGTGGGCCATAATCTTAAAGAAAGTATTTTAAAACCTGAAAATATATTAAAAGTTTTGAAGGATTTATAATGGACATAAAAAAATAAAAAAAAATAAACTTCAAATAAAATTATTTTAAAGTTAAAACATATATTTGATCATTTGTCCCATTTATATTAATTATTACAACACCTTTGGTACATTATGATTTCAATATACACAAAGTATATTTATACGGTATTTAATTTTTACCTAAAAATTTGATTGTCTTGGAAAATTATTAAAAATTAACCATTTTATAATTTCAATGTTCTGATTATAAAAATAATATTAATTTTATTTGAATAATTTTATAAATATTTGAATTTCCACTTTTAAAATAAAATCGACATTTATTAAGAAATGATGAGTTTTTTTTCAATAAAATTTTTTGATACCTTATAAAAAAATCATTTTATAATCATTATATTTGATAAAAATTATTTAAAAATATTATTAAAAATATTATTTATTTCAAAAATCTATTAATTCATAAATTCGTTAATTTAATTTGAATATTAACCCAAAAACACAATTTGTGCTTTATTTTATCAAAATAAAAATCTTTTACAAAGTAACAATAATATGATGAAAATATATTCATTATTCTATAGAAAATAATGTACATAATCATAATGATTGTGTCTTTATTCATATCCATTTAATACACTATAAAACACCCTATGAGTAAGGTGTGCAATGGTGGGACTTTCATGGGGTGGTTCAGTGAACATGGTTTGGGTTGTGATCTCAATGAGCTTGAACTTCTCCCATAAATGGTTTTTCTCATGATTAAGTTATTGGTTCTCATATTGGGATTAGTCAAGGGAAAATCCCATAAAGTCTATCTCCCTTAGAATATTTCATAAATGGGCTTCATAGGGTATGATCCTACTGGTTGAGGTCATCTCTTCCTTTGTCTATGTTAATTGGATTTTTTGAAAACCCTATATTTATATTAATATTAAAATTACTATTAAACAGTTATATTATCGATAGTATTGATACTTAATGTTCATTTAAATTCCATTAGATATATTAAAAAAATTATGTGTTTTCTATAACCATATTACTTAATACGGAATTTAATTAAATAAAAATGATAATTTTATTTATAACATTTTAGGTTGTTATAGTATGTGACTCCAAAGGATGTCAACATGGTATGAAAGTTCCAAAAATCCATTTATGGATTAAATAAATAATCTAAGTCATTGAAAATTCATTTTTATGAATCCATAATGGAATTAGGTTTCATAAAGAACCAATGTGAGCCTTGTGTCTATAAATGGTTTAGTGGCAGTGAAAACATTTCCTTAATAGTATATATCAATGAAATATTACTTATTGGAAATAAAATACCACTTTTATAGTCTATTAGGTCCCAGTTGAATAAATTATTCTCCATAAAGTACTTTGGTGTGGCATAATATATTCTTATGATAAAAATATATCATTATAGATTCAATAGACTGATCGGCCTAAGTCCAATTACATATATTGACAAGATACTAAAGAGTTTCAGAATGGAACAATCCAAGAAGGTATTTTTTCCAATCTCACATGGAATTTATATTTCTAGGAAAATGTTTCCTCAGACACATGAGGAAATAAATAGAAAGGAAATTATTCTATAAGAGTCTTTTATTGGGTAAATTATGTATGTTATGCTATGTATGAAGCAATATGTACCCTATGTATTTAGTGTAGTAGGAAGATATCCAGTTGATCTAGTGACTGTCATTGGATGAAAGTTAACACTATCCTTAATTATCTGAGGAATATTAATTATATATTCTTATTCTATGGAGGATATAAGGAACTCTTAATCATAGGATATTCATATTATAGTTTAAAAATAGATCAAGATGATATGACATCTCAAACGAGATGTATCTTCATTTTAAATGGAGGTGTTATGATATAGATGATATCAAATAAGGTTGTGGTCATATATTTTATATTATATTCTGATTATATTTTGGCTTCTGAGGTAGATAAAGATGTAGTATAGATGCATGACTCCATTCAAGAGATTAATTTATTTTATAGTAGTACAGATCATATCACACTCTATTGTGATAATACTACAGTTATGGATCTTGCAAAAGATCCAAGGTCACATCAGTGAACAAAGAACATAATTTAGAAGTATAATCTTATAAGGTATTTTTCTATGAGATGTGAGTTTATAGTGAGAATTATTTTCATAAAAAACAATGTGTCAGACCCCTTGAATAAATCTTCAACTCAATAGAAATAGTATTATCATGTGAGGTCTTTTGGTCTAAAAGTCGTAGGCAGTTAGATCTAGTCCAAGTGGGTGTTTGTTAGAGTTAGTGTCTTAGGACCAACTATTTTTACATTTATTACATGTATATTCAATGTATTGAATAGTAATAAAACATATTATTACATATTGTTCATTATTCTATATGACTCTGATGTAATAATGTCCTAGAATATTTGTTGCATCGATAAGGTCGTATCAATTATTCACTATATAGAGAAAATTAAAGTAATATTCTTAAATATAGTTCTATGGTTGGATATAATTCTATTATGGGACACATATAACATGAATTTTAGGTGTGATTACTCATAATTGGATGAGTATTATTCTCATGAAGTTCGCACTTGGTAATCTCTAAAATAAGAGATTATAAGAATAGGCCTGCTAGTAGGAATTCTGAATATTTTGGTGTCATCAGATATTTCTATATGTGAACATATGTAATAGTCTTTATATATTAATATAATTATTAATACATGTAAAAACACACACACTTAGATGTATTTAAAAAACCATGATGATAATAGTTCATGAAGAAGTTTGATACGTTGGATGAATCACAAGTGATGTGTTATTAGTGAATAAGTCTAGGAAGCATTTTTCCCTTCAATCCTCATGTAAGATGATATCTCAACACTTTTATTGGAATAAAACTATCACATTAAATTCCATAGTCAGGGTGTAATGATATGTTTATTTCATATTGTAAAATAAGTACTTATAGAGTGTATAGGTTGGTGAAAAAGATGTGAAACCTTCTTGATGAGATATTATGATAAAGGGATTATAATACATAGTGAGTGTTAATTTTTGGTTGTTGTTGTTATAAAATTAAGTTCTTTCTCTTGGATTCCTTAACCCATTACTATACATTAATCTTGTACTTTATGAAAACTTTCCTAATACCAATGATAAAGAATCTTAGAGTGTCATACACTAAGTGCTTTTGATGATCTCAATTAAATTCTATTTGAATTTAACTAATATAATAAATATTATTATCAATACTGAGAAATATTTTTATTCATGTTTATTGATCGAAAATAATTTTATTGATGAATAAAATATTTGATTAAATAGTTATCTACATATTCAATAAATTTCAATGAGTTCAAATAGACTAAGTCCATGTACGACGATAAATATTAATTTACAATCCAGAAAAACAATATTTGTTTATTTTTACACAAGTTAGAGAATTCCATAAAATATTATTATTATTATTATTATTATTATTATTATTATGATCTTTGTAATGGGTTTTAATAAATATTATTATATTATTTAAAATCCATCATAAAATTAAATGATATTTTTAAACTAAGACATGGATCTAAAAAAAAGGTTATGTCTATTATGTAGGGTCAATTGAGAAATAGAGAATCCTTGAACAAAAAATATTTCTCTCTTTAATTTCTTTTTCTATCGCCCTATCAAGAATAATAAATAAAAGAGATATTTATTCAAGATAAAATGATGAGCAATTGACATGAAGGATGCAATACAATTTATTCACCTCACTAGCACCTAGAAATAAATTAGAATTTCTCTAAGATCAAAGGAGCATGTGTGGATCACCGTGAGAGAGATTCTACACTAGGATCCTTATAGAACAATGAAGGAAATAAATAAAAGGGTTTTTATATGATCAATATCTACATCGAAGAAAGAACTTAATCCAAGGTAACCTATTCTTCCATATTTAAATAAATTAATTATAAACTTAAGATGAAAAATCCTCTCTCTAGGTTTCAGGTTTCCTTACATTAATATCCAATGGAAATATTTTTCTAGTCTCTACATTTACATTACTAAAAATATTTTGAATGATCCATCAGATAGACAAAATATTTTTATTTATCTCCCTTCCTTGTGCTTCAACTATGCCTGATACCTTCAGAAAAAACCACACATGACACTATAAATAGGATAGGATCACTTCCTCTTATATAGACATCATTGATGATCTTCATGGAAGAAACAACATTGGACATATTAAATGGTTCAAGTGTTAGCACATGACACTGGAACATTACACGCATTAGAGAGTTCATTAATTGAACACTTCAATGAATAATGTATTTCATCCATAAAAAAATCAATGCCTTGGTTTGTAACTAGTGAAAACATATGGGAGAATTAATTGGAACCAAGCATGCCTCACATGTATGCTAAAATTAGTTTGACTATCAACCATGACTTAATATACACCACCATAATCTGGTGGTTTTGTTTAATTGCATACCCAAAAATCACCCATTTTCACTGAAATCTCATAAATACTTTATGAGAAACTTCAAAAATCGATTTGAATCCATCCAAAACTCATTTTAGACGCAGTTTCATTAGAAATATCTTTATTTTAGAACAAATTTTTTTTACAAAAAATAATCATTATTCAAAGGAATAACTATGTGACTCTTCGGACCTTAGTAGAATTGAAAAAAACTATAAAATCTATATTTCATAGATGTAAGAAAAGAGTGGCCTCTATCAAAGCATCGGTGCTACTCAATCTACTTAGAGGTTTGGTGTGATCTCCATAAAACATACCCATATGTATATATAAACATGTATACCACATGATGTATCATATAAATCATATAAATGCCTATATTATCCCTTTTTTATGACATAGATCAACCATAAGACCTTGAACATGTTAATATAGTATGGGTATCTCATCATTTCTTGATTATTTGAAGAAGACAGACCAAGTTGAAGAATATATTACATTTTATTCATCTGTATTATAATCACATCATGTAACTTATCTAATTATTCAGTTATACTAAATGTTATACAAAAAAGGATAACCATAAATTTCCTCAGTCTAATTCAATCAAGGATCAGATGAATTTTCTCATCAGAAAAGTGGATAAATCCCATCTTGGTTGTACTCCAACCGATGACATATTTTTAAACACACCCAACCACTCCCTGATTAATGACATATATAAGTAGGGTCTCAAAGTATGAAGGTTACCATGCTAGTTATCTCACAAACTTCAGGTAAGAAGGACTGATAATAAGCATACACCCCTAAGTATATCTATAATTGTATGAAATTCCACGAGATATAATTTTGTTTTCCAGTTCAAGTAATAAGTCTCTAATTATTACTTCATTAATCTATCCTTTATTCCATATATACAACCACTTGTATTTGGTAAAATACTTTATTCATACTAATATTTTTATTTTATCACAACCCACGATACTCTATGATGAACATAAATTAAGACCAACTAAAATTCTTTCTTTGAGGGGACATTATCATTCAACCACTCATGTAAAAAAAATTACAGTACACATGAATTGATTATAATTAGATATATCCTTTATTATAATAACATTATACATTTTAAACCATCATATAAATCTCTCTAATATCATATACCAAGAGATTCAACATGACCATTATGATTTTTCTGGGATAATAGTTTCATCAATAGATCCACTATACTATCCTTAGTATCCACCCAACTAATATTTAAATCACACCTAGCAATTATTTATCATATAATATGGTATTTTTGAGGTCTTTTTTTATTTATTTGGTGAGATCAAGGTTTTTTATCCTAAGTAGTATCCCCATTATTGTCACAATATAGATGAATTTCTATTTTGATGGTATGAACCATCCCAAGTTCATAAATAAAATTTTAATCCAACAAATTACTTCTTAACATCTCATGAAATAGCATACTCTTCATCTATTAAAATTTTATATCATCTTTTTCATATTGGACACTAGAATCTGTGTAACCCTTAACACTGATATCATCTTCTCCTCCAAATACCAAGAATATATCCTTAGTCCTTCTTAAGTACTTTAGAATGTTCTTCACAACAATACAATGACTCTTTTTAGGATTATATTAGTATGTACTTATTATGATCAAAGAATAAGAGATATAAAATCAAGTACACAATCTAGAATACATGATAGATCCTATGGAGGATGCATAAGGAATCTTATCTTTCTTTCCAAATCCTTAGAAGGAACTTGAATATTCCTAATATTCATGCCATGTAACACTAGTAAACACCCATTCTTATATTTCTCCATGATAAAACTCATTATCACTTTACCAATATATTTTTTATGACTTATACTGAGAAACAATTTATATATCTCTCTATAATTCTTCATACTAAGTATTTAGGCAGTTTTACCAATGTCTTTCATTGAGAAACATTTACCCGGCCACAACTTCATAGGATGATGTGTTAGGAAATCATTTCCGATGATTAATATATCATCAACATAAAATAAAAAATACTAAGACACACCCACTATCCCTATTATACAAACCATAATCAAATGTGTTTTTTATGAAGCTAAACTCTTTTATTGCATCATTAACCCAGATATTCCAACTCTGAGAAGATTTCTTTAGTCCATAAGTGGACCATTGAAACTTTAAAACCTTATCAAACTCATTTTGAACATAAAAACCCTTGGGTTGTATCATATACACACCCTTGGATAAATTCTCATTAAGTGATATAGTTTTGACAACCATTTTATATATCTCATAATCATAGTGAGATGTTATATCCAGAAAAATCTGAATGGACTTTATCATCACAATAGGTGAAATGGTCTCTTTATATTCAATACTGTGGATTTTTTATATCAATTTTTCCTCCAATAAATTTTTAAAGGTATAAAATCTACCATCCATGTCAGTTTTCTTATGGAATACCCACTTAAACCCTATAGGTATTACCCCTTCAAGTGCATCTACCAAGTTCCAAAATTGGTTAGTGCACATAGAGCCTATCTCAAATTCCATATATTTTAACCATTTCTTGGAATAAAAAATCTAAATAGATTTTTGGTAGGTAGTAATTTCATCACCTATTAACACTACCTCATCATAATTTTCTATAAGAAATCCATATCTTACTATCTCTTAAGGAATCTTATCAGAACTTAGAGGCACTTGTGTAACTTGAGTCGGTTATTCTTCCATAACTCTTTATATAACTTAATCAATTTCCATATTAGAAACATTTACTATTTTTTGGTCTTAGATATATCCAAGATAAAATTTCCTCCCACTGACACCTCAATCCATGGATTCCTTCTCAAGTAATGTTAAAAATCAGGCCACAAACACTTTTTTCTCAGTAAGATTGTAAAATTAATATCCCTTAGTTTTCATGGGATAATTAGAAAATAAGTATTTATTTGAATTTGGATCAAGTTTTTTTAAATCTAATTTTCATAAAAATGATTCATAACCCCAAATCCTTATGAAATTCTTATTGGGATGTTTCCCATTCCATATCTCATATATTGTATTCATGATTTATTTATATGGAACACAATTTATTAAAAATGTATAATTATCCAGAGCATAACCCTAAAATTAGATAGGATGGTCATATAGAATCTACATCGATAAAACAATTTCTAAAAAGGTATGATTCCTTCTTTAAGACACACCATTCCCCTATGTTGTTTCATGAGGAGTGAGTTATGAAATAATTCCACAATATCTTATATGAGTCATGAAATCATGTCTTAAGTATTCTCTACCCTACTATTAGTATAGTACTTTAATACTTCTACCCAGTTGATTTTTTTACTTCATTATGAATATCTAAACTTTTCAAAAGTTTCATAATTATGTTTCATCACAAGAATATATCCACACTGACTAAATTCATTGGTAAAAGTAATTGATTACCGAAAACCACCATTTTCTAGTGTATTCATTGGTCTACATACATCACTATGTATGAGATCCAATATCCCATTATCCCTCTCACCCTTTCTTCCAAAAGGTTGTTTTTTAATTTGGCCTAATAAATAATATTTTCATGTATAAAATGATTCATAATTTAATGTGTCCAATAATCCATCTATATGGAGTCTTGGAATTTGTTTCTCATTTATAAGTCAAAGGTGACAATAACAATGGTGGGTAGGATTAGAATCAACCATAACATTATTATTTTTAATATTATAAACAAGATTATCAATATCTAGAATATATAAACTATAAATTATATTCCCTATGTCATAAAAAATTTAATCCATATATATAGAAGAACTCTTGAACTTAATAATTAATCAAAAACTCATCTTGTCCAAACAAGATACAAAAATTAAATTCTTATTTATTTTTAAAATGTAATAATAGTTTCTCAATTTTAGGATCAATCCACTTAGTGAAATTAAATCATATGTGTCTACCTCTAATGCACTAACTCTTTCTCCATTACCAGAATAAAGATCTATTTCACCCTTTATCAATTATATATTATCTCTGGGACTATATTTTTCAGAATAAATGTGTGATTCATGCCTAGTATCTAATACCCATGAGTGAAAGTTAGTGGAATTTATTTCTATAACATTCGCATTCAGTTAATCTAAATGTTTCTTCTTTATAGAACTTCTTAATAACAGATAAAAATATTTAACTATATTATAAGTCACACCTATTAGTTTTTTAAAAATGATTAATGTGAATTATTCCATAATATAAAACAAATACATATCAATGAGTGAGTATCGTGTATTATATATTTTCATTAAGTATATTAAATGAATGTAATCCCACTAAAAATCATATCCCCAAACATTATATATTTTCAGTGATCTGAGATTCATATTTCAATAAATGATGAGTCTTCTTTGGTCTTCCTCTCACTACATAATTATTCAGGTATAGAAACATCCCAAACATAATAGTTTTTATTCTTGGATAGTTGAGTGGATAATCACTTATCAAAATCCATTATTTGTATTCACTCAAATATATTCATCTAGTATCCTTACTAAGGGTTAATCAGCTAAGTGTTACCCAAAGAAAACACTAAAAACATACTAAAAAAAGACAATCCAAAGGCACTACACATTGGTATAACCTACCCAAGGATGATCTAGTGTTATCTATTTCTTTATTACCTTACACAAGATAATCTAGATTCACCCTTCTTTGGAAGAACCCTCTCGGTTGAATGACCAAGTTCTTGATGAGTTTTTCTTTTGAAGGAATGTCACACTTAGTATTTTAAGGATTTTCAATTTTAACAAATCCAATATACATCATATGAATATTAAATTCATGACAATTAAATTATATATAATCATTATATTATCATGTTTTAATCTTTTTTTGTGCATGTGTGCTTCTAATGATTTAGTTTTGGAATCCATGTTCCAATAACCAAATTAATTTATACACACCAAATTAATGTGTAACCCTTTACACAACCCACAAGTTTGTGTTTTATGATAAGGGTTTATTCATATTTAACCATTTAATAATTTATTTACTTGAGTGTGTAATATAGTTCCTGACCTTGATTTAATCTCAGAAGGAGGTCACTCACAACACGCTATCTTGCTATTATCACTATTATAAATTAACTAATATAAAACTAACCTAAATAATATAAATGAGGTGATTTAAAATGAATGAAATATATATATATATATATATATATTAAATTCAACAAAAAAAATTAAGTTATATAGAAATAAAGAAGTAAATTATTCTTTGGTGGTCATGGTTATTCAAATCATTATTCAAAAAGGATCTCAATATTCAACTCAATGAGGTGATTAAGGATATCACACCTCACCTTCTTGTTTGAATTTTCATCACTCCATACTGATACCTCTACTTAAAAAGAAATTATTTTCTGAAAATTAGCTAGGATACCTCTTCGATGACCATGAAAATTTATTTCATGCTCCACCGTATGCACAAAACAAATAGTGAAGGGAAGGATGGTTTATAAATAAGAATAAAAATACATATGATAGAGGAAATTATGTGAACACTCGCCATAACTAATTTAATCATCATAAAAATTCCTATAATTGAATAAAGTGATTGAAATCAAAGAATAATAAAATTTAATTAAACCACCATTTCCTCCCTCAAAAAACGATGAGGTTAGTTCTCTATTTTTAGTAGAGTTGAGAATCGAACACAGAGGGATAAACATATAAAAGTAAAAATGATAGAATAAGGTATGAATAAGAAGAAGAATTTATATAAATATATTAAAACAGAAAAAAAAACATCAAATCTATACAAAATGGACACTATATTTCCATCCCCTTTGAAATGGAGGTGGATGGTAAATTTATAGGGAGAGGTGGGAATAATTTTCACTCCAAAAACATCCCTCAGGATTTTTTGTGTGTTGTACAAATTAAATGGACTATTTTGGAAAAAATTTCTTCTTTAAAGTTGTTCTGATATTTATTTCTCATGTATTCATTAAATTTAAGATTCATTGGCCAATAATTTAATGATTTATGACTATTTTATGAGGAATATTTATTCTATCCAGGTGACTATTTGAATTAAAAATCTCCATTTTACCATGCCATTATTACCTTGAAGAAGGTAGAATAAGGCGAGTCCACATCTAAGAAAAATTCCCCCCATATTCATATATTTCTCCATGTCTAATTTGAGCTTCATTAGTTCATCCACTTGTAAGATATGGTCCCATATTCAAAAGTTTCTAAATCTGTGCATAGATTTCAAGGACCAGATTGTGAGCTAGTTTTGGTCATTCAAATGATGGATTTGTAATTAGGTCCTATTAAATTAAATGAATCCCAAGATTTATGTAAGACTTAAAAAAAATCAAAATTTCATTTATTTTAAAAAATGTTACGTCTCGCATAAAAAAGAAAATTAAATTAGGTAAAATACAAAATAAAACAATTTTTTCAATTAAGTTCAAAATACTACAAAAACCTAAAAATCTGACAATTGAGAATTAAATATAACTATAGTGACATTATAAAATTTGAATTACAGTATAAAATATGTGAAAATGTTAGCTTCTTTAGTGCTACTCACCAAAAAAATAGAATACAAGTATATTTATCCATTTCAAATTGTATAGCATGCATAAGATACATGAACTCTTCATATAAAGTAATAGAGTTATATGATATTTATAGTATATAAATGCGTATACATAGAGTGATAGATATCCAACATCATTAACCTTTCTAGAAAAGGCATTGCCTCTAGATCTATATAAGTTTTAACCCCAAGTCCCTCTACCCAAGGAAACTTTGACAAGAGAGAATCCAATTCTTGAAAAATCTACACCTAATATTCACAAACTAAATTCAAAAATTATTCCCAATCTCATAACTATTATTATAAAACGAGATTAGGTAGATGAAAATGAAATTTTATTCAGTTATAGCTAGCATGAAATTCAATTCTATATCCTAGAAACAGTTTAATAGTTAAACTATAGCATACAAAATATTCATATTTAATAAAAAATTTACTAAATGTGAATATAAAAGGTATTTAATAAGTAAATAAAAAATTATTTATCATACAAAATATGATAAATTTATAAACTATTCATAAAAAAAGCTAATTATAAAACTTTTATAAATTAGATAAATCATGAATATAAACAATTTTCATTAAAAAATAATATTAACTCTTTCATATTATCATTATATGTCACTAAAACTATTATTTTAACCAATTATCATATTAAACATCAAAACCATTTTGATGTGGATAAAATAATGTCTTTAAACCGGGCTTAATTTTTAATTTGAAAAAAAATTAAAATTAATTAATCATAAACAATTCATAATTATAAATATAAAGACTTTTATATTTTATCATTATAATTTAAAAACTTTATTAATTTTTTTATTATTATTAAAAAAATCTAGATCATAGGATATGCTATATAATTTAAAAAATTTATTCTTCAATATTAACATTTAAAATTTAGTAATATTTTAAATGTTTCAAACCATATAATTATTTGAGAACCATATATAATTAATTAATTTATAAACCTTCCCATAAATAAAAATATCCCATAAATACCTTTTATAGGTATTTGTAAACATTTTATAAACTATTTAAAACCTAATGTTGGAAATAATTTTTTAATATTTTAAGATTCACTATGGCATTCACCACACTATGGTTATAGATTAGTTTAGATAGGAATAACATGACATAGTTTTATCCATGGTATAAGGATGGAATTCCTTTTAAAATTCTCATGGGTTTTAATTGTTATCCATTTTTTACAACATGGGCCCTGTGAAAAAATGGCTTCCAAAACACCATGGTGCTCAAACTATGTCCATTTTTCCTATGAATAACCGCCATGGGCGTCACAACAATGTGCTTTCATAGAATTGGTCTTGGTTCCTAGATAATCCAAGGGAAGAACCACCAAATATTACATTACAACATGGTACTAAAAAACTAACCATTTTGAGTCACTATAGTGACACCATCAGGAGATATACTCTATGGTGATGGTAATGCTTTTTAAAAACTCAAATCAAACACATTTAAGTCTTGAAGAAACTAACTCTGATTCCACAGATAGGTTTTTTTATCATTTAATAATCATTTCAGTAAAAGTAAACCCAAGAAATATAAAAATCTATCTTCAAGAATCAAACATGTAAATGAATTTTAAAAAAAGAGCATGTAAATGGTTTACCTGAAATTCCCAAACATCAACAAAATTCACTTTCATATTTGATGGAGTTTCTTTAATTATGATCACTAAGATTAGTAGAAAAATGTCTCATGACTATGAGGAGAATAAACTAACCAATAGATCCATTAATTCTTCATGAGAACTCATGAATTCTTGAAGTGGTTATAGCACCTTTTTTGAGTAATGAAATAACTTTTTGGCATGAAAGATATTTTCAACTATCATGAAAAATATTCATAGGAAATAATCACACACAATATTACAAATAGGATAGGAACATATCATCTTATATAGCCTTTATTGATTCTCTTCATGTATTTAAGTGCATCATCCATATAAAATAGTTCGATTTTCATCACATAACAAGCAAATGTTACACATATTAGAGTGTTGATTCATTGAACACTTAAATTAATGAGGTATTATAGAAAACAATTAACCAAAAACTTGGTTCATAATTGATAAAACATGTAGTAGAGGGATAAAGCACCAATATTAAATCACATGTGTAAGATCATGGACCCTTTTATCTAATTACTTTTCATGTTTCTGAAGTTTGAGGTGCTTGGAGGAAGTATAGAGTAGGTTTAGTTGAGTCCAAAAGTTAAAATCTAATCATAAGAGAAATTCATGGTATGAAGTTTTGTTCACGATGTGAGGGAGTGGTTCATGTCCTAAGTGGGGATGGTTCTTAGGGTGTGAGTCATAGTGTGAACCATCAGTTTACATTGTGAATGGATGAAGGTTCGGATTCAGTGAGCCTATACCCAATAATTCATAGCATGAACATGTAGTTCATGACATGAGTTTATCCCATGATTATAGGATCTAATTGATGTGTTTTCTGGTGAGCCTTATAATCAATCCATTCATGATATTAATGGACTATTCACACCATGAAATTATGTTGGTATAATGCTAATAAATTCTATTACACCCTCAAAATCGATAAACATCGTATGTTTTCGTCCAAACCCTAGGAATACAAAAGTCATATTTTATAGTTTTTTGAATCCATTTCAGTTAGGGTTGATTCATGGGTTCTCATTATCAATTTGTGGTGAACCAAAATTAGTTTTCTCTCTTTCTCTTATGGTTTCTTCTCTATTCGGTTTTGTTTTCTCCCATTCTATATTAAAAAGTTATGATAGTTTATATCCTTTATTTCTCATGGATTTATTTTGATTTGTTTTGGTATGTTCCTATCATGACATCCTTGAAGGGTTATATATTCCTTATGAGAGAGGTAATTAGAGAAATTTTCATATTGTTTCATTCTTTTTCAAATAATGTTGAAATAGGATTCATTAATTCTCTTATTTTAAGTGAAATTATGTACTTATCATGTTTTATCTTGTTAGGTAGTGGTGGAATTAACCATAATTAAGATTAAACTAGAATTGGGGAATGACTATTGATTATGGGTTGTAGTGATCACATGTATTTACACCATGTTGATGGTTTGCCTCTTTATTTTCTAGATATTGTGCTTTCTTGTGTTGGTGTTTTGGTTTAGAAAGTTTCTTATGATTT